>JARGYO010005626.1:61262146-62512146 GCA_029206835.1 Rana muscosa | reverse complement strand
TTTCATTCATATAAAATAGTAACAAGAGATATTTTGTGCCAGAGGAGTGGATCAAGTTAATGTTATAAGCATACTGTCAGGATTTGACCATGATACTCAGTATTTTTATTACAACCCCAGGGCCAGAATGGATTTGTGGCCTACATCTTTGTGCTCAATATTTATTAAAATGTTTTGCTGTTATCATTACGTTATGTTTTTAGTATAACATAAGCTTTCAGGTTATAACGTTCCAGAAACAAGAATATTTATTAAAACCTTAGTTGGATACAGGAAAACTTTTCTCCAAGATGCCTAACAAAGTCAGAAGAAAAAGTCAAATAATTAAAAAATAAAGACATTGCAGCTGATTTATTAAAAGAGTTTAGAATCTTTACTCAAGAAATAGTTTTAATGCAATTGTCAAATTATGTAAAAAAAAATCCTGCTTTGAATATCCAATTATTTGCAGATGAAATAAGTAAACAAGAATGTGTTATTCAATTAAATAATTGAAGTGAATATTTACACAATTTATTGGATGAATGTTCACAACTCAACCAAATCAATCAAAATATTTCTACACCCAGCACAACAAGCTGTGTTCTCCAGTAATCACTGTATGGAATATGGTTAACACAACCCCCTCCCCCCTTATAATTTTTGATATTTAAGGTAACATCATTTTATAAAGATTATCAAGGTCAAATTATATGGGACATTTCATGATATGGCTATATGGATGTCCCAGCTAATGTAAGCTTGTTTTTTTTATTACTGATACAAACTGTCATTTTTTTGAGAGTCTATAATAATTATACTAATCAGATCAAAATTGATTTGATACTTGCCAATCACCAGCGGGATGCTAGTACATAATGTTGTGAATCATTACACTAGTGACTTGTCATATGTGAAGAAACAGAAAAGATATATCATCTTTAGAATATCAAAATGCTTACATTTAAAAATCAATGCTTTTTTTCCAAAAACCACAAAATGTACATGAAGCCTATGATTGTTGCTTCATTAAATATTCAAATGGTATTTCAACATTTAAAACTAAATCCATCAGCTAATTTCATTATTGCCACAGACAGAATATTATATTACCTGAAAAGTGCTCAACAAGATTGATCTGTTTGAGTCTGTAAAACAGAGTCTCCGCTGACCACTTGCCAGGTTAGGTTACAACAGACTTATAAACCACAAACTGCACTGTGGTCTTGTACAATACAAGGTCTGCATTCTTTAAGCTTAGCTTTACTCAAAAAAAAAAAAATGGCCGCTGCACCATCAATGCCTAGTAAGGCACATTACTTAAGACCAAGTAGCTATTAGTATAAATCAAAGGCATGGTATATGCCCCTTTTTCTCCGTTGTCCTTCTAGAATTTTTATAAATGACTTGCACTCTCTTTGTAGGGACAGAACAAGTGTAAAAGAACTTTGGCTCTACCTAGAGTATGCCATACTATCATAATTTAACCACTTTTTCCTTTTTTCATCCCTCTTTGTTGTATATGACCTATCAATATTCCCATTCATATTTAATGATACAAATGTTCGTTCTTATCATTCCTGCATGAACTGAAATTTTAGCCCTTTGTTACTAATCAATAAACCTGACCAGACCTCTTTCATTATTGAGAACATCTACCCACATTGGTGGTTATAATTAAGTTATAGTTCAACTTCTAACTTTTTTCTGGAGTGTTTGAAATGGCTGTATAGTATTCTTAATTTTAGCTGCTGTTTCATCTCTCTCAGTAGGTGCCTATTTTATTGTTAAAGGTCATACTCATTTGTCTGCTCCAACAAAGACAGCCCTTAAAGTTGGCTGTGGTTTTGACAGACAGCGGTCCCTATAAGTGATGGCCTTAAGGACAGACTTGGCACTGGGAGACAGTCACCACAGCACGGGAAATAACAGATAACAAATCATGCCACTATTTTTCCTCCTGGCGTGATTGACGACATCACAGCAGGTGCAACTTTTCAATGTCTTCAGATTAAAACCCCTCAAACAAATGAGTTCTGAAAATACTGTCCGGGGGCGTGAAAAAGAGCTGCTGGACTCCAATGTGTTTTTTTTTTCTTGAGATTTCATATTAAAAGAAGTGAAATGCACAGTTTGAAACTGCACAATACAATGATTTAATTTTTTTGAGGTATTATGACAAAGAATGTCCATAGCTCTGTACAGAAATCTTTATTTTGCCCTTGCACATTCTATGCAATGCAAATCACTTAGTCCAGCATTTTTACAATGAACTATCAAACATCAGTTATTATCGAAATGAAAAAAGATATTCAAGGAAAAATGTCATTTTATATTTTTATTCTTTATATCTTTTTATTGATATGTACTTATACACATGGGGACCTTTTTTTTGTTACGACTGTTATGAGGATTTTTTAAAAGTTTATTTAATAAGTTAGAGAATGTGTTTCTTTAGGAACACTTCCATCCATGGCTTAATATGGTTATCTTCATTTGAAATGGAGGACAGTGGTTGACACAGTTAACTCCTAGACAAAAGTAAAGTTTGTGCCCCCCCTTCCCTTATGTAAAATTACTGTTGCATTATTCATGTATTCACGTCTTACCAAGCTGCTACCTTGTAACAGATTTTTCTGTTTTTTTATGCCATCATTGGTATGTGTGGGTCAAGAGTCTAAGGAGTGCTCAGTTTTCAACAGCAACCTCTGCTGTAAACAGGGACAGCACAGTGGTATAGTGGTCAGTACTAGGGTCCTCAGTTTGAATAACAACCAGGACACTTCCTGCATGGTGTTTCTCTGGGAACTTGGGTTTTCTCCCACATGATGGTAGGTTAATTGGCTCCTGTCTAACCCTAGTATTTATGCATGTGAGGTAGAGACCTTGGATTGTAAGCTCCTTGAGGGCAGGGACTAGTGTGAATATGCAATATGTAAAGTGCTGCATAAATGTGTTGGAGCTATAAAAATACCTGTAATAAATGAGAATGGATAACACTTTTTTCAGGTTTTCCATACTAGCAACAGCTGGCAAATAAATAAAAAAATTGTCAAATTGTCAGAAAGAGCACATCAAATAAACAAGTAGAGTCTGGTCTAAGTGGAGACCTCAAACTTCATGTGGAAATTTCCTCTGTGGAATGTTACTTGCTGTGTTGCTGCTGCAAAACTGAAGTGTGTGCCAATCCTGTTCACATAGTAGAGAATCTTTGAACAAACAGGTGTCAGTATTTTAAGAAATTACATTTTTTTTTTAGAGAAGGAAATGATAAGAGGAGCCCCTTAGAATTTACATTTTACATTGAGGGTGTTAGGATTTAAGTGATTGTAAATAATCACCTTGTAAAACAACAGTTTAAAATTGAAATGAGAGGCAAACATTTGTGTATAGATATTACAAAAAAAACAAAAAAAAACATTATAAATACCTTTTTGTCTCTTTTTTTATAGGTGGCCACACTCCCTCTATTCTCATCTGCATAAGAGCTGGGGGGGGAGAAGCAGCAGTACACTGATCTTCCTAGTGAATGACTGTTCAGGGGTCATGTCAGGACAAGTCGGATCATTGAAGGAGAGCAGCCTGAGTTTTCAGCTGTGCTCTCCTGCTGTGATGATCAGTTTTTACCAGGAAAGCAAGGGGGCTGGCAGAAACACCAGGGATTTCACACAGTGCATAGAACAGCAGACACATATCAGGAATTTGGTGGGGTAACAAACACTTTAAGTTATTTTTACATACAGTATAGGCTCGCCTCATAAATTAACTATTGCATTAAGAAAAAAATCTTATTTGTAATAATGTATAATGTTCACCTGCTAAAAGCGCAGGCAATTCAAATCTACTATAAAAGATAATGAATAATAAGAATTTAACCTTAAAAACTGCATACCAAAATAAACAGTTGATCCATATACACTTATATTCAAATATCTACTTTTCTTGTAAAAGCCATGCTTGGATCTCCCTCCATTTACCTTCCGGCTCTCTGTATTGATATTTTAATGTAATGGGTAGCCTAAATGACCACCACAGGAAAGTTGACATTATTCATACATTTATTTGTATAACTGTCACAACTGGATTTATGCTAAAATGCACAGGCTTGCTTATTAAGGGTATTTTTTATTTTTCCTTACTGAGGATGAGGTTCAGGTTTAGACCAATGTAAGAGTCGGCTTTTTGGAATTTGCGAAACGAACAAACTAAATTAGATGTTTACCTGCCCACCGAGCCCAACCTCTGGCTGCAGCAAGAAGTCAAACATTTAGCAGCATTAAACACACTAAATGATACAGATTCACACTCAGAGACAGAGACTTTTAGGAAGCCAGTGGGCTTTGGCATCCTAGCAGCAAGCGACACATCCTTGGCCCAATTTATCTGCTTACCAGAGATACCTAATGAGCAGATGAATGTAAACAAAAGGTAGGAATTCTGTCTGACAGTATTTTTATTATTATTATTATTTAGGTACTTATATAGCGCTGTCAATTTACGCAGCGCTTTACATATACAGTGCACATTCACATCGGTCCCTACCTTCAAGGAGCTTACAATCTAAGGTCTCTAACTCACATTCATATGCTAGGGCCAATTTAGACAGAAGCCAATTAACCTACCAGCACGTCTTTGGAGTGTGGGAGGAAACCGGAGTACCTGGAGGAAACCCACGCAGGCACAGGGAGAACAGGCAAACTCCAGGCAGGTAGTGTCGTTGTTGGGATTCGAACCAACGATCCTTTTAACTGCTAGGTGAGAGTGCTACTGTCAGGAAAGGCATTCTAGCAATCTGCCTAGCAACAGGTGTGTCAAAAGAATGCCCGTGCGTGGAAAAGCTATTCGGCGCACGCGCATGCACAATAGCATGAACAGGAGTGCGCGGGAGCATGCACACGTGCGCTTTTGACAGCACTTGGCGCCAAAATAGGCTATTTAAAGAGGTCAGACACCTTGCTGCCTTGATTTCTGGTCTACAGCGTTCTTGAGACCCCTGCTATCTGTGATCCTGATTACTGACTTGTTACCTGATCTGGCTCTCCCTTGACTACTCCTGCTTTCTGCTTGTCTCTGATCCCGGCTTGTCCTGACTTCGCGTCTGCTTCTCCTTCAAACCTGATTGCTGCCCGCCTGATAAACCGACCCGGCCTGAACTTTGACCATTCTCTGGATTCTGCTTCTGTACCTGATCTGCCCGCCTGTGTTTGACCCGGCCTGTCTTCACCTGCCAATCTCCTGATCCACTGGTACCTTGCTACTGTCTGCAGTTCTCAGACTGCTGCCTGCATCCTGCTTGGACTACAGTACACCTCCCTGCTGCTGTATCCAGCCCTCTACATCAGCTTACCTGCCAGGCTGTCATTGAATTAGTTGACCAGACTGTGTGGACTGCACAGAGAGAACCAAAAACGCATGTAGAGTGAATTATAATGATGTTTATTAAGATAGGTGATATATAAATAAATACAAACAGTGCAAAACCAACCAAACAACCCACAGACAACAAATAATATTTACAGCAAAGGGCAGTACCAGAAACTTGAACGTAAGCCAGGCCAGGGTCATACACAGCAGATCAGGAGATTGACAAAGGGGTGTTCCAGAAGCATAAACGTAGCCAGGTCAAGGTCATACACGGGGAGTCAGCAGATGAGGACAGGGAACAAACAAGACAGGGAGAGGACGGATGGATAGGCTGCAGGGCAGGGATCCAAGGAAATCAGGTATGCAAGGTAATCAGGATACTGGCTGCAAGAGGACACCTGCTCGTGGACACTAGTACTGCAATAAATAGGACCAACAGCGCCACCAGCGGGTGAAGCCTTTCCTGACACAGGCACTTGTGCCCCTTTGCACTCTTGAGCTCCTGTCTGCTCTACCAGGGGTTCTTGAGCCAGAGGAATACAAGAGGACGCTTCCTGCACGTTGGGCTCTACTACCAGGTACGTGACAGCTACCCACTACACCACTGAGTATAGAACAAATGCGACCATGGCCAAATTTGGAAAATTATATCAGCTAGCTTGCACAGTGTCCTCAGTTGCTAGGATACAGGTAGCCATTTTTATGTGTTGTCCCCCTTATAATCCATTCAGACCCTCATCTAGGTAAAGAATTTGGTATGGATGAAAGAAATCACCTTTCACCTTTGTTTACAGAGGAAAGCCAGCTGGAAAATGTCCTCCACCGGCTGATTCATTCTCCAGCGTGCCGATCACACGGGAGAGCCGGTAGAAGCACCAGAGGGTGGCGGGAGGGGTGCATGTCCCCTCCCACCATCTGTAAAAACAGTCAAGCAGCTGAACAGCCACTATGATTGTTTTTACAGTGCAGGGAAAAGCCGTCAGCAAAAGAAGATATCTGAATGATGCCCGTAGCTGCAGGCATCATTCAGATATCCCCACTCAAATTTTGCGACGTCATATGACGTTGTTGGGTGGGAGGTGCTTAAGACATTTTTTTCATTGGTACATGTCCTCCAGGGAAGTGTCCAGCTCCCCGTTCCCTTTGTTTGAAAAGCTCTTGCCTATTAGACTTGAAAATGGCCAAAATTGATTTGAAAGGTTTAGGTCCTATTGATTTCATTGGGGTTCAAATTAATATTCAGAACTTAGGAGCAGTTCAGCAAACCTTCCACAAACCGCACCCAGGTACATTTGGCTCACCCCTACTCCATATTATTTTACATATTTACAGTATCTTTACTTACTTTGTCTTAGTCTTTAGGTGCAGTATCAGTGGCCAATTCACCTGAAGTCTGACAGTTTATGCCCCTTTCAACTGCTTAGCTTTACACAAAACATATTTACTAATTGAGCTGAGAATCTTTACTTTATTCTTTACCCTAAATTGTTCACTTTAAATACCCAATCACCCAATCATGTGCAGATGAAATAAATAAATAGAAATGTGCTTTTCATGTGAAGACTCTAAATTTCTTTAGTAAATAAGATTTCCCCAACCATGAGAGTGCACAACAAGGTCAAATAACAGAGCCATGTTGTTAGAAGGAAACAACCTATTTAATGCCATTCTTTATAGTAAGAAGCTGGAAGACAGTGGATGAAAAT
This sequence comes from Rana muscosa, assembly GCA_029206835.1. NCBI lineage: Eukaryota > Metazoa > Chordata > Amphibia > Anura > Ranidae > Rana > Rana muscosa. Next base: position 62,505,097 of record JARGYO010005626.1, on the reverse strand, counting down.
TCATGCTGCAGCAGTCCTTTCAGCAGAACTCCTGAAGAGGAAGAAATGCATGCTCTGAAACGTGTTGTTTTATTGACATTAAATTGGAAATAAACTTGTACTTACAGGTAAGCCTGTAATAAGGCTTATTTGTAGGTACTGTGAATATCTCCTAAACTTGCACAGTTTAATGCCCTGTACACACAATCGGAATTTCCGATGGCCTAAAATCCGATGCAATTTTTAGTTGGAATTCCGTTCAAGCTGTCTTTCATACACACTGTCAGACCAAATTCCGACCGTCCAAAACGCGTTGACGTAAAACACTACGACGAGCCGAGAAAATTTTAATTCAATGCTTCCGAGCATGCGACCACTTGATTCTGAGCATGCATGTTTTTTTTCTCCGTCGGAGTTCCACACAGACGATAGGAATTTCCTATTGTTTTTTTTTTCCATCGGAAAAATATAAAACATGTTCTATTTCTAAACACCAATGGAAAAAAGTCAGATGGGGCCCACACATGCGATGCATTCTAGCACATTATGCTCTTACCTTGCAGGGTTTAAAATAAAATAAAAATTGGTGTGGTTTACCACCATTTTAATAAATTTGGGACTTTCATTTATGTAATTTTTTTGGTTTACACAAATTTGAGATGTGTTGTCATCTGTGAATTCCTCTTATGTAAGCTTGTCAGCCAGGATACAAATTGGTGTTTTCTTGGCCACTCACTCAAGGTGTGTTGTATACATTAATTTCAATTTTCCTGTTCACCTGCTAATATTCTTAGATTTCTAAGAATCAAAGATCAAATATTCTTTTGTTTTGCTTTTTTTTTATTTTTTATAAACATTAACATTTATTAAAGCTTTTGGTACATACAAATAATAAAAGATAATTATTGCATAGACATAATATTCTCATTAAATGGCCAGATTTTAATGCAAGGCTAAATGTCTTTTGACAATATACAATCAAGCAGGACACACCTGGTAAGTGCAGCAATATTTTAAATATTTCTCAATGATACACATCTTTGAATGTTGTCCAATATTTAATAGACTGTCAGTCAACGTTATAAGATTGGCAGTATTAAAAACTTGACCAATGAGTAGTATGTCCACAATTGTCTCAAAGTTACTGTATAGTACTTAAACTATTATCAGCTCTCTGTTTGTCCTTATTAGCATACATTCCCTTATGAAGATTTGCAACCAGCTGCTGGAAGAGGGAACTATAAATATATATATATATATATATATATATATATATATATATATATATATATACCGTATATACTCGAGTATAAGCCGAGATTTTCAGCCCTTTTTTGGGGGCTGAAAGTCCCCCCCTCGGCTTATACTCGAGTCATATAAATTTTTACATTGTAAATATTACCTGTAAAGAAGTTGCGGCTGCGGCGTCCATCGTTCAAATTCCGCGGCGTCCATCGTTCAAAATTCCGCGGTCTCTTCCTGTTCCTTCCTTGATAGGCGAGTCTCAGCAGACACTCTCCGCCTATCACGAACGTTCTCTCATCCTCAGTTTTCCAGCAGACGTCTGTGATTGGCGAAATACCCAACACAGTGTCTGCTGGGAAAACTAAGGATGAGAGAATGATCGTGATAGGTGGAGAGTGTCTGCTGAGACTCGCCTATCAAGTAAGGAACAGGAAGAGACCGTGAAATTCGAACGATGGACGCCGCGGAATTCGAACGATGGACGCCGCAGCCGCAACTTCTTTACAGGTAAAAATTACAATGTAAAAATTTCTATTTACAGGGAACAGCGAGCTAGGGAACAGTGGGGCATCGGCTTATACTCGGGTCAGTGAGGTTTCCCAGTTTTTTTGGGCAACATTAGGTACCTCGGCTTATACTCGAGTCGGCTTATACTCGAGTATATGCGGTATATATATATATATATATATATATACACAGTGGATAAAAAAAGTCTACACACCCCTGTTAAAATGTCAGGTTTCTGTGATGTAAAAAAAGATAAATCACTTTAGAACTTTTTCCATCTTTAATGTGACCTATAAACTGTACAACTTAATTGATAAAACAAACTGAAATCTTTTATAAGTTGCATAAGTGTGCACACCATCTTAGAACTGGGGCTGTAGCTGTGTTCAGAATTAAGCAATCACATGCAAACACATGTTAAATAGGAGTCCTGGAACACAGTGAAGACAGTTATCATCAAGTGGAGAAAATATGGCAACATTTATGAAAAGTTGAGAAGAAAACTGGTCAGGGAGGCTGCCAAGAGGCCTACAGCTACAGCTACAATCTCCGTAGTCTTCATATGTCTGGGCTCTGGGGTAGAGTGGCAAGACGAGCCTTTTCTTACGAAGAAAAACATCCTATCCCGGCTAAACTTTTCAAAAACACATCTGAAGTCTCCCAGAAGCATGTGGAAAAGTGTGTTATGGTCTGAGGAAATCAAGGTTGAACTTTTTGGCCATAATTCCAAAATATATGTTTGGTGCAAAAACAACACTGCACATCACCAAAAGAACACCATACCCACTGTGAAGCATGGTGGTGTCAGCATCATGCTTTGGGGCTGTTTTTCTTCAGATGGAACAGGGGCCTTAGTCAAGGTAGAGGGAATTATGAACAGTTCCAAATACCTGTCAATATTGGCAAAAAACTTTCAGGCTTCTGCTAGAAAGCTGAACATGAAGAGGAACTTCATCTTTCAGCATGACATTGACTCAAAGCATACATCCAAATCAACAAAGGAATGGCTTCACCAGAAGAAGATTAAAGTTTCAGAATGGCCCAGCCAGAGCCCAGACCTGAATCTGAGGAATGATCTGAAGAGTCAACATATACCATGCTGATAGACTTATACCCAAAAAGACTGAGTGCTATAATAAAATCAAGGTGCTTCAACAAAGTAATAGTTTAAGGGTGTGTACACGTATGCAACCATATTATTTAATTTCTTTATTTTTAATTCCCTCCACCTAAAAGATTTCAGTTTGATGTTCAACTGAGTTGTACAAATTATAGGTCACATTAAAGGTGGAAAAAGTTCTGAAATTATTTACAGTGGAACCTTGGATTACAAGCATAATCCGTTCCAGGAGAATGCTCGTAATTCAAAGCACTCGCATATCAAAGCGAGTTTCCCCATAGAACTCAATGGAAACTAAAATAATTTGTTCCACATTGACTTCAATCCGAGGTTTCACTGTATCTTTGTATCATTGTTTTACATCACAGAAACCTGACATTTTAACAAAGGTGTGTAGACTTTTTATATCCATGGTATATATATATATATATATATATATATATATATATAAAATACATTTCTGCTGGATTGTCAAGCTCCCCCTTACTAGTGCTGGGTATTGGACAAATTGGACAAATACAAATAATGGAATACATTTCATTATAACAAATTTACCTTTAATTGACACTACAGGACAGTTTTGTGATAGAAAACAATAAGAAGCTCATTTGTAAATTATAAATTTGTGACACTCTAATTTTGTGGCAATTTTTCATCTCTAACTGTATCCTGTGTGCTGTTTCTATAAAAGGAAGCAATAAATTGCTTTAATGGTGTCTATATTGGTAAATCTCATGACCATCATATATTCTTAAGTCTCATTTAATAGTTTTAGTTCTTTATAATCTCAGCAGGTTAAAGGGTCATTTTTAGTGCAGTCACATTTAGCCAAATAAAGTGCTTGGTAATACAGTTAGTGCAAAAGGTTTCATTAATTACTTTAATGTCAGTTACAGTTGACTTGTTCGGTTCCTTTTGTAATATAGATAATTTCCACTTTTTAATGAAACAAGCTAATAATACAATTTTTCTTAATAACGAAAGAGGAATACTTATTTGCACATATTAATTTATTAATTTTCAAAAGTACTATCCCTCAAATACTGCTGGTTTGAACTGTTGCGCTGGGTAATATTACAGCGATTGCGAGAAGTAGAGTGTCTGAGTGTCCCTTAAATTTTCCCAACCTTGTCCCTAAAGGGCAGCCACCTGTCAAAACACTTACCTTCAGACCCACTCCTGAGTTCTCCACTGTGCAGCTCTGCCTGACTCTCCACAGCCTTTTTATAATAAAGTCCAGCACTTCTGCATATTTGCACCTGTTTATTTCTATGGCTGTCCAAACTCATGGTGGATCCCAACCATCCAAAGGGTAAAGTTCTAGCCATTGGAATGAATGGGCCTAATAATGCATGTGCAACAGAAACTGGGACTTCTTTTTGTAAAGGCTGTGAGTTGCAGGAAAGGGATGCATAGTGAAAAATGCGGTAGTGGGGCCAAAGGTAAGTATTTTGATCCCTTAAGGACCCGAGCAGTAATATACTTTTACCACTGTTTGTTACTTATAGTTTGTGATCCTTATAGTATACCCATTGGCTTACATCATGTGTGCCACTACAGTCAGTACAAGCCTGCTATCCAGTTTAGCAGGAATGCTTTTCACCAGGGTGGAATTGTAATTATGCACCCTAACAGACCAAAACATTTTGTTTTAGATTGAGTGAAGCGATAAAAAACCTTTGTCAAATATTTACTGTTGTGTATGTCCCTTTTGGGGAGATTTCCCCTCACCTCCAGTATAATTAGACCGAGAAAATCAAGAAATGTCTTTATCATGGACACAAACAGCAACAGAAACAACAAATCCCACTAATCTCTAGCCTTGTGCACTGTTCTAAATCATCATGTTTGTTGTGGTTCAGGTTAACTTGTGTCAACTGTACTTGTGAATATTAGTAATATTTTTTAGTTGATAGTATGAAACCATACCCGAAAAAAAAGCTTTCAACTTAAAAAGATATTCAGTTAGCCAACAAAAGAAACAAACAACAAACTGTGTTTTTACTTTTCTACTTACAGCTAATAACAAAAACTTCACAATTCCAACATTTATGTACACTACCCAAATCTAAAATTAAACGTATCATATTAACTACAATCAATAGTTAGACACAAAAACTTGTCTGTCAGACCAAAACAACCTTATCAGGGTGCTCAGAAAGCCAGCGCAGGGGACTTAATAAAAACAAAATAACTCAATCTTCATAACGCACCAGCCAGCCAGACGAGGGTCTCAAATGCTTTCGCAGACATTCTGTAAGTGAAGGCGAGGGTGTATGATATATAAAAGACCATATAAGATATTAACTAACCAATTGGACTGTCACCAATCAGCTTTAAATGACCAAACAGTACAGTTTCAAGTCCTGCTACATCACCTGGATGACAGTGAAAACTACCAGAAGCAGAATAACATGCTCATCCAGTGTCCTATGGAAATTGAAGGACAAAGTGACCTGTTGTCCACAATTGCAGCTTTTTTCAATGAGCTACTAGTAAAAAAAAACACCTGGCACAAAATATTTATTGACAGAGCATCTGGATCCATGAGTCCTAAAAACCTGAAAGCACACTCTTTTGCAGATACTGGCTAAGATTTTTCTGCATTCCCTTGAACTAGCTGTTTTTAATACTGACTAGCAGGGATGAGCCGAACACCCCCTGTTCGGTTCGCACCAGAACCTGCGAACAGACAGAATGTTCGCGTGAACTTTAGAACCCTATTAAATACAATGGACTCGAACGTTCAAAATCTAAAGTGCTAATTATAAAGGCTTATATGCAAGTTATTGTCCTAAAAAGTTTTTGGGGACCCGGGTCCTGCCCCAGGGGACATGTATCAATGCAAAAAGAAGTTTTAAAAACGGCCGTTTTTTCGGGAGCAGTGATTTTAATAATGCTTAAAATGAAAAAATAAAAGTGAAATATTCCTTTAAATTTCGTACCTAGGGGGTGTGTATGATATGCATGTAAAGTGGCGCATGTTTCCCGTGCTTAGAACTGTCCCTGCATAAAATGTCATTTTTGAAGGAAAAAAAGTCATTTAAAACTCACTCGCGGCTATTAATGAATTGTCGGCTCCCGGCAATACATACAGGCATACCCCGCTTTAAGTACACTCACTTTACATACACTCGCAAGTAAGGACATACCCGTGAGTGTATGTAAAGTGCCTCACAAGTACTGTACAGACATTTTGCAGCCGCAGTAGAAGGAGCTGAAGCTCCGAGAGCATAGCCCGCCCTGTTCCAGTGTGCCCCTGACACCCCCACTACAGCCCCTGAGACCTCAACTACAGCTTTTGACAACCCCACTACAGCCCCTGACCCCCCACTACACCCTAGAAGTGAAAAAAGGTATTGTTTCACTTTAAGTACATTTTCGTTTTACATACATGCTCTGGTCCCATTGTGTACTTAAAAGTGGGGTATGCCTGTACAAAAGTCATTAATAAAAAATAAAAAAAAGCGTGGGGGTCCCCCACAATTCAATTACCAGGCCCTTCAGGTCTGGTATAGATATTAAGGGGAACCCCGCCGCAAATTTAAAAAAAAAATGCGTGCGGTTCCCCCAAATATCCATACCATACCCTTCAGATCTGGACTGGAAAAAAAATGGTGTGGAGTCCCCCCAAAAATCCATACTAGACCCTTATCCAAGCACGCAACCTGGCAGGCCGCAGGAAAAGAGGGGGGGATGAGAGAGCGCCCCCTCCTGAACCGTACCAGGCCACAAGCCCTCAACATGGGGTTGATGTCCCCATGTTGATGGGGACAAGGGCCTCATCCCCACAACCCTTGCCCGGTGGTTGTGGGGGTCTGCGGGCGGGGGGCTTATCGGAATCTGGAAGACCCTTTTAACAAAGGGGAACCCCCAGATCCCACCCCCCTATGTGAATTGGTAAGGGGTACATTGTACCCCTACCATTTCATGAAGAAAGTGTAAAAAAATGAAAAAAAAACACACAAACACCTTGGAAAAGTCCTTTATTAAAAAAAAAAAAAAAAAAAAAACATTCAAGCTGTGAAATCCAGTGTCCCGCGGCGATCCGATGTCCAGCGCTGTCCGTCAATGGCTGAGCCAGAGCGGACCTGATGCGGAACTTCCTCCGCAGTCTATTACATGTATAGACCCGCCCCTTCTAAAGTTCCCTATCAGGTCCGCTCAGCCAATGACTAGGTGTAAGGCTGAGAACATGAGAAGGGGCGGGTCTATACATGTATTACACAGTGAAGGAAGTTCCCCATCAGGTCCGCCCCCTCGGTATGTCAGACCCCGCCTACGTCATTGGCCTGAGCGGGGAACTTCCTTCACTGTGTAATTTAAATTTACACAGTGAAGGAAGTTCCCCATCAGGTCCGCTCAGGCCAATGACGTAGGTGCTGTCTGACATACCGAGGGGGCGGACCTGATGGGGAACTTCCTTCACTGTGTAATTCATGAATAGACCCGCCCCTTCTCATGTTCCGCATCAGGTCCTCAGCCTTACACCGAGTCATTGGCTGAGCGGACCTGATGGGGAACTTTAGAAGGGGCGGGTCTATACATGTAACAGACCACGGAGGAAGTTCCCCATCAGGTCCGCTCAGGCTCAGCCAATGACGGACAGCGCTGGACATCGGATCGCCGCGGGACACTGGATTTCACCGCTGGAATGTTTTTTTTTTTTTTTAATAAAGGACTTTTCCAAGGTGTTTGGGTGTTTTTTTAATTTTTTTGACACTTTCTTCGTGAAATGGTAAGGGTACAATGTACCCCTTACCAATTCACATGGGGGGCCGGGATCTGGGGGTCCCCTTTGTTAAAGGGGTCTTCCAGATTCCGATAAGCCCCCCACCCGCAGACCCCCACAACCACCGGGCAAGGATTGTGGGGATGAGGCCCTTGTCCCCATCAACATGGGGACATCCTCCCCATGTTGAGGGCATGTGGCCTGGTACGGTTCAGGAGGTGGGGGGTGCTCTCTCGTCCCCCCCTCTTTTCCTGCAGCCTGCCAGGTTGCATGCTCGGATAAGGGTCTGGTATGGATTTTTGGGGGGACTCCACGCCATTTTTTTTTAATTTGGGGTGGAGTTCCCCTTAAAATCCATGCCAGATCTGAAGGGTATGGTATGGATATTTGGGGGAACCGCACGCATTTTTTTTTAAATTTGTGGCGGGGTTCCCCTTAATATCTATACCAGACCTGAAGGGCCTGGTATTTGAATTGTGGGGGACCCCAACGCTTTTTTTTTTTTATCAATGACTCTTGTATGTATTGCCGGGATCCGACAATTCATTAATAGCCGCGAGTGAGTTTTAAATGACTTTTTTTCCTTCAAAAATGACATTTTATGCAGGGACAGTTCTAAGCACGGGAAACATGCGCCACTTTACATGCATATTATACACACCCCCTAGGTATGAAATTTAAAGCAATATTTCACTTTTATTGTTTCACTTTAAGCATTATTAAAATCACTGCTCCCAAAAAAACGACAGTTTTTAAAACTTTTTTTTGCATTGATACATGTCCCCTGGGGCAGGACCCGGGTCCCCAAACACTTTTTACGACAATAACTTGCATATAAGCCTTTATAATTAGCACTTTCGATTTCTCCCATAGACTTTTCGAATTTGCCGCGAACACCCCAATTTGTTCGCTGTTCGGCGAACGGGCGAACAGGCAATGTTCGAGTCGACTCGAACTCGAAGCTCATCCCTACTGACTAGTGAATTATGGAGAGATGAGGGTAGCAGTGTTTTGTAATATGGCTTATTCTATTCTATATACACAGTTTGGGGTCATCAGACTTCATGATTAACACACCTCCCCTCTTTAGGAGGTTGCACGTAAGGGATTGCAAGTTCCTTTCCAATGCTTCCTACTTCTACTGACTCTACTTGCTGGGATAATAACTCTGAAGCAGTTGCAAGAATGTATGATAAAGAGGGGTCATTGTGTGCATGTGACAACAATATCACAAATTCTCCACAAATGTAAACTACATTTGTGGAGTATGGGAGAGTTGCAAGAAAAAAAGCCACTCCTCAAGAAAGGCTACATGCAGTTATGACTGAGCTTTGCCACATGCAGTCACGACTGAGCTTTGCCAAAACGTACCTTGAAGATTCCGAGGCCACATGGAAAAAGGTGTTATGGTCAGATGAGACTAAAATAAAAAAATTTGGCCTCAACATCAAACTGTATATTTGGCAGAAATCCAATACAGCTCACCATCTAAATAATACCATTCCTACAGTAAAGCACGGAGGTGGTAAAATCCTATTATGGGGGTGTTTCTCTGCTGGAGGGACTGGAGCACTTGTCAGGATGGAAGGAAAAATGGATGGAGAAAAAAACATCAAATTCTTGAGGAAATCCTGCTGCCCTCTGCCAGAAAGTTGTCAATGGGAAGAAGGTTTACCTCCCAACATGACAATGATCCAAAGCACATAGCAAAAATTACCATACAGTACCATACAGTAGTTGAAGGATAAAAAGATGAATGGCCTTGCATGGCCTAGTCAGAGCCAATACTTAAACCCCATTGAAAATCTGTGGAATGTCTTGAAGACTGCAGTCCACAAACGCTCACCATCAATTTTAACTGAACTTGAGCAGACTTAATATGGATGTAAACTCGATTCATGAAATTTGAGCTGTGTGCATATAGCTGTAGTGTTTTCTTATCTCTCGTCAAAGAACTCCCAAGTCCCATATCTCTCTCTTGCTCCATTCTTCTGTTATCAGCCTAATAACTTCTCACATGTTCTTCGAGACGGGAGATAGAAGTGTGTGTCGGGGGAGGTTGCTCTAAATAGATTAGCAGTCAGCTTGCCCTCTAAGAGCAGAGCTGTGCACATTCCTTTCTTCCTTTGCCTATGAGGAGAGGGGATGTGTGCCTTTCCTCCAAATCAGTTTTCTTGGCTGTATTCCAATAATCGACTCCCAGTGGTAACCAGACAGAGAAAAACTTTTATCTGCACTTTCTAAAGGATATATACAGGGGAAGACTGCAGATATACAGTACATGTAAACTTATGTAGGAAGATTTGTTTCAACTGAGGCTGTTCACTTCACTGGGTATATGTGAGGGTTTACATTCACTTTAAAGGGGTTGTAAAGAGATTTTTTTTTAAATAACAAACATGTTATACTTACCTCCACTGTGCAGCTCGATTTGCACATAGTGGCCCTGAACCTGATCTTCTGGGGTCCCTCGGCAGCTGTCTCGGCTCCTCCCCGCAAGAACTGAGCACCTTCATGCGAACGAGCTTGCATGGTGGTAAGTTCTTGCGGGCGTGCTCCCGTGATACAGCCGGCAGCTATAGCCGCTCACTGTATCACTCGGACCCGGTCCCCGGCGCGCCGCGTCATTGGATGTGATTGACAGCAGCGCGAGCCAATGGCTGCGCTGCTTTCAATCCATCCACTCTAGCCAATCAACGACCAGGTTAAGTGGCGAAGAGGACATTGGGGGTGAGCGCAACAGGTGAACAGGCTCAGGTAAGTAAAACGCAGGGGCTGGGGGGGGGGCCGGTATTATCGGATGTTTTTTCCCCTTAATGCATAAAATGCATTAAGGTGAAAAAACTTGTACCTTTAGTGTCCCTTTAAGTCTAGATGTGCAAATTTAGTAGAGAAATATCCCAACAGACTAAAGGCTGTAATTATTAATTTTTTTTTTAACCATAGATTTTTATTGAAGTTTGCATTATACATTACAGTACAGGTTGCAGTTTGTACCAACATTAGATATACAAATTGTTAACACAAGAAAGGTTTTTAAGGTAAAAACTCGGCTACTCACATGCAGGCTCATCATATTGCAATATAAAAAAGGCGTCGCGATGAGCTGAAACCTGTCACCCCTTTTGGGTTCACACTGTAAACAGGTCATGAAACGTACATCAGAAAGAGTCCTGCCCTGCCCCCTGAAGTAGGGCAAGGGAGCTCAGTCACGTCAATTCTACTTGTGTTTAATGGTGATGGTTGGTAAACAAACTCATACATTTATGCAAAGGGAGTAGCTCTACGCACATTTCCTAGTGATTCTCGGCATATAATTTACCTGCAGTCCTCTCTATTAAGCTGGTGTTATTATCAGTACCGCCACTGGAGGGCAAAACCTTTATACATTTATGTCATTTATCATCCATCATGGATGAGTATGTTGTATATCATATATGTAATGAGGCATGTGGGGAGATTCTCCAGATGTCCCAGTGTTTATGAAAGCCCGAGGCTCTTCCTTCTTTGTACGCAAACATCTTTTCCATTAAATATTGTGTATTCACTCTAGAGATTACTTCGTCGATTTTTGGTGAAGTCTTAGAGCGCCATTCCTTTGCTATTGTGATACGCATGGCGAATAGCATATGCAAAACCACTTTTCTCGCTAGAGGGGGGAACTGCTCAACCCCCAAGCTTAGTAAAGCTAAAGAAGGGGTTAATACACACCTATGTCTTGTAGTTTTTTGGATAAGGTGGAGGACGTCATCCCAGAAAGGACGTATTACTGTACAGCTCCACAAAATGTGAAGGAGGTTGCCAGTATTACTACAGTCTCGCCAGCACAATGGTGAGGTGTTTGGATCCATTTTACTTATGCAGTAAGGCATGAGGTACCATCTATGTAGAATTTTCTGAGTATTGTCCAAGTGATCTACACATACTGAGGACTTGCTGTTATAATGTATAGCTAGGTGCCATTGGGGTAGCGTAAATTCTGTTTGTAGATCTCTTTCCTATTTTAACATATTTGGCAGTTTAACCTGGATATATAAGGGGGAGGTATATTTATAAAATAAGGATATCCCTTTATATTTGCCTGGATGCCTATTCCATAGAAAATTCCACACTGAAAGAGGAATTACTATGGGGCGGGCTTGGTTTAAAAGTTTATAGTGCTGAATTTGGTAAATTTTGTATCTGTCTAGTGCATCTGGCTCCGGTAAATCAGCTGTATTGAAGTGCACCCCCTTTTTTCCCAGGATTGGGTTGAAAGCCCCGAAATTAGGTATTCATAGGAAGCTAAGGGCACTTGTAATGTACACAGTGTTGTGTCAGTAAACATTTGTCTCGTCAATGAGGACCAAGCTGCTGTTGAGGCTTGTATAGTCGGGTAAGGAGGGATTGATGGACTATGGTGCAGGCTGGCCGCCATTGCTAAAGCTGGGAGATTATGTCCTGGGCTAATCTCTCTTTCTATGGGGGTCCACCTATTGTCTGTTTGAATGAGAACCAATATTTCAATTGATCGAGTACTGTGGCTCTATAGTATTCTTGCGCATTGTGGAGACCTACACCTCCAAGTTGTTTAGCTTTATACAGATTCGCTAGTGCTATTCTAGGTCTTTTTCCTGCCCATATGAATTTACGCAGGCATGCCGTTAGCCTGGAGAAAAATGTCTGAGGGATAGGGATAGGTAAAGTTCTAAAATAGTATATCAATTTGGGCAAAACTTGCATTTGGTATGCAGCAATCCTTCCAAGCCAAGTCAGGTGGTTTGCTAATCTGATTTAGTTCCTCCTCCACTTTTGTAATTAGAGGAGGGTAGTAACAGGAATATATTTTTGAGGAGGATGAGGTCAGCTGTATGCCTAGGTAAGTGATCGAGGGAGGTTCCCAAGTGCAGGGGAACTGTTTTATTTGTTTATTGACCGCTTCTTTTGACATATTTTTTTTTTTTTTTTTAAATTTTCAAAAAAAGGTTTATTGTGATTAGATGCAGTACAATTATAAAAGAAGGTAACAAAAGACCCCAAGCGAGGTCGGTACAAAGTATGATCATCAGAAACAAACAAAAGAAGGTCACTTGGAGTTATGCTCCATCACAATATCATAGACCACAGTACCTATTATAGAGGGTAGAGCAGACTCAGCATACAAAAAAAAGGAAGAAAAAAAAGTAGGCGCCAACAAATTTAGGGCAGACCCTGAGGGACAACTGCCCTACGTCTACTCCCGACCAGTCCACGCACCCCAATTGGGATCCTGCTGTGCACAGAACGATCGGGAACAGAACACCCAGGGAGGGATATGAACAAAGGGCTTGGCAACCCGCAAACCTGTCCAGATTGCTAATCCCCTGAGGATGCGGACCATCCAGGGGGAGTCTGACCTTGAACCTCTGTTAATATTCTGAAGGGGCTGAAAAACCCAACTAATGGAATGGCTTCCAAATGCCTGTAAGGCGGAGCATCTAGCTGTATCCATCAACATAAAACAAGAAAGACTACACAGATGTAAAACCTGAGTAGCCAGTGACAGTCTAAGAAAGAGATTAAGAATAGGAAGAGAAGAAAGGAAGAAATAAGGATAGGGAAGAGAAGGGGGAGCGAACCAGAGAATAAGAGGGAAGGAAGGGGGCGGGGGAAATCAGGATTCCTCGGGGAGAGGGGGAAAAATGGTCAGCAACGTGCCGAATCGGGGCTGTCCAGTGCTCACCTATTGGGGCAGAAGGGATATGCCTACATGCATAGCCCAGGGTTCCCAAATAAGACGGAATTTGTCTGGATTGTCTAGTAAGGTATTAGAAACCCTTTCCTGTGTCATTATCCATGAAATCTTGTGTTTAGCTTGGCGAAATGACGCCGAGGGCGACTTCCAGGCGTGGGCCAAGGTAATCTTGGCCCCCAGAAGGATGAAGTGTATGAGAGAGCGGGACAATTTAGGGACCTTAGGGAGATAAAGGCTGTAATTAAAGCAAAAGGTGGTTCAACAAAATATTGACACAAGGGGGTGATTCTGTTTTTGATTTTTTTCTGACATGATGGTGTTATATCTTTCACTTCGATGTTATAAGTTGCACTAGTAATTACAGCTGGATAAAACAAAAACTGTGCCTGTCTTCAGTTCAGGCTGCAAAGAAACATAATGTGATTATTTTAAAAGGAGTCTTTTGTATACCCACTGTATTAATTGGGATGGTTGCCATTTTTGTTTAGCTTGCTGAATATGGAGTGGGGACACTTTGGATGCCTTCAGCTATCATTGTGCTCTACTGGGCTATTGGTGTATCCCTGCACCTTTAAATAGACATGGACTCCTCCAAGTATTTCTGCCCTTAATGTATCAATTGCTATATATGCTTTAACATGGAGAATCTCTAATACATTAGACCCCTTTCACAATGGTGCTGTTATGTACAGAACGTACCTGGTCGTAGAGCCTGACTTTGTAGGAGGAGACCTCTCTTACAGCCCTGGCTCAGGAGCCACTGGAGTGGGAACAGTGAACTCGAGAGCGCTGTGAGGTAGGAGTGCCTGTGGTAGGTGTAGTGGTAGACACCGTGGCAAGGTGGTGATCCTCCAGGGGTGGCAGGAGCTTGTAGGCAGCAGAGCAGGTGGTTGCAGGTCAGCGACCCGGGAGCTGGCGGATACTGGAACAGCGGAAGCTGGAGCAGGGTGGGACAAGCCTGGTTAGGTGCACACAACAGCAGACAGCAGGAGGGTCAGACAAGCCGGGTCAGAGCAGGTAGTCAGATGTATGGATCAGCAGGCTTAGACGAAGTCAGGAACACAGGCAAGGTTTGGCAGCAGGTAGGCAGGTGAGAGACAGAGCAGGGTCAAGGCGAGCCGAGGTCAGGGTTGGAGAAATATCGGGAGGTCGAGCAAGCCGGGTCGGTACTGGTAACAGGTAGCAGGTATGCAGGTATTCAGGTTTAGAAAGCTGCAGATCAGACAGCAATGCACTGTTGTAACTGCTGGCCTTTTAAAGGCCTAATGGCGCCATATCGTTTAGCGCACATGCGCGCGCACACGCCACGCACGTGCGTGCGCAATTGGCGCACGTGCGCACACACCCGGCGCGAGCAGGCGCACAGGTACCGAGGGGAGCAAGAACTGTCTTTGATTTCTGGCAGGTCCCTGACAGGTGCGTTTTTCAGGTGCTTTTGGGCTAAAAATAGCGCCTGTAAAGCACCTGAAAAACGCCTTCCCTGCAGACCAAGTGTGAAAGCCCGAGTGTTTTTACACTGGGGCGGTCCACTTGCAGGTCGTTAGGAAAAGTCCTGCAAGCAGCATCTTTCGCAGCATCTTTTGGGCGATGGAGGAGCGGTGTACACACCGCTCCTCCACCGCCCCTGCTATTGGAATCAATGGGCACCGCTGCCAAAGCACCTGCAAAGCGAGTCGGCAGCGGCACTTTGAGGGTGCATTTAACCCTTTATTTGGCCACTAGCAGGGGTTAAAAGCGCACCGCTAGCAGCCAAAAAACGCTGCTATTACAGCAGCGATTTACAACTAACGTCCCAGTGTGAAAGTGCCCTTAGCGTTAGAACCACAATATGCAGATGAGCCTTGATGAGGCAGTGTGGATTGCATATATTTACAAATGTTGAGAAATGAAAACCTCTGTTTTTAGCTTAAACTTTTGAATAGTGTAATTTGGTTCTTTGTTGTGCTTCCTGTGTGCAAAGACTTTCCATATGCACCTTGCTCTAAAAGCTAGTTATAAATTTGGCCAGTTGTCATTTGGTTCATCTAAATTCCAGCTTCCCTATGTACAAAAATACAAATTAATGTACCTCTGTTGCAGAAAAGAAAAAGCTTTCTTCTAGGACAGGCCATACCTCAGCCTACAGTGAAGAAAACACCTCCATTACCTGTCCTGAAATTTGGTATTTGGAATGGAAAAACCTTTATGAGACAGTAGTTCATCAGCTGATCTCATTGACACACACCTTCTTCCTGCCCCCCCCCCCCAGAAGACCAATCATAGTGATCACATGATTACAATGTAAACAAAACATTTTTTTTTTTTTTGTATATTATTAGTACCAAACTTTCAGATTAACAACATTGGAAATAGGTGTCTCTACCTTACATCTCCCTTCATATAACATTCCATATCCAACATTCCCTCCCCCCTACCAACACCCCCCTCCCACAAAAAAAAGCAACACATAACCCCCATTCAAGGGCTACCATTCATGACTGTTTTTATTACTATTGTGATGCTGTGATTAGCCCACAGCTATCACATAGCACCTGGGCCAATCACAGCACTCTGTACCATGTGATTAGCTGTAACCAATCACAGATGACAATAGTAAGCAAGCTGTCATTAATGAAAGGTATTCATGACAGCCAAAACAATTGCTTATACCTGTAATCATCACTGTTATAAGCAATAACAGTGTAATAAAAGGTGACACTGAACTACTCTAATGAGAGTATATAAAAAAAAATCTTAAAAAAAGAAAATGTATTCTTAAAAAAGAAAATGTGTTTAACAAATAATAAAAAAAAATATATATATATTTATATATATATATATATATATATATATATATACATACATATATATAAATATATATATATATTTACATACTGTCACCAGTCAATATCCCTGATCACCAACACACCAGTCATATGATAAAATGACTGCAGGGTGACTGTATATAAAAAAAGTGGAAAAAAATAACAATTTTATTTAACTTCAAAAAACTCACCATGCCTTGTACTAAATGCAAAAGTATTCACCCCCCCTTGGCTTTTTACCTATTTTGTTACATTACAGCCTTTAGTTCAATGTTTTTTTTTTTAATCTGAATTATATGTGATGGATCAGAACACAAAAGTTAGTGAAGTAAAATTTGAAATATAGATGCATAAAACAATTTTTCAGAAATAAAAAAATGATAATTGTCATGTGCTTATGTATTCACCCCCTTTGTTATGAAGCCTATAAAAAGCTCTGGTGCAACCAATTACCTTCAGAAGTCACATAATTAGTGAAATTATGTCCACCTGTGTGCAATCTAAGTATCACATGATCTGTCATTACATATACACACCTTTTTGAAAGGCCCCAGAGGCTGCAACACCTAAGCAAGAGGCACCACTAACCAAACACTGCCATGAAGACCAAGGAACTCTTCAAACAAGTAAGGAACAATGTTGTTGAGAAGTACAAGTCAGGGTTAGGTTATAAAAAATATTCAAATCTTTGATGATCCCTAGGAGCACCATCAAATCTATCATAACCAAATGGAAAGAACATGGCACAACAGCAAACCTGCTAAGAGACGGCCGCACACCAAAACTCACGGACCGGGAAAGGAGGGCATTAATCAGAGAGGCAGCACAGAGACCTAAGGTAACCCTGGAGGAGGTGCAGAGTTCCACAGCAGAGACTGGAGTATCTGTAAATAGGATGACAATAAGCCGTACGCTCCAAAGAGTTGGGCTTTATGACAGAGTGGCCAGAAGAAAGCCATTACTTTCAGCAAAAAACAAAATGGCACGTTTCAAGTTTTCAAAAAGGCATGCGGGAGACTCCCAAAATGTATGGAGGAAGGTGCTCTGGTCTGATGAGACTAAAATGGAACTTTTTGGCCATCAAAGAAAACGCTATGTCTGGCGCAAACCCAACACGTCACATCACCCAAAGAACACCATCCCCACAGTGGTGGCAGCATCATGCTGTGGGGATGTTTTTTAGCAATCAGGACTGGGAAACTGGTCAGAGTTGAGGGAAAGATGAATGGTGCTAAATACAGATATATTCTTGAGCAAAACCTGTACCACTCTGTGTGTGATTTGAGGCTAGGACAGAGGTTCACCTTCCAGCAGGACAATGACCCCAAACACACTGCTAAAGCAATACTTGAGTGGTTTATGGGGAAACATGTAAATGTGTTGGAATGGCCTAGTCAAAGCCCAGACCTCAATCCAATAGAAAATCTGTGATCAGACTTAAAGATTGCTTTTCACAAGCGCAAACCATCCAACTTGAAGGAGCTGGAGCAGTTTAACAAGGAGGAATGGACAAAAATCCCAGTGGTAAGATGTGGAAAGCTCATAGAGACTTATCCAAAGCGACTCTGAGCTGTGATAGCCGCAAAAGGTGACACTACAAAGTATTGACTTTAGGGGGGTGAATAGTTATGCACATTGACTTTTTCTGTTATTTTGTCCTATTTGTTGTTTGCTTCACAATCTAAAAAAAAAATCTTCAAAGTTGTGGGCATGTTCTGTAAATTAAATGATGAAAATTCTCAAACAATTCTGAGGTAACAAAACACAAAAAATACCAAGGGGGGTGAATAATTTTGCAAGGCATTGTACATTGGAGTGTTCACTTTCCAAAAAGGGGTAATTTGTGTGGTATTTGTTTTCTACTGGCATTTTAGGGCCTAAATAATTGAGATAGGCTGTCAGTACATCAGGATTGATCAATCTTCAAATATATATTTATATATCATAGTTTGTAGACTTAAGAACTTTCACACACACTGAATAATATACACTGATTTGGGTTATTTTTCTAAAGAAATGTAGCAGACTACATTTTCTTCTAAATATATGAAGACATATTATTTGTTTTCAAAATGTTTTAACATAAAATAATAAAATATGTTTTTTTTTTCAAAATTGTCAGTATTATTTTCTTGTTTATCCACTTGTCCCCCGCCCACTGTCAATTGACAGCGGGCGGAGGATACTTTCGTTCTGGGAGGACGTCATATGACGTCCTCCCTTTAAAACGAGCTAGGAGGCGCGCGCCCGCCGCGTTCACAAGGCCCCGGTGCGCGTGCCCGGCGGCCGCGATTGCCGCCGGGCACCCGCGATTGCCCGGGAAACGAGCAGGAAAGTGGATCTCTGTGTGTAAACACAGAGATCCACGTCCTGTGAGGGAGAGGGGACCGATGGTGTGTCCCTTGTACATAGGGACAACCATCGGTCACCTCCCCCAGTCAGTCCCCTCCCCCCACAGTAAGAACACTTTGAGGGAACATATTTAACCCCTTCCCGCCCCCTAGTGGTTAACCCCTTCCCTGCCAATCACATTTATACAGTAATCAATGCATTTTTATAGCAGGGATCACTGTATAAATGTGAATGGTCCCAAAAATGTGTCAAAAGTGTCCAATGTGTCCGCCGCAATATCGCAGTCACAATAAAAAATCGCAGATCGCCGCCATTACTAATAAAAAAAAAATGCTATAAATCTATCCCCTATTTTGTAGACGCTATAACTTTTGCGCAAACCAATCAATACGCGCTTATTGCGATTTTTTTTTTTTTACCAAAAATATGTAGAAGAATACGTATCGGCCTAAACTGAGGAAAATTTTATTTAAAAAAAAAAATGGGTATTTATTATAGCAAAAACTAAAAAATAGTGTTTTTTTTCCAAACTGGACGCTCTTCTTTTGTTTATAGCGCAAAAAATAAAAACCGCAGAGGTGATCAAATACCACCAAAAGAAAGCTCTATTTGTGGGAAAAAAAGGACACACATTTCGTTTGGGAGCCACGTCGCACGACCGCGCAATTGTCATTCAAAGTGTGACAGCGCTGAAAGCTGAAAAATGGCTTGGGCAGGAAGGGGGTTTTCGTACACAGTAGAGAAGTGGTTAAATAGCAAAAAAAAAAAAACAGTAGTGATTAAATACCACCAAAAGAAATCTCTATTTTCCATCAAAAATTCTAAAAATTTAATTTTCAATTCAATTGTATTGTACAATATAAGTAAGGATGTAATGCCGATGATTTATTTATTTTAAAGATCATGCATTTCTATGGCTAGCGCAACACCTTTTCTGTTTATTTGCCAAAAATTGCCTGCATCAGTGGGCAAAAAGTCCCACCAATCCCAGTCCACCTATGTACAACTACTGGGACTTGGGAGAAGTGAAATCTCCTCTTTGAATTTTGCACCATTTCCTTCTCATTACCAGCACCCCAATCATCTTTTCCTTGTATAATTTCTTTGGGTGCTGCTGCCTCATTACTTTCCACATACTGGTGGAGGGCATAGATTGTAAATATAATGGCAGTATCTGCCACTCTTGTTAAGTTTAAGCCATAATAATGCAGAAAGGTGTAATTTCATGAGCTTGAATAGGGACTGGCATTAAGACTTGACATGGGGGTGATTTGGATGCATTTTTTCTCTTGCTGCATGAGCAGCAGAAGAGACACCTTCCTTGGGAAGGATGTTGCTGGAGATGGCAGAATGGGTTTAGGAGTAGTGATGAGCCGAACACCCCCGGGTTCGGTTCGCACCAGAACCCGCGAACGGACCGAAAGTTCGTGCGAACATTAGAACCCTATTAAATACAATGGATGCGAACGTTCGGATTCTAAAGTGCTAATTATAACAACTATTATCCATGTTATTGTCCGAAACAGAGTTTGGGAACCCGGCTTCTGCACCAGGGGACATGTATCAATGCAAAAAGAAGTTTTAAAAACGGACGTTTTCCGGGAGCAGTCATTTTAATGATGCATAAAGTGAAAAAAAAAAAGTCAAATATTCCTTTAAATATTGTACCTGGGGGGTGTCTAAAGTATGCCTGTGAAGTGCCACGTGTTTCCCGTGTTTAGAAATGTCCCTGCACAAAATAACATTTCTAAAGGGAAAAAAGTCATTTAAAACTGCTTGCGGCTTTAATGCAATGTCTGGTCCCGGTAATATGGATGAAAATCTTTAGGAAAAATGGCATAGCTACCCCATCAACCCCCCCCCCCCCCCCTACCCCAGCCCATTACCAGCCCCTTTGGGTCTTGTATGGATATTAAGGGGAACCCCGCACACAAAATAAAAAAGGACCTATATACTCTGAACAGCCGTATACAGGCGGTGCATACAAGACAGGGACTGTAGGTTTGTTCTTATGTAGAATCTGTTTATAATTTTGAACAGCTGCATTGTTTAAGTGGAGCTCCATGGCAAATTGCTTTTTTTTAGTTTTTTGTAAAACATAGGGAACGGTTATCACCCCTGTCACATTTTTTTTGCTGTCTGTGCCCCTGTTCAGAACATTTCACCTCACTTTGCGTCCCAATGACAACTGTTTTTGAAATGTGGTGTTTTTATTGAAACAAGGATTGGTGATAAAGCATCAGTAGAGAGGAGACACCTTTCTCCCATATTAATTCTTACAGGAGAGAATTTTCCTTCCAAGGGGTAGATTTCCTCTCACTTCCTGTTGTCTTCTTCCGTTTGCAAGTAGTAGTAGTTTGTAAGTTGGATGTTTGAAAGTAGGGACCTTCCGTATATACTCTGCAGAAATTGGCCCCTTAGGTGTTGGTGTTGGCACAACACTGAAAGCACTCACAGTTATTCTTGGTGCGTGCTGGAACGCCCTTCTGTCAAGTATAATATCAGGAATTGTAATAACATATAATTGTTGATCAGTGGTAGTAAAAATTGGGCCTTTGATGGTGGTGCTGGTGCCCCAACACTATAAGGCCTGACAGTTACTCTTGGTGGGCGCAGCAATGGTCCCTGCTGTGAATTATTAGATCAATAATTATAATTGCATGCCCCTGTTGAACAGGAGCTGAAAAATTGGGCCTTTGGTGGTGGTGGTGGTGGTGGTGATGGTGGTGCTGGTGCCACAACACTGTAAGGCCTGACAGTTACTCTTGGTGGGCGCAGCAATGCTCCCTGCTGTGAATTATTAGATCAATAATTATAATTGCATGCCCCTGTTGAACAGGGGCTGAAAAATTGGGCCTTTGGTGGTGGTGGTGGTAGTGATGGTGGTGCTGGTGCCACAACACTGTAAGGCCTGACAGTTACTCTTGGTGGGCGCAGCAATGCTCCCTGCTGTGAATTATTAGATCAATAATTATAATTGCATGCCCCTGTTGAACAGGGGCTGAAAAATTGGGCCTTTGGTGGTGATGGTGGTGGTGATGGTGGTGCTGGTGCCACAACACTGTAAGGCCTGACAGTTACTCTTGGTGGGTGCAGCAATGGGCCCTGCTGTGAATTATTAGATCAATAATTATAATTGCATGCCCCTGTTGAACAGGGGCTGAAAAATTGGGCCTTAGGCACTGGTGGCACAACACTGCAACCCCTCACAGATACTGTACTTGGAGCACAGCAATGAGGCCTGTTGCAAAGTATTGCATCAAAAATTTTAATTACACGCCCCTGTTAAACAGGGGCTGAAAAATTGGGCCTTAGCCACTGGTGGCGTCACCCATAAACCAAAATGATCTTCCAAGCTATCATCGTTAATCGTATCATTGAGGAGGAGGAGGAGGATAGCCAGTCAACATAACAGCACAGGCACTCAGCATCAGCATCAGTCTTGAAGGGATGTGACATTTTAAAATCAATTAGTCTGTTATATCAGCATCTGGTGTGTGGTAGCTGGTGGTGATCCAAGACTGGTTCATCTTGATGAAAGTCAGTCGATCAACCGAGTCGGTGGACAGGCGCACCCTGTGATCCGTGACAAATCCTCCAGCAGCACTGAATGTGCGTTCTGAAAGAACGCTGGATGCAGGACAGGTCAGTAGCTCAATTGCATACTGTGCAAGCTCTGGCCAGTGATCCATCCTCAAGACCCAGTAAGCCAGAGGATTTTCGGTGGGGAAGGTGTCCAAGTCTGACCTTGCCCCTAGGTATTCCTGCACCATGTATATCAGACGCTGGCGATGGTTGCTGGAACCGATCATACTTTGGGGCTGCGGACTAAAGAATTGTCTGAACGCATCGGTCAGACGGCCACCTTCCCCACCGCTCCTTCTTTGACTGCCCGAAGCCTCAGCAACTCGTTGTCCAGGACAAGGAGTTTGTAACCTCCCAGTCTCTGGGAACGCGTTGCACAGACCTTTCTGCAAGGCCTCCCGGAGTTGTCTAATCCTCTGCTCCCTCTGCGACGGTACGATAAGGTCCGCAACCTTACCCTTGTACCGTGGATCAAGGAGAGTGGCCAGCCAGTAATGGTCCCTCTCCTTGATCCGAAGAATACAAGGATCCTTCCGCAGACTTTGCAGGATCAGGGAGGCCATGCAGCGTAGGTTAGCTGAGGCATTCAGTCCGGAGTCCTCTGGGTCACTAAGGACGACATGATCCACAGCCACCTCCTCCCAGCCACGTACAAGTCCACTGGTTTCTTGGGACTGTAAATCATCCCTAAAAGACTGCTGCTGATGATGCTGAGTGCCAGCCTCCACCTCCATACTGACACAATCCTCCTCCTCCTCCTCCTCCTCCTCCTCTTCCTGTGCGATGGGTGGGACAGAAGGAACACTGTCTGGGTAAAGGGGGCCTTGAGAGGCAAGGAAGTCCTCCTCTTCCTGCCTCTGTTCTGCCTCAAGTGCCCTGTCCATTATTCCACGCAGCGTGTGCTCCAACACGTGGACAAGAGGTACAGTGTCACTGATGCATGCACTGTCACTGCTCACCATCCTCGTGGCCTCCTCAAATGGTGCCAGGACAGTGCATGCATCCCTGATCATGCCCCACTGGCGTGGTGAAAAAAACCTGAGCTCCCCTGACCCTGTCCTGGTGTCGTAGTCGCACAGGTACTCATTGATGGCCCTCTGCTGCGTGTGCAGCCGCTGCAGCATGGCCAACGTTGAGTTCCACCTGGTGGGCATGTCACATATAAGGCGGTTCTTGGGCAGGTTCAACTCCTTTTGAAGCTCAGCCAGGCGAGCACTGGCATTATAAGATCTGCGGAAATGCACACAGACTTTCCTGGCCTGCCTCAGGACATCCTGTAAGCCCGGGTACCTGCCCAAGAACCGCTGAACCACCAGGTTAAGGACGTGAGCCATACAGGGCACATGGGTCAGTTGTCCCTGTCGGAGGGCGGAGAGGAGGTTGGTGCCATTGTCGCAAACCACCATTCCTGGCTTAAGCTGGCGTGGCGTCAACCACCTCTCGGCCTGCCCCTGCAGAGCAAACAGGACCTCTGCCCCAGTGTGGCTCCTGTCCCCCAAACACACCAGCGCAAGCACGGCGTGGCATCTTTTTGCCTGCGTACTTGCGTAGCCCCTTGAACGCCTACGGAGCACCGCTGGTTCCGAGGACAAACCACAGGAAGAGGCCATGGAGGAAGAAGAAGAGGAGGGGGTGGAGGAGAGAGGTGTGTCACAACCAGTAGTAGCATTTTGGAGGCGTGGCGGTGGAACAACCTCCAACACTACTGCACCTTGTCCTGCATCCTTCCCAGCTGCCAAAAGAGTGACCCAATGGGCCGTGAAAGAAAGGTAACGTCCCTGTCCATGCCTGCTGGACCATGAGTCAGCGGTAATATGCACCTTACCGCTGACCGCCCTGTCCAGCGAGGCCAAGACATTGCCTTCCACATGCTGGTAGAGAGCCGGAATAGCCTTCCGTGCGAAAAAGTGTCGTTTGGGAACCTGCCACTGAGGAACCGCACATTGCACAAACTCACGGAAGGGGGCCGAGTCTACCAACTGAAAAGGCAGCAGTTGAAGCGCTAGCAATTTAGCCAAGCTAGCATTCAACCGCTGGGCATGTGGATGGCTGGGAGTGAACTTCTTTCGACGGTCCAGCAGCTGGGGCAGGGAAATTTGCCTGCTAGAATCGGACGTTGGTGTACTGCTAGCAGAGTGCCCGCAAGTACTTGCCTGTGACACACCTAATTCTACACCTTCATTCCTCTCAGAGCAGGTTTCAGAGAGGAGTGAAGGTATAGTGGGGTTGGAGATCCCAGCTGATGCGGTGCAAGAAGTGGTCAGCTTTGTTCTTTGGTGTGGGTCTTTAAGGTAGGCTTGCCAACGAGCTGCATGGCAGGTCAACATATGTCTGATTAAGCATGTGGTGCCCAAGCGGCTGATGTTTTGGCCACGCGATATACGCTTGAGACATATGTTGCAAACAGCAGCTGTGCGATCTGATGCACTCGCCTCAAAAAAGGCCCACACCAAAGAACTTTTTGAATGACGGGCAGAGGCAGCGCCCTGCACAGGCAGAGCACTGCAGTGTGATTCCGTCGGTGTGCTGCCTATACGCTGGCCACTCAAGGGAATCCTGCCTCGTTGGAGATGTGCCTCCTCCTCATCCTCCTCCTCCTCCTCTCTCCTATTAGGCACCCACGTGGAGTCAGTGACCTCATCATCCCCTCCCTCCTCATCACTGGAGCCAATCTGGCAGTATGCTGCAGCTGCTGGAACATGACTGCCAGATTGGTGTCCTTCTTGAGCATCCCCTCTGTCATGGACCTCTGAATACGGAAGTATTTCTCCTTTGAATCTGTGACAGACCTAGCCGGGACAGAGGCTTTTGGAGGGGGTGTTACTTTGGATTCAGGTCCATGTCCCCCCAAGACACACAGAATCTGGGGACCCTGTATATGCCATATTAGAGTGACTGAGGCATACTGTTGGGACATTCACACATTCACTCTAAGGATATGCGAATACAATCACCTCCAGCCATCTGTCTGTCCTCTGTGCTAAAATGTGTGATGTTTACACTTAGGATAATGTGTATTGTATAGCAGGTGCCGGGATGTCTACCCTGAAAGGTCATATCTAGGAGTCACCTTGGCTGGCTAAAGGATTTAGTTAATTATCTCATGTTAATTATGTTTTGGTTACTCCCTCTGTTACTGTATATAAGACTTGATTTTTAGTTCTAATAAAGTCTCTCTTGGTTAACCTTACATACAGCCTGCCTGGTGTTTGTTCTGACCGACCACAAATGGATTCGAATGGCACATAGCGGTAGTTTGAATCCTGGAGCACCGGATGATCCAATAGAGCAGAGGAGTGTCGGGAGAGTGGAGCCGAGCGAGCAAAGGGGCTCGTTACACCCTCTCTCTGCTCTCACGCTGCTGCCTTCCTCTAGCTGGGTATCATCATCAGATCCTTCCAAACGCTGGGCATCCTCCTGGAGCATGTACCCAACACTGTGCTCAAACAGTTCGGGGGACTCCTCAGGAGGAGGGCATGGTGGGTCTAGGGAAGGATTGACTAATGAAGATAATGATACCAGAGAAGAGGACACTTTGGCAGCTGCTTTGCCAGTACCCTGAGCCTGGGTGAGAGAGGATGAGGAGGATGAGGTGGGCTTGGTCATCCACTCTACCAAGTCTTCGGCATGATGTGGCTCAACATGTCCAGCTGCCGAAAACAAGGACAAGCGTGTCCCATGGCCATGTGCTGATGACAATGCACCGCGTACATGACCAGCACTGTTGCCCCCAGACACAGAGCCTGCTTGCCCTCTTTTTTGCCTCCTGACTGTCTGCCTCTCCTTGGTTGCCTTCCAGACATTTTAATGGATGGCCTGCAGGGAGATGGGAAAAACAGCAATAAGGGCTACCTTCAGGTGTATATTGTGCAGGAGGCTTAGCAACAATGACACTGACACTGTCCCCTGCCTATCCTTCTCTGTCCCTAAACACAAGGATTGAAAATATGGTTCAGCAAAAAAGTTTTAGAACAGAATAGCACACTGACACTTTCCCTCACTGTACCTCTCTGTCCCTCAACTCAAGGATTGAAAATATGGAACAGCAAAATTGGTTTAGAACAGAATAGCACACTGTCAGTTTCACTCACTGTACCTCTCTGTCCCTCAACTCAAGGATTGAAAATATGGTTCAGCAAAATAGTTTTAGAACAGAATAGCACACTGTCAGTTTCACTCACTGTACCTCTCTGTCCCTCAACTCAAGGATTGAAAATATGGAACAGCAAAATTGGTTTAGAACAGAATTGCACACTGTCAGTTTCACTCACTGTACCTCTCTGTCCCTCAACTCAAGGATTGAAAATATGGTTCAGCAAAATAGTTTTAGAACAGAATAGCACACTGACACTTTCCCTCACTGTACCTCTCTGTCCCTAAACTCAAGGATTGAAAATATGGTTCAGCAAAATAGTTTTAGAACAGAATAGCACACTGACACTTTCCCTCACTGTACCTCTCTGTCCCTACAAACAAGGATTAGCGCAGAATAGCACACTGTCACTGACACTCTCCCTACCTATCCTTATTTGTCCCTAAACACAAGGAATCCAGGATTAGTAAAGGAAAAAAATGACACTGTCCCTGCCTATGCTTCTCTTTCCCTGCTCCGGAACACACTACACAAGGCCGCCGTGCTGGCGGCCTTTTATAGTGTGGGGCGTGTACTAAACCCCATCAGCAATAATTGGCCACAGGCATCCTGCCTGTGGCCAATCATTGCTCTCCTCGCTGCCGGCGCTGTGATTGGCCAAGCATGCGGGGTCACAGTGCATGCTTGGCCAATCACAGCGCCTGGATGACACTGCGATGGCGTAGTGCATTGTGGGCCGTTCGGGTCACTCGAATTTGGCGCGAACGGCCCAAATCGTTCGATCTTCTTCGAACGATCGAACAGCCGATGTTCGAGTCGAACGTATGTTCGACTCGAACACGAAGCTCATCCCTATTTAGGAGTACTCTTCAAAGATTCAAGGATTCATTTGACCCTGCACAGGGTAATCTATGACCCTCATCATTGTTTGATCTTTCATATTAAAAAGCCTCCTAAAACCCCTGTGAGACATCCTCCCCCTTCACTAGAAGCTGCAGATGCTGTGGAAGATTCAGCAGAAAAATGTTGTGAGGGGGAATGTTGAAAGTGAGGAATGAGAAGAAGGAGGAGCAGTGCAGGCCTTTAGCTACATACTGGCTTCAATGAGGTTTTTCACCAACTGGGCTCTATGATGCAGAGTCATTTGTATCCTCATGCATGTAGTACAAAATGGCTGTTACTTTTGCAACAGAAGATATCTGGATGGCTGCACTCCAAATCAATCCACTTTATTGTGCTCATCAAGATGAAAGAAATCAGGCAGAAAATTACAGAGAGGAATTAAAATGTTGACGCGTTTCATGCATTCAGCGCTTAATCGTGATCTGCTAGACCCGATCACAGAGCACTTTCTTATACCGTTAGTATAGCTTCTATCAATTAGCTTGTTATTGGTCTGCTCCCTGGAGTCTGTGAGCCTGCATGAATGAAACTCAAATGCTCCAACAACAGAACACATAGAACTCATTTAGAAAGCCTTTTCTCAGTTGGTTTACTGCATCACATCTTCTGTGATGCTGGGAACTGGATACATATCTAAACTACAAAGTGACAATAAAAACAATATGTATAAACATCAGCAAAATATCCCAAAAATGTGTATGAAACACTAAAAGTACATGATCCATCAAATTAGGCACATTATCAAAGTTATTTCACTGTCAAGATTATCTCACAGGCTGCAGAAAGAAGCCTGGAGGGGATCCAACCACTGTGAAAACATACTCATTTGCATCTCCCGCCACCACAGAAGTAGAATCTTAATTCGGAATTCATTTTGGCTTTTCGGGAGTTTATCAAACAGGAGAACCAAAGGCATGTTTGGCAGAGCCAAATATCCTGCTGCAGTGGGAAGTGAAACATTTAGTATTTAGTAGAGATATTACTAATGATACTAAATATGTGAGCCCCCTTCCCAGGATTCCTGGTTGCTAGGAAGCTGGTGGCAACAAGGGTTCTAACAACCAGAGACTCATTCCTGCCCGGCTCATTCAGCTGTCAGCCAGGGATTCCTGGCTGACAGGTAAATGTAAACAAAGGGGCAGTGGTACTGTAAAAAAAAAGTGTGGGGTCATCCACAAAATCTATACTAGGCCCTCCAGATCTGGTATGGATTTTAAGGGGGACCCGATGCAACCCCCAAAAAATGGTGAGGGCTCCCCAAATTAGATATTTTGGGTCTGGTGTAGATACCAAGGGGGAATCTTATGCAAAAAGAAACAACAAGAAAAAGGCATGGGATCTCCCCAAATTCTATATCACTCTGCATACACCCAGCTACCTGTTGCCCCATACCAGGCCATATGTCCTTATCATGGGGATGGTAGCTTGTCAGAGTGGACCCATCTGGCAAAGCACATTGTTTCCATGATGATAAAGACAATGCTCCAGTGGTTGCTTGGGTTTGCAAGTGGGGGTCCTATAGGAATCTAGAACCTCCTTTAAAAATAGGAGGTTCCCCAGATATTATCCCTTTCTTATTTACAGAAAAATGTTAATGATAATAAAATAGTCCCGTGAGCATTAGTCTAGAAAATGGCTATTACTATTTTTTAACAGTGGCTCCTATTGACTTCAGATTTCAGTTTTCAAATTTGGCACCCAAACTTTTATCAAGTTTGCTGACTCAAAACCCTGGGTGTTTGGCTCATCACTATTGAAAAACTGTTATAATTAAGTTAAGGGATAACATCTAAACGTTATAAATTATAGATTAGTGTCAGAGGTTCTCATCAGCAAGTTGCTAAAAAATCTTCCACTGGTTTAGGATTGCTCCTGTTTTAAGAAAAAATAATGATCTCTACACCATAGGTGTTCAGCAGTCTATTGTCACAGAATGGTAATTTGGTGAGGGTGCATTGTAAAATTATAGTGGGTCTACTTAAACATGATGAGAAGGAGCAAAACTTTTATTTCTTCTGTGTACGACCAATTTGTTCATCCCCAGCCAGTCTTACATAACATCTATATGTACCTCAGATTCCTTCCTCCACATATAAAATATTTCAGGAAACTCATATTGTGCTGTCACATCTGCCAAATTAGATCCCCCATAGTTTAAAGCAATGTGTATTAAGTTTTTTTTATATTTTTTTTTTATATTGTACATACATTGTGAGAGCCATCCATAATAATCAGCTAAATCTTGTTGTGATCCCAATCTCATCCCTGAGAATGTTCTTCTGTACATGTAAAGCAACTTTGTACATTTTACAATACAAGACCTTGAGTTTTGTTTTGAGTGTTTTGGAGGCCATATTAACATGAATCAGTGTATAATCTTGGAGCAGAGATTGATTTAAACCAAGCAAGAATTATTAAAAGGGTTTATAGCATGTTTGTTGGCAGTAATCATAGACTCCAGAAGGTATTATATTTTCCTTTTTGCATAAGATTTTCAGAGTACAGTGACTTCTGAATACTGCTGAAGGCCTAGACTATGCTATTGACAATTCACATTTATAAAGGGTTATTGTCCGTAACTTCACATTAACAGTTTGCTTCAAGGACTTCTGTTAAACAATTACAGAACAGAAATGTTGATTTGTTGTAAAAAAAAGGGACTCAATACTTCTGAAA
Source organism: Rana muscosa (assembly GCA_029206835.1). Taxonomy (NCBI): domain Eukaryota; kingdom Metazoa; phylum Chordata; class Amphibia; order Anura; family Ranidae; genus Rana; species Rana muscosa. The sequence continues at coordinate 62,475,388 of JARGYO010005626.1, read as the reverse complement.
TGCTGTGGGGTTTTGTGAATTTTTAGAGTCTCCAGAAGTGATATATTTAATACCATTTTAATACTTTTTAAATATCATTATAAATCATTTTACTATAGACATGGCTTTAGTTATATACATTTATGTATAACACAGTCAAATTAAAGGATTAGTAACAGCCAAATTAAATTGTTTTTCTAATAGTAGGGCTTTAATAGCAAGGAAAGAATAAGGTTGTCGGCCTATGCTACATCTGTGAATATTTGTGAAAGAGTACTGATCAAACCTTACAAAATATATATTTCTCTATGATGGGATTACTTACACAAAATAGGAACCTTGTGCAATTATTTGCAATTATTTGTGGCTACATACTACTGTGTACAGTAGATTACACCATAGGGTGCATAGTCAGGCATGACTCAATTTTGGCTGAATTTTTTTTTTTATGTGGAGTGACGTTACCATTGTGCAGTCAATGTGGAACATTTAGACATATTATAGCTATCAAATTTGCAGTCAAAGACACCAAGTGATGTGTGTACTTTAGCTCTCAATAAAATACACATGTAAAGAGGGATGGTAGTTAATTGGGCTAAAGCTGGCCATGGACGTCTCAAATTTTCAGCTATTCCTATTGAATCAGCCAAAATGTGAGTTACAGGAGGCCCTGTAGGCATCACCCAGCTTGACAAAAATCAACTGAGCTTGGTTAAAATCTAGCCATGTATAGTCAGTTAGTTATGTATGTACACTTAACCGCATGCCGACCGTATAATTTACATATATGGTGGCAGGGTGGCTCTGCTGCACAGGATCATGTACCTAGTACGTGATCCTGCACTTCCAGGTCTGGGGAGTGCAAGCGTGCTGCTGGCGACCTGCTCCCGCTGTGATTATACACAACGGGGGCTGATCTCCGGGTACCCTGGACTCGATGTTCGCTGGCACCCGCCGATCATTAGGCAGAGTACCAGAATAGCGCTCTGCCTATGTAAACAAGGCATCAGTAAGGAATTCCTTCCCCTAGTAAAAGCCCCTCCACCACAGTACACAAGCACTGGCTAGGCACACAGTTAACCCTTTGATTGCCCATGATGTTAACCCCTTCCCAGCCAGTGTCATTAGTACAGTGACAGTGCATATTTTTTGCATTGGTCACTGTATTACTGTCACTGGCCCCGAAAAGTGTCAGTTAGTGTCCGATTTGTCTGCTGCAATATCGCAGTCCCACTATAAGTCGCTGATCGCTCCCATTATTAGTAAAAATAAATAAATAAATAAAAATTCCATAAACATGTAGCAGGTGTCTCACTCTATAACCCGTGATCCCACCAAGCTTGCCACTGTGATGTACACAGGCTTTCCAGCCTGAAAGAGGGAGAGAGCTACATGTCACGTATGCATGGGCTTTTTCACCCCCTCCTTCTCCCTGTTTTACTGACCCACTAAATCTATTGTAATGCAAGCTGACTCACACAGAGCTGTTCGCGTTGCAGCCTCACCTGTGTCCCTATTGGCAGGAGTAAAAAAGCCAATTGAAGAAGCAGTTACAGGAGCCAATCTGAGGGACTTTAACAAGCTGCAGGAAGCAGCTGCAAAGGACTCTTGAGAATGAAGTTCCAGCACAGAGCGGCCCCATAGCCTTGTATAGTGACTGAAAATACTAAGACCAGCATTCTCTGTGGGAGGAAAGTAAAAGACTTAATTTTCATTCCTGAAGAGATTCTTAGTGACCATGAGGCAGTGAAAGAGATCAGACCTAAAGGAGAGATGCTGCCTCTCAGATGATCTCCCTCTGCGATACAGGCCTCCACTGCCAGTCGGAACATCCAACCTGAGAGAGGGAGATTCCAGGTGCATATCCAGCACACCTGCACTGACGGTGAAGCGTTCCAGTGTTAGGTGACTAGTCGGGTCACCAGGAAATCCTGCTGTTCCAGAATGTTTGTTTGGGTCTTGACCACAGGATTTTTTGAGAGGGCATTTTGCCCATCTGCAGGGAACAGAGACACTGCACCATAGGAGGAGTATGAACACTGTATACAGACATAATTGCTGGTAGTCATTTTGCTGACACTGATAGTGCCACAGGGATAAGGGATAAGGCTATCCATTTCTGGGACACTGTATACAGACATCATTGTGCTCTCACCTTGCTGAGGAGGATCCTGCCGATTTCACTTGATAAGCTGGGCCAATTGTGTTGTTTGGGCCCGCTATACAGGAGTTTAAGTGCACCAATTAGAGAGGCTATCTGAAGACACTAAATTGTATCTTTTCTTCAAAAGAACTGAAGCTACTAGTGCCATACGGATCCGCGCACACATATTCAGGGCTCTGCGTAGGCATTGGGTGTGTGGAACAGTTTATTTGATAAGTTAGGCCATTACTTGTTGACTTGAATAAGTGTTTAAAGTTGGGCCTGTGGTGTCAGGGGACAGAAGAGAGAGGCCTGACACAAAGAGAAACATTCCTCTGCTCTCCTCCTGCCTGGACACATAGAGCCAATCTGAGTAAAGGTAACCAATCCAATTTAAAGTGTTATATTGTGCTTTATTTACCATTAAAGTGTGCCTGTGTTCTTGTGGACATTTTCAGCCCCTGAAAGCAGCTTGAATATAGGATTGAGAGCTATATTGCTCTGAAATCTCAGCTATTGCTCTCTATTTGCTTGCTTGAATATATATTGTTACTGTCTGTTATTCTTACACAGAAATATTGCAGTAAAGACAATTTCTGTGTTTTATCATAACGTGTGTGTTTCTCACTGGTCATTGCACTTACTCTATTGCTAGGTGTGCCAGAGGGGGCTGAGGCTGCTATTAGGGTTGAGAGGCAGAGTAACGGACTGAACACAAAAGCAGCTCCTTCGGGGGTATTGCTACAAATATATCCCATAGTTTGCAGACCCTATAACTTTTGAACAAGCCAATCAATATACGCTTATTGGGATTTATTTTACCAAAAATATGTAGCCAAAGACATATTGACCTAAATTGATAAAGAAATTAGATTTTTTTTACATTTTTTATTGGATATGTTTTATAGCGGAAAGTTAAAAAAAATATTTTTTGCAAAATTGTTGGCCCTTTCTTTATAGCGCAAAACCCCCCAAAAAACGCAAAGGTTATCAAATACCACCAAAAGCAATATCTATTTGTGGGAAGGACATAGAGTACCAGTAGTAAAGTGAGATTTTTTTTTTTCAGATTTACAGCAATATAGGGTGAGTACAGGCATACCCCACTTTTAAGTACACAATGGGGTTTATTTACTATGGCTGGAAAGTGCAAAATCAGGCTCACTTCTGCATATAAACCAATAAGCTTCTAACCCCAGCTTGTTCAATTAAGCTTTGGTAATAAACCTTGTAAGCTCATTGTTTTCTATGTAGAAGTGAGCCTGATTTTGCACTTTTCAGGTTTAGTAAATAAACCCCATTGTGTACTTAAAAGTGGGGTATGCCTGTATGTGGTTCTGGCTAGCAGGCTCCTTCTCTGTGGTCTCTATTCTTGGGGCCATATTATACCATTGTTTGATATGTGTAGCTGGCCACAGTGATGGGAAATCCAACATTTTATAGTTGTCACCAAAACAGAATTAGAAGCATAATCTTCTAGTGGATACACCTATTCTGGCCACAACAAATTAAAGTGACTGTTGCAACTCTTAACAATAAAACAGAAATATGATTCAAAGCTCAGTGCAGTAGAAACCTCTTAATACCCATCTCTCAATAGCTCCTCTTAATACTTATCACTCAATAGTTCATACTTGTGTTAAAATGTATCCTGTTCTCTCCTTGCACCAATAACCATGCCAAAGTTACTTAAATCACCTTTCTTCTCCTTTCTGATGCTCAGTTTGAACTTCAGCAAGTCCCCTTTAATTAATGCATTGATTTGCTGACATGTGATTGGCTGATTAGCAATTTGTTACCAATCAATTGAACAGGTGTGCTTAATAAAGTGTCCGGTATGTATATATATATATATATATATATATATATATATATATTTATTTCTTTTTTATAACATAGCCACTGATAGGGGGTAGATGTTACCATGAATTAGAGAGGGTTTATACCAATTCACTACTCTATAAAAGCTAAAATAAAATTGGATTTTAGATTTAATCTAAGTTTAGATCTAGTTAAATTAGGTCTTTAAACATATCTGTGTCCAATATATAAAATTCCTGTAAAAAAAGAGGTCTAACCTCTACATATGGAAAAGGTTCTTTACAGTAACAGTGACAACTGATATTCATAATACATAACACTGCAGAATGCTAATCTTGTTTCTTATATTTCTATTGGAATCAGTAAGATTTTTTTCCCATTAGAAAATTGGAACAGGTTTTTAACCATTTTGCTGCCAAGCCCTGTTCTCCAATTTTGACCTCAGGGGAGCCAGACCATTTTGCTTTTTTCACTTTTTTATAATTTTTTAGCGCAAACCATGCATTTTCCAAATGCAGAGGACTGGTAGATTTAAAAGATGGTGCAACTGGTTTTGTAGGTTCTGTGATAGTTGGTTTGTTAAAAAGATATGTTCGCTAAAAATACTGTACATTGAAAACATTATTGGCACATAAAAACACATGCTAATAAAACCAAATAATAAAACTGTACTAAAGTGGTTGTAAACCCCATTCATGAAAGTTGAACTAAGCACATAGATCTGTAGTGCTTACTTCTCTCTCTTCAAAGCTCTAAGTGTTGTTTCTCTCTGGTGCTTCGTTCCTTTGTTATCAGCATGCGTAATTTCTGACAAGCTCTCTGATACCTGAGATAACAGTAGCTGAAAATTTGTGTAGGAGAGGGAGCTTAGAGGGCTTGTCTATTTAGACTACAGCTTTGCATGTTCCCTCATTTCTCTGCCTATGTGGAGGGAGGGTTGTGTCCCTTTCCTCCAATCAGCTCACACACAGTGTAAGCTCATTCTCCCCACCCAGCCCTATGTGCTGATGAAAGAGGAAGACATTATTTTAACATGATCTGCAGATATACAAGTAAAACTTAAGTAGGGTGATTTATTTCATCTCTGTGTATCATCTGAGGCTATTCACTTCACTGGGTATATGGTGTCCTTTTATGAAACTGAGATCAGCGGCAATCCCGAGTCTCACCGCTGATCTCAGGTCATTACCAGTGTATGAAACTGAGGTAATCAGCGGAGAACATGTTCTCCACTGATTATCGCAGCACAGTGAGAATCTGTAACTGACTGTCACAGAAGTGGCCAGTGTATGAAGGTGCGATCTCGGCACCTCACTGGCAATCTGTGACAGAATTCTCACTTTCTGATTCACCATCTCAGAGGTGGAGAATCAGAGAGAGAAGCGCAAAGCTGGCTGAATATTCTGGAGGAAGCAGGAAGTGTTTTGACTTCCATCCTTCACACACAAGCAGCCCGTACAGTCAGAACACATCTTCCCTACCACTACACACCCCAAAACGAGCAGGTTACGAATTTATAGCGTATATATGTATATATATAGCATATAGATGTGTGGGGGTGTTTATTTCTATGTGTATATATATATATATATATATATATATATATATATATATATAAATCTGCATATACAGATATATATCTGTGTATATCTATATATATCTATATATAGATATATATAGATATATATCTATATATATATATATATATATAGATAGATATCTATATATACATATACATACACACATTATATATATATATATATTGTGAGGGGGTTAGCTCGGCAGCGGGTGTGTGTGACCCCCGAGATGGGCTCCCCACACAAAAACAGGCCCAGCAAACGGAGGTTGTGGTTTTCAAAATCAAAAAGGTGCGGTTTATTTTCTATTTACAGTGACAAAACACAGCAAAGCAAAAGAAACATAAACAAAATAAATCCTGGTCAACTTGACCTCTGACTAAACATACAGGTTTCCTAACTAACAACTGGGATCAGCCTAGTGCTGTCCTAGTCCCTAAGTCCCTGGTTTTAAATGTCCAAGCAAATAGCCACACAGGCTTTGTCTCACCGCACAGGGGTTCACTCTCCCTAGACAGTCCACACAGGTCTGGGTCCAGGCATGAGCTAACATCTAATGAAGCTGGGAGTTCTTATAGAGGCCTAAATGAGCTGACAAGCTTCAGCTGGTCTCATCAACTCCCTGTCTGCACGACGCCCAGCACTCTCCCTAGAGGTATGAGTCATCCATGAGCCTACTAGCCTCAGCTGGGCTTATACAACTCTCCACCTAGTTGTATAAGTCGGCGTAAAGCCTGAATCTGGGCGAAATATATCTACCCCCCTGGATGCAACCAGGTGACTTTACCTTCCTGCTGTCACATACCCCCCCCTCTTGTTTTAACCTCGGGGTTGGAACACCAGCAATCAGGCATTCATGTACTCGAGACAAAGCATCCACATTCCCCATTTGAACGCCAGGGCGATGCTTTACTGTGAAGTTGAATTCCTGGAGGGCCAGGAAACACCTATTCACTCTTCTATTTGTTTCCTTGTTTTGAGCCATCCACTTTAACGGAGCGTGATCCGTAACCATGTCAAAGTGCCTACCTAGCAGGTAGTACCGAAGGGAATCTAGAGCCCACTTCACCGCTAAACACTCCTTTTCAACGGTGGCGTAATTTACCTCATGGGACTTCAACTTCCTGCTGAGGTAAATGACTGGGTGCTCTTCCCCGTTCCAGACCTGGGACAATACTGCTCCTAACCCCACATCTGACGCATCACTTTGTACGACAAAGTCTTTAGAGAAGTCGGGTGAGTACAACACTGGCTGGCTACATAAGGCTTGTTTCAAGAATTGGAATGCTGCCTCAGCCTCGGGGGTCCATTTAATCATGACCGACCCTTTCCCCTTCGTCAGGTTGGTTAGGGGCACAGCCTTAGAAGCAAAGTGGGGAATGAATCGCCGATAATACCCAGCGATTCCCAGAAAGGCTCGTACCTGCTTCTTGCTGTTGGGACGTGGCCAACTCTGGATGGCCTCGACTTTGTTGAGTTGGGGTTTTATTACTCCCCTCCCAATGGTGTACCCAAGATATTTGGCCTCCTCCTGCCCAATGGTACACTTCTTGGGGTTAGCCGTAAACCCCGCTTCCCGAACAGAGTCCAGGACTGCTTGCACTTTTGGCAGATGTGAGGCCCAATCTGTGCTATGGACAATTATGTCATCCAGGTAAGCCGCAGCATACTTCCGATGGGGCCTCAGCATCTGGTCCATTTTCCGCTGGAATGTGGCCGGCGCATTCTGTAACCCGAACGGCATTCTTTTGTATTGGAACGCCCCGTCTGGGGTTACAAATGCGGTTTTCTCTTTGGCCGACTTGGCCAGGGGGATTTGCCAATACCCTTTTGTGAGGTCAAGAGTCGTCATGTATCGGGCTGTTCCCAGCCGGTCGATCAACTCATCTATACGTGGCATGGGGTAGGTGTCAAATTTTGTAACTTTGTTCAACTGACGAAAATCGTTACAAAATCGCCAGCTCCCATCCGGTTTAGGCACCAACACAATGGGACTAGACCAATCACTTTGGGACTCCTCTATCACCCCTAAGTTCAGCATTTTCTGTACTTCCTCCCGTATTGCCTCCCGTCTGGCCTCTGGGATCCGATAGGGTTTTAACTTCACCCTTTCACCGGGCGGGGTAATGATGTCATGCTCTACCCCAGATGTTTGTCCCGGCAGCTCAGAGAATACCTCCTTGTTGCGAAGCACAAACTCCTTAACCTCCTGTTGTTGGGGTTGTGACAAGGTGGCTGCTATTCCAACCTCAGGAATCACGCAACCAGTTTGAGCTGGTGACCAAGTGTCTGCGACTAGGGACTCTCTATCCCTCCAGGCTTTCAACAGATTAACGTGATAGATCTGTTCGGGCTTTCGCCTTCCTGGTTGTCTGACCTTGTAATTCACTTCGCTCACTTTTTCCATTATCTCGTAGGGGCCTTGCCATTTGGCAAGGAATTTACTTTCAACCGTAGGGACAAGTACCAGTATCCTATCCCCCGGGGAAAAGGTACGGGTCTTGGCTCCACGGTTGTACACTCTCTGCTGTGCTAACTGCGCTTGGGCCAAATGTTCCTTCACGATGGGCATTACCTGTGCATTTCGGTCTTGCATCAGGGCGACATGCTCAATCACACTCCTGTGGGGAGAACTCTCACTTTCCCAAGTTTCCTTGGCAATATCCAACAGCCCTCTTGGGTGTCTCCCATACAGTAACTCAAAGGGGGAGAATCCCGTAGAGGATTGGGGCACCTCCCTAATAGCAAACATCAGATAAGGAAGTAGACAGTCCCAATCCTTTCCATCTCTATCCACCACTTTCTTCAACATTTGTTTTAGGGTTTTGTTGAACCTTTCAACCAGCCCATCGGTTTGGGGGTGATACACAGATGTACGTAATTGCGTCACTTTGAACAATTTACACAGCTCCTTCATAACCCGGGACATAAAGGGTGTACCTTGGTCCGTAAGCAGTTCTTTACAAATACCCACCCGGCTAAACACAAGAGATAGCTCTTTGGCTATGGTTTTGGCCGAGGTATTTCGGAGAGGGATCGCTTCTGGATAACGGGTGGCATAGTCCATTATAACTAATATGTACTGGTGCCCCCTAGCGGACTTGATTATAGGACCTACCAAATCCATGGCGATCCTCTCAAACGGGACCTCAATGATGGGTAGAGGGACCAGCGGGCTACGGAAATGTGGCATCGGGCCGACCTCTGACACACAGGGCAGGAGGAACAATAATTTTCTATGTCCTTCATCACCCCCGGCCAATAGAATCTCTGTAATACCCTCTCTCGGGTTTTCTCTGTCCCCAGATGACCTCCAAGAATGTGCCCATGGGCCAACTCCAACACCAACTTCCTGTAAGGTTTGGGCACCACAAGCTGCTCAACGGTTTCTTCTGCCCTTTTTGCCACCCGATACAGTAGGTCCTTCTCTACGCTGAAGTATGGGTAAGTGCAGGTATTATCTGGGTTCACTAACTCGCCATCTATTTCCACTACGTTTTCCCGTGCCTTTATTAGGGCGGGGTCTTTTAACTGTTCTGTGGCAAAATTTTCCCTGTGAACCTCCAGATCAGAAAACTCCACAGACGGTAGGTTTTCGTCTGAGGAGGTGGGCTCCTCTCCAGTTTCTTGAGTCTCCCCTGCCAATACTGATAAGGGAAATTCCGGAGAGTCCTCACCACTCTCAGGGGAGTTCTGGCTATCACATTCCTGGTACATAGGGGCACCAGTGGGGGGCTCAGGATCATCCCACAGTTCCCAGAACTTCGGAAAATCCCTTCCCACAATGGCGTCATGCGGTAACTGAGATACTAAGCCCACTGGATGAGAGAGGGTACCTTTGGGGGTCTCGAAACACACTGTAGTCACTGGATACTCTCGGGTGTCCCCATGCACACAAATAACAGCTACCTTGCTATTCCCAGAGACCTCTGTTTTAACTAACTCAGCCTTTATCAGGCTCACAAGGCTACCTGAATCCAGCAATACCACAACATTTCTACCATTAACACACATTTTGCATAAATGTTTCTCAGTTCCTCGAATGGCAGTGCATGCGACTGTCGCACACAGCGACTGACGTCTGCCCGTCAGAAAGTCACACTGCATGGGTTCCTCCACAACCGGGCAATTGGCTGCAATATGTCCCGCTTGCCGGCAGCGGTAGCAAACGATCCTTCTTGCGGCCTCTTGAGCCGCTGATTTCCCAGGCTGTTCTCGCCAAACTTGGGGTAGAGCTCCCACCCTCTCACTCTCTCCACCCTCACCCCTTGGAATCCTCTTATCCGCCCCTGGGGATGGTCTGGTCTTAGGGTGGAAAGTCCGAGTGTCTCTGGAAGAGGCCGTCAGGTTCTCTGTAGCCAAGTATTTCTCCACACGATCCACAAGACCATCGGCCGTCTCTGGGTCTCCATGGCTTACCCACTTTTGGATGGCAGTAGGAAGAGCTCTCAAAAACCGATCCATTACAACACGTTCCACAATCTTTGGTGCGGACAAAGTCTCTGGCTGTAGCCACTTTCTGCTCAGGTGAATGAGATCATACATTTGAGACCTGGGGGGTTTTCCAAGCTGGAAAGTCCAGTTATGCACACGCTGAGCCCGGACAGCCTGGGTGACACCCAGCCTTGCCAATATTTCAGCTTTTAGCATCACATAGTCTTTTGCTTGGTTAGGCTCTAGGTCATAGTAAGCTTTCTGCGATTCACCAGTTAACAGAGGAGCCACCAGTCCAGCCCACTGCTCCTCAGGCCACTTTTCTCTTTCAGCGGTCCTTTCAAATGTGGTCAAAAATACCTCTGGATCATCCTCTCCAGTCATTTTTGTCAATAAACGACTCACCCCAAAGGACGCGGTATTAGTGGGACGGCTTTCCTCACTGGTCTGCGGACGTTGCTGCATTGCTGCTTCCATCTGTTGTTGTAGTCTCTGCTCTTGCTTCTGCAACAGGTCTATGAAGCGGGCCTCAGATTGCTGCTGGGCTTGTTGCTGAGCCTCCAGACTCTGTTGCAAAGTTGCGTTTGTCTGCTGCTGGGCTGCAAGGCTCTGTTGATGAGCTTGCTGCTGGGCTGCGAAGTTCTGTTGTTGAGCTGCAAGGCTCTTTTGCAAACCTGCATTTGTCTGCTGTTGATTGGCATTTGCTAGAGCCAGCTGCTTCAGTATCTCCTCCATGCTGGCTTAAAAAAAAACTGCCACTGGTTCTCCACCAACTGTGAGGGGGTTAGCTCGGCAGCGGGTGTGTGTGACCCCCGAGATGGGCTCCCCACACAAAAACAGGCCCAGCAAACGGAGGTTGTGGTTTTCAAAATCAAAAAGGTGCGGTTTATTTTCTATTTACAGTGACAAAACACAGCAAAGCAAAAGAAACATAAACAAAATAAATCCTGGTCAACTTGACCTCTGACTAAACATACAGGTTTCCTAACTAACAACTGGGATCAGCCTAGTGCTGTCCTAGTCCCTAAGTCCCTGGTTTTAAATGTCCAAGCAAATAGCCACACAGGCTTTGTCTCACCGCACAGGGGTTCACTCTCCCTAGACAGTCCACACAGGTCTGGGTCCAGGCATGAGCTAACATCTAATGAAGCTGGGAGTTCTTATAGAGGCCTAAATGAGCTGACAAGCTTCAGCTGGTCTCATCAACTCCCTGTCTGCACGACGCCCAGCACTCTCCCTAGAGGTATGAGTCATCCATGAGCCTACTAGCCTCAGCTGGGCTTATACAACTCTCCACCTAGTTGTATAAGTCGGCGTAAAGCCTGAATCTGGGCGAAATATATCTACCCCCCTGGATGCAACCAGGTGACTTTACCTTCCTGCTGTCACAATATATATATATATATATATATATAGATAGATACATTATATATATATATTTATTTTTTTGATGTTCACGTCTCTGGCTGTGTTCACGCTTGTGCGATGCGGAAACCAGCGTGATTCCTGTGCGGTTTCCACATCGCACCTGCATTGACATCTGTGCACCACTGCGGGTGTCAATGAAAAGTTAATGACACCCCCAGATCATTTCACAGATCGCAGTGCGAACTATGAAATGGTGCAGCAATCGGATCGCATGGGTGTGAACACCCTTGCGATCCAATTTCAGTGCGGACTAAATAAAGGGTCCTGTAACATTTTGGTGCAAATGCAATATGATTTCAATTTGCATCGCACAAACATTGCATGTGATATGCACAGCAATGTGTCACATGCAATATCTGTGATGCCAGCCTCGTTCTCTCTCTCTCTATCTATATACAGTATCTTACAAAAGTGAGTACACCCCTCACATTTTTGTAAATATTTTATTATTTCTTTTCATGTGACAACACTGAAGAAACTACACTTTGCTACAATGTAAAGTAGTGAGTGTATAGCTTGTATAACAGTGTAAATTTGCTGTCCCCTCAAAATAACTCAACACACAGCCATTAATGTCTAAACCGCTGGCAACAAAAGTGAGTACACCCCTACATGAAAATGTCCAAATTGAGCCCAATTAGCCATTTTCCCTCCCCGATGTCATGTGATTCATTAGTGTTACAAGGTCTCAGGTGTGAATGGGGAGAAGGTGTGTTACATCTGGTGTTATCGCTCTCACTCTGACTACTGGTCACCGGAAGTTCAACATGGCACCTCATGGCAACAAACTCTCTGAGGATGTGAAAAAAAGGAATTTTTGCTCTACATAAAGATGGCCAAGGCTATAAGAAGATCGCCAAGGCCCTTAAACTCAGCTGCAGCACGGTGGCCAAGACCATACAGCGGTTTAACAGGACAGGTTTCAATCAGGGCAGGCCTCGCTATGGTCGACCAAAGAAGATGAGTGCACAGGCCCAGCGTCATATCCAGAGGTTGTCTTTGGGAAAAAGATGTATGAGTGCTGCCAGCATTGCTGCAGAGGTTGAAGGGGTGGGGGGTCAGCCTGTCAGTGCTCAGACCATATGCCGCACACTGCATCAAATTGGTCTTCATGGCTTCTAAAGATGATGCACAAGAAAGCCTGCAAACAGTTTCCTGAAGACAAGCAGAATAAGGACATGGATTACTGGAACCATGTCCTGTGGTCTGATGAGACCAAGATAAACTTATTTGGTTCAGATGGTGTCAAGCGTGTGGCGGCAACCAGGTGAGGAGTACAAAGACAAGTGTGTCTTGCCTACAGTCAATTATGGTGATGGGAGTGTCATGGTCTGGGGCCAGTTCATTGATGGTCTGGGGCCAGTTCATTGAGGAACCATGAATGTCAACATGTACTGTGACATACTGAAGCAGACTGGGCCACAGGGCAGTATTCCAACATAACGACCCCAAACACACTTTCAAGACAAGCACTGCCTTGCTAAAGAAGCCAAGGGTAAAGGTGATGGACTGGCCAAGCATGTCTTCAGACCTATACCCTATTGAGCATCTGTGGGGCATCCTCAAATGGGAGGTGGAGGAGTGCAAGGTCTCTAACATCCACCAGCTCTGTGATGTCATCATGGAGGAGTGGAAGAGGACTCCAGTGGCAACCTGAGAAGCTCTGGGGAACTCCATGCCCAAGAGGGTTAAGGCAGTATTGGAAAATAATGGTGGCCACATAAAATATTGACACTTTGGGCCCAATTTGGACATTTTCACTTAGGGGTGTACTTACTTTTGTTGCCAGCCGTTTAGACATTAATGGCTGTGTGTTGAGTTATTTTGAGGGGACAGCAAATTTACACTGTTATTCAAGCTGTCAAGCTGTACACATACTACTTTACATTATAGCAAAGTATCATTTCTCCAGTGTTATCACATGAAAAGATATAATAAAAAAATGCAAAAATGTTAGGGGTGTACTCACTTTTGTGAGATACTATATTTGTATGTATAACTTTTCTTTATAGTAATTTTTATATAATTTTTAATCTATTAGGAAAAAAAATTGTGAACCCTAAAATATGGTTTTACCCATGGACTGTTCTATTACAGTTATACAGGGTTTATATTTGTATACTTTATTAAAAAAAATATTTTAACCACTTGTCCCCCGCCCACTGTCAATTGACGGCGGGCGGAGGATACTCTCGTTCTGGGAGGACGTCATATGACGTCCTCCCTTTAAAACGAGCTAGGAGGCGCGCGCTCGCCGCCAGCGGTGCGCGCGCGCGCCCGCCGCGTAAACACAGAGATCCACGTCCTGTGAGGGAGAGGGGACCGATGGTGTGTCCCTTGTACATAGGGACAACCATCGGTCACCTCCCCCAGTCAGTCACTTCCCCCCACAGTAAGAACACATTGAGGGAACATATTTAACCCCTTCCCGCCCCCTAGTGGTTAACCCCTTCCCTGCCAATCACATTTATACAGTAATCAATGCATTTTTATAGCAGGGATCGCTGTCTAAACGTGAATGGTCCCAAAAATGTGTCTAAAGTGTCCGATGTGTCCGCCGCAATATCGCAGTCACAATAAAAAATCGCAGATCGCCGCCATTACTAATAAAAAAATAAAAAAATAAAAATGCTATAAATCTATCCCCTATTTTGTACACGCTATAACTTTTGCGCAAACCAATCAATACCCGCTTATTGCGATTTTTTTTTTTTACCAAAAATATGTAGAAGAATACGTATCGGCCTAAACTGAGGAAAATTTTATTTAAAAAAAAAAATGGGTATTTATTATAGCAAAAAGTAAAAAATAGTGTTTTTTTTCCAAACTGGACGCTCTTCTTTTGTTTATAGCGCAAAAAAATAAAAACCGCAGAGGTGATCAAATACCACCAAAAGAAAGCTCTCTTTGTGGGAAAAAAAGGACACAAATTTCGTTTGGGAGCCACGTGGCATGACCGCGCAATTGTCATTCAAAGTGTGACAGCGCTGAAAGCTGAAAAATGGCTTGGGCAGGAAGGGGGTTTTCGTGCACAGTAGAGAAGTGGTTAATGATTATAAATCTATTTTTCATTTATATGAATGGTGTATACTTGCATTACATATGTGGATTCCATTCATTTACTATACACCATTCACATTTGAATAGGCACGTGTATGATCTTTAAATACTTAAATATTGATAAAAAACAATGTTTTTTAATAATTAGGTTAATGTATATTGTTTGGTGGGAATGTAACTTTATTTATTTTATTAAAATGTGGTGTATAATGTGTGCTCATTCGTGTTCAACTTTTGTATTTTACACTTCCTCATACTGAAATCCCGCTACATCGTGCGAGATTACAGTGAGAGGAGCCATTCTTAGGAGTTCCCGGCGTTTGTAGCTCGCTTCTCAACTCAACATGAGAAGCGAGCTACAGAGAATCATAAACAGGCACTCAGAGGAGAGCGATCTCATCTGAGAATGCCTGAGAACTGAATAGCGGTATTTTACCGCAGTTTGATAAAAGGACAACTATGTGAGGGTTTACAACCACTTTAAGTGAATAAACTACAAATAGTAAATAAATTTTTTTGTCTTTTTGGGAAATGGTGAAATTCTAATGTGCACAAAATCGTAAAAAGATACATACACTAAATTGTATTGCCCAATCTGCAGTGCTGTGTGTGTGTTGCATTAGTATTCATTGCAATAAAATGATATAGGCATACATTTTATTGCAATGCAGAGCGTTGTAATGCATTGCAAAAAGCTGCCACACATTACTTTAAAAGAGTGTAATTTGAAAAAAGATTAAAAATAATAAAACAAATCTAGCATTGAAATGTGTGTGTGAATGTGTGTGTGTTTGAGGAGGGGGTAGGGTGTTAAGTCTAGGTTCACATCTATTCACTGCAATAAAGCACGCACATTGATGCACAATTTTATGTGTGGAACAATTTACAAGAATTGCACTAAAAACATGAATTTACTTTTTTTTTTTAATGCAGTGCAAAAATAAGTTACCATGTATTGTGGTGGGCTACAATGCAAGTGTGTTAGTAAGGTAAAATGTGGAAGTGGCTAGTGTGTCCTCTATCAGATACGGCACCTCATCCCTGAACAATGCTAGCGAAAATGGGCAAGAGGGGATAAAGGGATTATAATGGTGCCAAACAAGTCAGACAATAAATTTCTTTAAAAAGACATAGTTTTTATTAGACAAAATTTGATATAAATATATTGATCAATACATAATTCAATACACTGAGTTGAATTGTACATCAGTTGCTCCCAACATGTTTCACCAAAGCATTGGCTTCTTCAGGGGATAAAGTACATTCAGTATAGTGTTTTTAGTTCTACAAAAAGAGACAAGAAATTATTGCTGATACAAAAAATTAAAATATAATTGTACAATGCAGAGAATAAACAAACTAAGGGTTAAACACATCAGAGCACTGGAGGTCCTGGTATTATCCAGCCACGAAAATGGCCTATATGCATGAAATCAATCAGAAATGCAACCAAACCTACCCCAAATCCCACAGAGCTCAGGTCAGCAGGAACGCCCACAAAGGTAGACCAAGCACTGCCCTAGTGTGGCTGCAGGGGGCTAAAATGATCAATACTGCAAAAGAGCCAAACAGCGAGCTGTTAGAAAAGGACAGAAAGCTTCATGGCTAATGACTGTCTCTAAAGGGGCTAACGTAGCCTCCGTACCTACCATATTTAAAAAGTAAATTGAACATAGAGCTGGGGGCGCTGACAAGACTGCCAAAGTCCAAGAGGAGAGTCAATAGACAATGGTATAAAGCTGAATAAAAATATAAGAAAAGTGACTGCAGTTATAAAGGTGCCAAAATAAACTGAGATCAAAAAAGATCAAAGGATATATTTGGGCTAGCTTACCTGTATTATATTCACATCATTCTAGGGCTTCACGGGAAAAGTTTTTATCACACAAACAACCCAGCCATACTATCCAAGTATGGGGCAGGGCGTGAAATAGGCAAAGCCTGTGTAATCAAAAAAGGTGGAAGATAAGGTAGATGTAAATGAATGTACTGCCCATAGACTGCAGGGACATAAACGGGATATGCCAGGATAATATAAGTTACCTTGAAGCAGCAAAAACAAGGATTTTAGCACCCCCAGACACAACCAGCACATTGTGGCTGACAGTGTCAGTTTAAATAGTCCTCCAGCCGGTCGGCGTCTGACGTCGCCGACTGGGAGCGGACGTAGGGTTAGCCATTGCGCATGTGCGGCTCCATTGCAAGGCCTACAATCCCCATAGGGCTATGCGGTGTTGAAGAAGCGTCACATGTTGATGAGGGCCCAAGCAGGCGGGACTAAACCATCCCACAGCCATCTATTCAGGGATGGAGGGCAGATGGATTGCAAAAAGTGGAGCGAAGTGTCACAAGGACAGTCGGCCCTTGGGTGTCCATGCAGACACAGGCTGTGAACAGAAAACCGAGTGGGGACATCAGATTGGACCAGGCATGTGGGACAGAGGCAGATTGGCTGCAGATCGGATAGAAAGAATGCAAGGGACGGACAAAGTAGCTAAGATGCAGATGTATAAGCATAGACCTACAGCACCCCGTCAGTAACCGATCATCCTGTATAGGGTATCCAGAGATTTGAAATAAACAAAAACAGTGCAAGAAAAATGAAAAATATGAATTGAGATAAAATAATTAATGAAATAAAAAGTTGGAAAGAAAATCAATGAACACATATTAGGTAATCAAATACAAGGTATACCTAAAATATACTAACGGTCTATGACCCCACATCTCATCTAAGCGGATCCCTAGAATCGTAAAGGCATCTGAAAAACAGTACAAGGGTCCAGGGAGAGCAATTGAGGAGAACCTAAATGTGGGAAGGGACAAAGTGATCAATGTCAAGGATACCATGTCCATGTGATGGAGATGTAAATGACATGAAAGAAACACATTATAAAAGGGGATTCGTATGAACAAATTGGTCTGAATAATGAAAATTATAATTATAATATAATATAATATGGTTACAAAAATGACTTGAAACTAATATACTCGTTGAGCCCAGGGTATTTGATGGCATCTAAACTGTGTATCCATTTAGTTTCTAATTTTTAATAAAGTCACGTCAATACCACCACCACGAACATGTATGGGTACATGTTCAAGGGCAGAGAAGCGTACTACATTTGAATCGTAATTATGTTGACATCCAATGTGCCGATTCAAAGCAGTAGTTGTTAAGTTCTTAAACAAAGGCAAAATATGATCTCTGATTCTCTTGAAAAATGGACGTTTAGTTTTGCCGATGTAAAAACATCCGCATTGGCACATTGCCAGGTAAACTACGCCTACAGCTTCACATGTAACTCAATGTTTAATGGTATGTACAAAATCATTCGGGAGAAGTACATCTCTAGAATTAGATAAAAAGGGACAAATGTCACATCTTCCACATGGAAAGGTGTCCATTTGTATTGAGGCCATGTGAGTTCTTGGAGAAAAGTGACTTGAGACTAGTCGGCCCTTCATTGAAGGAGCACGGTGGTACGTTATTTTGGGATGTGGTTTAATGTACTTTTTGATGGTAGTATCTGCCGTCAAGAGAGGCCAGAATTTTTTCAAAATGTAACGCATCTGACCGTGTTGTTTGGAAAATTGCGTAACAACACAGACCGATGTGTTAGACTTAGATAGTCTGGTAGAATGAATGAGTTCCTTCCTGTTGAGTTTGACAACTCTGTTAAAGGATCTTTTTAAAAGGGATCGGCTGTAACCCCTTACAAGTAGTCTATCACGTAATTCATTGGCCGGCTTATGGAAGTCTATGTCAAGGGTACAGTTTCTTCTAAGCCGTAAAAATTGGCTATAGGGTATGCTGTCAAGTAGGGGTTGAGGGTGTGCACTACTAGAGGGCAACAGAGTGTTGCCCGCTGAAGGTTTACAGTAGAGAGAAGAGTGAAGAGTCCCTTCTTCATCAACATGAATCCATCCTGCGTTCCTGACCAAAAACTTAAAATGTCATCTATATACCTTTGCCAGGATATCACATGATGTAACAAATCAGATAGATGATCATTAGAAAAAAGTTTCCTCTCCCACCCCCCCAGGTACATGTTGGCATATGAGGGGGCAAAAATGGTCCCCATAGCCACACCCTGCACCTGGAGGAACTGGGAGGTACCAAATAAAAAAACATGGCGTGTGAGGATGAACTTAAGCAACCAAAGGATGAACTGGCTGTAATGACAGGAGGATGGTCCACGTTCATTCAATTGAATCTTAATAGTATCAAGGTCTTTTTTTGTGGGATGGAATTATACAAACTCTCAAAATCCAATGCCACTAGCCAAGTGCCTGGAGGAATTTGTTTTCCATCAATACTTCGAAGCAAGTCTATGGTATCCTTAACATAGGAAAATAACGAGGTGACTTGAGGGTGCAGATATTTGTCAACGAGAGTGCTGGCATTTTCCGTTAGACCCTGGCATCCAGACACAATTGGACGACCAGGGGGATGATCTAAGGATTTATGTACTTTCGGTAGCGGTAGCGAATAGAAAGTTGGCATTTTAGGGTCTTTGACATTGAGACAATTCTAGGTGGTTTGATCAATGGTTCCATCTTGATAGGCCCTAAAAATGAGGCCCTAAAAATGAGGCCATAATATTCCTGAGTAAAATTATCCACTAGGTTCTTAGGAATGGGGCGATACCAAAGTCTGTTGTCAAGGATGTCGAGGCACATACGCTCATATGCCCCGACATCCATGACAACGACATTGCCCCTTTGTCAGCTGGTTTTATAACAAATTCAGGGTGGCTTTGGAGATCTCTAAGTGCCTTACGGTGTTTGGGGGACAAACTATGCTCATGTTTGTTAGTCAACTCCATATTTTTAATTTCTGAGGTAATTTGCTGGACGAAAGCCCAGATGTTGGGGTTAGTGTGAAGTTAGTGTGAAGTTGGGGAAAAGCTCGAGATTTGGGCTTAAAAGAAGTCGGAGAGGGGAAGGACACACCAGGGACGACAACACCCAGCATGGTAAGTGCCGCTGGGTCATCATCATCAGTTCGTCCCTCCTCCCAAAGCGACATAAGGTCATCTATTGCCTGAAGTTCCACCTCAGACAATTCCAATGGGGGAAAATCAGTTTGATCATAAGAAGACGGTTTATCGTATATGACCTTAAACATAAGCCGTCTGTTAAATAAGTGTATATCCTTAATAAGTTGAAACCTATCAATGTCAGTGGAAGGGCAGAAAGTAAGTCCTAATTTAAGCACATGAATTTGTTCCTTGGTTAAAGGTATCGAGGAAAGATTCAGTACCTCTAATCCTGAATTGCCTTGATCGGAGGAACTTCTGTGGGGATCTGAACTTGATCCGGAGTTTTCCCTAAAAAAATGGGTGCAATTTTAGGGTCAAGGGATTGGGCACTGAGGGGAAACATAGAAGTTAAAGAGGATTCACTGCCCCTACGAGTAACAGTGGAAGAATGAGAAAAGTGTGCAGAGGTGACACACAGTGTAGAAGGTGAGGGTAGGTTAGAATTTGAATATATGATCTAATAGGCATGGGTGTAGAAGAGTGCACATGAGTGATAGTGTTGTGAACCACCGAAGGTCGACGGGTGGAATTGGGTTGCGCTGTTTGGCTCTTTTGCAGTATTGATCATTTTAGTCCCCTGCAGCCACACTAGGACAGTGCTTGGTCTACCTTTGTGAGCATCCCCTCTGACCTGACCTCTGTGGGATTTGGGGTAGTTTTGGTTGCATTTCTGATTGATTTGATATATAGAGGCCATTTTTGTGGCTGGATAATACTTGGACCTCCAGTACTCGGATGTGTTTAACCCTCAGTTTGTTTATGCTCTGCATTGTACATTATATTTTTATTTTTTGTATCAGCAATAATTTCTTGTCTCTTTTTGTAGAACTAAAAACACTATACTGAATGTACTTTATCCCCTGAAGAAGCCAATGCTTTGGTGAAACATTTTGGGAGCAACTGATGTACAATTCAACTCAGTGTATTGAATTATGTATTGATCAATATATTTACAGTATATCAAATTTTGCCTAATAAAAACTATGTATTTTTAAATAAATTTATTGTCTGACTTGTTTGGCACCGTTATAATCCCTTTATACCCTCTTACCCATTTTCGCTGTGTTAGTAAGGTGCATTAAGATTCCATTAATAATGAATGGAAACACAATATATCAACAAGAGCAACACACAATTTTGTGCTTTTCAGCAGTGTGATTAATGTTGTGTCTTTTTTTACTGGGGTTTTTAGGGGTTTTAGAGAAATATCAGATGTGTGAACAATCTCCTGATATTTTAATTTTGAAAAAGAAAAAGAGATTGAGTGAGTGAGTAACTTGCATAGCACTGCAAATGCGAACTAAATTGCCTCAAGGCGCTTGGCATCCAGTGTCGTTGCGATCCTTCAGAAGAGGTGGGTCTTTAGTTTTTTCCTGAAGGCCCGATGGTTTTCTTCCATGCGGATGTTCATGGGTAGTGCATTCCATAGCCTTGGTCTTTGGACAGCAAACCTTTGTTCTCCCTTAGCTTTGTAGCGAGTCTTGGGGATGTGAAAGAGGTTTTGGTTGGTTGATCGGAGGTTGCGAGTAGTGACCCTTTGCTGTTACAGTTCACTAACACTGAACAAAAGGTGTTCTGTCCAGAGCGTTTACTTTTCATTTACAAAACTAAAAGGTGGTCATAGATCGATTGAAATTCAGCCAGTTGAGCAGGGACAGGCCAAATTTTAATCCATATGTGGCCACTGCAGTTTAACAGTAGACAATCTACTGATTGCAGTTCAACCACCCTGCAGCCAATGCCTGCAATACTGATCTATGTATTCTGACAGTAGGCGAGTGTACCTGCAGTCAGAATAAAATAGCGCAGTGGCTAAGGTTTTTTCATCCTGTGTGGATAGGGAAATCGATTCATTTTATTTTCATTCAACTCTGACAAAAATGGCCAGCTTAAGAGATAGTAAGGCCAGTATAAGTGATAGTAAACATGGTCATTCATGTTTCTTTTTGAATGAACACAGGGGTGATCAACACTTAACCTTGGTGTTCATTCAAGACTTAACCTTGGTGTTCATTCAAGACAGGCAGATGATCATAGCTGTTCATTTAATCAGCACAGTCATTTGGACCAACCTTGATGAGCCTATAGCTTATAGTGAGGAATGTAGTCAATGCACGGGATAATGAGCTAGCCAACTGCAAGCGGTTCTTTTCTGCCCTATTCCTTATGTCAATAGTAGCAAACAGGTTAGATTTTTCCTTTCTCTGGAAAAGTTTAGGGCTCTGATGAATGTATTTATTTTTTTATTTTTTGGTTGAACTTGATGGACATGTGTCTTTTTTTCAGCCTGACTAACATTGTAACTATTCCTCACATTCAAGCATGAAAAGGTTTTTGCTTTGAACATGTAACATGTATAGCAATCCTTTGTAGCATACAAAGTCACCTTACATAACACCACTTCTAGTTATTTAAATAGGCATCTTTCTTTAATCCGGGTGCTTAATTTATTTCAATATACTTAATTAATAAAAAATATGCACTCCAGCTGTCTTAGTGCATCAGGTACCGAAAATGGAAGAAAGGATGGCTATAATTAATATAGCAAACACCATGTCATGTGTGTCCAGGTTTTTTCTTTTAAACCTTAAAACCGTCAACAGGGCAAACTCTAGACTCTGCTTTTCACAGACACCAAAAAAGTATTCATAGCTTTGAAATATTCTTTCACATCAATAAGTAAATACTTAAAAATTTAAAATTCTGTTTTGTGTTGCTTTGCTACAGCTACAATTGTACATTTGCAACCCCGTACAGCTCATAATGGATCCATAAATTATAGGAGTATTCTGAAGCTATTTTAATAATTAAAAAATCTTTTACTTTTTTCAACTGGCAAACAAGTATTACAGTAAATAGTTTTCCATTCTCATCTAACATGACATCTAACCAATACAGGCATCACAAAATTAATAATTTATGGAAAATATTTATTTAAAGAGCTGTAATTTACCTTGCATTTACCATATGTCATTCATCCAAGTATCAATATAAAATATTCATTAGAAAAACTCATTAAATCAAACTTCTATACAATGAGGCGGTAGGCCAAAAAAAAATGAAAAAATCAATCAGGACATTCCAAAGCTTTAAGTTGTTACTAGTGAGCATTGCAAATACTTTCTAACTACCAAATTATGAATGTTTGCTCTGCCAGAGGAACTAGCATCTATCCTCAAAGGACAGTAAATGTTTTTTCCTTCATTTGTTTTAATTTTAGTCAAGAAGTCAAGTGACAGTACAAAAGATCTATTTTCCAAATGATGAAATAAAGCGGATATAATAATTAATGAGAAATCTATAGTTAATCTGAAGGGCTAAAGAACTGGGCTTGTATAATGGTCAACTTTGGCATGGCGTAACTCTTTGTAATTGGTCATGAGTGACAGCAGATACTGCAGAAAAGCAATCAGTAAACATTAGCAAAACGCCCATAGCATCTAGATCAAGATATATACATTAGAGCTCTAAATGAAGTAACATTGGGTGGTAATTAGTATATGAAATGTCAATAAGCAGATTCATCAAGATTGTTTTCCAGTAAGTTTAATCAGTATATTTTTGTCTCGGTACTTTCTGTATACAAACACTGCTTTGAAATTATTATTTTTTTATAATAAAGAATTCACAAAATAAATTAAGAAATATACAAAGCATAAAGCCTTTGTAGTTTTATGTTTACTATAGATTATTGTTTTTTACATGGAAAAAAATACTGAAATTTGTTTTTCTTATTCTTTTAAACAACACCTAAAAAACAGTCTTTTATTCTTCATATTAAACGGATAAATGAGAAAATCCAGTTAATTGCTGAACATTTTCATAATTCTTCTTTTGCTTTGTCTTAAATAATAATAATATATATATTTTTTTTTTGGGGGGGCATTATAAAACTCAAACAAGCTTAATGCATCTGTGAAGTACAGTGAGCTCAATCAGGTTACCACATACAGTTTGTGTTATAATATATGCATAAAAAAATTCTATATTACAGAAAAAATACTAAGATAACTTAAAATTTTATGTTATTATTCTTATGACTTTAATTTACTTCATCATCCTCTTTGGAAGGGTAATGGGGCAGGGGGCATGGTCCTTCACTAAGCATCTACTGAGAATAGTGATGTATCTTTTGATGGGGAAACTATGTCCCCCATTGTCTTTTGCTGTTGATCTTTTCAGCATTAACTGTGCATATTCAATAGATTTTCATGTTGTGACTCTTGGGTGGAGATGCTGTCATATTAGCCTGTGTTGCCAAAGGCTGCCTACAGTAGTGCAGGTTCACGATTAGTCTGCATGGCTTCCTGTTGTACCTAGTCCTGGTATGAAGTGTGCATGTCTGTCAATATTAACAGAGGGCTTGCAGACATGTTTAGTGGTGACAAGAAAAAGTAGGACCTGGGCTTAGTGGGGAAAACTGTCAGGATCCCCAGATGTTTTAAGTCTTAAATATTATTGTTATGAGGGAGAAAATAATTCAACAAAGGCAAATGTTGTTATATGTTGACATACACTTTAAGACAGGACCATTTTTGTTTTTTCCTATTCTTTCAATTTATTTTATATAAAATTAGGGATAATGAAACAACCAGATGAACCAAATCTACTTCATAAATGATAATTTACCCACTTGGCATCTCTTTTAGTCATTCCTGTGCTTGGAAATGAGCTAGAACTCTGAGTGGAGTCCAGTGGGGTATTCTGTTTTTATTTGCTAGTAGAGGAAGAAAATTATATATAGTGGTACTCTTCATCTTTAATGGTGTCACTGCTTCAATAAGGAACTATAAGTACTTGTAGTGGACAATTACAAATAATAAAATGTTCCCATGTGTTTGGATGGGTTTGTTAACTTGTACAAAAACTTTCACTGGCTGGAAAAAAGGACATATTCAGAATATGCATACTGTACAGGATTTGCAACTTTACTGCAAATTGTTATTAATTTAGAAACACCTGCAAATTCAAAAATTATTTAATTGCTGTTATCTGCATTACACAAATATCTCATCTCAATCTGCCCACTTTTTCTACCATAAGCACCTAAGATAAACTCATTAATGTAGAACTCTAGCTAGAGTAAGGGAAAGGTATACCACTATAAGGTTTAGTTTTACCATCTGTGTCTCATTTGGGGAGATTTCTCTTTACTTACTGTCTCATAGATAAAACAGGAAGTGTGAGGAAATCCCTCTAAAGTAAGGGAAATCTTAGCTTTCACCAGAACTAGTGTCTCCATTGGAAAATATCTTCACTATTCCTGTCCTGGGGACAACCCAAAATTTTGGATTTTCTTTTACTTTCACTTTGGTTGATAAAGGAAAACAGGAGAAATAACGAGTGTAAATCACCCTAACAGGAGAATAGACAGCAATAAAAACTTGACAGGTGTTCTATTCCTTCCCCACTCTATCCAAAACGTAAAAAAAAAGTGTTTTTTCTTTGATTTTACTTGAAGGAAATTTTTTTTTTTTTTTTTTTTCCAAAAACAGTTTATTGAAATGTAAAAAGCATTTACAGATATCTTGAACAATAGTAGTACAATAAGGTATTAATACAACCACAAAACATGGATGAATAACATGTGTCACATACAATTCAACTTGCGGGTAGTGAAAATGAAATGGCTATGTGCATCCTTCATGAACTAGGCCGTGTTGGGGTGGGCTACCTTAATTCAAGGTAGTTGTGGGGTCTAGTCAAAGTCCACTACCATTGACGGGGATAGATCTTGTTGGTAGGTTAGAGCTAGGTAGGTTCACGGATGCCGTTATGGACTTTTGGTCTGTGTGGGAGGGAAAGGCCAACAGGTGCAATATGGCAGAAAGGGAGGGAAGGAGCTATAAACAGGTTTATTTCGTTGAGAGTGTATGAATGCGGGAGTGTAGGCTGGAGCTATGTTAGTGGTTGTATTGTACAGAAGCTTGTGGATGAGAAAGTAGGAGGGGGTAAGTGGTGGAAGGAGAAGGGGTGGGGTGGGGATCGAGGGGAGGGGAGTGAGGCAGGAAGGGATGGCGTTGGCAGGGGGTCCGTCTCTGACTTCCCCGACCCCTTGGGGTGTTCAAGGGGCGTGTTATGAGAAACTAGGGGCGGATCTGTATAGGGGGAGATATAGGAGGAGAGAGGTGTCTTTGTAAGGTTTAGGGTTAAGGGGAGATCCTGGCACGTCGTAGATTTTTAATGACAATTCTCAGAGGAGTAATTTATCCTTTGTCAGGGTTCAGGGAGTTTGCAAATTCTGGGGTCGTTTTATAGTGTAACCAGCAGGCCCATTTTTTACTAAATGATGACGGAGTCTCTCTTGCAATATGTATAAGATTTTCCATTTCCTCAATTTTGCATATTCTGTTAAACCATTCTTTTATGGTTGGTTGGTGAGTCGATTTCCAGTGTATAGGGATACACTGCTTTGCCGCATTGATCATGTGCATTGCTAGGGATTTGTGATAGGAATTGTGCGACAGGGGTGAATGGTGTAGAAGGAATTGAGAAGGGGAAAGGTCCAAATGATATGAGGTGACTCGAGAGGTTATATGGCATACCTTTTCCCAGAAGTCTTTTAGAGATGGACAGGACCACCAGATATGGAGAAGGGTTCCCCTTTCCCGGAGACATCTCCAGCAAACCTCTGGGATTGTGGGATTATATTTATGCAGAAGGGTGGGCGTGCGGTACCATCTAGATTGGATCTTAAAGCCGTTTTCCTGGGTCGACACATTCGTCGACCCTTTATGTATGTTGAGGAAAATTAGTTCCCATTGTTCCGCTGAAAGAGATACCGAGAGGTCTGACTCCCAGTTCTTACAGGCTAAGGTCTCGTTAGCTTTCATCTCGGCGAAGAGGAGTTCATGTGTGGTAGAAACTAGATGAGATTGGGGTGTCGTTTGGATACATAGCTTTTCGAAAGGGGTGAGTTCTCTGGAGCATTGTATATTCTTGTTAAGGGATTTTAGAAAATGAGCACTTAAAATATATGTCCAAGGGGGAATGGGTGGCTTGTTTAGTTGGGAGGAGAGTTGGGATGTAGACAATAGTTTGCCCCGGAGGAAGAACTGATGTGATCTAATTGGGCTCTGTGTCCAGTTATCGGTAAGAAACTTTGCGTGCATACCTGGTGGGAACCCAGGGTTCATTTTTACAGGTGTCAGTGGGCCGGGAATCGAAGATATGGGTGATCGGTAGCAAAGCTTTTTGAAGCATTGCAAGGTTGGGCCTATAAGTGGGTGTACGTGTAATTCAGAGGGGACGTGGGGTGAGAGTAACCATGGGAGAGACTCCAAAGGGAGAGCAGAAAAAGATGCTTCTAGGGAAACCCAATCTTTGTGGAGAGATTGAGTATTCCAGTCCACTATCCTGGTAAGGTGTGTAGCAGTGTAATAATTGAGAAGGTTGGGGAGGCCTATGCCCCCAAGTCTTTTAGGTCGGGTGAGCTGCGTAAAGCTGATTCTGGGTCTACGGTTCCCCCATAAGAATTTAGTGCATATGTTTCTATAAGATTTAAAAAAGGCCGGAGGTATATGTATAGGGATCGCCTGCAATATATAGAGTATTCTCGGGAGGGCATTCATTTTGAGGATCGCCGCTCTGCCAAACCAAGAGAAAAGCGGTTTGTTCCATGTTTCAAGATCAGAGGATATTCTGTGTAGGATAGGAACATGGTTTTTAGCGTAGAGGTTTGAGAGTTTGGAAGGGAGTTGTATCCCTAGGTATGTGATGGAATCATGTTTCCATTGGAACGGGAAGTTAGCCTTACATTGATCAACTATGTGTTGAGGTAATGTTATATTAAGGGCAAAGGATTTCGAGAAATTAATTTTAAGGTGGGAGAGGAACTGAAATTGTTTAAATTCAGAAAGAAGGTTTGGTAGGGAGATCAGTGGGTTCGACAGGAACAACAAAATATCGTCTGCGAAAGCAGCGTATTTATATTCTCTTTTGGAGGAACTTATACCTTGGATATCTGGGTTGTATGTCAGTTTACGGAGGAATGGTTCAAGTGTGAGTACAAAGAGGATGGGGGACAGGGGGCAGCCCTGTCTTGTGCCATTTCCGATGGGAAAGGCGTCCGACAGAGTATTGTTGACCCGTACCTTAGCAGATGGTCCCGTGTATAGTGACAGGATTAGGCCTAACATATATGGGCCCAATCCTATGGCCCTCAGAACCGCTGTCATATAGTCCCAAGCTACTCTGTCGAACGCCTTCTCCGCATCGAGTGACAAAAACAGGCCTTTTTGGGTTGTCTGTGTCATAAGGTGGTGTAAGTTTATTGCTTTAACAGTGTTGTCCCTGGCTTCACGTCCAGGGATAAAGCCGGTCTGGTCATGAGAGATTAAGGAAGGGAGAAGCGGTAAGAGTCTGTTTGCCAAAATCTTAGAAAAGATTTTGACATCTACATTCAATAATGAGATTGGTCTATAATTTCCCGTTTGGGTGGGGTCCTTATCTTCTTTGGGGATAACAACGATATGTGCTTCTAACATTTAGCTTTTGAAAGGATTTGTGGGAGAGAGTGTATTGAAGGCGTCAAGGAAGGGTTGTTGAAGAAGGTCTGAGAATGTCTTGAAATATACGGCGGAAAGACCATCAGGTCCCGGGCTCTTACCAGGCTTAAGTTGTTTTAAAGCTTTTTTCCATTCCTGAATAGAGATCGGGGATTCCAGAATCGTGGTGGTGTCAGTGGGGAGCTTTCCTGGAGCAAATTGGTCTAAGAACGAGTTAATATCATTGGGTCTGTCATTCGATAAGGTAGTAGGGGGTTCGGATTTATCTAGATTATATAGGGACGAGTAGTACTTCTCAAACTCTCTGGCTATGTCATTGTTATTCGTGAGAGTCTTACCCGTGGGGGATTGTATGTGGTGTATCGTATTAGCAGCCCTTTTCTTGCGTAAGGCTTGAGCAAGAAGATGGCCACTTTTGTTGCCGAATTCGTAAAAAAGTTTCTGAGATAGAGTGTATTTCTTCCTGAGGTGATGGCCCAATTCTTCCTGAATGAGTGTACGAGTCTCTAGTAGTTCTACGAGGGTTTGCTGGGCCAGGTTTCGTTTGTGTAGTGCTTCTAGTTTATTAAGTTTGGAAAAGAGATCAGCCAGTTTGGCCCGTTTTTCCTTTCTAATTGCGGCCCCCAGGGAAATCAATTTCCCTCGGACAACACATTTGTGAGCCGCCCACTGAGTAAGTTTAGAAATGTCCGGGGTGTTGTTCTCAGTGAAATAATTGCTTAGGCAAGTTTGAATCTCTAATTCTTTGGTTTTGTCTGTCAGGATGGAAGGGTCTAGTCTCCAAATTTGCGAGCGGTATACTTTTTCAGGGAAAGTGAGGGTCATTGAGATAGGGTGGTGGTCCGAGAAGGTCATCGGTTCGACGGTTGCTGCTTTCAGGGACGGGAGATCCTGTTGGGTAAGAAATATGTAGTCTAGTCGTGAATATTTGTTATGTGGGGCGGAGAAGAATGTAAAATCCTTTACGTTCAGGTGTAAGGTGCGCCATGTGTCGTGGAGCAAGAGTTCTTGGAAACATTTTCTGATTTGTCGGAGCGCCCTGTATGGTAGGTGGGATTTCCCAGACGAGGTGTCTAAAAGGGGGTTCAGGGGTACATTGAGATCCCCTCCCAGTATAAGAATACCCTCTTGGAAATTGGTTAGGTGTCTTGTTACAGCCCTAAAAAAGGGAACTTGGGACGAGTTGGGGCTGTATATGTTAGCCAAAGTGATTGGTTTGTTCCTGAGTGTCCCTTTTAGGAAGATATACCTGCCTAGTTCGTCAAGGTGAGTGTCTGTAATTTGGATGGGAAGGTTTTTGGAAATGATTATGGAGACTCCTTTGGATTTCGAGATAGGTGAGGTGGCATGGAAACTATGGGGGAAGAGGCGATTAGTCATGTTGGGAACTGATTTCTTACAAAAGTGGGTTTCCTGTAAGAAGATTATGTCAGCTTTCATGCTGCGCATGAGGGAAAAGAGTTGTGTTCGCTTTTCAGGTATGTTCAGTCCTTTGGCGTTAAGGGAGACTACCTTTAGGGACAGGTTGGCGCCTCGGACATTATCGGGGCTCATGTTGGTAGTAGAGGTTTAAGCGAGTGGGGGGCGGGAGGATATGGGGAAGTCAGAGACGGGAGGAAAAGAAAGGGGGGGGTTATGCGGATGGGGAGAAGGGAAGATGTGGGGTAGGTGAGGTTAGGACGTTGAGGAGGAAGATAACCAGGGAGGAAGGAGGGGACAGGTAGGGGGATGGGGTATTATACCGGGTGTGGGACTTGACCTGCAAGCCCACCAATTAGGAGTGGGGGTACCGGTGAGGTTCAGCGGTGTCTACCAGAGTCCGCTGTGTGTGAGAGCGGTAGGTGGAGTTCAACTAGAGAGAGGTGAGGTCTGCGTCTCTCTATGAGGTCTTAAGGATAACAGACGCTGCTGATTGTTAGCGTCATCTATGGCTCATTTTGGTGTCAGAGGAGTAATCTTGTTGTGTAGATGACGGACAGGTCATCCTATAAGGACATGGTGAGAGGGTGATTCGTAGGTGACTTCAGGGCTGTGTGTAACGGCTTATTCTCATAAAGCATGAAGGCTGTGGAGTTGTAAGGGCATTTATTCGGCAATTAGAGGAGGATGTTTAGCATTGTGTAATCTGGGGGTTTGTGTGGAAGAGGGGGATAAGAAATTAAGTGTATTGCTCAAATTTCAGATGTCACATGACAGAGAATAGGGGGCATATACTTTGGTTTAGAGGAATATGCAGGGAACAGAGTCAGTAACATGGTGAATTAGTTAAAACAGAACAGAACAGAACGTACAGCTTGCGTTACCGTGAACAAGTATGCATCTGCAGTTATGGCTGACATCAAAAATCCAAATATGGATAACATAGCAAACAAAACATAGTAAACAAAAACATAGTAAACAAAATCATACCCAGGGGTTAAGGGCAGGCTGTCTAAATCCGAGGGGGGCACGCCCATTCCCAAACCTGAGAATGGATTCTACCCGACATCCACGTAGGCCACACACCTGTGCATGTCCCCCTCGGATCCCCGACCACCCTCAGTGCTGTAAAGCAGAAAATTCAGGAGCTAGGAGCTAGTAGGGCCTGTGGGGAGAAAGACAGCACATAATGCAATCGGGGGATTATATATCGACATGTCATTAGCTGCATTGGAGTAGATAGGAGAATGTAGGAAGAAGGCTTCAATAGAAAAAGGGTACAGCCGATGAGCAAGAATGAATACAGTGTGAGGAGAAGGAGGAAAAGACAATCAGTGCGGGAGAAGGTAGTCTCTGACCCGACATAAGGAAGTTAGGGCGACCGGGGAAACCTTCGGGAGTTGTCCAAGAGGGAAAGAGGGTACCAACCGTTCTGCCAGTGTTCCCTAGGGATTGCTGTATAAAGTTACCTGCGAATTGGAGTGGTCCAGAGTCCAGCTGTGAGGTGGAAACAGAAGGACGGTATTCATGTTTCTTGTTAGGCGATGCGTGCTTTGCGGGGCACTGGAGAAGCCGTCGGGCTACCATTACGCGGGGCTCTTTGATCCTTTGAAGGAGTGTGGGGAGGAGGTGGGTGAGAGCGTCGGCGGCCGATACTAAAGTTGCCTGCTTCTGCGATACCTTCCATGGAGGTGACTCTTCTGAGTGGCGGTATACGGAAGTCGCTGTACCAGTCTGGTACTTCCACATACGGTATCTCCATGGCCGTGCAGAAGTGGTCTAAATCCTCCGGGACTTTTAGATTGGCTGTGCGGCCTTGGTGAGTTGCTGTCAGGCAGAAGGGGAACTTCCATCGGTAGATTATGGATCTGGCCCTCAGTGTTTCCAGGAGGGGACGTAGCTCGCGTCTGCGCTGCAGGGTGATGTTAGATAGGTCCTGGTAGATTCTGATATCCGTTCCCTGGAAAGACAGTTGGTTGCGGTGTCTGGCCTTGCGTAATATTTCCTCCTTCAAGGGAAAGTCTGTGAGGCAGCAGACTGCATCCCGTGGGGGATCTGTGTCCCTTCCCCGCGGGCGCAGTGCCCTGTGGAGCCGTTCGAACGCGATCGGGGTATCAGGGGCTCTTTCAAGTAGATCGTTAAAGATGGTAGTTACTGCCACTGGGAGCTGGCTGGCATCGATCATTTCTGGAATACCCCTCACTCTAAGGTTGTGACGCCTTCCGCGGTTATCTAAATCTTCCATGTGGCGATTGATCTCCCTGAGGTGGATCGCATGCGACTCTGTTACCTGTTGAACGTGACAAATCGCTGTGTCTTGGCGGGCTTGAGCGTATTCCACCTCTTCCACCCTAAGCGTCATGGCGTGTATGTCCGACCTCATGTCCAAGATGGCCGCCATGAGGGTGTTTTTAATATCCGTAGCGACGCTGTGCAGGTCATTAAGGCTCACTGCCGGGGGGTGAGTCATCCCCGTTGCCAGACCTGGGGATCTCTGCTCCTCGGGTCGCTGCGGGCTGGAGCTCTGGGCGCGTGGCGCTTGGGAGGAGGCTGCTTGCGAGGCCTGCATCCTGGCCGTAGGCCGTGACCGGAATATCTCGGGGATTTGCTGACTCAGCGGGGTGTCGGTGTTCAGCGGGGATCGGGAACGGGTTGCCGAGGCACTGCGAGCGGTTCTCACCATGTCCGGTGGAGCAGGTAAGCTGATAAGCTGAAGTTGCTGGACCTCGGGACGGGAGCTCGCACACTACACGTCCATCCTGGAACGGCACCACGCCCCCATCGGAAATTTAACAATTTAAACTAAAACTGTACAATGAAGCAATGAAATGCTGGTCTGAGTCAGCCTGTCAGTTGATATGTTCAATAAATTGCTTGGTAAAGACAAACTTTTTCTCCAAGGGGTTTTCAACACTATTTATCCATCACATAATCTATCAATGGCAATTTAACCACTTAAGCCCCGGACCAATACGCAGCATAAAGACCAGAGGTGTTTTAACTGGTAATTGCGCGGTCATGCAATGTTGTACCCAAACGAAATTTGCATCCTTTTCTTCCCACAAATAGAGCTTTATTTAATGGTATTTGATTGCCTCTGCGATTTTTTGTTGTTTGCGATATAAACGGAAAAAGACCGAAAATGTATAAAAAAAAATGATATTTTCTACTTTTTGTTATAAGAAAAACCGAATAAACTAAATTTTAGTCATACATTTAGGCCAAAATGTATTCAGCCACATGTCTTTAGGAAAAAAAAAATGTCAATAAGCGTATATTTATTGGTTTGCGCAAAAGTTATAGCGTCTACAAACTAGGGTACATTTTCTGGAATTTACACAGCTTTTAATTTATGACTACCTATCTCATTTCTTGAGGTGCTAAAATGGCAGGGCAGTACAAAACCCCCCAAAATGACCCCATTTTGGAAAGTAGACACCCCAAGGAAATTGCTGAGAGGCATGTTGAGCCCATTAATTTTTTTTTTTTTTTGTCGCAAGTGATTGAATAATGACAAAAAAAAATTACAAAAAGTTGTCACTAAATGATATATTGCTCACACATGCCATGGTTATATGTGGAATTGCACCCCAAAATACATTTTGCTGCTGCTCCTGAGTACGGGGATACCACATGTGTGGGACTTTTTGGGAGCCTAGCCGCGCACGGGCCCCCGAAAACCAAGCACCGCCTTCAGGATTTCTAAGGGCGCAAATTTTTGATTTCACTCCTCAATACCTATCACAGTTTCGAAGGCCATAAAATGCCAAAATAGCACAAAACCCCCCCAAATGACCCAATTTTGGAAAGTAGACACCCCAAGCTATTTGATGAGAGGCATGGTGAGTATTTTACAGCTCTCATTTGTTTTTGAAAATGAAGAAAGAAAATATATATATATATATATATATATATATATATATATATATATATATTTTTTTTTTTAATTTTCAAAACTTTGTGACAAAAAGCGAGTTCTGCAAAATACTCACCGTACCTCTCAGCAAATAGCTTGGGGTGTCTACTTTCCAAAATGGGGTCATTTGGGGGGGTTTGTGCCATCTGGGAATTCCATGGCCTCCGAAACTGTGATAGGCAGTGAGGAGTGAAATCAAAAAATTACACCCTTAGAAAGCCTGAAGGCGGGTGCTTGGTTTTTGGGGTCCTGTACGCGGCTAGGCTCCCAAAAAGTCTCACACATGGTGTATCCCCATACTCAGGAGAAGCAACAGAATGTATTTTTGGGTGTAATTCCACATATGCCCATGGCATGTTTGAGCAATATATAATTTAGTGACAACTTTGTGCAAAAAAATATGTATTTATTTGTATTTTTTTTCCCGCAACTTGTGTCAACATAAAATATTCCATGGACTCGACATGCCTCTCAGCAAATAGCTTGGGATGTCTACTTTCTAAAATGAGGTCATTTGGGGGGGGGGGGGGGGTTTGAACTGTCCTGGCATTTTATGCACAACATTAGGAAGCTTATGTCACACATCATCCACTCTTCTAACCACTTGAAGACAAAGCCCTTTCTGACACTTTTTGTTTACATGAAAACATTGTTTTTTTTTGCCATAAAATTACATTGAACCCCCAAACATTATATATTTTTTTAAAGCAAAGGCCCTACAGATTAAAATGGTGGGTGTTGCATTTTTTTTCCACACACTATTTGCGCAGCGATTTTTCAAACGCATTTTTTGGGGAATTTTTATCTTTTTATTTTAATGCACTAAAACACACTATATTGCCAAAATGTTTGATGAAATAAAAAATATGATCTTAGGCTGAGTACATGGACACCAAACACGACATGCTTTAAAATTTTGCACAAACACGCAGTGGCAACAAACTACATACATTTTTAAAATCATTTAAAAGCCTTTACAGGTTACCACATTAGATTTACAAAGGTCTACTGATAAAATTACTGCCCTCGATCTGACCTTTGCGGGGATACCTCACATGCATGGTGCAATTGCTGTTTACATATGACACCAGACCGACGCTTGCGTTCGCCTTTGCGCAAGAGCAGGGCGGGACAGGGGTGCTTTTTTTTATTATTTATTTTGCTTTTTTATTTTATTTTTAAACTGTTCCTTCCATTTTTTTTTTTTATCATTTTTATTGTTATCTCTGTTATCATCTTTACATGGAATGTAAATATCCCCTATGATAGCAAAAGGTAGTGACAGGTACTCTTTTTTTGAAAAAACTGGGGTCTATTAGACCCTAGATCTTTCCTCTGCCCTCAAAGAATCTGACCACACCAAGATCGATGTGATAAAATGCTTTCCCAATTTCCTAATGGCGCTTTATATCCGGGGGGGGAAATTCCCTCCCACTGCTTGTAAAAGCAGTCCAGAGGCTAATTAGCCACTAGGATTGCTTTTACATGAAAGCCGGCCACTGGCTGAAAAGAATGATACCAAGATAATACCTAAACCCGCAGGCATCATTCTGGTATAACCATTCAAAGTCCAGCAACATACCAGTACGTTGCTGGTCCTTGTTGGACATGTATTGTAATCTTTTTTTCATGCAGCCTGTTGGCTAAACGAAAAAAAGAGATTGGTCGGTGGGTATGCCCACCATTAGAATACCTCCCTTCATTCACCCACTTCTAATGATGGGCATAAATGCACCATTTATATATGCCGAACCATGGGGGCATCCTCCCGCAAAAGTTATGCTGTGTACACACGGTCAGACTTTTCTACAGGCAAGCCTCCGTCGGAATTTCGACCATATGTACGTGGCATTAGGAGCAAAATTGCTCCTCCGCCCCTGCTGCCCCCATACTTTGGCATATATGCTCTTTTTTTTAACTGTGGTGGTGAAATCACCTCCTACAGCACTGGAGTCGCAGGGATCAGGCCTGTCTCTGCGAACGCTGCAGTAATGTGTGTTGTGTTTTGTAAGTGACAGTGATTGATCGATACTGCACTTGGGTGGCCTGGGTTTGTCGGAGGGGCAAAACGCAGGTGCTAGCAGGTACCTGGGCTGATCCCGCTAACACTGCGTTTTTGAGAACCCTAAACTGCTGGGGACACTAGTATAGATCTGATCAGATCAGATATTGATCTGTTCAGATACTATACCACTAAGGGAGGTGTATGCTTCGTGCGTGGGTGTTAGCCCTACTGGCACTAACCTGACGCTAAAACCTAATTGATATCACCGCCGGGCGATCAGGGTGTTAAACCATTATTGGGTTATAAACGGCGGGTGCCCTGACACTATAAAAAGCAAACTAACTAACCAGCGTCACCCGTAACACTTATACAGTGATCACTGGTGAAAGGGTTAATTAGGGGCAATCAGGGGGTTAAAACCTTTATTAGGTAATATATGGGGGTACCTGACGCTATATAAAAACCTGACGGGGAACCTAAATAACAAAATAACTAACTAACTAACCAGCGTCACCCGTAACACTTATACAGTGATCACTGGTGAAAGGGTTAATTAGGGGCAATCAGGGGGTTAAAACCTTTATTACATAATATATGGGGGTACCTGACGCTATAAAAACCTGGCGGTGAACCTAAAAAAATAACTGGCTACCTAGCGGCACCAGCATAACTAATACAGCGATCAGAAAAACGATCGCTTAGTGATACTGGTGATAGGGGGTGAAAGGGTTACCTGGGGGGCGATCAAGGGGTTAAACCTTTATTAGGTAATATATGGGGGTACCTGACGCTATAAAAACCTGGCGGCAAACCTAAAAAAATAACTGGCTACCTAGCGGCACCAGCATAACTAATACAGCGATCAGAAAAACGATCGCTTAGTGACACTGGTGATAGGGGGTGAAAGGGTTACCTGGGGAGCGGTCAAGGGGTTAAACCTTTATTAGGTAATATATGGGGGTACCTGACGCTATAAAAACCTGGCAGCGAACCTAAAAAGATAACTGGCTACCTAGCGGCACCAGCATAAGGGGGTACAAGGGTTACCTGGGGGGGCGATCAATGGGTTAAACCTTTATTAGATAATATATGGGGGTACCTGATGCTATAAAAACCTGGCGGCGAACCTAAATAAATAAAATAAATATTTAGACAGAATAAAGGTGGATAAAGCACCTGGACCAGATGGCATCCACCCACGGATCCTAAAAGAATTGAGCTCTGTAATTTCAAAGCCATTGTATTTAATTTTTAGGGACTCGTTAATGACAGGAATAGTACCACTGGATTGGCGCAGGGCCAATGTGGTGCCTATATTTAAACAGGGAACAAAGTCTTTAACAAGTAACTATAGACCTGCTAGTTTAACTTCTATAGTTGGGAAGATACTGGAGAGATTAATAAAAGACCACATAGATGAGTTCTTGCTGGAAAAAAACTATTTAAGCAACAGACAGCATGGATTAATGAAAGACAGAAGTTGTCAGACAAACCTGATTTCTTTTTATGAAAAGGTAAGTAAAACCTTGGACAGAGGGGTGGCGGTGGATGTGGTATACTTGGATTTTGCAAAAGCGTTCGATACAGTTCCCCACACATGGCTCATGTGTAACGTAAAGTCTACAGGATGGGAAATATCAGTTTGTAAATGGATAGAAAACTGGCTAAAAGACAGAATTCAGAGAGTAGTGGTTAATGATTCTTACTCTGAATGGTCTAAGGTTCTCAGTGGTGTACCCCAAGGTTCAGTGCTGGGACCCTTACTTTTTAATATCTTTATAAATGATATTGGGTCTGGGATCAAAAGTAACATTTCTGTCTTTGCAGATGACACCAAGCCATGCAGTGGAATAACGTCCTTACAGGATGTCGCCAATTGTAAATGTAAAGTTATGCACTTGGGGGCTAAGAATATGAATGCATCATACATACTAGGGGGAGTACAACTGGGGGGGATCC
Organism: Rana muscosa; assembly: GCA_029206835.1. Taxonomy (NCBI): domain Eukaryota; kingdom Metazoa; phylum Chordata; class Amphibia; order Anura; family Ranidae; genus Rana; species Rana muscosa. The sequence goes on along the minus strand of JARGYO010005626.1, from coordinate 62,438,095 downwards.
GTAGTGGAGAAAGATCTGGGGGTTTTGGTAGATCATAAGCTCAATAATGGCATGCAATGCCAAGCTGCGGTTTCCAAAGCTAACAAAGGCCTTTCTTGTATTAAGAGAGGTATGGACTCCAAAGAGAGAGATATAATTTTGCCCCTGTTCAAATCAATAGTAAGACCTCATCTGGAATATGCAGTTCAGTTTTGGGCATCAGTTCTCAAAAAGGAGAAAGTGCAGAGAAGGGCAACCAAACTGATAAGAAGCATGGAGGAGCTCAGCTATGAGGAAAGATTAGAGGAACTGAATTTATTCACTCTTGAGAAGAGGAGAATAAGGGGGATATGATTAACATGTACAAATATATAAGGGGTCCATATAGTGAACTTGGTGTGGAGTTATTCACTTTACGGTTAACACAAAAGACAAGGGGGCACTCTTTACGTCTAGAGGAAAAAAGATTTCATCTCTAAGTACGGAAATGTTTTTCACAGTAAGAGCTGTGAATATGTGGAACAGACTCCCTCCAGAGGTGGTTCTGGCCAGCTCAGTAGATTGCTTTAAGAAAGGCCTGGATACTTTCCTAAATGTACATAATATAACTGAGTACTAACATTTATAGGTAAAGTTGATCCAGGGTAAATCCGATTGCCTCTCGGAGGATCAGGAAGGAATTTTTTCCCCTGCTGTAGCAAACTGGATCATGCTCTGCTGGGGTTTTTTGCCTTCCTCTGGATCAACTGTGGGTATAGAATTGGGTATATGGGATTGTACGATATTTTTAATTGTATTTATTTATTTATTTATGGTTTAACTGGATGGACTTTGTCTTTTTTCAACCTGACTAACTATGTAACTATGTAACTGGCTACCTAGCGGCACCACCGACACTAATACAGCGATCAGAAAAACGATCGCTTAGTGACAGTGGGGATAGGGGGTGAAAGGGTTACCTGGGAGGCGATCAAGGGGTTAAACCTTTATTAGGGGGGTTAGGGGGCTACCCTGGACCTAAAGGGACCTAAAGCCTCATACACACGACCAAGTTTCTCGTCCAAAACCGGCAAGAAATGTGCCGCGAGAGCTTTTTTGTCTAGAAAAACGCTTGTGTGTATGGTTTTACGACGAGAAAATTGCCGAGAATCTCGACGAGAAAATAGAGAACCTGCTCTCTATTTTCTCATCAGGATTCCAGATTTCCTCGTCGTGTTTCTCGTCGGGCTGTTTTGTGACGAGAAAATGGTTTGTGTGTATGCTTTTACGACTCTTCCAAAAGCGCGCATGCTCACAAGCAACTATGAGACGGGAGCGCATCTTCTGGTAAAACAAGCCTTCGTAATGGAGAGAGCACATTCGTCACGCTCAAAAATATTGCATCGTTTAAATGTTCTGCATTGAAATCTTCGTTAGAATGTTACATTAATCAAAACGAGTGACCTTCTTTTGCTGCTGATATTCACACAGAGTTATGACTTTTTTTTTAACCTTTTTCATGCTGCTCTTAAGAAGATTTATGTGTATTATATCGTGCAAGTTTTTAGGGATAATTTAAATGGTAATATTTTTAAAAATGATGTTAATTATAATTTCGCAATGTTTTGGTAGTGATCTCCCATTTAATTTTGGAATCTATATTAGTTAAATTTCCCACCATGTTTTTTTGATAATCAGATTTAGTTATTCTTTTGGGGGGTTGTTATCTGTCCCTTTTTTTGTCAGTCAAATGTATCTGCTTACTCCAAAGCTAGATTTTTAATTTTTACAAATACACATAGTCAAGTATGAACTTAAACAAAAATCACATTTATTCATGTTTAAAAATAAAATAAAGAGAAGGCAGCGCTGGAGAACCTGCTGCCATTTGTGCATCCCAGGGACCCCAGAGCACACAGCAACCCTGTGTGGACACTAAAATTGGGAGCTTGAGAAGGCCAACATTTCTGAACACAATCTGATGCTGGCCTCCCAGAGGTCAGGAACAGCAGCAGGTGAGATATATGTCCCAAGTCTGTGGTACTACAACAGGCTGCCTTCTGTCCGACCACAATGAAGCAAGGCCATCACTTCCTCTTCTTCCTGGCAACCTTCCCTGCAACCTTCCCTGAAGCCTTCCCTGCAGCCTTCCTTCTTTGTTTGGCTGGAGGCTGGCCCACTGGAGGGGTACTCCTGTCAGGAGGAGGAGGAGGAGATGTAGCAGAAGGGGGTGGGGCAGAAGAAGAAGGTGGAGGTGTAGCAGAAGGGGGTGGGGCAGAAGAAGAAGGTGGAGGTGTAGCATAAGGGGGTGGGGCAGAAGAAGAAGGTGAAGGTGTAGCAGAAGGGGGTGGGGCAGAAGAAGAAGGTGGAGGTGTAGCAGAAGGGGGTGGGGCAGAAGAAGAAGGGGGAGGTGTAGCAGAAGGGGGTGGGGCAGAAGAAGAAGGGGGAGGTGTAGCAGAAGGGGGTGGGGCAGAAGAAGAAGGGGAGGTGGAGATTGAGGTTGGGTCAGTTGTGCCACCTCACATATGGCGGTATTGGGGGTAATTTTCTCCATCACCCCCTTGTTGAGCAAGGTGATGAGCAGGGGCTCGCATAGGAGGCGTTGCTCCATGCTCATCACCTTGAACTTAGCCTCCACTAGGCCGGCAATGGCCTCTTCAGGGGATGTGGGCTCCTGGAGGGTGGCATGGGCCTCACGAATAAGGGCCATTGCTGCCTCACTCGTGTTCCTGTCCCTCCTGCCTCTTTTGTGAAGCCGGATGGGAGGCACCTGGGATCTGGTGCTTCTCCTTTGCCCTGCCACCTCCTGTCTGCCACTGGGCCCTGCCACCTCCTGTCTGCCACTGGGCCCTGCCACCTACTGGCTGCCACTGGGCCCTTCCTCCTCCTGCCTGACAGTTTCCAGACCCTCCTCCTGGCTGATTTCATCCTGTGTATGAAAAAGGGACATAGTTTAATATGTTAGTTTAATCTTTGCATCAAACTTTGTAATCCTGATTGAAGCAATTAGAATGTAAATCCATAAATCCTTGCTTTAAATTTACCACTACATCAGATTGACTATTTAGCACCCAATTAAGTGCAGAATAATGTCTACAGATCTTGATTTCACTTGTGCAATCCAAAATATTTTATGTTTGTCATCTTGACATATTTGTCAAACATTAAGTTTATCCCAATACATTTTCAAAAAATACTATACCTGGCTCCAGATGGCCAAATCAGGATCATCCAGGATGGCTGCCTCCTCTTGCTCCAGAGAAGGCTCAGGTTGGCTGCAGGGAAGTCTGGGGGGAAGAGTGGAGAGTGATGGCCTTGTCTCAATGTGGTCATCCAGGAAGGACATCCTGTTGTAGTACCACAAAATCGGGACATACACATCATCTGCTGCTGCTCCTGACCTCTGAGAAGCCAGCACCTTAGAGCGTTCAGTCCTGTAGGTACCTCTCAAGCTCCCAATTTTAGTGTACACTTGTTTTGCTGTGGCTGTGGGCACCTTGGTATGCACAAATGGGAGCAGCTTCTCCAGCGCTGCTTTTCTCACCCCTCTTTTTTTGTGGATGGGGTTTTTCGTCTCCCACAGAGCCGGCAGCTCCCTTACCCGGTCAATAAATTCCGCCAGGAACTCTTTGTCGCTAATAAAGACATTCATATTGTATCTGCAAGTTAAATAAATTATATATAACTAATGTGAGGCAAACAGTCTAACCTCCTTAACATGCTTGTCACCATATATATCCTCCAACATTCTCAAGACAGTATAGGCCAACAATTTGTACAAGTCACAAAATCACATACCTTCGTTCGCACGTCCGTCACTTGAACTCCTCTCTCCGCACACCGAACGTACTATAGTCACATGTGTGTTTTCTATATACACACCACGCATGTGTCAAAATACGAACACGTCGCTCCGCACACGTCGCCCGCCCATGACGTTCTAACTAACATCTTTTCCCCGCCCCTTCTCTTTCGGCGCGCAGACAGATATGGCGGAGTTACAGCAGGTGTCTGATAATTCCGCAACTAACGAGGAGGAGACAAGCCCGGAGACCGAGGAAACGTCACGATCAAGGAGGAGATTCAAGGCATCGAATATGTCTTTTGCGGAGATGGCGGAGATGGTGGACATCTTGCTCAAGGCTGATTATGATGCAAAGCATGGGCCGTATAGCAAACCAAATAGAAGGAAGGCCAAAATCCTCACTAAAGTCGTGAAGAGTCTGAAGGCGAATTTCGGGGTGAAACGCTCAAATGAGCAGCTCAGAAAGAGGTGGTCAGACCTCAAACTGAGGGAGCCAGAGCAGTTGAGGAGCATAAAGAGAATGCTCGCTAAAAGTAAGTAAAAAGTAGACTTTTATGCTATTAATCTTTTTCTAAACTGACATGTTACTCTTTATTTTGGTTTCTCATATTGGACTCGCTTCCAAAATGTAATATTTTGAACTTGGTTGGGCACAGTAATCGTTCGTTACGTTACCGACACTTCGTTCAGCCACTATCTGCGGTTTTGGCTTATTTTAGAGCCCCCAAAGTAATTATACATCTGCCATTTTTGCTCCAAAATTGTGGCGTATTTTTTCGTCTAGATGATGTGTTTGTAAAGAGAATGAAATGCAAACTTTTATCAGTGTAAAGGAGAGGACACTCAGCAGCTGCTTCCACATCTGTACTTTGGAGCACTATAGTGTGAGCCACCAGACCCGCCTTTTTTGGGTGTCCCACACAGGTGCATCCGAGAATTTTTGTGGTGCCTCCATGTCAAATAAATTACATCCAAAGGTGAATACTAAACATATTCTTGGTCATAAATAATGCATTCTTCTTTAAATTCCGCCCAAACACACACTTGTACCACACTTCCAATCAATTTAGCCTGTTTTTATTTTAACATTGAGATTTACAGTGTGATAAATAGACCTTTTGTTTAATTCTCATAGGGGAGAGAAGACTGGGAGGAGGACACTCCAGGGAGCACATGCACCCCACAACTTCCAAGCAACCCCAAACTCCCAAAGACCCACAACCGAAACATGTGCAGGAAGTTGAGGTGGAGGAAGGAGAAGTGCAGGAAGGAGAGGTGGATGACGTTGTAGATCTGGTCACCACAACAGGTCAGTATCTGTCACCACAGCTTCAGGTAAGAGATGTAGGCCTGCAGAGTTATAATACCTTTTTTTTTTTTTTTTTTAGGGGATATAAATGTTGTGAAGGATAGTACACGGTTCTCTGCTGACAGTGCCCTCCGCCTCATCCAGCAAGTGATGGAATGTAGCACGGAACTGGACCTTATTAAACAAAGAATCCATGTGATGGAACAAACATTTAAAGACATTCTCGATGTTTTGGGGAGAATTCAATAAGCCATCCAAACACATTTGTTTTTACATGTTTGTTTTTGCAACTTTTCGAATTTTTTTGACAATCAAACCAGCCAAAAATTGAATCTGCACACAGTGTGTCAACATGTGCTATCTGCCATCAGGGGATATCCATGTACGTCTTTTGTGGGTGCAACCCCTTCCTCGTATCTAAAGTCGGTGAACTGAGGAAGGGGTTGCACCCCCAAAACACGTCCATTGATCACCCCTGATGGCAGATAGCACACGTTGACAATAGGATTGTAAACTTCCTAGATGAAAAAAATCCCAAATGTGTGCATATTAAATTTTTGGCTGGGCAAGGGGTGGCAGGACCCCATATTAGGACGGGCACATAGAGACATAGTTTGTGTAAGTGAATGTCTCAGATTGCTCAGAGGTATCCAATGTTGGAATTTTTGGAATGCAACTGTTATTTTTGTATTTTCATAAGCAAAAAATTGCTGGGTTGGGGCCAGGCCAACCCAAAAAAACAGAAAAAACTAAAAATGGTGAGAATGTGCACAATATTTGACCACAAACAACGTGTAGCTTCTTTTTTATAATACCCTCTAAGCTTATTTGGTTATTTTGTAAGGTTACATAGTGAAATGGTTGTTATTTACTAAAGTAAAATACACTTGGCACTACAAATGCACAAAGACAAACTAGGAGACAGGAAAGAACAAATAATTAAAGGTTTAAACAAGCTTTTTATTGGGATCCTTAGACATAGGCTGGCATAGGAATTGCCCCCCTACCCGTGAAATACTCCATGTATTTGTCCCGAACCTCACGGGCATTTTGGGAGGGCAAGCCAGGACGGGCAGATTCCAGGCCCGGCAGGGGATTTGCAGGGGAAAGTCCAGCCTCTGGCAAAACTGAGGCCATATAGGAATTCGATTTTTGGCTCAGAAAGTTGTGTAGCACACAGCAGCATAATACGACATAGTTTATTTTGTAGTCCAACAAGTGTATTGAAGTCATAAAAAGGCGGAACCGGCTGCCGGTAATTGAACACCCTCTTCTCTGGGGTCAGGGTCTTCTGTGGAAATGGCCTCATAAGATGCCGTCCGAGTCCGAAGGCTTCATCAGCCAAGAAAACAAAGGGGAGTCCTTCAATATTCCCTGCATCCGGTGGCAATGCAAGGTCGTCACTCTGGAGACGAAGGGCAAACTCCGTCTGGATGAAGGATCCCCCATCGGACATCCGGCCATTCTTCCCTACATCAACATAGAGGAATTCATACCGTGCTGACACCACCGCCATCAGCACAATGCTATGAAACCCCTTGTAATTGTAGTAGTAGGACCCAGAACGGGGTGGCGGCACGATGCGGACGTGCTTCCCGTCTATGGCACCACCGCAGTTGGGGAAGTCCCACCGCGTGGCAAACTCCGATGCCACAGTCTGCCATTCCTGTGGCGTGGAAGGAAGCTGTGGAGTGAAACAAGATGAAATAATATTAGAATACCAAAGTCAGACATTACAAGGAAATTTGATTATAAAAAAATAAAGGCCAACATCAATCAAATTCTACGTTTATTAAGGTGTTTAAAATAAGTATAAGGGAAGGCTCATTTATCATATTCATCACCCCCTCTGATGGGCCATTACTAAATTATTTTGGGGGGGGGGGAATGTGTTTGGCCACAGGATAGCATTGCAGTGGCGGTGCGTCCAGAGTGGGCGCTGGAGCACTGCCCACTCTCTCCTGTGCCCATCACTCAGAACAATACATAGGTTCATGCGTTGCATTAACCTATGTATTGTCTATGCCGCCCACTATTCAGGTGGATGGCCTCTTGTTAAGCGACCGACATATGAATAATTGCGGCATTTAGGGGGTTCAAATTGCATAGCAGAAACAGGTAGTAAAATAGTCTTGCACATTACAACCTGAGGGATGTAATTGGCTTCCGAAAAGTAAAATAGGGGACGCAGGGGGGGGGGGGGCATTCCTTGGGGAAACACTGGCAGGCTGCTCTGCCAATCATGTTCACCAAGCCTGTTTAATGGTAACATGATTGGCTGATGCAACATCAAGGGAAGGAGAAGACATCAAGGACAGAAGAAGGATGGCGCTGACCACAAGAAGGTAAGTGCAGGGCTGGGGGGAAACTGGCTGCATTAGAGGGGACTAAATGGCTGCATTGGAGGGAACAAGATGGCTGCATTAGAGGGGACAACTGGGGGCGTTTAATAGGCACCTGAGCAAAAAAGGAGGAAGTTTAGTTCATAAATTGGGGTGGGACCCCCAAACATTTGGAGCAACAGGCGCCCCTGCTGGAAAAGTTAGTGAAGGGAAATATTTATGGAGGAGAAAAAAGGGGCAATCTAAAGCTTCCAGCATGCATGGGGACAAAGGGGACATTCTCAGCATATTACAATCATGGTAATTAGGGAAGGATGAAAGAAATACAATACATTAGCATACATGTAATACATAAAATGTGATGTTAATGGAGAAAACTTACCCTAATATAGTCCTCCTGCAGGACTTGTATAATAGCAGAACAGGTGTCTGGGATTATGAGGCCCAGAGCCTGGGGGGATATGCCTGTGGTGAACTTCAAGTCCTGAAGACTTCTCCCTGTCGCCAGGTAACGTAACGTGGCGATGAGCCTCTGCTCAGCACTGATGGCTTCCCGCATAACGGTGTCCTTCCTGGTAATATAGGGGGACACCAAAGCCAACAGTTCCTGAAAAATGGGGTCAGACATCCGCAGAAAATTCCTGTAGTCCTCAGGATTATTCTCAACGATCTCCCGCAGCAGAGGCATATGGCAGAATTGGTCCCGCTGGAGCAACCAATTCTTGGTCCATGAACTCCTCCTCACACCATTCATGGACTGGTCTTGGTCCAAAACAAGCAGACCAACACCAAGCGCACGCACAGCACAAACTCGACGACGAGAACGTCCAGGCGACATGGCTAATAAGAAACGGTCGTCTTATCAGAACGTACAGAACAGAACGCACTTTAGAACAGCAAGGCCTATGAATAACGAAATGAAAATCAGAAACGAACAGGCAAGAACGCACTGTAAAACAGATACGACCTGCCTAGACGCCCTGAAAGTCAAGATACAAACCCACAAGCACAAACTGAACCGCAGAAAACGATCTGAAAAGTACGAAGACTGAAAAGCGCGAATCGTCTCTTCCCAAACTTTTACTTCACACGCGGTAACACGAGATCAGCAAAAGCAGCCCAAGAGGTGGCGCCAAGAAAAAAGATCTTCCCCTTTATAGTGCCGTCGTACGTGCTGGACGTGAGCGCGGAGCACAACGAGGAAATTGGGAAATGTCAGTGTGTACGCATAGAAAGCTTGACGAGAAAATCGGCAAGCTTAACAAAAATCTCGTCGAAAAAAACGACGTGTTTTTTACAACGAGAAACTCGGTCGTGTGTACGAGGCCTCACACTAACTGCTCTGACACTTTTACTATCACAAATGTCACTGATTGCAGTGATCAGTAAATAAATAATCACTGCAATCAGTGACACTGTGAATGGGGGCTGGGGGTGATCTGGGGGGGGATCTGGGGGTGACTGGGGGGTGGATTGCCTATGTGTCCTGGTGTCAATGTACTGTTAGTGCACTAACCTGATGTCTTCTCTCCTCGGCGGTTTCGGACGAATAGAGTGCCGCATGGAGAGATGACATCACTTCCCCTGCCTGTGTTTACATTACACAGGCAGGGGAAGCATCTCATTCGCCGGGAGCGATCGCGAGGGGGTGGCCAGAAACCAATGGCCGTCCTGTCATCGCGGATCACTCCTGAATCGATTCCGACCGCTGCATGTACCGGAGGGGGGTCCGATTGGACCCCCCACCCATATGAAGGCAGTCACATACAGGTACGTGATTGTGCCTGTCCGTGCCATTTTGCCGACGTATATGTACATTGGGCGGTCGTTAAGTGGTTAATAATGCTTTGCAAACATAAACAATGTCTAGTATCAGCAATTATACAGCATTCAGCTGACACCAAATTAGTGTACTGGAACAGTAAAATAAAGTGGCCGGTTATCACTGTTGGTTACCTATAAAACCCTTATGCCCTGTACACACGATCAGAATTTCCGATTGGAGAAAATCCAATGGAATTTTCCGTTGGAATTCCGTTCAAGCTGTCTTGCATACACACTGTCAGACCAAATTCCAACCGTCCAAAACACTACGACGAGCCGAGAAAAATTAAGTTCAATACTTCCGAGCATGCGTCGCCTTGATTCTGAATTTACGATAGGATTTTTTACCATCGGAAAAAAAAAAAACATGTTCTATTTCTAAACTCCGATGGAAAAAAAGTCCAATTTTCATCGGAAATTCCGATCGTGTGTACAAGGCATTAGGCTGGATTCACAAATATTCATTTTTAGTGCTTTTTGCATTTTGCAGATTTGCACTACAGAACAAGTTCCATAGGAAACCATGTTAAATGGACTGCAGTGCAAATCTGCAAAATGCAAAAAGGACAAAAAATACATAGGGTTGAATCCAGCCTTAAGTAGCCAACACATGACAAACTCTGATATTTCCATTACCAGTGGAGAGTGTTTGTCATTGAGAACTCAGGCATAAGAACTGTTCATATGGGGCTCTGCATAATTGTAAGATATATTTGTGTAAAGCAGGGAGCGATAGTTAAGGGGGTGTTGTAAACCAGAAGTGATTTCCAACATTTGTATGCATTTACCCAATTTTCTCAGCCACCAATTGTACTTAATATTTCCACCTATAATCTATTTAAATTTGTAGATGGAATCAATGTGTAAGAGCATATGTCATGTCAAGAAAAAACAGTTCAAAGGTCTGTTCCAAGTATAACCTTCATAAAACAGATGACACAACTAAACTTCATTCCAATGTCCCTTTTCTATCTCTGGAGACTCAATGACTTTAATACAACTTAGTTCACCTATATTTTCCAAAGAACCAAAAAATTAACAGGAGGAATACAGATAGAGATTCCCCCCCCCCCCCTTTTTTTATCCCCACAGGCCAGATGTTATTTTCTGAGACCTAAATATCTATTTGGGAGGATAACACAAATCCAACAGGGAATAAAACTACTTGTGATTCAAGAGGTTTATGTTTGGTTGCCGCATCTCCATCAAATGTCCAAAACAGATTTTTTGGCTTTTACAACAATTTGTGCCAATTTTTGGCACCATAATATGTTGCTCTCCTTATGAAAATGTATCCACAGATGTGTGAAGTTTTGGTAACGTTCTTCAATGCATAGAGCTTTCTTAAGCAAACTTTTTTTGTGACTCTGTTACAATGTTTTATACATGTTGATCCTGCCAGTAAACAACTTCTTGTTGTAGGCTGACAATGTTAAAATTAGCAGAAGTGTTGTCAGTCTGCCATGGGCATTCTGTCAGTTAGTCAATGGTCCTTATGTCTAGGTATTTTATATATGTTCATGTGTGGGAAAGGAAGCAAGAAGGACCTTGTCTCCCATGGTTTACTATTTTGTTAAATTTTTTGCTGCCATCTGTGATCATGCCATTTTCATATACCCCAAACTGCAATTTGTTTGGGCCCCACTATGTACAATATATTACCAAAAATATTGGCCTTTACACGCACATGAACTTTAATGGCATCCCCGTCTTAGTCTGTAGGATTCAATCTTGAGTTGGCCCCCCCTTTGCAGCTATAACAGCTTCAACTCTTATGGGAAGGTTGTCCACATGGTTTAGGAGTGTGTCTATAGGAATGTTTGACCATTCTTCTAGAATCACATTTGTGAGGTCAGACACTGATGTGGACAAAAAGGCCTGGCTCACAATCTCCACTCTAATTCATCCCCAAAGGTGTTCTATCAAGTTAAGGTCAGGGCTCTGTGCAGGCCAGTCAAATTCCTCCACCACAAACTTGCTCATCCATATCTTTATGACCTTGCTTTGTGTACTGGTCCAAATTATTTGGTGGAGGGCGGATTATGGTGTGGGGTTGTTTTTCAGGAGTTGGGCTTGGCCCCTTAGTTCCAGTGAAGGGAACTCTTAAGGTGTCAGCATACCAAGACATTTTGAACAATTTTATTTTCCCAACTTTGTAGGAACAGTTTGGGGATGGCCCCTTCCTGTTCCAACATGACTGTGCACCAGTGCACAAAGCAAGATCCATAAAGACATAGATGAGTGAGTTTGGGGTGGAGAAACTTGACTGGCCTGCACAGAGTCCTGACCTCAACCCGATAAAACACCTTTGGGATGAATTAGAGCTGAGACTGTGAGCCAGGCTTCTCGCCCAACATCAGAGCCTGACCTCACAAATGCGCTTCTGGAAGAATGGTAACACATTCCCATAGGCACACTCCGAAACCTTGTGGACAGCCTTCCCAGAAGACTTTAAGCTGTTATAGCTGCAAAGGGTGGGCCAACTCAATATCGAACCCAACGGACTAAGACTTGGATGCCATTAAAGTTCATGTGCGTGTAAAGGCAGGCTTCCCAATACTGTTGGTATTACAGTGTATGTCCTGGACCTCCTTTTGACCCTCCAAGCTTTACCTATGAATGATGAATAGTCATGCGTTGGACCAATTGCAGCAAGTGAATATTTCAAATGCTTGTCCACACACACAGTTTTTATTGAAATTGTTGTTATATTTCTGTTTTTGCACTAATCACTGGAAGTATACTCAATTTCACTTTACACTTTGTTTTGATGTGCCCTTTCACATGCACAGCAGGAAGATTAGAGTGATAAAGCCCTGTATTTAATACAATACACCTATGTTTGATGTTTAATAGGACTTGGAGTTGCTGGCAAGCCTATTTAACGGCACAGTTTGTAAATGGAAAATGCAAATGATTACATGATTATTAACAATCAATGTTTGGGGGGGGGGGTGTTTGTAAGTGGGGAGGATGCAGGTAGTCTTATTATGGCACTTGCGTACAAGTATCTTAATTTAAGGATTTTCCCTCACTTCCTGTTTGGGTGACAACTTTAAAATGTTGGATTTTCCATCACTTTCTGTCTCTGTGACAAAGGTCACCATGACAAATAGAGAGCTGAATCTGTTGGGACACAGACATCAATCAAAACCTGACAGGTGGTCTAAACCTTTCCTCATTCCCCACCCAAAACGAAAAAAATAACACATTCACATACACTTTAAATTTGTAGTGTGCCCCCCCCCCCCCTCCCCAGGACAATATTTAGCAGAAGCCCATATTTACATCCTTTCTTTTCTGTATTGAGCTAGTAAATGTAACTCACTAGGTGTGTTTTCACATGAGCTTTAACATACCAGCATAGTAAATTTAAACATTTATGCATATGGCAACACAAGCAAAATACTTGAACTACTCAGGAAAAGTGAGCCAAAAATAAATTTATGGGAAATAGCGGAAAAAATATTTTCAAGTTTCCATACCAAGTTATTCATTAAGCAGTTCTGTTAAATATCCACTTCACATGTACTGTATTTTTGGTAACGTTGTTGATATGTGATTAAATGCTTTAATAAAATTAACTGGCCAAGCTACAAACAGAACATCTGGAGCTATGTTTAAGTCAATGTCAAAATTTAGACAGGAAACACCTGCCTAGGTGAAGTAAATTTTTTCTGTGAATGACATTAATCCATCTGTTGTGGAAATGTATGTCACATTTGTCACATTAAACAGTAATGTCAACAAACACAGAGCCCCTAAATTGCTTGGGACATAGGGCCTTTAAAATTAATCCTTTTTTCATTCATGCCAGTTTTGTTGTGACAGGACTTTTTTGTACTGAATAAGGTTCCTTTTTTATGTTTTGGAATTTTCTGTTCCTTTTTTTTCTTTTGGACAACCTCTAAGTGCTAAAATTTCCAGATGTAAAAGGAGCTTGTAACAAATATGATTTGATGCTTTTAATATAGCCTGTCTTAAAGAAAATCTTTACCAACAAATACTGTAAACCTTCATAAAAGGCGGTTATATGCAGCTGTAAAGCTAAATGGCGGCTGAGTTAAAAGAAAGTTGGAAATAGGAAGGATGTTTACCAAGTGAGGCCATGATGAATTTATTGGAATAAATCACTTTTGTTTGATTCTGCTTCAAGGTGGCAGGATTATTAATGATAATATTCCATAAGGAACGAGAGGGATGTTTTAGTGAATTCCACTGTCCAAATTATAAATGAATAGGAAAATCTATACTGAAAGAAACAAGGGGGCCCCTGTTTTTATAAATCAGGGCCAGAGTGGTGTGCCTGGTCCTATGCAAAGTTAAAGTGGTGTTCCGCCCTAAAAAAAAAAGAAAATACACCAAAATACTTTACAAAAATTGAAAAAAAAATTGTTTTACTCACTAGAAAGGGCGGTTGCTATGCGGAACTTGCTAATCTGCCTCTTCCTCCGCCTCGGCAGGTCTTCTTCCTCCTCCTCCTCTTCTGGGGAATGTGGTACGCTGCCTTCTGGGAACTGTGTGTATCCCAGAAAGCAGCCGCCCATTCACAAAGCAGCATGTGCAGTAGGAAACGGGCAGTGAAGCCGCAAGGCTTCACTACCTGTTTCCCTTACTGAGGATGGCGGCGCCGGGACCCTCCACGATCGAGGGGTAGGCCTCCGGGGAGCTGACATCGCGGGCACCTAGGACAGGTAAGTGTCCTTATTAAAAGTCAGTAGCTGCAGTGTTTGTAGCTGCTGACTTTGAAAAAAAAAACCCTGGGTGGAATCCCGCTTTAATATATGCTTGGGCATTACAGTGATCTTCAGCAGCAGGGGAAGTGAAGTATAGTACAGTCATAAGCTGGCCATACATGGATTGAAATTTGGTGGTTTAGAAGGGACCAGATGAATTTTGATCCATGCGTGGCCACTGTGGTTGAACAGAAGTCAATCTACTGATTGACTTCTGTTCAATCAATTCGCAAAGTGCTGGTTCACACCAGATGCAGTTCCGTTCGCTTTTTTTTCTGCACTTAGCACCACAGACAATCAACTGTAGCACTGATTTGCATATTCTGATGGAGGGGGGAGTCTCCCCACTGTCAAAATACAATGGCACAGTGGGGAGGATTCCTGAATCCACATTGAATATGTGAATGGGAGAATCAGGTAAAAAAAAATTGTTTCAACCAATTTTCTTTTAATTTTCTGAGCCTTGGCTGACATAGTGATGCACATCCAGTAGTGGTGTCTATGACAGCTTGGGTTCAGAGGGAGCAGGGTAAATGACAATAGCTATCATTTAGCCCCCAAAAAATGGGGGGCATTCTGTGCGGGGAAAGAATTACATAGGGGATAGCTTTGAACTGAAAGTGAATAATGCAGCTAAAGCTGGCATTTTTATGTTTACTTTTATGGGTCTATTCATTTTTAATTATTGTTTTTCTGGAGTTCTTTACAGGTTCATTTCAAATTAAGCAGTGTTTTTGACGTATTGGGGTTAATTTACTAAATAAGAATGTTCACTTTGCAACATAAATATTCACTTCAGAAAGTGAATGCTTACCTAGATTAGTGTTTAACCACATAGCGACCGCCGCACGACGATATACATAGACAGAATGGCACGGGCAGGCAGATGGACGTATATATACGTCCCCTTTAAGAAGCGACATTGTGGACACGCGCGTCGTGAGCTCCGTGAGTCTGACCATGGGTCATGCGGACTTGATGTCTGCGGGGATACCCGCGATCGTCTCACGGTGAGGAAGAATAGGGAAATGCTGATGTAAACAAGCATTTCCCCAGTCTTCCTAGTGACAGGACACTGATCACAGCTTCCTGTAATCGGAAGCGGTGATCAGTGTCGTGTCACACACAGCCCATCCCCCCTACAGTTAGAAGCACTCCCTAGGACACACTTAAACCCTTCAGCGCCACCTAGTGGTTAACCCTTTCACTGCCAGTGTCATTTTCACAGTAATCAGTGCATTTTTATAGCACTGATCGCTGTAAAAATGACAATGGTCCCAAAAATGTGTCAAAAGTGTCCGATGTGTTCCCCATAAAGTCGTAGTCACGATAAAAATCGTAGATCGCCGCCATTACTAGTAAAACAATAATAATAATAAAAATGCCATAAAACTATCCCCTATTTTGTAGATGCTATAACTTTTGTGCAAACCAATCAATATACGCTTATTGCAAAAAAAATTACCAGAAATATGTAGAAGAATACGTATCGGTCTAAACTGTGGAAAAATCTTTTTTTTTTTATAGATTTTTTGGGGATATTTATTATAGCAAAAAGTAAAAAATATTGATTTTTTTTCAAAATTGTCGCTCTATTTTTGTTTATAGCGCAAAAAAATAAAAACCACAGAGGTGATCAAATACCACCAAAAGAAAGCTCTATTTATGGGAAAAAATGGACGTCAATTTTGTTTGGGAGCCATGTTGCACGACCGCGCAATTGTCAGTTAAAGCGACACAGTGCCGAATCACAAAAAGTGCTCTGGTCTTTGGCCAGCAAATGGTCCGGGGCTTAAGTGGTTAAGGTAAAGCTATGTTGAATATTAGGGATGAGCCAAACACCCCCCTGTTCAGGTCGCAGCAGAACATGCGAACAGGCAAAAAAATTGTTTGAACACACGAACACCGTTAAAGTCTATGGGACACGAATGTGAAAAATCAAAAGTGCTAATTTTAAAGGTTAATATGCAAGTTATTGTCATAAAAAGTGTTTGGGGACCTGGGTCCTTCCCCAGGGGACATGTATCAATGCAAAAAAAAGTTTTAAAAACTGCTGTTTTTTTGGGAGCAGTGATTTTAATAATGCTTAAAGTGAAACAATAAAAGTGAAATATTCCTTTAAATTTCATACCTGGGGGATGTCTATAGTATGCCTGTAAAGTGGCGCATTTTTCCCATGTTTAGAACAGTCCCTGCACAAAATGACATTTCTAAAGAAAAAAAAGTCATTTAAAACTACTTGCGGCTATAATGAATTGTCGGGTACCGGCAATACAGATAAAAGTCATTGAAAAAAACGACATGGGTTCCCCCCCAGTCCATTACGAGGCCATTTGGGTCTGGTATAAATATTAAGGGGAACCCCAAAACAAAATTATAAAGAAAATTTGTGTGGGGTCCCCCCAAATTCCATACCAGGCCCTTCAGGTCTGGTATTAATATTAAGGGGAACCCTGCGCCAATTTTTTTTAAAAATGGTGTAGGGGTCCCCCTCAAAATCCATACCAGACCCTTCAGGTCTGGTATGGATTTTAAGGGGAACCCCGCGCAAAAAAAAAAAGAAATGGCATGGGGTTCCCCCAAAAATCCATACCAGACCCTTATCCAAGCACGCAACCTGGCAGGCCGCAGGAAAAGAGGGGGGATGAGAGAGCACCCCCCCTACTTAACCATACCAGGCCACATGCCCTCAACATGGGGAGGATATCCCCATGTTGATGGGGACAAGGGCCTCATCCCCACAACCCTTGCCAGGTGGTTATGGGGGTCTGCAGGCAGGGGGCTTATCGGAATCTGGAAGCCCCCATTAACAAAGGGGACCCCCCTATGTGAATTGGTAACGGGGTATATTGTACCCCTACCATTTCACCCAAAAAAGTGTCAAAAATTGTAAAAAAAAAAACACAGACACAGCTTGGGACAAGTCCTTTAATAAAAAATAAAAAAAAATCCAGCGATGTAATCCTTCCTCATCCCGGGATACGGAGAAACACGCCACCACGACGCGATCCGCCTCCATGGGAGGTGCCCGCAGAATTAAGCTAGACCCGCTGTGACAGCTCTTAAATAGCTGAGGGCAGGGCCACAGTGACATGTACAGGTGACCCCACCCCCTCTGACGCAACGGGGAAACGCTGCGGGGTTACCCAGTGACATTTATGGGTAACCCCGCCCCCCTCTGATGCAACGGGGGTTTCCGTGGCGGCAGAGGGGGGCGGGGTCACCAGTGACGCCACCGGGAAACCACCGGAAACCCTGTTGCATCAGAGGGTGGCGGGGTCACCTGTACATGTCACTGGGTAACCCTGCGGTGTTTCCTCGTTGCGTTAGAGGGGGCAGATCACCCGCAGCGTCACGGGTGGCCCCGCCCTCACTTATTTAAGAGCTGTCACGGTGGGTCTAGCGTCATTCGGCGGGCGCCTCCCATGGAGGCGAATCGTGTCGTGGTGCTGTGTTTCTCCATATCCCGGGACAAGGAAGGATTACATCACTGAAATTGTTTTTTTATTTTTTAATAAAGGACTTGTCCCAAGCTGTGTCTGTGTGTTTTTTACCATTTATTACACTTTTTTTGTGAAATGGTAGAGGTACAATGTACCCCGTTACCAATTCACATGGGGGGCCGGGATCTGGGGGTCCCCTTTGTTAAAGGGGGCTTCCAGATTCCGATAAGCCCCCCGCCCGCAAACCCCCACAGCCACCGGGCAAGGGTTGTGGGGATGAGGCCCTTGTCCCCATCAACATGGGGACATCCTCCCCATGTTGAGGGCATGTGGCCTGGTACGGTTCAGGAAGGGGGGGCGCTCTCTCGTCCCCCCTCTTTTCCTGTGGCCTGTCAGGTTGCATGCTCGGATAAGGGTCTGGTATGATTTTGAGGGGGACCCCTATGCCATTTTATTAAAAAAATTGGTGCAGGGTTCCCCTTAAAATATCCATACCAGACCTGAAGGGCCTGGTATAGAATTTGGGGGGACCCCCACGCAATTTTTTTTTTTACATTTTGGTTCGGTTCCATTTTTTTCAATGACTTTTATCTGTATTGCCGGGATGTGACAATTCATTATAGCCGCGAGTGACTTTTTTTCCTTTAGAAATGTCATTTTGTGCAGGGACTGTTCTAAACACAGGAAACATGCGCCACTTTACAGGCATACTATAGACACCCCCCAGGTACGAAATTTAAAGGAATATTTTACTTTTATTGTTTCACTTTAAGCATTATTAAAATCACTGCTCCCGAAAAAACGGCCGTTTTTAAAACTTTTTTTGCATTGATACATGTCCCCTGGGGCAGGACCCGGGTCCCCAAACACTTTTTATGACACTAAATTGCATATTAACCTTTAAAATTAGCACTCTTGATTTCTCCCATAGACTTTTAAAGGGTGTTCGCTATTCGGCGAAGGGGTGAACATCGGGCTCATCCCTATTGATTATGAATACTATATCATGTAACAGAGACATAATAAAAAAAAAATGTTTGGACATGACTGGATGACTGAACACAACTTCAACTTTAACCACTTGACAACTGAGCACTAAAGCCCCTTCGTGCCCGGAACAATTTTCAGCTTTCAGCGCTGACACACTTTGAATGACAATTGCGCGGTCATACAACGCTGTACCCAAATGATATTTTTATAATTTTTTCCCCACAAATAGAGCTTTCTTTTGGTGGTATCTGATCACCTCTGCGGTTTTTATTTTTTGCGCTATAAACAAAAAAAGACAGAAAATTTTGAAAAAAAAACACAATTTTTTTACTTTTTGCTATAATAATATCCCAATTTTTTTTTTTAAACTATTTTTTTTTCTCAGTTTAGGCCGATACGTATTCTTCTATATTTTTTTGGTAAAAAAAATTGCAATAAGCGTATAGCGATTGGTTTGCGAAAAAGTTATAGCGCCTACAAAATAGGGGATAGAATTATGACATTTTTATTATATTTTTATTTTTTACTAGTAATGGCGGCGATCTGCGATTTTTGTCAGGCCTGCAATATTGCGGCAGACATATCGGACACTTTTGACATTATTTTGGGACCATTCACATTTATACAGTGAACAGTGCTATAAATATGCACTGATTACTGTATAAATGTGACTGGCAGGGAAGGGGTTAACACTAGGGGGCGAGGAAGGTGTTAACTATGTTCCCTATTTGTGATTCTTACTGTGTGGGGGGAGGGGACTGACAGGGGGAGGTGACCGATCTGTGTCCCTATGTACAAGGGACACAGCATCGGTCTCCTCTCTCCCTGACAGGACATGGATCTCTGTGTTTACACACAGAGATCCACGTCCTGCCTCTGTCACAGCCGATCGCGGGTGCCTGGCGGACATCGCGGCCGCCAGGCACGCGCATCGGCATCACGTGACCGCGGCGTGCACAGATGTTCCCCGCCGCGCGCCCTCGGCGGCGCGCAGGGGGGAGAGAAACAGGAGGACGTCCATAGACGTCCACTCAGCACTTGAGAGCCGCGCTGCAGATGTCTTTTGTCTATAGCGTGGGTCTCAAGTGGTTAAAGTGTAAGGCCTCGTACACACCACTGGCAAGAAACGACAAGAAGACTGCTGGGAGAGCTTTCTTGCCGAGAAAACCGGTTGTGTGTATGTTTTCTCGTCGAAAAAACTGCTGGGAATATCGACGAGAAAAATAGAGAACCTGCTCTCTATTTTCTTGTCGGGATTCTCATCGGCCTGTTTTCCGATGAGAAAACTGTGTGTGTGTAGGCGGCAACAAGCTTATCTGTCCTCCGGTAAGCCTGCACATGCTCGAAATGACTTTGATGCATGCGCGGTAGTTTCCTAGGCATAGGTAGGGTGTAGCAAGATGGGGGCGACGGAATCGAATGTGACGAGCGCATGCTCGTCATAGTCGATGACGTCACAGCGTTCGTTCCATTCAAAAGAACGGCGGTTCTTTGGAATGGAGTGTGTGTACACTCGGCCGGCACAAGATACTTGTCAAGAATCTCGTCAGGAAAAACTACGTGTTTTTTCCTGACGAGAATCTCGGCCGTGTGTATGGGTCTTTACTTTACTTTTGTTGAGAAAAAAAATTCCCCTCTGGGTGATCTGTGTACACTTGAAGGAGTTAAAAACTTTGCTGCAGAGACATAACTTTTTTTTTTGTTTCATTGAAAAAGCTGTCTGCGTCACCAAAAAAAGTGAAACACAACTGCTAAGAAGTCCAGATACATTTTTATTTCAAGTAAAGTAAGGGGGACAATCCAAAATAGGTATCCAATGCATTTTGGGGTCCAAGAGCACCCTCTTCATCAGGGCTTGATTTACATCAATATGAACAAACCAAAAGTGAACTAAACCTTCAATGGTATATTTTCCAGGGTGAATTATAAGCAAAGGCTTTTCAGCAGCTTGCTTTGCAGCAACCTTGCTGACAAACAAGCTGTGGAAAGGTCTATGCTTTGACCTCTGAAACGCATTGGATGCCTTTTGGCTTGTCCCCCTGTCTTTTACTGTAATACAATTGTATCTGGTCCTTTTAGCAGTGTTGTAATGCTTCAATTTAAAATTTTGTTACATTACACTACAAGCCAAGGAGACCATGGAGATCCTCTGGGGTGTAAAAGCTGCAACAAGATCATACAATCAGAGCAATACCAGTGAGATAACCCTGTGGCCCAGCGCTATTTTTCACCTTTACTCAACAGTTTTACAAAGTCCTTTGCAGACTGATTCCTGAAGAGGGGGGGGGGGGGTTGTTACTTTATTATAACCAGCTGGTGCACTCCCAGTTATCTGATGAGGAAAATTGCATGGTCTGCATCTCTTCAGAAGAGACTCCTTAGGGAGTATTTCACCAAACATGAAATTCATATTGTAGTGGATGCCTAAAAATTGTCTTAATGCAGACATCTAAAAAAAACAGTGAGCCATTCAAACAGGCAGGGAGATACATTTTGATGGGCAATCTGTATACCAACAGTGTCATTATGCCTTGCATTTTTTGAACAGTTTTACAAAATTACCACAGTTACAAATTTAAACAGAAAGATACTTTTCAATAAAATTAAATGATAAAATGTATTTTGTAGTGGAGTTCTCCCTTAAACTACAAATAGGTACTATTGTGCAAAAAGTAAGATAAAGCAAAAGTAAAAAAAAAAAAAAACATTTTTAGATGTTGGGATACCTGATAAGTATGTGCCTGTTCCAGGACAGTGACTTAATAAACAAAAGTTTTTGTTTTTTTCTAATCATACTTACCTCGGTGGATGCAGCATCAGACCAATGCTGCAGCTGTCCCAGGGTGTCTCTGCACTGAGAACCGAGCCACCGAACAACGCCGATGGCTCGGTTCTCACTCCTCCCCGAGCAGAGCGATGCTGACTGTCAGTCAGAATTGCTTCTGCTCTACTTCTCCGCTGACTGCCTTACACTTTTTTGGAAAAGCATCATGTCAGAAGATAGCTGGTGAGATAGCAGGAATTTTGTCAGGCCTCATTTTCCCATCTCCTCACCAATGTACTACATGGTTTCCGTGCAATAGCAGCCCAATACTTTTTTCACACACAGGATGTGACGTTCACGTGAGATGCTTGCAATAACTTACCGCATGGTTTCATTCGGTATTAAAGGCATACTTCGGAAAGATAACGCATGCAAGATTTTAAGAAAAGTTTCTTCATAAATTACACAGTTGTTTTTCGTAATGTTTATTTAGCACTGCACTGCTTTTTTTTATATATCTATTGTATGTCAGGTGTTTGGACATGTTGAATTTATCATCACTTTATTTTTATCATCTTTCGCCAGTTGTGCAGATATATGATCTTTGTTCATTACAGGAAGATTACCTAGGCATTCAATGAAGTTGCTTCAAAGTCACACTCAAGTCGCACTGAAGTCGCCTGGCAAAGTCGCACTGTAAGTTGCGCAACTTTCAGGTTGTGGCAGGATGAACCGAGCCTTAACCTCCCTGGCGGTATTCCCAAGTGTGGCTCGGGACAAATTTTCAGTAACAAAAGCGGTAACCCCGAGCCACACTCGGGATCGCATTGCAGGATCCATGTACAGCTTACTTACCTTGTTCCCTGTTCCCTGGATCCTGCGATGTCTCCCCGCTGTGTCTGCGAGCCGTGTGTCCTCCGCTCGATTCACAGTGCCGAGCACCGTTCCCTGCGAGCGTTGCGACACACGGGGACGGAGCTCGGTGCCAAATTCAAAAAGTAAAAAACACAGTATAGATACAGTACTGTATCAAATAATTACACATCCCCTTTGTCCCTAGTGGTTTGTCCAGTGCCCTGCATCCTGTTTCATATTATAAAATACTGTTCTTTCTACCTGGAAACTGGAGATTGTCCATAGCAACCAAAAAATGGCCGTTTACGTCAAAAGTGCTTTTAGACCAGCTAGAAAACAGTGATAATAAATTAGAATCACTTGCAGAATTGAGCGATAGCGATTTGTGGGGAAATTTGTCATCAAACACTAAAAGTAATGCAACTGAGCAAATTTCAGTGTTTTTGATTTGATTACATTATTGAATAATTTTTATTAATATTATATTATTATTTGTTATAATTATTTATAGTTATTTATTATATTATAATTTATTATTTCGTGTTTCAAACTTTATCATACCCGGGATGTCTACTAGACTCTTGTTTGAACAGATTTAAGTGAGTTATTCCTAAGAATTGCAGGCCTACAATATAAAACGCCAAATTTCCATGCAAAATAATGGTACCACTTTCAGCATCAAAAATCTGACATACCGTATATACTCGAGTATAAGCCGAGATTTTCAGCCTTTTTTTGGGGGCTGAAAGTCCCCCCCCCCCTCGGCTTATACTCGAGTCAGCGAAAGTTTTTACATGTAAATAGTACCTGAAAAAAAGTTGCGGCTGCAGCGTCCATTGTTCAAATCCCGCGGTCTCTTCCTGGTCCCTTCCGTGATAGGCGATTCTCATCAGACACTCTCCGCCTATCACGAACGTTCTCTCATCCTCAGTTTCCCAGCAGACGTCTGTGATTGGCGGAACACCCAACACAGTGTCTGCTGGGAAACTGAGGATGAGAGAACGTTCGTGATAGGCGGAGAGTGTCTGATGAGAATCGCCTATCACGGAAGGAACAGAAAGAGACCGCGGGATTTGAACGATGGACGCCGCAGCCGCAACATTTTTCAGGTACTATTTACATGTAAAATTTAAACAGTGAGGATAGGAACAGTGAGGATAGTTAACAGTGAGGATAGGGAACAGTGAGGATAGGGAACAGTGAGGATGGGAACAGTAAGGATGGGAACACTGAGGCATTGTTGTCCCTCGGCTTATACTCGAGTCAGTAAGTTTTCCCGGTTTTTTGTGGCAACATTAGGTACCTCGGCTTATACTCGAGTCGGCTTATACTCGAGTATATACGGTAATTATACCGCCAGGGAGGAAATGTTTGTTTATTTGTTTGTTTGTTTTTAGTAATAGACTTGTGATAAAGATTGGGTTTGTCTATCTATCGATCTATCTATCTATATCGCTATCCTTATTAAATCTAATGTGGTGAAGCTTCACTTTGTAAAGAATATACAATCACGTACAAGGAAAAAAAACAATAAAAAATGTTTGATTCCACATAATTGTATGAAGGAAATAATCAGAGCCACATTTACTAAGCTCTGGGGAAATGAGTGCAACTGCACTTGCAATGTGCATAGTCTATTTGCCTTCATTAAATCCACCCCAGTGACTAACACACATTTGCCAAGAATATAACATTTGTAAGATTGCAAAAAAAGACAGAACATACATTATGATCACTATGCATGTTTTAAGCATAAAAATCTGCATTTTATTTGATGATAGTAATATTTTAGAATACTTTTCAATTTTAAACGTGTTTAAAATATTTAATGCTTACTGACTTTGATTTGTTCTTAAATAAGATAAAAGCCTTTGTGTTTTGACAGCTTCTTTATATAAACTTTAGACTTCTGTGTTGCTGATCATACTAGATCTTTGTGGCTGTGTACAGCTGTAAAAACAACTTTTCAGAAGCGGAAAAGTCAGTGGGGCAGAGCATTTTAGAGTACTTAACCATGCACCACATCTGAACTAACGTCAACCGAGCCAAAAATAAAACAGACAACAAAAAGGAAATGTAGGTTTTCTCTCTGTTTTAGAAAGTTACTATACTTAGAATAATGGTGGTCCAGATAAAGAACTTTATATGTGATCCAATGAAAACAGAAAAGACCATTGTTTTGGAAAAATTTTAGGAGACAGAATTATCACACCACGCCATAATACAAATCAAGTGAAGAGGATACGAATGGGATATCTTTAAAGGACAAGTGCACCTTCAAACAAGTGAACTTTATGCCCCCTCAACCAGGCAACTAGCATTTTTAGATGTACCTAAGCAATGGAAGCTCACATTCCTTTCTCAGCACAAGTTTAATTAAAAATGAAAATATTTTTCACATTCACAGATGTACAGATTGTGAACACTCATCATGTTGTATACAATCTGAGATGTCCTTGTCTGTGTTCTTCAAGGGGAGGGAACATCTTTGCATTCTCAAGCTGGCCATACACTAGTAATTTTTTTAACCACTTGCTTTCTGGGCACTTGAACCCCCCTCCTGCCCAGACCTATTTTCAGCTTTCAGCGCTGATGCACTTTGAATGACAATTGCGTGGTCATACAACGCTGTACCCAAATTAAAATTTTATCATTTTTTTCCCCACAAATAGAGCTTTCTTTTGGTGGTATTTGATCACCTCTGCGGTTTTTATTTTTTGTTACATTTTTTTTTAAATGACCGATTTAAAAATATATATATATATATTTTTTTAGATTTTGTTATAAAATTTTGCAAACAGGTAATTTTTCTCCTTCATTGATGTACGCTGATGAGGCTGCACTGATGGGCACTGATGGGCACCGATGGGCTGCACTGATGGGCACAGATGGGCTGCACTGATGGGCACTGATAAGGTGGCACTGGTGGGCAATGATAGGCAGCACTGGTGGGTACTGATAGGCAGCACTGGTGGGCACTGATAGGCAGCACTGAAAGGTGACACTGATGGGTGGCCCTGAAGGGCATTGATAAGTGGCACTAGTGGGCACTGAGAAGTGGCTCTAATAGGTGGCATTGATAGGTGGCACTGATAGCTGGCAGTGATGGGCACTGATAGGTGGCAGTGATGGGCACTGATGGGTGGCAATAATGGGCACTGGTAGGTTACACTGATAGGCAGTATTGCTAGGTGGCACTGATGAGGCACTGATTGGCATCACTGGTGGGCATTGATAGGTGGCACTGTGGGCATTGATACATGGCACTGTGGGCACTGTGGGCACTGGCAGGTAGCAGTGGCAGGTGGCACTGGCAGGCGATATTTATGGGCACTGATGAGGCTGATGTGCCTCCTTCCTCTTCGGGACCGATGTCCCTTGTGCACAAGCCGGTGATCGGCTTTTTTTTCTCCTCACGCTGTTAGCGTGAGGAGAAAAAAAAACGATTATCGATCCTTTGTTTATATCACGTGATCAGCTGTCATTGGCTGACAGCTGATCACGTGGTAAGGGACCAGGACCGGCCCCTTATATGGATCTATGATTGCCCGAGTCTCAGTGACTGGGTGATAACAACACGCTCCGCGCGCACCCTGCAGGGGGCGCGCATTGTGCGTGAAAAGCTGAGGACGTCTATTGGCGGCCTCCCGGCAATTGGAGTCCTCGCTGTAGCCGTCATTCATCTATAGCGCAGATGGGAATTGGTTCATGAACGTTTGTATGAATATTCTCAGTATGTCTAATGACTGAGTAATGTTCAAAATGGAATTTGCTTTTAATATTAAATATTTGGGATGAATATTCATGAATTACTGCTCATTTAGTCCAGGAAAATTTACTGTAGAAGAAAATATATATTTTTTTCTGTTTCTGTAGCTGCCATAATTCTTCTAGATATGTGCACATGTGACATATTTCTGTGTGTGTTCAAAAATGCAGCTGGACAGAATAGTGGCAATATGCCAGAAGCTGTCAGCATTTGTCTGCATGCGCAGAAATCCAATGCGCATGTGCATATGCATCGATGATCTCTAACCGGTCTTAGATACCAGGAAGACACTGGTGGCGCATATACGCATGCGCTAGAGTTGGTGAAGTTGTGGCATGAAACAGGGGCAGGGGAGGACATTTGTTAAGCTGTTTAGGTCCACTTTAGGCTGCATGAACACCCAAAATGAAAACATATATAAAATTAAATAGACTGAAAGTAGGCATATCCTGAAGGTACAACATGTAATAGAACAATGTAATATTTTATATCAGAACTACAGGATATTCTTAGACTGGCAATAAATGCTTATAGTAACAAAGAATATTTGAATGCAATCAATGCTCAGAGGGTTAGTCTAGTTTGATCTGGTTGGTAAAAGTGACCCACCAATCAGTGCCATTTAGTATTAGTCTATACTAGCTGAATATTAATAGAGACACCTTTGGATTTAAATGAGTCTTTTGATCAACAGATTGTATTTAATAATATATTATAGCATACTTGATAAATTCCTTGTATATAAATAGATTGCTGGTTTTCCATATTTAGGTCCTGTCACATACCTGTTGCAAAGCTGATCTGTTACCCATAGTTCCACAGACATGCAAGGCTGACCCGTCTGCTGCACTTTCTTAGACAAGCATATCTAACCTGTTAAAGTGTAAGTAAACCCTCCTATAGTTTTCAGCCAAGGAAGCTGCCATCTTTGCCTCTGTTTAATATACAACTGCCATGATGCTGCACATGTGATCAGTTATGACACCAGCCATTGGATGGTTTGACAGTTTGGTTGAGAGCGCAACCAATGGGTGTGTTACATTTCTGGCATGTGCCGGAAATGAAACTGTTTTACGGATGAGTTTACATCTGCTTTAACTGTAGTTCCACAGACGTGCAAAGCTGACCTGTCACTTGTACTTTTACAGATATGTGCGGCTTACCTGTTATCCATAGTTCCACAGACATTTGATCTCTCTTTGTTCCCTCTTAACCTGGCAATCAGCCTCTCCATTTACATCATGCTCAGTCTCGCATCCACAACTGATGTATAGCTAGCATGCCTAGCCCTATGTCCCACTTCTTGTGCTTATGATAGTTTTGCTGGTCCAGAGAGAAGTCCTGTGTTTCTGAGAGTATTACCTGTTCCCGATAGAGTTCCTGTGCTACATAGTTACATAGTTAGTCTGGTTTAAAAAAAGACACAAGTCAATCAATTTCAACCAACAGAGAAAAAAATGTTAATAAGAGAATTAATTGTTTCTAAGAACACATGTTCCTAGTGTCTGTTTTCCTCGTTCCTGACTTTCTAAACCTCCAGGGACATTAGCACCACAGAAGACAGTAGCTTCAGTGCCCTCTGTGACTGAATCCTGTGTTCTCCCACCATGGTCTCCCACCATTCCAGCACTTGTATCTCTCCTGTGTGCTTCAGCCTGCATCAAATTTTCCAGCACTTGTGTGTATCCTGTGTATTATACAGTAGTCAACTTCCAGCATTTCAGCACCTGCATGCCCCCGACTCCTGCCCGCTTCTGATGTTCCTGCACCTGTGACCCCCCTATACAGCCCAGCTAGCTTACAGCATTTCTGCACCTGTGTGCCCCCTGTACAGTCCAGCCTTCTTCCAGCTTTTATGCACACGTGTGCCCCCTGTACAGTCCAGGCTTCTTCCAGCATTCTTGCACCTGTGTGCCCCCTGTACAGTCCAGACTTCTTCCAGCATTCCTGCACCTGTGTTTCCCCTGTACAGTCCAGCCTGCTTCCAGTATTTCTGCACCTATGTGACCAATGGGCACTTTAGTGTCCTGTGTTCGCAATCCCCCAGAGTTGCAATAGACTTTACTTTTTGCCCCTGTATTTCCCAGTGCTTCCTTCCCTACTCATCCACTCAGTATCTGGTCAGCTGTAGGCTTCATGGGTGTTTTTGAGGGCCACAACCTGGGAGATGCCTTGCAGCAAAGTCCATCACCCTTTTGAGTTACTATTGTAAATACCAGGAACTCCTTAAACTCTGCAACTCAAACATATTGCCATCATACATGCAGGCTGCACTGTGGGTCCAGAGTCCCTAGCCATACATGATAGGTCCTTTTACTGTGTACTAATACATGAGTTGTAATTTTCAAGCTTTTACTCAAGTGCCCAAACCTTATTGATGGGTTATTTATGTGTAGATGTGGATATATAGCTGTTGTATCTCTAAGTATACCACTTGGTAACAAACACTTTTACTAGATATTTTTTATTCAGTGTTTTGTATTTCTGAGGAACAGATTTTGTCTTATATATCTGAATATTTATTAGCCTCTTGTTGATCTCTAAAGTTCTTGCATAGGTTTCCCACAGATGTATGTACTGTAAGCTTTAAGAAACATTAAGAACTAAGTGTAAGCAGATATTTAGTTCATAGCTTCAGCATGTCACATCATGGTATTGATGATATTTAATTAATGCAATATAAATGTAACATTTACTAATCACTGAATGAGCATCTTCAGGATTAATAGGTTTAATATATAATGAATGATTTGCCACCAATAAATGTATGGTAAATGCCACATTTATTTCTTTATAAATATGTTTTTTTTTTTGTTTTGTTTTTTACTTTTTGTAATGAAGCTGTGCCAGGAAAACTGTGTTAAACTTTGTTTTAAAATGTTACAACTTTTATGAAAAAACTTGGAATTTTTCATGAGTGTGACATTCATTACCTTGGACTATTGCTCTTGGTGTGTTTTGTATAAAAATGACATAATAAAAATAAAATTACATAATATTATTTTTAATTTGAACACTTGAGAATGTGGGGTTGATTTACCAAAGGAGTCGTTTTAATACTGTCCAAAAAACCTGCGTTTGCTACAAAATATTCAGTTATCTGCAGGGGACTCTCCACCTTAAAATTAATAAATGGAAGGTTCACTGGTCCAGCTTAAAAACTACTCTGCTAGTAAATCCTCAACTATATGCTTTTTCATTTAGTTATTGTAAATATAAAAGGATTTTCTACAATGGTAAACAATCCACTCAACTGTGGCAGCAATAAAGAAATTAATTGAACCAGAAGATCCTTTGCATAGAAAACAATCTTGGTTCCACTCTACAGCACCTACTGGCACACGATAACAGGAAGCAAATTAGTGGTATCATTTACATATAACTTAATGAATAAAGCTAATTGTCTACAAATAGAAATCTATTGGACACATCTTATCATTATTTCTTTCATCTTATGTATGGAAACTGAAATTAAAACTCTTATTTGTTAGTTCGAGATTGCAGTCTAGAAATAATTTGTCTTCTATACTCAAGCTAATTAAGGAGGACAGATGCCAATCAGTAAATGCTTCTCATATGTGTTATAGAGCCACTTTGTTGTGATGTGCCTGGGTGAAATGCAGTTTTCCTTAATGTGCAAAGCACACTAAATGTATCTCAGAATCTTTGCTGATGTACATTATATATTTTTCATTCTGTTATTCCCCTGACTGCCTTTTTTATATATATATATTTTTTTATTTTTATCATTTCAATAATTTAAACTATATATTTGATATTTAAAAGGAAATGAGCAGCTGTATATTGGGTTATAACCTGCTAGAATATTGGTGTAACTTTAAAGACTGGCGGACAGCTAATATTGTACCTATCCACAAAAAGGGCAGTAAGCTGGTAATTACAGGACAGTGAGTTTAACATCTGTTGTAGGCAAGGTAATGGAATCACTCCTAAAAAGAAGTATCATTGATCACTTAAAAACACACAACTTGCTGGACCCAAAGCAGCATGGCTTTACTGAGGGCAGATCATGTCAGACAAATCTGATTGAACTTTTTGGCTATATTAACAATGTTTTGGACCAGGGTGGTGCTGTGGACATAGCATAGCACAGGGATATGCAATTAGCGGACCTCCAGCTGTTGCAAAGCTACAAGTCCCATCATATCTCTGCCTCTGGGTGTCATGCTTGTGGCTGTCAGAGTCTTGCTATGCCTCATGGGACTTGTAGTTCTGCAACAGCTGGAGGTCCACTAATTTCATATCCCTGGCACAGCATATCTTGATTTCAGTGGTTTCAAACATGCATGGAACAAACAGAAAAAAATGTAACTAAGAAAAAAAAAAAAAAAAAAAATTTCTGCTGTCACTTTTCTATATTTCTAAAGAAAGGTTGCAACATTGTTTACCCTCATTATCCTAGTACAAACAGAAAATTATTTGGTTTTACCCAATACTGGTGTCTTTGGAGTCATTAAAAGAGAAGTATGGGTTTCCTTTTTTTTTGCTTAATCCTAAACCTTATGAGCTGCTGATATCTACAAATCTTTCCTATCCTCTGAGAAGTGCCCTGTGTCTGTTAAAACAGAGTTGATTACCTGGGGGAGGGTCTACAGACTTTCCTACTGTGTAATACCGACAATGGTGTAGAGTTTGAAGTCTGGATCCACCCACTTTCCTGTCATCTTGTTTGATTGATGTCTTCTCTGCTCTCTGCTCGTTCCCGAGACTTCACACAACACACAGAGCTGCTCTCCCCCTCCCTTCTCCTTCATCCTCTCCCCTCCCCCTCCCTGTTGCAGACAGAATGATCTAAGCACACCTTTAGGAAAGCAGCAGACTTCAGTGAGTATAGAAGTCACTGGCAGTGCTCTGTATATTATATTCAGATATTTCACTTTAGATGACAGGGAGTTGTCAATTTCCATCTCCCCTGCAGACCTCCTATGTACTGTACACAGGTATGCTCTATACCAGGGGTAGGCAACCTGGGGCCCCCTAGCTGTTGTAGAACTACAAGTCCCATCATGCCTCCATGGGAGTAATTGTAACTGCCATCCTTGCAATGCCTCATGGGAAATGTAGTTCCACAACAGCTGGAGTGCCCCAGGTTGCCTACCCCTGCTCTATACACATAGCACTGTGTTCATTTCAGAGAAGAGACACAGGAAACAGGTTACTATGCTCCTTATCACATCTCCTCTTCTGAAATAACACAGTGACTGTGTAGAGAGCAGGGATGAGCCGAACACCCCCCTGTTCGGTTCGCACCAGAACCTGCGAACAGACAAAATGTTCGTGTAAACTTTAGAACCCTATTAAATACAATGGACTCGAACGTTCGAAATCTAAAGTGTTAATTATAAAGGCTAATATGCAAGTTATTGTCCTAAAAAAAGTGTTTGGGGACCCGGGTCCTGCCCCAGGGGACATGTATCAATGCAAAAAGAAGTTTTAAAAACGGCCGTTTTTTCGGGAGCAGTGATTTTAATAATGCTTAAAATGAAAAAATAAAAGTGAAATATTCCTTTAAATTTCGTACCTGGGGGGTGTGTATGATGTGCATGTGAAGTGGCGCATGTTTCCCGTGCTTAGAACTGTCCCTGCAAAAAATGTCATTTTTGAAAGAAAAAAAATGCATTTAAAACTGACTCGCGGCTATTAATGAATTGTCGGCTCCCGGCAATACATACAAAAGTCATTGATAAAAAAAAAAAAAAAAAGCGTGGGGGTTCCCCAGAATTCAATTACCAGGCCCTTCAGATCTGGCATGGATTTTAAGGGGAACTCCACCCCAAGTTTAAAAAAAAAAATGGCGTGGAGTCCCCCTAAAAATCCATACCAGACCCCTTATCCGAGCACGCAACCTGGCCGGCCGCAGGGGAAAAGGGGGGGACGAGAGAGCGGCCCCCCTCCCTCCTGAACCGTACCAGGCCAAATGCCCTCAACATGGGGAGGATGTCCCATGTTGATGGGGACAAGGGCCTCATCCCCACAACCCTTGCCCGGTGGTTGTGGGGGTCTGCGGGCGGGGGGCTTATCGGAATCTGGAAGACCCCTTTAACAAAGGGGACCCCCAGATCCCGGCCCCCCCCCTATGTGAATTGGTAAGGGGTACATTGTACCCCTACCATTTCACGAAGAAAGCGTAAAAAAAGTTTAAAAAAACACACAAACACCTTGAAAAAGTCCTTTATTTAAAAAAATAAATAAATAAACATTCCAGCGGTGAAATCCAGTGTCCCGCGGCGATCCCGATGTCCAGCGCTGTCCGTCATTGGTTGTGCCTGAGCGGACCTGATGGGGAACTCCCTCTCAGTATTTTAAATGTATAGACCCGCCCCTTCTAATGTTCCCCATCAGGTCCGCTCAGCGGGCGAGATGCAGAACATGAGAAGGGGCGGGTTTATACATGTATTACCAAAGTGAGAGAAGTTCCCCATCAGGTCCGCCCCCTCGGTATGTCGGACCCGCCTACGTCATTGGCTTGAGCGGGGAACTTCCTTCACTATGTAAATTTAAATTACACAGTGAAGGAAGTTCCCCGCTCAAGCCAATGACGTAGGCGGGTCCGACATACCGAGGAGGCGGACCTGATGGGGAACTGCTCTCACTTTGGTAATACATGTATAGACCCGCCCCTTCTCATGTTCCGCATCTGGTCCGCTGAGCGGACCTGATGGGGAACTTTAGAAGGGGCGGGTCTATACATTTAAAATACTGAGAGGGAGTTCCCCATCAGGTCCGCTCAGGCACAACCAATGACGGACAGGGCTGGACATCGGGATCGCCGCGGGACACTGGATTTCACCGCTGGAATGGTTTTTTTTTTTTTTTTTTTTTTAATAAAGGACTTTTTCAACGTGTTTGTGTGTTTTTTTAAACATTTTTTTACGCTTTCTTCGTGAAATGGTAGGGGTACAATGTACCCCTTACCAATTCACATAGGGGGGGGCGGGATCTGGGGGTCCTCTTTGTTAAAGGGGTCTTCCAGATTCCGATAAGCCCCCCGCCCGCAGACCCCCACAACCACCGGGCAAGGGTTGTGGGGATGAGGCCCTTGTCCCCATCAACATGGGGACATCCTCCCCATGTTGAGGGCATGTGGCTTGGTACGGTTCAGGAGGGAGGGGGGCCGCTCTCTCGTCCCCCCCTTTTCCCCTGCGGCCGGCCAGGTTGCGTGCTCGGATAAGGGGTCTGGTATGGATTTTTAGGGGGACTCCACGCCATTTTTTTTTAATTTGGGGTGGAGTTCCCCTTAAAATCCATGCCAGATCTGAAGGGCCTGGAATGGATATTTGGGGGAACCCCACGTCAATTTTTTTTTATTTGCGGCGGGGTTCCCCTTAATATCCATTCCAGACCTGAAGGGCCTGGTAATTGAATTCTGGGGAACCCCCACGCTTTTTTTTTTTTTTTATCAATGACTTTTGTATGTATTGCCGGGAGCCGACAATTCATTAATAGCCGCGAGTCAGTTTTAAATGCATTTTTTTCTTTCAAAAATGACACTTTGTGCAGGGACAGTTCTAAGCACGGGAAACATGCGCCACTTTACATGCATATCATACACACCCCCCAGGTACGAAATTTAAAGGAATATTTCACTTTTATTTTTTCATTTTAAGCATTATTAAAATCACTGCTCCCGAAAAAACGGCCGTTTTTAAAACTTCTTTTTGCATTGATACATGTCCCCTGGGGCAGGACCCCGGTCCCCAAACACTTTTTAGGACAATAACTTGCATATTAGCCTTTATAATTAGCACTTTAGATTTCTCCCATAGATTTTTCGAATTTGCCGCGAACACCCCAATTTGTTCGCTGTTCGGCGAACGGGCGAACAGGCAATGTTCGAGTCGAACATGAGTTCGACTCGAACTCGAAGCTCATCCCTAGTAGAGAGCTTACATGTGTTTATTGCTGGACATGAGCCCCTCCCCCACTGGCTGGAGGAGAAGCCGGCAGACTTGGAAAGCCTCTGAGTTAGGGGGAAGGAGGGGGGAATTCGGAGGACACAGGAAGGAACATCAAAGCCCAGGGGAGAAGTGTTGAAATCTTGCAGATAAGAGCCAGAGAAAGGTGAGGAATACACTGCTTTTGTCATGCTGCTTCCGGGTTTTAGCTTGGGACACGCTGCCATGTAAACAGACATGTGAACAACGTTCACACTTTAGATAGAAGCCTGGGTGTGTACCTCTTCATCAAACACACCCACATGCCCTCTAGAGGGAGGGAGTGAAGGAGGGTCTGGATTGTGGAGATGGTTCCACCCCCTGGAAACTTTTGAACTGAGAAAAAACTGTTAGAGGCTGATTCTGCACTCTTCAAAAGACTATTATGCAAAAACTAAAGGGCTGTGGAAAGTAGGAAATACAATGCATGTATGAGGGGAGCATGTACCAATTATTTTTGCATTCCCATACTTCTCCTTTAATCTGTTGGGCAGGGCACATGCTATGGATGATCACAGCACTTAGGCCCCATTTCTACATTCCCACCTAGTGATTTGAGATCGCTAGTACAATCAGCAAGACTCTGACAGTGATTCCATATGTCAAACCAGTTTACAAAAGGTATCTTTGGATGCTCCTTTTCACCTGGAGAAGGATACAAATGACCCTGAATTAGCAGTAAGAAGAACAAAATCCCTTGCGTCTAAATGCAAAATTTGTTCAGAGGGAGAGGTTCCAAAAAACCCTAATATCACTAAACGTACTTTCTCAAACATTATCTAACGATAATATAAGAAGCAATCAGCGCACCCAATAAAATATAACTGTAGATAATTGCAAGCTGTACACCAAGGAGGCAAATCACAACACCTCAAAATGCAACTGTAAAATATGTAAAAACGGTGCA
This sequence comes from Rana muscosa, assembly GCA_029206835.1. Classification (NCBI taxonomy): domain Eukaryota; kingdom Metazoa; phylum Chordata; class Amphibia; order Anura; family Ranidae; genus Rana; species Rana muscosa. The sequence goes on along the minus strand of JARGYO010005626.1, from coordinate 62,403,438 downwards.
GCGCAATATGATAGAGTCCATAAACTTTGCAATGAAAGATTTGATAAAATCATGAAAGAAGGAAAACCCACGTGGTAATGGAAAGATCTTCATATGATACCGGGTATTCAAAGTGACAAATCTTCCACCGTCAAAAGTATACACTCTTACCAGATGTGATGGACCACTGAATGACCAGATGGTCAAAATCGCTTATTACCACACATGGGGTGAAGAAGATGAATCAGTCCAACAGAGTAGCAGACAGGATACAATCGTGTGGATATATGTAAAAGTAAAAAATGGACACGATCTAATGCCACGTACACACAACGTTTTTTAATGACGAGAAAAATTACATTTTTTTAAATGGTCATTAAAAATTATCATGTGTGGGCTTTCCAGCAGTTTTCCAGATGAGAAAAACGCAGAGAAAAATTGGAACATGCGCTAATTTTTCACGTCGTTTTTTACATCGTCGTTTTTCTCATCATGAAAAACAGCCATGTGTGGGCTTTAACGACGTGATAAAAAATGCGCATGCTCAGAATCAAGTATGAGGCGGGAGCGCTCGTTCTGGTAAAACTAGCATTCGTAATGGAGATAGCACATTCGTCACGCTGAAACGGACTGAAAAGCACGAGGCTGAAAAGCGTGAATCGTCGCTCAACAATGGAACTTCCTCTTTATAGTGCCGTCATACGTGTTGTACGTTGCCGCGCTTTACTTGTACATTTTTTTCCACGATAGTGTGTAGGCAAGGCAGGCTTGAGAGGAAACACGAAAAAAATCACGTCGAGAAAAATGCAGTTTTTTTCAATGACATTAAAAATGGTCATGTGTACGCGGCATGAGTGTAGACTTTAGAGATCGTTTATTCCAAAAAGAAAAGATGGCTGAATGCAATATAAAAGCCGTGTATCAAGCACAAAGCTTTGTATTTAAAAAAAACAGCGGTATGAGAGCCACATATACAGACAGATGGACTGCGGGTGATGTCCACAAACAATAGCTCCTCCCCCGTACGCATGTTACGTCCAGAACGGACTTTGTGGTAAATTTATAAGATATTTCTAACACATAGCATGTACATAGAAAAAAATTACACCCCAAAATACATTCTGCTACTCCTCCTGAGCATGGCAATATCACATGTGTGAGACTTTTACACAGCCTGGCCCAACATGCAGGGAGCACTGTCAGGATTGGCACTGATGTGGCATGGATGAGACAGGGATGAGCACTGATGTGGCATGGATGAGGTATGGGTGAGCATGGATGGGCACAGATAAGACATGGATGAGGCATGGATGGGAATGTATGAGGCATGGATAAGGCAACGGATGAAGCACAGATGGGCATGAATGAGGCATGGATGGGCATGTATAAGGCACGGATGAGGCATGTATGGGCATGTCTGATGCATTGAAGAGGCACAAATGAAGCACATATGGGCATGGATGAGGCACGTATGAGCTTGAGTGGACACGGATGGGCACTGATGGGCATGGATGAGGCATGGATGGGCAGGGATGAGGAATGAATGAGGCAGGGATGGGCAGGGATAGGCACGGATGAGCCATGGATTGGCATTTATGAGGCATGGATGAGGCACGAATGAAGCACAGATGGTGTGTATGAGGCAATGGTGAGGCACGTATGGGCATGGATGGGCAGGGATGAGGCATGGAGGGGCATGAATGAGGCATGAATGAGGCATGGATGAGGCAGAGATGGGCAGGGATAAGCACTGATGAGGCATGGATGGGCATGTATGAGGCATGGATGGGCATGTATGAGGCACAGATGGGCATGGATGAGGCACGGATGGGCCTGTACGAGGCATTAGTGAGGCACAGATGGACATGAATGAGGCATGGATGAGCATGAATAATGCACAGATGGGCATGTATGAGGCACGGATGGGAATGTATGAGGCACGAATGGGCATGTATGAGAAACTGATGAGGCATGAATAGGCACAGATCAGCGCTGTGGGCACTTCATATACAGCCCACCTCTCCTCACATGCTGTACCGATCGCGTATGAGGCACGAATGGGCATGGATGGGCACGGATGAGGCACGTGTGGGCATGAATGAGGCATGGATGGTCAGGGATGAGGATTGGATGGTCCTGGATGAAGCATAGATGAGGCAGGGATGGGCAGGAAAGGGCACGGATGAGGCATGAATGGGCATGGATGAGCATGGATGAGGCATGAATGGGCATGCATGAGGCACGGATGGGCATGGATGAGGCATGGCTGGGCATGTATGAGGAATGGATGGGCATGTATGAAGCACGGATAGGCATGTATGAGGCACTGATGAGGCATGAATGGGCACGTATGGGCATGCTGTGGGCACTTCAGATCTAGTGCTGCTGCACCGACTCCCTCCTAACCTCACACGCTGTACTAATCGTGTGTGAGGAGAGGAGATAGCTGAACCGGACATGCACCAGTTTGTTGACAAGTGATCGCTCCATCATTGGATGGAGCGATCACATGGTAAAGGGCCGCTATCATCGGCCTTTTACCTGGCGATCACAGACACTTCCGGGTGCGCGACACAGGGAGCACGTGGGAAGGGCGAGTCTGAGAGGACATCATAGTACGCCCTCCCAGAACTAGCTGACCATGCTGTAGCCATAATTCTGCTATGGCCTAGTCAACAAGAAGTTAATAAATGTTAAAAGAACATAAAAAATTGCCCAATATTATTCTCAATTGAAAAACTTGACACAGCAAATTGGTTGCTTTACATCACAGAGGCACTGTGATGTAAAGGGGGACTGTGATACAAAATGGGGGTACTTGGATGCTAATAGTGGCTGTGATGTAAAACAAGCACTGTAACGTTAAGAAGGGGTTTTATTGTAAAGAGGGGCTGTATTGATGTATATACTGGTCACCTTCACAGCCCCCTTTTATCCTTGCAATCCAGTCCCCTTTATGTGAATGCCCTCTACCTTACATTTCATTTCCCCTGCCAATCACAACACTCCTCAAACATTTACAATCCTACCTTACACAGCAGCTGTAAGACAGAAGGCATAGCATGTCCAGACAGAGGGTGGGACATGTGGGGCATGCCTTTCATGTTAACAGGCAAGTGATTGGTTGCTAGGACCGCCCCACATCCTGGCAATAAATCACTCACTTGTTGACTTGAAAAGCATGTCCCACACATCCCACCCTCTGTCCGGACATGCCGCGCCTTCTGCCTTCTACCTTCTACCTTCTACCTGCTATACTAGGATGAATGTTGTGGCAGGACGGTGGGGGAAGGAGGATGTCACCCGGGGAGAGGATACCCAGGCTACTAAGTGACGGAGCCGTGGTCCGGATTGGACTGTAATTTGGTTCATTTTCAGACTGTGGTCTGCCATTTAGTGATTCCTGATTTACAAGCTGCCCTTCTTTACATGCATGGATCAAATAAGAACTTTTTCAAGTATACAGATCTAAGAAAATAGTAACGTTGGTTCTAATGCTAGCAGATCCCGTTGAGAAATATGCTAGACAGCAATTTAGATCTTCACATAGGACAGACTGTTACAGGTGTCATAAATCTGTAGCACATTCTACGGCACACACAAAGGCAATCCATATAGGATACAGAGATATTTTACATACAATAATACATTTGGTGATGTGAAATTACTGGCAAGGGTGCTGGCTACCAGATTGGTTAAAGTCATACACAAAATAGTTTATAAAGACCAGTCAGGGCTCATCCCCTCTCGATCCATGGCCCTTAATATTAGACACCTCTTCCCTAACCTTCAGATACCTGTCGATAACCCGGGTCAGAGAGCGATTCTCTCCCTAGACGCGGCTAAGGCCTTTGACAGTGTCGAATGGCCCTATTTGTGGGAAGTATTGAGACGCTTTGGACTCAGAGATAATTTTATTAAATGGGTATGATTACTTTATGCAGCTCCCACTGTCAGAGACCCAGCGCTGCTGACACACACTTCTGGGTGTCAGCAAGGAATGTCCGCTCTCCAGGTGCTTGTGCGCATGCGCGGACACTTAGAATGGGCTGAATAGGACTCAGACCGCGCGCACGCAATGCACACGCCCACGCACAGCGCCCTATTTAAACCAGGTTCACCTGAGTGTCAGTGCTGGATTGTCTTTCTGGCTTGTACCTGTGTCCCTGTCTGAAAACCTGCTTGTTTGACTGATCTCCTCCTGAAGACTCCTGGCTTGCTTTTGGTTACCCTTCTCCGGATTCCCCTTACCTGCTCTCCTGCCTGCCTGTACCTCTGACCCCGGCCTGGACTTTGACCACGATATTGCCTCACGATCTGTACCTCTCTGCTAGCTCACTGCTGAACCTCTGCCTCCACCTGTTGTCCCTCTGGATCTTCCCTGAACGGATCTGAGGCCTGGTTTCCACCACACCTGTGCCTGAAGAGGGTTCCAGTGCCTTCCAGGGGCTCTACCAGTTCTAAGAGGCACCTGCACCTTCTCGTGCCCCTGCATTCCCTGTTTCCACCTCCAGGGGGTACGGGGACCGGGATCGTACGAGAATCTGCCCCCACTACCCCGGCTCCGCTGTAGGTACGTGACAGTACAATCCAGCCAGAAATGGAGTCCGGGTCGGGGGCTTTGCCTCTGGACACTCTGTGCCAGCAGATCGCTGATCTCACCCAGGCGGTTCAGGGCCTTCAAGAAGGCTACTGCCGAATGGAGCAAAGAGTAATATCCATCACCCCGGGTACCTCACCTTCACCTGCCACAGCAGCAGCACCTCCAGCAGCCATAGCACCAGCTCCTCCTACCACAGTAATGGTGTCACTCCCAGAGCCACGTGTTCCTATTCCGGAAAGGTTCTCAGGGGATCGCAGCAAATTCCGTGCGTTCAGAAATGCCTGTTGGCGCTACTTCCTGCTGCAACCACGCACTTTCTCTCTGGAAAGCACAAAGGTGGGCTTCATCGTATCTCTTTTCCAAGGAGAACCTCAAACCTGGGCTCATCGCTTGATGGAACAAGCCAATGCTTGCCTAAATACCCTGGATGAATTCCTGGATGAAATGGCTAAGTTGTATGATGACCCTCAACGTACTGCCACGGCTGAAATCAGCCTCCGTGCCCTCCAACAGGGACGTAGGCCAGTAGAAGATTACATCACGGATTTTAAGCAATGGAGTTCCGATACCCTATGGAATGATGCTGCCCTCCGATACCAATTTCGCATTGGCCTCTCAGAGGCACTGAAGGATGAATTGGCCCGAGTGGGGGTCCCTAGTTTCTTGGAAGACCTGATCCAGCTATCTATTCAGATAGACCGACGCCTACGGGAGCGTAGGTCTGAAAGAACTAGCCAATACCGTCCGGTATGGATGCTACCCAGGGTCCCCAGCCACCCAGCAGTCCCTGCCTCCTCCTCTCCTGCTACTGCCTCTGACGTTCCTGAGCCAATGCAAATAGGCCTCCTCCGTGCACCTCTGACCCCAGAAGAAAAACAGCGACGCTGCAGGAACAATCTATGTCTATACTGTGGTGGAACTGGACATTATGCGAATATGTGCCCCAACAAGACCCGTAAGTCTGCTCCCCCTCCTCCAGATCCTAGTCTCTTGACCTTAACCAACACTGCTCACATCTCTATTCCTATTTCTTTTCAGCTTTCGGAAGGGGCGGTCCGGGTCCAAGCAATAATTGATTCAGGTGCCTGCAGTTGCTTCTTAGACCGTGACTTCGCCCAGCAACACAACATCCCTCTGAAACTTAAGTCACAGCAACTCTTTGTGCGACTGGCTGATGGATCAAACATCAAGTCTGGGCCCATTACCCATGAAACCCAACCTCTTCCCTCAACTATCCAACCGGACCACCTGGAACTTCTACGTCTGGATGTCATTCCCTCTCCGCTATTCCCAGTTATCCTGGGAATGCCGTGGCTACGGGCTCATAACCCTCACATTGATTGGTCCACCGGCCAGGTGATCTTCCAGTCCTCCTACTGCATCCAGAACTGTCTCCAGGTCTTCCGCTCTACCACCCCGGTAGTTGTCTGTCTGGAAGCTATCCCTGAAATCCAGAAACTAATTCCACCCGTTTACCACGACTTCCTCGACGTGTTTGACAAACAAAAGGCGAACGTTCTTCCTCCACACCGGGCATATGATTGCCCAATTGAGTTACTACCAGGGGCAGAGATTCCTTTTGGAAGAATTTTTCCTCTCTCAGAACCCGAACTTCTTGTCCTCAAGGACTACATTGACGAGAATCTCAACAAGGGATTCATCCGACACTCATCCTCCCCAGCTGGTGCGGGAATATTCTTTGTCGAAAAGAAGGACCACTCCCTTCATCCCTGTATCGACTACAGGGAGTTGAATAAGGTTACCATAAAAAAACGCTACCCACTTCCGTTGATCCCAGAGCTGTTCCAGAGACTTCGCTCGGCCAAAATATTTACCAAACTTGATTTACGGGGGGCATACAACTTAATTAGAATCCGTGAGGGGGATGAGTGGAAGACGGCCTTCCGAACACGTTTTGGTCATTTTGAATATCTCGTGATGCCCTTTGGATTATGCAACACACCAGCGACTTTTCAACACTTTGTCAACGACATTTTCAGAGACGTTTTGGACCTGTTCGTGATTGTATACTTGGATGACATTCTGATTTTCTCAACATCCCTAGAGTTACACCGGACTCATGTGAAGCTAGTCCTCCTCAGGTTAAGACAAAATGGACTTTACGCTAAGGGCAAGAAGTGTGAGTTTGAGCGTCAAACCATCCACTTTCTCGGCCTAGTCATATCAACTGGGGGTTTGGCCATGGACCCTCAGAAGGTTGCAGCTATCATGTCCTGGCCGCCTCCCACCGACAAAAAAGGGGTGCAACGTTTTATTGGATTTTCCAATTTCTATAGGAAGTTCATAAAGAACTTTTCTGGCATTATAGCGCCCATTACAAACCTTACCAAAAAACAGAGCCACTTCCAATGGACTGAAGCAGCACAAAACGCCTTTTACAAACTTAAGGAGCTATTCACATCTGCCCCAGTACTAAGGCACCCTGACCCTACGTTACCATATGTCCTGGAGGTGGACGCCTCTGAGACTGCGGTAGGGGCCATCCTGTCCCAATGTCTGGGAACCAAATCTTTTATGCACCCTGTGGCCTTCTTCTCCCAGAAACTGGGACTTTCCGAGAGGAATTACGACGTGGGGGACCGAGAATTGCTGGCCATAAAGACAGCTTTGGAAGAATGGCGATATCTCTTGGAGGGAGCAGCACATCCTATACTGATCTTTACAGATCACAAAAATCTGGAGTACCTCAGAACCGCCAAACGCCTTAGGCCCAGGCAAGCAAGATGGGCTCTTTTTTTTTCTCGCTTTAATTTTCGCATAACGTTCCGGCCAGGATCCAAGAACATTAAGCCTGAAGCTCTCTCCCGTATGTTCCCAGATACTGAAACATCATCCCCGCCAGATACTATCCTGCAAGCTGGAAATTTCTTACTAACTGACTTTGTGTCCCAGATCCGCCAGGCATCTTCGAATATTCCTCTCCCTCCGCATACCGGTCTCCAGGAAAGAGAGAGGCTTTACTGGCAGGGAAACAAAATATTCATACCCCAGTATCTGCGTACGAATGTCTTGCAGATGTGTCACGATTCCCCCTTGGCTGGCCATTTTGGGGGCAACAGGACCACGGACTTAGTTCAGCGACAGTTCTGGTGGCCGGGGCTAGCAAAGGATTGCAGGGCCTGCGTAAATTCCTGCCCAACCTGTCTCAGGAATAAGAGTCCGAAGAACAAGACCTGGGGATTGTTAAGACCTCTGCCCATCCCCGAAAGACCTTGGGAAAGAATTGCGATGGACTTCATTGTTGAACTTCCCCCTTCGGAGGGATTTTCGTCTATATTTGTAGTGGTCGACCGATTCTCTAAAATGGCGCATTTCATCCCCATGAAGCAAACCCCATCTGCACCTGAAACAGCCAAGGTATTCGTGAAAGAGATCGTCAGACTGCACGGGATTCCGGATGACATAATTGGAGTACAATTCACATCAAAATTTTGGAAAACACTTTGTGGAACCCTGGGCATTAAACTCAACTTCTCCTCAGCCTACCATCCTCAGACTAACGGGCAGACGGAACATACGAACCAGACACTGGAACAGTGCCTACGGTGCTTCTCATCCTTCACCCAGGAGGATTGGGCATCTTTGTTCTCCCTGGCGGAGTTCGCATTTAACAATTCTATTCACACGGCTACTAACCAACCTCCCTTTTTCTCCAACTATGTATTCCATCCTACTTTCCTACCAACACTAATTACGGAATCTCCATTACCAACAGTCCAGGATAGGTTAAATTTCCTTTCGTCCAATAACTGTATCCTAAAGGAAGCCATTCTTAAAGCTCAGGAGAATAACAAGAAATTTTTCAACAGGAGGAGAAGGGGGGAGCTGGATCTAAACACTGGTGACCTTGTCTGGCTGTCCACAGCAAACCTAAAACTGACCTGTCCCTCTAAAAAATTGGGGCCTTGGTACCTGGGACCCTTCCCAATTAAGAGGAACTTAACACGGTGGCATACAAGCTCGAGATTCCCGAGTCCTTTAAAATACATTCGGTATTCCACGTTTCTCTACTAAAACCTGACGTGTCAAACCCATTTCCAGATCGAGACACTGGGCCCCCTGAGGCCATAATGATAGATGGTGAAGAAGAATTTAAGGTGGAAGCCATCCTGGGTCATAGGAAACGACGTGGACTCAACCAATACCTAATTAAGTGGAAGGGCTTCGGCCCAGAAGAAAATTCCTGGGAGCCTGAGACCAATCTCCATGCCCCACGGCTAATACAGGCATTTCATCGCTCCCAACCAGCCCGAGTGGGCATCCGGAGGCTGCCCCTAGGGAGGGGGCAATGTCAGAGACCCAGCGCTGCTGACACACACTTCCGGGTGTCAGCAAGGAATGTCCGCTCTCCAGGTGCTAGTGCGCATTCGCGGACACTTAGAATGGGCCGAATAGGACTCAGACCCATGCGCACAATGCGCGCGCCCGTGCGTGCGCCTCCTCCAATCCCGGCGCACAGCGCCCTATTTAAACCAGGTTCACCTGAGTGTCAGTGCTGGATTATCTTTCTGGCTAGTACCTGTGTCCCTGTCTGAAAACCTGCTTGTTTGACTGATCTCCTCCTGAAGACTCCTGGCTTGCTTTTGGTTACCCTTCTCCGGATTCCCCTTACCTGCTCTCCTGCCTGCCTGTACCTCTGACCCCGGCCTGGACTTTGACCACGATATTGCCTCACAATCTGTACCTCTTTGCTAGCTCGCTGCTGAACCTCTGCCTCCACCTGTTGTCCCTCTGGATCTTCCCTGAACGGATCTGACGCCTGGTTTCCACCACACCTGTGCCTGAAGAGGGTTCCAGTGCCTTCCAGTAGCTCTACCAGTTCTAAGAGGCATAAAATGAGAAAAAACCTCTAGTTTGTGGGATTTTGGAGGCAATATAAAAAATATGAAAAAAACTCAATTAAAATTTTGAAATATTTATTTATACACATGCCACATAGCGCGGACACATATATGAAAAAAGAACAAATGGTACAAAAAAGCACATATATATGAAAATTGTACAGAAACTACATAGATCTGACATGATACAAATCTTCCGAAGATGAATACAATAGCCTGAGTTGACCGCTCCAGCCAGAAGCAGATCAAGGGAGGCTTGTCCAACGCGTTTCAAACTGTAAACGTCCTTCTTCAGGGAATTCAAATGCATTCACTTCTACGAGAATAAATTTTCTATTAAATACAGAAACAATGAAATAAATTTCCACTTTAATTTCAACTGTTATATGGAATACAGTGAAATAGCAAAAAAAAACTTACACGAAAAAAAAACTCATATGAAAAATTGTTTTCATCAATGCTCCCATATGTGCATCTCAGGTTCCAGTAACACTGTGTTGTGGATTCCCCGATGCCCTCAAAGTTCCAGGAAAACTTTTCCATCAGAAACAAGTCCATATAAGAAGTACGGACATATGAAAAAATTGGTCCAAGATAGGTGCCTTAAATAAAAAAATAACATATATAGGTATGAAAGTAATTCCATTGGGGAGTAAAATAAATCTCCCTAAAGAAAATGGATATGGTACCTGTAGATGGAAAATGGAAATCTACAATTCGGATTCATCAGGTAATATAACTCATATAGGAGGACAAAAAACCAGTGGATTCTTGAGTCCAAAGATATATGTCCTAAAACATCAAAAGATATATATGAAATAAGATAAAGATTATTCTATCCATCAAAAAGAGAGAGAAGAAATTCCTCCCTCTCCTAGGTGGAACTTATAAAATATTACCTGTCAAGAGGATCAAGAATCACGATTGATATCCAAAAAAGATTCCATACAACAGAGGTCCATACAGAAACATCCTCTGCCTGCCAGCAGAGGGAGAGAATGACACCATATAACTTCTTTGGCGTCCTATATATCCCTCTGCTGTGTCTGATTGGTCCAGACAGGGTCACATGACGCACCTGCTCATAAAGCAGAGCGTCATGTTACCATGGATACGCCGCATTTGCCACGCCAGATCACGTCCAGCGCCGGTCACATGACGCAACCGCACCAATCAGCGGCGCGTCTGCCATCGGCGCATATAGGCAGCAAAAACAAGGCAGCGAAGCCGAAAAAACTGGCCCACGGTCCGATTACATGCCCGATGTGATGCCATCCATCACGCCCCGCTAAAGAGAAGGGCACGATGGGTGACCACAGAAGCCCGATCAGCCCCGATTCTGGTCCGTTCCGCACCGCAGGAAGTGCAGAAACGGCCATCTTGAATGTGGGCAAATTTGGGGGATACCGATATAAAGGGTAAAAAAGATGGTGCTGGGTTGTGATGGGACAGTCAGACATGGAGTAACAGTGTGAACTGGTACCCAGGATATAGATCCTTCTCCCAGAACAATGATATGGACGGGGAGCGGGCCATGGACTATTACCACCGGTGCCGTTTTTAACCTATGATAGGAATGTCCCTAACAAGGAAAAAATTGATAGGGGGCAATTTCCAATGGGGAAAAACCCCCTCCCCGGCACCGGATATGAACCTGTAAAATCGGAAAAAAGGAGGGAATACTGGATAGAGAGATATGACGGGCCACCCCAAAGGCGTGCCTCTGGTTGTGTCACTGACCAATTGGATGCATGCATGGGAGCATATCAAGAAATCCCTTCCACCCAGGAGATCATATATACCTCCGCAGAAAAGACTATTAAAAACATTCAACATACAAAATACATATAAACAACAATCTATATATATCTCAAACCCCACATGTGTGTCAATGTGTCTAGAAAAAAGAGAGATCATCCTGTATCCATTGATATGGAGAAAAGCTGGAATAACAGAGATAATTAAAAATTGAAAAATCAATTTCAAACAAGGATGGGTGAGACATCAGGGTATATCAATAAAAGGAAAAAACCAAAACAGAAACAGAAACAAAACTAATCAGTCTTTCCAGAGCTAAAGCCCTCCAGGAATGGACGAAAACTTTTGACTTCATTCAGACCTGGGGGCGTGGTTGCCCTAAGGTGCCTGATCCAGCGCATTTCCCGCTGGAGCAGGACCTTATTCCAATCCCCCCCCCCTACATGGAATATGAATCCTTTCAATGACTGAAAAAATTACATTAGGCATTCTATACCTATGTTTTTTAGCTACGTGTCTCCCAAGAGGCAAGTAGAGATTCCCTATCCTCATGCTATGTATATGTTTTTCCACTCTCTTCCCTAATTCCTGTCTTGTTTTTCCGACGTAAAAGGATCCACACTGACAGACCATCAAGTAGACCACACCTTGTGTCTTACAATTGGCAAAATGCCTAAATGTGAAGGTCTCCCCATTGGGTAAAGTGAGCGTGGATCCTCCGCCAATGACAGTACATTGAGAGCATGCCCCACAAGGATAGGTCCCAAAGATTTTACATGGGTCCTTTCTAGCCTCTCCTTTTGTATTCACTTTTGACCAACATGCCACCGATGGATTCTGCCTTTTTGAAAGTGATCACTGGTTTGGATGGTACTAATGTCTTAAGGATTGGATCCTCAGTAAGGATGGGCCAGTATTTAGTTAGAATCTGTCTGATTTTCTTATGCTCATTGGAGAATTTGAAAATTATCCTTGAAGTATTATCTTCCTGAGTTTTTTTCTTTTTCTTAGAAGTTTTGAAAATCAAAGTATGTCTTTCCATTCCCTTTACTCTGTTGAAAGCTTTCTTTAAGGTGGATCTACTATAACCTCTCGCTAGTAAGCGGTTACTTAGCTCATTAGATTCAAATTGAAAATCCTCATCTGATGTACAATTCCTCCTGATTCGGAGGAACTGGCTAAAAGGTATGGATTCTTTAAGTGTTGTTGGGTGGAAACTGGCTGCGTGCAACATCGTGTTGCCAGCCGTCTCCTTCCTAAACAGTCTGCTTTGGACTTTTCCCTGTATATCTTTAGATATAAGGATATCGAGAAAGCTGACTTTCTCAAAGTCGTAGGACATAGTAAAGAATAAATTGAGGTTGTTGGTATTCATAAGTTCCAAAACTTTCTTGAGCATATCTTCAGGCCCATCCCAAATAATGAAGATGTCGTCTATGTAGCGCTGCCACATAAGAATGTGGCAGGCACACATAAACGCATCATCTCCCAGGAGGAAGTCCTTCTCCCACTCCCCCAGGTACAGGTTGGCATATGAGGGTGCACAGCACGTCCCCATAGCCACCCCCTGCACCTGGAGGTAGTGGGAGCCCTGAAATGAAAAATATTATGATGTAAAATAAAATCAAGCATCTGTATGATGAATTGATTAAACTTCCAGTCAGTGGTTGGGCGTTGTCATAACACTCTTTGGACAGCTAAAATACCAAGATCGTGTGGTATGCTGTTATAGAGTGACTCTACGTCTACAGTCACCAAAAGGGCCGATGGAGGTACGACAAGACCTTCCAATATTTGCAGAAGGTGGATTGTGTCTTTAGTGTACGAAGGGAGATCCATCACATGGGGTCTGAGGTGTTGTCAATGACTCGACTAGCACCTTCAGAGTTGGAACCATTACCCGATATGATGGGCCTACCTGGTGGCCTCAACAGGTTTTTATGCACTTTAGGAAGTGCATACATCGTAGGAGTACGTGGGTGTCGGGTTCTAATAAAGTCCCAGGTATCTTGGTTTATGGCACCGTCTCTGAAGGATTCATTAACCATTTGATAGAATTCGCTGTTCATTCTATCCACTGTGGATGAGGAGATTTTACGATAACATTTAGGATCCCTGAGAATTTTCATGCACATCTCCTCGTAATCTGGGTTGTCCATAAGGACGATGTTACCCCCTTTATCTGAGCCTTTAATCGTGATGTTAACATTGTTCTTAAGGGTTTTTAGGGCATGTTTTTGCTCTGGATTGAGATTGCAATGTAAAGTCTCTTTCCTCAGGACCTCAATTTCCTTAGATGTTTGTCTTACAAACAGAGCTAAAGCAGGATTCTGGTTGATTGGTGGGAAGTTATGAGACTTCCTTTTAAATTTTTTGGGGGTGAAAAATGTCTGACTATTTTCCCCATCATCACTCTCCTCCTCCTCCAAATTCTCCTCCCCTATCTGACCCAAAGGGGCGTTTTCTTGGAGTAGGAGATTTAGGTCCCTCAGGGCCTTGAAGTCGGCCGCTTTAAGATTCGGTGCCACTTCATTTTCTGGATTCTCTTGTTTAGCATACAAGCTCTTATAAAAGAGCTTACGAGCAAACAGATGAATATCCTTCACTGTTTCAAAACTGTCCGTATTGCTGGTTGGGCAAAAAGAAAGGCCCAAAGACAATATTCATGTTCCAAATCAGATAACTTGTAGGAGGATAGATTTATAATATTAAGTTTTCCCCCGGAGTTATTTTGGTCACAAAGGGTTCCATGACTAATTGTGTCATGGGCAAGGGTGGAACAGGTTGTATTTTGCCCTTCTCTAAAAAATCCTCCACTGGAAGTGACTGGACTCGAGAAATGGCCCCAGATTTGGGTATTGCCCCAATTCCCTCTGAGAAGCCGTTTTGCTTCGAGTGGTAGATCCCTTGGGGTTATTTTTGTATGTACCCCGACTATGTCCACTCCCTCTTCCATTTTGTGTGGAGAATACCTTGGAATCCGTTGTTGCTTTTTTGTTGCATTGTAGGACCTCTCCATCAGTTCCATTGGATCTAGGTGAAGGACCTTTCCTTTTAGTCCCAAACAGACGACCTGTGTTTGAGGAGACTGAGGAGGAAGAGTTAGACGGGGTGTCAGACGAATAATCATTTTGTGCATTGGTATCTCCCCCTCGATTTTTATATTTATTAAATTGATTGTTTTTATACTTTTTCTCTTGATTCCATCTATATGCTCAACCCTCACTGAACACATTTTTATCTCTCCAATACTTTTTCTCTTTTTTCACAAGTATTGTTTTACCAAAATTTTCCAAATGTTCTTTGAGATTTTTTTCAAAGTTACTATATTCTTTATGCGTTTTTAAGAGAGAGAGGCGAGCATATAGTGATTCTATTTCTATATCCAAAACAACCAGCTGCTGTCTATACTCCTCCTGCAATAACATCATCAAATTCATTGAACATTCATTTAACTTGGTTTCCCAGTTCAACTTGAGGTTTTTACTGATATTTTCCAAGATCGGAAATATCTGAATCCTCAAGCCGATAGGATTAATATGTTCTTTAATATACCTATCAAATGAATTAATGTGCCAATATAGGGCAGATTTTTTCTCTAGTGTTTTCCTAAGATTAAAAAAATAAAGATGACAGATCTGAGATTGGCTGTTCAGTCCCTTGATAGTTCTTCTGAATCCCCGACATAAGCTCCTCCCATCCATCTCCCTGAAGATCCCCCATGTTCAATGATTGAAAGGAGAAACAAAACAAATTTCAAAACACAAAAGACATATGTTATTATAGCTGTATTTCCAAAATAAATATCAGCTCTCAAAAAATGTGCACCACACTCCTGCCAATGTTGGATTTCTCCAAGATGGCAGATATATGGGAAAAATAGTGCATCAAGTTATTTGTAATTATAACACAAAAATGGGGTCCATGTATGGGTGCATGGGTGTGAGGACGAGGTTTGCAGGTGTATTGTCCACCCTATGATACGTGAAAAAATGTAACACCTCATGCAACCCAACATGTAATTGCCATCATCCCAAATATGTATAAAATGAGAAAAAAACTCTAGTTTGTGGGATTTTGGAGGCAATATAAAAAATATGAAAAAAACTCAATTAAAATTTTGAAATATTTATTTATACACATGCCACATAGCGCGGACACATATATGAAAAAAGAACAAATGGTACAAAAAAGCACATATATATGAAAATTGTACAGAAACTACATAGATCTGACATGATACAAATCTTCCGAAGATGAATACAATAGCCTGAGTTGACCGCTCCAGCCCGAAGCAGATCAAGGGAGGCTTGTCCAATGCGTTTCAAACTGTAAACGTCCTTCTTCAGGGAATTCAAATGCATTCACTTCTACGAGAATAAATTTTCTATTAAATACAGAAACAATAAAATAAATTTCCACTTTAATTTCAACTGTTATATGGAATACAGCGAAATAGCAAAAAAAAACTTACACGAAAAAAAAACTCATATGAAAAATTGTTTTCATCAATGCTCCCATATGTGCATCTCAGGTTCCAGTAACACTGTGTTGTGGATTCCCCGATGCCCTCAAAGTTCCAGGAAAACTTTTCCATCAGAAACAAGTCCATATAAGAAGTACGGACATATGAAAAAATTGGTCCAAGATAGGTGCCTTAAATAAAAAATAACATATATAGGTATGAAAGTAATTCCATTGGGGAGTAAAATAAATCTCCCTAAAGAAAATGGATATGGTACCTGTAGATGGAAAATGGAAATCTACAATTCGGATTCATCAGGTAATATAACTCATATAGGAGGACAAAAAACCAGTGGATTCTTGAGTCCAAAGATATATGTCCTAAAACATCAAAAGATATATATGAAATAAGATAAAGATTATTCTATCCATCAAAAAGAGAGAGAAGAAATTCCTCCCTCTCCTAGGTGGAACTTATAAAATATTACCTGTCAAGAGGATCAAGAATCACGATTGATATCCAAAAAAGATTCCATACAACAGAGGTCCATACAGAAACATCCTCTGCCTGCCAGCAGAGGGAGAGAATGACACCATATAACTTCTTTGGCGTCCTATATATCCCTCTGCTGTGTCTGATTGGTCCAGACAGGGTCACATGACGCACCTGCTCATAAAGCAGAGCGTCATGTTACCATGGATACGCCGCATTTGCCACGCCAGATCACGTCCAGCACCGGTCACATGACGCAACCGCACCAATCAGCGGCGCGTCTGCCATCGGCGCATATAGTCAGCAAAAACAAGGCAGCGAAGCCGAAAAAACTGGCCCACGGTCCCATTACATGCCCGATGTGATGCCATCCATCGCGCCCCGCTAACAATGAACAATGATATGGACGGGGAGCGGGCCATGGACTATTACCACCGGTGCCGTTTTTAACCTATGATAGGAATGTCCCTAACAAGGAAAAAATTGATAGGGGGCAATTTCCAATGGGGAAAAACCCCCTCCCCGGCACCGGATATGAACCTGTAAAATCGGAAAAAAGGGGGGAATACTGGATAGAGAGATATGACGGGCCACCCCAAAGGCGTGCCTCTGGTTGTGTCACTGACCAATTGGATGCATGCATGGGAGCATATCAAGAAATCCCTTCCGCCCAGGAGATCATATATACCTCCGCAGAAAAGACTATTAAAAACATTCAACATACAAAATACATATAAACAACAATCTATATATATCTCAAACCCCACATGTGTGTCAATGTGTCTAGAAAAAAGAGAGATCATCCTGTATCCATTGATATGGAGAAAAGCTGGAATAACAGAGATAATTAAAAATTGAAAAATCAATTTCAAACAAGGATGGGTGATACATCAGGGTATATCAATAAAAGGAAAAAACCAAAACAGAAACAGAAACAAAACTAATCAGTCTTTCCAGAGCTAAAGCCCTCCAGGAATGGATGAAAACTTTCGACTTCATTCAGACCTGGGGGCGTGGTTGCCCTAAGGTGCCTGATCCAGCGCATTTCCCGCTGGAGCAGGACCTTATTCCAATCCCCCCCCCTACATGGAATATGAATCCTTTCAATGACTGAAAAAATTACATTAGGCATTCTATACCTATGTTTTTTAGCTACGTGTCTCCCAAGAGGCAAGTAGAGATTCCCTATCCTCATGCTATGTATATGTTTTTCCACTCTCTTCCCTAATTCCTGTCTTGTTTTTCCGACGTAAAAGGATCCACACTGACAGACCATCAAGTAGACCACACCTTGTGTCTTACAATTGGCAAAATGCCTAAATGTGAAGGTCTCCCCATTGGGTAAAGTGAGCGTGGATCCTCCACCAATGACAGTACATTGAGAGCATGCCCCACAAGGATAGGTCCCAAAGATTTTACATGGGTCCTTTCTAGCCTCTCCCTTGTATTCACTTTTGACCAACATGCCACCGATGGATTCTGCCTTTTTGAAAGTGATCACTGGTTTGGATGGTACTAATGTCTTAAGGATTGTATCCTCAGTAAGGATGGGCCAGTATTTAGTTAGAATCTGTCTGATTTTCTTATGCTCATTGGAGAATTTGAAAATTATCCTTGAAGTATTATCTTCCTGAGTTTTTTTCTTTTTCTTAGAAGTTTTGAAAATCAAAGTATGTCTTTCCATTCCCTTTACTCTGTTGAAAGCTTTCTTTAAGGTGGATCTACTATAACCTCTCGCTAGTAAGTGGTTACTTAGCTCATTAGATTCAAATTGAAAATCCTCATCTGATGTACAATTCCTCCTGATTTGGAGGAACTGGCTAAAAGGTATGGATTCTTTAAATGTTGTTGGGTGGAAACTGGCTGCGTGCAACATCGTGTTGCCAGCCGTCTCCTTCCTAAACAGTCTGCTTTGGACTTTTCCCTGTATATCTTTAGATATAAGGATATCGAGAAAGCTGACTTTCTCAAAGTCGTAGGACATAGTAAAGAATAAATTGAGGTTGTTGGTATTCATAAGTTCCAAAACTTTCTTGAGCATATCTTCAGGCCCATCCCAAATAATGAAGATGTCGTCTATGTAGCGCTGCCACATAAGAATGTGGCAGGCACACATAGACGCATCATCTCCCAGGAGGAAGTCCTTCTCCCACTCCCCCAGGTACAGGTTGGCATATGAGGGTGCACAGCACGTCCCCATAGCCACCCCCTGCACCTGGAGGTAGTGGGAGCCCTGAAATAAAAAAATATTATGATGTAAAATAAAATCAAGCATCTGTATGATGAATTGATTAAACTTCCAGTCAGTGGTTGGGCGTTGTCGTAACACTCTTTGGACAGCTAAAATACCAAGATCGTGTGGTATGCTGTTATAGAGTGACTCTACGTCTACAGTCACCAAAAGGGCCGATGGAGGTACGACAAGACCTTCCAATATTTGCAGAAGGTGGATTGTGTCTTTAGTGTACGAAGGGAGATCCATCACATGGGGTCTGAGGTGTTGGTCAATGACTCGACTAGCACCTTCAGAGATGGAACCATTACCCGATATGATGGGCCTACCTGGGGGAAAACTTAATATTATAAATCTATCCTCCTACAAGTTATCTGATTTGGAACATGAAGTATTGTCTTTGGGCCTTTCTTTTTGCCCAACCAGCAATACGGACAGTTTTGAAACAGTGAAGGATATTCATCTGTTTGCTCGTAAGCTCTTTTATAAGAGCTTGTATGCTAAACAAGAGAATCCAGAAAATGAAGTGGCACCGAATCTTAAAGCGGCCGACTTCAAGGCCCTGAGGGACCTAAATCTCCTACTCCAAGAAAACGCCCCTTTGGGTCAGATAGGGGAGGAGAATTTGGAGGAGGAGGAGAGTGATGATGGGGAAAATAGTCAGACATTTTTCACCCCCAAAAAATTTAAAAGGAAGTCTCATAACTTCCCACCAATCAACCAGAATCCTGCTTTAGCTCTGTTTGTAAGACAAACATCTAAGGAAATTGAGGTCCTGAGGAAAGAGACTTTACATTGCAATCTCAATCCAGAGCAAAAACATGCCCTAAAAACCCTTAAGAACAATGTTAACATCACGATTAAAGGCTCAGATAAAGGGGGTAACATCGTCCTTATGGACAACCCAGATTACGAGGAGATGTGCATGAAAATTCTCAGGGATCCTAAATGTTATCGTAAAATCTCCTCATCCACAGTGGATAGAATGAACAGCGAATTCTATCAATTGGTTGATGAATCCTTCAGAGACGGTGCCATAAACCAAGATACCTGGGACTTTATTAGAACCCGACACCCATGTACTCCTACGATGTATGCACTTCCTAAAGTGCATAAAAACCTGTTGAGGCCACCAGGTAGGCCCATCATATCGGGTAATGGTTCCATCTCTGAAGGTGCTAGTCGAGTCATTGACCAACACCTCAGACCCCATGTGATGGATCTCCCTTCGTACACTAAAGACACAATCCACCTTCTGCAAATATTGGAAGGTCTTGTCGTACCTCCATCGGCCCTTTTGGTGACTGTAGACGTAGAGTCACTCTATAACAGCATACCACACGATCTTGGTATTTTAGCTGTCCAAAGAGTGTTACGACAACGCCCAACCACTGACTGGAAGTTTAATCAATTCATCATACAGATGCTTGATTTTATTTTACATCATAATATTTTTTATTTCAGGGCTCCCACTACCTCCAGGTGCAGGGGGTGGCTATGGGGACGTGCTGTGCACCCTCATATGCCAACCTGTACCTGGGGGAGTGGGAGAAGGACTTCCTCCTGGGAGATGATGCGTCTATGTGTGCCTGCCACATTCTTATGTGGCAGCGCTACATAGACGACATCTTCATTATTTGGGATGGGCCTGAAGATATGCTCAAGAAAGTTTTGGAACTTATGAATACCAACAACCTCAATTTATTCTTTACTATGTCCTATGACTTTGAGAAAGTCAGCTTTCTCGATATCCTTATATCTAAAGATATACAGGGAAAAGTCCAAAGCAGACTGTTTAGGAAGGAGACGGCTGGCAACACGATGTTGCACGCAGCCAGTTTCCACCCAACAACACTTAAAGAATCCATACCTTTTAGCCAGTTCCTCCGAATCAGGAGGAATTGTACATCAGATGAGGATTTTCAATTTGAATCTAATGAGCTAAGTAACCGCTTACTAGCGAGAGGTTATAGTAGATCCACCTTAAAGAAAGCTTTCAACAGAGTAAAGGGAATGGAAAGACATACTTTGATTTTCAAAACTTCTAAGAAAAAGAAAAAAACTCAGGAAGATAATACTTCAAGGATAATTTTCAAATTCTCCAATGAGCATAAGAAAATCAGACAGATTCTAACTAAATACTGGCCCATCCTTACTGAGGATCCAATCCTTAAGACATTAGTACCATCCAAACCAGTGATCACTTTCAAAAAGGCAGAATCCATCGGTGGCATGTTGGTCAAAAGTGAATACAAGGGAGAGGCTAGAAAGGACCCATGTAAAATCTTTGGGACCTATCCTTGTGGGGCATGCTCTCAATGTACTGTCATTGGCGGAGGATCCACGCTCACTTTACCCAATGGGGAGACCTTCACATTTAGGCATTTTGCCAATTGTAAGACACAAGGTGTGGTCTACTTGATGGTCTGTCAGTGTGGATCCTTTTACGTCGGAAAAACAAGACAGGAATTAGGGAAGAGAGTGGAAAAACATATACATAGCATGAGGATAGGAAATCTTTACTTGCCTCTTGGGAGACACGTAGCTAAAAAACATAGGTATAGAATGCCTAATGTAATTTTTTCAGTAATTGAAAGGATTCATATTCCATGTAGGGGGGGGGATTGGAATAAGGTCCTGCTCCAGCGGGAAATGCGCTGGATCAGGCACCTTAGGGCAACCACGCCCCCAGGTCTGAATGAAGTCAAAAGTTTTCGTCCATTCCTGGAGGGCTTTAGCTCTGGAAAGACTGATTAGTTTTGTTTCTGTTTCTGTTTTGGTTTTTTCCTTTTATTGATATACCCTGATGTCTCACCCATCCTTGTTTGAAATTGATTTTTCAATTTTTAATTATCTCTGTTATTCCAGCTTTTCTCCATATCAATGGATACAGGATGATCTCTCTTTTTTCTAGACACATTGACACACATGTGGGGTTTGAGATATATATAAATTGTTGTTTATATGTATTTTGTATGTTGAATGTTTTTAATAGTCTTTTCTGCGGAGGTATATATGATCTCCTGGGCGGAAGGGATTTCTTGATATGCTCCCATGCATGCATCCAATTGGTCAGTGACACAACCAGAGGCACGACTTTGGGGTGGCCCGTCATATCTCTCTATCCAGTATTCCCCCCTTTTTTCCGATTTTACAGGTTCATATCCGGTGCCGGGGAGGGGGTTTTTCCCCATTGGAAATTGCCCCCTATCAATTTTTTCCTTGTTAGGGACATTCCTATCATAGGTTAAAAACGGCACCGGTGGTAATAGTCCATGGCCCGCTCCCCGTCCATATCATTGTTCTGGGAGAAGGATCTATATCCTGGGTACCAGTTCACACTGTTACTCCATGTCTGACTGTCCCATCACAACCCAGCACCATCTTTTTTACCCTTTATATCGGTATCCCCCAAATTTGCCCACATTCAAGATGGCCGTTTCTGCACTTCCTGCGGTGCGGAACGGACCAGAATCGGGGCTGATCGGGCTTCTGTGGTCACCCATCGTGCCCTTCTCTTTAGCGGGGCGCGATGGATGGCATCACATCGGGCATGTAATGGGACCGTGGGCCAGTTTTTTCGGCTTCGCTGCCTTGTTTTTGCTGACTATATGCGCCGATGGCAGACGCGCCGCTGATTGGTGCGGTTGCGTCATGTGACCGGCGCTGGACGTGATCTGGCGTGGCAAATGCGGCGTATCCATGGTAACATGACGCTCTGCTTTATGAGCAGGTGCGTCATGTGACCCTGTCTGGACCAATCAGACAAAGCAGAGGGATATATAGGACGCCAAAGAAGTTATATGGTGTCATTCTCTCCCTCTGCTGGCAGGCAGAGGATGTTTCTGTATGGACCTCTGTTGTATGGAATCTTTTTTGGATATCAATCGTGATTCTTGATCCTCTTGACAGGTAATATTTTATAAGTTCCACCTAGGAGAGGGAGGAATTTCTTCTCTCTCTTTTTGATGGATAGAATAATCTTTATCTTATTTCATATATATCTTTTGATGTTTTAGGACATATATCTTTGGACTCAAGAATCCAC
The DNA here is from genome assembly GCA_029206835.1 of Rana muscosa. Classification (NCBI taxonomy): domain Eukaryota; kingdom Metazoa; phylum Chordata; class Amphibia; order Anura; family Ranidae; genus Rana; species Rana muscosa. Next base: position 62,380,998 of record JARGYO010005626.1, on the reverse strand, counting down.
TGGTTTTTTGTCCTCCTATATGAGTTATATTACCTGATGAATCCGAATTGTAGATTTCCATTTTCCATCTACAGGTACCATATCCATTTTCTTTAGGGAGATTTATTTTACTCCCCAATGGAATTACTTTCATACCTATATATGTTATTTTTTATTTAAGGCACCTATCTTGGACCAATTTTTTCATATGTCCGTACTTCTTATATGGACTTGTTTCTGATGGAAAAGTTTTCCTGGAACTTTGAGGGCATCGGGGAATCCACAACACAGTGTTACTGGAACCTGAGATGCACATATGGGAGCATTGATGAAAACAATTTTTCATATGAGTTTTTTTTTTCGTGTAAGTTTTTTTTTTTGCTATTTCGCTGTATTCCATATAACAGTTGAAATTAAAGTGGAAATGTATTTTATTGTTTCTGTATTTAATAGAAAATTTATTCTCGTAGAAGTGAATGCATTTGAATTCCCTGAAGAAGGACGTTTACAGTTTGAAACGCGTTGGACAAGCCTCCCTTGATCTGCTTCTGGCTGGAGCGGTCAACTCAGGCTATTGTATTCATCTTCGGAAGATTTGTATCATGTCAGATCTATGTAGTTTCTGTACAATTTTCATATATATGTGCTTTTTTGTACCATTTGTTCTTTTTTCATATATGTGTCCGCGCTATGTGGCATGTGTATAAATAAATATTTCAAAATTTTAATTGAGTTTTTTTCATATTTTTTATATTGCCTCCAAAATCCCACAAACTAGAGGTTTTTTCTCATTTTATACATATTTGGGATGATGGCAATTACATGTTGGGTTGCATGAGGTGTTACATTTTTTCCAGTTCTAAGAGGCAACCGCACCTTCTCGTGCCCCTGCATTCCCTGTTCCCACCTCCAGGGGGTACGGGGATCGGGATCGTGCGAGAGGCTGCCCCAACTACCCCGGCTCCGCTGTAGGTACGTGACACCCACGGCTAGGATCCGCATAAACGGAGACCTCTCAGACCCTTTCCCTATTTTTAGGGGCACAAGACAGGGGTGTCCTTTATCACCCCTGTTATTTGCGTTGGCCCTTGAACCGCTTGCGGCTACTATAAGGTCATCTGCTTCTATTGTGAGCTTCACCAGGGGTCTGAGCATAGAGAAGGTCTCCCTTTATGCGGATGACACGCTGCTGTATCTAGGGGGCGTAGATTCTTCACTAACTAAGGCTATGGAGGTGATTCAGCACTTTGGCTCCTTGTCGGGATTCTCCATCAACTGGAGTAAATCTGTTATTTTACCTGTGGAAGACCCAACGATTTTGTTGCCGGTTGTTGCGGAGTCCCTCAAGGTAGTCTCCTCATTTAAATATCTGGGGGTGCAAGTTACAGCCAACCCACTGACTTACCTTGAAGACAACCTCCTACCCCTTTTTAAAAGACTTCAAATGACGTGTAACACTTGGTGTAAACTCCCACTATCAGTCATAGGTAGGATAAACCTTATTAAAATGGTTTGGTGCCCCCAATTTCTGTACATCATGCATAATTCCCCTCAGTGGATACCCCGTAGATGGTTTACCCATATACTGTAGATACCTTGTTCAGATCCCTAATTTGGAAGAAGAAAGTAGCTAGGATCAGTCTTTCTACTCTGCAATATGGTAAAGATAAGGGAGGAGCTGCAGTTCCCAACCCTAAGCTTTACTTTTATGCTTCCTAACTACAGCACCTGGGTGGATTGGGGATCATGGGCGAATCCGACTCTATTGAGAATCTATTGCGGACGGGAACACAAGACACTTCGATGTTGGCGAGTCTGGAGGCAGGACTACCTCACCTGCCACAAATGGTGCCCACTGTTGTTCTTCTGAAAAAACTCTGGTCCACAGTTAGGTCTAGTTTGCGGATCTCAGGATTTCTAGAAGACACCCCTTTATGGGACAACACTAATTTAGCGGAAATATTCAAATTGGACGGTTTCCAGACATGGAAGCTGGCTGGTATTTGCAATATTGCCCAACTGTATACTGGAAATATACTAAAATCATTCCTAGACCTACAGACAGAATTTAACCTCACCAGACATCAGTTTTATAGATACCTTCAGGTCCGACATGCTCTACAGGCTCAGGGCTGGATCTCTACTCTCCTGCTTACCAGTCACCCCCTAATAAAGGACTTTTTTTTCGGTCAGGAGAAAAAGGGCCTAATTTCTCATATTTACTCTAGTTTACTGTCATCCACACAAGACTCAGCGACTTTACCGAGTAGAAGGGGCTGGACGGAGGACTTAGGGGACATAAATGGCGAAACCTGGGACACATGTTTGCAAGCAGGACCACTCATGTACGTATCGCAATCGCATAGATTATCTCACTTAATTTAATTGCATAGAGCCTACCACACACCTGTACAACTGAATCGTTGGGGAAGGAGAGACTCCTCCATATGCCCTAAACATTGTGGGGAGGAGGGGTCGCTCATTCACCTGATGTGGCGCTGTCCCAGGTTGCATCAATATTGGGGTGATATTACTGGGATTTCCTCAGTCTATCAAGTCACGGTCCCTTTGGACCCCCTAATATGCATCTTGGGAGCGGTAGATGAAGAAGTATACCCCCCCTATTAATATAGTGGTGATCAGACTATTGTACTTAGCTAGAAAGCTGGTGGCCAGGTTTTGGCTGTCCCCACACGTCCCGACCAAAAAACAGTGGGTGGATCAGGTTAACTACATCTTCATACGAGAGCACCTAACGTATCAGCATAGTAATGCAGCCCGGAAATTTTACTCCATATGGCAGGCCTGGCTGGAAACCCCTGAACTGGCAACCCCGCGACTGATTTTAACTCGGTTGCTACATGTATAAGAGGCACTTGTATTTGATTGGTGAACAGACTCTATTTTGGGTATTCATTGGACAGCCAATGTAATCTATGTACAGGCCCTGTGCTTGTAGAGGGGGCGGGTTCAATTAGACGGGTATACTGAGGGTGATATTGTTTATTAAATGGCCCGTTGGCCCTATGTTTGGTTGTGTTGGGTTGGCGGGGTTACACTTGCCCTCCCAGCACAGTGTTTCTTTCCGTCTCTGTCAAGATATGTCATTGTAATGGTTTTGGTACCACTGCTTTATTTTTTTGTTCGCATTACTCATGCTTCACAGCTGTAACAAATACTGTTCTTTTGAATGTGATCAGTAATCTGTAATGTGTATTTAATTTTGTTGGCACAATAAACCTTTTTTCTGATTTAAAAAAAAAAATAATCTTTTGTGTTTATCTGTTGAAGTGTTCATCTTTAAGATCCAAGCTAACAATGGCAACTCAAATTTTTCAGCCCTAACAGGTTTTCTTTAACCACTTTTCTGACTTCTCACATATATGTAAAACATCTACATTTTTGGTTACAAAATTACTTAGAACACCGAAACATTATATACTGTATGCATTTTTTAGAAGAGGCCCTAAAAAAAAAGGTAAGTGTTGCAATATTTTTTCATAGCACACAGTGTATAAAAATACACTTTAATACATTTTAGTACACAAACACTGTATAATACCCATTTTTTGGTAAAATATAAAATACGATTCTATGCCGACTAAATAGATACTTAACATGTCACGTTTTAAAATTGTGTACACCTGTGGAACGGCACCAAACAATAGTATCTATAAATCCCCATAGGTGACATTTTAAAAGCCTATACATGTTTTCAATTTGGAGAAACACAGGAAGTCTGGAGCTAAAATGATTGCTCTCACCCTGGCATTCATGATGATACCTCACATGTATGGTACAATCACCTATACATATGCGTGCAGTATTTACTTATGCATTTTAATTTGTGCATGAGCGTGGGGGGGAATGGGAGTTCTTTGCTGTTTTTTTTTTATTATTATCTATTTTATTGAAACTTTTTTTTTACGGTCTGTTTAAAAAAAAAAATTCAACTTTATTGCTATCACAAGGGATGAACAACATCCCTTGTGATAGCAGGGGTTGTGACGGGTCTATTAGACCCCAGATCTCTACTCTGGCCTCCAATGCAGTCAATCAGATACAGATGGATTTGCTTGGCCGCCTAACTGGCTGGTAACTGCCAGTTAAACAAAGAATTAAAACCGATAGTGACAGAATCCTCATGGCTTCCAGTTTCTGATGTCACAGAGAGGGAGGAACAAAGTCAGTTTCTCTCTCTCCGTGTAATGCAGCTGATTCCACTGGTCAGAGTGGTCCTAGAATGCCCGAGTGAATTGAAGAGCCCGGGAAAAGTGGTGGTGGGAGAAGTCAAGCCCCCTTCAACTGCCTGAAGAAGTGATTGAGTGCTAAAAATTTTGATGCAGGCATCAATTCTGTATAAAACACTTCAATCTGAAGACGTCATATGACATCCACCTTTGGGAAGTGGTTAAGAGGAAATTATCATATCATATCATATACCTTGAACAGAGCAATAATTTAAACATTTCTCTTAGCTCTAAATTTACACTTATCAGTCATTTTGTATATTTAGAGAAGTTGTTACTAAAATAAAAAAGATGTTATATTTACCTGCTCTGTGCAAGAGTATTGCGCAGAATGGCCCCTGAACCACCTCTTTTGGGGTCCCCCGCCAGTGCTTTCCACTCCACCTCTTCTCCATGCTCCACTTTCTTTGGGTGCACACATGAGGGCGTGCTCCCGAATCATCAAGTGTGCATCTATAGGCACACACAGGGCTGCTCGATTCTGCCACAGCTCCCTCCTCACTAGATTTTACTGACAGCGGCAGGAGCCAATGGCTCCCATTGCTCTTAGCCAAGCTTGTGAGACTGGGGATAGAAGACAGAGGACCTGCAGAGGAGTACGGTGCTGGATTGATGTAGGACTCAGGTAAGTATTTAGGGAGGGGTGTGGGAGGAACAGCAACTGGAACTTTTTTTTTTACCTTAATGCATAGAATGCAAAGAACCGAAACCAGACGTCAAAGAATCCTTAACACTTCTGGTTTCTGATGTCACAGAGAGGGAGGAACAAAGTTAGTCCCTATCTCTCTCTGTTTAATGCAGCTAATGCCGCTGATCAGAGTGGTCCCAAGATCTCATGCCGCGTACACACGACCATTTTTAATGACGAGAAAAATACAATTTTTTAAAATGGTCATTAAAATGATCGTGTGTGGGCTTCAGAGCATTTTTCACGACGTGAAAAATGGCCATAAAAAAATTGGAACATGCTCTAATTTTTCTCGTCGTTTTTCACATTGTCGTTTTTCTCGTCATGAAAAACGTCCGTGTGTAGGCTTTAACGACGTGAAAAAAATGCGCATGCTCAGAATCAAGTATGAGGCGGGAGCGCTCGTTCTGGTAAAACTAGCGTTCGTAATGGAGATAGCACATTCGTCACGCTGTAACGGACTGAAAAGCACGAAGCTGAAAAGCGTGAATCGTCTCTCAACAAACTTTACTAACATGAAGGGTGGCACCATCAGAATGGAACTTCCCCTTTATAGTGCCGTCGTACGAGTTGTACGTCACCGCGCTTTACTCAAGCATTTTTTTCCACGATAGTGTGTAGGCAAGGCAGGCTTGAGAAGAATCACGTTGAGAAAAATGCAGTTTTATTCAATGACATTAAAAACGGTCATGTGTATGCGGCATTAGAGTGAATGTGAGAGCCCGGGAAAGGTGGTGGCGAGGGGAGGGGCTAAAGCCCCCTTCCGCTGCCCGTAGAAGTGATTGGGGGCTGAAAATTTTTAATTAAATAAACATTTTAAATTACATTTTGATGCAGGCTTCATCTCTGTATAAACACTTCAATCCGAGGATATCATATGATGTCCACCGGGGAAGTGGTTAATGGAAAACTATCATGTCAGTATCAGTAATTGCCATGAACAAAACAATAATTTAAATATTTCTCTTCTCTCTAAATCTACACTTATCACTTATTTTGTATAGTTAAAGAGGTTGTATAGTCAAATTTTTTAAAACTAAAATAAAAAAGATGTATGGAAGTGCTGATGGTATCAGAATAAATATAAATTGGTGCCTTCGTCCCATTGGGTATTGTATAGGAGGAAGAGGCTTAATTGGACTATGTGGGCACCGTATGGTCTCACATACGGTGCCCACATAGTCCAATTAAGCCTCTTCCTCCTATAAAATAAAAAAGATGTTATACTTACATGCTCTGTGCAAGAGTATTGCACAGATAGGCCCTAAACCTCCTCTTCTGGGGACCCCCGCCAGTGCTCTCTGCTCCACCTCTTCTCCATGTGCCATCTCTTTTGGAGGCACACATGTGGGTATGCTTCCGAGCCTTCCTGTGTGCATCTATTGACACACACAAGGTTTTTCGACCCTGCCTCTTCTCCCTACTCACTAGATTTTACTGACAGCGGCAGAAGCCAATGGCTTCTATTGCTCTCAGCCAAGATTGTCATAGATTGTCATAGTGGGAAGAGAAGACAGAGGATCTGCAGAGTGCCATAGTGCTGAATCGATGTAGGACTTAGGTAAGTATTTAGGGAGGGGGGGGCGGCAACTGGAAGTTTTTTTTCGCTTTAACTTTAGAACCACTATACGATATAGGGAAAACTGTATCCATTGCCCAAAAGTTGTTATATACAATTTTCATAAAATAAATATGTATGCAAAAGTCATGGTATATAAGATCTCACATAATCCTATTTCTTTATAAATATAAACAATAAGAACATTTATTTTCCGTTGTATGTACAGTTAGAAATAAAATATTGCTTTGAAGTTTTTAAGTTCCTCTAGCTAAACAATATAAACATCTAATTAAATTATAGCAATACACATCAAAGGCAAAAACATATCAGATTTGGTAATTTTATTCCAGTTTTTTTTTTTACTTGAAATCTTTGAGGTGTAATTCAATGGTAATAAAGGCAAAACGCTCCTGTTTTGTTGAGGTTATGTGCACCAAGTAAATCCTATGTAGGTGCTTAAAAGAAATGGCACTAGATCTGGTTGCAGACCAAGATTAAGGTTAATATAATAACCAGCCCTCCAGTATGATTCAGAAAAAAGAACAGAATTACTTAGAAGTAGCAGAAATGTAGCATAAATTAAAAACACCTGCAGGAAAATGGCTCCAATTTTCTAGATGAAAAATATCTACACAAACGTTTTTCATCTGCTACCTGCCCAGTATTTGTGCCAGGTTATTTAATTTACCAGATGTTTTTAGACAATTAGCTGAACGACTTCAAGAAAAGTACAGATTCCACAACTGTCTCCAAGAGTGACTATAATATAACAGCTGGTTTACATCTACTGCATAAATAATTTAATAATATAATGAAAAGGAATGAAATACTTAAAAAAATAAATAATGATTTATGTACTGGTATCTCATCAATAACCCATGAAAATGAAGCATTACCATACCTGATGTACAGTATGGTTAGAATTAAATTGGGTGGGTTGGATTTTTGTGTTTTTAAAACAGCGATATTTTATTATTTTACATTTTGTCTTTGTTGCATTGCATGCAGAATTAATTTTATCCTAAACCCTGGGATTGCTTTTATTGTTGTCTGTTATTTACAAACTGAGCCTAAAATAGTCTTATATTTGCCATCATCCTTTTTTAGTGGTGTGTGATTGTTAAAGCGACCCTGTCAACAATGTAGGTTTCAAAAGGAGGGTAAAAAAGGACACCATAGTAAGGTGGAGGTCAGCAGGAGAAACCATTAAACACTGCAGGGGATCCAGGTGATCAACACTTCCAGAAGTGTTGGTTTCCAAGAAGACTACAGGGGTTGGAGGGTGATTATTTACCAACAGAATGGCCTTTGGTGGCACAGGCATCAGGAAAAGCATTTTTTACTGTTTTCTAAAGGTAACATCTTTGTTTTGAAATGTACTGTATATTGGCAACAAGTGGCCTAACCAAGAACATTGCATGATACTGTACATACCTATAAATCCAGTATTTTGGCATTAGTAAAGTTGTATTAGGAGGCAGATGCTTAAATCATTCCTATAAAAGGTCTAAGGCCTCGTACACACGGCCGAGATTCTCGTTGAGAAAAACATGTCGTTTTTTTCGACGAGATTCTTGGACAAGAAACTTGTCCCGGCCGAGTGTACACACGCTCGTTTCAAAGAACCCGCGGTTCTTTGAAAGGAGTGTACGCGGTGACGTCATTGACTACGTCGAGCATGCGCTCGTCACATTCGATGCCGTCGCCGCCATCTTGGTATACCCTACGTATGCCTAGGAAGCTACCGCGCATGCGTCGAATTCATTTCGAACATGCGCGGGCTTCCGGGCGGACAGGTAAGTGTACACACACTCACTTTTCTCGTCGAGAAACACGCCAAGGAGAATCTCGACGAGAAAATAGAGAGCAGGTTCTCTATTTTCTCGTCGAGGTTTCTTGTCGGTTTTCTCGACGAGAAACACGCTAGCAGCGTACACACGACCGATTTACTCGGCAAGACCTCTCTGCCAGCAAGTTTCTTGCTGGTTCTTGCCGAGAAAATCGGTCGTGTGTACGAGGCCTAAGTTTGGGTTTTTGACTTGGGGTATACAATATCCCTTGGGGGCATGGAAACCAAATGATAGATGTATGCTGCCGAATCTCTATTAAATATCACTGCTATCAGTAAGGTTACTAATCAATCAGTAATCTGATTTTCTAACATGGATGTCTTCCCAGTATTGACAGCTAATATGTTAGTGTGGTTAGAGTTAACACTTTTCGTAACTGCACCTTAAAATTAACAGCAAAAATATAACTAGTTGTGGCTAGCTTGTGTATACTATAAAATCCACATTATTTTATTCAGATTTTCTGTTTACAGTTATCCATATGTAAAGCAATACCAAGATATTGACATCTTTTGAAGTCATTCTGTTACCAAGTAGGAATGGGGATGATGATGATGATTTTGTCAGTCCTGTGAAGATGATTTAAGGCAGGGGTGTCCAAACTTTTTTCAAAGAGGGCCAGATTTGATGAAGTGAATATGCGTGAGGGCCAACCATTTTGCCTGACATTCTTTGAACCATTAAAATTTGGTCTAAGTGTGTTCGTCCAAGCTCTAATACACTGCCCAACAAGAATTCTCTTGCCTTTGTGGCTGTGTGTGGTGAAAATATGAGCTTGGGTGTGTTATTTGGATAGTATATATATATATATATATGTATATCTTTTGTGGCCCCCAATGGATCCCAGAGCACCGCTCAGGACTAAGGATGAGCTTGGGCGTGTTATTTGGATATACCGGATTTTTCGGCGTATATCACACGCACCTTCACTTTAAGAGGGAAGTTTCAGGAAAAAATAAAGAACTGTGAAGCAAAATATGGGTCAGTGCCCTTCAATGAAGCCTAATCAGTGCCCATCTGCAGCCTCACAAGTGCCATGAATGCCATGAATTCAGCCTCACCATTGCCATAAATGCAGCCTCACCATTGCCATAAATGCAGCCTCACTATTGCCATAAACGCAGCCTCACCATTGCATGAATGCAGCCTCACCATTGACATGAATGCAGCCTCAAATGCAGCTTCACCATTGCATGAATGCAGCCTCACCATTGCATGAATGCAGCCTTATCATTGCCATCAGCGCAGCCTGATCAATACCCATCTGCAGCCTCGGAGGGGACAGGGAGGGGGGCAGGAGGAGCGCCAACAGATTACATACAGGAGAATCTCCTGTTTTCTCATCGGCCTCTTTAATACAAAGTCTCTCCTCATATGATAGACAGAACAGTTGTCCAATGGCAGCCCAGGAGACGGGACTTCCTATTACAGTGGCCGCCGTGTAAACAGGAAATTCTCACTGTATGTAATCTGTCTGCGCGCATCCCACCCCCTCCCTGTCCCCTCCGAGGCACATATATATATACATAAATATGGGTATATATCTTTTGTGGCCCCCGCGGCACTCTGGGATTCATTGGGGGCCACAAAAGATATACATAGCTAAATTAAATTCTATGCAATAGTAACAAAAAGGAGTTTGAAACCTCAGCACTGCAGTTGCAGCAAGCTGCTTCTTTCAGTCACAGCTAATAACCAAATACTTTAATTAATTTTGTTGCATATTTCACAGGCAACTTGTCATTTAAAAAAAAAAGAGGCAGGCAAGTGCAACAAGGGACATTGCCATGTACATAAATATACTGTATATACTCGAGTATAAGCCGACCCGAATATAAGCCGAGGCACCTAATTTTACCACAAAAAAACTGGGAAAACATATTGACTCGAGTATAAGCCTAGGGTGTCCATCTGCATGCCTCACTGTGCCTCACTTTGCCTCACTGTGTCCATGCCCATGCCTCACTGTGTCCATGCCTCACTGTGCCCATGCCTCACTGTGTCCATGACTATGTAAGATGGGAAGCAGCTCTCATTGTCTGAACACTGTTTGTTTACAGTTAAATATTTAACTGTCATTCTGCTGTTTGGCCACAAGATCCCGCTGGTTTTTCCTGACACAGATAACGGGCTGTAGCCATGGAGACGCTGTACACAAATCAGTGCTGTGACACACAGGAAAGAAAGTGAGAGGAGAACTGTAGTATAACTGGCTGTTTTGGACAGAGATTCAAGAAAGAGAGAGAAAGTGTGTAGCGAGCAGGCAGCCATTTTGAGAAGGAGTTTGTTCTGAGGACTGTGTGCAGAGAATCCTACAACATCCAGGTGTGGAAACAGAACTGCAGCTGAGTGAAGTTACTTGTGTCTAAGATCCTGATCCTGTCCAGAGGAACAAGGAATTGCTTGCAGGAAGACAGATGAGACCTGAGGAACAAAACAATATACACTGCAGGACCATATACTTGTTAGAGAGACATTTTGTTCCGTTCAGAGTCACCAGCGGATGCAGAGCAGACCCGGGTCGGTAAGATCGTGCACGCACCCATTACTTTGTTGGCGCCTAGAGACTGAGACCAGGCCTGTAGATAGTTAGTAGGGTCTCTGTTTGTGTCAGGCCACAAGTGTTGCTACTGTTCACTATAGGGACTCCATAACCTAAAGTGACACTTCACAATTGGAGAGCTGATGAACTTTCTACAAACTCAAGATAGACTGGCGTTGTGCTCAGGAGGAACACGCAGACGCATGATACAAGACCAGTTAGGGGGGGGGGGATACGGTAGAGCTTTGTAAGTTTGTAAACTGTTGTGCTGCACCGCAGGCTAGCCCGCACCACACACCCATACAGTTATTCTTGTGTTGTTTTTAGGGTATTAACAGGTAAGGTGTGGCGGTTTGGTTGTGCCCACCAGTAGGCAAATTACTTCTGCATCCTACGTAGGGCGCCGCGCTGTGCAGCATAAGGGTCTCAGCCTTCAGGCTGGGTGTCTGTAAATATATTGTATGTTCCCAGAATTGGCGGTTGGGTTCAATACCCCGTCTAAGTAAAATTCAGTTTTAATTAAGAGCTGGTGGTGGAGTGGTTTTCCTTGTTTGTGACTTCGCTGTATCCTGGGGAGCCCACCCCGGTACACGTTCTACATCTTGGCGTAGTCGCCAATGGCGCCGGTCCAGGACCCAGCTCAGGGTGCGCCAGTGCAAGGCCAACTTGCCCCCGCCATGTCTGCCCCAGTAGGGTATATCCCCATGGAGGCGCTGTTGCGTCATCTGTCAAAATTTGACGGTAAAAACAGGACGTTGCAGGACTGGACTGAAAGGGTGCAAAGTGCAGTTAAGATGTGTAACCGGAACCCCGACCTACGGGCAGAGGTTGCGTTGGGGGCTCTAGAGTGTGACGTAAGACGGACAGTGATGGTGAGGCCCAAATCCGAGAGAGACACCCTAGAGAAAATATTCTCCCTTCTGGAGAAAACCCAGGGGGGGCGTACCAAAGTGGTACAGTTGCGGAGTGACTTCTTCAACAGACCGCAGCGAGAGGGTGAGACCCTGATGCAGTACTCCAATGCCCTACAGGAGATGTTAAGTGAAATGCAGCGGCGAGACCCTGAGGCCATGGGAGCCTTCCGGGGGGTGGACCGGCTACTACGAGACCAGTTCATAGTGGGGCTCTCCAACAAGTTCTTACGAGACAAATTGCAAGAGATGACCCGGATGTCACCCGACATGACGTTCTATAATGTCTACCTAGCCGCTGTTGAGAGAGAGGAAGAGCACATGCCTGTGGCAGAGAGAGTAGTCAGTGGCATCCATGCTACAGGAGGGCGGTCTGCATCCGAAGACTCAGAGTCCTTGAGAGATGTGGTTCAGGGCCTGCGGACGGAGTTGAGAGAACTCCGGCTGGAAGTGTCTCAGATGAAGGCAGAATCACCCCGGTCACTGGAAATGACCCGGTGCCCCGCGCTACCCCACCCAGGATTTCTCAGGTGCGAGGGTTAGTTAAAAGGGGGCCCCTCTGCTGGGCTTGTCGACAGTACGGCCATATGGCCAGAGAGTGCCCAAAACAGATGAAGTCTGAGCCGACGTTAAACTTCCGACCGCCGCGGTAGCTGGGCATCCTGCGGCGGTTACGCCAGAAGCTAAGCCCTATGTGTGAGGAGCATGACATGTATGCCAGCAGCCCCGTTATGGAAGCCGAGTTGGAAGGCCAGAAGGTACGCTGCCTAGTTGATACAGGGTCAGAGTGCACCCTTATGCCTCTGGAGTTCTTCGAAAGGCACTTTGGACATATGATGGAGCCGGAAGACGGGAGCATCATCAGGCTGACAGCTGCCAATAACAGGGAGATGGACGTCTGAGGCATAGTCTGGATGCGGGTCCGACTGTTTGGGCAAGACGACGGCAAGAAAGGGGTCGTGCTGGTGGACCATTCGTCCCAGAGAGGCATGGACGTGACGCTAGGTATGAATGTGCTGAGAGACCTAGACCATCAACTCTATGCCAAAGAAGGGCCGAAGTATTGGCAACGGGCCACCACACACCAGCCGACCCAGAAGGTTTTACAGCAGATGGTGAGGAGCTGTAGTCTGCAAAAGAGCAACATGTCCGGTCGGCCCATTGGACACGTGAGGGTGCCGCGGAGGACTGCAGTGAAGGTCCCACCTTGTCAAGAACAAATATTGATGCTGTCGGTGGGGGCGGGACGACAACTGAATGGACTGGAGGTCCTGATCAAGCCGGCTTACCAAGAGGAGACGCAGACTCGCCCACTGGTAGCCCGGGCCCTCGCAATTGTGAAGGATGGATGTGTGCCTGTACGCTGCCTCAATGTTGAAGACTGTGAGTTAACCGTGCCTGGGAATACCTTGCTGGCCAAAGTTTGTGTCTGAAGGGGATATGCCTCGACGAACGAGCTTTACGCTACAGCCAGATAGGAGGTCAGCCTGGACCTATGCTGTAGAGGTCCATCAACGGGAAACCCTGACAGCGGAGTGGAACGGTCGAGTGATCATGGCTCGGATGGGGGTGGACTGCAAGACCCTGACTCCAGGACAACAGAAGTTGCTGGAAGACACCATTTGGGAATTTCAGGAGGCATTCTCGAGACATGATGAGGACTTCGGGTGTGCTTCCGCCATTGAACACGAAATCCCCACCGGCGATGCTGCACCAATCAGGGAACGTTACCGGCAAATCCCACCTAAAATGTACCAGGAGGTGGAAGATATGGTGGCCAGCATGTTGGAAAACCGAGTGATCCAGGAGAGTCAAAGTCCGTGGGCTGCTCCGGTAGTCTTGGTGCGGAAGAAAGATGGGAGTCTCTGGTTCTGCGTGGATTATCGGAAGCTGAATGCCCAGACCGTCCGGGATGCCTACCCCCTCCGCGGATTGAGGAGTCGTTATCCGCCCTGAGTCATGCAAAGTTCTTCTCGACTCTTGACCTGGCCAGTGGGTATTGGCAGGTACCAATGGCCAAGAAGGACAAAGCGAAGACGGCCTTCATTCTACCTATGGGACTCTATGAGTTTAACCGGATGCCGTTTGGCCTGTCCAATGCCCCAGGAACATTCCAGCGGTTGATGGAGCACTGTCTGGGGGATCTCAAGTCGGTATTGATCTACCTGGATGACATAGTAGTATTTGGGGCCTCTTTTGAAGATCACCTCCAGAAGCTGCGACAGGTCCTAGGACGGGTGCGAGATCATGGGCTCAAGATCAAGCCCAAGAAGTGCCAACTGTTTAAACAGCAAATAGAGTATTTAGGACATGTGGTCACCCAGGAGGGGGTAAAGCCGGCCCCCAGCAAGGTGGAAGCCATACAGAACTGGCCCCAACCACATACACTACGAGAGGTGTGGGCATTTGTGGGATTGGCCGGCTACTACAGGAGGTTTATACCCATTCTGCTGTTTGGCCACAAGATGCCACTGGTTTTTCCTGACACAGATAACGGGCTGTAGCCATGGAGACGCTGTACACAAATCAGTGCTGTGACACACAGGAAAGAAAGTGAGAGGAGAACTGTAGTATAACGGGCTGTTTTGGACAGAGATTCAAGAAAGAGAGAGAAAGTGTGTAGCGAGCAGGCAGCCATTTGAGAAGGAGTTTGTTCTGAGGACTGTGTGCAGAGAATCCTACAACATCCAGGTGTGGAAACAGAACTGCAGCTGAGTGAAGTTACTTATGTCTAAGATCCTGATCCTGTCCAGAGGAACGAGGAATTGCTTGCAGGAAGATGGATGAGACCTGAGGAACAAAACAATATACACTGCAGGACCATATACTTGTTAGAGAGACATTTTGTTCCGGTCAGAGTCACCAGCGGATGCAGAGCAGACCCGGGTCGGTAAGATCGTGCACGCACTCCATTACTTTGTTGGTGCCTAGAGACTGAGACCAGGCCTGTAGATAGTTAGTAGGGTCTCTGTTTGTGTCAGGCCACAAGTGTTGCTACTGTTCACTACAGGGACTCCATAACCTAAAGTGACACTTCACAATTGGAGAGCTGATGAACTTTCTACAAACTCAAGATAGACTGGCGTTGTTGCTCAGGAGGAACACGCAGACGCATGATACAACACCAGTTAAGGGGGGGGGGATATGGTAGAGCTTTGTAAGTTTGTAAACTGTTGTGCTGCACCACAGGCTAGCCCGCACCACACACCCATACAGTTATTCTTGTGTTGTTTTTAGGGTATTAACAGGTAAGGTGTGGCGGTTTGGTTGTGCCAGCCAGTAGGCAAATTACTTCTGCATCCTACGTAGGGCGCTGCGCTGTGCAGCATAAGGGTCTCAGCCTTCGGGCTGGGTGTCTGTAAATATATTGTATGTTCCCAGAATTGGCGGTTGGGTTCAATCCCCCGTCTAAGTAAAATTCAGTTTTAACAAGAGCTGGTGGTGGAGTGGTTTTCCTTGTTCGTGACTTCGCTGTATCCTGGGGAGCCCACCCGGTACACGTTCTACAACTAGACTGACGTTTAACATGGGAGTCTATGGAAGGGGTGTCTGGGTTTGAAAAATCGGTGCTCCCCGGCCGTAGGTCCCCCAGACAAAAAACTTTGCACACTTATAAAGGAGAAATGGGGCTACATGTATGCCAAGGGGACCTACGACCGGCCCGTTCCGGGTCCGCAAAATCACCAGAGAAATTACCGTTTTAACATGAGAGTCTATAGAAGGGGTGCCCGGCTTTGAAAAATCGGTGCTCCACGGACGTAGGTCCCCCGGACAACAAACTTTGCATACTTGTAGAGAAAGAGTGGGGCTATATGTGTACCAGTACCGGGTCCCCAAAGTCTGGGAGATCAGGTGCAAAAAGGTGACTCGAGTATAAGCCGAGGGGGGCATTTTCAGCACAAAAGAATGTGCTGAAAAATTTGGCTTATACTCGAGTATATACGGTAATCTTTTGCTGTGCAAATGTGTCAAGTAATGGCCTATTCACACTTTTAAGTTGATTTTAAGGCAAATAGGCTGTTCACCTTGGTCATACAGTATACAATTTTCTTGTACAATTTATGTACAATCTCCTTAGATTTCCCTTTAATATACGCACAGGCGTATAACACGCACCCTAACTTTAACCACTTAACGACCGCTCACTGTATATGTACGTCGGCAGAATGGCACCGACAGGCACTATCACGTACAGTGTACGTGATTGCCTTTGTACAGTTGGGGGGTCCGTTCGATTCCGGCCACCCCCCGCGATCACTCCCGGCGAATGGAAATGCTTCCTCTGCTGTGTAATGTAAACACAGGCAGAGGAAGCAGGAGGAAGTGATGTCATCTCTCATGCGGTGCTCACATATACCGAGCGCCGTACAAGAGAAGACACACAGGTCAGTACACTAACACTACACTGACACCAGGACACATAGGCACACAAATCGCCCCCCCAGGCCCCCCCAGATCACCCCCCAACCCCCAGTCACAGTGTCACTGATTGCAGTGACCATTTATTTACTGATCACTGCAATCAGTGACATTTGTGACTGTAAAAGTGTCACTACATTTAGTTTTAGGTCCAGTGTAGCCCCCTAACCCCCCCTAATAAAGGTTTAACCCCCTGATCACCCCCCAGATAACCCTTTCACCCCCTAGCACCGCCGTCGCTAAGCGATCATTTTTCTGATCGCTGCCTTAGCGTCGGTGATGCAGATCGGTAGCCAGTAATTTTTTTTAGGATCGCCGCAGGTTTTTATAGCGTTGGGTACCCCCATAAATTATCTAATAAAGGTTTAACCCCCTTGATCGCCCCCCAGGTAACCCTTTCACCCCCTATCACCACTGTCGCTAAGCGATCATTTTTCTGATCGCTGTCTTAGTGTCGGTGATGCAGATCGGTAGCCAGTAATTTTTTTTAGGTTCGCCGCAGGTTTTTATAGCGTCAGGTACCCCCATATATTATCTAATAAAGGTTTAACCCCCTTGATCGCCCCTCAGGTAACCCTTTCACCCCCTATCACCACTGTCGCTAAGCGATCATTTTTCTGATCGCTGTCTTAGTGTCGGTGATGCCGATCGGTAGCCAGTAATTTTTTTTAGGTTCGCCGCAGGTTTTTATAGCGTCAGGTACCCCCATATATTATCTAATAAAGGTTTAACCCCCTAATTGCCCCTAGTTAACCCTTTCACCAGAGATCACCATATAAGTGTTACGGGTGACGCTGGTTAGTTAGTTTGCTTTTTATAGTGTCAGGGCACACGCCGTATATATAACCCAATAAAGGTTTAACCCCCTGATCGCCCGGCGGGTGATATCAATTAGGTTTTAGCATCAGAGAGGGTCTGCGTCACACCCCAGGCAGCATCAGGTTAGTGCCAGTAACGCCAACACCCACGCGTGAAGCATACACCCCCCTTAGTGGTATAGTATCTGAACAGATCAATATCTGATCTGATCAGATCTATACTAGCGTCCCCAGCAGTTTAGGGTTCCCAAAAACACAGTGTTAGCGGGATCAGCCCAGATACCTGCTAGCACCTGCGTTTTGCCCCTCCGTCCAGCCCAGGCCACCCAAGTGCAGTATCGATCGATCACTGTCACTTACAAAACACAACACACATAACTGCAGCGTTCGCAGAGACAGGCCTGATCCCTGTGACTCCAGTGCTGTAGGAGGTGATTTCACCACCACAGTTAAAAAAAAAGCATATATGCCGAAGCATTGGGGCATCAGGGGCGGAGGAGCGGAGGAGCGATTTTGCTCCTAATTCCGCGTACATACGGTTGAAATTCCGACGGAGGCTTGCCCGTGGAAAAGTCCGACCATGTGTGTGCGGCATAACTTTTTTGCGGGAGGTTGCCCCCATGCTTCGGCATATATAAATGGTGCATGTATGCCCATCATTAGAAGTGGGTGGATGAAGGGTGGTATTCTAATGGTGGGCATACCCACCAATCAATCTCTTTTTTCGTTCAGCCAACTGGCTGCATGAAAAAAAAAGATTACAATACATGTCCAACAAGGACCAGCAACGTACTGGTATGTTGCTGGACTTTGAATGTTTATACCAGAATGATGCCTGCGGGTTTAGGTATCATCTTGGTATCATTCTTTTCAGCCTGCGGCCAGCTTTCATGTAAAAGCAATCCTAGTGGCTAATTAGCCTCTGGACTGCTTTTATAAGCAGTGGGAGGGAATGTCCCCCCCCGGATATAAAAAGCGCCATTGAGAAATCGGGAAAGCATTTTATCACACCGATCTTGGTGTGGTCAGATGATTTGAGGGCAGAGGAAAGATCTAGGGTCTATAAGACCCCAGTTTTTTCAAAAAAAGAGTACCTGTCACTACCTATTGCTATCATAGGGGATATTTACATTCCCTGAGATAACAATAAAAATGCTAAAAAAAAAATATGGAAGGAACAATTTAAAAATAAAATAAAAAAGCAAAATTAATAATAAAAAATAAAATAAAAATAAAAAGCACCCCTGTCCTGCCCTGCTCTTGCCCAATGGCGAACGCAAGCGTCGGTCTGGCGTCATATGTAAACAGCAATTGCACCATGCATGTGAGGTATCACCTCGAAGATCAGATCGAGGGCAATAATTTTAGCAGTAGACCTCCTCTGTAAATCTAACGGGGTAACCTGTAAAGGCTTTTAAAGGCTTTTAAAAATGTATGTAGTTTGTCGCCAATGCGCGTTTGCGCAAAATTTTAAAGCATGTCGTGTTTGGTATCTATGTACTCGGCCTAAGATCATCTTTTTTGTTTCATCAAACATTTGGGCAATATAGTGTGTTTTAGTGCATTAAAATTTAAAAAAGTGTATTTTTCCCCAAAAAATGCGTTTGAAAAATCGCTGCACAAATACTGTGTAGAAAAAAAATGCAACACCCACCATTTTAATCTGTAGGGCCTTTGCTTTAAATATATATATAATGTTTGGGGGTTCAACATAATTTTCTTGCAAAGAAAAAATGTTTTCATGTAAACAAAAAGTGTCAAAAAGGGCTGTCTTCAAGTGGTTAGAAGAGTGGATGTAAGCTTCCTAATGTTGTGTATAAAATGCCAGAACAGTTCAAAACCCCCCCAAATGACCCCATTTTGGAAAGTAGACACCCCAAGCTATATACATAGAGGCATGTCGAGTCCATGGAATATTTTATATGTTGACACAAGTTGCGGAAAAAATACAATTTTATTTATTTTTTTGCACAAAGTTGTCACTAAATGATATATTGCTCAAACATGCCATGGGCATATGTGGAATTACACCCCAAAATACATTCTGTTGCTTCTCCTGAGTAAGGGGATACCACATGTGTGAGACTTTTTGGGAGCCTAGCCGCGTACGGGACCCCAAAAACCAAGCACCGCCTTCAGGCTTTCTAAGGGTGTAAATTTTTGATATCACTTCTCACTGCCTATCACAGTTTTGGAGGCCATGGAATGCCCAGATGGCACAAAACCCCCCAAGTGACCCCATTTTGGAAAGTAGACACCCCAAGCTATTTGAGAGGTATTGTGAGTATTTTGCAGATCTCGCTTTTTGTCACAAAGTTTTGAAAATTGAAAAAAAAATAAAAAAAATATTTTCTTTCTTCATTTTCAAAAACAAATGAGAGCTGTAAAATACTCACCATGCCTCTCAGCAAATAGCTTGGGGTGTCTACTTTCCAAAATATGGTCATTTGGGGGGGTTTTGTGCTATTTTGGCATTTTATGGCCTTCGAAACTGTGATAGGTAGTGAGGAGTGAATTCAAAAATTTGCGCCCTTAGAAATCCTGAAGGCGGTGCTTGGTTTCCGGGGGCCCGTACGCGGCTAGGCTCCCAAAAAGTCCCACACATGTGGTATCCCCGTACTCAGGAGAAGCAGCAAAATGTATTTTGGGGTGCAATTCCACATATAACCATGGCATGTGTGAGCAATATATCATTTAGTGACAACTTTTTGTAATTTTTTATTTTTTTTTGTCATTATTCAATCACTTGAGACAAAAAAAAAATATATTCAATGGACTCAACATGCCTCTCAGCAATTTCCTTGGGATGTCTACTTTCCAAAATGGGGTCATTTGGGGGGGGGGGGGGGTTGTACTGCCCTGCCATTTTAGCACCTCAAGAAATGAGATAGGCAGTCATAAATTAAAAGCTGTGTAAATTCCAGAAAATGTACCCTAGTTTGTAAACGGTATAACTTTTGCGCAAACCAATAAATATACGCTTATTGACATTTTTTTTACTAAAGACATGTGGCTGAATACATTTTGGCCTAAATGTATGACTAAAATTGAGTTTATTCGATTTTTCTTATAACAAAAAGTAGAAAATATAATTTTTTTTCAAAATTTTCGGTCTTTTTCCGTTTATATCGCAAAAAATAAAAATCGCAGAGGCAATCAAATACCATTAAAAGAAAGCTCTATTTGTGGGAAGAAAAGGACGCAAATTTCGTTTAGGTACAACATTGCATGTCCGCACAATTTACAGTTAAAGCAGCGCAGTGCAAAATTCTGAAATCACCTCTGGTCTTTTAGCTACCAAATGGTCCGGGGCTTAAGTGGTTAAGAGGGAAGTTTCAGGGAAAAAAAATCCACAGCCCCCTGCGTATAACACGCAGGCACAGTTTACCCTCTATTTTCAGGGTAAAAAAGTGAGTGTTATACGCCAATAAATACAGTATGTAGTGCAAAGGGCCTGCCTGATTGGATACAAATTGGAAGTGTTGTTTAGGTTTGACCTCATATTATATGTTTTTTGGTAAATCTAGAGAAAAATTGTACAAGAAAATTGTATATTGTATAGCCCGCTTTAGTCAATATGATAAAAATTCACTTTGCATAGAACACCCATTCATGTATAAGAAAAAAAAAAACAGTATTTTTGCTTGCATATCATCTCATTCACTAAGCTAAGGGTTTAGCCTATTTGCCTTTAGTAAATTAACCCCTGTGCTTCTAATTTACTCCAGTGTGAAACAAGGTTTAAAAGCTGAAGCGTGGCAAAATGAAATGGGCCTGATTGACTAAAGTGTTAAACCTCAACTCCAGTAATGGCTATATACACAGATAAGATACATATATTTAAGTCGTTTCACTTGCCAAAGGATTTGTACTTTTGTCCAGTCATTCCTGATACTTACAGAGCCCTGCCTGACAGCAGACACACATTGGTGATCTGGCATTTCTCTAGTGCAATACAGCAATATGGCAAGGTCAGCCCCCTGCCCCTTGTCTGAGAGTGGACAGTGAAGGAGCAGCAGAATACTGATGATCCATACCTCTGCTCTCCCCTCCTGTCAGCAAGTTCCTTGTTAGCACATGTGCGTATAGCACATTTCGTTGGCTTTAAGAGCTACCTTTTCAGCTCTCATTCTAAATGCTGCTGTACAGAGGATTACGTGAGGCACATATAAAGACAGATGCAGGTACTTTCATAAGCCGCATTTAAAATGCATTTAATTACATTATAATGCAACAGGCTTACTGTATTTAGAGTATATTAATGTCTGCCTGGATTTCAGGTATAGATGAGGTATAGTGAAACTGGCTTTACTTTAAATATCCAATCATGTACAGCGAAATTTGAAAATCTCTTCACATTATGGGATATTTAAAGTAAACCCACCTTGCACTTGAATGGATGCGGTCCAGTTTAATTTTCCTCCCTTTATCCTTAATGTGTGCCCCATTTACTAAAATGTATACTGACTTGCAATGACATTGCTGCTCTTCTCTTCACTGCTCTATTCTGGCTCAAGTGTGAAAGTGTACAGATTTGTTTTGCAAAGGAAAAGGGTGGACGGGTGTCAGACCAGTTTTGTTAGTACTGAATACTGAAAGTAGGAGGTTTTTCTCTGGTGTCTATTGGACTGCACAGTCATATTTAAATAAACATTACAACTATTGGAACAGGAAATCAGAGTTAATGCTATAAAATAGAGGCTGGTAGTGCAATGTCAATCTGACTTCTAGTTCTGTGACGTAATTTGGGCCAAGTAAGTCAATTAGGCTCTGGTTTCTGAACCCCGGTAAAGATATGTTAGGGCAACAGTTAGTAATTGTTAAAAGAAATTTAAGTTCAGATATACATTTGTTCTTCTTAAAAAGATTTCACAAATTATATGCATATATATATATATATATATATATATATATATATATATATATATATATATATATGTTACAGAAACAAACAGCGCTCCTACATCTTCCTATCTTCCTAATTGATGCAACATGCAAATAAATGCAGTGCTGGTGATAAATCAATAAATAAACAGTTCCACGAGGGGGATCCAAAGAATGGTGCTCCGCTGTGCAGTAAACTCTCTGGCACCCACTCTCACTCTGTTAGCAAATCCCTCTCCCTATAAAGTGTACACTTACCAGACCTCGGCAAGTGAAGAGCCTGGATGGATGGTCTCAGCGATCCTCCTCCTAGGCTGTTAGTAACGCTGCTGGGTGATTATGGGTTAGGTTTATCAAGACATCAGGGAATAATTGGCTCGTGCCGCTGATCGTTCCGTCTGTATTATCCCCC
The DNA here is from genome assembly GCA_029206835.1 of Rana muscosa. Taxonomy (NCBI): domain Eukaryota; kingdom Metazoa; phylum Chordata; class Amphibia; order Anura; family Ranidae; genus Rana; species Rana muscosa. The sequence goes on along the minus strand of JARGYO010005626.1, from coordinate 62,358,684 downwards.
GCCCGATCGTCCTCACACAGAGATCCCGAAGATGATACGGGACAAAGCGAAACCAACAATGCAATTCCGTATACTGCAAGGCCAAACTGATCAAACTCTGCAGCCCATTCACACATCCTGTTCCTGCCACCTGCCACCTGCCAACCCTCAGTGTGGAAGCTCTGCGACCAGTTCGCCAGCACATTGCTGGTACATGGGCACTGGCCCGAGAAATAAGAACATTGGTATGGTTGGGATAGAAATGATATTACAAAAGGATTTTATTTATTATGAGAATTGAGATTCTGACAGAAAAGGTGAACCGCTTCAGATCTGCGCTATAGCCGAATGACGGCTACAGCGCAGAACTACTTTGCCGGGAGGGTGTCAATAGACGTCCTCCCTTGCTTGAGTGGCCTGCGACCCCTTACCACATGATCAGCTGTCAGCCAATGACAGCTGATCATGTGATGTAAACAGATTTGGTAATCGGCAATTTTTTCTCCTCGCGCTGATAGCGTGAGGCGAAAAAGAAAAGCCGATCACCAGCGGCTGTCAGAGCGACATCGGTTCCGATCAAGGAGAGCAGCCGCCAGCTCATCTGTGCCACCTGCCAGTGCACAATAGTGCCGCGTCCAGTGCCCACCAGCGCCGCCTACCAGTGCTAACAGTGCCACCCATCAGTGCCCACAGTGCCACCTGTCAGTGCCCACAGTGCCACCTATCAATGTCACCAATCAGTGCCTCATCAACAGTGCTGCCCATTAGTGTCACCTACCAGTGCCCATCAGTGTCACTTACCAGTGCCCATCAATGTCACCTATCAGTGCCCATCAGTGCCACCTATCAGTGCCCATTAGTGCCATCTATCAGTGGCACCTATCAGTGCCCATCAGTGCCACCCATCAGTGCCACCCATCAGGGCCCATCAGTGCCATCTTATCAGTGGCCATCAGTGCCGCCTTATCTGTGGCCATCAGTAACGCCTTATCTGTCCCCGTCTGTGCCGCCTTATCTGTGCCTATCAATGCCGCCTTATCTGTGCCCATCAGTGCAGCCTATCAGTGCCCACCAGTGCAGCCTATCAGTGCCCACCAGTGCCACCTCATCAGCGCATATCAATGAAGGAAAAAAATTACCTGTTTGCAAAATTTTATTACAAACTATGAAACATGATTTTCGTTTTTTTCAAACTTTTCTGTCTTTTTTTGTTTGCTTAGCAAAAAATAAAAAGCCCAGTGGTGATTAAATACCACCAAAAGAAAAGCTCTGTTTGTGTGAAAAAAATGCTTAAAACTTCATTTGGGTACAGTGTTGCATGACCTTACAATTGTCATTCAAGGAGTGACAGCGCTGAAAGCTGAAAATTGGTCTGGGCAGGAGAGGGGTTTAAGTGCCCAGTAAGCAAGTGGTTAACATGGCTGTGACTAATAGGGCTTTTTTTTGTTTGTTTTTTACTGAAGGCAAATAGGCTTCAAACTTTAGAAAAATTCACTTTTGGGAAGAATACCCAATTGTATGCAAGAAAAATCTCAATAAATAATTTTACTTGCACATGACTACAGTCAGCAGAAGTTTAGCAGAACTTCACCTCATCCACTAAGCATAGGGTGATATTCCTTAACCTCTTCCAGACCGCCCGCCGCAGTTTTACTGCGGCAGGTTGGCTCGGCTGCACGAAATCAGGTAATATAACGTAATTTCGCTCTGTGGCCTCTAGGGGCACGCACGCGCCCCCTGCTCGCCCCCAGTGCCGATGCGAGTGCCCGGCGGGTGCGATGACCGCCCAACACCCGCGATCGCTCGTGACATAGCGAGAAATGGGAGCTGTGTGTGTAAACACACAGCTCCCGGTTCTTTCATGGGGAGAAATGACAGATCGTATGTTCATACAAAGTATGAACAGCGATCTGTCATTTACCCTAGTCATTCCCATCCCCCCTTCAGTTAGAACACACTTTAGCGAACATAATTAACCCCTTGATCGCCCGCCTAGTGTTAACCCCTTCCCTGCCAGTGACATTTTTACAGTAATCAGTGCATTTTTATAGCACTGTCGCTGTAAAAATGCCAATAGTCCCAAAAATGTGTCAAAAGTGTCCGATATGTCCGCCATAATGTCACAGTCATGATAAAAATTGCTGATCGCCGCCATTACTAGCAAAAAAAAATATTAATAAAAATGCCATAAAACTACCCCCTATTTTGTACACGCTATAACTTTTCCGCAAACCAATCAATATACGTTTATTGCAAAAAAAAATTAACAAAAATATGTAGAAGAATACGTATCGGCCTAAACTGAGGTAAAAAATCTTTTTTTTATATTTTTTTGGGGATATATATTATAGCAAGTAAAAAATATTGCATCTTTTTCAAAATTGTCGCTCTAATTTTGTTTTTAGCACAAAAAATAAAAAACGCAGAGGTGATCAAATACCACCAAAAGAAAGCTCTATTTGTGGGAAAAAAAGGACGTCAATTTTGTTTGGGAGCCACGTCGCACGACCACGCAATTGTCAGTTAAAGCGACGCAGTGTCGAATCGCAAAAAGTGGCCTGGTCTTTGGCTAGCCAAATGATCTGGGGCTGAAGTGGTTAAAAAGTGAACAATCTATTTACTTTTTGAAAATCAACCCCATAATATGAGGGAACAGGTGGAAATCAGCTTTTGAAAAAGGCATTTAATGCTTTGGCTTCCAAAAAATCACTATAAAGTGATGAAATGGAAGGACAACACCGTTTCTTTGGAGTGAAGTTGATTTCAACATTCCTTTTTCTAAAAGGGACCATGCATATGACTCTACAGGAAGTATTAGACACTGAAGTCTTAGCACTTCAAGAAAGGCAAAGTCAAAGTAAATATGAATACACAGCAAACACATCTGAAAGACGGGTGTGTACTAACTCTAAAGCCTCGTACACACGACCGAGTTTCTCGTCAAAAAACGACAAGAAACTTGCTGGCAGAGCTTTCTTGCCGAGTAAATCGGTCGTGTGTACGCGGCTATCAGGTTTCTCGTCAAGAAAACTGACAAGAATCTCAACGAGAAAAATAGAGAACCTGCTCTCTATTTTCTCGTCAGGATTCTCCATTTTCTCGCCGAGATTCTCGTCAGCATGTTTCTCGACGTGAAAAGTGTGTGTGTGTACACTTACCTGTCGCCGTGGAAACCCGCGCATGCTCGAAATGACTTTGACGCATGCGCGGTAGCTTCCTAGGCATAGGTAGGGTGTAGCAAGATGGCGGCGATGGCATCGAATGTGACGAGCGCACGCTCATCGTAGTCGATTACGTCACCGCGTTCGCTCCATTCAAAGAACTGCGGGTTCTTTGAATCGAGCGTGTGTACACTAGGCCGGGACAAGTTTCTTGTCCAAGAATCTCGTCAAGAAAAACTACGAGATTTTTCCTGACGAGATTCTCGGCCGTGTGTACGAGGCTTTAGATCTACCTTCCTTTAATGAGATGATAGATATGTGCAGTTCAAAATCTGATAATCTTACAAACAATGGACCTAGCCATTGCAGTTCATATTGACATAAAGATTGCTGATTTTCTTTTTCTGGTTTTAGCCTGGGTCAGATTCTTGCATACTACATGTATATTGCACATAAATGCCTGGTATGCTGTGTTGTCTAGTTTTAGCTGGTCAGACCCTTCATAGATATAAAAGTCTAGGACATCACATGTAACACAAGGATCAACTGTTATATGTGTGCAGGAAAATACTGTAAATGATATCATATACAGTAAAATAATAAACCAAATAAAATTGTATGTCTTCTGCAGTGCCTGCAGCTGTTCTTTTTTTCTACTGTGGTTTGTGTAAAGTTTTGTAACGAGTGACATCTGCATGCAGTAGGAAGATACTGCTACCTTAAATAATGATACACTTTGTAAGCCTCTAAAAAAAGAATGTTTAAGGTTAGTTGAACTATAAACATTCCATTCCACTGTGATTTCTATTTGACGGATCTGAATCTAGGATCTGCACTGCATTTACAATAATAAAAGCAAGGATTACTGATCAGTAAAGGAAATTTACACAGATTAGGTCTTATAACAGCAACCCTTATATACTATACCACCTTCACCATTGTTGGTCCTACAATTAAAGGCCACCTCTGAGTAAAACTGACCTACCTCCGACCTTACATAAGTCTATAATACTTGTGTACTTTTGATAATCCTCAAATCATTCTGCATGTGTTCAAGGAACCTTGGATCACAGATGCACACTATACGATAAGTCCAACACTTTTCCCAGATCACACCTAAGTCATGCATGCCTGTCCAAGAGCTAAGCCCTTTTTGCTGTGCTGTCACTGAGGCTCTCACATTATACAGTTGAATTTACCAGCTCTGCCTAGTGACAATGACAGTAATCACTGCTTCCTGTAATTGGAAGCGGTGATCACTGTCTTGTCAAACACAGCGCATCCCCCCTACAGTAAGAATCACTCCCTAGGGCACACTTAACCCCTACAGCGCCACCTAGTGATTAACCTCTTCACTGCCAGTGTCATTTTCACAGTAATCAGTGCATTTTTATAGCACTGATCACTGTAAAAATGACAATGGTCCCAAAAATGTGTCAAAAGTGTCCGCCATAATGTCGCAGTCATGATAAAAATCGCTGATCACTGCCATTACTAGTAAAAAAAAAACAATATTAATAAAAATGCCCAAAAACTATCCCCTATTTTGTAGACGCTATAACTTTTGCGCAAACTGATCAATAAACGCTTATTGCGATTGTTTTCCCAAAAATACGTAGAAGAATATGTATCAGCCTAAACTGAGGAAAATATATATATATATATATATATATATATATATATATATATTTATTTTTTTGGGGGATATTTATTATAGCAAAAAGTAGAAAATATTGCATTTATTTCAAAATTGTCACTCTATTTTTGTTTATAGCGCAAAAAATAAAAATCGCAGAGGTGATCAAATACCACCAAAAGAAAGCTCTATTTGTGGGGGAAAAAAAGACGTCAATTTTGTTTGGGAGCCACGTTGCACGACCGCGCAATCGTCAGTTAAAACTACGCAGTGCCGAATCGCAAAAAGTGGGCCGGTCTTTGACCAGCAAAATGGCCTGGGGCTTAAGTGGTTAATAACTCACTTGAATGTCAAATATCTCATAGATCTAAGTGTAGCAGAACATGAATGATGTAGACAGAATTTTAAATTGAAGGGAGTAATTGAGGTTTCCCACGTGATGTAGCACTGTGGAACTTCTTTAGCATAAGAAAATCCTGTCCCTCGTATCAGTCATTGGACAAAAAATATTTTAAAGTGTAAGCATATTTAATCCCAAAAATGAACTACATTTTCTCCCCTTTGATCTGTTAAATGTGCCATTGAAAGTGTTTTGCTATACAGTATCTGCCCGATACTGATGCTTTTAGAAAACATGAATGTTCATATCTGCAGTTAGCATTGCTATCATCTCTCTCTAAGAACCACATAATACTTTTCCCCTAAGGTATGGAGATCACGTAGAGGAGTGTTGTGTAGTTCTAAGCCACTTCCTGTTCTGGGCTAGAAGCACTGTTCCTCTATAGACACAATACAAGGAGTAAGCATTTATCACCCAATGGCGTCCCTAGGGGGGCAGAGGGGGCCCTGGCCCCCCATCATTATGCTGTGCCCCACCATGTCCCCCCCCCCCCCCAAAAAAATATATATATATATATTTTTTTTTTGTATTTTGCTCGGGCCGCCGCTGGAGTACCACAGTCTCTCCTGAGAGGGAGAGCATCCCCAGTCAGCTCCTGCGGGGGATTCCTCCCCCTCCCTCTGCTCGCTGACACTGCATAATGCGAGCGCTCACACAACCACAGCCGCCCAATCTGCTCCTTCCCCTGCATCCTCATTGGCACAGAGAAGAGCGAGTTGCAGGAAGGACTCCACGAGCACTGTGGGGGGGGGAGGGGGCCCAAGCCTTCATCTCAGTTACTGAAAAAACAGACTGATTTAGGACAGGAGAACCAGCCTGCAAATTCCGAGAGTGGTGACTGCAAGCTGAGCCGAGTGTCAGTCTATGACACTCTTTCACAGCCCAGCGAGTCCAGCCACCCCCCTCACTCTCCTCACATACGAGCAGGGATGAATACAGCTCCTCCTCCTCCTTCCAGTCCCGCCCACACTATCCTGTCGTGCTGTATCTGAAGAGAGGGGATGTGTGGGCCGGAAATATAAAAATCAGCAGCATTACTGGCTGTGTGTGAATGATGCCTGAAATTCTAGCCTGGACCATGGGTAAGTGTGTGCACTGCAGACTGCAATACACTGTAATCACTGAACTGCATTATCTCCATCCCTTCTCTCCCCCATCTGTCTTCCTCCCCTTCTCCTGTTCTTTCAAGACATTCACAATTTACTTTCACTTTCAGTTAGGCAGGTAATTTACTGTGCAAATTTATTTCCTGCATCCACAGATTGCAGGAAAGAAACTTGCATGATTCCCCCATCAACACAGACAGTGCTGACAGGGGAATATCCCTCCTGCCCAGCAATTGTATTCTCCCGACAAACAGTGATTATCACTAGTGGCTATAGCAACCACTAGTGATAATTATAAGAGAATCTGCTCATTAATGGTTCAAATCTCAGCCAGTTCCTGCTGAACCAGCTGAGATTTAAACTGTCTTTGGCTGGTCTTGGCTCTTAGACAGCCCATGCATTGATCACTTTTTTTCATTCAACTATTAGGTTGAATGAAAAAAAAAAGGAAATGATTCAATTCCCCCATCTACACATTATAGGGGGATGGGGGAATCCTCCCAGTGTGGACCAGTGCTGGAACAACCAGAGTTCCGCTGTTACTAGTGATAGAATCAAATAGTAAAATTAGATAACTGATATCACCAGAATGGGAGTGCAACAGATTGCTAAACGCATGAATGCTAAACGCATAAACATGAATCCAAAAAACAATAATAACAAAGTGCAGCGTGCATATGAAACTCAGAATCTGGAATATACATAAATATCCATAGGGGCTGTGCAAAATAGCAAAATAAATGTGCAAAGTCCAATATGTAATCCTGTGCAAAGCAAACACTAGGTGCAACTGTGCAAAGCAAAATATAAAAATGTCCAATCTGTAATAAATAGTGCAAACTCCAAAAACTATGTGTAAAATCGCAATCAAATTGTGAGCATAGCAATCTGATATTCTTTCTTCAGTGTGCAAACAGATTCCATGTGCAAAAGTGCTGGAGAGGTGTAACAGTCTCCTCTTCGTGCAAAGGACACACCAGTGAGAGTGGCCTCTTACCTTGCGGTAAAAGGACAACCGCATATATGTGTATATATATCACAGGGGTGGCTGCTCCTCCGTTTTGATCCTGGACCAGATGTGGGTCTTAGGCTTTAGTCTTTGTCACTCAGTGGCAGCAAGGATTTAAAAAACAAATGGGGTCCCAAATAGTGTAGTATGTTTAAATTCAACAGCGGTATTTATTATATCAACAGTTAAGGGTACTCACATAATAAATATAAACACAACACTTATCTCCTACGAGCAGCGAGCTTGTCTGCTTACGTCTAGCTGTGTGCCTATTCGTCCCACTGAGTGACAAAGACTAAAGCCCAAGACCCACATCTGGTCCAGGATCAAAAGGGAGGAGCAGCCACCCCTGTGATATATATACATATACAATATATATATGTAGCTCACCCACCTATCCCCCTCCTGCATTAAACTCGACTCCACGCAGGGGGAGACAGGCACACCGCACCATAAGCCCATACCCTCCTGTGTAAAGAGGTTAAGCAGTGTTGTTTTTGGGCTTTGTCTGCAGCCAGAGTCCAAAGTCCTCCTGAGAATGATTCTCACCTCTACCATGTGTAGATGCAAGTCCTTGACTTCCCCAGTAATGTAAATGTCCACACCAGCTGAAAGTCCAACTCAATATTTATGCTCACTTGAATAGCAAATAGTCTCTTGGATAGAAGAAAGGTTGGAGCAAAGACACAGGACAGCTAAAGGTGTGGAGGAGGTCCAGGCACAAACGTAGCTCAAACTCTTCTGACTGTTCAGGTTTCTCAAACAGTTTTGACGCACGGTCTCTGCCACAGACCATGAGGTTGGTCTCTGCCACAGACCCTGTGGATAAGGTCACTGCCACTGACCTGGTGAACCTTGGTTTCTTCCTAGGACATGGCCCCTTTCAGGGAGATGACGTCCCCCCAGAGAGTCAACAGACCCCTCCTTCACCGTGACCACAGCATCGGTCCCTCGGAACAGATCCTCCCTTCTCTTAGGGCGCGGGTCCCCTCGCAAGGTGGCACCCTGGACGCCTCGATCCCTAGTGGTCCCCAGTCGAAGATTGCTGGGCCCCGGGCCGTTGCTGCAGCTCCTGGGCCTCCATACCCAGGCAGTCAGAAATGGTGAGGTATAACCTCACCCCAGGCTAAAGGTGCCTGAGGTGGAACCGGAACACGGCCTCCGGGCCAAGGGCACCCGGAGATGAGCCACACGCACTCCCAGGCTGAAGGTGCCTGGGGGTGGACGAACCCCGATCAGAAGATGTCTGCCCCTTTTATATCCTCTCCCGGCATGCACAGCAGGTTCCCCGCCCCACTGTACGGCTGCCAAGAGGGGTCACAAAAGGCAAAGCACTGTATTGATAGTTCAACCCCGGCCCAATATGGCAGCGCCACCTATAGGCCACAGGGAACTCCACACCAATACTATCTCCTGAGGATAAAAATGGTCCATAACTCCTAACAACTTAAGGTGTCTGAGCCTGGTTACCACTCAGACACTTCCCCTAAATTGAACACCCCACTACATATATATTAACATTCATGCGTTTAGCAATCTGTTGCACTCCCATTCTGGTGATATCAGTCATCTAATTTTAATATTTGATTCTATCACTAGTAACAGCGCAGCACCACCCCCCCTCTGCTCAATCTCACATTAACGGGTTGGTTTGACCCTTTTCGGTGCCTGCAGCAGTTACACTTGCTTACTATATTATTCCACATGGTAGAGCGGGAATAAACATATTACTCAACAACCTGAGTTGCTGTCCTGTCCCTGCTATTCACAGCGCTGGTCTCTGTCTCCATGGCAGCGGCGGCAGCACATTGGAACCCAGTGCTGGTTACTTTATGGGGCTGATGTACAGGAGGGCCAGCACAATTTGTTGTTAGAGATGGGCTGGGCATGTTCAAAATTCCACATGCCAGAGCCTGCCAGGAAGCCCACACTGCACAGCGCTAATCACAGGCAGTGAGACATTTCCCGGTCCGCAGCTGCACAGATCAGGAAATGTCTCACTGGCTGTGATTAGCACTGTGGAGTGTCGGCTTCCTGGCGGGATCTGGCATGTGGGATTTCAAACACACCTGAGCCCATCTCTATTGGTTGTAGATAGTTGAGCTCCCTGCAAGTTGCTTAGCAGCAGTGGAGCCTTCTCTGACATGCTGATCAGGATGCAATCCAGGTGATGCTCCTAGTCAAATCCTAGTGTTAAATATCAGCAATTTTATTGATCAAAGCCCACACTTTACAGGCATAGAGCCCACATGGCTGCTGAACATATGGTTGATTATATATATGTGGTTGTACTCTTGATGCTAATAAATACTGTGTTTATTAGATCTGACTGGGAGCATCACCTGGATCACATCCCGATCAGCATGTCAACAGAGAAGGTTATACAGCATTACTGCTGCTAGGTGACCAGCTGGGGGCTCGGCTCTCTATAACCAATAGTGCCAGCCTTCCCCTGCATGCACCCATAATGTCACCAGCACTAGGTCTTAATAGACTGCCGCCGCTGCCAAGGAGACAGATGCCAGACCAGCGCTGTCAATAGCAGGGACAGGACAGCTGGGGAACCCCACAGTGGCAGAACACCAGGGCCCGGTGGCAAGACTGATAGTTCTCCCACTGCTTTGGACCCTTATATTTTCTTGGTGTGCTGGTTACATATATCTCTTGTTTTCTGCCACCCTGGGGGTCCCCAGTATAGTAGGAAGGGAGCTCACTGCAGAACATGTGAAAGGGCCTGTTGTGGGATCGTAGTAAAGGGCCCCAGGATATATATATATATATAATTGCATTTTATAGTTGGCCCCCCTACTTTTGTCCCTGTCCCCCCATGTGCCCCCCCTAAATATGAAAGCTAGAGACGCCACTGTTATCCCCAGAAAGAAAAGAAACTCATTCATCCAATATATCTAAGGACTGGTATATACAGTATATACTGCATATATACAATATATATGTATATTCTTTTATTGTTCTTGGGATTAGATACACTTTAAAGAGATCCTGCCAGTTCTTTGGGAATGCAAATACCTCTTGTAGATCAAATGCAGGTCACAGGGAGGTGAACTGCAGGTCAAATGCACCTATCTATGAATTCTAAATGACATCAGAAACCTGATATCAAAATTATGCCATCTGCCAGCAGAATTATGCCATTCCTTTACTCAACTGCCTGGGAACCTGGACATTACAACGTAGTTTAGTCCAGTTCGCTCATACTGTATTTGACAAAAGGCTTGTGCAAGTCTTATCTTAACGAATCAAAATTCGTACGAATTTAGCAACTTGAAGCATTCGAATTTCCGAACAAAGCAATTACGAATAAAACTGAATCCGAAATAAATTATATTGCAAATAGAGAATGCACGAATGCCTTTGGCATAATTCGTTGTTGCGTTAATGCGGCCTAATGCAACAGCAAGTCGACTTGTTGTGATCCGTCAAGGAAAATTACGAATCAACGAACCAAAAAAAAGTTACGAATGTACTAATATATTCGAAGCACAATAACACTCTGCTCTGCTCTCTGCTCCTCCATCACCATGCTGAACTCCCTCTCAAAATGGTGTACAGGGGCGGAGGCTATAGCCGCATGTCAAAAACGAAAGTAAAATACGAGATTTCGAATCATTACAAATAACGGCAATGTATTTAGAAAAGTACAAATCCATTCGAAGCACGTTAGGCAGCGCATTGTGAGAGAGACACGGAAAATTACGAATCAACGAACCAAAAAAAAGTTACAAATGTACAAATCCATTCGAAGCACATTAGGCAGTGCCATTGTAAGAGAGACACGGAAAATTACGAATCAAAGAACCAAAAAAAAGTTACGAAAGTAGTAGTTGTGTCCAGAATCAATGAAAAACAATGTACTCTACCGAAAGTATGAATTATAAATCAACTAAAAATAAGGCTTACATTAATACGAATCATTCCTATTCAACGAAAAATGTCGCTTGCGAAAATACGAATTAGTCCGAACACGAAAAATCCAGTTTAGCAAAATTACGAATGATTACGAATCAACAGGACCGAAAAGAAACTAAACTAAACTAAACAAATGTTTCCGTTGTGCACAAGTCTATTTGACAATGATAATATTAAAAGAAAATGCATTTTCACTGTGCTCCTGAATCACTGTCTTATAATTGAATACTGATTAACATACTAAGTGAGGCTGTATGTTTATATCTTTTATGTAAAGATTTCCAATCCTTAAAACATGTTTTAATAGGCTTTCATTCCAGAGCTTTCCTTATAGATCCAATAAATATATTATTGTTATAGTAAGTTTAGCGTGATTAATGCTGTGTGCTTTCATTTTGCAGGTGGTACTTTGATCTTGCATTCTTCCCACATATTTATGAGTCAATCAAAAAATATGTAGGATTCTACACCACACCTGCACATGACAGAGAAAAATTATTACCATACAATAAGTAATTTTACTAAACTGCTAATCATGGAGAACCAATGTAAGATTTATTTTCACTATTAATCAAAGTAACTTTTTTCCCACATTTTGTTAACAAAGGAAGCTGTACAGACACTATATTTTTTGATATGTTTAGCAGATGCAACTATTATAAAACATAGCAATACATTCAGAATTGCTGTAAAGTTCATTTTAATCACACACACACATCATATACAAAAAATCATTATTGCTCATAATAAATATTTTTACAAATCCAGCAAGTATACATACATCAAGCTCAAGTTCACCATTTTCACATTTTCCACCTGTAACATATCTTCTGTGTGGTTTAAACTTCTTAGTTATAGTTAATGACCTATTTTCAAATTTTTAAACTTTAAAAAACCGGTGTATACTTTTAGTCCTGGACATTTATTTTTTTATTTTACACACCAAGAGATGAGAGAAAACTTCTAAAGCCCTGTACACACGATTGTATTTCCTATGGATTCTAATCCAATGGATTTTTGACGTAAAACACTCCGACAAGAAGAGAAAAATGAAGTTCAATGCTTCTGAGTATGCGTCGACTTGATTCTGAGCATGCGTGGGTTTTTTGTCCGATGGAGTTCCACACAGACGATCGGAATTTGCTATCGTTTTTTTCCCCATCGGATAAATTTAAAACATGTTCTATTTTTTTCTCACCGATGGAAAAAAGACCGATGGGGCCCATACACAATCGGTTTGTCTGATAAGAAAAGTCCATCGGACAGTTTTCATTGGTAAAACCGATCGTGTGTTCATGGCATAAAGGGAACAAATTCCCATCTTTGACAGTTGTTTTGGGAACATGCGTCCAGTTTGGAAGATTTTCCCTCATTTCTTGGTTTGGTGACATCTTTAAAATTTTGGATTTCTCTTCACTTTCTGTCACATTGACAATGGTCATCAAGGCAAATAGAGAGGGTGAATCCTGCCAGCATAAACACAGACAGCAAAAAAAAACAATAAACTACCAAAAAAAAAAAGCCTTAAACACTTATAACCTAGACCAGCAGAGTCCCAGAACATTAAAGACACTGAAATAATAAGTAGAGTAAACACAATGAATTAAAATGATAAAAAAGCCTGATATGACTGCAAAGTAAAGCAGACAAGAGCCAGGGGCGGATCCAGAGTCTAGTCTCAGGAGGGGCACTGCCAGAAAATAGTTTTCTTTGTGGGCAATTTATTGGGGAATCGGCTGGTGTTGGCGCTTCAAACACCCTGGCACCATGGTTGTTATGGTGTCAGGATGATTGAAGCATATTACTTCTATTATTACATTGTAATATGAAATTAACTCACCATAATGCATCATTAGTGGGAGCCCTGAGTGTGTCACTTGCCACCGTCGCCTGCCACCAGATGTGGATTGTCACTTGCCACGTCACCTGCCACACGTTGCGGATTGTCACTTGCCACGTCGCCTGCCACACGTTACAGATTGTCACTTGCCACATCACCTGTCACATATTGCGGATTGTCACTAGAGATGTACCGAACTATTCGCCGGCGAATAGTTCCCGGCGAACATAGCTTGTTCGCGTTCGCCGCGGCCGGCGAACATATGCAATGTTCGGTCCGCCCCCTATTCGTCATCATTGAGCAAACTTTGACCCTGTACCTCACAGTCAGCAAACACATTCCAGCCAATCAGCAGCATACCCTCCCTCCCAGACCCTCCCACCTCCTGGACAGCATCCATTTTAGATTCATTCTGAAGCTGCAGTCTTAGTGAGAGGAGGGATAGTGTATCTGCTGCTGATTTAATAGGGAAAGCTATAGCTAGGCCAGTGTATTCAGTGTCCACTCCAGTCCTGAAAGACTCATCTGATCTCTGCTGTAAGGACAGCGTCCTGACAGCACCCCAAAAAGACCTTTTTAGGGCTACTACATACATCAGTCTGCCTTTTTTTTTTTTCTCTGTAATCTAATTGCAGTTGCCTGCCGGCGTGTGTGTGCAGTCTTAGTGACAGGAGGGACAGTGTATCTGCTGCTGATTTAATAGGGAAAGCTATAGCTAGGCCAGTGTATTCAGTGTCCACTCCAGTCCTGAAAGACTCATCTGATCTCTGCTGTAAGGACAGCGTCCACTCCTGACAGCACCCCAAAAATACCTTTTTAGGGCTAGTAAATAAATTTTATTTTTTTCCTCTGTAATCTAATTGCAGTTGCCTGCCGGCGTGTGTGTGCAGTCTTAGTGAGAGGAGGGACAGTGTATCTGCTGCTGATTTAATAGGGAAAGCTATAGCTAGGCCAGTGTATTCAGTGTCCACTCCAGTCCTGAAAGACTCATCTGATCTCTGCTGTAAGGAAAGCGTCCTGATAGCACCCCAAAAAGCCCTTTTTAGGGCTACTACATACATCAGTCTGCCTTTTTTTTTTTTCTCTGTAATCTAATTGCAGTTGCCTGCCAGCGTGAGTGTATTCAGTGTCCACTCCAGTCCTGAAAGACTCATCTGATCTCTGCTGTAAGGACAGCGTCCACTCCTGACAGCACCCCAAAAATACCTTTTTAGGGCTAGTAAATAATTTATTTATTTATTTTTCCTCTGTAACCTAATTGCAGTTGCCTGCCGGCGTGTGTGTGCAGTCTTAGTGAGAGGAGGGACAGTGTATCTGCTGCTGATTTAATAGGGAAAGCTATAGCTAGGCCAGTGTATTCAGTGTCCACTCCAGTCCTGAAAGACTCATCTGATATCTGCTGTAAGGACAGCGTCCACTCCTGACAGCACCCCAAAAATACCTTTTTAGGGCTTGTAAATATATATATATTTTTTTCCTCTGTAATCTAATTGCAGTTGCCTGCCAGCGTGTGTGTGCAGTCTTAGTGAGAGGAGGGACAGTGTATCTGCTGCTGATTTAATAGGGGAAAGCTATAGCTAGGCCAGTGTATTCAGTGTCCACTCCAGTCCTGAAAGACTCATCTGATATCTGCTGTAAGGACAGCGTCCACTCCTGACAGCACCCCAAAAATACCTTTTTAGGGCGAGTACATCAGTCTGCTTTTTTTTCCCTCTGTAATTTAATTGCAGTTGCCTGCCGGCGTGTGTGTGCAGTCTTAGTAAGAGGAGGGACAGTGTATCTGCTGCTGATTTAATAGGGAAAGCTATAGCTAGGCCAGTGTATTCAGTGTTCACTCCAGTCCTGAAAGACTCATCTGATATCTGCTGTAAGGACAGCGTCCACTCCTGACAGCACCCCAAAAATACCTTTTTAGGGCTAGTAAATAATTATTATTTTTTTCCCACTGTAATCTAATTGCAGTTGCCTGCCGGCGTGTGTGTGCAGTCTTAGTGAGAGGAGGGACAGTGTATCTGCTGTTGATTTAATAGGGAAAGCTATAGCTAGGCCAGTGTATTCAGTGTCCACTCCAGTCCTGAAAGACTCATCTGATATCTGCTGTAAGGACAGCGTCCACTCCTGACAGCACCCCAAAAATACCTTTTTAGGGCGAGTACATCAGTCTGCTTTTTTTTTCCCTCTGTAATTTAATTGCAGTTGCCTGCCGGCGTGTGTGTGCAGTCTTAGTGAGAGGAGGGACAGTGTATCTGCTGCTGATTTAATAGGGAAAGCTATAGCTAGGCCAGTGTATTCAATGTCCACTACAGTCCTGAAAGACTCATCTGATCTCTGCTGTAAGGACAGCGTCCTGACAGCACCCCAAAAAGCACTTTTTAGGGCTAGTACATCAGTCTGCTTTTTTTTTTTTCCTCTGTAATCTAATTGCAGTTGCCTGCCAGCGTGTGTGTTTCAGGCTCACAGCGTATACTGTGCCCACTTGCCCAGTGCCACCACTCATATATCTTGTGTCACAGTAGATTACATTTAAAAAATAAAATAAAAATTTGGACTGCAATAGAATAGCAGTCAGTTGCCTGCCAGCGTGTGTGTCAGGCCTACAGCGTCTACTCTGCCAACTTCTGCCAGTGCACAGTGCCACTCATATCTGGTGTCACAGTAGCTTGCACGCATAGTACAACTAAACTAATCTGAAAAAAATTACAGGCAGAGGCAGGCCACCCCGAAGGGGCCGTCGTGGTCGTGGTGCTGTGATTCCCTTTGGCCCTAGAATAATTCCCAGTGTTCAGAGGCCACGTACCCTGAACTCGAAAAGTTCTGAGGACATAGTTGACTGGCTAACACAGGACACCCAATCTTCTACAGATTCCGCTCAGAACCTTGACGCACCATCCTCCTCCAGCTCAGCTTCGGGCACCTCTCAAGTTCCCACTCACCCGCCTGCCGCCACCACCAACACTAGCACCACAGCTGCTTCACTTGATCTGTCAGAGGAGTTATTTACACATGAGTTGGAAGAAATGAGTGATGCGCAAACATTTTTGCCAGAGGATGTAGATAAAAGGGATATGTCTCAGTCAGGCAGCATTACACAAATGGACGTACGGTGTGATGATGATGATGTTGTACCCGCTGCTGCTTCCTTTGCTGAGTTGTCAGATACCAGTGAAGCGGTTGATGATGACGATGTGGATGTCACGTGGGTGCCTGCTCGAAGAGAAGAAGAACAGGGGGAAAGTTCAGATGGGGAGACAGAGAGGAGGAGGAGACGAGTTGGAAGCAGGGGTAGGTCGTCGCAAGGAGCTAGTGGCACAGTCAGACAGCATGTATCGGCACCCGGGGTCAGCCAGACAGCACGCCAATCAGCGCATGCTGTTGCCACCACCAGAATGCCGTCATTGCAAAGCTCAGCAGTGTGGCATTTTTTTTGTGTGTCTGCCTCCTGTAACAGTGATGCCATTTGCAACCTGTGCCAAAAGAAACTGAGTCGTGGGAAATCCAACACCCACCTAGGTACAACTGCTTTGTGAAGGCACATGATCGCACATCACAAATGCCTATGGGATCAACACATGATGACGAGTACAAGCAGCACACAAGCTCAAAGCCACCATCATCCTCCTGGTCCAGCATCTTCAGCCACGTCAACCACTGCTGTCCTCCTTGCCCCCTCTCAACCATCCGCCACTACGTCTCTCGCCTTGAGCAGTTCCTGCTCATCTGCCCACAGTCAGGTGTCTGTCAAGGACATGTTTGAGCGTAAGAAGCCAATGTCACAGAGTCACCCCCTTGCCCGGCATCTGACAGCTGGCTTGTCGGAACTCTTAGCCCGCCAGCTTTTACTATACAAGCTGGTGGAGTCTGAGGCCTTCAAAAAATTTGTAGCTATTGGGACACCGCAGTGGAAGGTACCCGGCCGAAATTTCTTTTCACAAAAGGCAATCCCCAACCTGTACTCTATTGTGCAAAAGGAAGTCATGGCATGTCTGGCACACAGTGTTGGGGCAAGGGTCCATCTGACCACTGATACCTGGTCTGCAAAGCACGGTCAGGGCAGGTATATCACCTACACTGCGCATTGGGTAAACCTGCTTACGGCTGCCAAGCATGTAATGCGTGGCTCTGCAGAGGAGTTGGTGGTGACACCGCCACGACTTGCAGGCAGGCCTGCTGCCACCTCCTCTACTCCTCCTACTCCATCCTCTTTGTTAACCTGGATCAACTGTGGGTATAGAATTGGGTATATGGGATTGTACGATATATGTTTATTTTTTATTTTTTTTATTTTTTACGGTTGAACTGGATGGACTTGTGTCTTTTTTCAACCTGACTAACTATGTAACTATGTAACTATGTAACCTCCTCGGCTGAGTCCTCTTCTGCTGCTGCGTCTTGCTCCACATCAACTGCACCCCCCCAGCTCCCCAGGGGCTATTCCACATCCTGGATATGACAGTGTCACGCCATCTTGGGGTTGACTTGCCTGAAAGCAGAGAGTCACACCGGACCAGCACTCCTGTCCGCCATGAACGCACAGGTGGATCAGTGGCTGACTCCGCACCAACTGGAGATCGGCAAAGTTGTGTGTGACAATGGAAGCAATTTGTTGGCGGCATTGAATTTGGGCAAGTTGACACATGTGCCGTGCATGGCACATGTGTTAAATCTGATTGTACAATGCTTTGTGCATAAGTACCCAGACTTACAGGACGTCCTCAAGCAGGCCAGGAAGGTGTGTGGCCATTTCAGGCGTTCCTACACGGCCATGGCGCACTTTTCAGATATCCAGCGGTGAAACAACATGCCAGTGAGGCGCTTGATTTGCGACAGCCCGACACGTTGGAATTCAACACTCCTAATGTTCGACCACCTGCTCCAACAAGAAAAAGCCGTCAACGAGTATTTGTATGACCGGGGTGCTAGGACAGCCTCTGCGCAGCTGGGAATTTTTTTGCCACGTTACTGGACGCTCATGCGCAATGCCTGTAGGCTCATGCGTCCTTTTGAGGAGGTGACAAACCTAGTCAGTCGCACTGAAGGCACCATCAGCGACATCATCCCATTTGTTTTCTTCCTAGAGCGTGCCCTGCGAAGAGTGCTGGGTCAGGCCGTAGATGAGCGTGAAGAGGAAGAGGAAGAGTTGTGGTCACCATCACCACCACCAGAAACAGCCTTATCAGCATCGCTTGCTGGACCTGCGGCAACGCTGGAAGAGGAGTCTGAGGAAGAGGAGTCAGAGGAGGAATGTGGCTTTGAGGAGGAGGAGGAAGACCAACCACAGCAGGCATCCCAGGGTGCTCGTTGTCACCTATCTGGTACCCGTGGTGTTGTACGTGGCTGGGGGGAAGAACAGACCTTCAGTGAGATCAGTGAGGATGAGGAACGGGACATGAGTAGCTCGGCATCCAACCTTGTGCAAATGGGGTCTTTCATGCTGTCGTGCTTGTTGAGTGACCCTCGCATAAAAAGGCTGAAGGAGAACGACCTGTACTGGGTGGCCACGCTACTAGACCCCCGGTATAAGCAGAAAGTGCCAGAAATGTTACCGAATTACCGGAAGTCGGAAAGGATGCAGCAGTTCCAAAATAAATTAAAAAGTATGCTTTACACAGCGTATAAGGGTGATGTCACAGCAGAACGGGAATCTAACAGGGGAAGAGGTGAAAGTAATCCTCCTCCTACCACGACCATGCCGGCAAGGACAGGACGCTTTACAGATGTGTTGTTGATGGAGGACATGCAGAGCTTTTTAAGTCCTACGCATCACCACAGCCCTTCGGGGTCCACCCTCAGAGAACGACTCGACCGACAGGTAGCAGACTACCTCACCTTAACTGCAGATATCGACATTCTGAGGAGCGATGAACCCCTTGACTACTGGGTGTGCAGGCTTGACCTGTGGCCTGAGCTATCCCAATTTGCGATAGAACTTCTGGCCTGCCCCGCTTCAAGTGTCTTTTCAGAAAGGACCTTCAGTGCAGCAGGAGGTATTGTCACTGAGAAGAGAAGTCGCCTAGGTCAAAAAAGTCTAGATTACCTCACCTTTATTAAGATGAATGAGGCACGGATACCGAAGGGACTGACAGTGGGCGATACATTTGACTAAAAAAGGCCTGATGAGGTGAGCTGCCTTGGGCTAAAAATGGTCCACACGCTGCTGTATTTTATCTCTGCATGCCGGATGACTTGCATGACTTATCCGCCACCAACTAGGGTTCAAGCTGCAATGTTTTAGGGCACTTCCTGCCTGGAAAACATCAATTTTTCTGGCCGCTGCTACAGCAGTGGCTGCAACAATACCTAGTTTTTCAGGCATGTGTACATTTCTGGCCTCTGTTGCTGCACTGTGGCTGCAAAAACAAAACAAAAAAAAAGCACATACATGTGTCAATTCCCCTTTGTGATCGTTACCTTGTTGTGGTGAAGGGGCTTGCGTATCACAATGAAGCGACCACCTCTATGAGTGTGTTGGCAATGGCAATGTTGGCACACCCCAGATGATAAGGTCATTGCTTCATTGTGAACAGACCAAAAGCGATCGGCTGGATAATTTTGCATAGAAAAAACATTAATTTTCTTTGTGATCATCTAAGGTGATCATTAAAGCCTTGCGGTTGTGCAAATGGACTGTTTGCAGTTGTTTGCGGTGCGTTAAACGGGGAGTTTGGTCTGTCAGAGTTTGGTCTGTCACTGTGAAGCGGGCGTAACCCTTACACTACCTGATCGATACAACATCATACCTGATGTTTTAAAGCACGTTATTCCAAACAATTTGGGAATGTTAGGTGATTTATGCCCTTTATGGATTAAAACCCGACTCTGCGTCAACTACGTAATTTTCCATGGGAGTTTTGCCATGGATCCCCCTCCGGCATGCCACAGTCCAGGTGTTAGTCCCCTTGAAATAACTTTTCCATCACTATTGTTTCCAGAAAGAGTCCCTGTGGGTTTTAAAATTCGCCTGCCTATTGAAGTCTATGGCGGTTCGCCCAGTTCGCCAGTTCGCGAACATTTGCGAAAATTCACATTCGCCGTTCGCGAACGGAAAATTTTATGTTTGCGCCATCACTAATTGTCACTTGCCACATCGCCTGCCACACTTTGTGGATTGTCACTTGCCTGCCACCAGATGCAGATTGTCACTTGCCACGTCACCTGCCACACTTTGTGGATTGTCACCTGCCACAAGTTGCGGATTGTCACTTGCCACATCACCTGCCACAAGTTGCGGATTGTCACATGCCACGTCACCTGCCACAAGTTGCGGATTGTCACTTGCCACGTCACCTGCCACACCTTGCGGATTGTCACTTGCCACGTCACCTGCCACACCTTGCAGATTGTCACTTGCCTGCTAAGGTGGTGTTTTGCTTGTTTCTTACTTTGTCCCATCCAGAGTCAGGCAGCAGAGAAATGATGAAATCTCCCTGCTGCCCGTGCTGCCTGCACAGTGAGGGGGGGAAGTTACTGCAGGGATGCAGGGTGTGCGCGGGGCGGTGAGAGATGATGGCATCTCTTTGCTCCCCCTCTCAGGCTCGCTGATTGGCCAGCCACCTGCTCACACACAAAGTCGCCCAGTTGACCGCCCGCTCTCTCACCCGCCACCGAGCCGCCCGCCCACACACCGAGCCACACGGCCCACCCGCTCGCCCGCTCACACACTGAGCCACCCGGCAGTCCGGCACACCCGTTGCTCCCCCGGATCTTCCCCTGACAAGAGCATACTACTGTGTTTTAATTTTTTGCTTTCTTAGTCAAAATTATGAATATTTACTTTGAATTTTACCTGTTGATTTTTTCAGGCCTTGGTGTTGTATGTTACATTGTGTGTTTGTGTGTGTTAGATTGTGTGGGTACTGTTTGGGCAGTATTCAATTTGCAACATCAAAAATTTGAAAATTTAAATTTAGACAAAACAAAGTGTATTCAGGAAACTTGCTTTCATATATGGATGGCTTAAAGATTTATTTGTGGAGAAATTATACAAAAAAAAGGTAAGGTGCACTTCTAGAATACCTGGCTGTTTTCTGTCTGTTTTTCTATCAATAAACTAACTCATTCTCTGATACTACTTCCATCTAAATGACTGTGTTGCTCAAGGGAAAAACTAATTCGAATAGTGCTGACGGTAGAGTATGTGTAAACCTACTAAATGATAGATTAATATCTCCAATATATGTTTTAAATCTATTGTATTATTTTTTTCAGAAAGCTGTTCAATTCCTACTCACATTTTATTTCTATATCCAGAGGCACAATATTTGTGGATTATTCTTGCTGACACAGTTGCAATTGCAAGACATTAATTTAATATGGATTTGAAAATATGTTTTTGTTTATTAAAGTTTGGCTTTGTTTAAATATTTTTTTGTGGAAATATTAAATACAGCTGTTGTCCATAGTATTTATTGTCAGCGTTGACAATTGATAAGCTAGCAATAATATGAAGAAAGACAGACAATTTCATCCCTGGCAGTTAATAATTCCTGACTACTTCCAAAGTGATTAACAAATTTCTCACATATACTGTCTATAGTTCTAACTTTTATACATAACTAGATCTAATTTACTAATGCATTATCTTTAGGAATGAGCTGCTAATTCAGCCTGAAGCCTGGTTTGCACCAAATTTTGCTTGATTGAAGGTTTGGCGCACAGTCAGCATACATAGCTGTTCAGCAGAGCCAAACCTCCTGCTGCAACAGAAAGTGAAACATTTAGCTGTATTATTAATACTGCTAAATGAAACAGCTTCCCATTTAGGGCCCCTGCTCAGGTCTCCTGGGCATCCTAACAACCAGTGACATATTCCCACCCAGCGGATTCAGTTGTCATCCTGGGATTACCAGCTGACAGGTGAATGTAAACAAAGGGGTGAGGATTGTGTAAAAAAACGCCATCTATAGGTTTGGCCTGGATGGCGCTGGCTTGGCCTGGATGGAGTTAGGCTGAGGCTGCTATCACCTATTACACACTGGGCTTGAATGGTGTGCGGTGGCTGAGATTTTTCTTTACTTGTTCTGTGGATTACATGAAGTCAGGGTGGACCCCTAGCCTGACCTGCACTCTTAGTGGAAAACACCGAATGGGGGGACATAGATGCCGGAGCGGAGATCTAAAGTCAGTTTAGTTTCACAAATACAATTGCAATGCTTCAAATTTATTTCATAATCAAACAAAGTTAGCACACTACGGGAAGGAATTGGAGGCATATTGAGAGATAATGATGCAGAAAATAAACAAAAGAGAACTTTATGTCTACAACAAAATATATATCCAAAGCTAAATTCAAGGAGTAATAAAGGAGTAATAAACTGGCTCAACCTGCTATATAATGGAATGTGGTCATTATACTGTAACTATATAATATGTAAGGTTCCCAATGAATTAGTAAGTTGTGCTCTAGGGAACCATTCAGTGTATGGCAACAAGCACATCATTTGTTAGAGTTCAAGTCTATGAAAGGTTATCTCAATTAAACACTTCCATATTTCAAAAAATCTTTTGGTGTGGGTAGATGAATGCTTTTCCACATCCAATTTCTCTCAGAAAAAAAAAGCTGCTTGAGGTTCCTCTGTACATCTCAAGTAGTTGGGGAGCAATTCAAACTCCTGTTATGCATAACACATCTCCTACCTGTCAAAGATGTATCCATTCCATTTTTACCAGCTGATGGATTGAGCTTGAGGAGATTGTTGAGGATTCATAACTGAAAAGTAGAAGTTTAGGATCACTAGGAATACATATCTAAGTTGTGGATATACTGAAGGTTATAATTTATATCCCATTTACCAAGGCAGGTCCTACAACTAGAGTTGAGCGAACAGTTCAAGCAGAGCCGGGAAGCTGGCCACTGCGTCCTAAACAATGGATGAGTCATCAGCTGTCAATGGGCTTCCCCGCTGACGCCTGAATGGGAAAAAAAAACATTTCCGGCAATAGAAACTGGGTCTGGTATGAATTTTGAGGGAACCCCATGACAAAATAAAAAAAAACTGCATGGGGTCCCCCCAAATTCCATACCAGACCTTTATCCGAGCATGCAGCCTGGCAGGACAGGAAAGGGGTGGGAATGCAAGTGCATCTCCTCCTGAACCATATCAAGCCACATGCCCTCAACATGGAGGGGTGCTTTGGGGTGGGGGCTCTGCCCCCCACCCCAAAGCACTTTGTCCGCATGTTGATAGGGGCATGGGCCTTTTTCCAACAACCCCGGGTGGTGGTTGTGGGGGTCTGCGGGCAGAGGGCTTATCAGAATCTGAAAGCCCCCTTTAACAAGGGAGCCCCCAGATCCCACCCCCTATGTGAATGAATATGGGGTGCCAAAATAAATAAAGACAGGAGTCCGTTTTTGACAATTCCTTTAATAAAAAACGAAAAAACAATGTCCCCCCATGTAGATTGTGACGGACCCCAGTACTCAAGAAATATATGTCTGCCGTATAAGCTTCCCGTGTCCGGTACCAGCACAATCCAAGGTCCCTTAGCCCACCCAGTCACTTGTCGAGGCATCAGTGTAGGGTGAAGAGAATCATAAGAATCTTTATTCAAACACAGACACAAAGAGATATTCACTCAGAGGACAATCTCCCCTCTTTGTATACTGACACAAGGCGGTGGTAAACTCTACTTCCTCCAGTAACATGACACACAGGTGTATTCAACCTTCCAACAGTAGACCGTCTCATCAGCAGGGAGGACTGTTGGAGGAATTCCCACATCTCTCCACCCTGCCCCAGGTCTACATGCTAGAAACACATATACATCCCATAATAGGTTGCTCCCAAGGCAGACAGAAACAATAGAACAATGGGATACAGCCACACCTCAAACGATCTAGTAAAAAGTCTACAACAGACTATGAGACCAAGCTCATACAATATTCCAGCAGTCGGAAAGGTGGAATTCATTTATCTTAATATATTTCTTGAGGGATATTGTTCAGAAATATTACTGTCCCAAGTGAAAGAGCCCCTTCATTCTTTCAACACAAACCACACATATAGAACTCTGCATAACAGGGGTAACATGATATGCTAAATCCGGTGTGGTTTTACGGTGAGTCTGGTTAGTGCAGACCAGACCGTCGTTCTCGGTCACCCTTTTTCCCCTAATAGACTTACACATAGGAGGGGCCGGGGGAACTAGACAAGAGGTTTCCAGAGCTCTCTAAGGTAAGCTGTGTTCCACAAGTCCCCCGCCCAAAGTGACTCCTATCACATAGATCTTTTGTCAATCATGACATCTGCTGCACCGTGGGACCCAAAAAAAGCATGCACCCATCGGTGACGCCACCAGGTCACTTCACCAGTGGCCATGCCCCTTACCTATGTAAGAACTGTCAAACGGCAGAGAGGCCCTTGTCCCCATCAACATGGGGACAAGGTTCTTTGGGGTGGAAGGGCTCTGCACACCCCATGTTGAGGGCATGTGGCCTGGTATAGTTCAGGAGGGGGGCACTCGTTCATCCCCCTTTTCCTGACCTGCCGGGCTGCATGCTCAGATAAGGGTTCGGTATGGCGGGACTCAACACCATTTAAAAATAAAAAACTTGATGTGGGGTTCCCCTTAAAATCCACACCAGACCAAAAGGGCCTGGTATGGATGGGGCAGGACCCCCACACCATTTGTTTTAACATTTTTGTATTGTTAGGAAATTTAAATGTCAGCTTTTTTTTTCTCTATAAATGTCAGTTTTGCTGCAGCAGGTTCTATACACAGCACAGATGCCCCACTTTAAGCATCATTAAAATCACTGCTTCTGTAAAAACAATAATTTTTAAAAAACATTTTTTGCATTGATTCATGTCCCCCAGGGCAGTACCCAGGCCCCAATACCCTTTTTATGGCCAATAACTTGCATAAAAGCCTTCAAAATGGGGACTTTTGATTTTTTTAATTCGGGTCCCATAAACTTCAATGGGGTTCGGGTCCGAACTTTTGCAATGTTAAAAAGTTCAGGCGTGAACCGAACTGGGGAGTGTTTGGCCCAACTCTACCTATAATAATGAGATAGAATAAGCCACATACTGTATGTTTGGATTCATGGCAAAAAGATACAGGGAAACCAGAAGATGTGTTTTTCACAAAGTATGGAAATGTATGCACTATGAAGAATTTTACATTGTCTTTCATAGATAGTTTATAAAGCTTGTAATAAACAGTCAAAGTTAGTCATTTTAAACAAATGACCTCCTCCAAAAATCGAGAGAGGGAGATTGTCTTCAATTTTTTAATCACTTCAGAAATAATAAGGGAGGGAATAACTAGGTGGTATAAAGAGGAAGGGGTTTTCCCAATAGAAATATCTAAATAAGTAATATTATCAGACAGAACTTTAAAGCCCTGTACACACGATCGGATTTCCTATGGATTCTAATCCGATGGATTTTTCCATCGGAAATCCGATGAAGCTGACTTCCATCAGTCTTGCCTACACACCATCAATCAAAAAACAGATCGTCCCAAACGCCGTGATGTACGACGGCACTATAAAGGGGAAGTTCAAATCCAATGGCGCCACCCTTTGGCCTGCTTTTGCTGATTTCGTGTTACCGCGTGTTAGTAAAAGTTTGGTGAGAGCCGATTCGTGCTTTTAAGTCTCCGTGCTTTTCAGTCCGTTACAGCATGATGAATGTGCTATCTCCATTACGAACGCTAGTTTTACCAGAACAAGCGCTCCTGTCTCATAATTCAGTCTGAGCATGCGTGGGTTTTTTATCCGATGGAGTTCCACACAGACGATCGGATTTTGCTATTGTTTTTTTTCCCATCGGAAAAATGTAAAACATGTTCTATTTTTTCACACCGATGGAAAAAAGACCGATGGGGCCCATACACGATCGGTTTGTCCGATGAAAACAGTCCATCGGACTGTTTTCATCGGTGAAACCGATCGTGTGTACACGGCTTAAGACTAGCATGGTGTATCCAAGATCCCAGGAAGGGAAAGGAATGATTTCACTTTTTTTTTATTATAGCCATAGAATGTATCATAGTGAGCAAATACTTTCAGAATATTCTGAAAATCTTAGGAAGATCTGAGAATGAGAATCCAAATTTCATCTAAAAACACTGTCTTTTTCCACAAAAACTTTATTGGGTTTTACGCAAATACAAGAAAATGCTGTATGTCCAGTAGATGACAACAGTGAACAAAGGTAGAAAACAGTTAACAAAATAGGTAATTGAACTATGCACCTACTGTAGTATGTTTGTTTTGCATGGTTCTGGATAGTGTACCAATAACCAAATTCCTGGTGTTATATGAAAGTAATGGGCTTATGAAAGGGTTTAGCGATAGGGAGGGGTTCTCACCACACATAGACTGAGACAATAGTGATAGCCGGACTCGTTGGAAAGAAATTCCTCTGAAGAAATGCTAGGATGCCCATGGTAGACAGAAAGTTGGGAAAAGTATCAATGGAAATAAAGAAGGAAAAACGTGGGGGAAAAAAAAACTTGTGTCAAGGTGAGAAAGGGAGAAGAGAACAAACAAAAAAAAGTGAGGGGGAGGGGGTGCATGAGGGGAGAGGTAGAGGGGAAGGAGTGGAACTGGGGAAGAAGGGGGGCTACTGGAAAGTTGGAAGGGGAGAGGGGGGTGCATGTGCATGTGTAAACTGACAGCCCCTCCTATCTCAAACCCTGGAGGTGGGAGAAGTATCTGCTATGATTTAGCACAAAGTTCTAGGGGAGGAACTGCCTTAAGACACATAGGGGTTGATTTACTATAACTGAAAAGTTCAAAATCTTCTGTGTTTGGCTGTTGCCGCCACACACGCTTGACACCATCTGAACCAAATTTGTTTATTTTGGTCTTATCAGACCACAGGACATGGTTCCAGTAATCCGTGTCCTTAGTCTGCTTGTCTTCAGCAAACTGTTTGCGGTCTTTCTTGTGCATCATCTTTAGAAGAGGCTTCCTTCTGGGATGACAGCCATGCAGACGAATTTGATGCAGTGTGCGGCGCATGGTCTGAGCACTGACAGGCTGACCCTTCAACCTCTGCAGCAATGCTGGCAGCACTCTTACATCTATTTCCCAAAGACAACCTCTGTATATGACACTGAGCACGTGCACTCAACTTCTTTGGTTGACCGTGGCGAGGCTTGTTCTGAGTGGAACCTGTTCTATTAAACCACTGTATGGTCTTGGCCACCATGCTGCAGCTCAGTTTCAGGGTCTTGGCCAGGGATGAGCCGAACACCCCCCTGTTCGGTTCGCACCAGAACCTGCGAACAGACAAAATGTTCGTGTAAACTTTAGAACCCTATTAAATACAATGGACTCGAACGTTCGAAATCTAAAGTGTTAATTATAAAGGCTAATATGCAAGTTATTGTCCTAAAA
The DNA here is from genome assembly GCA_029206835.1 of Rana muscosa. NCBI lineage: Eukaryota > Metazoa > Chordata > Amphibia > Anura > Ranidae > Rana > Rana muscosa. The sequence goes on along the minus strand of JARGYO010005626.1, from coordinate 62,331,279 downwards.
AGGGTTTGGGGACCCGGGTCCTGCCCCAGGGGACATGTATCAATGCAAAAAGAAGTTTTAAAAACGGCCGTTTTTTCGGGAGCAGTGATTTTAATAATGCTTAAAATGAAAAAATAAAAGTGAAATATTCCTTTAAATTTCGTACCTGGGGGGTGTGTATGATATGCATGTGAAGTGGCGCATGTTTCCCGTGCTTAGAACTGTCCCTGCACAAAGTGTCATTTTTGAAAGAAAAAAAGTCTTTTAAAACTGACTCGCGGCTATTAATGAATTGTCGGCTCCCGGCAATACATACAAAAGTCATTGATAAAAATAAAAAAAAAGCGTGGGGGTTCCCCAGAATTCAATTACCAGGCCCTTCAGGTCTGGAATGGATATTAAGGGGAACCCCGCCGCAAATTTAAAAAAAAATTGACGTGGGGTTCCCCCAAATATCCATTCCAGGCCCTTCAGATCTGGCATGGATTTTAAGGGGAACTCCACCCCAAATTTAAAAAAAAATGGCGTGGAGTCCCCCTAAAAATCCATACCAGACCCCTTATCCGAGCACGCAACCTGGCCGGCCGCAGGGGAAAAGGGGGGGACGAGAGAGCGGCCCCCCCTCCCTCCTGAACCGTACCAAGCCACATGCCCTCAACATGGGGAGGATGTCCCCATGTTGATGGGGACAAGGGCCTCATCCCCACAACCCTTGCCCGGTGGTTGTGGGGGTCTGCGGGCGGGGGGCTTATCGGAATCTGGAAGACCCCTTTAACAAAGAGGACCCCCAGATCCCGGCCCCCCCCTATGTGAATTGGTAAGGGGTACATTGTACCCCTACCATTTCACGAAGAAAGCGTAAAAAAATGTTTAAAAAAAACACACAAACACCTTGAAAAAGTCCTTTATTTAAAAAAAAAAAAAAAAAAAAAAACAGCGGTGAAATCCAGTGTCCCGCGGCGATCCCGATGTCCAGCGCTGTCCTTCATTGGTTGTGCCTGAGCGGACCTGATGGGGAACTCCCTCTCAGTATTTTAAATGTATAGACCCGCCCCTTCTAAAGTTCCCCATCAGGTCCGCCAGCGGACCAGATGCGGAACATGAGAAGGGGCGGGTCTATACATGTATTACCACAGTGAGAGAAGTTCCCCATCAGGTCCGCCTCCTCGGTATGTCGGACCCGCCTACATCATTGGCTTGAGCGGGGAACTTCCTTCACTATGTAAATTTAAATTACACAGTGAAGGAAGTTCCCCGCTCAAGCCAATGACGTAGGCGGGTCCGACATACCGAGGAGGCGGACCTGATGGGGAACTTCTCTCACTGTGGTAATACATGTATAGACCCGCCCCTTCTCATGTTCCGCATCTGGTCCGCTGGCGGACCTGATGGGGAACTTTAGAAGGGGCGGGTCTATACATTTAAAATACTGAGAGGGAGTTCCCCATCAGGTCCGCTCAGGCACAACCAATGAAGGACAGCGCTGGACATCGGGATCGCCGCGGGACACTGGATTTCACCGCTGTTTTTTTTTTTTTTTAAATAAAGGACTTTTTCAAGGTGTTTGTGTGTTTTTTTTTACATTTTTTTACACTTTCTTCGTGAAATGGTAGGGGTACAATGTACCCCTTACCAATTCACATAGGGGGGGGGGCGGGATCTGGGGGTCCCCTTTGTTAAAGGGGTCTTCCAGATTCCGATAAGCCCCCTGCCCGCAGACCCCCACAACCACCGGGCAAGGGTTGTGGGGATGAGGCCCTTGTCCCCATCAACATGGGGACATCCTCCCCATGTTGAGGGCATGTGGCTTGGTACGGTTCAGGAGGGAGGGGGGCCGCTCTCTCGTCCCCCCCTTTTCCCCTGCGGCCGGCCAGGTTGCGTGCTCGGATAAGGGGTCTGGTATGGATTTTTAGGGGGACTCCACGCCATTTTTTTTTAAATTTGGGGTGGAGTTCCCCTTAAAATCCATGCCAGATCTGAAGGGCCTGGAATGGATATTTGGGGGAACCCCACGTCAATTTTTTTTTAAATTTGCGGCGGGGTTCCCCTTAATATCCATTCCAGACCTGAAGGGCCTGGTAATTGAATTCTGGGGAACCCCCACGCTTTTTTTTTATTTTTATCAATGACTTTTGTATGTATTGCCGGGAGCCGACAATTCATTAATAGCCGCGAGTCAGTTTTAAAATACTTTTTTTCTTTCAAAAATGTCATTTTTTGCAGGGACAGTTCTAAGCATGGGAAACATGCGCCACTTCACATGCATATCATACACACCCCCCAGGTACGAAATTTAAAGGAATATTTCACTTTTATTGTTTCACTTTAAGCATTATTAAAATCACTGCTCCCGAAAAAATGTCCGTTTTTAAAACTTCTTTTTGCATTGATACATGTCCCCTGGGGCAGGACCCCGGTCCCCAAACACTTTTTAGGACAATAACTTGCATATAAGCCTTTATAATTAGCACTTTAGATTTCTCCCATAGATTTTTCGAATTTGCCGCGAACACCCCAATTTGTTCGCTGTTCGGCGAACGGGCGAACAAGCAATGTTCGAGTCGAACATGAGTTCGACTCGAACTCGAAGCTCATCCCTAGTCTTGGCAATCTTCTAGGCCATCTTTATGTAGAGCAAAGATTCTTTTTTTTCCATATCTGGGAAGGCTGAGTGAGATCGGATGGTGGTTTAACAAGACCATGTGTCCAAAAGTGGCCCTATTTAGGAATGATACATTTTTTGGGGACATATGCATTTTTGTGCTCCTGTTGTGAGGTACAGAGAAGAATGTGTAGTCCCTTTCCTCCAGATGGAGGTGTAGAAGCAGGTTGTGTAATTGCAGTTTTTATAGCCTTATAGTGTAGGGAAGAATTACCTATGGAGGTATCTAATGAAGGCATATAAGAAAAATAAAGTCACCTCCCAAAATTCGAATGACCATTTGTAAGGCCATCTGTTTCCACCTGCTTGACATTCGAGCAGTTGATTTTGGCCACAATTTTTGGTTTGTCCCAAAATAGCCCCTTAAGAAAGAGGTAGTGCCTATCCTTGTCTGCTAGAGAAGCAGCAGGGGTGTTCTCCTGGAAATAAGTATGGAAACCTCTTTAGATTTGGAGGTGTCAATGGTTGTCATTGAAATGTCCTGGAAGACCATTGGGTAAAACAAGTTGTTAAACTTAGGTGTAGTTGGTAAGGAAATGAGTCTCTTGGAGAAAGATAATGCCCACTTTGAATCTTAGCATTGGAGGATAATACCTAGGATCCCTTTTCAGGGACATTGACATCCAATTAGGAAGAAGTAGACAGGGCCCTTGTGAGCCCCCATCGGGGATCGTTGTGCCTGGGCACTACTTATTATCACCTAGGTCAGGGATATGCAATTAGCGGACCTCCAGCTGTTGCCAAACTACAAGTCCCATGAGGCATAGCGAGACTCTGACAGCATCAAGCATGACACCCAGAGGGAGAGGCATGATGGGACTTGTAGTTTTTCAACAGCTGGAGGTCCGCTAATTGCATATCCCTGACCTAGGTGCATCTTTAACATGCAATAGAGCCTATGGCAGCCAGAGAGTACTTTTGGAAATACAGTACATAGCAACAGAAACAAGCAAGGTCAATTAGAACAGTTAGAACAAGTCTAAATGCAAGCTTGAGAGTGGGATGTCGGAGGTGGACAACCTAGGTAAAAAGAACATCAACCCAATCAAAAGAAAACAGTTCAGAGGACTGAGTTTGTGCTACACTGTGATTAATGGTGATAAGCACATTGCACACATTAGAGGAGAATGCACACATTAGCTGAGAATGGGTGTAATAGATTCACCGGTCACAGTCCCCCCAAGAGGGACCACGCTCAGTGAGTCCCCAGTTGAGCAGGGCTTGTCTACCTTGCATTCTGTCATCAGAGTTGGGTCCTAAGTGAGAAGAGGACAAGAGGTGGGGCTGGTGCTGCTACGTTGGCATATGATTGACAGGCCATAACCAGAAATAGCAACTGTAGGAGGACAGCTACCAGACAACAAAAAATAGGGGGCAGCAGAAGCACACATTAAAACATTTTGTTCCAAAAGTAATCAACCTATGCAACTCATAGGCCTTCAGGACAATCAGGGTGGTATTAGACTGTGCAAAGCACTTATACTTTTCATTACAATTGGTAGCATAAGTCATTTTAGTGCTTGGTGTAGTCTGACACAGTTGGAGGATGGCTATAAGGTCTAAAGTGCCTATATGGGGGGGGGGGTGTACAGATGTTGGGTGATGGAAAGCTAGAAATCTTAGTCGGAGCACCAGAAGACAATATTCCCATTAGAAGTTGTGTTCCCACTGTGCTTTTTTAAGGCACGGTTGAGCCTGGCAAAACAAAGTAAAGGCATATAGAAACTATCTAAGATGGCAGAAAATGCAGATGCTATATCTAAGGGTTGCAGGGAAGGGGGAAGAGAGGGGTGTATGAAGGCAGGCAGGAAAGGATCAGGATCACAGGAGAGATTGAAGTTCGAGCCCCTTGCATCCGGTAGAGAGGGGAACACTGTGGACACGCCATACCCGCGGCAAGTGAGACAACCATAATTTCGCAACAGCAATTAAAGTACATAGAACCTGTGTCTAGGGCAAAACCTAGTGAGCACACCTAGCGGAAGAAAGGGTTAAACACCATGTGGGTTTAAGCTGGTAATGCACATTGCATGGCTGAGGGGTGTACCAATCCATTCTGAAATGTAGGGCAAGAAATGTCCGGCGTATGGTGTCTAAGGGGGGGGGATTAATAGGACGTAATAGGGTGGAAAGATATCTAGCCTGATATGGTCTATGGCAGTGGTTCTCAACCTTTCTAGTGCCGTGACCCCTTGATAAAATGTCCCAAGTTGTGGGGACCCCTAACAATAAAATTATTTTCGTAGCGTGGGTTGTCATCACCCAAGGTAAGACAAGTAATTTACTCCCCTAACCCACGGACATATAGCGCTCCCCGAGTCCCTTCTACTCGTACAGTATTAAAACCCCTTATGGTAGATTTTAGGATGTACGACTCTTTCTCTTTGTTCTCCTTTCTTTCCCTTTTATCTCTCTCTATCCTAATTTCTTGTTTTTTCCCCCCATCCCTCTCTAGTTGCCCTTCTTATTCTTTTACTTTATTCTTTCTCTCCCTTTTTCTTTGTTCCTCCCCCTCTATTCCTCTCCCTTCCATGTATTCTCTATTTTTATTCCTTATCTTACTCCCTATTGGGGGGGGGTGGGGGGAATGGGATGAGTGGCAGTGCTGGCGGGGAGTTGGGATGAGTGGCAGTGCTGGCGGGGGGTGGGATCAGTGGCAGTGCTGGTGCGGGGTAGGATCAGTGACAGTGCTGGGGGGAGTTCTGATCAGCCAACTTAGGTGCTCTTGATCAAGGTCATCTGCTGATCTTAGAACTGTAGTGGGGACATTTAATGGCAACTATAATCACAGGTAGTGTTATCCACTGTCTCTGACTTTGTGGTGTCTCGCAGCAGTTACATCTATGCCGAAATCAGGAGATAGTCTCCTCCAGCCCCTCTCACTTCACATTCCTCACCAGTCAGCTGACCTCTAGTCTCTGCCCCCCAGCCATACCGTGAACAGAATGGGCGGCTGCAAAGAGGCTGAGTGGGTGGCTGAAGGCTCCAGGGACAGCCCTGCTGGGCGGCCGCGAGAAGCCTGGGAGAGCGGTGCGGGCTTCAGGAACAACCAAGGATTCAGGGACCCCTGGCAAATCGTCATTTGACCCCCAAAGGGGTTCCCGACCCCCAGGTTGAGAACCACTGGTCTATGGGGTCAAGATCAAGCATATTTCTGTGCACAACTCAAGCACTTGCCAACTCCTGTTAGGTATGCTCGGGTTAACCAAAATTCAAAGACAGTAATCTCTTGCAATATCTGGTTGTGATAAGGCCATGCCCACAGAAAACAAAGCTTATTTTATTCTTGAAATTATACAATAAAAAGAAGAACAGTAATGCATATGTGGCTGAAGGCTCATGCAAAATACCACTAAAACATGTAGCCAAGAATATGTGATGATAATTGGAGAAAGCGCAGAACTGAGAGATGAAAAATGGTGAAATGTCCTGGTTGTAGCAACCTTGTAGTAAAAGGCCCATGTGACTGTAGTATGAACAGGCTGAGGGGTCACATGGTGAGAGAAGAATGACTGGATAGGTTGGTTGTCCAACATAACCCCTATGGGCAACGTGGTGGTGTAGGGCCTCAAATTAAATGGAAAGAGAGGTATATTGCAACATAGGGGATCTCATCCCTAGTGCAAAATATTATGGGAAAACTTGGTAACAACTTGGTCACTTAAATGAAAGAATAAACAGGCCAAGTCCTCCATGTCAGGAGTTGTGGCATGCTCTACAATGGGCTGGACAGGCAGTGTAGCTTCAGCCAGGAGGAGCTTTGTGCATGGCAAATAGTGGTAAGCCCGGTGGTAACGATCTGCAACATTGGGGTCAGTAGTTGTTTGCATCCATCTGGTCATCATCAGATGGTGTGCCCCACAAAGGTGGTAAATGGAAAGAGCTCTACCAGTACAGCAGATTGATTAGGGGGAGATCCAGGCTTTTGCAGAAGTGATGCAGGTCCTCCTGTAGTGCAGAAGTTCGAACAGGGACCATAGCTCTCATCTGTGTTGCTAAGTAATATTGGAAAGATCCTGTAATATCTTGTTTTCTTGGACCAAGACCATATGGCAACGCAATGCCATATCACAAAAAATGACCTGGTCATTAAGGGGGTAAAACCTTCCAGGGCTGAAGTGGTTAAAGCTGGTAAAAAAAAAACAACTGCTAGTCATTCTACTTAGAAAGAATTCTTGCATCAACATTTATCAGAGAAATTACCCTATAAGACCCAGGGATAGTGAGACCTTGTTTTTGGGTATTACTTTCCTTTCTGATCACGAGATAGGTACCCCAATTCCACATGGTATTAAATAATGCTTAAATATAGACTTTCTAAAACTTCATCTTTTAAAAGCTTAAAGTGGTATTAAACCCAAAAACAAACATTTTATATATTGCAGCTTAGATATGCTAGGGGTTTTTTAGGCATTTTTTTTAGCCAGTAACACACTTCCTGTGTTGGGGAATCTGCATTCTGGATGAAAAAGTAAATTAGACACCTTTGGACAGCAGCACACATTGAGGCCGCAGTTCCCAGCATGGGGTTCAATACGTTCCTGTTCACCGGTTCAGATCCAAATTTTTGCCCTGAATTCGCACTTGAACCTGACCAAAACAGGCACAGGACCCTTTTGGAATGCTGACCGCGACCTCCCTAGACCTGTTGGAACCGACTCCATTTAGAGCACTCGCATGTCATGCAAATTGGATGACCATTGTAAACAACCCTGTCAATAGTAAATGGTTTGTCTCAGGCCTCTAACTAACTACTACTTTGTCTGCACAAAATGGTCTATTAAAGGAAGTTGAAAAATAACTTACTGGTCAGATCACCAGGTGCAAATATAGGAAAAGAGCCTAAAAAAAAAGAAAACTATTGCAATCACCACATAAAGGAATTGGTAAGCTGCAATACAGTGTATTGCATTGTTGTTTGGGGTTTAATACTGCTCTAAAGAAATATGTGGTCCAACCATCTGGTGCTGGGGTCCTCATTCCTTCCATATTCGATTTGGCAGGTTAGATCTCTGATGATGTGATGGGGGCATTATTTTTGTATAGGTGCTCAGTTGTTAACTAAACTGCTGTGGGACAACCCATGGAGTCTGTAGTGTAAAGAATGGTATAAAATTGTTGTAGAACCTGGTTTATAGCTTAAGGAGATGTAGATAAAGTGGCTGATTGATCAATGAAAGCAGGGATATGCTTTTTATTATTAGGTCTTTTCACCAGGTGAGCCAACAACTCACCAGCTTTGTTTCTAAATTTATAAGAACGAGTGCTATAATTTTTTTTTACTTTGTTCATACTTATCACTCCATAGTTCAAATTTGTCCTTGGTTCCTGTTTATTAGTCTGTGACCTACTACTAGCGGACCGAGTTTGATCTACTCTTAGGGTCCCACTGGTTGTCTGGTAATTTAAACAAGGGTTTCTCTTATAGGCTTTTATATATGAGATTATTTTGGATCTCCTGTATGATTTGCCTTTCTCCTAGAAAAGATTAGTATCAGTTTTATGTTCCAAATTAGTAGAAGAATATTCCGACAATGCTGCTTGCAGTACACTTTAAACTCCTCAATTGAAGCTAGGTAGGATGGGAATCTCCACATAATAGTATCATGCAGTGAGTTCCTAAGTAAAGCAGACACAGGGACATGATCAGAAATATCAATTTCATGGATTGCTACCTGGTGTAAAGTGGTAGCATGGATCCAGTACTGAATAAATAGCCAAGTCTAGCTAGGCAGTTATGTACCTGTGAGTAATCTGTGAAATCAGTATCTATTGGATGCAGATGTGACAAACACCGCAGATCATACAGTCCCAGCGCTGATATCATATCTGTTAGGGGAGAAGGTGGGATAGATTTATTTTTAAATTTAGATGCAGAGCTTCAAGAAGAATGCCTCCTATGTTCTAAGTCACAGTTAAAGTCACCTCCGATAATGCAATTAGAGCTGGGATACGTGGAGATCCTGGAAATGTTGTTTAGCAGGAGAGGTAGGGGCATATATGGTTATCATCCTAAGGTCTAAGGAGGACATTTTCAAATGTATATACAGTTTATTGTATTCTGTAAAAGATTCATAACTCCCACTTTCTTCCCATCAATTGAGTAGCCAAATTTTTTGACTACCCACATGTTTTCATACAAAAGAAGCTTGCTCCTGTAAACTTTTCTGTATTGAACTTTATACATGCAATTTTGTGAGATGCAAGAGTATCTTAATCCTTTTCTGGGTGGACCAAAGTCCTTTTACATTTCAGGTAAATATCTTTATGAATATAAGGTAAAAGCAATTTAGGTAGTAGTATCTAAACTAAAGGATAATAGTAGCCATAAAAGAGATCTGACCGTAAACAAAGAGGAGATCCATAGAGTATAAAATAAAAACAAATACAGGAATGTCATAAACTAAGAGGAGGAGGGTCTAGTAGTGCCCAAAGGAATGTGTGACATAACATTTCCTGGGATATAGTCCCCGAGTGCATGTGACCACTCACATGGCATTGCACACAAAAATATTAGAACCAATGCGAGCCTAAAGGTTATACAGTCAGGTCCACAATTCTAATCTTTTTGGCTCTATACACCACCAAAATGGATTTGAAATGAAACGAACAAGATGTACTTTAACTGCAGACTTTCAGCTTTAATTTGAGGGTATTTACATCCAAATCAGGTGTAGGAATTACAACAGTTTGTATATGTGCCTCCCACTTTTTAAGGGACCAAAAGTAATGGGACAATTGGCTTCTCAGCTGTTCCATGGCCAGGTGTGTGTTATTCCCTCATTATCACATTTACAAGGGCAGATAAAAGGTCCAGAGTTCATTTCAAGTGTGCTATTTGCATTTGGAATCTGTTGTTGTCAACTCTCAATATGAGATCAAAAGAGCTGTCACTATCAGTGAAGCAAGCCATCATTAGGCTGAAAAAACAAAACAAACCCATCAGAGAGATAGTAAAAACATTAGGTGTGGCCAAATCAACTGTTTGGAACATCCTTAAAAAGAAAGAACGCACCGGTGAGCTCAGCAACACCAAAAGACCCGGAAGACCACAGAAAACAACTGTGGCGGATGACCAAAGAATTTTTTCCCTGGTGAAGAAAACACCCTTCACAACAGTTGGCCAGATCAAGAACACTCTCCAGGAGGCAGGTGTATGTGTGTCAAAGTCAACAATCAAGAGAAGACTTCACCAGAGTGAATACAAAGGGTTCACCACAAGATGTAAACCATTGGTGAGCCTCAAAAACAGGAAGGCCAGATTAGAGTTTGCCAAACAACATCTAAAAAAGCCTTCACAGTTCTGGAATAACATCCTATGGACAGATGAGACCAAGATCAACTTGTACCAGAGTGATGGGAAGAGTATGGAGAAGGAAAGGAACTGCTCATGATCCAAAGCATACCACCTCATCAGTGAAGCATGGTGGTGGTAGTGTCATGGCGTGGGCATGTATGGCTGCCAATAGAAATGGTTCTCTTGTATTTATTGATGATGTGACTGTTGACAAAAGCAGCAGGATGAATTCTGAAGTGTTTAGGGCAATATTATCTGCGCATGTTCAGCCAAATGCTTCAGAACACATTGGACGGCGCTTCACAGTGCAGATCGACAATGACCCGAAGCATACTGCGAAAGCAACCAAAGAGTTTTTTAAGGGAAAGAAGTGGAATGTTATGCAATGGCCAAGTCAATCACCTGACCTGAATCTGATTGAGCATGCATTTCACTTGCTGAAGACAAAACTGAACGGAAAATGCCCCAAGAACAAGCAGGAACTGAAGACAGTTGCAGTAGAGGCCTGGCAGAGCATCACCAGGGATGAAACCCAGCGTCTGGTGATGTCTATGCGTTCTAGACTTCAGGCTGTAATTGACTGCAAAGGATTTGCAATCAAGTATTAAAAGGTGAAAGTTTGATTTATGATTGTTAATCTGTCCCATTATTTTTGGTCCCTTAAAAAGTGTGAGGCACATATACAAACTGTTGTAATTCCTACACCGTTCACCTGATTTGGATGTAAATCCCCTCAAATTAAACATGAACGTCTGCAGTTAAAGCACATCTTGTCCGTTTCATTTCAAATCCATTGTGGTGGTGTATAGAGCCAAAAAGATTAGAATTGTGTTGATGTCCCAATATTTATGGACCGACTGTATAATTCCAAACAGAATATAATATTAGCAAACTAAATGTACATACAAAGAACCATACATTAACCACTTCCCGTCCGGTCAATAGCATATTGACGTCCGGGAAGTGGTTCTGTTATCCTGACTGGGTGTCATATGACGTCCAGCAGGATAACATGGGGGCGCACGCCCCTGGGGGCGCGCAGCGCGGTGATCGCGAGTCTGACACGCCGCATCTCTGATCGTGGTAAGGAGCCTCTGTCAGAGGCTTCTTACCATGTGATCAGCTGTGACCAATCACAGCTGATCATCGCGTGAACCAGGAAGTGCCGGTAAACGGCATTCCTCGGTTTGCGCTGACAGCGAGAGCCGATCGGCGGCTTTCCCTGTCAGAGGGGGGAATGTGTGCTGATAATCAGCACATTGATTATCAGCACAGCCCCCTCAGATGTGCCAATCACATGCTAATAAGTGCCCACAGTGTCCCCATAATAAAAAGACTCACAGTGCCAATTTAGAGCCTACCAGTACCAATCAGTGCCCATTAAAGTGCCAATCAGTGCCCAGCAGTAACACCTGTCAGTAACACATCAGTACCTCGTCATCATCAGTGCTGCCCATCAGTGCCACTTGTCAGTGCCACCTATCAGTGCCAATCAGTGCCGCCTGTCAGTGCCCATCAGTGCCACCTGTCAGTGCCCATCACAGCCGCCTGTCAGTGCCCATCAGTGCCACCTGTCAGTGCCCATCAGTGCCACCTGTCAGTGCCCATCAGTGCCACATATCAGTGCCCATCAGTGCCGCCTATCAGTGCCCATCAGTGCTGCATATCAGTGCCGCCTATTGGTGCCCACCAGTGCTGAGATTCAGTGCCGCCTATCAGTGCCCATCGATTTTACATATCGGTGCCTCCTCATCAGTGCCCATCAGTGCCACCTTATCAGTGCCTCCTCAACAGTGCCCATCAGTGAAGGGGAAAACAAAATTTTATGACAGAAACTGAGAAAAACTTTTATTTTTTTTTCAAAATTATGGTCTTTTTTAATTTGTTTAGCAAAAAATAAAAAACCCAGCAGTGATCAAATGCCACCAAAAGAAAGCTCTATTTGTGGGAAGAAAATGATAAAAATGTCATATGGGTACAGTCTCACATGACAGCACAATTGTCATTCAAAGTGTGACAGAGCTGAAAGCTGAAAATTGTCCTGGACAGGAAGGGGTGAAAGTGCTCGATATTGAAGTGGTTAAAAAAACAACAAAAAAGGTAATCTAGTGACTTCACTCTGTTCCCTATGCAGGAAAAGAAAAAAGAAAAACTCATTCAATTATTTCCATACGTCTGCAGTTAATATGGCATGTAGGTCTTGTATTATTGTTTGGCTACTATGTATGTTATCACAGAAAGGTATTAGGTAATAGAAAAAGGTGCACTAGCTACTGCAAAAATCATATAGTATAATATTTTAGTAAGATGGAGATTAATTCCATTAGAGCTGGAATTGAGGTGTGAGAGTACAAGGAAGGTCAGAGTCTTAAACCATGTTGACTATAAAAAATTAATCTTCCTCTTGGTATTGAAAGATGTTTTTTCCACCAATTTGGGACAGGAAATGCAGAGTGTCAGGGTATGCCAGAGTAAAATGGGTCTGTTTCTTTTTTTTTTTTCATAATAATTTTTATTTGATTTTAGTATATCAGGAGAGCCAAGATACATCCAGAGGTTGTGCCAAAAACCTTATAAGGGATCTGTTTCTAAAGAAGTTTGTAACAGATTCTGCTAAAAGCTTTGCATTTCCATGATGCTTTGGTTGAATACTCAGTAAAAATTAGATAATGCCCCTCTATAATAACTCTACATTCAGAAAACTAAGATTATGCCCCTCTATATTCAAAGATCTAGTGGCAGGAAAACACTTGAAGTAGGAAGGATTTGTCATTATAATTCAACTTTTTCACAATAACGGGCCTAGGTGTGTTTCTGTCAAGTTGTGCAGTTCCCTAAGTGCAGTTCCACCACACAAGGAGCAGACAGTCCCAATGCTGTAGAAATTGCAGATATGCTGAGGTGCATAAGAATCTGAGATTCATAAGATTCTTTCTTCTGGAATGGTTTTCCAGATCATCTGCTTTATTCTGGAAGGTCTGCGTTACATTTTCTAAATCCATTTGCTTGGTTTACACTTTAAAAGGTTGTTTAGTAAGAATATATCTGTTTGACCTCAGTGAGCTTTTGGGGCTGTGAAGTAAGGTCCTAACTCAACTTTTGGAGACCCTGTTGCATTGCTTTTTTTACACCACCTCTTGCTACAGCCTCTGCAATCCTTGCATGATCCCTTTGCAGGCCTTCTTCAGGAAAAAGGCTGTATTTCTGATTCAATGGAGTCACACCCATCTGGTGAATGGGTATAGGTTTTGGCCAAAATATGCTCCATGTTCATGGTGTAGGTGACAGCAGGGAAACCCCAAGGAAAATCTATGTCTAGAAATTGTATATACAGTAAGACTGCCACTGTGACTGAATTGAACCAGAAGTTTGTATGGATTTTAAGGGAAATACCACACAAAAAATGGCACGGGGTCCTGTCCAAACTCTATTATAGACCCTTTGGGTCTGGTATGGATTTTAAGGAGGAACCATGCTCAAAAAATAAATAAGAAAAATAGGATGGGGTACTCCCTAAAAGTCTTAGCAGACCTTATTTGAGCTGGCCAGGAAGGGGGATGGATAAGTGTGCACTCATGTCTCAACCAGGGGAGGGTAGCTTGCCTGGAAGGCCTCCCCGTGTTGATGAGGAAAAGGGCTTCTTCCAAACAACCTTGGCCAAGTAGTGAGGAGGTCTGCAAATGGTGAGCTTATTGGTATCTGGAAGCCCCCTTATATGGGTAATCTACATGGATAGGTATTAGTTACATAGTACCCATAATGATTCACACAAAAAATGTAAAGAGCAAATTAAGACACTCACTTTTTGACAAGTTATTTTCTTAAAAACGAATAAAAAAATAAAGTTCTATAACGTAAATCACATCATCATATTCCCACCAATTATGATGAACAACACCCTCTTATCCGCTGAAAATCCCACCTATATGGCACATGATGTTAACAAACAAATATGATTTTGTCCATATTTGGTAAATAACATCACCCAGGGGAACCCTGCCCATTTGTTTACATTTTGGAGTGGGGCCCAGGAGCCAGCAACAGGATAGGATGTGTTTGTGCTTTTTTTTCATCATGATTGATCTCCACCACTGAATGTGGTGATTGGCAATGGGTTTATCTTGTGGCACATTTTTTAAGATTTTTCTATTTTTTAATAAAGGACTTGTCAAGAAGTGTGCCCTTATTTACTATCAATATTTTGTTTTTACTAAGTGGTACTATATACCCCTTACTTATTAAATGCCTCCCTTTGTAATGGCAGCTTGCAGATTTTTATAAGCCCCAAGATTTTTGGCCAGGGTTGTGGGGAAAAGGGAATGATCCTCTCCGTATTAAGGGCTTGTGGCCTGGCATGGTTCAGAAGTGGGTCCACACGCTCATCCGTCACCCTTTCCATCCAGGCTAGCCATTCAGATAAGGGTCTGGGGTGACCCCTTGTTTTTTGCTTGGTGTTCCACAGACCCAAGGGGTCAGGTATGAAATTTAGGTGGGACCTCACACCTCTTTTTTTTTGTCTTTTTTTTAATAGGGTCCCCTTTGAAATCCATATATGACCCTCATCAAGGTCTGGAAATTATTAATTTAAACATTTGGACCACAAAAATGTAATATAGCATTATCTTGGATCACAAATAGTAATGTGCCAATGCCTTTGGTACCCAAATGTTGCTCACAAATGTCCATAAAGCATTGCTATTTTCTCAAGAGTCAATTTGTTAGAGTTCTTAAAACCAAACTGAAATCTTTGGGCCAAATGCTAAATATAAACTGGTAAACTGGAGTGTTTTTTTTTTTTTTAATCTTTTTATACATTTTTCATTGAGAGAAAAAAACATAACATTACAAAACATCCACAATCCCATATACCATTCCTAGAGTAAACATACTACAAAAATATTTAAAAGATCCTTTGATATATAATTATTCCTAACCTTCTCTCTCTCTCAAAAAAAAGAGGAGCCAGGGGATCCCAATATTTGACATATTTGACATCTCTCTGTTTCCTCCTATCAAAAAATACTCCCCTATATTTACCTATATTTACCATCCATAGGCTCACTACAAACAAAAACACACCCTGTTTATTTAACCTTATGTAGCACATGGACCTTTTTTCCTGCTTACCTTCACTTGCAGGGTAAGGCACACCATGCCACATGCCCGTATCCTCCTGGTATAAGAGGTTGAGCAAGGTTCATACTATTGTTGGGTCCTGCACCGAGTTACCTCCCTCCATTGGTTCTCGTTACTAGAATATAAGGAAAAGTCTATTCTTTCTCCCAAAGAAGGCCAATGTCCAGACGGTGTTTAAACTCCAACAGATGAGTTTATTTTCCTTGCTTGAAACAGATTGGGAAAAGGTTGAAACAGAGATAGAGTTGGGTAGGGAGACAGGTTCAGGCACGCGGCACCCAGTTACCCTATTCTCCACTCTGAGTGGGTATTGCTCACCAGGATAGATCCCTCTCACAGTTCTAGAAGCCGTAGTGGAGCACGAACAATTACTTCAGATTTAGTCCCCTTCAAAGACAAGTTCAGGAGATCCTCTGCCACAGAATCCTTTAGTTCCTGAATCTTGAACCCTTTAAAGGTTCCCGAGACTTCTCGACCAGTTCACGCACCCCTGGCCAGCAGGCCAACGAGTGCGACTCTCGCCACCAGGGGTTCCCCCTTGGAATCCCCCAGCCAATCTTCCCTAAATCATGGCATCTGCCCCTTATGTACCCTCTCTCAGCATGCACAGCAGGCAAAACCACGCCCACTGTATGGCTGCTGAGAGAGGACACCCAATCACGCTATAATGTCACCTGTGGTTCAACCCGAGACCTGAGCGACAGCGTCACCCGCAGGTCAAGGGGAACTATACACACAGGCAACACCACAGCAGAGCAGAGTTCAATCCATAGAATCAGAATAACCTGAGCCAAACTATTGCTCAGGCTGCCCTTAAATTTAAGGCATAGCAACCCCAATTTTGGGGGTCCACTACACTTATAAAAAAACTAAAATATGAAAAGTGACATTGTTATTGATTTATTTGATTAAGGGTGAATACTGAGATAGCTACATATAGCTATCAACCCGAATGGCCATTTCCCCTTACAAAATATTTACCCCAGTTCCACTACTTCCTGGTGGATTCCTAAATCCTAGTGGACAAAAAAAAAAGTTTTTATATAACACACCCCTAAAGTATATAAAAGTGACATCATTCATTTTAAGTGACTTTTGAGACAGCTACATAGGGCTACCAACACAATTTGGCAAAATAAGCGTGTCCCCTTACAAAATATTTGCCCCAATCACACTATTTTATCATAGAGAGAAAAGAAAAAAAATCAACAACAACAGACAATGGAAAATTTTAGGGCTGTTACTGATCAAAATTTTCGTGTTCGATTAATCGATTTTTTTAAAATCGATTAATCGACTAATTTTGATTAATTATAATGCACATACAGATTCAGATCTGTAATATCCACATCTCCCCACTGTAATATCCACATCTCCCCCACTGTAATATCCACATCTCCCCCCACTGTAATATCCACATCTCCCACACTGTAATATTCACATCACCCTCCACTGTAATATTCACATCTCCCCCACTGTAATATCCACATCTCCCCCCACTGTAATATCCACATCTCCCCCACTGTAATATCCACATCTCCCCCACTGTAATATCCACAGCTTACCTAGGCCGCCTCCGCCGGGTGTACCAAGATGGCCGCCGCTCCGGAGCTAGGCCGAAGCCACGGCCTTTCCTATGGCCGAGGCAGTGGAGCACTCCACAGATTTCCGACGGAACGCCCTGAAGTCTTAGAAGCCGGCGGAGAGGTGAGTTATGAAAGGTGTGTACCGCTCCAAGCTGTGAAGCTCCAAGGAATGCTCCCGCCCTGATACTGGAACAGGTGCTGGCTCTGCACTAATGCATGGGAAAGAAAAGAGCCCTGGACTGCCGCTCTCTGTATAAATGATTTATTTTCAAAATTCCAAAATTAAAATCCAAAGTTAATCCATAGATTCCAAAGTCCAAAAAAAGACAAAAACAGAAAACTGACATGCAGGGGTGGATGGCTGACGCGTTTCACATCAAAGATAGATGCTTACTCATAGCTGAAGTGTATGGGGGACCCATCAGAATATATGGGAAATGAAGCCAACTTTGCACCAATCAAATTCACTGAACACAGTGGAATAGAATGAGCTTCTGATTGTCTCCAACACACTCCAAGTAGGAAAAGCACCTGTGTAGAAAGCAAAAATTATATGTAAATGAATAAAGTGACATAAACATATTGTGTTGAACATACATGTGAATCCAAGAATATATGAACAAGACAGAGAGTATAATCAAGGTCTAGTCATTTTTATACAAGTGGAAAGGTAAAGATAAATTAAACAGCCATAATATCAAAGAACACCACTATGTGTATATATACACACCTGTGTTTAAAGATAAAGGCTAATTAAGTTGAAAGACAACATGTGTGTATGTGTGATCAAAAAGATGTATATAATAAAAAAAATGCTAGCATAAAATGTTGTTGGTGTCAAATGAGTAAAACATGAAAATCTTTGTTTTAGTGTTATTAAATATACAAACCATACTGATATATATGCTGAGGTGCTTAAATTAAACATACATTTATAATAACTGTATATTGCACCAAAAAGTATAAATATATACTTAATAGTGAAAATATGAGTATATTTGAATGACCAAAAAATCCATATGTGTTATTCCAGTATATGTGTAAAGTGTATCCATATATGTAAACGTAAATGTAAGAATAAATGTGGATACAGAAAATGCAAAACAAGTCCACCAAAAATGATCTATCTGGGATATTGAAGCCAGTGGATTTAAATATTGTCTGAAGCTGAATATGCACATAAACTGAAAATGAACATAAATGGACGCAAAAGTGAAAAATAAAGATAAAAATTGAGATAAACTGGAAAATAAGCAAACAAAAAATATCTATGTATATATATATATATATATATATATATATATAATATATATATATATATATATATATATATATATAGGTCGGCCGATGCATGTTCAAATGTATGCTAGTTTGGTAGTGATTAAACATGCATGATGGTAGAAGGCATGTGTGTCCAAGAGGGGGCCGTGTTATAATGTCTTGAATCCAGTATAAATCCAGATCTAAAAAACTTTTTTGTCATGTTACTCTGGTTATTAAAATGACCATTTAAAAATATATATATATATTAGTCACCGTGCTTTATTTAGCAAAAAGACTAAAATGTGTCTGCAATATATCCATACAATGTGTATGTATAATTGGAATATATATGGTGACTGATATATTGGGAGCCGAACCCTATGACTCACTGATCTGAAAGGTGTTGGAAAAGCTATTTTAGCTGAAATGGTTTATCTCATGTGGTAATTACAATGATTAGCGAAAAAAGTCCCAGAATCAAAAAACCAAAAGTAAAACAGAGATCCAATAGTGCTAAAAATAGTAAAAGTAACAAAATGCATGGCATGATTGCTAAGATATGACAGTCATATAAAAGTGTAGCCGACTTGCAACAACATCAGAGCCAAAGTCAAACACTAAACTAGCAAAAGGTTGCAGGATTGCAAAAATTGCAGATCATGGAGGTTTGTAGGAGATATGAACAATGGCAGAAAGGTGCAAGAAAAAAAAAATGCAAAACTGCAAGATGTAAAAATTGCATAAAGTACAAAGATGTGCATGAGATTGTACAAAAATTTATTTCATGTTGCCAGAATGCACAAAGGACGCAGAAACTACTGCAGAGCATGCAGAAAGGCAAAAATGTTGTAAATGATAAAAAATGCACAAATGCAAAAAAAAATAAAAAATGAAGGATGCACGACAATCTGATTGGATAGAGCACCCATTGTGAAAACTCGTTTTATGATAGTAAAAAATAATAATAATATTTTTAGTGTTTAAAGAGATCCTCAAAATAAGGATAATAAAGAGATTTTATACAATGGGTTGACACTGGCAGGTGGGGACAGTTGTTTAGACTATTTAATAAAAATGTGATATATCCCATTCGTGGTTAAGTCCTGCAGGGCGCCTAGTATCCAAAATGAAAATCCACCGGACTTCTTGTCTATAGAGTAGATTGAATTTATCCCCACCTCTGGGAGGTTTTATGATTTTTTCTATTCCCTGGATGCTTAAACTAGGTGAGGAGAGGTGAGTTAATCGTTAATTTCCTCAGCCCTAGAAAATTTACAAACACTTCCCACAAAGCAAGATATAGCTGAAATGATGTTTCAGTTAGATTATTTGATCAAAGGATAAATGAATGAAAGAAGAATGGACATAAAGAATGTCCTACAAAGGGTAGAAGAAACAGAAGAACATCTAGATGAGCATAGAAAGGCCATTATGGAATTGCGAGAAAGGGCTGAGTTGGACCGGTTAGAAATAAGAAACATTCGATATAGGCTTGAAGATCAAGAAAATCGAAGCAGACAAAATAATGTAAGGATACGGGGTCTCCCTGAGACTGTAAAAGATATTGATTTAGAAACAGTGGTCAATAAATTTTTTAAAAGAGAATTAACATCTACTATCCGTTTTAAAAGAGTCCACAGAATACAACGACCAAATAAGCCCACATCAGATGACCCAAGAGACGTAATAGCAAGACTCCACCACTATGAAGGAAAAAGAACAGGTATCACAGGGCATGAGAAAATCTGCATTTATTGAATTTAATGGGACTAAGTTACTTATCTTTACAGATCTGTCACCTGAGACATTAGCCCGCAGGAGGGCGTTAAAACCTTAAACCACTTGTCCACCACACATCGTCAAATGACGGCGGGCGGAAGACTCTATTGTTCTGACTGGACGTCATATGATGTTGTGCCTTTAAATACCACTAGGGGGGCGCGCGCGGGCCGCGTCACTGGGGACCCGATGCGCGTGCCCGGTGGCCGCGATGGCCGCCGAGCACCCGCGATTGCCCAGTAACTGAGCAGGACCGTGGATCTGTGTGTGTAAACACACAGATCCACGTCCTGTCAGGGAGAGGAGATCGATTCTGTGTCCCTTGTACATAGGGACACAGATCGGTCACCTCCCCCAGTCAGTCCCCTCCCCCCACAGTAAGAATCACTTCCAGGGAATACATTTAACCCTTTCCTCGCCCCCTAGTGTTAACCCCTTCCCTGCCAGTCATGTTTATACAGTAATCAATGCATTTTTATAGCACTGATCGCTGTATAAATGTGAATGGTCCCAAAAATGTGTCAAAAGTGTCCGATGTGTCCGTCTCAATATCGCAGTCATGATAAAAAATCCCTGATCGCCGCCATTACTAGTAAAAAAAAAATGCTATAAATCTATCCCCTATTTTGTATCTGCTATGACTTTTGCGCAAACCAATCAATATACACTTATTGCGTTTTTTTTTTACCAAAAATATGTAGAAGAATGCATATCGGCCTAAATTGAGGAAAATACAATTTTTTTTTTTAATTGATATTTATTATAGCAAAAAGTAAAAAATATTGTGTTTTTTTTTCAAACTTGACGCTCAGAGTAGGCTGGTAACTCACAGATAGCATCATCTTTTGGTTACCTCCATTTTGTTTATAGCGCAAAAAAACGCAGAGGAAATCAAATACCACCAAAAGAAAGCTCTATTTGTGGGGAAAAAAGGACGCAAATTTCGCTTGGGTACAGCATCGCACTACCGCGCAATTGTCATTCAAAGTGTGACAACGCTGAAAGCGGAAAAATGGCTTGGGCAGGAAGGGGGTGAAAGTGCCCAGTAGGCAGGTGGTTAATAATATATCAGTTAGAAGTGAGGGACATCACTCAAAGGTACAGATTCCCAGCATTCTTAATCGCCAAAAATTTAGGTATTTCAGCAACTTTGCGATTTCCTGAAGACTTAAAGGAATTCTACAGCAAACTTGTCCTGCAAGGCGTCAACTTTGAGAACTGGGAAAAGAAACCCCCGGATTGGGGGAAGTTAAAAGACAGATCATGAAACAAAGTATAAGTGTATGGAATTGAGAATCTGATAATAGCAGGAAATAAGGCTGTAGAAGGATTTTTGTTAGGTGGGCTGGACGGGAAGCGTAGGCCAGAAAATGAATTAATCTGGGAGAATGCTGTGGAGTGGCTATGTCTGCCTGCTCTTTCAGAACCATCCTCAAGTTTTTGGGGATGAGGACTGGTGGCTTACGTGGACATATCAAAATCCCCAAGGGATGCCCCGCTTGGCTGTGCATCTATTTAGGTGGCAGCCGGGCTGGACATAACATTGGTTTTCAATGTATTTGTGAGAGGGAAGAGGGAGGGAGGGGAATTTGGGGATATAAATTGTTTAAAAAGTGGAGTGTTCTGTGTTGAAGAACCACTGCCCTTCAGTGTGAGAGCAACTGTTTCTCTGCAATGGTCTGACACACTCTCTGGTAAATCAGACCTACAGCTATTCATTCAGAAATGCTTGCTTAGAAGAGAAATTATTGTTGATTGGATAGATATAGGTGTTACACATCAGGTGGAATGTAAAACCAATGCAGAGGGATCACACTTTTCTTTACAGAATAATGTATGTAGCGGTACCCCCTGTGGGGGCTTCTGGATATTGAGGTCCACCTGCCACCCTGCCCCAGTCTGGAATTCACTTCCCAGTCCCTCTTGAGACAATGAACAGTCCGTATGTTTGTTTTGTATTTTATTGAGGGATTTTGAACTTGGATAGGGTAAGGAAAATTATAGGATGCCCAGAATCAATAATGGAATCAATAAGGTGATCGGTTGGAACCTCTATTTACACTTCTAGAGTTCCAGTCTCCTCCAGCACAATGCTTATTTGTAGACTATTCCTCTCTCTTCTGTACAATACTTGGTTCCTGGTACAGCTAGCACATGGTAGGCTCAACTCTGTCTCTGTCAGACCTTAGCAACTGCCATTTGCAGGCAGGGACTGCGGGTCCCTTTAGTGTACCAACAAATAGGAAAGTCTTTAGTGCTAGCTGACCTTGGTGGACTACTGCTCACAGTCAGTACTCTTTAGACCCTGCCAACCCTCCTGGCTGCAGCTGCCTGACTTCACTGCCCATGACATCACAGTCTCTCCTGCTGGCTCTACATCCATCTCAGACTGCACACTCCCAGTCCACTCCGGCATGCCTCCCCAGCTCTCCCAACTGTGCCTCTCACCCACCAGCCCTCCTTGCTGCACTCTAGTGGATCCCTCCTGGAGACTTGCCAGGCAACACTAGCTCCTTTTGTCTTTCTCGGTTCCTCTCTTGTGCCTCCTGTCCAGGTCCTTCTTTGTTTCTCAGCAAGTCTCAGACTTGCACCCGAACCCCTCAGGCCCAAGGTAACCCCCAGACTAAGGAGTTCCTTTATAGGCCCCAACAACCTAGTTCTCCATCTCCAGCTTCTTCCACCCGACAACTCCTCCCCAGCTGGGC
The DNA here is from genome assembly GCA_029206835.1 of Rana muscosa. Lineage (NCBI taxonomy): Eukaryota > Metazoa > Chordata > Amphibia > Anura > Ranidae > Rana > Rana muscosa. The sequence goes on along the minus strand of JARGYO010005626.1, from coordinate 62,308,872 downwards.
TGACTTTAGGTATTTAAGGAGGCCTGCCCCCTGCCAATCCAGGTTGGGGATTGGTCAGGGCTCCTTAGAACACCCCAGACAGCTCCATCTCTCTTCCCCTCATTCCTTCTAGAATCCTCCAGAAGCAAAATGGAGGTAACCAAAAGATGATGCTATCTGTGAGTTACCAGCCTACTCTGAGCCACTCCCAGCCCACACAGATCAAAACAAACAGGCCTAGCTTACAGCTAGGCCTGATTAAATTTACCTGCACTTACAAAAAACAATTTCAAGCACCTACCTAAAGTAGAGGGTGCTACATATAAGGCAATGTTTTTTTATTTATTTAGGGCTAGGGGGTGATTAATGGAAAAAAAAAGTGACACATAGAAAATGACCTCTGCATTCTGTTGTATTTTTAAACCATTTTGTCTGAAACTTCAGTTGGGCTTTAAACCTTTTATATTTAGGAATGTATTGATAGCATGTTTGTCTGTAGAATGGGTGACATATGTAAATCTGTAATATACAGTATACTGTATATACTCGAGTATAAGCCGAGTTTTTCAGCACATTTTTTTGTGCTGAAAATGCCCCCCTCAGCTTATACTCAAGTCTGTGTCCATCTTCAACTTTGTGCACCTTATCCCGGCCAGCCGTAGGTCCCCTGAACCCCAAGCTTGGCACACATGTAGCCCCACTCTTTCTCTACAAGTGTGCAAAGTTTGTTGTCTGGGGGACCTACGGCTGGGGAGCACCGGCTGGGGAGCACCAAATTTTCAAAGCCGGGCACCCCTTCCATAGACTGTAATGTTAAACGGTAATTTCTCCGGTGATTTTGGGGACCCGGTACCGGCCCGCCCCTTCCATAGACTCCCATGTTAAAAGTCAGTCTAGTCACACAGTGCCGCAGATCAGGTAGGGAGATTGGGCACAGTGACAGTGAGGCGTGGGCACAGTGAGGCATGGGCACAGTGAGGCATGGGCACAGTGAGGCATGGACACAGTGAGGCATGGACACAGTAAGGCATTTCCACAGTAAGGCACAGTGAGGCATGGACACAGTGAGGCATGCACATGGACACAGTGAGGCAAAGTGAGGCACAGTGAGGCATGCAGATAGACACTCTAGGCTTATACTCGAGTCAATACATTTTTGTAGTTTTTTGTGGTAAAATTAGGTGCCTCGGCTTATATTAGGGTCGGCTTATACTCGCGTATATACAGTATCTATGCACACAAGCAAAAGTAACACTTTGGCTAGAGCAATTGGCAACCGTAAGTTAGATGAACCATTTCATCAATCAAATTATACATTATTGTTCATCTCGGCTACCTCAGGCAATACAAATCTGAAAACTGTCATTTAGGAAGCATTACATTTTTTTGTGTCACATTATAATACAAGTCATACTCATAAAAAAATGTCATACCATTACTGCCTTTAATATTCCTTAATTTAAGGAAGTCTAATTCAACTGCAGGGTGTGCAGCCTGTTCACTATGTGGAACATGTAACAGTGTTAGGTTACTTTAATGTCATTAGACTACATTAGTGCCTTTATTATTTCCTAGATAATGATTTTCCAAATTAAATTAAGAAAAAGATGGCTGCTTAAAACAGTTGTTTAATGTAAGCTTTAAAATCAACTTTACATTTTGGAAATGTAATATTTAAATGTGATTGTTTGTTTCAACAATAAATTGAAGCTAATCACATTACGTGTAGCTCTAGCAATAAAAACATGACAGTACATTTTAATGCACTCAGATGGGAACGTATTAAGCATCCTGCCATTTGTAGTATTTGGTATTAAATAACTTAGTGAATGTATAACTAAAAAATACAATCTCAAAACATCTACATTTGCCTATTTATTTATTTTTAAATATTGACAGTTAATTATAGAAAGTGCTGTAAAGAATTTACTTTTAAAAACTAGTCAGTTTCTAACTAGTATTATGTTGGGATTTCTGGGTCCCCTGCCATAATAAATTAAATTGGAACCATTATCTAGAAGTGAGCATCTTAGTGTAGACCTTACAACTTAAGAAGGGGGAATATCATTACCGGTCTTCATTCATTTGCATGATGAGTTTATGTAGCAACAGAAATAGACAAGAACACTTAACCCAGGAAGTTTATTAAAAATGTGTTTTGTTCCATCATGTTGCTATAATATTTATTCTATTTTAGTGTTTGATAATGATGTACAAACTTTAAAGCCAAAATAAAATCTTTCATTTAAATCTGAAATATAATATCATCCTATATTTTTCTAGTAAATACATGTAATATAAGTCTTACAGCCCCCATAAGATTTTTATATTGGCATTATTCTGGAATATCAGAGGATGTGTATTTTAGATTAATAGAATATTGTCAAGTTTGTTTCATATGTATGCTGATGAGTAGTTATGCAAAGATTGGTGTGCTTAACATTCACCAAACACTTGAAAAAAATCAGCAAATTCTGAATATAGCGCAGTTCACCCAATGTTGTTATTTTTTTCTGGCCTATTTCAATTCCAGTTTGCAATCTTTTGTAAATTAAAAAAAGAGGGCATGGGTAGCTGGGCACAGCCATGGAGAAAATTCAAGAACATTTTTAAAAATTACCATTCAGTGGGGAGAAAGTCTTTTAATGCAGCTTTAAAGACACATTAAAAATACACAAATACTTTAAATTGCTTGGGGATGCCTTGTTGTTGTTAGTTGTCCACCAGCAAGATGTACTCCTGCAAAAGTAATGTTAAAAATAAACTACTGCTTCTTTTTTTAATGGTCATGACCATATTTGGTCAATGACATTACCCAGCATCCATGGCTGCTCTATTTACTGCAGCAGCTGGGAGCTGTAATTTAGTGATGGGAGTGCAGTGGGGCAGCATCATTGTGTTGGTGGTTCATTGGGGCATTGTTTATCGGGGCATCGTTCATCAAAGATGGATCTACAATACATTGCTGGACAATGTGTTTGATTTTGGATTTTACTTTAGGACTTTTTCTACAGTGTTTGTATTTTTACTTGCTTTTTTTTTGGGGGGGGGGAATGAGTAACAAGGGGTACTATGCACACCTTACTAATTCAAATTTGGAAAAAATCCAGTATCTGGGGCCCTCTTATTCTAAAAAGAGGCTTTTAGATTCCAATTAGTCCTCACCCCCGCATACCCCCACAGTCACTGGGCCAGGGATGTGTGCACGACACAACAACCCACCAACATGATGAAGCTGCCCCATCAATAATCCCTTTGCAAATGATGATCCCTGGCCAGCTGTTGCATGTAAACAAACCCGCTGGGGAAGCTGGGTGATATAACTGACTGAGTAGGGCAATGACTGGAATCTGGTGAGGGTCGTCATTTCTGTTTGTCCTGGGAACCATTTGCTTGGGAAAGAGGAGCAACCCTTTCATATGTATACTGACTCTTATTTTGCTGAAAACTAAAATACACTTTTTTCTTTCATTTTACTGTGGTAGGTTGTACATATCACAGATGCAACACTTCACAGGCAGGGTCAGGGCACCAGTGCATTATATTTAACAGAATTTAGTATTTTTGTTTTTGACAATTTGTTTGACAATTCCTAGCCTTTTAGCCTAGAAAATGGCATGTACTAATTTGTAAGATTTATCTCCTATTAATTTTAATGGGATTCAGATTCATTCAGCACCCGAACTTCAGTAATGCTTGAAGAACCCAATGGAATGGAACTCAGGTGCTTTCAGCTCATCACTAATTAGTAATGTAGAATGAAGTGAAGTAGAATTTTGCATGCTGTAAAAAATCTATAGAATACCTAGAGAACAGACATTTTTCACTTAAATATTGGTCAGTGATGTCAAGAGCTGTCTGGTGAGGTACACCCTCTCTGTTTATTCTGAAGACTTGAATATTGATGTCCCCATGCAGCCTTGTAAATATCAATGTAATATGTGGCGCTCTAGACTGCTGCTAAATGGTGTGGTATTCCTTTTCCAAATAAAGATATGTGAACCCAACACCGTCTTATAGAATCTCCTGTGTAAACCTATATTTCAACACTCAAATATTACAAAGCATCAGTGGAAAAAAAAATGTCCAATAAAGTTCATATGATGTGAAATATATCCATATATATACAGTATCTCACAAAAGTGAGTACACCCCTCACATTTTTGTAAATATTTTACAATAACTTTTCATGTGACAGCACTGAAGAAATTACACTTTGCTACAATGTAAAGTAGTGAGTGTACAGCTTGTATACCAGTGTACATTTTCTGTCCCCTCAAAATACTCAAAACACAGCCATTAATGTCTAAACCACTGGCAACAAAAGTGAGTACACCCTTAAATGAAAATGTCCCAATTGGGCCCAATTAGCCATTTTCCCTCCAGGGAGTCATGTGACTTGTTAGTGTTACAAAGTCTCAGGTGTGAATGGGGAGCAGGTGTGTTAAATTTGGTGTTATCGCTCTCACTCTCTCATACTGGTCACTGGAAGTTCAACATGGCACCTCATAGCAAAGAACTCTCTGAGGATCTGAAAAAAAGAATTGTTGCTCTACATAAAGATGTCCTAGGCTATAATAAGATTGCCAAGACCCTGAAATTGAGCTGCAGCATGGTGGCCAAGACCATACAGCAGTTTAACATGACAGGTTCTGCTCAGACCAGGCCTCGCCATGGTCGACCAAAGAAGTTGAGTGCACATGCTCATAGACATATGAGTGCTTCCAGCATTGCTGCAGAGGTTGAAGGGGTGGGGGGGGCAGCCTGTCAGTGCTCATATGCCGCACACTGCATCAATATGGTCTGCATGGCTGGTGTCCCAGAAGGAAGCCTCTTCCAAAGATGATGCACAAGAAAGTCCGCAAACAGTTTGCTGAAGACAAGCAGACCAAGGACACGGATTACTGGAACCATGTCCTGTGGTCTGATGAGACCAAGAAAAACTTATTTGGTTCAGATGGTGTCAAGCATGTGTGGTGGCAACCAGATCAGGAGAACAAAGACAAGTGTGTCTTGCCTACAGTCAAGCATGGTGGTGTGAGTGTCATGGTCTGGGGCTGCATGAGTACTGCCGGCACTGGGGAGCTACAGTTCATTGAGGAAACCATGAATCCCAACATGTACTGTGACATAATGAAGCAGAGCATGATTCTTCGGAGACTGAGCCGTAGGGCATGATAACAACCCCAAACACACCTCCAAGACAACCATTGCTTTACTAAAGAAGCTGAGGGTAAAGGTGATGGACTGGCCAAGCATGTCTCCATACCTAAACCCTATTGAGCATCTGTGGGGCATCCTCAAATGGAAGGTGGAGGAGCGCAAGGTCTCTAACATCAACCAGCTCTGTGATGTTGTCATGGAGGAGTGGAAGAGGACTCCAGTGGCAACCTGTGAAGCTCTGGTGAACTCCATGCCTAAGCGGGTTAATGTAGCGCTGGAAAATAATGGTGGCCACACAAAATATTGACACTTTGGGCCCAATTTGGACATTTTCACTTAGGGGTGTACTCACTTTTGTTGCCAGCGGTTTAGACAATAATGGCTGTGTGTTGATAGGGATGAGCTTTGAGTTCGAGTCAAACTCATGTTCGACTCGAACATTGCCTGTTCGCCCGTTCGCCGAACAGCGAACAATTTGGGGTGTTTGCGGCAAATTCAAAAAGCCGCGGAACACCCTGTAAAAGTCTATGGGAGAAATCTAAAGTGATAATTTTAAAGGCTTATATGCAAGTTATTGTCATAAAAAGTGTTTGGGGACCCGGGTCCTGCCCCAGGGGATATGTATCAATGCAAAAAAAAGTTTTAAAAACTGCCATTTTTTCGGGAGCAGTGATTTTAATAATGCTTAAAGTGAAACAAAGTGAAATATTCCTTTTAATTTTGTACCTAGGGTGTGTGTATAGTATGCTTGTAAAGTAGCACATGTTTCCCATCCTTAGAACTGTCCCTTCACAAAGTGTCATTTCTGAAGGAAAAAAAGTAATTTAAAAGAACTCGCGGCTATAATGAATTGTCGGCTCCCGGCAATACAGAGAACAATCATTGAAAGTCATTGATAAAAAAAAAATGCGTGGGGGTCCCCCCAAATTCAATTACCAGGCCCTTCAGGTCTGGTATGGATATTAAGTGGAACCCTGCGTCCAAAAATATCCATACCAGACCCTTTATCTGAGCACGCAACCTGGCAGGCCGCAGGAAAAGATGGGGGGGACGAGAGGGCCCCCCCTCCTGAACCGTACCAGGCCACATGCCCTCAACATGGGGAGGATGCTTTGGGGTCTGGACCCCAAAGCACCATGTCCCCATGTTGATGGGGACAAGGGCCTCATCCCCACAACCCTTACCCGGTGGTTGTGGGGGTCTGCGTGCGGGGGGCTTATCGGAATCTGGAAGACCCCTTTAACAAAGGGGACCCCCAGATCCCAGCCCCCCCATGTGAATTGGTAAGGGGTACATTGTACCCCTACCATTTCACAAAGAAAGTGTAAAAAATTGTAAAAAAACACACAGACACAGTTGGGAAAGTCCTTTCTTAAAAATAAAAAAATAAAAAACCTATTCCAGCAATGTAATCCAGTCTGTCCAGCGTTGTTCTCTATGTCCCGCGGTGATCCGATGTCCAGTGCTGCAGTCTCCTCCAGTCTCTACTCCACACGAAACCCCCATGACGTACGAGGGGGCGGGGTCACCCGTCACATCATAGGGTAAGCCCCAGCTTTCCCTGCTTGCCAGGGAATAGCCAATGGCGTAGGCGGGATACCGCCTACGTCATTGGCTATTCCCCACAAGCGGGGAAAGCCGGGGTTTACCCCTATGATCTGACAGGTGACCCCGCCCCCTCGTACGTCAGACCCCGCCTACGTCATTGGCTGAGCGGACCTGATGGGGAACGTGATTTGATTCCTCTGCAGTGTAATAAATGTATAGACCCCCACCCCTTCTCACGTTCCCCATCAGGTCCGCTCGGCCTTACACCCAGTGAAGGTGACCCCGCCCCCCTACGTCATTGGCTGAGCGGACCTGAAGGGGAATGTGAGAAGGGGCAGGGTCTATTCATTTATTACACTGTAGAGGAATCAAAACACTGATTTATTTATAAGGACTTATTTAAAATGCTGGCACTGAAACAAACATACGGATATATGTCACATCATATGAACTTTATGGGACACTTTTTTTTCACTGATGCATATTTGCATGAGTGTTAAAATATAGGGTTACACAGGAGTTTCTATAAGACAGCGCTGGGTTTACATATCTTTATCCTGAGGACTGTCTTCTGAACAGGAAATAAAAGAAAATCTCCCAAAAATAACAGTATAAAATGAACAGCTCATTAAAGGAGAAATATGGGTTTGGGGTTTTTCCCCCCCAATATACTTACCTTGGTGGATGCAGCATCAGACAATGCCGCGTACACACGATCGGACATTCCGACAACAAAACTGTTGATCATTTTTCAGACGATGTTGGCTCAAACTTTGTCTTGCTTACACACGGTCACAAAAATGTTGCTCGGAGATTCCAAACGTCAAGAACACGGGGACATACAACACTACAACGAGCCGAGAAAAATTAAGTAAAATGGTTCTGAGCATGCGTCGAATTGATTCCGAGCATGCGTAGGATTTTTGTGCGTCGGAATTGGATACACACGATCGGAATTTCCGACCACAACTTTTGTAGTCGGACAAATTGAGAACCAGCTCTCAATCATTTGTTGTCGAAATTCCGACAGCAAATGTCCAATGGAGCCTACACACGGTCGGAATATCCGACCAAAAGCTCACATGGAACATTTCTTGTCGGAAATTCCGATTGTGTGTACACGGCATGATGCTGCATCTGTCCGACGGCGTCTCTGCACTGGGAACCGAACACCGCCGATTGCTCAGTTCTCACAGATCCCTGAGAGGAGAGCTGCTGCCTATCAGTCAGCAGCTCCCCTGCTCTGATTCTCCACGCTCCCTGGAACACTGAGCTGTGGAGAGGTGGGGAGAGGTCGTCTATGCGACTCGCTAAGGGGCTGAGACAGCATTCAGTCCAAGCACCTGGCGGATCCAGACTCCCAGAGGTGCCTGGACTGATCTGTGTGACATCAGCAGAGATCAGACTTCAGACCCCTCTCTGCTGAAAATGGGTCACAGGAGAGCAAAGATAAATGCACTCCTGTGATCCATTTGCGAAGCCCAGCCAAACGAGCTTAGGCTGGACTTCTCCTTTAACCACTTAACGACCGCCCACTGTAAATATACGTCAGCAGAATGGCACCGACAGGCAGAATCACGTACATATACGTGATTGCCTTTGTATAGTTGGGGGGTCTGATCGGACCCCCCTTCTTTACAGTGGGTGGTCGTTTTACCTTCGGGAGCGATCCGGCATGAGGGGACGGCCGTTCGATTCCGGCCACCCCCTCTCGATCGCTCCCGGCAAATGAGAGAGCTTCCCCTGCCTGCCAGGAAGGAGGAAGTGATGTCATCTCTCCTGGGGCGCTCACATATACCGAGCGCCGTACAGGAGAAGATGCCAGGTTAGTACACACAACACTACACTGACACCAGGACACATAGGCACATAAATCGCCCCCCCAGGCCCCCCCAGACACCCCCCAGATCACCCCCCAGCCCCCTCAGCCCCCAGTCACAGTGTCACTGATTGCAGTGACCATTTATTTAGTGATCACTGCAATCAGTGACATTTGTGACTGTAATAAGTGTCACTACATTTAGTTTTAGGTCCAGTGTAGCCCCCTAACCCCCCCTAATAAAGGTTTAACCCCCTGATCACCCCCCAGATAACCCTTTCACCCCCTAGCACCGCCGTCACTAAGCAATCATTTTTCTGATCGATGTCTTAGCCGTCGGTGATGCTGATCGGTAGCCAGTAATTTTTTTTAGGTTCGACCGCAGGTTTTATAGCGTCGGGTACCCCCATATATTACCTAATGAAGGTTTAACCCCCTTGATCGCCCCCCAGGTAACCCCTTTCACCCCTATCACCACTGTCACTAAGTATAATTTTTCTGATCGATGTCTTAGCGTCGGCGATACTGATCGGTATCCAGTAATTTTTTTTAGGTTCGCTGCAGGTTTTTATAGCGTCGGGTACCCCCATATATTTACCTAATAAAGGTTTAACCCCCTTGATCACCCCCAGGTAACCTTTCACCCCCTAGCACCGCCGTCGCTATGCGATCATTTTTCAGATCGAGTGTCTTAGCGTCGGTGATGCTGATCGGTAGCCAGTAATTTTTTTTAGGTTCGCCGCAGGTTTTTATAGCGTCGGGTACCCCCATATATTACCTAATAAAGGTTTAACCCCCCTTGATCGCCCCCCCAGGTAACCCTTTCACCCCCTAGCACCGCCATCACTATGCGATCTTTTTTCTGATCGATGTCTTAGCGTCGGTGATGCTGATCGGTAGCCAGTAATTTTTTTTTAGGTTCGCCGCAGGTTTTTATAGCGTCGGGTACCCCCATATATACCTAATAAAGGTGTAACCCCCTTGATCACCCCCCAGGTAACCCTTTCACCCCCTAGCACCGCCATCCACTATGCGATCATTTTCTGATCGATGTCTTAGCGTCGGTGATGCTGATCGGTAGCCAGTAATTTTTTTTAGGTTCGCCGCAGGTTTTTATAGCGTCCAGTACCCCCATATATTATCTAATAAAGGTTTAACCCCCTGATGGCCCCCAGGTAAACCCTTTCACCCCCTATCACCACTGTCGCTAAGCAATCGTTTTTATGATCGTTGTCTTAGTGTCGGTGATGCCGATAGGTAGCCAGTAATTTTTTTTTAGGTTCGCCGTCAGGTTTTTATATAGCGTCAGGTACCCCCATATATTGCCTAATAAAGGTTTTAACCCCCTAATTGCCCCTAGTTAACCCTTTCACCAGTGATCATCATATAAGTGTTACGGGTGACGCTGGTTAGTTAGTTTGCTTTTTATAGTGTCAGGGCACCCCGCCGTATATAACCCAATAAAGGTTTAAACCCCCTGATTGCCGGCGGGTGATATCAGTTAGGTTTTAGCATCAGAGAGGGTCTGCGTCCACACCCCAGGCAGCGTCAGGTTAGTGCCAGTAGCGCTAACACCCACACGTGAAGCATACACCCCCCTTAGTGGTATAGTATCTGAACAGTTCAATATCTGATCTGATCAGATCTATACTAGCGTTCCCCAGCAGTTTAGGGTTCCCAAAAACGCACTGTTAGTGGGATCAGCCCAAGATACCTGCTAGCACCTGCGTTTTGCCCCTCCCGTCAGCCCAGGCCACCGAAGTGCAGTATTGATCGATCACTGTCACTTGCAAAACACAACACACATAACTGCAGCATTCGCAGAGACAGGCCTGATCCCTGCGACTACCAGTGCTGTAGGAGGTGATTTCACCACCACAGTTAAAAAAAAAAGCAAATATGCCGAAGCATTGGGGCAGCAGGAGCGGAGGAGCTATTTTGCTCCCTAATGCCGCGTATATACGGTCGAAATTCCGATGGAGGCTTGCCCGTGGGAAAAGTCTGACCATGTGTACGCGGCCATAACTTTTGCGAGAAGATGCCCCCATGCTTCGGCATATATAAATGGTGCATGTATGCCCATCATTAGAAGTGGGTGGATGAAGGGCGGTATTCCTAATGGAGGGCATACCCACCAATCAATCTTTTTTTTTCGTTCAGCCAACAGGCTGCATGAAAAAAAAAGATTACAATACATGTCCAACAAGGACCAGCAACGTACTGGTATGTTGCTTGGACTTTGAATGTTTATACCAGAATGATGCCTGCGGGTTTAGGTATCATCTTGGTATCATTCTTTTCAGCCTGCGGCCGGCTTTCATGTAAAAGCAATCCTAGTGGCTAATTAGCCTCTGGACTGCTTTTACAAGCAGTGGGAGGGAATGTCCCCCCCGGATATAAAAAGCGCCATTGGGAAATTGGGAAAGCATTTTATCACACCGATCTTGGTGTGGTCAGATGCTTTGAGGGCAGAGGAAATATCTAGGGTCCAATAGACCCCAGTTTTTTCAAAAAAGAGTACCTGTCATTAACTATTGCTATCATAGGGGATAATTACATTCCCTGAGATAACAATAAAAAGTGATAAAAAATAAATAAATATGGAAGCAACAGTTTAAAAATAAAATAAAAAAGCAAAATTAATAATAATAAAAAAAAAAAAGGCACCCCTGTCCTGCCCTGCTCTTGCCCAAATGGCGAACGCAAGCGTCGGTCTGGCGTCATATGTAAACAGCAATTGCACCATGCATGTGAGGTATCACCGCGAAGGTCAGATCGAGGGCAGTAATTTTAGCAGTAGACCTCCTCTGTAAATCTAACGGGGTAACCTGTAAATGCTTTTAAAGGCTTTTTAAAATGTATGTAGTTTGTCGCCAATGCGCGTTTGTGCGAAATTTTAAAGCATGTCGTGTTTGGTATCTATGTACTCGGCCTAAGATCATCTTTTTTATTTCATCAAACATTTGGGCAATATAGTGTGTTTTAGTGCATTAAAATTAAAAAAGTGTATTTTTTCCCAAAAAAATGCGTTTGAAAAATCGCTGCGCAAATACTGTGTAGAAAAAAAAAATGCAACACCCACCATTTTATTCTGTAGGGCCTTTGCTTTAAAAATATATATAATGTTTGGGGGTTCAACATAATTTTCTTGCAAAAAAAAATGTTTTCATGTAAACAAAAAGTGTCAAAAAGGGCCTTTGTCTCAAGTGGTTAGAAGAGTGGATGTAAGCTTCCTAATGTTGTGTATAAAATGCCAGAACAGTTCAAAACCCCCATAATGACCCCATTTTGGAAAGTAGACACCCTAAGCTATATACTGAGAGGCATGTCGAGTCCATGGAATATTTTATATGTTGACACAAGTTGCGGAAAAAATATATATTTTTTTTTTTTGCACAAAGTTGTCACTAAATGATATATTGCTCAAACATGCCATGGGCATATGTGGAATTACACCCCAAAATACATTCTGTTGCTTCTCCTGAGTACGGGGATACCACATGTGTGAGACTTTTTGGGAGCCTAGCCGCGTACGGGACCCCAAAAACCAAGCACCGCCTTCAGGCTTTCTAAGGGTGTCAATTTTTGATTTCACTTCTCACTGCCTATCACAGTTTCGGAGGCCATGGAATGCCCAGATGGCACAAAACCCCCCCAAATGACCCCATTTTGGAAAGTAGACACCCCAAGCTATTTGCTGAGAGGTATTGTGAGTAATTTGCAGATCTCGCTTTTTGTCACAAAGTTTTGAAAATTGAAAAAAAAAGAAAAAAAAAAATGTTCTTTCTTCATTTTCAAAAACAATATGAGAGCTGTAAAATACTCACCATGCCTCTCAGCAAACAGCTTGGGGTGTCTACTTTCCAAAATGGGGTCATTTGGGGGGGTTTTGTGCTATTTTGGCTTTTTATGGCCTTCAAAACTGTGATAGGTAGTGAGGAGTGAAATCAAAAATTTGCGCCCTTAGAAATCCTGGAGGCAGTGCTTGGTTTCCGGGGTCCCGTACGTGGCTAGGCTCATAAAAAGTCTCCCACACATGTGGTATCCCCGTACTCAGGAGAAGCAGCAGAATGTATTTTGGGGGTGCAATTTCACATATAACCATGGCATGTGTGAGCAATATCATCATTAGTGACAACTTTTTGTAATTTTTTTTTTTTTTTGTCATTATTCAATCACTTGGGACAAAAAAAAATTATTCAATGGCTCAACATTGCCTCTCAGCATTTCCTTGGGGTGTCTACTTTCTAAAATGGGGTCATTTGGGGGGGGTTTTGTACTGCCCTGTCATTTTAGCACCTCAAGAAATGAGATAGGCAGTCATAAATGAAAAGCTGTGTAAATTCCAGAAAATGTAACCTAGTTTGTAAACGCTATAACTTTTGCGCAAACTGATAAATATACGCTTATTGACATTTTTTTTACTAAAGACATGTGGCTGAATACATATTGGCCTAAATGTATGACTAAAATTGAGTTTATTCGATTTTTCTTATAACAAAAAAGTAGAAAATATCATTTTTTTTCAAAATTTTCGGTCTTTTTCCGTTTATATCGCAAAAAATAAAATCGCAGAGGCAATCAAATACCATTAAAAGAAAGCTCTATTTGTGGGAAGAAAAGGATGCAAATTTCGTTTGGGTACAACATTGCATGTCCGCACAATTTACAGTTAAAGCAGCGCAGTGCAAAATTCTGAATTCACCTCTGGTCCTTTAGCTACCAAATGGTCCGGGGCTTAAGTGGTTAAAAGATAAAATAACCAGCTTTTGTTGCAATAATCATCCTTAATCCAAGGTTTTCTCAATAGACTTGTTATGGCTCTAAATATCCTCAGTCTGATGACCAGCATCATTTAATCTACTTTCCCTGAGCCTTAGGTCATCTGGACCTGCTTCCCAGCCTGTACTTGGACAGTGATAAGAGAAGCAGTACGATGATGAGCCCATTTCTGTCACTCTTCTTTCTCCTCCTATAAGCGATCTGCTAGTCAGCACATGAACTGATTGGCTCCTTGTATTGTTTCTACCTCTTACAATGACTGCAAGAAGCTGATACAAGGTCAAATTCAGGTACGTACACTACTTGCATTGAAAAATATACAATAATTATTTATTAATAAATACAGAGCTGCAATACATTGTATACTTTAAAACTGCCTGAATTTTGCATTAATTCTTTACTTATATGTTATTTTTTTCAGTTAAGTTAAAAAAAAGATATTTTTTATTATTTTGATCCTTTTTTTGTATATTATTATTTATTCTTATCTCACAATGTATACTTTTACTAGGCGCCATGAAATATATATAATATCCAGTGCCTTGAAACAGCATTTTTGTCATGTTACAACCAAAAACATACATTTAATTTATTGCAATTTTATGTGACCAACACAAAGTAGCAGATAATTGTGAAGTGAAAGGAAAATGATAAATGGTTTTCCCACATTTTTTACAAATAAATATTTGAAAAATGTGGCGTGCATTTGTAATTCAGCCCCCCTGTGGCGATACTTTGTAGAACCACCTTCACTGCAATTACAGATGCAAGTCTTTTTAGGTCTCTACTAGCTTTGCACATCTAGAGAGTGTAATTTTTGTAACATGACAAAATGTAGAACATTTCTAGGGTATGAATACTTTTTCAAGGCACCGTGTGTGTGTGTATATATATATATTTAATATATATATATATATATATATTTATTTTATTCTTTTCATTTTGAAAGTCTTCAATTATTTCAAAGTATAGAAAACTATTTTAGTGGGACCGTTACTATTTTATGACAATACACAAATACTGTATATATCGTCCATTACACAGGATACAGTCAGGTACAGTCAAAACAATCTTAGGGTAATGAAGGCATTATACCAAGGACTCAATCTTTTGTTTGGTTGGATATTTAAACAAACGTGTATACAAAACAGAAAATTCAGATAAAAAAAAACATTTCTGTGCAAGTACCAGAAACTGTTTCACTTTGAGAAAGCAAGAGTGATTAAAAGATCAGACTGACATGTGATGTTCACGTGAGCTAGGGAGGATGCAGTCTCCCTATATTTTATCACATTTAGCTGAGCATCCTCTGTAGATATTTTGTAACAAAACTGTCCTATGCCAACAGACATGCTGGAGATTTGGGTTGCTGGTCTAACACAGACCATAGTTCTCCTGAAGTCTGACAAGTATGGGATGAGCCGAACACCCCCCGGTTCGGTTTGCACCAGAACCTGGGAACGGACCCTGAATTTTGCTCGAACTAGGGAACCCTGTTAAAGTCTATGGGGACTCAAACATTCAGAATCAAAAGTGCTAATTTTAAAGGGCTAATATGCGAGTTATTGTCATAAAAAGGGTTTGGGGACCCGGGTCCTGCCCCAGGGGACATGTATCAATGCAAAAAGAAGTTTTAAAAATGTCTGTTTTTTTCAGGAGCAGTTATTTTAATGATGCCTAAAGTGAAAAAAAGACATTTAAAACTGCTTGCAAGCTTTAATGTAATGTCTGGTCAATATGGGATGAAAATCATTGAGAAAAATGGCATGGGTAACCCCCCTTCCCTAAGCCCATTACCAGCCCCTTTGGGTCTTGTATGTGTAACGAAAGTCACTTTTGGGCACAGGGTGAGCAAGAAAATAATGGACATTAAGAATATGTATTTGGATTGCTTTTAAATGGGACAGTTAATATTAATCCACAATATTCCCCAGGATATCTGTAAAGGAATATTTACTGTTTGATTCTGAACTCAACATGTTAGTTGAAAGATGCTTATGTCATCACCCCCAGCCACCCCTGTCTTTTGTAATGCAAATGGATTTAGGATAGCTTCTAAGGGTCTTTTCATTGTGATTGTGGTAATTAACTATGCTATTGTGGGAGGGAGTTCTGTGTTATGTTGATGGTGTCTTCTTAACTACAAGGCGGCAAGTCTAGCCTAAATGTCTCTGAGCCAGGCTGCTAAAAAGTAATTAGGTAATTAGCATGTTAATTAGGTCTGGTCACAGGTGTAATTCCAGAGAAATATGATGCACCTCCTCTTTTAACTGTGTATAAAACTTGTGTTTTTTTAATAAAGATTGTCAGTCCTGCTTAAACCTCAAGACAGAGCGTTTGACTCGTACTTGGGGGAGAATTATTCTTATGGGTCTTATTCGGCTGGTTGGAGTGTCGGTAGCTGACTTGTATTCGGGAATGGAATATCCTAAACGGCGTTAACCCCTTTCATACTTGGGATTGCCGTTACATTGGTGGCAGCAGCGGGATGATTCCCACAGCCTAGAAGGACAGCTAGAAGAGGAAACAGGCCAATGGAAGCACAATATGAACGGCTAAAGCACTCTACCCTCAAGGACTTACTGGAGAACCGGGGCCGACCGGCCAACAACCTTAAGAAGAGGGACATTATCGCAGAACTAGTCTAAATGGATGGAGCCGAAAGACCCAACATAACCGTAAGGCCCAGCATAGCAGACAGGACACCTGAAGAGGCAAGTTTTGATCGGGCTGTTAACATAAGCACATTAAGGGCCTTAACACTCCATTGGAGATCATAGGCCAAGTTATAGCGGCTGTGGAGGTAAATTTGATACAGAAAAGAGGTGCTGTGGTAGCAGAAGTCACAGCAGCACCAACTGAAAGGAGAAAGGTACATTTTGCTGCTTTTAAAAATTTCAGCGAAACAGAACTGGAGATTGATGGGTACCTTGCCGACTTTGAACTGCAAGGTGCCCTACACCGGGTGCCCACAGAGGAATGGGTTACCATTTTGTCTGGGAAATTGTCTGGCCGGGCCAGTGAAGCGTTCAGGGCCATCCCAGACGAGGATATTATAAACTATGGACTGGTAAAAGAAGCCCTGTTGGCCAGGTATGCCATCACACCGGAGGCATACCGGAGGCGGTTCCGAGAGACTAGCAAGCATGCCGCCAACACCGCACGGCATCCCACTTGGTCACTAGATGCCAAGCAGTATCTGGGGGAAGAGGTGCTGCAGGTGTTCCTGCTGGAGAACTTCTTTGACAAACTGTCCCCGGAAGTCAGAGAGTGGTTCCGGGACCAAAAACCTTTCACATTGCCTGAAGCAGCTCGCCTGGCGGACGAATACACGGACGCCCACAAACTGGATAACCCTGTGGTCAAGACAATAGCTCGGGTGGATTATCGATTAGCGACACCCCCTCCAGCTGCCGCTTACCAACCACAGTTGCACCACCCTGCAGCACCACCTCCAGCGGCCACTTATCCTCAGCAGCCCAGGTTCAACTCCCAGGACTACTCACAACCCATCAGGTGTTTCGGATGTAAACAGCTAGGACACAAAAAGCCAGACTGTCCCTTGAATCCAGCAAGGCAGTCCCAGTCTTGGAGAAAGCCAGCAGGGGGGAACCCCCCGCACATCCATGCCTGCGGCCCACTGCGTTGAGGAGGAAGAACATTGGGGCATCCTGCACAAGGCTGATCCAGTACAAGCAGCTAACCGGGACAACAGGCAGCAACACAGGCAGACTGTCCGGGTTAATGGAAAGGTAGCCAATGGCCTACGTTATACTGGCGCCATCATGACCGTACTACAGAAGAACCTCATCCCAGAGAGCCAACACACCGGAGACACTGTAGCCGTAAGAGTAGCGGGAGGCACCGTCTTCCGGCTACCCGTTTCCCGTGTTCACCTGGATTGGGGGGTTTGTTCGGGACACGTGAATGTGGGGGTGATGAAGGATTTGCCAGCGGATGTACTAATGGGGAATTATTTGGCCCCCCTCGTTTCTGCTTATGCCCCAATGGGCCCTGCTGAAGCCAACCCAGTGACTACCCGTGCCCAGACCCGTGATGCTGGAACTGGCCCGCTTGCTGCTGAGACCCAGGTGAGACTATCTTCCCCGACATGTACCATAGATCACGCGACCCTAGGCTAGGATATTTTATAGGCATTCGGGAGGGAAACCCGGGAGGACCCGACCTTACAGAAGTATAGGGCTAAGGCAGATACTCAGTAAAGGGGAATAGATGGGGAGCTTTATGAATAGGTGGGGGATAGATTGTATAGGATCCCTAAGCCATCCCAGAGAAGTAAGGCCCCTTCGCAGAAACATCAGCTGGAGATTCTGCGAATTGGGCATGATATACCACTAGCAGGACATCTAGGGTCCCGTCGCACAGCCCATAGGATTACACAGAATTTCTTCTGGCCCAATTTTAACCAGGATGTGTGACAATACTGCAAAACGTGTGACACATGTCAACGGATAGGTAAGAGGGGGGACCACCCTAAAGCTAGACTTATGTCCATACCTATTATTGGGGAGCCCTTTTACCGCATAGCCGTTGACATTGTGTGTCCCTTGGCCAGGCCTAGTCCATCCGGGAAGAAGTATATTCTCACCGATGTGGACTCACCCGTTACCCAGAGGCAGTAGCTATGTCCAACATTGAAGCCGAGACAGTAGCTGATGCCCTGGTTAAGATATTTACTAGAGTGGGGTTCCCTAAGGAGATTCTCTCTTACCAGGGTACCCAGTTTACCACTGTGCTCACCCAGCAGTTGTGGAAGGTGTGCAATATTAGGCCCTTGCTGAGCTCACCTTACCACCCCCAGACTAATGGTCTCTGCGAGTGCTTTAACGGGACCCTCAAGCAACTGCTGAAGACCTTTTTGGACGCTTGCAGAGACTGGGAGAGATTCCTGCCTCACCTGCTATTTGGGTACAGAGAGGTACCCCAGGAATCTATGGGGTTCTCTCCCTTCGAGTTACTCTATGGGAGAAGGGTCTGCGGACCCCTCAATCTCATCAGGGGAGGGAGAGACAGAGCAGGAAGGGACCCCATAGTACCCTATGTTCTGGAACTCAAGGACCGCATGGAGCAACTGTCTCTGATGGTAAGGGAGAATCTCCAGGTGGCCCAGGGGAGACAGAAGAGATGGTACGATCGGGGGGCCCAATAGCATATCTTCCAGGTTGGGCAGAAGGTCTCGTGCTCAAGTCAAGTCAAGTCAAGTCAACTCGTGCTCGTGCTCAAGCCTGTGAAGACTGACAAGATGCAGGCATCTTGGCAGGGCCCGTATAAAGTAGTAGCCCAGGTATGTGATACTACCTATGTTATTGTCAGCTGTGCAGATGAAAGAATCCAGCAAACCTTTCATGTGAACATGCTGAAGGAGTATCAGGAACGGCAGGAGGATGTTGCTGCAGTATGTGCCCCTGCTGCGGATGACTCAGAAAGTTTACCCCTCCCTGACTTCCTAGAGAGAGACCCCCAGACCGACCTCATTAGCCTTGTACAGCTAGGGGACCGGTTAACTGTGGGAGAAACAGGCGACTTTCTCCCAAAAATTGTGCTATACGACCCTGGTTGTGCATAAGGTAGAGACCCCTGGACAAGCACCCCTTCAACAACCCCCCTACCGTATCCCTGAAGCAGTCCGAGAAGGATTGCGGAAGGAGATACAGGAGATGATTCAGTTAGGAGTCATTGAGCCCTCTGACAGCCCTTGGGCCTCGCTTGTAGTCCTGGTGCCTAAGAAAGACGGAACTACCCGGTTCTGCGTGGACTACAGGCGACTCAATGAGAAGACCACCACTGATGCCTACCCGATGCCCAGGGTAGACGAACTGCTAGATTGTATAGCCAGGGTACATTATTTAACTACAATAGACCTGTGTAAGGGTTATTGGCAGATTCCCCTGGCTGAGGATGCTAACCCCAAAGTCAGCATTTTTCACCCCGTTTGGCCTGTACCAGTCTAAGGTCATGCCATTCGGGATGAAAAATGCCCCAGCTACCTTCCAATATATGGTGGATAGACTCCTCGATGGCTTCCAAGATTTTGCATGTGCATACCTGGATTACATTGCGATCTATAGTGGGTCTTGGGAGGAGCACCTGGTTCACGTAGGGGTGGTTCTGGACAAGATTCGGGCCGCAGGCCTGACCTTGAAACCAGACAAGTGCCATCTAGGTATGGCGGAGGTGCAGTACCTGGGACACCGTGTAGGGTGTTGGAACCAGAGACCAGAACCAGCCAATAGGCTTGTGCAATTCGTTTCGTAACGAATCAAAATTCGTCCGAATTTAGCAACTTTCGGACATTCGGAAGCATTCGAATTTCCGAACAGAGCAATTACGAATAAAACCGAATCCGAAATAAATTATACCGCAAAATAGCGAATGCCCGAAGGTCTTCGGCATAATTCGTTATGAAAAAAGTTACGAATGTACGAATCCATTCGAAGCACAATAACACTCACTCTGCTCTCTGCTTCTCCCTCACCATGCTGAACTCCCTCTCAAAATGGTGTACAGGGGCGGAGGCTATAGCCGCATGAAAAAACGAAAGTAAAATACGAGATTTCAAATCCATTCGAAGCACAATAACACTCACTCTGCTCTGCTCTCTGCTTCTCCCTCACCGTGCTGAACCCTCTCAAAATGGTGTACAGGGGCGGAGCCTATAGCCGCATGTAAAAAACGAAAGTAAAATACGAGATTTCGAATCGTTACAAATAACCGCTATGTATTTAGAAAAGTACAAATCCATTCGAAGCACATTAGGCATAATAGGCAGCGTCGTTGTGAGAGAGACACGGAAAATTACGAATCAACGAACCCAAAAAAAGTTACGAAAGTAGGAGTTGTGTCCAGAATCAACGAAAAACAACGTACTCTACCGAAAGTACGAACCCAAAAAAAGTTACGAAAGTAGGAGTTGTGTCCAGAATCAACGAAAAACAACGTACTCTACCGAAAGTACGAATTATAAAGCAACAAAAAATTCAACGAAAAATGTCGCTTGCAAAAATACGAATGGGTCCGAACACGAAAAATCCCGTCTAGCAAAATTACGAATGATTACGAATCAACAGGACCGGAAAGAAACGAACCGAAACGGAACGAATTTTTCCGTTGTGCACAAGTCTACCAGCCAAGGTAGAGGCAGTAGCTAACTGGCCCACACCCCGTACTAAGACCCAGGTATTAGCCTTCTTGGGGACTGCAGGGTACTACCGAAGTTTTGTCCCTGATTATAGTACTATCGCCAAACCCCTGACTGACCTGACGAAAAAGAATTTACCTAGGCGGGTCCTGTGGTCTCCAACATGTGAAGCCGCGTTTCTAGCCCTCAATCAAGCACTTGTAAATGCCCCTGTCTTGGCTTCCCCAGTACCTAACAAACGTTTCCTTGTCCACACCGATGCTTCCATGTTTGGACTGGGGGCTGTGCTGAGCCAAGTAGGGGAGGATGGAGTAGAACACCCTGTCGTATACCTGAGCAGAAAGCTATTACCCCGGGAAGTGAGCTATGCGGCAGTGGTGAAGGAGTGTTTGGCCCTGGTCTGGGCCCTTAAAAAGTTGAACCCTTATTTGTACGGACAGGAATTTTCATTAGTCACCGACCACAACCCATTGGTCTGGCTTAACCGGGTCGCAGGAGACAATGGCAGGTTGCTGCGGTGGAGCTTAGCCCTGCAACCCTACAACTTCACCATCAGCTACCGACCCGGTAAGCAAAATGGCAATGCGGATGGGTTGTCCCGGCAAACAGACGTCATCCAGGCCTCCTAGTTCCGGACATCACCAAGTTGACCCGAGAAGGATCAAGCCGGGTCTGCCGGAGTGTCCCACAAGGAGGGAGCCATGTAACGAGAGTCACTTTTGGGCACAGGGTGAGCAAAAAAATAATGGACATTAAGAATATGTTTGGATTGCTTTAAAATGGGACAGTAATATTAATCCACAATATTCCCCATGATATCTGTAAAGGACTATTTACTGTTTGTTTGATTCTGAACTCAACATGTTAGTTGAAAGATGCTAATTTCATCACCCCCAGCCACCTTTCTCTTGTAATGCAAATGGATCTAGGATAGCTTCTAAGGGTATTTTCATTGTGGATTGTGGTAATTAAATCTGCTATTGTGGAAGGGAGTTCTGTGTTAATGTTGATTGTGTCTTCTAAACTACAAGGCGGCAAGTCTAGCCTAAATTTCTCTGAGCCAGTCGCTAAAAGTAATTAGGTAATTAGCATGTTAATTAGGTCTGGTCACAGGTGTAATTCCAGAGAAATATGATGCACCTCCTCTTTTAACTGTGTATAAAACTTGTGGTTTTTTGAATAAAGATTGTCAGTCATGCTTAAACCTCAAGACAAAGCGTTTGTCTCGTACTTGGGGGAGAATTATTCTTATGGGTCTTATTCGGCTGGTTGGAGTGTCGTTAGCTGCCTTGTGTTCGGGAATGGAATATCCTACTTGGGATTTCCATTACATATGGATATTAAGGGGAATCCTGCACCCAAATTAAAAAAAGGAAAGGCGTGGGGCCCCCAGGCCCTATATACTCTGAACAGCAGTATACAGGCGGTGCAAACAAGACAGGGACTGTAGGTTTGTTGTTACGTAGAATCTGTTTGTAATTTTGAACTGGTACATTTTTAAGATGTAGCCCCAGCCAAAAATCTATTTTTAAGCTTTTTGGAAAACATAGGGAAGGGTTATCACCTCTGTAACATTTGTTTTGCTGTCTGTGCACCTGTTCAGAACATTTCACCTCACTTTCCGTCCCAATGACAAATGTTTTTTGAAAATTTGGGGTTTTTAGTGAAACAAGGATTGGTGATAAAGCATAAGTGGAGAGGAGACACCTTTTTCCCATATTTACTCTTACAGGAGAGAATTTCCCTTCCTAGGGGTAGATTTCCTCTCACTTCCTGTTGTCTCCTTCCGTTTGCAAGTAGGAGTCGTTTGTAAGTTGGATGTTTGAAAGTAGGGGCCTGCCGTATATACTCTGCAGAAATTTGGCCCTTAGGTGTTGGTGTTGCCACAACACTGTAAGCCCTCACAGTTACTCTTGGTGGGCGCTGGAATGCCCTGCTGTGAACTATTATATCAAGAATTGTAATTACATGCCATTGTTGAACAGTGGTAGGAAAAATTGGGCCTTTGGTGGTGGTGGTGGTGGTGCTGGTGCCACAACACTGTAAGTCCTCACAGTTACTCTTGGTGGGCGCAGGAATGGGCCCTGCTGTGAAATATTAGATCAAGAATTGTAATTACATGCCCCTGTTGAACAGGGGCATAAAAATTGGGCCTTAGGCACTGGTGCCACAACACTGGAACCCCTCACAGATACTCTAGTTGGAGAGCAGGAATGAGCCCTGCTGCAAAGTATTGCATCACAAATTGTAATTACACGCCCCTGTTAAACAGGGGCTGAAAAATTGGGCCTTAGGCACTGGTGCTGGTGCCACAACACTGCAACCCCTCACAGATACTCTAGTTAGAGCGCAGGAATGAGTCCTGTTGCAAAGTATTGCATCAAAAATTGTAATTACACGCCCCTGTTAAACAGGGGCTGAAAAATTGGGCCTTAGCCACTGGTGGCGGTGCCCAGAACCAAAAATGTTCTTACAAGCTATTAGCATGAGGATAGTCACTCAGCATAACAGGATAGTCACTCAGCATCAGCATAGGCAGTCTTGAAAGTATTTGAAGGGATCTGACATTTAAAAATTATTCGGTTACATCAGCATCAGGTGCTTGGTAGCTGGTGGTGATCCAAGACTGATTAATTTTTATGAAGGTCAGTCGATCGACCGAGTCGGAGGACAGGCACACCCTGTGATCGGTTACAAAGCCTCCAGCAGCACTGAATGTGCGTTCCGAAAGAACGCTGGATGCAGGACAGGCAAGTAGCTCAATTGCATACTGTGCAAGCTCTGGCCAGTGATCCATCCTCAAGACCCAGTAACCCAGAGGATTTTCGGTGTCCAAGTCTGATCTTGCCCCTAGGTATCCCTGCACCATGCAAACCAGACGCTGGCGATGGTTGCTGGAACTGATCATACCTTGGGGCTGCGGACTAAAAAATTGTCTGAACGTATCGGTCAGACGGCCACCTTCTCCACCACTCCTTCTTTGACTGACCGAAGCCTCAGCAACATGTTGTCCAGGACCAGGAATTTGTAACCTCCCAGTCTCTGGGAACGCGTTGCACAGACCTTTCTGCAAGGCCTCCTGAAGATGTTTCATCTTCTGCTCCCTCTACGACGGCAAGATAAGGTCCACAACCTTACCCTTGTAACGTGGATCAAGGAGGGTTGCCAGCCAGTAATGATTCCTCTCCTTGATAGCACGAATACGAGGATCCTTCCGCAGGCTTTGCAGGATCAGGGAGGCCATGCAGCGTAGGTTTGCTGAGGCATTCGGTCCGGAGTCCTCCGGGTCACTCGGGCCACATGATCCGCAGCCACCTCCTCCCAGCCACGTACAAGTCCATGGGTGTCTTGGGACTGTAATTGATCCCTTGAAGACTGCTGCTGATGCTGAGTTCTAGGCTCCACCTCCATGCTGACACAATAATCCTCCTCCTCGTCCTCTTCCTGTGTGATAGGCGGGCCAGCAGGAACACTGTCTGGATAAAAGGGGCCTTGAGAGGTAAGTAAGTCCTCCTCTTCCTCCCTCTGTTCTGCCTCAAGTGCCCTGTCCATTATTCCACGCAGCGTGTGCTCCAACAGGTGGACAAGAGGGACAGTGTCACTGATGCATGCACTGTCACTTCTCACCATCCTTGTGGCCTCCTCAAATGTTGACAGGACAGTGCATGCATCCCTCATCATGACCAACTGGCGTGGCAAAAAAAACAAGCCCCCGTGACCCTGTCCTGGTGCCATATTGGCACAGATACTCATTGATGGCCCTCTGCTGCGTGTGCAGCCACTGCAGCATGGCCAACATTGAGTTCCACCTGGTGGGCATGTCACAGATTAGGCAGTTCTTGGGCAGGTCAGCCAGCCAAGCACTGGCATTATATGACCGGCGGAAATGCACACAGACTTTCCTGGCCTGCTTCAGGACATCCTGTAAGCCCGGGTACCTGCCCAAGAACCGCTGCACCACCAAGTTCAGGACGTGAGCCAAACAGGGCACATGGGTCAGGTGTCCCTGTCGGAGAGCGGAGAGGAGGTTGGTGCCATTGTCGGAAACCACCATTCCTGGCTTAAACTAGTGTGGAGTCAACCACCCCTGAGCCTACCCCTGCCGAGCTGACAGAATCTCTGCCCCCAGTGTGGCTCCTGTCCCCCAAGCACACCAGCTCAAACACCGCATGGCATCTCTTTGCCTCCGTACTTGCATAGCCCCTTGAACGCCTACGAAGCATGGCTGGTTTTGAGGACAAAGCACAGGAAGAGTCTCAGAATCACCAGTAGTAGCATTTTGGAGGCGTGGTGGCGGAACAACCTCCAACACTACTGCACCTTGTCCTGCATCCTTCCCAGCTGCCAGCAGAGTCACCCAATGCGCCGTGAAAGATAGGTAACATCCCTGTCCATGTCTGCTGGACCATGAGTCAGCGGTAATATGCACCTTACCAGTGACCACCCTGTCCAGTGAGGCCAAGACATTGCCTTCCACATGCCGGTAGAGAGCCGGAATCGCCTTCTGTGAGAAAAAGTGGCATTTGGGAACCTGCCACTGAGGAACCACACATTCCACAAACTCATGGAAGGGGGCAGAGTCTACCAACTGAAAAGGCAGCAGTTGAAGTGCTAGAAATTTAGCCAAGCTAGCATTCAATCGCTGGGCATGTCGATGGCTGGGAGTGAACTTATTTTGGCAGTGCAGCAGCTGGGGCAGGGAAATTTGCCTGGTGCAATCTGACGTTGGTGTACCGATAGCAGATTGCCCGCAAGTACTTGGCTGTGACACACTTAATTCTACACCTTCATTCCTCTCAGTGCAGGTTCCAGAGAGGACTGAAGGTATAGTGGGATTGGAGATCCCAGCTGATGAGGAGCAAGGAGAGGTCTGCTTTGTTCTTCATGTGGAACTTTTAGGTGTGCTTGCCAACGAACTGCATGGCAGGTCAACATATGTCTGATCAAGCATGTGGTGCCCAAGCGGGTGATGTTTTGGCCATGCGAGATACGCCTGAGACATATGTTGCAAATAGCAGCTCTGCGATCTGATGCACTCGTCTCAAAAAAGGCCCACACCAAAGAACTTTTGGAATAACGCGCAGAGACAGCAGCGGCCTGCACATGCAGAGCTCTGCGGTGTAATGCTGCCGGTGTGCTGCCCTTAAGCTGGCCCCTGGAGGGCATCCTGCCTCATTGGAGATGTGCCTCCTCCTCCTCCTCTCTCCTATCAGGCACCCACGTAGAGTCCGTGACCTCATCATCCCCTCCCTCCTCATCACTGTAGCAAACCTGGCAGTATGCTGCAGCTGGGGGAACATGACTGCCAGATTGCTGTCCTTCTTGGGTACCCCCTCTCTCTGGGCTCACGTTACTGCCTTCCTCTAGCTGGGTACCATCATTGGAGCCTTCAAAACGCTGGGCATCCTCTGGAGCATGTACCCAACACTGTGGTCAAACAGTTTGGGGGACTCCTAAGGAGGACATGGTGGGGCTAGGGAAAGGAGTGACTGATGCCATTGAGCCGAGGGAAGAGGCCGCTTTGGCAGCTGCTTTGCCAGACAAAGTGCCCTGAGCCTGAGTGAGAGAGGATGAGGAGGATAAGAACGGCTTGGTCATCCACTCTACCAAGTCTTTGGCATGTTGCAGCTCAACGCGGCCAACTGCTGGAAAAAAGGACAAGCGTGTCCCACGGCCACGTGCTGATGAGGATGCACCGTGTCCACGACCAGCACTGTTGCCTCTAGACACAGAGCCTGCTTGCCCTCTTTTATTGGCTCGTGACTGACTGCCTCTCCTTGTTGTCCTTCCAGACATACTAATGGCCTGCAGGGAGCTGTAGCTGCACAAAGCTGGGATGTATATATATATATATATATATATATATATACTGATTATACTGCAGCTAGCAGAATCAACTGCCTGCCTGTAGTTTTATTAGTATGAAAACACCAGCAATTGTCTTTAGTTAGCTTTAGTTGCACACTGTGCAGAGGGCACAGTACACTAACTGTAAATACTGCAGATCCCTGCCTGTATTTGTATGAGAACACCAGCAATTGTATTCAGGTAAGCTTTAGGTGCACACTGTGCAAAGGACACTAAAACAAGATACTGCAGCTCCCTGCCTGTATTTGTATGAGAACACGAGCAATTGTATTCAGGTAAGATTTAGGTGCACACTGTGAAAAGGACACTAAAACAAAATACTGCAGCTCCCTGCCTGTATTTGTATGAGAACACCAGCAATTGTATTCAGGTAAGCTTTAGGTGCACACTGTGCAAAGGACACTAAAACAAAATACTGCAGCTTCCTGCCTGTATTTGTATGAGAACACCAGCAATTGTATTCAGGTAAGCTTTAGGTGCACACTGTGCAAAGGACACTAAATCAAAATACTGCAGCTCCCTGCCTGTATTTGTATGAGAACACCAGCAATTGTATTCCGGTAAGCTTTAGGTGCACACTGTGCAAAGGACACAGTACACTAAGTGAAAATACTGCAGCAAGCACAATCACCTGCCTGCCTGTCAGTATATTATGAAGAGAATAACAGGAACGGATCTAGCTAAACTGAATACAGTGTATAAATATATATACAACACCTAGGATGCATATATATCCTCTACACACTGTAACTGAAGCTAACTGACTCGCCTGCCTGCTCTATCTAACTCAAATTAAATGACACTGTCTCTCCCTCTCTGTCTGTCTTTAACCACCGCCGCAACACACTACACAAGGCCGCCACGCAGGGCGTGTAATAAACCCCCTGAGACATAATTGGCCAAAGCCATCCTGGCTTTGGCCAATTATGGCTCTCCGTTTTTTCCGAGCTGTGATTGGCCAAAGCATGCGGGTCATAGTGCATTCTTGGCCAATCATCAGCCAGCAATGCACTGCAATGCCGCAGTGAATTATGGGCCGTGACGCGCCACTCTAATTTGGCGCGAACGGCCCATAATGTTCGAAATTCGGCGAACAGCCGAACAGACGATGTTCGAGTCGAACATGGATTTGACTCGAACTCGAAGCTCATCCCTACTGACAAGCCTATGCACAGTGCTCATAAAAAGGCCCATTGTATTTGCAACTCTTCAGTCTGTGGCAAAAGTTATTGAACTTTTTGACTCTTTCCTCAACAATATACAGTATCAGAATTCTTCAAGAGAAAAAAGTTTTATTAAACCCTTATCTTATATAAAAATGCCGCCTGCTTTAAGATTTGTACATTGCATCATGTGAAGTGTTATTCAACAGTTTCACTCTTTCCTCCTAAAGTACTTTGTACCAGGACTCTTTAAGAGAAAAAAATAAAAGTTTTTCTTACCCCTTATCTCTTATGATTTAAAAAAAGATGCCACATACCTTAGATTTGTATATTGCAGCATGGTAAGAACAGTTTCAACAGTTTCAGCACTAACCCATGTACAACAAAACTAAAAAGGAAAGCTGAAAAATCTCCATGTGTCTATATTTTTTCATAAAACTCATTGCTATTTTAGTCAGATGGATAAAGAAGCCTCATTTGTAGAACAAGTGCTACTGTAGTCATCGACTATTGAACATTCTGTGACATTTACAAATAGTAACAGTTATCAAAGGAAACGCATCGCAAAAGAGAAAACCCACACACAAAATGTGATAGATGAAAAAGATACATTGTACTCTATAGGTTATAACTACACCAATTAATAAATGAATAGAATTCTTCAAAGTATTACACCTTGAAATACCTTTCCAAAAGAATGTGGGAATTGGAAACTGGTAATACTATATCTAACCTACTGTGATAACATCCACTGTAAATGCACAGACAAAAACCCTCCAAAAAGTATAGCCTGCCTTATCAATACTATATCATGCTATGATTGAGCCACTATGCAAGTGCTACATGACTGTCATATGAACATGATCAACAGGGAATCTTTAGACAGGGTCAGAAGTTAAACATTACTGGAGGTTTCTATCATTTGAAAGTTCTTTTTTTTTCCCCATTCAAATTACATTTAAAATGATATAATGATATATATACTTACTGGGAGAGTGAAGAATGATGCTTCAAGTAGTAAATAATGATAATCAATGTGAAAATTATCGTTCAAACCAGCGAATGAAAGAGATAAAGCTAACTACTGGGCCTAACTAGTCAAATGGACCCTGCCTAACCACTAACCAGTGGGTAATGTGCACAAAATCTGCCTGTGCGGAAGACCTTAAACTCTATAGTGCAGAGCTTAAACCTCTAAAGAAAGTGTTTGTAATCTACAGCGTTTAATGATGTCTTTTTGCAAAGTGTTCCAATAACAGACAGTGAAAGAATGGCATGTTCCTTATTAAATAAAGCTCAACCAGTGACAGTAGTGTTCCAGCAAGTGTAAGCAAAGGCTGGTCACCAATCCAACATCTTCCAAATGTTTACCTTAAATATAATCTGTTCTCAGATGGCCATTGTTACAGGCTCGATGAAGGTGGATAGTAGTAAAGCCTCAGTACTTTTGGTTGGATGATGGCTAATTAAAGGTGTAGGATGTAATGTCTTTGTAGCTGGTCTCTGTATTTTTTACTTGTCTCTGGGGTTCAGATGAGAAGCAGTCCATAAAGCCTTGGGCCTCCCCTCTTTAATTTACACTAGGCCATTTTCTAGGATAATGAATAAGGGATTGTTAAACAAATGGTATGAGAGCCTGGACATTGCGCTGGAGAACATGTACTAAAACAAACAATTTTTTTTTTAAATCCCGTTTGGTGGGGAGCAGAGAGTTTAGTAATGCTTAAAGTAAAACATAAAAAATACAAAATTCCATTAAGTACAATGTCTTGGGGTGGTGCCCTGATATCTGTACAATGTAAACAACGGCCATGGCAAAAACTGTAATTTACAAATAAAAATTGCAGCCAGATGGCAGCTCCCAACTGCTTAAAGTGGATGTAAATACTCCATACATCCAGTGAAGTGAACAGCCTCAGATGATACACAGAGATAAGCCAAATCTCCCTACATAAGTTTTACATGTATATCTGCTGTCTTCACATTTATATACTATATTTAAAAATCAATGTTTAGTGTTGCGCTCCTAAATAAATTCATATGCCCTGTACACACGACCGGTTTTCCCGTTGGATAAAAAACCAACGGTTTTCCCGACAGAATTCCTCCCAAGCCTGCCTTGCATACACACGCTCAGACAAAAGTCCGGTGAACTTTTGACTGCCAAGAACGCGGTGACGTAGAAGACTATGACAAGCCGTCAAAATTAAGTTCTATGCTTCTGAGCATGCGTATAATTGTTTCCGAGCATGTGCATTTTTTCCCCTCGGAAAAGCTTACAGACTAACGGTTTTCCCGCAGGGATTTTTTCCTGACAGGAAAAAAGAGATCCTGCTCTCTTTTTTTTTCAGGCAGTTTTCCCAGCGGAAAAACTGTGATGGAGCATACACACGGCCAGGATTCTCGGCCAAAAGCTCTCATAGCAGTTTTCCCGTCTGAAAAAACGGTCTCGTGCACGAGGCATAAGTGCTGGCGAAGTCACGCTAACATATAGATCAATTATAAATAAATTGATGAAATATGTTAAAAATCCATGACTAAAATTGCAAAGAATTGCAAAAAATCAAACAATTATATAAATAAACTGACTAAATCAATAAGTGCCTAAGTGCGGCCTTATATCACCTCAGCTCCCATGACGGACCTATCTTTGGTCAGGGCTCCATATGCACCATACCCATTGTACCAGATTCCATGTAAGTACTCAAGATGGGCTTTTGTGTTCCATCATCTAGTTCCTTTGACCAGCAACCAGATTTAGTTATTTACACTTCATTATATATTTTTTAGATGTCCTGAGCACTAGCCCCTGAAGAGTGTAACTTATACACGAAACACTTCGGGCATCAGAAAACGCATCAACTCAGTTGACAACACAATCATTTACTTATGCTTTTACTGGTTTATTATGCTAATTTTTTCATGTTTTTAGTGCTTGTTGCCATGTGATATCTGTACATATGTAATTCACTGAATGTATTCCATTATCTATACGGATCACTATGTGGCACCTGGTCACACATTGATGTACCTTGTTGCTTATATTGTGCATACCCATACTTATGTGTGTGTAACTCTTGGGAATAGCATCAACCAGAATGTTTTTCCTTCCATGTGATTTCTGTTTGGAGATGTGTCATGCGTTTATTTTGAATAAACATGTACCTTTTTTACCTACACCATGTCTACAGTCTCACTAAAAGTCCCAAACTTCCATTTACTTTTTCAAATTAGGGATGGAGGTGCACTACATATGCGCCTCATTCAAAGTCCCAAACCCCCCCTTTTGATTAAATCAATAAAAGTCCATATAGTGAAATAAAGTGCAAATGGTGCAAATAATGGAGCAGTAAACAATTCCTACAGAGGGCATAAAGTGCAGATGTGATAATAAGGTGCTGTGTAGCATCAATAAGTGATGTTGTGACTTCAATGGAATGAAATCTTCAGTGACTTCAGTGAATGAAATCTTCGGTGTGTATAACACCTGTACGTGTACTACCTTCTTACCTTACTGTTGTAAGGTAATCAGCATGTCAGAGTGTAAGGGCTAGATGATCGCTCAAGGAGGAGGGTCCTTTCCACGTTCCTTTTCAGGGAGTTCTGGTGTATCTATAGCCTGATACCTGCTTCCTCTAACATCTCATCTTTTAGGGCTAGGTCAGTCAGTGCGGATCCACTCAGGTAAATAGACCGGGCATGTATGGGAAAATTCAGAAAGGAAGGGACCTCTATAGTGTAGTAGGTTAAGGCTATTTATTTGTGACCACAATAAAAGACATAGGGGTACTCACATTTAACATAATAAAAGCATGCACAAAGTAAACGAGCACCGAGCTCACGGCCAGACGTCACTTTCGGGTTCCGTCTATCCAACGCATGTTGTCACGAATCACGTGACTTCATCAGGGATAATATGTGATACATGGAAGTGTCTTTATATAGGTTATAATGGGTTCAAATGTCGGTCTGACATTTTCCTGAAGCCCTTACATTGAAAGTAATGGGGTTGCCATTTTCCCGAGGATAGATTTACAAGGCTACGATCGTGGCCATTTTGTTGTAGCCCGTATCATGACGGCCACAATTGTACTGAGTGTATTAGGAGCAAAGGTTACATGGGAATCGAGATTGGATGGTAAACAATGAGTGTGGTTGGCCTGATGGAAGCAGTGTTGATTCCTAAACAGGGGGGATTGGTTTTTAACACACACACAGGCAACAAAGGGGGGGATATAACACACAAGTGCTCATAAGGAGCAACACAGAGAAAGGGGAAAGGGAAATGTGATCCCATAATTAACAAAATAGGTGGACTATTTGGCTCCTAATTGCGAAAAAACTTCTAAAAACATAATTTATATCAATTAAAAATATTAAAATATATAATAAGGGCCATACAAAATAAAATAAAAAGATAGGTAAATGATGTTAAAATATAGGTAAAAAGAGATAAATATATATATATATATATATATATATATATATATATATATATAAAATACTTATATATAAAAAGACGTCATGTGGACTCCGGAAGTAATGTCATATTCAGTATAACCATCTCACATAATGGAGTTAAAATGAGGAAAGGAGAAGATGAAACATTAATCCGTAATATAATAAATAGACTCAGGTAACTCCGGTAGGTTATGATAGGTATTAAAAATCACTAATAAAACAATTTAAGCTTAGACCCTGGGGTGTGAATGTATCAAGAATAAATATCCATTTAGATCCTAGCTGACTAAGGGTTCTGACTTTGTGTCCACCTCTCCAATGCTTCTTTTAAGGTTTGATTCCCCAAAACTTCAAATGGGAGGGGTCTTGTTTGTGATGTGTGGCAAAGTGTTTGGAGACACTATGTTTATCAAAACATTTGATTATATTTTGTATGTGTTCTTTAATGCGAACTTTCAATTGACTCTTTGTGCGGCCAATATATTGTAGGCCGCAGCTACATTCAAGGGCGTATACGGCTCCTTCGGTATTACAGCAGATGAAATCACTAATTTCATATGTGTTGCCTGTGCTGGTAGACGTAAACTTGAATTTATTTTCTCCAGGTCTTTTGGTTTTGGTGCAGGCAAAGCATCGTTTGCATGGGTAAAAGCCTTTACCTGTAAAGAACGTGTATCCAATCGATGGTGGATCTGGGATATGTTTAACTACTTTATCTCTTATGCCGCGTACACACAACCGTTTTTCATGATGAGAAACATGCCATTTTTTAACTTGCTCGTGAAAACCGGTCATGTGTAGGTTCCAAAGCATTTTTCTTGATGAGGAAAATGGGCATTAAAAATTTAGAACCTGCTCTATTTTTTCTCGTCGTTTTTTTCACCTCGTCGTTTTTCTCGTCGTGAAAAACGGTCGTGTATACGCTTTAGCAACGGCTCCTTCTAGTAAAACTAGCGTTCGTAATGGAGATAGCACATTTGTCATGCTGTAACGGACTGAAAAGCACAGAGACTGAAAAGCGTGAATCGGCTAACACCAAACTTTTACTAACACGCGGTAACACAAAATCAGCAAAAGCAGCCCAAAGGGTGGCGCCATCCAAATGGAACTGGCCCTTTATAGTATCGTCAAACGTGTTGTCGTACGTGTTGTACGTCACCGCACTTTGCTCAAGCATTTTTTTTCACAATAGTATGTATGCAAGGCAGGCTTGAGAAGAATCACGTTGAGAAAAACTTTGTTTTTTTCCATGACATTAAAAACGGACGTGTGTAGGCGGCAACAGAGAGAAAAAGGGATTGGGTCCTCTGCTCACTAAATAAGGAAACACTGTGCTGTTTATATGTCAAACGCACAGTGTGGCATTAAGGGCAGACTCACCCATCAAAAGCCCACCAGGGAGAGAGTAAAAGAAAAATAGACTCCCCCAGTTTAAAGACGCCACAGGTGGACCACGCCGCTTATATAAATGCTTTTAATAGTACAAAATATGAAAAGTTTACAAAATTAATTAATGCTCAAAAAACTTGTGTGTACGTGGCATTAGTGTTGGTGCTCTTTTATATACAAATTTCGGTATCTGAGGAAGGAGAGATTTCAAATGTGTATCAGTTAGCAGAATGTGCCAATGTCGTTTAATTAATTTCTCAACATTTTTGTATTGTGCATTATAGTCTAACACGATCGGTACAGTGTTAATTCTGGAGTCCTGTTTCTGCTTGTCTTTAATTAATTCAAAACAGTCTCCTTCCTCAGATACCGAAATGTGTATATAAAAGAGCACCAACACTAAAGCCTCGTACACACAAACGCGATTCCTGAAGAGAAAAGTGCCATGTGAGCTTTTTGTCGCAAATTCTGACCGTGTGTATGCTCCATCGCACTTTTTCTGTGAGAATTCCGGCCAAGAAAAGATTGAGAGCAGGATCTCAATTTTCGTGACAGGAAAAATTCCTACTGGGAATCGCGTTCGCCTATATGCAATTACGACGAGAGAAAAAACATGCATGCTCAGAATCAAGTACGAGACGGAAGTGCTCTGTCTGGCAAAACTAGCGTTCGTAATGGTGATAGCACATTCATCACGCTGCAAATTTGTGGATCTTTTCATGCAGCGCATTCTTTTGTTCTTTATAATGCCAGAATAATGAAGTTGTTTTGCTGCTGATATTCACACAGAGTTCTGACAAACTTATTTCTTTAATATTTCTTCTGATCTCATGAATAATCTTTTTCTGTTTTTAAAGCCATATCTCCATAATAATATTTGAAATTATTTTTCTAAGTCATCTTTTTTTCCTATTTTATTTTAATCAAGATGTCCTTTTTTTTTTGATTATTTTAACCCTGCCGCAAATTAAAAAAAAAAAATGCGTGCGGTTCCCCCAAATATCAATACCAGGCCCTTCAAGTCTGGCATGGATTTTAAGGGGAACTCCACAACAAATAAAAACATGGGATTATGACTCAATATAATAAAAACATAAAGAAAAACAAACAAAGGAAGGAAGGGAAGGGGAAGGGGGGTGAGATGGAAGTTATCTTATACATCCAGCTGATTTTAAGAGCGTAGTCTTTCAGGAGCACATTTAATAGTTCTTAGAATTCTTCAGAAAATTTGAGGCCCTAGGATGAGTAATCCATTCATTCCAATTTTTTAGGAATTTAACTGTGGATCCTTTTTTGTGCGCTAACATTAATTCATAGTGAGCCTGAGTGTTGAGTCTCTGAATAACATCTGATAAGTTAGGTGCTAGGGTAGATTTCCATAATTTGGTTATGGTGAGTCTTGCTGCTGTGAGGATATTAGCGACTATAATTCTAAGATGGGGAGGGTAAAAGTCTAGGTTTAAACTTTATAAGGCCATTTCTGGTGTGAGTCTCTTTAGATTTCCAGTGAGAGACGCTATAAAGGAGGAGACATTTTTCCAAAAACTAGATAAGGCTTTACAACCCCATAATGTGTGTACTAAATTACCAGTATGGGAATCACACCTCCAGCAGATGGGGGATGAGGTGGGAAATATTTTGGAGAGTCTATATGGGGTCAAATACCAGCGGTTCAGTATTTTTTGGATGTTTTCCCAATGTTCAACACATGATGATGTGGTGCTGTTAATATGTATGGCTTTCTGCCACTCTTCCCATGAGAAGGTTTGAGATAGATCCTTCTCCCACTTAATCATGTTTATAGTTTTGGTTTGAAGTGGAAAAGATTAGACATGTGCAATTCGTTTAGTTACGAATTCGTTATCCGTCAAAATTCGTTATATTCGTTGATTCGTAAACATACGAATGAACGAACGGTTCGATAACATTACAAACGAACAACGAATAATCTAAACGAACGAATATGGAAAACAAATAAAATACGAATTTAGTAAATTTGAAACAAACAAAAAACGAAAAAGTGAAAAACGAAAACATAAAAACAACGAAAACACAGAAAAAAGATAAAAAATAACGAAAATAAAAATGAACGAAAACGAGATATTACGAATATTCGAAAAACAAAACAACGAATAACGAACAAAGATCCATATTAACGAATATCAAAATGAACGGAAAAAAAATTACGAATCTTCGGAAAACGGAAATGAAAACAACGACAATTCGTAAAAACTTAAATTCTATTTTGTTAGTTCTGAATTAGTTCTGGACTTTGGCCAATGGCCAATAAGCTTGTCCCTTCCCCTGAAGAGGTTGTCTCTTCCCCCAATGAGCTTGTTTCTTATAGACATGTGCTATAATGTGTGTGTATGTGTGTTTTTCTGTGTTAGACTGCAGTGCATTCCATCCAGAGTCCAGATAGGGTGTGGTTGGGTAGGTTGCACTGTTCTGTTGGATTTTGTGAGTAAATTTTTTACTTGGGAGAGAGAAATTCTTTGTTTCTTAAGGATATTAGATTGAGATTCTAGAGTCTACATTCTAATTTATAATTTTATTTATGTAATATCTCTGACATATTGTATTTTTCTTCTTTGTCAGACTACATTCTAGACAGGGTGTGGGTGGTGTTTGATTTGTGAGTCATTCAAAGAGATTGATATAGAAATTATAAATTTCTTACTATTTCTATTACTCCTAGGATTTTCTAAAGTTCGTTTTTTTCCCTTTTCTGGGACTGTGTTTTATTATATTGCTGTCTGTCTGCCCCTACCTATTTTTTTTGTTGTGTTAGCCAGTGCCACTACTAGGCCAGCCCAGGCAGCATATACTACGTATTCATGGTAGGAGAAGTAGATTAGTATATATTTTTTTTTTGCATGGACCGGTAAAATAAGAATACTCCAGTCCTCAATCCCTCCACTCTCAGTCACACCAACACCAACTCTCATACCAACACACTCACTAACACCAACATTCTCACTTACAAGACTCACACGTCCATTCTCACTCCCAGACATTCTAATTGCAATAAAACCACCAAACCACACAAAAACAACTACAAAAACCACAATATTACTCTCTCATAGTTGCCAACAGTCACGGATTGGCCGGGACGTTCCCGGGATTCAAACCCTTTTCCCGGATTTATTTTGTCCCGGCCAATGTCCCGGCCAATCCGATTTTTCCCGTTTTCCCCGAATTTGGACGCCGCAGGCCGCCGCCGCTAGAGGTCCACGGCTGGCGGAGACAATGTCTCGGCCGGCCGCCATGTTCAAGAAGTCCAAAACACGGATGTAGTACAATAGAAAATAAAGCCGCTGCGGCGCCGCCCACACCCCCACCTCCCCGGGGGTGGGCGGCGCCGCAGCAGCTTTATCTTCTATTGTACTACATCTGTGTTTTGGCTGGCCGGCCGTCCACCCCCCCGCCCCACCCCGCCCCGCTGCAGGTCTGTCTGTAATGGAAAGGGGCGGGGTCGGCAGCGCCACAGCTTAATTTTTATTTTTTTGCAGCCACACTGTCGGCTCCGCCTCTATTTTGTTCCCCTTCGGGGAAGGGGAAACAATAATGGCGGCCGAGACAGGAGACGCCTGTGGTTAAGGGGGGACTCCGCTGGGGATGCCTGTGGTAAGGGGGGACTCCGCTGGGAACGCCTGTGGTAAGGGAGGACTCCGCTGGGGACGGCTGAGGTAAGGGGGGACTCCGCTGGGGACGCCTGATGTAAGGGGGGACTCCGATGGGGACGCCTGATGTAAGGGGGGACTCCGATGGGGACGCCTGATGTAAGGGGGGACTCCGCTGGGGACGCCTGATGTAAGGGGGGACTCCGCTGGGGACGCCTGATGTAAGGGGGGACTCCGATGGGGACGCCTGATGTAAGGGGGGACTCCGCTGGGAACGCCTGTGGTAAGGGAGGACTCCGCTGGGGACGGCTGAGGTAAGGGGGGACTCCGCTGGGGACGCCTGATGTAAGGGGGGACTCCGATGGGGACGCCTGATGTAAGGGGGGACCCCGATGGGAACGCCTGATGTAAGGAGGGACTACTCTGGGGACGCCTGATGTAAGGGGGGACTCCGCTGGGGACACCTGATGGCATCTGGTGGCAGGCGACGTGGCAGGTGACACACTCGGGGCTAACACTGATTCGGCATTTTGGTGAGTTGAATGATTTCATTTTATATTAAAATGTAATAAGAGAAATAATGCACTTCAGTCATCCTGACACCCTAACAACCATGGTGCCGGGATGATTAAAGAGCTAACACCAGATGTTTGGATTATCTTTATCTGTTGATTGTTAAACTCTGGAATACACATATTTCTATTATGGTGTAGGATCTGGGCCTGCTGTCCTTCCATCCTTCCTTCTCTTTCCTTCCCTCCCTCTTTCTTTCTCCCTTCATCCCTCATTCATCTCAGACTTTAACCACACCCCCTTTGAGCCACGCTCATTTAAGCCACTCCCACTACCCGTGTAAACCACGCCCACGCTTCGTGCGCCACTTTTTTCTCCTAAAGTATAACACACCTTCAAATGAATGCCCCACCCCCTAATTATACCAAGGCTCCGCCTACATGCGAAAAAGTGTCACGGATTTTTTTTTTGCAATCTTGGCAACTATGCTCTCTGCACTGCTCTCTGCTCCTCCCTCACCACACCACTTACACCCTCTCAAAATGGCGTACAGGGGCGGAGGCTATAGCCGCTTGTTGAAAAACGAAACTAAAATACGAGATTGCGAATGGCCGCGATGTATTTACGGGAGTACGAATGCATTCGAAGCACGTGGACGTATTTTAGTTTCATTTTCAACACACGGCTATAGCCGCGTGTTGAAAATAAAAATAACTAGTAACGCGAGATTGCGAATGACCGCGCTGAGATGTATTTACGAAAGTATAAAAAAATTACGAATCCATTCGAAGCACGGTAGTAGACACGAATCAAGGAAAACAAAACAATGTTACGAATCAACAGAAACGGCAGAGTAGTGTACAGAAAAACGAAAATTATTATCTAACAAAATTACGAATTACGAATCGTTCAGTATCAACGAAAATCAAACTGTTACGAAAGTACAAAAATAACTTAAACAGAAATACGAATCATTCAATATCAACAAAATTACGAATTTCAAATCAACGAAAATAACTTAGACAGAACTACGAATCATTCAGTATCAACGAAAATTAAACTGTTACGAACATACGAACGAGTCCGAATAGGAAAACTCGCGTCTTACGAAATTACGAATCTTTACGAACATACGGAACGAGACGAAACGAAACGATAGGAAACTAATTTTTTGGTTGTGCACATGTCTAGAAAAGATGAAAGGAGTTTATATATATGGGATATGCCCATTTTCCTACTGTTTTTGTAAGAAGTGAAAAATTCCCATAGTTCACTAGGGAGTTCTACGCTTCTTTACAGGTTGTAATTTTTATTAAATGATTTGGCGTTGAGCTTAGTTGTTATTTTGTATTTATGAACAGCCGGTAACTGATCAAAGAAGCTGATTCCCTGTTTGGATCAGGAAGAAGTATTAATGCGTGCTTTGCAATAATCAATTACTTTTAACGGTATTGGCATGAGGACTGGGGTGCTTGTTTGATGTAATTTTGTTAAAGCAAACTTCCAGGCTGTCAGGGTAGCTTTAATTGTCAGGAAGTTGGGTATATTTATTTTTGGTAAAATATAGCGGGCCATAGATAGGGAGAATAAGTAATTTCCTTTAGATGTTTCCTGTTCAATGTTCAACCATAATTTATCATTCGAGTATCTGAACCAGAATCTCATTTGGTCTAAGAGTGTGGCAAAATAATATAAACGTATATCAGGGAGGTTCAACGGACATGCAAGATAATTACGTTACTGAAATGTCCTTTGCAGTTCTACCAGACTGTCCCCTGTCCCTCATGGGAAGGGATTTAATGTCTGCATTACAAATTATTGTAAAATTTGACCAACAAGGGGGCATCATAGCCAAATCGGCTAAATGTGACCTCACTATGCCAAAAAGGAAAGAACTTTTGGGTTACTTTATGTCACTGCCAGCCACATTAGAAAACCATGACATCTGGGCAGGAACTAAAACGGAAGTAGGACACATACCCTGTACACCTTATGTGCCCACTATGCGGCCTAATACACTCCCCTATTATTAGAAACAATACCCATTGTCTACTGA
Source organism: Rana muscosa (assembly GCA_029206835.1). Classification (NCBI taxonomy): domain Eukaryota; kingdom Metazoa; phylum Chordata; class Amphibia; order Anura; family Ranidae; genus Rana; species Rana muscosa. The sequence continues at coordinate 62,269,349 of JARGYO010005626.1, read as the reverse complement.
AAAGGTATCAGGAATACAGCCCCAAATAGAGGAATATAAAAAGTTGGGAATCCTCAGGGAAATTGTCAGTCCCTGGAATACTCCCATTAATCCAGTTAGGACGGATGGTACCTGGAGGTTGGTTCAGGATCTGAGAGGGGTAAACAAGCGTGTGATTCCTCTGCCCCCATTGGTATCTGATATTACCTAAATTTTTACCAGGATACCTGCAAACTCCAAGTGCTACACCGTATTGGATCTTTCAAATGCATTTTTTAGTATTGATGTTGATCCACAATTCCAACACCTATTTGCATTTGTCTGGGGAGGGGGTCAGCTGACCTGGACACGCTCCCTCAAGGGTTTATTGATAGCCCTGCGGCTTTTAGCATAGTTTTAAAAAAAACTATGGACGATTGGATGCCCTCTGAAGGCTCCACAATCCTGTTGTACGTAGATGACCTACTTGTTTGTAGTGAGAGCAGGGCACAGTGTGAGAAGGACACAGTAAGCCTGATGAATCACCTCGCCCTAAAAGGACACTTGGCGTCTAGGAAAAAGATCCAGTGGTGTAGGGACAAAGTTGAATATCTTGGCTGTATTATCACAGATGGGACCAGATTGATATCCCACTTCTGACACCACTTGAAAGGTTCTGGTTCTGTTTGGTTCTGTTGGACCTTCTTGGCTCGAGCTGGACTCAGGATCTGTGGAATTGTCTCTCCGACCGGTCGGATATTCTTGTATACCCATTCACTGTTTATTGGTGTCTTGAATATCCGACCGGTCAGAGAGACAATTCCACAGATCCTGAGTCCAGCTCGAGCCAAGAAGGTCCAATAGAACCAAACAGAACCAGAACCTTTCAAGTCCTCCTTTGGATTTAACTAATGACATAATCGATAAGGCAATCCTAGGTTTTTTCCCCAACCAGATCAAGTTGTTTAATTTCGAGTTGATTTGTGTGAAGAATTTAGCTGGTAATGAGATTGGCAGAGAGCGGAAGTAGTATAAGATCTTTGGCAATGTCTTCATTTTGAAAGCTGCTATCCTTCCAATCCAGTATAGCTGAGTTTTTTTAATTGATTGTATATCTTGAGTGATTTGGGATATTAAAGAGGGGTAATTGGCTTCATATAATTTAGTAGGTGGATAGGTAAGTTGAATCCCCAGATAGGCAATATAAGGATTGTCCCAATTGTAACTAGATTGTTGTCTTAGTTTATCAACTTGATCTGTTGGGATATTCATAGGTAAGACAAAACATTTATTGTGATTAATCTTATAATAGGAAACTGATCCAAATGCATCCAGGATATTGGTTACTTCTTTTAGTAGTGTGTCGGTTACAGGTAAAGTTAAAAGGACGTCGTCCGCAAATAGTCCAAGTTTATGTTCTATTTGTAGGACCTTGATCCCTATGATATTGGGGTTCGCTCTTAGAGATATCGCTAGGGGTTTGATTGCTAACGAGAATATAATGGGTGATAAAGGGCACCCCTGTCTAGTTCCGTTCAAAAGATTAAATTGTTTAGAGATACTTCCTGATGTATATACCCTGGCAGAAGGTTTTGTATAAAGCGACATTATTGCTTCAAAGATAAATCCCGAGAAACCAAATCTCTTAAGGGTCTCTGCTATATAACCCCAGTGCACTCTGTCGAATGCCTTCTCTGCATCTAGACCAAGAAGCAGAGAAGGAATCCGACCTTGTTCTATATGATTGATTTCAGATCAGATCAGAGTTGAGTAATGAGATGGGCCTATAATTAGTTGGTGACGCCGGATCTTTCCCCTGTTTTTGAAATTGTGATAATAATCGCCTCAAGCATTTCTTTGGGGAATGAGTAAGTGTTAAATACAAAAGGAGAGCCACATGGGAATCCTACCTATTGGAACAGTAGTACTCACCGAAAAATATCGGGGGTGTGATCAAAAATATATGTGCATCAAATGACAAAAAAATAGAAAACAAATAGACCTCCACACACCTAAATGAATTTTTACTACAAAGTTTAATAGCCTAATACAGGCAAATACATGAATAAACACTTATAACAGTACCCCTAATACCTAAAAGAACCAAAAGCACAAAGTGATAGCTACAGTATGTGGTCACTGCTAGTCCAACCTGCAGGGAAAACGCAGTGACCGCACAGCTATCAGACCTACCCCCTCCCCTAATGCGGTGAGCACCCCCCTACAATGATATTAACCTAATAAACCCCAATAGCCACCCATAAGACCAAAAATTCCCCACAAAAAGAATTCCTAAAGCAGGGCAGTGTGTACCTGAACAGGTATGAAACACTACCCTGCAATGGAAGGCTCCACCTGGAAAGTTCACTGATATCCCAATGAGAATCCAGTCATAGTCAGTCAGTTAAAGGACATAAAAAAGGCACTATTAGTCAGACTGTTGAAAGCCCCAAAAAAATCCAATAATAAGGAAAGGAAAATAAAAATATATATAATGTTCCTGACTGATATATTCAACATCAAAATAAAGGAACCAAAAGTTGTTGTTTATAATGGTTCAAGACGCTCCAAATACTAGAAAGTTGAATGAATGAAAAAGTGGTAATATGAACCATGAGAACAAAACAGATAGGCAGATATAAATTAATAGTTTGATGGGATATGTGTATATATACAGTATGTGTATAATACACAGTAGGTCCTCACTGCATGGGTAAATCCTTTTATTCATTCATAAGGCATGTACATAGCCAGCTTCCTTGATGAAAAAAACATGCGCTAATAGATGACAGATATCTGTGTGTGTATCACATAGATTACCAACACAATCCGAAGTGTCAATCAAAGAATATAGTTCATAATGATATATATTAAAGCTCTCAGCGGTATATAGATCAACGATCACAAAATCATCCGGTGTAACCTCACTTATGTTTCCTGCAGTCTGCAGATAAATCCTATGTAGAAAAAAGTGATATCAAGTTACTCACGAATCTGCAGAGATCACAAAGAGATGCTGGTCTGGGTCAATCTGCTCCTTAGTGATCTAAATCGCTCAATGGACTTCTATTTGCATAAAGATCACTAACAATCAATGGTTGAGATCAATCGGTGCAAGTATGTCCTCTGTTAATAGTTGATATACTGCTGGAGAGAGAGAAAAAAACCATTGTTCAAAATATCTGTTATTGGAGGTCCTCTTTCCCAGATCCTATAGAGATCCAACATCCAACGTCCTTATTGACAAGCAGACAGGGTCTTAATTATGTCCAGATGATGCATTGCGGGTATTTTGAAAGTCCTCCTTAAAGTTGGGGTGTGCTCGGGTAGGTATCCAAGGGGGGTGCTCATGCCAATGTTTAAAAGTTTACATGTTTCATTCCAGTATGTTGGAACTTCGACAGAACTAAGGGAATAGTCAGTTTATCACCCATTTAAATACAGAAAACCACAACCCTCTTCTAATTGCATAGAATGGATAGCAGGTGCAATTCTCCCATTCACTGCTACACCTTAATTGTGGCTAAAAAAAGGGGATTAAAAAGACCTATACTATGGTGTGCTGCTCTGCACAAACAAGAGTATCAAGGATTCAGATCACATATGCGTTAATACAGAAAAATCACATATATGGTCCCATATACTGTATGCCCATTACTTCATTAAGATAATTGCATGTAGTGCGCTATACTAACTCACATAGATAATTCCCATATGTATTTAAAGGAAAAAATTATTATAATGACAGTTCAAATAGTAACAGTCTGTCACTCTATCCACAGCTCGAAAAATTCCTCAGAGGTAGGCTATATATACATATTGATTGTATAGGTGGGAAATTAATTTAGGGAATATTAACTAAGCCCAATGATATGTAGTATCATTCCACAGGAACCTGAAAAATCAATCCTTCCCTCTGTATTTACCCATACAGATCAATGTCAGACTCAAACTGGCCATCAAAACTTCAAATAGCACACACGATAATACATGAATGAGTCTGACATACGATCGGTATATCTTAATTTGCATGGTGCTTAGTATTGCATTATCTAGGAGATTAAACCACTACATGTAGACATGGCCATACACGCATCATATACCTATAATAAGGTCAAGGAGATCACACTAATTACATATAAAAATAAAACAAAACCAAAACAAAATAAGGATAGGACAGGTAGACTAAAGAGCCTGAAGTGTGAGATATAGTATGTACGTTGTATTCAAATTCAAACTATACGTATATTTGAATCATTCACATTTGTGTCCTGCATCGCTGATCTTTATATATGCCGACCACATACATACAGATAGCACATATATCGGCCAGTGCTGATTTCTCTAGCTCAAGATGCTGATAGTTATATATACTCTCTCCACATACATACTAATACAATTAACCACTTCAATACAGGGCTTTTTGTACCACTTCAATATCGGGCCTATTCTAGCACTTCTCTCCTACATGTACAAATCATCATTCTTTTGCTAGAAAATTACTCAGAACCCCCAAACATTATATATGTTTTTTTAGCAGACACCCTAGGGAATAAAATGACGGTCATTGCAACATTTTTTCTTGCACGATATTTGCGCAATAATTTTTCAAACGCCTTTTTAAAAAAAAAAAAATGGTTTCATGAATTAAAAAATAACAAAACAGTAAAGTTAGCCCAATTTTTTGGGAAAATATGAAATATGATATTACGCCGAGTAAATAGATACCTAACATGTCACGCTTTAAAATTGCGCACACTCATGGAATGGCGCCAAACTTTGGTACTTAAAAATCTCCATAGGCGACGCTTTAATTTTTTTACAGGTTACCAGGTTAGAATTACAGAGGAGGTCTAGTGCTAGAATTGTTGCACGCTGTAACGCACGCGGCGATACTTCACATGCGTGGTTTGAACGGTGTTTACATATGTGGGCGACTTACGTGTGCATTCGCTTCTGATCGCGAGCTACCGGGGACAGGGGCGTTTTAATTATTTTTTTTTATTATTTTTTTTATTTTTTTACTTATTTATTTATTTTTTTACAATTATTTTACTTTTTTTTTTGTATCACTGTTATTCCTATTCCAAGGAATGTAAACATCCCTTGTAATAGGAATGTGTGTGACAGGTTCTCTTTATTGAGAAATGCGTGGTCAATAAGACCCCACATCTCTCCTCCAGGCTGGAAAGCATGAGATCAGTGAATTTTTTTTCACTGATCTCATACTCACAGCCGCAATGGCGGCTTTGTTTACATTTGAGGCCCGGGCGTGACGTCATCACATTGCGCCCGGGCCTCCGGCGATCATAGAGATGACTGGTGATCATCTGGTCACCAGTCATCTCTATGCTCATCACGTGACCCACCAACAACGCCGGAAGATTCGCTCCGGGTCCCCGATCGCACGGGGAGCCCGGAGAAGCATCGGATGGCGGCGGGAGGGGGGATGTCCCCTCGAGCCGCCTGGAAGAACGATCAAGCATCGGAACCGCCGCTATGATCATTCTTATGGTGCACAGAATCGCTGGCCCAAGAAAATGATATCTGAATGATGCCTCTAGCTGCAGGCATCATTCAGATATCTCCCTACAAAGCCGAGGATGTCATATGATGTCCACCCAGGATGGGAGATCCGATCTGTGGACGTCATTTGACTATGGCTGGGTAGGGAAGTGGTTAATATCGACTGGTAGTGATTACCAGCGTGAAATGCTAATTTAATGAAGTAGTAGTCCGCATATGGCATATATCCCATCACCCACATTAATTGTTGTGAAATGAATGTGCCCATATTTATACTACCATACACAGTACATGTATAAGATAAGATATATTGTATATAGTGCCTATCCAAAATATCAAAAATATACAACACAGAGGATAATACTCATAGAAGGCAGTATATACTCCTAAAGACTGATGTTTTATAAGAAGCATTGTAAGGACATGTCATAATTTAACCGCTTAGGGGTCATCGAATCTAAAAGGAAAATCCAATTAGCCCCTTTTTGTAGTAAAACCCTGTCCCAGTCACCTCTTCTATTAGATAGTTCTAATTTATAGATAATCATACATTTTAAACCTGCCGGTTTTGCATTGTGACTGTCCCTGAAATGGATTGCTACCGGTGATGTATCATCCTTGGTGACTATGCTCGAGATATGTTCCCCAATTCTTTTGCGAAATTCTCTTATAGTCTTTCCTACATATATTTTCCCACAGGGACAAATAATTTGATATATAATGTAGGTTGTAGAACAATTGACAAAGGTTTTAATTGTGAAAACATTCTTTCCAGCAGAATCACCAAAGGTATTAATTTTTTGGACAAATTTGCATACACTACAGTGCCCACATGGGTGCATACCCTGAATATGTGCTGCAAAGGGTATAGTAGAGGGTATTGATACAGGGCGGGTATATTCACTATGCACTAAGGTATCTCCTATTGTAGGTGCACGTTTCGCTATTATCCTAGGGCAGCAACCCAGGATTTCCTTGAGTTTATTGTCTAGCATAAGTAGATGCCAGTGCTTTCCCAGTATCTCTTTTAGGTACTCCCAATGGGTACCATAAGTGGTTACTACACCTACTTTTTCCATGCTGTTATTCTTCCTTTTTTCCTTATCTGGTTCTAGGCCCAAGATTTTTTCTCTTCTTTTCTTCCAGGCCTTGTTTTTTGCCTGCTTGATTACTGAGTTTGGATATCCTCTTTGTTTGAACCTCTGACTGAGGTCTTTACTTTCTTTGTGGAAATCCTTGATATTAGAGCAATTCCTGCGAATCCGCAGAAATTGACCAGTGGGGATTCCTCTAATTAGAGGCCACGGGTGGTGACTGGTGGTATGGAGGAGGGTGTTCCCCGCTGTCAGTTTTCTGAAAGTATTGGTTACAATTTTGGTGTTTTCCTTGTGGATCATCAGGTCTAAGAATTCAATTTTGTCTTTATCCATTTTGTATGTGAGAAAGATGTTTCTTTTATTATTATTAAGTTCTTGCATAAACAATTCAAATTGTCCTGTAGTGTCTCTCCACACCACCAGGATATCATTGATGAAACGTACCCATAATGCTACATGTTCTTGAAAGGCAGGATGGCTGTATACATCCTCTCTTTCCCACCAACCCAGGTGCAAACAGGCGTATGAGGGGGTCACAAGAGGCCCCCATCGCTACACCCCATTTCTGATGGTAATATTTACCATCAAAGATGAAGAAATTGCTATTGAGAACTAATTTGAGTAGTTCCATCAGGAATTCATTATGGGGACCCGCTAAAGGATGTCTATTCTCCAACCACTGGGATACTGCCTGCATCCCTACTTGGTGTGGAATAGATTAATAAAGTGATTCCACATCTATTCACAGTAGTGAACTTTCTGGTATCTGCAGATTTTCCAATTTTCGTAGAATGTCTGCAGTCAGTTTGGACTGAGGAGTCCTACATATGATTGGCCTAATAATTGAAGAGGAGAAGACCCAATTACAGGAATTGGAGATATAATTAAAGGATAGTATAGCTAATCTAGATGAATATCAAGACATAGATGAATTTAGTAAATTCAATGATAGATTAAGGAAAGAGGTAGAGGAATTCCAAAAAGAACAAAAAAACGTGAAAACAAAAAAAGTTTCAGAGGGATACAATGGATTTTAAAACTGGTAACATATTAGATTTAGAAAAGAAAAGAGGGAGAAGTATATCCCGTAACAGATCTAATAAACAAAAAGGTAGAACAAATAGCCAAGAAGGAGGCAAAAAGGTGACTTTTTTAGAGAAGAAGGACAGGATAGATATAGACACCCCTGGGGGGACATGCCTAGAAAGAAAAAACGAAGACGGAAGAGAACTTTGAAAAAGAAACAATGAATACAACACAGAGTCACAATGTATCCAGGATGGGGAGCTCTACTTCACAGGAGGGCAGGATAACAAGAAGCTTACAGAAACAGCAAACATGAATGTCATAAATTTAACAGAGCACACACTGAATCCTAACCATCTGTCAGTATTAAGTAAAGGTTTGGGCTTTTCTCCAAGTAATAAAGGAAATGTGTTTGAAATTTATAAAGACATATGTTTATTTTTGAGACAAATTAATTATAAGTTGATGTATTTTGGAAAAAATACAGAGATAAAGGACGATACAGAATTCAATGCACTCATGGAGGTCGATGACTCACAACTGATTGACTATCTAGAAGGAAATACTTGGATAGATTCAGCACTTCTGGATCCACCACCAAAGTCAGGACTGGCCAACAAATCCCAACGCTTCCCGAGTTTTTCAAACAATAAATATCTCCAGATGTTCTTGGAGGCAACATCTGAGGATATAAGAGTGATAAAGTGGGATAAAATTGAACCTGCCATTGACAATTTATCTATTGATGAAAGAAAAGCCCTCTATGAACTTAAAAAGTTACCAAATTGCATAATTAAACCTAGTGACAAAGGGGGAAATGTTGTCCTATGGAATGAAATGGATTATCTGGAAGAAATCTATAGGCAACTTAATGACATATACTGTTATGAAAGATGGACAAATAATCCTTTTCCCAATCTAGTAAAGGAGATTAATTATCGTTTGGACAGAGCCCAGGAAGTAGGATTACTTAGCCAAAAGGAATTTATTTTTCTTAAAATCATTCATTTTAATGTACCGACCTTTTATGTCACACCAAAAGTTCCATAAAAATCTGAAAAAAACCTCTGGGTCGGCCAATTGTATCGGGAATGGGTGGCCCATTGGAAATAATCGGAAAATACCGGTACATAGACAAAATAATTAAACATCTTCTTAATACAGAATTACCTTCTTATGTACAAGATTCTGCAGACATTCTATGAAAATTGTAAAATCTGCAGATACCAGAAAGTTCACTACTGGCGGGAATAGATGTGGAATCACTTTATTCATCTATTCCACACCAAGTAGGGATGCAGGCAGTATCCCAGTGGTTGGAGAATAGACATCCTTTAGCGGGTCCCCATAATGAATTCCTGATGGAACTACTCAAATTAGTTCTTGATAACAATTTCTTCATCTTTGATGATAAATATTACCGTCAGAAATGGGGTGTAGCGATGGGGGCCTCTTGTGCCCCCTCATACGCCTGTTTGCACCTGGGTTGGTGGGAAAGAGAGGATGTATACAGCCATCCTGCCTTTCAAGAACATGTAGCATTATGGGTACGTTTCATCGATGATATCCTGGTGGTGTGGAGAGACACTACAGGACAATTTGAATTGTTTATGCAAGAACTTAATAATAATAAAAGAAACATCTTTCTCACATACAAAATGGATAAAGACAAAATTGAATTCTTAGACCTGATGATCCACAAGGAAAACACCAAAATTGTAACCAATACTTTCAGAAAACCGACAGCGGGGAACACCCTCCTCCATACCACCAGTCACCACCCGTGGCCTCTAATTAGAGGAATCCCCACTGGTCAATTCCTGCGGATTCGCAGGAATTGCGCTAATATCAAGGATTTCCACAAAGAAAGTAAAGACCTCAGTCAGAGGTTCAAACAAAGAGGATATCCAAACTCAGTAATCAAGCAGGCAAAAAACAAGGCCTGGAAGAAAAGAAGAGAAAAAATCTTGGGCCTAGAACCAGATAAGGAAAAAAGGAAGAATAATAGCATGGAAAAAGTAGGTGTAGTAACCACTTATGGTACCCATTGGGAGTACCTAAAAGAGATACTGGGAAAGCACTGGCATCTACTTATGCTAGACAATAAACTCAAGGAAATCCTGGGTTGCTGCCCTAGGATAATAGCGAAACGTGCACCTACAATAGGAGATACCTTAGTGCATAGTGAATATACCCGCCCTGTATCAATACCCTCTACTATACCCTTTGCAGCACATATTCAGGGTATGCACCCATGTGGGCACTGTAGTGTATGCAAATTTGTCAAAAAAATTAATACCTTTGGTGATTCTGCTGGAAAGAATGTTTTCACAATTAAAACCTTTGTCAATTGTTCTACAACCTACATTATATATCAAATTATTTGTCCCTGTGGGAAAATATATGTAGGAAAGACTATAAGAGAATTTCGCAAAAGAATTGGGGAACATATCTCGAGCATAGGCACCAAGGATGATACATCACCGGTAGCAATCCATTTCAGGGACAGTCACAATGCAAAACCGGCAGGTTTAAAATGTATGATTATCTATAAATTAGAACTATCTAATAGAAGAGGTGACTGGGACAGGGTTTTACTACAAAAAGGGGCTAAATGGATTTTCCTTTTAGATTCAATGACCCCTAAGCGGTTAAATTATGACATGTCCTTACAATGCTTCTTATAAAACATCAGTCTTTAGGAGTATATACTGCCTTCTATGAGTATTATCCTCTGTGTTGTATATTTTGGATATTTTGGATAGGCACTATATACAATATATCTTATCCTATACATGTACTGTGTATGGTAGTATAAATATGGCCACATTCATTTCACAACAATTAATGTGGGTGATGGGATATATGCCATATGCGGACTACTACTTCATAAATTAGCATTTCACGCTGGTAATGATTACCAGTCGATATTACCCACTTCCCTACCCAGCCATAGTCAAATGACGTCCACAGATCGGATCTCCCATCCTGGGTGGACATCATATGACGTCCTCGGCTTTGTAGGGAGATATCTGAATGATGCCTGCAGCTAGAGGCATCATTCAGATATCATTTTCTTGGGCCAGCGATTCTGTGCACCATAAGAACGATCATAGCGGCGGTTCCACCGCTTGATCATTCTTACAGGTGGTGGGAGGGGACATCCCCCCTCCCGCCGCCATCCGATGCTTCTCCGGGCTCCCCGTGCGATCGGGGACCCGGAGCGAATCTTCCGGCGTCGTTGGTGGGTCACGTGATGAGCATAGAGATGACTGGTGACCAGATGATCACCAGTCATCTCTATGATCGTCGGAGGCCCGGGCGCGATGTGATGACGTCACGCCCGGGCCTCAAATGTAAACAAAGCCGCCATTGCGGCTGTGAGTATGAGATCAGTGAAAAAAAATTCACTGATCTCATGCTTTCCAGCCTGGAGGAGAGAAGTGGGGTCTTATTGACCACGCATCTCTCAATAAAGAGAACCTGTCACACACATTCCTATTACAAGGGATGTTTACATTCCTTGGAATAGGAATAAAAGTGATAAAAAAAAAAGTTAAATAATTGTAAAAAAATAAATAAATAAGTAAAAAAATAAAAAAAATAAATAAAAAAAAATAATTAAAACGCCCCTGTCCCCGGTAGCTCGCGATCAGAAGCGAATGCACACGTAAGTCGCCCACATATGTAAACGCCGTTCAAACCACGCATGTGAAGTATCGCCGCGTGCGTTACAGCGTGCAACAATTCTAGCACTAGACCTCCTCTGTAATTCTAACCTGTAAAAAAATTAAAGCGTCGCCTATGGAGATTTTTAAGTACCGAAGTTTGGCGCCATTCCATGAGTGTGCGCAATTTTAAAGCGTGACATGTTAGGTATCTATTTACTCGGCGTAATATCATCTTTCATATTTTCCCAAAAAATTGGGCTAACTTTACTGTTTTGTTATTTTTTAATTCATGAAACCATTTTTTTTTTTTTTTAAAAAGGCGTTTGAAAAATTATTGCGCAAATATCGTGCAAGAAAAATGTTGCAATGACCGTCATTTTATTCCCTAGGGTGTCTGCTAAAAAAACATATATAATGTTTGGGGGTTCTGAGTAATTTTCTAGCAAAAGAATGATGATTTGTACATGTAGGAGAGAAGTGCTAGAATAGGCCCGATATTGAAGTGGTACAAAAAGCCCTGTATTGAAGTGGTTAATTGTATTAGTATGTATGTGGAGAGAGTATATATAACTATCAGCATCTTGAGCTAGAGAAATCAGCACTGGCCGATATATGTGCTATCTGTATGTATGTGGTCGGCATATATAAAGATCAGCGATGCAGGACACAAATGTGAATGATTCAAATATACGTATAGTTTGAATTTGAATACAACGTACATACTATATCTCACACTTCAGGCTCTTTAGTCTACCTGTCCTATCCTTATTTTGTTTTGGTTTTGTTTTATTTTTATATGTAATTAGTGTGATCTCCTTGACCTTATTATAGGTATATGATGCGTGTATGGCCATGTCTACATGTAGTGGTTTAATCTCCTAGAAAATGCAATACTAAGCACCATGCAAATTAAGATATACTGATCGTATGTCAGACTCATTCATGTATTATCGTGTGTGCTATTTGAAGTTTTGATGGCCAATTTGAGTCTGACATGGATCTGTATGGGTAAATACAGAGGGAAGGATTGATTTTTCAGGTTCCTGTGGAATGATACCACATATCATTGGGTTTAGTTAATATTCCCTAAACTAATTTCCCACCTATACAATCAATATGTATATATAGCCTACCTCTTAGGAATTTTTTTGAGCTGTGGATAGAGTGACAGACTGTTACTATTTGAACTGTCATTATAATATTTTTTTCTTTTAAATACATATAGGAATTATCTATGGAAGTTAGTATAGCGCACTACATGCAATTATCTTAATGAAGATATGGGCATATATGGTACCATATATGTGATTTTTCTGTATTAACGCATATGTGATCTGAATCCTTGATACTCTTGTTTGTGCAGAGCAGCACACCATAGTATAGGTCTTTTTAATCCCCTTTTTTTAGCCACAATTAAGGTGTAGCAGTGAATGGGAGAATTGTTGTGGTTTTCTGTATTTAAATGGGTGACAAACTGAATATTCCCTTAGTTCTGATGAAGTGCCGACATACTGGAATGAAACATGTAAACTTTTAAACATTGGGATGAGCACCCCCCTTTGGATACCTACCCAAGCATACCCCAACTTACATAGTTACATAGTTAGTCAGGTTGAAAAAAGACACAAGTCCAGCCAGTTCAACCATAAAAAAAATATATATCGTACAATCCCATATACCCAATTCTATACCCACAGTTGATCCAGAGGAAGGCAAAAAACCCCAGCAGAGCATGATCCAATTTGCTACAGCAGGGGAAAAATTCCTTCCTGATCCCCCGAGAGGCAATCGGATATTCCCCGGATCAACTTTACCTATAAATGTCAGTACCCAGTTATATTATGTACATTTAAGAAAGAATCCAGGCCCTTCTTAAAGCAATCTACTGAGCTGGCCAGAACCACCTCTGCAGGGAGTCTATTCCACATTTTCACCGCTCTTACTGTGAAGAAACCTTTCCGTATTTGGAGGTGAAATCTCTTTTCCTCTAGACGCAAAGAGTGCCCCCTTGTCCTTTGTGTTGAATAATTCAACACCAAGTTCACTATATGGACCCCTTATATATTAGTACATGTTGATCATATCCCCCCTTAATCTCCTCTTCTCAAGAGTGAATAAATTCAGTTCCTCTAATCTTTCCTCATAGCTGAGCTCCTCCATGCCTCTTATCAGTTTGGTTGCCCTTCTCTGCACTTTCTCCAGTTCCCCAATATCCTTTTTGAGAACTGGGGCCCAAAACTGAACTGCATATTCCAGGTGAGGTCTTACTAATGATTTGAACAGGGGCAAAATGATATCTCTCTCTCTGGAGACCATACCTCTCTTAATACAAGAAAGGACTTTGCTCGCTTTGGAAACCGCAGCTTGGCATTGCATGCCATTATTGAGCTTATGATCTACCAAAACCCCCAGATCCTTCTCCACTATGGATCCCCCTGGTTTTACTCCCCCTAGTATGTATGATGCATTCATATTCTTAGCCCCCAAGTGCATAACTTTACATTCATCAACATTAAACCTCATCTGCCACATAGTCGCCCAATTAGACAGAGCATTGAGGTCGGCTTGTAAATTGGCGACATCCTGTAAGGACGTTATTCCACTGCATAGCTTGGTGTCATCTGCAAAGACAGAAATGTTACTTTTGATCTCAGACCCAATATCATTTATAAACATATTAAAAAGTAAGGGTCCCAGCACTGAACCTTGGGGTACACCACTGATAACCTTGGACCATTCAGAGTAAGAATCATTAACCACTACTCTCTGAATTCTGTCTTTTAGCCAGTTTTGTATCCATTTACAAACTGATATTTCCAATCCTGTAGACTTTACCTTGCACATGAGCCGTGTGTGGGGAATTCTATCGAACGCTTTTGCAAAATCCAAGTATACCACATCCACCGCCACCCCTCTGTCCAAGGTCTTACTTACCTCTTCATAAAAAGAAATCAGGTTTGTCTGACAACTTCTGTCTTTCATGAATCCATGCTGTCTGTTGCTTAAATAGTTTTTTCCCAGCAAGAACTCATCTATGTGGTCTTTTATTAATCTCTCCAGTATCTTCCCAACTATGGAAGTTAAACTAACAGGTCTATAGTTACTTGGTAAAGACTTAATTCCCTTTTTAAATATAGGTACCACATTGGCCCTGCGCCAATCCAGTGGTACTATTACTGTCATTAATGAGTCCCTAAAAATTAAATACAATGGCTTTGAAATTACAGAGCTCAATTCTTTTAGGATCTGTGAGTGTATGCCATCTGGTCCAGGTGCTTTATCCACCTTTATTCCATCTAAATATTTCTGGACCATATCACTTTTGAGCCATTGTGGATTTTGGACATGAGCTCACCCATGCTCCTTTGTATACACAGAACTGAAGAAAGTATTTAATAAATTAGCCTTCTCTTTGTCCCCAGTCACCCACTCTAGATTATTTTGTAAAGGGCCTACATGCTCAGACTTGACCTTTTTACTATTAACCACTTAAGCCCCGGACCATTTTGTAGCTAAAGGACCAGAGCTGTTTTCAGAATTTTGCACTGCGCTGCTTTAACTGGAAATTGTGCAGACATGCAATGTTGTACCGAAACGAAATTTGCGTCCTTTTCTTCCCACAAATAGAGCTTTCTTTTAATGGTATTTGATTGCCTCTGTGATTTTTATTTTTTGCGATATAAACGGAAAAATACCGAAAATTTTGAAAAAAAATGATAATTTCTACTTTTTGTTATAAGAAAAATCGAATAAACTCAATTTTAGTCATACATTTAGGCCAAAATGTATTCAGCCACATGTCTTTAGTAAAAAAAATGTCAATAAGCGTATATTTATTGGTTTGCGCAAAAGTTATAGCGTCTACAAACTAGGGTACATTTTCTGGAATTTACACAGCTTTTAATTTATGACTGCCTATCTCATTTCTTGAGGTGCTAAAATGGCAGGGCAGTACAAAACCCCCCCAAATTACCCAATTTTGGAAAGTAGACACCCCAAGGAAATTGCTGAGAGGCATGTTGAGCCCATTAATTTTTTTTTTTTTGTCGCAAGTGATTGAATAATGACAAAAAAAAAATTACAAAAAGTTGTCACTAAATGATATGTTGCTCACACATGCCATGGTTATATGTGGAATTGCACCCCAAAATACATTTTGCTGCTGCTCCTGAGTACGGGGATACCACATGTGTGGGACTTTTTGGGAGCCTAGCCGCGTACGGGCCCCCGAAAACCAAGCACCGCCTTCAGGATTTCTAAGGGCGCAAATTTTTGATTTCACTCCTCAATACCTATCACAGTTTCGAAGGCCATAAAATGCCAAAATAGCACAAAACCCCCCCAAATGACCCCATTTTAGAAAGTAGACACCCCAAGGAAATTGCTGAGAGGCCTGTTGAGCCCATTGAATATTTTTTTTTTGTCCCAAGTGATTGAATAATGACAAAAAAAAAAAAAAATTACAAAAAAGTTGTCACTAAATGATATATTGCTCACACATGCCATGGTTATATATGGAATTACACCCCAAAATACATTTTGCTGCTTCTCCTGAGTACGGGGATACCACATGTGTGGGACTTTTTGGGAGCCTAGCCGTGTACGGGACCCCGAAAACCAAGCACCGCCTTCAGGATTTCTAGGCACAAATTTTTGATTTCACTCCTCACTACCTATCACAGTTTCGAAGGCCATAAAATGCCAAAATAGCACAAAACCCCCCCAAATGACCCCATTTTGGAAAGTAGACACCCCAAGCTATTTGCTGAGATGCATGGTGAGTATTTTACAGCTCTCATTTGTTTTTGAAAATGAAGAAAAAAAAAAAAATTTTTTCATTTTTAAAACTTTGTGACAAAAAGCGAGATCTGCAAAATACTCACCATACCTCTCAGCAAATAGCTTGGGGTGTCTACTTTCCAAAATGTGGTCATTTTGGGGGGTTTTGTGCCATCTGGGCATTCCATGGCCTCCAAAACTGTGATAGGCAGTGAGAAGTGAAATCAAAAATTTACACCCTTAGAAAGCCTGAAGGTGATTGGTTTTTGGGGTCCCGTACGCGGCTAGGCTCCCAAAAAGTCTCACACATGTGGTATTCCCGTACTCAGGAGAAGCAACAGAATGTATTTTGGGGTGTAATTCCACATATGCCCATGACATGTTTTTTCGAAAATATTTTTTATTAGTTTATAAAAATACAAGTACAGAGCTTTAGAGTACATATTCAGGGATACAATTCGCATTTATGTAAATCACAAGTTGCTGAGTTCTTCCATGACAATCATCCATACGAGTATATAAAGCAACCATCTGATCACGCACTCAAAGTTGGCCCGTAACCGTTTAAACCGTTTAAAACATAGGAGATAATGATAGAATGAAAAAATTACGTTCATCTATTAAACATTTAGTAATTATTGACCAATTTTTGTTCCTTACTCCTTTACCTAAATAAAGTACCTGTATAATATTGACTTGCCTGAAGTACATATTTTGTGCAACAAATTATCTAGTAGGCCTGTAGGTTCCCCATAAGTTCCAGTTATTTGTGATTTCCTGTAATTTCCCCTCCTTAACAGCAATGGATTTTTCGTATGAATAAGAGTCATCAACTAAATTCAATACTTCCCCAACCCGCGGGGGTTCTGTCGATTTCCATTTACGGGTTAATACCAGTCTGGCTGCATATAGGATGTGCATTACAAGTAAGCGGTATTGCTTCAGGTAGATATCCATGTCTACACTTAATAAAGCTTGTTCCACCCTCAGTCTATTAAGTATCCCTGTTATATTAGCTATTACCTGAGCTATTGCAGCCCAGAAGCTACGTAGAGATACACAGAACCAAAGCACATGGGCCAAAGTGCCCACATGTCCACACTCCCTCCAGCACAGGTTGGATGTATGGCCTTGAAATTTAGCCAATACATATGGGGTTCTGTACCATCTCAGTTGTATCTTCTGTGCTATTTCTCTGTAGTTAGAGCATTTGGTATGAGAGTGGTTTGCTTTTATCGCTCGCATCCACTGTTCTTTAGATATGGTTATATTCAAGTCCGACTCCCATTTCATGAATTGTTTCGGGGCTACAAAATGGAGTTTGCTATGCAGAAGGTTATAGAATAGTGTTATGCCTTTTTTGGGCTTGGGAAAAGAGTGCCATAGGTCATAGATGGTTTCTGGGATGTCTATATGTTGTGTTTTAATGGCATTTATGATACCAGTAATCCTGGCATAGTCCATAAATTCTTTCTCAGGGACAAACTTTGTATTTTGTAGTTCAGAGAAAGGAATGAGACGTTCCTGGGCAAACATATCAGAAATATGAACTATACCATACTTCTCCCAGTGTCTTACCTGTAGATTCGGAGATAGAAAT
Source organism: Rana muscosa (assembly GCA_029206835.1). Classification (NCBI taxonomy): domain Eukaryota; kingdom Metazoa; phylum Chordata; class Amphibia; order Anura; family Ranidae; genus Rana; species Rana muscosa. The sequence continues at coordinate 62,251,692 of JARGYO010005626.1, read as the reverse complement.
GATAGTGCTGTCACTGGGATCGGTATTTTTTTATGAGCAATATTGGGATTTTTATTAGCCAAGAAATATTCCCATGCCGATACTGTGGCTGCTACTGTTGGAATTTTCTTACAGGGTGAGTGTTTATCTGAGAGTGTGATCAACAACAGGTTTTGAATCTCCCCATGTCCTATCTGAGCCTGCTCTGCCCTACACCAATGGATTGGGTCTGAGGAATGAAACCACGCTTTAGCCTGGTCCAATATTGCTGCCATATGGTAGTCCTTGATATTGGGCACCCCCATTCCTCCTGCCGTTCTGTGTTTCATAAGTATATTATGAGAGCACCTGGCTTTTTTCCCTTCCCATATAAATTGAGATAAGGACCTTTGCATAGCTACATAGAATGAGCTAGGTATTTGGAGTGGTAGGGCTCTAAAGTAGTATAATAATTTGGGAAGTAAAAGCATTTTATACGCTGCTAGCCTACCAGACCAGGTGAGATAAAACTTCTTCATTCTAACCATTTCCTGTGTAAAATTGTTTATCAAGGGCTCAAAGTTGCAGTTGTAGAGTTGGGAGACTGATTGGGTCAGTGTAATACCTAGGTATTGTATCGTCTTCTCTGCCCAGGGAAATGGTAGCTTCTCTTGAATGAGAGATTTTGTTTTACTGTCTACCCCTAGTCCAAGTATACTGGATTTGGTCGCATTCACTTTGTAATAAGACACCGCATTGAACAACTCTAGTATCTCATGCACCACAGGTAGGGAACGAGCCGGATCGGAGAGTGACAGAATCACGTCATCTGCGAATAATGTAATTGTATGCTCCTCTTTGCCCAATCGGATACCCTGAATTTGGGGGTTTGTTCTTATTTTCTCAGCTAAAGGCTCCATCACGAGAGCAAAGATCAGGGGTGACAAAGGGCACCCCTGTCTTGTGCCGTTCGCGATAGAGAATTGCTCCGAGAATATGCCCTCTGTAAAAACCATAGCTGAGGGATTTGAATATAAAGCAGAGATGGCAGAACATATGTGCCCTGAGAAACCAAATCTCCCAAGAACTCTGGACAGATAGCCCCAGTGGATTCTGTCAAAGGCCTTCTCCGCGTCCAATGACAGGAGAACTGAGGGCCTCTTAGAAGTGGAAGAGGAGTGTATTAAATTTATAATTCGTCTTGTGGCATCCGTGGCTTGCCTACCCGCCACAAATCCCACCTGATCTGGTTTAATCAAAGTGGGGAGCAGTTTCGCAATTCTATTGGCCAAAATCTTTGCATATACCTTTAAGTCAACATTTAAAAGTGAAATAGGCCTGAAATTCTGTGCTCTGTCCGGCTCCTTCCCTGGTTTAGGCAATGTAACCACTGTAGCTTGTAGCATTTCTGCAGGAAATGAGGCAGAGGAGGCAGCAGCATGGAACACTCGCAGCAGTATAGGTGATAATATATCAGTAAATTTTTTGTAGTATTCCGAAGAATACCCATCAGGGCCAGGTGATTTATTATTTGGGAGGTGTAAAATGGTACTAGTAATTTCAGAAGTAGAAATCGGAGAGTTTAAGTATCGCAAATCCTCTTGGGATAATTGGGGGAGTGATATGTCCTCTGGAAAGCTTTCTATCAATTGTGGAGTGGGTTGGGGCGTTTCAGAATCGCTCTGTAGGTTATACAAACTGCCATAATAGCTACTAAATGCATCTGCTATCTCCTTAGGGTTGGTCAGTTTGGAACCACTCTTGGGGTGATATAAGTGTGGGATTTTTTGTTTCATCACTTTCTCCTTAATTTGATTCGCTAGTAATTTGCCAGCTTTGTTGCCATGCGTGTAGAAATTGGACCTAAATCTATGGGTGATACGAACATGCTGTGAGATAAGTAATGTCCTAAGGTCATTTCTAGCTGCTGCTAATTTATTGCTAGTATCCATGGTAGGATAGGCTTTGTTTTGAATATCCAACTTTGTAATATTTTCTAAAATAGAGTTCATGTGCTGCCCCCTCTTTTTTCTCAGAGATGCACTATGTTTCATTAGCAACCCTCTTATAAACGCTTTATGGCTGTTCCACAGTATAAACGGGTTTACACCCGTGGTGTCGTTTTTGGCAAAGAATTCTAGCAGAGATGTCTCAATGTCTTTGGCAATATTTGGATCTGAAAATAAATGGATATCATTTTTCCACCTATTTGCCCGGGTAGAGAATCCCCGGCTTCCCACTGTAATGGATACAGGAGCGTGGTCAGACCATGTAATGTGACCAATGTCTGAATGTGAGATTTTTTGTAACAAAAATTTGTCCGTTAGGAACATATCAATCCTCGAATAGGACATGTGTACTGGGGAGAAATAAGTAAAATCCTTTTCAGTGGAATGCTGGCACCGCCAAATATCATAAAGATTATTTGCTCTGATATAGTTCGATAAAGTATGCCTGATGCTTTTCCTTGCATTGGTGCTTGATACATCTAGGTGAATGTCAGATATGGAGTTCATATCGCCGCAAAGTATGATATGTCCAGAACTGTGCTTTTTAATTTTTTTCCACATTTTGTTCAGAAAATGTAGTTGCCTATTGTTCGGGGCATAAACATTGACTATGGTGTATTTACCTCCATTAATTTCGCAAGAAAGTATAATATATCTCCCTCCTTCGTCACAGTGATTAGATATCAGTTTAAATCCCACTGTATTCTTCACCAATATAGCCACTCCTCTCTTTTTGAAGGGGCACACGCTACAAAAGTGTGGGGGTACAATCTGTGTGATAAATTAGGATGATTTTGCGCTTTGAAATGTGTCTCCTGGATACAGAACACATCACAGTTTTGAGACCGAGCTTCCCTCCATAGCATGTGTCACTTCTGTGGGCTATTTAGGCCTTTGACATTCAGTGAGGTGATTTTAAACGCCATCGTGTGAAGATTAGGTTTGTTGGGCAAGGGAGGAGTATGTCAGAGCTTCCGGGGTTGACGGTAAAGGTGCGTTGTAACACGTGAGAGAAGATGTAGATTTATACCTGTAGTAGGAGAAGTTGTTGCTGCAATATATTCGTGGGTCTTTATGTCCAATGTTGCTGAACGTCAGAGATCCGGCTCTGTAGTACCTTTTGTTTTGCTGGGTTTTGCAGAGTAGGAACCTGGTTGGAGATGCAAGTTTGCTGCTTGACAGGAGAAAAATAAAACTAGACAGAAGACAAAAACAGGTCAAACTTCTCGTCAAAATAAACAATTTGCGCAAAGCGAGGCGCACTTTAAAAACGTACGATTTCTATTGAAATCTGGGCAGGGATAATCCTGCTAACTTGGGGGTGTAAAGAGTTTTAGAGTTTATGCCGGTAGAACATCCGGAGCATGTTGAGATGAACTTTTATGATAGAGCAACGTATGCTGTGTTGACTAACAGTCATTTAGTGCGGGTGTGAAAGGAGGCATGCGTTTGCCGATCATCCTCTGTCTCATCAGGGAGAATTTTCCATCTTTCCAACAATTTGATGCCCTCCTCCAAGGATCTCACCAAAAATTCCTTTTCTCCCTTAGTGATCAGTAGGTTAGCGGGGTAGTTCCAGCGATATGGGATCTGGTGGTTCCTGAGAGGTTTGGTTATGGTCATGAGGTTTCTTGTCCTCTGCATCGTATGTGCAGAAAGGGCTGCAAAGAAGGATAATCCTTGCATGCATTCGGGTAGATTGTCAGCTCGTCTTGTCACAGACATCAATTTTTCTTTAACTGTATAGTAATGGATTCTGGCTATAGTGTCCCTGGGCAGCTTCTCAGGGATGTGTTTAGGTTTGGGCAGTCTATGTATCCTATCAAAGACAATTTCCTCTAGAGGGAGGTCAGGGAGGGCTTCTTTTAGTATATTAGTGAGGAAGGCATTCAATTCTGGGTTTTTTACTGACTCTGGGATTCCTCTAATTTTAACGTTGTTCCTTCTGGAACGATCTTCGAGATCCGCGACCTTTGATTTGAGCCAGACAATGTCTTCCTCGTGGTCATTATGTGCGTCCACCATTGCGTTAAAAGTCTCAGAGAAATCTCCCATCTTGTCTTCTATGTGAGCCACCCTATCTCTGACTTCAGTGACTTCTGCTTTGCATTGGTTCACAAGCTGCAGCATGTCCGTATGTATAGCACCTCTAAGGGACATCAACATGTCCTTCAGCGTGGAATCCAGTACAGGCTGGTTGTTTGTAGGGAAAGTGGCTATGGCATCTTGAAATTCTATAGTGTCATCTATCTGCACTCCTCTCTCCCCTTCAGTCAGTGATCCAGAAGCATGCCCAGACATTCGTTGTTTAGCTTTAACAGGGCTGTTAGTTGTGGAGGAGGACTGTGAGCTTGGTAGTGCCTGGTCAGGGAGATGTAGGGGAGAAGTACCCACCATCTGGTTTCTGGGATGTTTCAGGCTGTATGTGTGTGCAGAGCCCTGCACGCTGCCGGCGCCATTTTGGCTGCTGCGGCGGTCTGATAATGCAAAAAAATCTGTCATCTTACCCGGCGCAGATCTTTCTCTTCTCCTTCTCCCCATGCTCCAGAGGTGTCCCCGCTCTGATACGGCCCAAAACCGCCGTTCCTGCGTGCTCTATGTGGCTGTGAGAAGCTCCGGTATGTTCAGGTGGCCGGGAGCTATGATCTCATGCGGCCATACTCCTTGCTTGCCGGCTCCGCCCCCGCCCATGACATGTTTGAGCAATATATCATTTAGTGACAACTTTGTGCAAAAAATAAAAAATAAAAAAATAAATGGTCTATTTTCCGCAACTTGTGTCAACATATAAAATATTCCATGGACTCGACATGCCTCTCAGTATATAGCTTGGGGTGTCTACTTTCCAAAATGGGGTCATTTGGGGGGGTTTTGAACTGTTCTGGCATTTTATACACAACATTAGGAAGCTTACATCCACTCTTCTAACCACTTGAAAGCAAAGCCCTTTTTCACACTTTTTGTTTACATGAAAACATTTTTTTTTTTGCAAGAAAATTATGTTGAACCCCCAAACATTATATATATTTTTAAAGCAAAGGCCCTACAGATTAAAATGGTGTGTGTTGCAATTTTTTTTTCTACACAGTATTTGCGCAGCGATTTTTCAAACGCATTTTTTTGGGGAAAAAATACACTTTTTTTAATTTTAATGCACTAAAACACACTATATTGCCCAAATGTTTGATGAAATAAAAAAGATGATCTTAGGCCGAGTACATAGATACCAAACACGACAAGCTTTAAAATTTCGCACAAACGCGCATTGGCGACAAACTACATACATTTTTAAAAGCCTTTAAAAGCCTTTACAGGTTACGCCGTTAGATTTACAGAGGAGGTCTACTGCTAAAATTACTGCCCTCGATCTGACCTTTGCGGTGATACCTCACATGCATGGTGCAATTTCTGTTTACATATGACGCCAGACCGACGCTTGCGTTCGCCATTGGGCAAGAGCAGGGCAGGACAGGGGTGCTTTTTTTTTTTTTTTTTTTTATTATTAATTTTGCTTTTTTATTTTATTTTTAAACTGTTGCTTCCATATTTATTTATTTTTTATCATTTTTATTGTTATCTCAGGGAATGTAAATATCCCCTATGATAGCAATAGGCAATGACAGGTACTCTTTTTTGAAAAAACTGGGGTCTATTGGACCCTAGATCTTTCCTCTGCCCTCAAAGCATCTGACCACACTAAGATCGGTGTGATAAAATGCTTTCCCAATTTCCCAATGGCGCTTTTTATATCCGGGGGGGACATTCCCTCCCACTGCTTGTAAAAGCAGTCCAGAGGCTAATTAGCCACTAGGATTGCTTTTACATGAAAGCCGGCCGCTGGCTGAAAAGAATGATACCAGGATAATACCTAAACCCACAGGCATCATTCTGGTATAAACATTCAAAATCCAGCAACATACCAGTACGTTGCTGGTCCTTGTTGGACATGTATTGTAATCTTTTTTTTCATGCAGCCTGTTGGCTGAACGAAAAAAAAAAGATTGATCGGTGGGTATACATGCACCATTTATATATGCCGAAGCATGGGGGCATCTTCCCGCAAAAGTTATGCCGCGTACACATAGTCAGACTTTTCCACGGGCAAGCCTCCGTCGGAATTTCGACCGTATGTACGCGGCATTAGGAGCAAAATCGCTCCTCCGCTCCTGCTGCCCCAATGCTTCGGCATATATGCTTCTTTTTTTTTTAACTGTGGTGGTGAAATCACCTCCTACAGCACTGGAGTCGCAGGGATCAGGCCTGTCTCTGCGAACGCTGCAGTTATGTGTGTTGTGTTTTGCAAGTGACAGTGATCGATCGATACTGCACTTGGGTGGCCTGGGCTGGACGGAGGGGCAAAACGCAGGTGCTAGCAGGTATCTGGGCTGATCCCGCTAACACTGCGTTTTTGGGAACCCTAAACTGCTGGGGACGCTAGTATAGATCTGATCAGATCAGATATTGATCTGTTCAGATACTATACCACTAAGGGGGGTGTATGCTTAACGCGTGGGTGTTAGCACTACTGGCACTAACCTGACGCTGCCTGGGGTGTGACGCAGACCCTCTCTGACGCTAAAACCTAATTGATATCACCCGCCGGGCAATCAGGGGGTTAAACCTTTATTGGGTTATATACGGCGGGTGCCCTGACACTATAAAAAGCAAACTAACTAACCAGCGTCACCCGTAACACTTATATGATGATCACTGGTGAAAGGGTTAACTAGGGGCAATTAGGGGGTTAATACCTTTATTAGGTAATATATGGGGGTACCTGACGCTATATAAAAACCTGACGGCGAACCTAAAAAAAATTACTGGCTACCTATCGGCATCACCGACACTAAGACAACGATCATAAAAACGATCGCTTAGCGACAGTGGTGATAGGGGGTGAAAGGGTTACCTGGGGGGCGATCAGGGGGTTAAACCTTTATTAGATAATATATGGGGGTACCTGACGCTATAAAAACCTGCGGCGAACCTAAAAAAAATTACTGGCTACCGATCTGCATCACCGACGCTAAGACAGCGATCAGAAAAATGATCGCTTAGCGACAGTGGTGATAGGGGTGAAAGGGTTACCTGGGGGCGATCAAGGGGGTTAAACCTTTATTAGGTAATATATCGGGGTACCTGACGCTATAAAAACCTGCGGCGAAAATAAAAAAAAAATACTGTCTACCGATCAGCATCACCGACGCTAAGACATCGATCAGAAAAATGATCGCTTAGCGACGGCGGTGCTAGGGGGTGAAAGGGTTATCTGGGGGGTGAACAGGGGGTTAAACCTTTATTAGGGGGGTTAGGGGGCTACACTGGACCTAAAACTAAATGTAGTGACACTTTTACAGTCACAAATGTCACTGATTGCAGTGATCACTAAATAAATGGTCCCTGCAATCAGTGACACTGTGACTGGGGGCTGGGGGGTGATCTGGGGGGTGATCTGGGGGTGTCTGGTGGGGCCTGGGGGGGGCGATTTATGTGCCTATGTGTCCTGGTGTCAGTGTGCTGTTTTGTGCACTAACCTGCATCTTCTCCTGTACGGCGCTCGGTATATGTGAGCACCGCAGGAGAGATGACATCACTTCCTCCTGCCTGTGTAAACAGTACACAGGCAGGGGAAGCTCTCTCATTCGCCGGGAGTGATCGAGAGGGGGGGGCGGAATCGAACGGCCGTCCCCTCATGCCGGATCGCTCCCGAAGGTAAAACGACCACCCACTGTAAAGAAGGGGGGTCCGATCGGACCCCCCAACTATACAAAGGCAATCACGTATATGTACGTGATTCTGCCTGTCGGTGCCATTCTGCCGACGTATATTTACAGTGGGCGGTCGTTAAGTGGTTAATATATTTGAAGAATTTTTTGGGGTTTGTCCTACTATCTTTTGCAATCTGTCGTTCATTTTGAATTTTTGCATCCTTGATTTCCTTTTTACATATCCTGTTATATTCTTTGTAACATTTAAATGACACTAGTGTTCCCTCATTTTTATATTTTTTAAAAGCTCTTTTCTTATAGTTTATAGCTTTTTTAACTTTGGCAGTGAGCCACATAGGTTTTATTTTTAGCCTTTTAAACTTATTGCCCATGGGAATATACTTTGCAGTGAGTTCACAAACAGTCTTTTTGAAGAATTCCCATTTCTGTTCTGTGCCCATTGATGCCAATATTCCCTCCCAGTCTAAGTCCTGGAGAGTAGCGCTCATCCTTGGAAAATTTGCTCTCTTGAAATTAAGTGTTTTTATCTTTCCCGTATGTGATTTCTGCTTATAACTAACATCAAATGAAATCATGTTATGGTCACTGCTACCCAGGTATTCCTTTATCTGAACATTAGTAATACGCTCTGCATGGTTTGAGATTACCAGGTCCAACAGAGCATCATTCCTAGTTAGGGCCTCAATAAACTGGACCATGAAATTGTCCTGCAATCGGTTTATAAATTTTTGCCTTTTAACTGTCCCAGCAGTTCCATTACTCCAGTCAATTTCTGGGTAGTTAAAATCCCCCATTATTATCACCGTCCCAGCCCTTGCAGCCCTTTCCATCTGTGCAAGGAGCTGAGTCTCCACCTCCTCATTAACATTGGGTGGTCTATAACAAACTCCAATGATTAGCTTTGAACTACGCACATCTGTATGCAGTTCCACCCATAATGCTTCAGACTCATCCCACTCTCCATCCACCAGGTCCTCTTTCACACTCGCTTTGAGATCACTTCTCACATAGAGACAGACCCCTCCACCTTTCCTTTTTACCCTGTCTTTCCGAAAGAGTGCATGGCCAGGAATATTAATAGCCCAGTCATGTGAGGAATGAACCCACGTTTCAGCAATACCGATTACATCATAGCTCTCCTCATGCACCAGAGCTTCCAACTCACCTATTTTGCTTGGCAGACTTCTGGCATTGGTGAATAGTAGGGATGAGCTCGGTGTTCGAGTCGAACATAGGTTCGACTCGAACATCGGCTGTTCGCACGTTCGGCGAACAACGAATGATTTGGGCCGTTCGCGCCAAATTCGAGTGACGCGAACGGCCCACAATACACTGCGCCATCGCAGTGTAATCCCGGCGCTGTGATTGGCCAAGCATGCACTGTGACCCTGCATGCTTGGCCAATCACAGCGCCGGCAGCGAGGAGAGCAATGATTGGCCACAGGCAGGATGCCTGTGGCCAATTATAGCTGAGGGGGTTTAGTACACGCCCCACACTATAAAAGGCCACCAGCGCGGCGGCCTCATGTAGTGTGTTCCGGAGCAGGGAAAGTGAAGGAAAGGCAGGGACAGTGTCAAATCTATTCTTTGCTAAACCTCGTGTGTAGGGACAGAGAAGGATAGGCAGGGAGAGTGTCAGTGTCATATTCTTGGAAAAATGAAAATCATATCCACCCAGAGTGGTACTGGGGATACAATGTAATAAAAAATTGCCACGTCCCGAAATTGTAGATTAAATAAAAATAGGATAAAAAGATGGACTTTATGGGCACGACAAATTGATATAAAATTACTCAAGTTTTATTAAAAATTAACAAAAGAAAGGATAACAAAACATACAAATAAAATGAATATTATATAGAACTATTCATCAACCTAATGTTGACACACTTATACACATCACCCAATAGCCAAAATTCAATGAGAAAATAGAATTTATACTGGGTAGAATGACATCAAGGTCAATTCTTTCAGTATATTGGATACCAGTATTTGCTGGTGGCATTGATTGGTGGTGTGTCGTCAGAAATTCATTCCTAAACCCGACATGTTGCGCGACACAAGTCGCTTCTTCAGGAGTTTTTTGAATGTCTAAAAATATAAATACATAACATAAGAACATATAAATAGATTGCAAAACACAACAAAACAAGAGAACCTGTATGTCTGGCCAGGTGCTTCAGAAACACGTGATCCCCCAACAGCAATACCACTATTAGAAACAAAATAAAATAAAACAAAACAAGACAAGACCAGAAGCAGTACAGAGAGTTAAGAAAACCCTCGCAGATTGAAAAAGAGTCCATTAGGTGGATGAATCGTTTATCATAACTTACATGGGTTAAAAGGTTTTTCAAGTAAAAACGGAGGTTTATAGATGGTCAGGATGGCAATAGTAGTAGTAGAATAATGCCTCTGGGTATCTTGAAAAAACTAGGCATGAACAAACACATGTGGATCAATCATATGATTACATCCAATTACACAACATGTATATAATTTAGAAGCATTGTCAGCATACTGAGAGCTGACCGATTCAGTTCGGTGCATACAGGCTTACCTCTGCTTACCTGAGTAGCATAATATATAGCTACGATGTAGAGCCCAATATCCGTGTTTAAACCCCGATTATGGAGAAAAAAAATGAAAAATTGATACACGGATATGGGTACTGGTAGTTTCAATTATGCTAGCAGGAATTCGATATTGTCCTAGCTTGCAGAGTTGCCCAGTCTGGACTAAAAAACGGGAGGGGAGGAGAGGGAACAAAGGAGGGAAGGGGAGACACAAAATTGAATGGCATTAATGAGATGTGTGGGTATGCGGAAATCTAATAGAGAGTAACCAATTGCTGGGCTGCTCAAGTGTCACCCCCATAACCAACCAGCAGGGTAAGAGACACTGGCCCATAATAACACAGAGAAAACCAGTTACCTTGTAATAGATGTTGGTGGGAGTGCCTCCGTTTAGTAGGTAGCAGCCCTCGGTAGTCAGGGATTATCTGCACCCTGGGTGATAATAGGTCCTGTGTTTAAATAGGACCAAATCACGCCAGGACAACCCCATCCGGAAAAGCGCACCGTCCGCACAGTGCCTCTGATAGGCTGGCGTCATAGCTAGGCGTCGAAATGCCCGCAGTGAGCTAGATAGTGGGCGGGGCCGAAACCGTGATGTGCCCCTGTTATCTAGCAATATGCGAGAAACAGGAAGTGTACATGGGAGGTTGGTGTGGCAACCGCGCATGCGCATAGGTACCCACACACTCATCTCGCAGCGGTGGAAGGGGCAGAGCTCAGGGCGGCGGCCTTAACACTGAAAACAGTCCCGGCTAAATCAAGCCCGCACATCGTCAAGCGATGCAATCAATTCCTTCCTCTACCCAGCACACTCAAGGGGAGAGCAAGCCCACACCATGCGACACTTAGGGCAATAGAGCAATCAGCCATGGAGCAAGAAAGATCTATATTATCATATAGACTCACAGATCATTATAGGGCAATTACACTTAGTATAACATTAAGTATAAAGCTCAAACCCCGATATTCGCCATCTAGTGGTCATAGAAAAAACAGAACAAAAAAAAAAAAAAGGAAAGTGGCATTGCAGCGAGGGGAACAAATTGTCTCAACCAGAACCACCGGGCCAGGCATCTTAACATTGGGTCTAACATTTTCAGCACATGCGATCACCAAGGGGACAAGAGGAACATATCCCCCATGGGGTCACATACAAAAGAAAAATACATAATGAATAATAATGAAATTATTAATATAAATAGTAAAAGAAAAATGGTCAACATATTTAACATAAAAATAGATAATCAAATATTACATTTATCTCAACTTCATAATATAGACCTAAGTCTATATATAGTATTATATAATGTTATATTAAGGGAGAGATCCCTTAATCCAGCAATGAATTAAACAGTGACTTACAACAAGAGAGAAATGACCCAGAATAACATCTTGGGCCATATTAGGAATCCCAAGGGGGAAAGAAAGAGGAAGGGAGAAAAGAAAGGCTGTATAGAGGTTATTGATTGGGACTTGGAAGATTATAAAGTAGGGACCTACAAAGCGCAGTTGATGAAATCATGCGTGTGCGGACAACAAGCTCAAAGGAAAGATTTGTATGATTGAGTTTCATTCAACCCAGGTGGTTGTGTGGCAGCAAGTCGTTCGATCCATATAGTTTCTCTTTGTAAGATTATTTTATCCCAATTACCACCTCGTGGGTCCTTGGGAATAACTGCCAATGCAATGAAGGATACACAGGTGGTGTCAAATTTGTGGTATAGATCTATATGACGGCTGACAGTTGTCAGCATCTTACCACTCCCTGAATAATACACATGGTCTTTGACACGCTGCCAAAATTTACGAACTGTCTTTCCAACATAGAAGGCTCCACACACGCATGTCATCAAATACACGACCCCCTCAGTGCTACAATCGGCTCTAAAACCAGGACAGAACCTCTCCCCATTGGGTAGGGTGAAGCTCTGTCCTGGACAGATCCACGGGCAAAAATTACATTGTCCACATTGGTGAATCCCTTGAGTGGTGTTGTTATTAATAGTAGAAGCCACGTAGTGGCTTGACACCAGTTTGTCTCGTAGGGAATTTGCCCGTCTGAAGGTTATCTCTGGTCTAATGCCTAGATGTTTGCGAACTGTGGGGTCTTGATATAGCACGTGCCAGTGATTGGTAAGTATGGCACGAACTTCTTGATGTTGTGATGAAAAACGTGTGATCATTCGCAGAGGTGCTCGCATATCAGATACATTCTTGTTTTGAAAAAGCAAATTATTCCTTGGTTGTCGCAAGGCTTTATTGAAGGCCTTGCGTAAAAGCGACTTACTGTAGCCTCTGGCTAACAGTCGTGTGCGTAACATTTGTGCTTCCCTCTGAAAGTCCTCTGTATGGGTGCAGTTACGACGAAGTCGTATATATTGTGCATATGGTATGCTACGTATTAATGCCACCGGATGTGCACTTGTGGCGTGCAACATAGTGTTGCCAGCCGTTTCCTTGCGATAAAGGCTTGTTGCTAAGCAACCATCATGGTCTTTAAAGATTGTTAAATCTAAAAATGTTATTTTGGAGCGGTCGAAATTGAGAGTGAATTTTAAATTGAAAGAGTTATGATTTAATACATCAACAAAGGTCCTGAGGGAATCAGGTGTACCCGCCCATACCATGATGATATCGTCAATGTATCGCATCCAGCAAACCACCTGTTCAGTATAAACCCCCATCCCCTCATCCGAGAAGATGTAACGCTCCCACCCCCCCAGGTACAGGTTGGCATAGGCCGGTGCGCAACAAGTGCCCATGGCCACCCCCTGTACCTGGAGGAAGTGGGAACCGTTAAACCCAAACCAGTTGTGGGTAAGGACGAATTGAAGCAATGTGAGTACGAACTCATTATACTTCCATTGGGTATGGGGTTCCTCATAGAGGAAGGCACGTACCATCCCGATGCCCTGCTCGTGAGGGATACTAGAGTATAAGGACTCTACATCCAAAGTCACGAGCAGGGCATCAGGAGGGATTGCCATTCCCTCAATCTTTTTTAACAAATCTAAGGTATCCCTAGTATATGAGGACAAGCTCGTTACATGAGGCATAAGTGTGGCATCAATGAGCCTGCTGGCATTTTCAGTCAAGGACCCGATACCTGATACAATTGGCCTCCCCGGTGGTTCAATAGAATTTTTGTGAACCTTGGGCAATGAGTAAAAAGTAGCTTCTCGAGGGAATTTGTTATTAAGATAATCATACGTATCCTGGTTGATTAAACCTTTCTGATATCCATCATTGATGATAGATAGATAATCATTTTTGAAGGTTGGGATAACTGTAGCAGGGATTTTATGATACCAACTAGTGTTAGATAGAATGTTATAGCACATCCTTTCATAGTTGGCTTTGGTCATCAGGACAACGTTCCCTCCTTTGTCCGATGCCTTGATGACAAAATCAGGATGTTTGCTAAGTTGGAGGATGGCTTTCTTTTGGATAGAAGTTAAATTGCTAGAATGCATTGGAACTGACATCTGCTTGATGTCACTCACAACCCCTATTAAGAAAGCCCATATAGATGGGTTAGTGGAGAGATCAGGGAATCTAGTAGACTTTGGCTTGAATTTGTTCAGTTTAGGGAGAACAGAAGCTTGTAGGGGAGTAGTTGAGGACGCACATGTTGTGTTGACAATGGGAGATGCAACTGCATCACTCAAGTCATCAGTTTCATTGTTTTCGTCCAGTAGTAGCATTAAGTCACGAAGGGCTCTAAAATCCTTCATAGTGTAGTGTTTAATGCTTTCAGCAAATTCCCGCTCCTGTCTCATTCGTATGTTATCTTGATCATAGATGTATCTATATGTCAGATTGCGTACAAACATATAGACATCCTTAATCAGTTCATATTTATCTAAGTTAGCTGATGGACAAAAGCTTAGACCCAGTCTCAAGACTTCCAACTGTTGATCTGTAAATGAGTAGGGTGTGAGGTTAATAACATCCAGTGCTAAATTTGTAATGGTGGAGGCCCCGTCATCTGAAAATTTGGTAGAGGTGTGTAAGGAAACGCTAAATGGGGGTCTAGAGTACTTTGTTTGGTAAGCACAGGTGTCTGAGGTGGAAGTACAGAATTCAGAGAAGGTTGAAAATTAGAATTAGAAGGCATAGACAATTGAGTAGAGATGGATGGATCAGAAAAGGACATATTGGAGAAGGTGGGTGCCTGTCCTGATACTATCAGTGGTGTAGTAGATGGTCTCGGATTTTTAGGTTGTATATTTAATAATTGGGCGGCTTGCTGAGCAATAGCCCCCATATATCTTGGTTGTGAACTATTCCCACCACCATTAGAAGCGACGGCACCCCCTTCTTGTGCTTGGTTTCTATTTCTTACATCAAATGAGCTTTTTTTAGAATAGGGTGTGTAGTACCCACCACCATGACCCCGCTTACGTGACTCTTTTACATTTGTAACAGGTGTCGGTGCTCCTCGTCTAATCGGTGGCTGTAAAATATCCAAGGATAGAATGGCTTTCTTGGAGGGCTTTGCATACAAATGGCAAAACCCCCACCAGGGGAGAGGGCCAAAGAAAACTGCTAAAACTCGTAATGTTGGTAATCACTTTGGTTTTACGGAAGATGATACTGAATCTGACTCATCTATCTCTATGTCTGTTCCTGTATTACAGCCACCGATTAGACGAGGAGCACCGACACCTGTTACAAATGTAAAAGAGTCACGTAAGCGGGGTCATGGTGTACAGGGGCGGAGGCTATAGCCGCATGAAAAAACGAAAGTAAAATACGAGATTTCAAATCCATTCGAAGCACAATAACACTCACTCTGCTCTGCTCTCTGCTTCTCCCTCACCGTGCTGAACCCTCTCAAAATGGTGTACAGGGGCGGAGCCTATAGCCGCATGTAAAAAACGAAAGTAAAATACGAGATTTTGAATCGTTACAAATAACCGCTATGTATTTAGAAAAGTACAAATCCATTCGAAGCACATTAGGCATAATAGGCAGCGTCGTTGTGAGAGAGACACGGAAAATTACGAATCAACGAACCCAAAAAAAGTTACGAAAGTAGGAGTTGTGTCCAGAATCAACGAAAAACAACGTACTCTACCGAAAGTACGAATTATAAAGCAACAAAAAATTCAACGAAAAATGTCGCTTGCAAAAATACGAATGAGTCCGAACACGAAAAATCCCGTCTAGCAAAATTACGAATGATTACGAATCAACAGGACCGGAAAGAAACGAACCGAAACGGAACGAATTTTTCCGTTGTGCACAAGTCTATTAAACACTACACTATGAAGGATTTTAGAGCCCTTCGTGACTTAATGCTACTACTGGACGAAAACAATGAAACTGATGACTTGAGTGATGCAGTTGCATCTCCCATTGTCAACACAACATGTGCGTCCTCAACTACTCCCCTACAAGCTTCTGTTCTCCCTAAACTGAACAAATTCAAGCCAAAGTCTACTAGATTCCCTGATCTCTCCACTAACCCATCTATATGGGCTTTCTTAATAGGGGTTGTGAGTGACATCAAGCAGATGTCAGTTCCAATGCATTCTAGCAATTTAACTTCTATCCAAAAGAAAGCCATCCTCCAACTTAGCAAACATCCTGATTTGGTCATCAAGGCATCGGACAAAGGAGGGAACGTTGTCCTGATGACCAAAGCCAACTATGAAAGGATGTGCTATAACATTCTATCTAACACTAGTTGGTATCATAAAATCCCTGCTACAGTTATCCCAACCTTCAAAAATGATTATCTATCTATCATCAATGATGGATATCAGAAAGGTTTAATCAACCAGGATACGTATGATTATCTTAATAACAAATTCCCTCGAGAAGCTACTTTTTACTCATTGCCCAAGGTTCACAAAAATTCTATTGAACCCCCGGGGAGGCCAATTGTATCAGGTATCGGGTCCTTGACTGAAAATGCCAGCAGGCTCATTGATGCCACACTTATGCCTCATGTAACGAGCTTGTCCTCATATACTAGGGATACCTTAGATTTGTTAAAAAAGATTGAGGGAATGGCAATCCCTCCTGATGCCCTGCTCGTGACTTTGGATGTAGAGTCCTTATACTCTAGTATCCCTCACGAGCAGGGCATCGGGATGGTACGTGCCTTCCTCTATGAGGAACCCCATACCCAATGGAAGTATAATGAGTTCGTACTCACATTGCTTCAATTCGTCCTTACCCACAACTGGTTTGGGTTTAACGGTTCCCACTTCCTCCAGGTACAGGGGGTGGCCATGGGCACTTGTTGCGCACCGGCCTATGCCAACCTGTACCTGGGGGGGTGGGAGCGTTACATCTTCTCGGATGAGGGGATGGGGGTTTATACTGAACAGGTGGTTTGCTGGATGCGATACATTGACGATATCATCATGGTATGGGCGGGTACACCTGATTCCCTCAGGACCTTTGTTGATGTATTAAATCATAACTCTTTCAATTTAAAATTCACTCTCAATTTCGACCGCTCCAAAATAACATTTTTAGATTTAACAATCTTTAAAGACCATGATGGTTGCTTAGCAACAACCCTTTATCGCAAGGAAACGGCTGGCAACACTATGTTGCACGCCACAAGTGCACATCCGGTGGCATTAATACGTAGCATACCATATGCACAATATATGTATTGTAGCACTGAGGGGGTCGTGTATTTGATGACATGCGTGTGTGGAGCCTTCTATGTTGGAAAGACAGTTCGTAAATTTTGGCAGCGTGTCAAAGACCATGTGTATTATTCAGGGAGTGGTAAGATGCTGACAACTGTCAGCCGTCATATAGATCTATACCACAAATTTGACACCACCTGTGTATCCTTCATTGCATTGGCAGTTATTCCCAAGGACCCACGAGGTGGTAATTGGGATAAAATAATCTTACAAAGAGAAACTATATGGATCGAATGACTCGCTGCCACACAACCACCTGGGTTGAATGAAACTCAATCATACAAATCTTTCCTTTGAGCTTGTTGTCCGCACACGCATGATTTCATCAACTGCGCTTTGTAGGTCCCTACTTTATAATCTTCCAAGTCCCAATCAATAACCTCTATACAGCCTTTCTTTTCTCCCTTCCTCTTTCTTTCCCCCTTGGGATTCCTAATATGGCCCAAGATGTTATTCTGGGTCATTTCTCTCTTGTTGTAAGTCACTGTTTAATTCATTGCTGGATTAAGGGATCTCTCCCTTAATATAACATTATATAATACTATATATAGACTTAGGTCTATATTATGAAGTTGAGATAAATGTAATATTTGATTATCTATTTTTATGTTAAATATGTTGACCATTTTTCTTTTACTATTTATATTAATAATTTCATTATTATTCATTATGTATTTTTCTTTTGTATGTGACCCCATGGGGGATATGTTCCTCTTGTCCCCTTGGTGATCGCATGTGCTGAAAATGTTAGACCCAATGTTAAGATGCCTGGCCCGGTGGTTCTGGTTGAGACAATTTGTTCCCCTCGCTGCAATGCCACTTTCCTTTTTTTTTTTTTTTGTTCTGTTTTTTCTATGACCACTAGATGGCGAATATCGGGGTTTGAGCTTTATACTTAATGTTATACTAAGTGTAATTGCCCTATAATGATCTGTGAGTCTATATGATAATATAGATCTTCCTTGCTCCATGGCTGATTGCTCTATTGCCCTAAGTGTCGCATGGTGTGGGCTTGCTCTCCCCTTGAGTGTGCTGGGTAGAGGAAGGAATTGATTGCATCGCTTGACGATGTGCGGGCTTGATTTAGCCGGGACTGTTTTCAGTGTTAAGGCCGCCGCCCTGAGCTCTGCCCCTTCCACCGCTGCGAGATGAGTGTGTGGGTACCTATGCGCATGCGCGGTTGCCACGCCAACCTCCCATGTACACTTCCTGTTTCTCGCATATTGCTAGATAACAGGGGCACGTCACGGTTTCGGCCCCGCCCACTATCTAGCTCACTGCGGGCATTTCGACGCCTAGCTATGACGCCAGCCTATCAGAGGCACTGTGCGGACGGCGCGCTTTTCCGGATGGGGTTGTCCTGGCGCGATTTGGTCCTATTTAAACACAGGACCTATTATCGCCCAGGGTGCAGATAATCCCTGACTACCGAGGGCTGCTACCTACTAAACGGAGGCACTCCCACCAACATCTATTACAAGGTAACTGGTTTTCTCTGTGTTATTATGGGCCAGTGTCTCTTACCCTGCTGGTTGGTTATGGGGGTGACACTTGAGCAGCCCAGCAATTGGTTACTCTCTATTAGATTTCCGCATACCCACACATCTCATTAATGCCATTCAATTTTGTGTCTCCCCTTCCCTCCTTTGTTCCCTCTCCTCCCCTCCCGTTTTTTAGTCCAGACTGGGCAACTCTGCAAGCTAGGACAATATCGAATTCCTGCTAGCATAATTGAAACTACCAGTACCCATATCCGTGTATCAATTTTTCATTTTTTTTCTCCATAATCGGGGTTTAAACACGGATATTGGGCTCTACATCGTAGCTATATATTATGCTACTCAGGTAAGCAGAGGTAAGCCTGTATGCACCGAACTGAATCGGTCAGCTCTCAGTATGCTGACAATGCTTCTAAATTATATACATGTTGTGTAATTGGATGTAATCATATGATTGATCCACATGTGTTTGTTCATGCCTAGTTTTTTCAAGATACCCAGAGGCATTATTCTACTACTACTATTGCCATCCTGACCATCTATAAACCTCCGTTTTTACTTGAAAAACCTTTTAACCCATGTAAGTTATGATAAACGATTCATCCACCTAATGGACTCTTTTTCAATCTGTGAGGGTTTTCTTAACTCTCTGTACTGCTTCTGGTCTTGTCTTGTTTTGTTTTATTTTATTTTGTTTCTAATAGTGGTATTGCTGTTGGGGGATCACGTGTTTCTGAAGCACCTGGCCAGACATACAGGTTCTCTTGTTTTGTTGTGTTTTGCAATCTATTTATATGTTCTTATGTTATGTATTTATATTTTTAGACATTCAAAAAACTCCTGAAGAAGCGACTTGTGTCGCGCAACATGTCGGGTTTAGGAATGAATTTCTGACGACACACCACCAATCAATGCCACCAGCAAATACTGGTATCCAATATACTGAAAGAATTGACCTTGATGTCATTCTACCCAGTATAAATTCTATTTTCTCATTGAATTTTGGCTATTGGGTGATGTGTATAAGTGTGTCAACATTAGGTTGATGAATAGTTCTATATAATATTCATTTTATTTGTATGTTTTGTTATCCTTTCTTTTTTTAATTTTTAATAAAACTTGAGTAATTTTATATCAATTTGTCGTGCCCATAAAGTCCATCTTTTTATCCTATTTTTATTTAGTGTCATATTCTTTGCTAAACCTTGTGTGTAGGGAGAGAGAAGGATAGGCAGGGAGAGTGTCAGTGTCATATACTTTGATAAACCTTGTGTGCAGGGAGAGAGAAGGATAGGCAGGGGACAGTGTCAGTGTCATATTCTTTGCTAAACCTTGTGTGCAGGGAGAGAGAAGGATAGGCAGGGAGAGTGTCAGTGTCATATACTTTGATAAACCTTGTGTGCAGGGAGAGAGAAGGATTGGCAGGGGACAGTGTCAGTGTCATTGTTGCTAAGCCTCCTGCACATTATACACCTGAAGTTAGCCTGTATTGCTGCTTTTTCCTGGTGTGTTACACCAACAGGCATTTGCGGCACTTACAGCGGGCGGAGTGTGCCTCCTGATCATATTACACCTGAAGTTAGCCTGTATTGCTGCTTTTTCCTGGTGTGTTACACCAACAGGATTTTGCGGCACTTACAGCGGGCGGAGTGTGCCTCCTGATCATATTACACCTGAAGTTAGCCTGTATTGCTGCTTTTTCCTGGTGTGTTACACCAACAGGATTTTGCGGCACTTACAGCGGGCAGAGTGTGCCTCCTGATCATATTACACCTGAACTTAGCCTGTATTGCTGCTTTTTCCTGGTGTGTTACACCAACAGGATTTTGCAGCACTTACAGCGGGCGGAGTGTGCCTCCTGACCATATTACACCTGAAGTTAGCCTGTATTGCTGCTTTTTCCTGGTGTGTTACACCAACAGACATTTGCGGCACTTACAGCGGGCGGAGTGTGCCTCCTGATCATATTACACCTGAACTTAGCCTGTATTGCTGCTTTTTCCTGGTGTGTTACACCAACAGGCATTTGCAGCACCTACAGCAGGCGTAGTGTGATTCCTGCAAAATATACTCCTGAAGCTAGGCCTTATTGCTGGTTTTCCCATTTCCCTGCAGGCCATTAGAATGTCTTGAAGACAAACAAGGAGAGGCAGACAGTCAGGAGCCAATAAAAGAAGGCAAGCAGGCTCTGTGTCTAGAGACAACAGTGCTGGTCGTGGAAGCGGTGCATCGCCATCAGCACGTGGCCATGGGACACGCTTGTCCTTCTTTTCGCCAGCTGGACGTGTTGAGCCGCATCATGCCGAAGACTTGGTAGAGTGGATGACCAAGCCCTCCTCATCCTCCTCATCCTCTCTCACCCAGGCTCAGGGTACTGGCAAAGCAGCTGCCAAAGTGTCCTCTTCCCTGGTATCAATGTCATCATCAGTCACTCCTTCCCTAGACCAACCATGTCCTCCTGAGGAGTCCCCTGAACTGTTTGAGCACAGTGTTGGGTACATGCTCCAGGAGGATGCCCAGCGTTTCGAAGGGTCTGATGATGATACCCAGCTAGAGGAAGGCAGTAGTGTGAGAGCAGAGAGAGGGGATGCTCAAGAAGGACACCAATCTGGCAGTCATGTTCCAGCAGCTGCAGCATACTGCCAGATTGGCTCCAGTGATGAGGAGGGAGGGGATGATGAGGTCACTGACTCCACGTGGGTGCCTAATAGGAGAGAGGAGGAGGAGGAGGAGGATGAGGAGGAGGCACATCTCCAACGAGACAGGATGCCCTCGGGGGGGGCAGCGTAAGGGCAGCACACCAACAGAATCACACCGCAGAGCACCGCCTGTGCAGGGCGCTGCCTCTGCCCGTTATTCAAAAAGTTCTTTGGTGTGGGCCTTTTTTGAGTCGAGTGCATCAGATCGCACAGCTGCTGTTTGCAACATATGTCTCAAGCGTATATCGCGTGGCCAAAACATCACCCGCTTGGGCACCACATGCTTGACCAGACATATGTTGACCTGCCATGCAGCTCGTTGGCAAGCCTACCTTAAAGACCCACACCAAAGAACAAAGCGGACCTCTTCTTGCACCGCATCAGCTGGGATCTCCAACCCCACTATACCTTCAGTCCTCTCTGAAACCTGCTCTGAGAGGAATGAAGGTGTAGAATTAGGTGTGTCACAGCCAAGTACTTGCGGGCTCTCTGCTAGCAGTACACCGACGTCCGATTCTAGCAGGCAAATTTCCCTGCCCCAGCTGCTGGACTGTCGAAAGAAGTTCACTCCCAGCCATCCACATGCCCAGTGGTTGAATGCTAGCTTGGCTAAATTGCTAGCGCTTCAACTGCTGCCTTTTCAGTTGGTAGACTCGGCCCCCTTCCGTGAGTTTGTGCAATGTGCGGTTCCTCAGTGGCAGGTTCCCAAACGCCACTTTTTCTCATGGAAGGCGATTCTGGCTCTCTACCGGCATGTGGAAGGCAATGTCTTGGCCTCGCTGGACAGGGCGGTCAGCGGTAAGGTGCATATTACCGCTGACTCATGGTCCAGCAGGCATGGACAGGGACGTTATCTTTCTTTCACGGCCTATTGGGTCACTCTTTTGGCAGCTGGGAAGGATGCAGGACAAGGTGCAGTAGTGTTGGAGGTTGTTCCACCGCCACGCCTCCAAAATGCTACTACTGGTTGTGACACACCTCTGTCCTCCACCCCCTCCTCTTCTTCTTCCTCCATGGCCTCTTCCTGTGCTTTGTCCTCGGAACCAGCGGTGCTCCGTAGGCGTTCAAGGGGCTACGCAAGTACGCAGGCAAAAAGATGCCATGCCGTGCTTGCGCTGGTGTGTTTGGGGGACATGAGCCACACTGGGGCAGAGGTTCTGTCTGCTCTGCAGGGGCAGGCCGAGAGGTGGTTGACGCCACGCCAGCTTAAGCCAGGAATGGTAGTTTGGGACAATGGCACCAACCTCCTCTCCGCTCTCCGACAGGGACAACTGACCCATGTGCCCTGTATGGCTCATGTCCTTAACCTGGTGGTGCAGCGGTTCTTGGGCAGGTACCCGGGCTTACAGGATGTCCTGAGGCAGGCCAGGAAAGTCTGTGTGCATTTCCGCAGATCTTATAATGCCAGTGCTCGCCTGGCTGAGCTGCAAAAGGAGTTGAACCTGCCCAAGAACCGCCTTATATGTGACATGCCCACCAGGTGGAACTCAACGTTGGCCATGCTGCAGCGGCTGCACACGCAGCAGAGGGCCATCAATGAGTACCTGTGCGACTACGGCACCAGGACAGGGTCAGGGGAGCTCGGGTTTTTTTCACCACGCCAGTGGGGCATGATCAGGGATGCATGCACTGTCCTGGCACCATTTGAGGAGGCCATGAGGATGGTGATCAGTGACAGTGCATGCATCAGTGACACTGTACCTCTTGTCCACCTGTTGGAACATACGCTGCATGGAATAATGGACAGGGCAATTGAGGCAGAACAGAGGCAGGAAGAGGAGGACTTCCTTGCCTCTCAAGGCCCCCTTTACCCAGACAGTGTTCCTTCTGTCCCACCCATCGCACAGGAAGAAGAGGAGGAGGAGGAGGAGGATTGTGTCAGCATGGAGGTGGAGCCTGGCACTCAGCATCATCAGCAGCAGTCTTTTAGGGATGATTTACAGTCCCAAGAAACCAGTGGACTTGTACGTGGCTGGGAGGAGGTGGCTGCGGATCATGTCGTCCTTAGTGACCCAGAGGACTCCGGACCGAATGCCTCAGCTAACCTACGCTGCATGGCCTCCCTGATCCTGCAAAGTCTGCGGAAGGATCCTCGTATTCTTTGGATCAAGGAGAGGGACCATTACTGGCTGGCCACTCTCCTTGATCCACGGTACAAGGGTAAGGTTGCGGACCTTATCTTACCGTTGCAGAAAGGTCTGTGCAACACGTTCCGAGAGACTGGGAGGTTACAAACTCCTGGTCCTGGACAACGAGTTGCTGAGGCTTCGGTCAGTCAAAGAAGGAGCGGTGGGGAAGGTGGCCGTCTGACCGATGCGTTCAGACAATTCTTTAGTCCGCAGCCCCAAGGTATGATCGGTTCCAGCAACCATCGCCAGCGTCTGATATACATGGTGCAGGAATACCTAGGGGCAAGGTCAGACTTGGACACCTTCCCCACCGAAAATCCTCTGGCTTACTGGGTCTTGAGGATGGATCACTGGCCAGAGCTTGCACAGTATGCAATTGAGCTACTGGCCTGTCCTGCATCCAGCGTTCTTTCAGAACGCACATTCAGTGCTGCTGGAGGATTTGTCACGGATCACAGGGTGTGCCTGTCCACCGACTCTGTTGATCAACTGACCTTCATAAAGATGAACCAGTCTTGGATCACCACCAGCTACCAAACACCTGAAGCTGATATAACAGACTAATTTATTTTCAAATGTCACATCCCTTCAAGACTGATGCTGATGCTGAGAGACTGTCCTGTTATGTTGACTGACTATCCTCCTCCTCCTCAATGATCCGATTGATGATGATAGCTTGGAAGAACATTTTTGTTTCTGGGTGCCGCCACCAGTGGCTAAGGCCCAATTTTTCAGCCCCTGTTTAACAGGGGCGTGTTATTACAATTTTTTATGCAATGCTTTGCAGCAGGGCTCATTCCTGCATCTCCAACTAGAGTATCTGGGAGAGGTTGCAGTGTCGTGGCACCAGCACCAGTGGCTAAGGCCCAATTTTTCAGCCCCTGTTTAACAGGGGCATGTAATTACAATTTTTGATGCAATACTTTGCAACAGGGCTCATTGCTGTGCTCCAAGTACAGTACCTGTGAGGGGTTGCAGTGTTGTGGCACCAGTGCCTAAGGCCCAATTTTTCTGCCCCTGTTTAACAGGGGCATGTAATTACAATTCTTGATCTAATAATTCACAGCAGGGCCCATTCCTGCGCCCACCAAGACTAAGGCCCCTTTCACACTGAGGCGTTGAAAAAACGCTCAAAAATTATGGGATTTTGTACCTCTATTTTACCGCGATTTTACCGCGATTTTACCGCGTTTTTACCGCGATCGCGCTAAAAATAGCGCTAACGCGTATGCGTTTTTACCGCGTTTTTACCGCGTTTGCGCTAAAAATAGCGCGAACGCGGTAAAAACGCGGTAAAAACGCATACGCGTTAGCGCTATTTATTTAAATAACGCTTATGCCTATGCGTTTTTACCGCGTTTTTACTGCGTTTTTACTGAGGTTCCCATTCATTTCAATGGAGATAGGCGTTTTTACAGCGCTATTTTATGCGCCCTAAAGTTGCTCTAAAAAAGCGGTTTGCAGGATTTTTTCCAACGCCCAGCCAGCAGAACGCCTCAGTGTGAAAGCCCTCAGGGCTTTCACATTGAGAATGCTGGGGCAGGATAATTTCAGGCGTTATTACAGTGCTATTTTTAGCGCGAAAACGCGGTAAAAACACCTCAGTGTGAAAGGGGCCTAACTGTGAAGCCTTACAGTGTTGTGTCAACACCACCACCACCACCACCACCAAAGGCCCAATTTTTCAGCCCCTGTTCAACAGGGGCATGCAATTACAATTCTTGATCTAATAATTCACAGCAGGGCCCATTCATGCGCCCACCAAGAGTAACTGTGTGGGCTCACAGTGTTGTGGCAACACCAACATGTAAGGGGCAAATTTCAGCTGAGTATATACGGCAGGCCCCTACTTTCAAACATCCAACTTACAAACGACTCATCCTTGCAAACGGAAGGATACAACAGGAAGTGAGAGGAAATCTACCCCTAGGAAGGGAAATTCTCTCCTGTAAGAGTTAATATGGGAAAAAAAGGTGTCTCCTCTCCACTGATGCTTTATCACCAATTCTTGTTTCAATAAAAACCCCAAATTTTCAAAAAACATTTGTCATTAGGACGGAAAGTGAGGTGAACTGTTCTGAACAGGTGCACACTGCACAGACAGCAAAACAAATGTTACAGGGGTGATAATCCTTCCCTATGTTTTCCAAAAAGCTTAAAAATAGATTTTTTGGCTGGAGCTACACTTAAACAATGTACCTGTTCAAAATTACAAACAGATTCTACATAAGAACAAACCTACAGTCCCTGTCTTGTATGCACCGCCTGTATACGGCTGTTCAGAGTATATAGGGCCTTTTTTATTTTGTGTGCGGGGTTCCCCTTAATATCCATACAAGACCCAAAGGGGCTGGTAATGGGCTGGGGTAGGGGGGGGGCTGTGATGGGGTAGCTATGCCATTTTTCTTAAAGATTTTCATCCATATTACCGGGACCAGACATTACATTAAAGCCGCAAGCAGTTTTAAATGGCTTTTTTTCCTTTAGAAATGTAATTTTGTGCAGGGACAGTTCTAAACACGGGAAACACATGGCACTTCACAGGCATACTTTAGACACCCCCCCAGGTACGATATTTAAAGGAATATTTGACTTTTTTTTTCACTTTATGCATCATTAAAATGACTGCTCCCGAAAAACGTCAGTTTTTAAAACTTTTTTTTGGATTGATACATGTCCCCTGGTGCAGAACCCGGGTTCCCAAACCCTTTTTAGGACAATAACATGCATATTAGTCGTTATAAATAGCACTTTAGATTTCGAACGTTCGCATCCATTGTATTTAATAGGGTTCTAAAGTTTGTGCGAACTTTCGGTCCGTTCGCGGGTTCTGGTGCGAACCGAACCCGGGGGTGTTCGGCTCATCACTAGTGAACAGACACTTTAATGCATTAATATATTTTGACCGGTCACATACTATCCTCTTGGGTGTTCCCAGATTGCAACTAGGACTTGAAGGAGGACTTTCAAAATATCCGCAATGCACCATCTGGACAAAATTGAGACCCTGTCTGCTTGTCAATAAGGACGTTGGATGTTGAATCCCTATAGGATCTGGGAAAGAGGACCTCCAATAACAGATATTTTGAACAATGGCTTTTTTCTCTCTCTCCAGCGGTATATCAACTATTAACAGAGGACATACTTGCACCGATTGATCTCAACCATTGATTGTTAGTGATCTTTATGCAAATAGAAGTCCATTGAGCGATTTAGATCACTAAGGAGCAGATTGACCCGGACCAGCATCTCTTTGTGATCTCTGCAGATTCGTGAGTAACTTGATATCACTTTTTTCTACATAGGATTTACCTGCAGACTGCAGGAACCGTAAGTGAGGTTACACCGAAAGATTTTGTGATCGTTGATCTATATACCGCTGAGAGCTTTAATATATATCATTATGAACTATATTCTTTGATTGACATTTCGGATTGTGTTGGTAATCTATGTGATACACACACAGATATCTGTCATCTATTAGCGCATGTTTTTTTCATCAAGAAAGCTGGCTATGTACATGCCTTATGAATCAATACAAGGATTTACCCATGCAGTGGGGACCTGCTGTGTATTATACACATATATATATACACATATCCCATCAAGCTATTAGTTTATATCTGCCTATCCGTTTTGTTCTCATGGTTCATATTACCACTTTTCCATTCATTCAACTTTCTAGTATTTGGAGCGTCTTGAACCATTATAAACAACAACTTTTGGTTCCTTTATTTTGATGTTGACTATATCAAGCAGGAACATTTTATATTTTTTTCTTTTCCTTTCATTATTATTGGATTTTTTTGGACTTTCAACAATCTGACTAATAGTGCCTTTTTTATGTCCTTTGACTGACTGACTATGACTGGGTTCTCATTGGGATATCAGTGAACTTTCCAGGTGGAGCCTTCCATTGCAGGGTAGTGTTTCATACCTGTTCAGGTACACACTGCCCTGCTTTAGGAATTCTTTTTGTGGGGAATTTTTGATCTTATGGGTGGCTATTGGGGTTTATTAGGTTAATATCATTGTAGGGGGGTGCTCACCGCATTAGGGGAGGGAGTAGGTCTGCTAGCTGTGCGGTCACTGCGTTTTCCCTGCAGGTTGGACTAGCAGTGACCACATAGCTATTACTTTGTGCTTTTGGTTCTTTTAGGTATTAGGGGTACTGTTATAAGTGTTTATTCATGTATTTGCCTGAATGAGTGAGTGTTGACAGCATGGTTAAATACTCTTGTTAGATATGGAGAGAGCACTGTTTCAAATGCCTTAAAATATTCGCTAGATAGGCCATCTGCCCCGGGAGCTTTATTTAATGGTAACAATGAAATTACTTTTTTAATTTCATCTATGGTTATGGGATCATTTAATTTTTCTAGGGTAGTGGGGTCTACCGTAGGGATATCAATTTTATAAAAAAATTGGGCTATATCTATTGGTTGCGGTTGGGAGTCATTTTGGTCCTCTTTTAGGTTATATAGACCTTCGTAGTATTCTGCAAACACGTCAGCTATATTTTGTGGGTTATATAATATTTTCCCTGATTTGTGGTGAATTATTTTATGAATTTTCTGTTTATTTTGTCTATTACGTAACTGGAGAGCCAGGAGTTTACCCGATTTGTTTCCCTGTAATGATTTAGTTTTAGTTTTTTAAGGTATTTTTTATGGCTAGAGATCAGTATCGCTCTATGCTCGTTTCTAGTATCATTAAGCTGTTGAAGGAGAAGGGGATGTTTGGGGGATATTTTATGTTCTTTGTCCAATTTAGCTATTTTCGTTAGTAGATTAGTTACTGTCTGTGATCGTCTTTTTTTTTCCCTTGATGCCATCTGGATCAGTATTCCTCTAATAAATGCCTTATGGGCACACCATATGCTAGAGATAGAGACTGCGTCATTATCATTTAATTTGAAAAATTATTCTAGTATTTCCCTCATCACTGTCAGAGCTTCCCTTTGAGACAAAATGTAAGTGTTATTTCTCCAGAGCATGTGATTGGAATTTTGTTGGGCTAGACATGTTATGTTATGTATACGAGCGTCTTTGATTTTTTGTAGGAGAGCTCTGTCAGTGATTAAGAAGTTGATCCTAGAGTAGGATCCATGAACATTTGAATAGAACATAAAGTCCTTTTCTGTCGCGTGAAGACATCTCCAAGGGTCATGGAGGTCTTCTTGTGAGAAGATGTCTTTCAAACCTTTTCTCTTGGATTGGATTCCTTTAGTGGTGTCCAGAAGTGGGTCCATTGTCGCATTAAAGTCTCCACAGAAAATAATATTGCCTTTCTGTATTTTTTTTGTTATTTTGATAACTTTTTGTAGGAATTATTGTGGGTTTCTATTCGGTGCATAGATATTAGCGATCGTCAGTACTGAGTTTTTAATTTTTGCAACCAGAATACCATATCTTCCCTGACGATTGATTTTAGAATCCAAAAGTTGAAAAGAGATCGAGTCATTGATGATCGTCAGGACTCCTTTTTCCTTCTTGCGGTTGTGAGAGGCAAAGATATGCGGGAATTTAGGGTGAGCAAAATGAGGAGGGTTGTCCTTTGCAAAGTGCGATTCTTGAATGCACAGTATGTTGTTTCCAAATTTTAAGGCATCATTCCATAGGGCTTTTCTCTTGAAAGGGCTGTTGAGACCTTTTACATTCAGTGATAACTAGGGATGAGCCGAACACCCCCCTGTTCGGTTCGCACCAGAACCTGCGAACAGGCAGAAAGTTTGCACGAAATTTAGAACCCTATTAAATACAATGGACTCGAACGTTCGAAATCAAAAGTGCTAATTATAAAGGCTAATATGCAAGTTATTGTTCTAAAAAGTGTTTGGGGACCCGGTTCCTGCCCCATGTATCAATGCAAAAAAAAGTTTTAAAAACTGAAGTTTTTTCAGGAGCAGTGATTTTAATAATGCTTAAAGTGAAACAATAAAAGTGAAATATTCCTTTAAATTTCGTACCTAGGGTGTGTCTATAGTATGCATGTAAAATGGCGCATGTTTCCCATGCCTCTTTAGGTCTGGTATGGATTTTAAGGGGAACTCCACCCCAATTTTTTTTTTAAAATGGCGTGGAGTTCCCCCCAAAAATCCAGACCAGACCCTTTATCCGAGCATGCAACCTGGCAGGCTGCAGGAAAAGATGGGGGGACGAGAGAGCCCCCCCCCTGAACCGTACCAGGCCACATGCCCTCAACATGGGGATGATGTCCCCATGTTGATGGGGACAAGGGCCTCATCCCCACAACCCTTGCCCGATGGTTGTGGGGGTCTGCGGGCAGGAGGCTTATCGGAATCTGGAAGACCCCTTTAACAAAGGGGACCCCCAGATCCTGGCCCCCCCCCATGTGAATTGGTAATGTATTACACTGTGGAGGAAGTTCCCCATCAGGTCCGCCCCCCTCGTATGTCAGACCCCGCCTACGTCATTGGATGAGCGGACCTGATGGGTAACTTCCTCCGCAGTATAATAAATGAATAGACCCTCCCCTTCTCACGTTCCGCATCAGGTCCTCAGCCTTACACCTGAGGTCCTCAGGTCCTCAGCCTTACACCTACGTGAGCGGACCTGGTGGGGAACTTTAGAAGGCGCGGGTCTATTCATTTATTACACTGCGGATGAAGTTTCCCATCAGGTCCGCTCAGGCTCAGCCAATGATGTTTCGTGTGGACAGCGCTGGACATCGTATTGCCGTGGGACACTGGATTTCATCGCTGGAATGTTTTTTTTTATTATTTTTTTTTTTAAAAGGACTTTCCCAACGGTGTCTGTGTATTTTTTTTTATTTTTTACACTTTCTTTGTGAAATGTTATGGGTACAATGTACCCCATTACCAATTCACATAGGGGGGGTCAGGATCTGGGGGTCCCCTTTATTAAAGGGGTTTTCCAGATTTCGATAAGCCCTCCGCCCGCAGACCCCCACACCCACCGGGCAAGGGTTGTGGGGATGAGGCCCTTGTCCCCATCAACATGGGGACATGGTGCTTTGAGGGGTCACAGACCCCCCAAAGCATCCTCCCAATGTTGAGGGCATGTGGCCTGGTATGTTCAGGAGGGGGGGCGCTATCTCGTCCCCCCCTCTTTTCCTGTGGCCTGCCAGGTTGCGTGCTTGGATAAAGGTCTGGATTTTTGGGGGAACTCCACGCCATTTTTTTTTTAATTTGGGGTGGAGTTCCCCTTAAAATCCATACCAGGGGGGCGCATGCGCGGCGCGAGTCTGGAAGGTCGCATCTGAGCGGAGCTCCGTACACGGCGGGGACCTTACCACCTTCCCTGGGGCCATCGAACACGCAAATCGCTCCCTTTCTTACCTGCACCCCCGGGGGATACAGCGGTGCATGCCGTCCTCACGGTCTCGTCGCGGGAAACCAGCGCAGAAGACCCTTACAAACTACCTCCTCAGAGTCCGGGAGATGTCGGGGAAGTTCCAAGATGGCGCCGAGCCAAAACGTGCTCAGATCGCCGCTCACAACCCGGAGGCATCCCCAGCACACTCGTCAGTGGATGGTGAGTACAGTTTACAACTCACCAAGGCAGACCTGGACGACAGTCTTGCCGCCATGTACACAAAGCTTGCAGAAAAGTTCCAAACTGCGCTCCATAAATCCACTAATACTCTGCAGCAGGAGATAGCGGTGCTGGGTGGCAGAACGGATCTCTTAGAAGCTAAGCATGATGAGCTCCAACTTGATTTCTCTGACCTCCGTAGTGATCATGAATCCCTAACTGATACTGTGTCCCAGCTCCAGTCCCAATTGGAGGATTTAGACAACAGGAACAGGAGGAGCAATTTAAGGATCAGAGGGGTCCCTGAGGTGATCACGGAGCTCATCCCTGCTGTCCACAGGTTGTTCCAGTCCCTGCTTCCTGCCTCCCCTGTGACCGCCTTTGCCTGTGATAGGATCCACAAGGCCCTTCACCCCAAACCACCTGAAGATAAACCTCCCAGGGATATTGTATTATGCCTCAAAGATTACCTGGTGAAGGAAGAGATCCTGAGGGCCTCTCGCAATACCCCCAACATTGTACTGGATGGTACCAGGCTGAAAATCTTCCCGGATATTTCTACAGCCACCCTAGACAAACGTCGCAGGTTTAAGGAGATTGCCACTCCTCTCCAGGAGGCTGGAATTAGGTACAGATGGGGATTTCCCTTCAAGCTGCAGGTCCCACACCAGGGGTCTACCTACACAGTGGTCAACATCCAAGAAGGGAAGGAACTCCTGGTTAAACTAGGTCTTATGGCAAAAGAGGATCTTCCTAGGATGCCCTCTACCCCCCGCCCGTCGGCCATATGGTCCACCCCGTCGCCGCGCAGAGATCGCAGGAGCCGGAGGCAAGATCTCAGGGAGCGCCTGAACTGAGCCGATGCTTCTTCCTACCTCTCCCGGACCTGCTCCCCTTGTTGATTCTTTTTTCTTTTTTTACTGTCCTGCTGTTTGATGGAGGGTCTTTTCCGGACGGCTGAGGAGTATCAACATTATTAACTGGGGGAGGTGATACAAGTCTGACTCTTTTTCACAACAGGGTCCCCACCCTCCCCCCTGGTATTTTGCTAACTCCTCTCTGCACCATCATTCACTTAGTTTGGTCCCCGCTGTGTAGTCTTACAGCAGTGCCCATTTGGTTGTCCCCCCACTCTTGTGGTTACTCCCACGAACTAGGTTGTCAAGAGTGCTGGACTTTTTTTGGTCCTTTTGGTCAGGAAGTTTTTAGCCTGACTGGTTATTACTGTAGCCTTCTGTCGGGAAGGTCTTTCCCCTCCCAACCCCGACTGTTCATATGTGTTTTTTTTGTTGTTATTTTTTCTTAACAGGTTTATGGTTTCAGGTTGTGGGACTATTTTTGCAGACTCCTATATTTTGGCTGTATTCTATATAATTGCCCCTAAGGCTTATGTTTTATCGAAATGTAGGGTGATATTTGTTTTTCCTCAGGTCAACCCGACTGTCCCCACACTGTTGAGGCGGTGGACAGAGGTAGCCGACTCCTCAGGACCCTCCCCCAGCGTTAAGGGCCTATTAGCCCTCCTATATGCAGAATGAGCATTAGATTCATTTCCCATAATGTCCGGGGATTTAATTCCCCACAAAAGCAGAAAAAAGCTTTTAATGCCTACAAACGCCTGCAGGCGGATATAATTCTATTACAGGAGACACACTTCTCCGTTAATAATCATCCCATTTATTTTGATAGATTATTTGGCCCAGGATATTTTACGACATTTGGGTCTAGGTCCCGAGGGGTGGCAATATTTATAAAAAGAACCTTGATGTTTGATTTTGAGAATGTCTATAGAGACCCAGCTAGCAGATTTATTATCTTGCAGGGTTCATTACAGGGGAAGAAGGTCACGATAGCTAATGTATATGCCCCCAATGACTCTCAGGCAACCTTCTTCAGGAATTTTTTCCAGGTCTTGGACAGGTTTGGCTCTCCGCATTTGTTGCTGGGGGGAGACTTCAACTTGGTGGCGCATTCGGCTCTAGACAGAAGTAGGGCTGGCGGCGCCTCCAATGCTTTCCCCAAAACTGTGAAAACTCTGCTGCACGCTCATAGTCTGGTTGATTCCTGGAGGGCATATAATGTGGGGGCCTGAGAGTACACATTTTATTCCCACCCCCACGATAGCTACTCTAGGTTAGACTATCTGTTCTGCTCCCCCGTACTCCTAGCAAACTCCACCTCTGCAGCCATTCATTCATGCCCATGGTCGGACCACCAGATGGTCTCCTTAGACATTTCCCACATAGGCCTCAGACCCTCAGTGGCTGGTTGGAGACTAAACGAGTCTCTCCTAACTGATCCTATCGTAGTTTCACAGCTTTCTAAACATTTAACTGAATATTTTGCCACTAATAACACAGACGACGTCTCCCCCTCAGTCCTCTGGGCTGCGCATAAGGTGGTGATTAGAGGACACCTTATCCAAATAGCGGCGGAAAGAAAAAAACAGAGAATGATTGATATTACCAGGCTCACTACTGAATTAGATAAATTGTACCACCTACATTCTCAAAACCATGGTCCTGACCTGCTAAAACGAATTAATGACATTAGACTGGATCTGGACAAAATCCTCTCTGAATAGACGGAGAGATCCCTTAGATGGTCTAAGGCCAAGTTCCTGTTGCACAGTAATTGGGCCTCAACCATGTTCGCCAGAAAGTTAAGTCAATTTCTACAACCCCCCTCACACATACAAATTGAGAAATCCTAGCGGCAATTTGGTTTCCCACCCTACGGAGGTTTTAAAAATATTTTCTAATTATTACGCAGAACTTCTTTCCCCTCCTTCCTCCCCCCCAGACCCTACCCTTATATCATGGTTGGATGATTTACCTCTTCCTGCCCTGACCCCAGAACACTTACAAGAGTTAAATGCCCATTGCTCAGAACTTGAAATCCTGGCAGTTATCAAGTCATTGAAACCGTCCAAAACCCCGGGCCCTGATGGGTACTCAGCCCCATACTATAAGAAATTCAAGAACACTTTAATCCCCCACCTAAAATCACTCTTCAACCATGTTCTAGAAGGCAATGTTTTCCCCGATGACATGCTTCTTGCAAATATGTCCCTGATCCCAAAACCCAACAAGGACCACTCCCTACCTCAGAATTATAGACCGATTTCGGTCATCAATAATGATCTTAAGATCTTTGGTCGTATTCTGGCGGACAGACTTTCAAACATTATTACTACCCTAATTTCCCCTGATCAGACTGGTTTCATCCCTTCTAGACAAATTACAGACAACATTAGGCTGGCCTCTAACATCATTCAGGACGCTGACTTACACGCTCGCAGGGTGCTACTCCTTGGCCTGGATATACACAAGGCTTTTGATAGCGTTCTGTGGCCGTACCTGGAGCTAACCTTAGCAAAATTTGGCTTCTCGGGGGCCTTTGTCCACGGATTTAGAGCACTTTATAACTCCCCGCGCACCCGTATTAAACTCCCAGGATGTAACTGACTATTTCACACTAGGTAGTGGTACTAGACAGGGTTGCCCGTTATCCCCTCTTCTGTTCGCCCTCGCCATCGAACCCCTGGCCCGGTCAATCAGCTTAGACCCCAATATTAAGGGATACAATAAAGGGGATCAGGAGTTTAAACTTAGCTTATATGCGGATGACGTCCTTTTATTCCTATCAGACCCAATTGTTTCGATCCCCAATATTATATCCTGCTTAGGCACATTCCAGGACATTTCGGGCCTAGGGGTTAACCTCTCTAAATGCTCCGCCCTCCCCATAAATCTTCCTCCACATTATTACCTCTCTCCAAAATGACTTTGACTTCAATATAGAAGCACAGACATTGTCATATTTGGGGATTAAGTTGGCCCCCTCGCTTCATAAAATATACCTCGCCAATTACCCGCCCGCTTTTGTATGGATTAAACAACTATTACACACTTGGGTCCCATACCATATCACCTTCTTGGGCAGGATCCAGGCGGGGAAGATGTCCGTACTCCCCAAACTTTTATTCTTCTTTAGGGCCCTAACTATGTGTCTCGTCATGCGATTGACCTCCTGCAGAGGGATGTGAACAAATTTGTCTGGCATTATAAAAAGCCCTGTTTGGGTAAGCAAATGGTATATAGACCAAGGGCTTTGGGGGGTTTGGGCTTGCCAAACCTTTGGCTTTATTATGTTCCCTCCAGACTTCTGCAAATGGCACAATGGCATTCCCCCTCACGCAGAATCCCCTGGCTCCGCTTTGAACAAACTTCTATAACCCCGTATTACCTCCAGGGTTTGCTCTGGACCAGGTCAGTTAGCCCCAGGGTTATCTCCACCCTGAATTTGGTTGTGGGCCAATCTCTACAGCTTTGGTCCATATACAGGGATAGGCTCTCCCTACTACCTCCCAACCCCGGATTGGCCTCCTTTATAGGGAACCCTTTGTTTCCCGCAGCTTTTCCTAACACGAACAATTTTGCCCTCTGGATCGCAAATGACTTGGTCACCCTGAACTCGTTGCAGAAGGATGGGGTGATTCGCTCATTTCAATCCCTACAATCCTCCCACTCCCTCCCCAGGTCAGAATTCTATAAGTATTTGCAAATCAGGCATTACTTTAACTTACTATACACAGGAGCCACAACTACTCCCAGGAATACATTCGAAGGTCTTTGTGGCCCTACCTCCAGAGATAAAGGGAATATCTCCCGTATGTACGACTCCCTAAGTGGTCTTGGCCTCTCAGATAAATCCACAGCCATCCTCGGATGGGAGCGAGAAACCGATGAGGTTGCTTCTCCGGAGGAATGGACTGACAGGATCTCAAATATGCACAAATGCACGAGATCTGAGGCGGTCAAGGAAACGGTGGTGAAGTTACACACCAGGTGGTATTACACCCCTGCCAAATTACATAAATTCTCCCCTGGGGTTTCCGAGCTTTGCTTCAGGGGTTGTCCGGAGAAGGGGACTCATTTTCACATCTTTTGGAGCTGTACAGCCTTGAAGGAACTTTGGAGGAGGGTGGCTAATAAGGTAGCGGAGATCATAGGGGTTCTACCTACTCTAACACATCAGATGTGCCTATTCTTTGCAGACATCCCCGGTGCCACCCCCCCAGAACAAAAACTGGTGCACACACTCTTTATTGCGGTACATTGGTCCATTGCCCTGTTTTGGCGTACCCCTGGAGTCCCCTGGGACCAGGTCCTCAAGCGTATGGCGGCTATTCAGATCATGGAGAGGGTCTTCCACACCATCATGGATACCATGCCCATTTATGATCTGAAATGGGAGCCCTGGTCCCCTTGAACATTTATTTACTGCATGGGTCAATACCTGCATTCATCTGAGTTTCACATTGCATTGATATTTGCACCTTTAGGAATATCTTCCCGTAACCTGTTCTGTTTTGCTTCTTGAAATTTGAATTACTTATCCTTTTTCTTTCTTTGTGCTCTTCTGTATTATTTTACTTTTATTTTTATTTTTCTTTGCTGGTTAGTATATTATTATCTTTATGAGTCGCTGCTGCAAGATAGTATCACAGAATAGTGGAGTGGCCTGGAAAGCCCCTAATTTACAGGACTTTGTTCTCTCAATGGCTATCTCCAAACGTTACTCAATGCATGTTTGCTGACACTGTATGCTCTGTACTGGCCGTTTTCTTTTGTGTTCATTCCTTACTTATCTCAATAAAAGCGTTTGTATTAAAAAAAAATCCATACCAGACCTAAAGGGCCTGGTATGGATATTTGGGGGGAACCGCACGCATTTTTTTTAAATTTGCGGCAGGGTTCCCCTTTATATCCATACCAGACCTGAAGGGCCTGGTAATTGAATTTATAGCCGCGAGTGAGTTTTAAATGACTTTTTTTCCTTCAGAAATTACACTTTGTGCAGGGACAGTTCTAAGCACGGGAAACAAGCGCGACTTTACAGGCATACTATACTCACACCCTAGGTACGAAATTTAAAGGAATATTTAACTGTTATTGTTTCACTTTAAGCATTATTAAAATCACTGCTCCTGAAAAAACTGCAGTTTTTAAAACTTTTTTTTGCATTGATACATGTCCCCTGGTGCAGGACCTGGGTCCCCAAACACTTTTTATGACAATAACTTGCATATAAGCCTTTAAAATTAGCACTTTAGATTTCTCTCATAGACTTTTAGAATTTGCCGCGAACACCCCAAATTGTTCGATGTTCGGCGAACGGGTGAACAGGCAAGTTCGAGTCGAACATGAGTTTGTCTCGAACTCGAAGCTCATCCCTAGTGAAAACAGTTTCAAATAAGTCATGGTGGATATATTTCACATATGTGAATTGCTTAAGATTTGAATGTATTAGAAACAAGGAGTGTCCATCGACTACCTAACTTCCATGAATATAAGAGAATGTCTGATATAAGTTGTGAGGGAGGAAGGGAAGGGAATTAGACTCATGGTCTAGAACGGAAAGTAACATATAAGAACAAGTGAGTTGCCAAGGAACTCTTGTGTGCACAACAAATTGCACTCTCATTGTGGGGACTCTATAAGTCAAGGGTCAAAGGTTTAGGGTTAGTGTCTGCCTGTGTACCATAAGCCTGAGGTACTTGGGCCATGGTAGTACGGAGGGAAAGAGATGATAAGTTCTCTCTTTTGGTGTTTAACCGGCGGACATATCATCCATGACTGACACTCCATGGAGGTGTCAATTTTTCTTTGGTGGTTTTATTGGTCGAGGTATCTTCATCATTTGGGAGTAGACCCCATTTTTTCAGTATTTTGAGGCCTTCTTCGATCGTATGGGTTGAGTGCAACCTGTTATTTCTCTCCACAGTCAGTTTGGTTGGAAATCCCCATCTGTAAATTATTTTGTGGTTGCGTAATATTTTGGTGATTGGGTTCAGATTTTTCCGCGCCAGAATAGTAGCTTGGGATAGGTCGGAGTACAGGATAATTCCTGCATAGGGATCTGGTAGTGGCACATGTTGTCTTGCGTATTGCATCAGCATATCTTTTGTCTGGAAAAAATGGATCTTGGCGATCACATCTCTTGGAAGTTTTTCTGGAATATGCGATGGCTTGGGCAATCTGTGGGCTCTATCGATCACCAGGTCTAGGTTTTGTAATGAGGGGATAAGATCTATGAACATTTTTTGCAAAAACTTTTTTAGGTCATTATTTTTGACATTTTCAGCAATGCCACGAAAATTGATATTATTTCTTCTAGACCTATCTTCGAGGTCTGCGACTTTAAGTCTTAATTGTCTGACTTCTTCCTCAAGTGCAAAATGATCATCTACTAACTCATTATGGGTATCAGTGAAATCAGTCATTTTATTTTCAATGTAATCCACTCTTTCACCTAAGTCATCTATTTCCAGTTTGGCTTTTTGCATAAATAATTTCATGTCATGTTGGATTGCCCCATGCAATGATTTTAACATTTCTTTCATGTCAGTGTCAATCATTGCTTTGCAAGAAGTTGGAAAGGAATCCAGCTTTTCCTCATAGGGGTTAATATCTGCATCTGAGTCACAATCTATGTCAATGTCACTTACTTTTTGCTCTACAGCAGATATCTTTCTTCTTTGTTTTACAGGGCTGACAACATCAGATTGAAAAGCTTCCTGATCTTTCAACAGCTGCTAAAAGCTGTGATTCTTGTGTCTCTCTCCTCACAGTGCGGGCTGCCAGCTTGTCTGTGTGTGTGAGGGAGGAGGGACCAGCGCCATCTTCCTTCCAAGAGACACGGCCAGGCTGTTGAAAGACCCCAATTTGCGTGGTTTCGTCCACGAATTACGCTTACCCATATCGGGGGAGAGGTTCAATATCCCCACCAGTGTGTTGCTGTGTCCTCAGGCACGCTTATGGTCGCTGCTAGCTACTTCAGGGAGATAAGGAGAGCAGGAGCTCTAGCAGTGAGCATCCATACAGTTCCGCCGCCGGCCACGCCCCTATATACAAAAACATTCTTGGCCAACATCAGTATAACATTTATTTTAAGGAGTATTTAAAGACAAAAATATAAGGGCCACTTATCAGATTCCTCACTCCCTCTGATGGCCCATTGTAAAAATTTTAAGGGGGGGTTCTAGATGAGTTTGGGACCCCCCAAAAAAAAGCCTCTGCCACTCTGCCTGAATTTAAGGACAACAATAACATTTGTACACAATTTAGGGATAGAGATGTCCCGAACTATTCGCCGGCGAATAGTTCCCGGCGAACATAGCTTGTTTGCGTTCGCCGCGGCGGGCGAACATATGCGATGTTCGGTCCGCCCCCTATTCGTCATCATTGAGCAAACTTTGACCCTGTACCTCACAGTCAGCAAACACATTCCAGCCAATCAGCAGCATACCCTCCCTCCCAGACCCTCCCACCTCCTGGACAGCATCCATTTTAGATTCATTCGGAAGCTGCAGTCTTAGTAAGAGGAGGGACAGTGTAGCTGCTGCTGATTTAATAGGGAAATCTATAGCTAGGCCAGTTTATTCAGTGTCCACTCCAGTCCTGAAAGACTCATCTGATCTCTGCTGTAAGGACAGCGTCCTGACAGCACCCCAAAAAGCCCTTTTTAGGGCTAGTACATAAGTCTGCTTTTGTTTTTTTTTCCTGGACAGCATCCATTTTAGATTAATTCGGAAGCGGCAGTCTTAGTGAGAGGAGGGACAGTGTACCTGCTGCTGATTTAATAGGGAAATCTATAGCTAGGCCAGTTTATTCAGTGTCCACTCCAGTCCTGAAAGACTCATCTTATCTCTGCTGTAAGGACAGTGTCCTGACAGCACCCCAAAAAGCCCTTTTTAGGGCTAGTACATCAGTCTGCTTTTTTTTTTTTCCTGGACAGCATCCATTTTAGATTCATTCGGAAGCTCCAGTCTTAGTGAGAGGAGGGACAGTGTAGCTGCTTCTGATTTAATAGGGAAATCTATAGCTAGGCCAGTTTATTCAGTGTCCACTCCAGTCCTGAAAGACTCATCTGATCTCTGCTGTAAGGACAGCGTCCTGACAGCACCCCAAAAAGCCCTTTTTAGGGCTAGTACATAAGTCTGCTTTTTTTTTTTTCCTGGACAGCATCCATTTTAGATTCATTCGGAAGCTGCAGTCTTAGTGAGAGGAGGGACAGTGTAGCTGCTGCTGATTTAATAGGGAAATCTATAGCTAGGCCAGTTTATTCAGTGTCCACTCCACTCCTGAAAGACTCATCTGATCTCTGCTGTAAGGACAGTGTCCTGACAGCACCCCAAAAAGCCCTTTTTAGGTCTAGTACATCAGTCTGCTTTTTTTTTTTCCTGGCACAGTAGCTTACATAAAAAAAAACAACAGTTTTGACTGCAGTAGAATAGCAGTCAGTTGCCTGCCAGCGTGTGTGTCAGGCCTACAACGTCTACTCTGCCAACTTCTGCCAGTGCACAGTGCCACTCATATCTGGTGTCACAGTAGCTTACATAAAAAAAAAAAAAAAAAAACGTTTAGACTGCAATAGAATAGCAGTCAGTTGCCTGCCAGCGTGTGTGTCAGGCCTACAGCGTCTACTCTGCCAACTTCTGCCAGTGCACAGTGCCACTCATATCTGGTGTCACAGTAGCTTACATAAAAAAAAAAAAATTTTTTACTGCAATAGAATAGCAGTCAGTTGCCTGCCAGCGTGTGTGTCAGGCCTACAGCGTCTACTCTGCCAACTTCTGCCAGTGCACAGTGCCACTCATATCTGGTGTCACAGTAGCTTGCACGCATAGTACAACTAAACTAATCTAAAAAAAATGACAGGCAGAGGAAGGCCACCCCACAGGGGCCATCGTGGTCGTGGTGCTGTGATTCCCTTTGGCCCTAGAATAATGCCCAGTGTTCAGAGGCCACGTACCCTGAACTCGAAAAGTTCTGAGGACATAGTTGACTGGCTAACACAGGACACCCAATCTTCTACAGCTTCCGCTCGGAACCTTGACGCACCATCCTCCTCCATCTCAGCTTCGGGCACCTATCAAGTTACCATTCGCCCGCCTGCCGCCACCACCAACACTAGCACCACAGCTGCTTCACTTGATCTGTCAGAGGAGTTATTTACACATGAGTTGGAAGAAATGAGTGATGCGCAACCATTATTGCCAGATGATGTAGATAAAAGGGATATGTCTCAGTCAGGCAGCATTACACACATGGACGTACGGTGTGATGATGATGATGTTGTACCCGCTGCTGCTTCCTTTTCTGAGTTGTCAGATACAAGTGAAGCAGTTGATGATGACGATGTGGATGTCACGTGGGTGCCCGCTCGAAGAGAAGAAGAACAGGGGGAAAGTTCAGATGGGGAGACAGAGAGGAGGAGGAGACGAGTTGGAAGCAGGGGTAGGTCATCGCAAGGAGCTAGTGGCACAGTCAGACAGCATGTATCGGCACCCGGGGTCAGCCAGACAGCACGCCAATCAACGCATGCTGTTGCCACCACCAGAATGCTGTCATTGCAAAGCTCAGCAGTGTGGCATTTTTTTTGTGTGTCTGCCTCTGATAACAGCGATGCCATTTGCAACCTGTGCCAAAAGAAACTGAGTCGTGGGAAATCCAACACCCACCTAGGTACAACTGCTTTGAGAAGGCACATGATCGCACATCACAAACGCCTATGGGATCAATACATGATGACGAGTACAAGCAGCACACAAGCTCAAAGCCACCATCCTCCTCCTGGTCCAGCATCTTCAGCCACGTCAACCACTGCTGTCCTCCTTGCCCCCTCTCAACCATCTGCCACTCCGTCTCTCGCCTTGAGCAGTTCCTGATCATCTGCCCACAGTCAGGTGTCTGTCAAGGACATGTTTGAGCGTAAGAAGCCAATGTCACAGAGTCACCCCCTTGCCCGGCGTCTGACAGCTGGCTTGTCGGAACTCTTAGCCCGCCAGCTTTTACCATACAAGCTGGTGGAGTCTGAGGCCTTCAAAAAAAATTTAGCTATTGGGACACCGCAGTGGAAGGTACCCGGCCAAAATTTATTTTCACAAAAGGCAATCCCCAACCTGTACTCTATTGTGCAAAAGGAAGTCATGGCATGTCTGGCACACAGTGTTGGGGCAAGGGTCCAACTGACCACTGATACCTGGTCTGCAAAGCACGGTCAGGGCAGGTATATCACCTACACTGCACATTGGGTAAACCTGCTGATGGCTGCCAAGCATGTAATGCGTGGCTCTGCAGAGGAGTTGGTGGTGACACCGCCACGACTTGCAGGCAGGCCTGCTGCCACCTCCTCTACTCCTCCTACTCCATCCTATTTGATAACCTCCTCGGCTGAGTCCTCTTCTGCTGCTGCGTCTTGCTCCACATCAACTGCACCCCCCCAGCTCCCCAGGGGCTATTCCACATT
The DNA here is from genome assembly GCA_029206835.1 of Rana muscosa. Lineage (NCBI taxonomy): Eukaryota > Metazoa > Chordata > Amphibia > Anura > Ranidae > Rana > Rana muscosa. Next base: position 62,209,586 of record JARGYO010005626.1, on the reverse strand, counting down.
CCGGATTGACAGTGTCACGCCATCTTGGGGTTGACTTGCCTGAAAGCAGAGAGTCACACCGGACCAGCACTCCTGTCCGCCCTGAACGCACCAACTGGAGATCGGCAAAGTTGTGTGTGACAACGGAAGCAATTTGTTGGCGGCATTGAATTTGGGCAAGTTGACACATGTGCCGTGCATGGCACATGTGTTGAATCTGATTGTACAACGCTTTGTGCATAAGTACCCAGATTTACAGGACGTCCTCAAGCAGGCAGGGAAGGTGTGTGGCCATTTCAGGCATTCCTACATGGCCATGGCGCACTTTTCAGATATCCAGTGGCGAAACAACATGCCAGTGAGGCGCTTGATTTGCGACAGCCCGACACGTTGGAATTCAACACTCCTAATGTTCGACCGCCTGCTCCAACAAGAAAAAGCCGTCAACGAGTATTTGTATGACCGGGGTGCTAGGACAGCCTCTGCGCAGCTGGGAATTTTTTTGCCACGTTACTGGACGCTCATGTGCAATGCCTGTAGGCTCATGCGTCCTTTTGAGGAGGTGACAAACCTAGTCAGTCGCACTGAAGGCACCATCAGCGACATCCTCCCATTTGTTTTCTTCCTGGAGCGTGCCCTGCGAAGAGTGCTGGATCAGGCCATAGATGAGCGGGAAGAGGAAGAGGAAGAGTTGTGGTCACCATCACCACCAGAAACAGCCTTATCAGCATCGCTTGCTGGACCTGCAGCAACGCTGGAAGAGGAGTCTGAGGAAGAGGAGTCAGAGGAGGAATGTGGCTTTGAGGAGGAGGAGGAAGACCAACCACAGCAGGCATCCCAGGGTGCTCGTTGACACCTATCTGGTACCCGTGGTGTTGTACGTGGCTGGAGGGAAGAACAGACCTTCAGTGAGATCAGTGAGGACGAGGAACGGGACATGAGTAGCTCGGCATCCAACCTTGTCAAAGTCGGAAAGGATGCAGCAGTTCCAAAATAAATTAAAAAGTATGCTTTACACAGCGTATAAGGGTGATGTCACAGCACAACGGGAATCTAACAGGGGAAGAGGTGAAAGTAATCCTCCTCCTACCACAACCACGCCGGCAAGGACAGGACGCTTTACAGACGTGTTGTTGATGGAGGACATGCAGAGCTTTTTAAGTCCTAAGCATCGCCACAGCCCTTTGGGGTCCACCCTCAGAGAACGACTTGACCGACAGGTAGCAGACTACCTCGCCTTAACTACAGATATCGACACTCTGAGGAGCGATGAACCCCTTGACTACTGGGTGTGCAGGCTTGACCTGTGGCCTGAGCTATCCCAATTTGCGATAGAACTTCTGGCCTGCCCCGCTTCAAGTGTCCTTTCAGAAAGGACCTTCAGTGCAGCAGGAGGTATTGTCACTGAGAAGAGAAGTCGCATAGGTCAAAAAAGTCTAGATTACCTCACCTTTATTAAAATGAATGAGGCATGGATCCCGAAGGGACTGACAGTGGGTGATACATTTGACTAAAAAAGGCCTGATGAGATGAGCTGCCTTGGGCTAAAAATAGTCCACACGCTGCTGTATTTTATCTCTGATGACTTGCGTGACTTATCCGCCACCAACTAGGGTTCAAGCCGCAATGTTTTAGGGCACTTTCTGCCTGGAAAACATAAATTTTTCTGGCCGCTGCTACAGCAGCGGCTGCAACAATACCTAATTTTTCAGGCATGTGTACGTGCCTAATTTTTCTGGCCTCTGGTGCTACACTGTGGCTGCAAAAACAAAACAAAAAAGCACATACATGTGTCAATTCCCCTTCGTGATCGTTACCTTGTTGTGGTGAAGGGGCTTGCGCATCACAATGAAGCGACCACCTCTATAAGTGTGTTGGCAATGGCAATGTTGGCACACCCCAGATAATAAGGTCATTGCTTCATTGTGAACAGACCAAAAGCGATCGGCTGGATAATTTTGCATAGAAAAAACATTAATTTTCTTTGTGATCATCTAAGGTGATCATTAAAGCCTTGCGGTTGTGCAAATGGACTGTTTGCGGTGCGTTAAACGGGGAGTTTGGTCTGTCAGAGTTTGGTCTGTCACTGTCAAGCGGGCGTTACCCTTACACTACCTGATCGATACAACATCATACCTGATATTTTAAATCACGTTATTCCAAACAATTTAGGAATGTTAGGTTATTTATGCCCTTTATGGATTAAAACCCGACTCTGCGTCAACTACGTAATTTTCCATGGGAGTTTTGCCATGGATCCCCCTCCGGCATGCCACAGTCCAGGTGTTAGTTCCCTTGAAACAACCTTTCCATCACTATTGTGGCCAGAAAGAGTCCCTGTGGGTTTAGAAATTTGCCTGCCTATTGAAGTCTATGGCGGTTCGCCCGGGTCGCCCGTTCGCGAACATTTGCGGAAATTTGCGTTCGCCGTTTGCGAACGGAAAATTTTATGTTCGCAACATCACTATTTAGGGAGTGTTTAGGGTAAAGCACTACAATGGATCTGACAAAATACATTGGTAAGTGACTAGGCTAGGTGTGTATGTGCCCAGGATAGCATGCTGGAGAGATTAGTGAAGGCAAATATGCATGTAGGCCAAAAAAGGAGCATTAAAAGCTTACAGCATGCATGGGGACAAAGGGGACATTCACAGCATATTACAATCATGGTAATTAGGGAATGATGAAAGAAATACAATACATTAGCATACATTAAAAACATAGAATGTGATGTTAAAGGAGAAAACTTACCTTAGTATAGTCCTAATGCAGGACTTGAATGATGGCGGAACAGGTCTCTGGGATAATGATCCCCAGAGCCTGGGGGAGATGCCTGTCGAGAACTTGAGGTCCTGCAGACTTCTCCCTGTCACCAAGTATCACAACGTGGCAACTAGCATTTGCTCGGCAGTGATGGTTTGCCGCATGCAGGTGTCCTGTTTCGTGATATAAGGGGACAGCAAAGCCAACAGACGGTGAAAAACGGGGTCCGTCATCCGGAAAAAATTCCTGAAATCATCAGGGTTATTCTCCTGGATCTCCCAAAGCAAAGGCATGTGACAGAATTAGTCACGCTGGAGCAACCAATTCTTCGTCCATAAACTCCTCACCACCCTAGTCATGGACTGGGCTTGGGCCAAGACAAGAACCCCAACACCAAGCCCCTGCACAGCACGAACTCTACTACGATGAGAACGTACCCGCAACATGGCTAGAAAACGGCCGGCTGGTCAGAACGAACTAACAGAACGCACTGAAGAACAGCAAGGCCTGTGAAGAGCGACCTGAAAATCGGAAACGAGCAGACAAGTACGCACTCGAAACCAGATACAAACTGACTACACGTACTGAAAAACAGATATGAACCCACAAGCACAAACTGAACTGCAATAACGGTCTGAATAGCACAAAGGCTGAAAAGCGAGAATCGTCTCTCACCAATCTTCTACTAACACAAGATTAGCAGAAGGAGCCCAAAGGGTGGCGCACTTTGTTTGGAACTTCCCTTTTCTAGTGCCGTTGTACGTGTTGTACGTCACCACGCTCTTTACAGTCAGAATTTCGTCCAAGATTAGTGTGACCGTGTATATGCAAGACAAATTTCATCAGTTTTCCTGCTGAAAAAAAACCTTGGTTTTCTTGTCGGAAATCGCGTTCGTGTGTACGAGGCATCAGACTTCTCAGAGATAAATAAGTTGGGTACTCTTACCAGCTGAGGTGGACACACATGCCATACGACAGTGGGTCAATAATGCTTTGAACCCTTGGTTCCTCTGAATCCAATGACGTGCAGATGGAAGGGTCTGATGGAACAGGACGGTGAATCCCAGATTCTCGACCAAACAACACCGCAGCAATAGATAGAATGGAGGATTCGCCCCGGGACTTTAAATTAAGTGGGTACCGTTTCCACCAGTAAACATAACAGTAGTGAAAACAGTATATGATTTATTCAAGTAAAATTGTTTACATGCATAGGTAACACCAACAGTTGCCAATAAAAAAGATACATAAACAAGGAATATTGGTACATAAATGTAGTAACAGTCAGAGTACATGGGCATCATACTACCCGACTAGTTTCGCGAGATCCAGCTCGCTCTTCAGGGGTTGATGTGTGTAACAATGTACCTAGGATGAAAAATATATATATATATGTATATATATGTTTGGCAATATGGCACAGTATTAGTTGTAAAGGCACAGGGTAGGAGGGGTTGTGGGTCCCCATACTCACCACTGAGCTTGATCATGGCTACAGGTGTGCGGCCCCAAGACGGCGGCAGCAGGTGCCTCACCAGGGAGATGAGGGGGGGTGGAGTCAGAGGGGACCCCACCAGGGGCCAAACGGAGAGCAGGCATGACATAGGTGTAGTGATGTATCCATAGAGACCTTGTTAGTCCATAAAAAGTATAGGCTGTGAACATAAGTATGTTTGTCAGGCATCTAAAGTAGTAAAGTAGAATCAATAAGTATTGGCATAAGAATATGTATGCATAAATGAAAGGCCTGGGCCAAAGGTGGTAGGAACATGGAGAGAAACATAGGATAGCAGAGGGATACTAACAGGTGACAAGATAAAAAAGAGAGGAAAGAGAGGTGAACTGCAATTCTGTGAATGTGTGTGTAGTGATGTATCCCTAGAAACCTTGTTAGTCCATAAAGAGTATAGGCTATAAATATAGATATGTTTATCAGGCATTTTAAGTAGAAAAGTAAAATCAATAAGTATTGGCATAAAGATGTGTATATCTCAGTAGAAGGCCTGGGTCAAGGATGGTAGGGTCCTGAAGATGATGGAAAACATAGAATAGCAAAGGGATGCTGGCAAGTGACAAGATGAGAAAATAGGATAGAGAGAGAGGGAGAAAGAGAAAGAGAGAAAGAGAGAAAAAGAGAGAGAGAGATAGAAAGGAGAAAGAGGTGGACTTGGGTTGTGTGGAAGAATGTGTGATATCAAAAAACAGAGGACAGAGCAAAAACAAAAAACAAAACACAGAAATTAAAATTAAAAAGTGAGTTCTCAAGAAATAAAACTGTGTGTAAGAGATGCAAGTGTGCCTAAGTAAGATAAGTATCGAAAGGTGGATATAGTAAGTACCTGAGTATGGTGAATATCCCAAGTATAAAAGTAATGAGACACAGCAGGCAATCTCCACAGCTGTGTGTGTCCTCAGTGAAGAGTGAAATTAAATCCAAGCCATGCCTGACCTCCAATTTAACCCCTGAAGAGCCCAGGAGGCTCCACCCCCAACACCATATGTGGATGGCTGACATGTGAGTGCAGGAGGCGCCCACTGTCATGGGGAGGCACGCAAGTGCGGTTACACCCCCATGCCATCAGATAGTATAGTGCGTCCAGCGGAATCGCAGACGCCACGCCTCTGGCGCCTGAACATGGCGCCGATGTGTAGGTGTCCCCATCCGCCCAAAAGCAGATGGGGACAGCAGGAGACACAGAAAAGCCTCCATTTGTACACATCGCAGCTCCCAATGCGAGACAGGAAACGCTAGCGCCAACCAAGGAATCGCACAAGGAGCCAGGGTATACAGCAATACTGGGATAAAAAATATGTTGGAGAATGAGTAGCTAGTATAGTATCAAAGTATAATAATTGTTTATACATGTGAATACTGACGGGGGTGACAACAGACCAGGTTTGGGCTAGTGGGTGTCTTCCACTTGGGTTCAATGTAAAGAAAGGGGAAAGGTCTGGTGTCCCCAGTAACATACTTCCATCCCTGTAACATATGATAGAACGGAGGATTCGCCCTGGGACTTTAAATGAAGTGGGTACCGTTTCCACCAGTAAACATAACAGTAGTGAAAACAGTATATGATTTAGTAAAATTGTTTACATGCATAGGTTGTCACAGATCAGCTGCGGAGCTGATCTGTGTCTTACCTATACTGCTGTAGGTCGGCTGGCACCTGTTGTTCCACTAGCTTGTGTTCAGCTCTGGCTGCACTCTGCAGCTATGGGTGTCGCCGGCTTCACCTGTGGCTTAATATATTCTTCCTTCCTGCTACTTCCTGTCCAGCCTCCCATGTGCCTCACTATTTAAATTGCACTCAGACCAGTTTCTGGTTGCTTGAGCAACACTTGTTTCAGAGCTCTCTGCCTGTAACCTACTTAACCAGACTTCTTGTGTACCGAATCGGTTAGTCCTCCTGTTTACGCTGTCTGCTGCCCGCCCCGACCTTGGCTCGATATCCGGCTCTCCTTTTGCTTTATCCATCCATCCATCCATCCCTCTGTGTATTCTGTTACTCTCCTCGCGAGCATGGTGAACTTGGGGGTCGTGACCTGGGGTCAGCACGCAGCTAAGTCCAAACCCTTGTGAATGGGTCCCTGGCGGAATACCGGCTGGCCCTTAGATTCCACGCCCTGGGGCATCCCGTGTCACCTGCTCGCCTGTGGGCTCACTTCAGTACCATTTGACAGTTTGCTCAAGCCATGAGCTCCTCAGAGTGTCGGCCACTGACTGAGGACCAGATGCAACATCTAGTTCAGCGACTTAACTCCCAGCAAGCAAATCAAGAGCAAATAATGCTGTTTCTACAGGATCTTGCCTCCCGCCTGGATCGCCTGCAAGTCGCTGAAACTTCAGCTCCTTTGGCTCCTGCTTTTGCCTCATTTGCTCCCGTGTTACCTGCCTCTCCAGGCAACCCCTGCTTGCATCTGCCACCACCACCTCGATTTTCTGGTGACCCTAAGGCTTGTCATGGCTTCATTAATCAGTATTCCATCCACATTGAACTTTCCAGCCACCATTTTCCAACTGATCGCACCAAAGTCGCATATATCATCTCTCTACTTTCTGGTGATGCCCTAGCTTGGGCCTCCCCACTCTGGGAACAACACGATTCTATCACCTCCGACCTCCAGGTCTTTTTGGATGCTTTCCGGAAAACTTTTGATGAGCCCGGCAGAGTGTCTCTGCTGCTGGGGCCCTCCTTCGTCTCCATCAGCAAGGAATGACAGTCAGTCAATACGCAGTTCAATTCCGAATGCTGGCCGCTGAACTAAAATGGAATAATGAGGCTCTTACCGCTACCTTCTGGCAAGGCCTATCTGAGCATGTAAAGGATGAACTTGCTGGACACACCATTCCTACCACATTGGATGATTTAATCGCATTAAGCGTTCAAATAGACATTCGTTTCCAGGAGCGGGCCCTGGAGAGATCCAGATCCAGTCATCCCCCTGCTGGTTGTCCAGCACAGGCTCTCCAAAGACTTGTGGAACCCTCTCCGTCTTCAACCTCTCAAACGTTGGAAGGACCTATGCAGCTTGGGTGAACTCGCCTCTCTCCAGAGGAACATGCCCGGCGCATGGGTTTGGGCTTGTGCCTTTATTGCGGCGATAAAGGACATCTCTTGAACTCCTGTCCAGTCTGTCCGGGAAACTCCAGGGTCTAGGTCACTCGGAGAGAGGTGATCTAGACCTTTCCTTTAATTTTGTCAGCCTCTCTCGTTTCACCCTACCCGTGTCTATTCACTGTGCTCAAAATGCCTATCAACTCTCTGCATATGTGGACTCTGGAGCAGCCGGGAATTTCATTGAGCAATCTTTGGCTTCCGAGTTGGGCATTCCCTTTGTTGCCCTGGCTATACCCCTCTCTGTGACTGTAGTAGATGGCTCCTTCTTGCCAATGAGCCCCATCCAGTTTAAAACTTACACATTGGAGTTTTGCATGGTGAGGAAATCTCTTTACTAATTCTGCCTAAATCCTCCAGTCCCATCATTCTGGGTCTTCCATGGTTGCAGAAACACTCCCTGCATCTTGATTGGAACTCTGGACAAGTATTGGCTTGGGGTCCTCAGTGTCAGCAACAATGTGTTTCCAAGGTAATACCACCGCCTTCCATTCCTCCGGCTGAAACCTCCACAACTCCCATGTTGCCTTCCCAATATCAGTCCTTCCGAGATGTTTTCTGCAAAAAGTCAGCTGATCGCCTTCTTCTCACAGAGACTATGACTGCTCCATTGATCTGTTACCAGGGACCTCTCCTCCTCGAGGTCGAGTCTACCCTCTATCTATCCCAGAGACACAAGTCATGTCTGAATACATTCAGGAAAACCTGCAAAAGGGTTTCATCAGGAAATCCAACTCACCTGCCGGAGCTGGGTTTTTCTTTGTAGGGAAAAAAGATGGTTCACTCCGTCCATGCATCGACTACAGGGGCCTTAACACCATCATCATGAAGAACCAATACCCTCTTCCTTTAATTTCGGAACTCTTTGACAGACTGCAAGGTTCTCATGTTTTTACCAAATTGGATCTTAGAGGGGCTAACAATTTAATAAGAATCCAGGAAGGAGATGAGTGGAAGACCACCTTTAACACCAGGGACGGACAATATGAATATCTTGTGATGCCCTTTGGCTTATGCAATGCCCCAGCTGTCTTCCAAAATTTGGTTAATGAGATCTTCCGCGACCTTCTGTATGTCTGTGTTATTGTATATCTGGATGATATTCTTATCTTCTCACCATCTTACTCACCCATCGTCTCCATGTGAAAGCTGTGCTACAGCGTCTACGGGACAATTGTCTATATGCTAAATTGGAGAAGTGTCTATTTGAACAAACACAAGTTCCATTTCTGGGCTACATAATCTCGTCACAGGGCCTCCTCATGGACCCAGCCAAACTTCGGGCCATCTCTGAGTGGCCCCAGCCCTCTGGTCTTAAAGCCACCCAACGCTTTTTGGGCTTCACCAATTACTATCGCCAATTAGTTCGTAATTACTCCACCTTGGTGGCCCCTATTACATCTCTCACCCGCAAGGGTGTCAATGCCAGCTCTGGTCCTCTGAAGCCATTGATGCTTTCCACAAACTCAAGGCAGCCTTCCTCTCCGCCCCAATTCTCCTACGTCCAGACATTACAAACCCTTTTCTATGGAAGTTGATGCCTCCTCAGTAGGAGTCGGTGCCGTCCTACTCCAAGCTCAGAAGGGCAAGTCTCAGCCTTGCGGATTCTTTTCCAATAAGTTTTCTGATGCGGAAAAGAACTATACCATTGGGGACCGTGAGCTACTGGCTATTAAACTAGCTCTTCAAGAATGACGACATCTTCTAGAGGGTTCTCCCCATTGCATTAACATCTATCTGATCATAAAAACCTGCAGTATTTACAATCCGCAAAATGCTTGAACCAACGCTAAGCTCGCTTTTGAGAATCACCTCGACCCTGGTCCCATCATCCCTCCGCATCGAATTCTAGCCACTTCTCAGCTCCAGTCTACGCAGCCTCCCCCAGGTAAAACTTTTGTAGTTCCTGCACTTTGTCCCAAACTCCTTGCGTGGGCTCATGACTCCAAGTTTTCTGGACATCCCTCGTACTTGTGACCTTCTTCAACGTCATTACTGGTGGCCCTCTCTTCGTAAGGATGTCAAAGAGTACATTCAAGCTTGTACGGTTTGTGTACTATCCAAGTTTTCCACATCTGCCCCAGCCGGGTTGCTTCTGCCCTTACCAGTTCCCGATATACCTTGGCGCTGTATTTCCATGGATTTTATCTTGGATCTGCCCCTCTCAACAGGTTCCACACTCATCTGGATAGTGGTGGATCGGTTGTCCAAAATGTGTCACTTGATCCCTCTCCCAGGCCTACCTTCTGCTCCCAGGCTTGCCACAACTTTCATTAAGGAGATCTTTCGTCTTCATGGGATGCCTTCACATATCGTCTCTGAAAGAGGAGTTCAATTTACTGCTTGGTTTTGGAGAGCCTTGGCCAAATCCTTTGGGATTAAATTGGATTTTTCTTCTGCCTTTCATCCCCAGTCCAATGGGCAAACGGAATGTGTCAATCAAAATGTAGAACGTTTTCTCTGTGCCTTCATCTCAGCCCACCAAGATGACTGGGTGGACCTTTTGCCCTGGGCAGAGTTTGCCTTAAACCAACACTCCAATGCCAGTTCTGGAAAATCTCCCTTCTTCACTGTTTACGGGCAGCATCCATCTGTTCCCTTCCCTGTTCCTATTTCTCCCCTTGTACCAGCAGCAGCTGAAACCCAAAGGACCTTCAACTCTATCTGGGCAGAAGTCTCTAAGAATCTTCATCTGGCTGCTTCCAGGCATAAAACGGCAGCAGATCGTCATCGCCGTCCGGCTCCTAAGTTCCTACCTGGCGATAGAGTCTGGCTGTCTACCAAGCACATCAGACTCCGGGTGCCCTCAATTAAATTTGCCCCTTGCTTCATTGGTCCCTTTCCCATTCTCCGTCAGATCAATCCAGTTGCGTTCAAGCTCCGTCTGCCCTCTCATCTCAAGATCCCCAATGCCTTTCATGTTTCTCTGCTCAGGCCACTGGTCCTCAATTGCTTCTCTCGCCCTTCTTCTCGCCCCACTCCTGTGGCCGATACCACTAGGGATGAGCTTCGTGTTCGAGTCAAACATATTTTCGACTCGAACATCGGCTGTTCGATCGTTCGACGAAGATCGAACGATTTGGGCCGTTCGCGCCAAATTCGAGTGACGCGAATGGCCCACAATACACTGCGCCATCGCAGTGCAATCTCGGCGCTGTGATTTGCCAAGCATGCACTGTGACCCCGCATGCTTGGCCAATCACAGCGACGGCAGCGAGGAGAGCCATAATTGGCCACAGGCAGGATGCCTGTGACCAATTATAGCTCAGGGGGGTTTAGTACACGCCCCACACTATAAAAGGCCGCCAGCGCGGAGGCCTTTTGTAGTGTGTTGGCGTGCAGGGAAAGAGATACATAGGCAGGGGCGGTGTGTTCTATGTTCTGTTTTATTTTCTCAGGCATCTGCAGGAGTTAGTGGCACAGTATACACCTGTATATCCGTCATTGCTGTTCTCAAATACAGGCATATGCAGGAGTTAGTGGCACAGTTGGTGTGCAGGGAAAGAGATACATAGGCAGGGACAGTGTGTTCTATGTTCTGTTTTATTTTCTCAGGCATCTGCAGGAGTTAGTGGCACAGTATACACCTGTATATCCATCATTGCTGTTCTCAAATACAGGCATCTGCAGGAGTTAGTGGCACAGTTGGCGTGCAAGGAAAGAGATACATAGGCAGGGACAGTGTGTTCTATGTTCTGTTTTATTTTCTCAGGCATCTTCAGGAGTTAGTGGCACAGTATACACCTGTATATCCGTCATTGCTGTTCTCAAATACAGGCATCTGCAGGAGTTAGTGGCACAGTATACACCTGTATATACCCGTCATTGGTGTTCTATAATACAGGCATCTGCAGGAGTTAGTGGCACAGTATACACCTGTATATACCCGTCATTGGTGTTCTATAATACAGGCATCTGCAGGAGTTAGTGGCACAGTATACACCTGTATATCCGTCATTGCTGTTCTCAAATACAGCATCTGCAGGAGTTAGTGGCACAGTATACACCTGTATATCCGTCATTGCTGTTCTCAAATACAGCATCTGCAGGAGTTAGTGGCACAGTATACACCTGTATATCCGTCATTGCTGTTCTCAACTACAGGCATCTGCAGGAGTTAGTTGCACAGTTGGCGTGCAGGGAAAGAGATACATAGGCAGGGACAGTGTGTTCTATGTTCTGTTTTATTTTCTCAGGCATCTGCAGGAGTTATTGGCACAGTATACACCTGTATATCTGTCATTGCTGTTCTCAAATACAGCATCTGCAGGAGTTAGTGGCACAGTATACACCTGTATATCCGTCATTGCTGTTCTCAAATACAATATCTGCAGGAGTTAGTGGCACAGTATACACCTGTATATCCATCATTGCTGTTCTCAAATACAGCATCTGCAGGAGTTAGTGGCACAGTATACACCTGTATATACCCGTCATTGGTGTTCTATAATAAAGGCATCTGCAGGAGCTAGTGGCACAGTATACACCTGTATATCCGTCATTGCTGTTCTCAAATACAGGCATCTGCAGGAGTTAGTAGCACAGTTGGCGTGCAGGGAAAGAGATACATAGGCAGGGACAGTGTGTTCTATGTTCTGTTTTATTTTCTCAGGCATCTGCAGGAGTTAGTGGCACAGTATACACCTGTATATACCCGTCATTGGTGTTCTATATTACAGGCATCTGCAGGAGTTAGTGGCACAGTATACACCTGTATATACCCATCATTGGTGTTCTATAATATAGGCATCTGCAGGAGTTAGTGGCACAGTATACACCTGTATATCCGTCATTGCTGTTCTCAAATACAGGCATCTGCAGGAGTTAGTGGCACAGTTGGCGTGCAGGGAAAGAGATACATAGGCAGGGATAGTGTGTTCTATGTTCTGTTTTATTTTCTCAGGCATCTGCAGGAGTTAGTAGCACAGTTGGCGTGCACGGAAAGAGATACATAGGCAGGGACAGTGTGTTCTATGTTCTGTTTTATTTTCTCAGGCATCTGCAGGAGTTAGTGGCACAGTATACACCTGTATATACCCGTCATTGGTGTTCTATATTACAGGCATCTGCAGGAGTTAGTGGCACAGTATACACCTGTATATACCCATCATTGGTGTTCTATAATATAGGCATCTGCAGGAGTTAGTGGCACAGTATACACCTGTATATCCGTCATTGCTGTTCTCAAATACAGGCATCTGCAGGAGTTAGTGGCACAGTTGGCGTGCAGGGAAAGAGATACATAGGCAGGGATAGTGTGTTCTATGTTCTGTTTTATTTTCTCAGGCATCTGCAGGAGTTAGTGGCACAGTATACACCTGTATATCCGTCATTGCTGTTCTCAAATACAGGCATCTGCAGGAGTTAGTGGCACAGTATACACCTGTATATACCCATCATTGGTGTTCTATAATACAGGCATCTGCAGGAGTTAGTGGCACAGTATACACCTGTATATCCGTCATTGCTGTTCTCAAATACAGCATCTGCAGGAGTTAGTGGCACAGTATACACCTGTATATCCGTCATTGCTGTTCTCAAATACAGCATCTGCAGGAGTTAGTGGCACAGTATACACCTGTATATCCGTCATTGATGTTCTCAAATACAGGCATCTGCAGGAGTTAGTGGCACAGTATACACCTGTATATACCCGTCATTGGTGTTCTATAATACAGGCATCTGCAGGAGTTAGTGGCACAGTATACACCTGTATATCCGTCATTGCTGTGCTCCAAGTACAGTATCTGTGAGGGGTTGCAGTGTTGTGGCACCAGTGCCTAAGGCCCAATTTTTCTGCCCCTGTTTAACAGGGGTGTGTAATTACAATTTTTGATGCAATACTTTGCAACAGGGCTCATTGCTGTGCTCCAAGTACAGTATCTGTGAGGGGTTGCAGTGTTGTGGCACCAGTGCCTAAGGCCCAATTTTTCAGCCCCTGTTTAACAGAGGCGTGTAATTACAATTTTTGATGCAATACTTTGCAACAGGGCTCATTGCTGTGTTCCAAGTACAGTATCTGTGAGGGGTTGCAGTGTTGTGGCACCAGTGCCTAAGGCCCAATTTTTCTGCCCCTGTTCAACAGGGGCATGTAATTACAATTCTTGATCTAATAATTCCTGCGCCCACCAAGAGTAACTGTGAGGGCTTACAGTGTTGTGGCAACACCACCACCACCACCACCAAAGGCCCAATTTTTCTGCCCCTCTTCAACAGGGGCATGCAATTACAATTCTTGATCTAATAATTTACAGTAGGGCCCATTCATGCGCCCACCAGGAGTAACTGTGAGGGCTAACAGTGTTGTAGCACCAGCACCACCACCAAAGGCCCAATTTTTCCTACCACTGTTCAACAATGGCATGTAATTACAATTCCTGATATAATAGTTCACAGCAGGGTGTTCCAGTGTCCACCAAGAGTAACTGTGAGGGCTCACAGTGTTGTGGCAACACCAACATCTAAGGGGCAAATTTCAGCAGAGTATATACGACAGGCCCCTACTTTCAAACATCCAACTTACAAACAACTCCTACTTGCAAACGGAAGGAAACAACAGGAAGTGAGAGGAAATCTACCCCTAGGAAGGGAAATTCTTTCCTGTAAGAGTTAATATGGGAAAAAGGTGTCTCCTCTCTACTGATGCTTTATCACCAATCCTTGTTTCAATAAAAACCCCACTTTTCAAAAACATTGTCATTGGGACGGAAAGTGAGGTGAAATGTTCTGAACAGGTGCACAGACAGCAAAACAAATGTTACAGGGGTGATAACCCTTTCCTATGTTTTCCAAAAAGCTTAAAAATTGTTTTTTTGTCTGGAGCTACACTTAAACAATGTACCTGTTCAAAATTACAAACAGATTCTACTTAAGAACAAACCTACAGTCCCTGTCTTGTTTGCACCGCCTGTATACTGCTGTTCAGAGTATATAGGGCCTTTCTTTATTTTGGGCGCGGGGTTCCCCTTAATATCCATACAAGACCCAAAGGGGCTGGTAATGGGCTGGGGTAGGGGGGGGGGATGGGGGTAGCCATGCCATTTTTCTCAAAGATTTTCATCCATATGACCGGGACCAGACATTACATTAAAGCCGCAAGCAGTTTTAAATGGCTTTTTTTCCTTTACAAATGTCATTTTGTGCAGGGACAGTTATAAACACGGGAAACACATGCAACTTCACAGGCATACTTTAGACACCCCCCAGGTACGATATTTAAAGGGATATTTCACTTTTTTTTTCACTTTATGCATCATTAAAATGACTGCTCCCGAAAAACGGACGTTTTTAAAACTTCGTTTTGCATTGATACATGTCCCCTGGGGCAGAACCCGGGTCCCCAAACCCTTTTTATGACAATAACATGCATATTAGTCATTATAATTAGCACTTTAGATTTCGAACCTTTGCGTCCATTGTATTTAATAGGGTTCTAACGTTCGTGCAAACTTTTGGTCCGTTCAAAGGTTCTGGTGCGAACCGAACCGGGGGGGGGGGGGTTCGGCTCATCCCTAGATATCACGGATCAGTATGAGATTAAAGATATATTGGACTCCAAATACTCCAGAGGGAAGCTACTCTATCTGATTGATTGGAAGGGCTATGGCCCGGAGGAGAGGTCTTGGGTTCCTGCTGCAGATGTCTCAGCCCCACGCTTGGTGACCAGATTCCATCGGAAATTTCCCTCCAAGCCAGCCCCCAGACGTGTAAGGGGACCTCGTAAGAGGGGGGGGGTACTGTCACAGATCAGCTGTGGAGCTGATCTGTGTCTTACCTATACTGCTGTAGGTCGGCTGGCACCTGTTGTTCCACTAGCTTGTGTTCAGCTCTGGCTGCACTCTGCAGCTATGGGTGTCGTCGGCTTCACCTGTGGCTTAATATATTCTTCCTTCCTGCTACTTCCTGTCCAGCCTCCCATGTGCCTCACTATTTAAATTGCACTCAGACCAGTTTCTGGTTGCTTGAGCAACACTTGTTTCAGAGCTCCCTGTCTGTAACCTACTTAACCAGACTTCTTGTGTACCGAATCGGTTAGTCCTCCTGTTTACGCTGTCTGCTGCCCGCCCCGACCTTGGTTCAATATCCGGCTCTCCTTCTGCTATATCCATCCATCCATCCCTCTGTGTATTCTGGTACTCTCCTCGCGAGCAAGGTGAACCTGGGGGTTGTGACCTGGGGTCAGCACGTGGGGGTCCCTGGCAGAATACTGGCTGGCCCTTAGATTCCACGCCCTAGGGGATCCCGTGTCACCTGCTTCCCTGTGGGCTCACTTCAGTACCATTGTGACATAGGTAACACCAACAGTTGCCAATAAAAAGATACATAAACAAGGAATATTGGTACATAAATGTTGTAACAGTCAGAGTACACGGGCATCATACTACCCGACTAGTTTCGCGAGATCCAGCTTGCTCTTCAGGGGTTGATGTGTAAAAAATATATATATAAAAGCAATGTGGGATGCAGAAAGTGCAGGCCAGCACTTTCTGCATCCCACATTGCTTTTATATATATTTTTTTATTCTATTCGTGATCACTTTTATATACATGCCATTTGATGTATGACATTTTTTCTAATAAACCTATGCACCATATGGAACAATTTCTATATTTTATTTTCTGTTGGAGTCTGTGATGAGAATATCCATCTTCTCACTCACCTTTGGATCGATCCTATTGACTTTGTGCTGTTGCTGCGGTGTTGTTTGGTCAAGAATCAGGGATTCACAGTCCTGTTCCATCATACCATTCCATCTACACGGCATTGGATTCAGAGGAACCAAAGTTTCAAAGCCTTATTGACCCACTGTCGTATGGCATGTGTGTCCACCTCAGCTGGTAAGAGTACCCAACTTATTTATCTCTGAGAAGTCTTAGAAGTAACCACAAGCAACCTCATAAATCTTTATTCAAGTATTAGGTGTCATCTATATCTGGAAGAGGACCCACCTTCCTCCTTGCCTCTGTGGACTCTATTGTGTGGAGAATCACACTATTTCCCTTTGCTTGTCATTTCTTCGGACTTATATGTTTTGTGTAAAACCAATAATGTTTTTTACATCACTGTAAACTATGTGATTTAGTGTTTCATCCCCTTCCTCTCTTAATTTTTGTGATTTATGTGCATTTCACAGCACACATATGCATTTTATTTTTACTTTCACAATTAGCGCTACACAATTGTTTTCACAACTGTCTTTAGACAAAAATTAGCAGATTTTTTAAATAAAACTTACACAGTATTGAGATCTGTGTTGCTCATGATCAAACCTAGATTTATTGACAAAAGGTTAAAAGTCAGTACATAAGCAAACTACAAAAAAAAAGTCAACAGATAGGAAGTAGAGTGTGCTATTCATCTTGCCTCCGGCTGTGACAAGCATCATCAAAGTTGCCTATTGTGTTGGTGTTCAATCCCCCTATGATCAATAATGTATATGCCTCGGTTTTGATTCCATCATCTTGTGCATTATATATTTAATTTGTTTGGTGTTACACATAGAAAGCTATATGATACAACACATAAGCACAAGCATTGCAGGACATGTATCATTTAACTTACTCAGAAAAACACAAGACTGATGTTATATTTCCTATATTATCAATATATCTGTATTTTAAGGGCGGGTAAGTGAAAAAGAAAGAAGCACCAAACGAGGCAGAAGCTCTTCCTCATTTAGAATGCATCTTCTTAATTAGCATCAACCACTGCTTTCACCCTTGCATATTGCAGAATATTACAATTTTAATGTGTAGAGTATGTTGTTTACCAAGTAGTGATTAGTAGACATGTGCACACTGAAATATTTTGTTTCGGAATTTCGTTTTCGTCCGAAAAATAAAATTATTTAGTTACTTTCGAAATTTGTTTTTATTTATTTAGTTTCGTTAAAAAATGCATTTGTCCCAAAATCTGAATTAATTAAGGTTGAATCTGTCATTGTAGGCTTATGGTGTCTGTAGAATGTTCTAAGAAGATTCGACGAAGCAGCTAAACTGTACGACGCTGCAATCGTACATTTCTGAATGCTTAACCCACAAGCTATAGTAGAATTCTAATGTTGTATGACTAGTAATAATTATATTTATTAATTATTATTACTAGACATATGGGCGGAGCATTTGAGCATAAATGTTCACTCAATTGTATGTTTTTAGCTGCTTCGTCGAATCTTCATGTATCTATAATGTCAAATCTTTTCGCTCTATGTCGAATAATCTTGGACTAATAGAGTTAGGTTAGGTACATTCAACCGCAGTAAATAGAAAAAATGTATCTCGCGCCAAATGTGCAAATAAATAGAGAATTAAACTAAATGAAAGCTGCACCTCAAAAAAAATGTGGAAACCACTGCTGCAAAGTGAATTCAAAAATGGGTGAGTGCGCTAGTAGCTATTAGATACAAATATTACCTATAATAGAATGTGAATAAAAATAAATAAATAAATAGCAATAATACCTAATAAAACCTAAATGACACACAAAAACAAACAAATTTGGCATCTAGACACCAACGTAACAGGTGCCTATTTTAAAACCTTAATGATTAGTGTTCATTAGTGAAAAAGAATCTATATAAATAGAAAATAATCCATACATAATCACAATAACATAAATTGAATAAGTTCATGTGCTGCTAGTAAAAGTCCATGCAACTGTAGTGTGCTAAAAAGACCACAGCAATCGCAACTAACATCCAGTGAAATGATATCCAGTAGTAAAAGCTGTTAGTGATTCACCTTCACCGCCTCTAATATGGACACCCACAAAAGTGCTCAAAAGATGGCAGCTTACCACAAGTAGTTGACCCTTTTAATGAAAAAAAGTGGTCCAATGCGCTTCTTAGCAAGTTATAATTTGCTATTATCAGATGAATAAGCAGGTAATGGAACAACCTCTTAGCCCTTGGAGACTCAGGACGGCATATGCAAATAAGGAGATGAGGTCCGAAATAGTGTAATCCCGTTTATTATACTTAAAAATGTTCAAATAAAAAAGCCAAATGGCTGCTTACTTTAGGAGTGCGCAAGGCCCGGCACTGAGGCTGGATGGCATAGTATCAAATTGGTGGAGAAGGTCCCGACTCGTGTGTGTACGCTGGCGTGCGTTCCACCCTGCACCGCAGTGAGCCAAAAGGAACCGGAAGTGACCTCGGTACGTGACCAGGTGACGCCTCTACGTCCGTTTCGTTTGTTCGTTTGACACGTCTTCAGCCGCAGGTTCGATAGACACAGATCGCTTTTGTCACCGTCATGTCGAATCTTCTATCTATATCGAACTGTTGTCACAGCAAAACTAAAATAAAGCATTTTTTATGTCGGATCTTTCAGATTTCGGATTCTGCGAGTTCGTTATCGTTTGTTAAAACGAACGCGAAAATCCCCGAAATTCGGACGAAAATGCATTCGAATGTAGTAATAATGGTAACTTCAATTTGACTAAGACTTTTTTTTACAAAGATATGAGGTTTTTCTTTGTCACTGTACTACAGGAGCAATGACACCTACTTATTTTCATGACTAGACAAAGATTTGTGGTTTAATTTTTTTTTTAATTGCTAAATTTTCTACTGAATGAACAAAGTAATTAGTAAATGTAAAGTAAGTTTGAAATAAACCATTGAAATCACCCAGAATTAAATGGCTTGTTTTTTTTTTATAATCCATACCTTTGTCTCATTCAACTTAAAATCATTCTGAAAATTTGGAATTCATTAGAAATGAATCAACAAAATGAAACTAAACTAAATGAAAACAATCTAAATGAATTTCGAAACAAATCTCCCCCTCCCTTCCCCTATTTCCCTGTATCCTTCTCTCTTTTTTGCATACTGCTCCTATCCTATTTTTGTTAACTCTCCAAACTAACGGAGAAAGAGCATAGGGAGTATAAGACAGGACATATCCCATATGGATAAGAGGCTCCCCAAGATACAAACTAATAATTTCATGAAGGGACATGCTGGAAAGGATTAAATTGAGACCAATAATTGTTGTATTTGTATGTATGTCATTTTATTGTGTCTTATGTATTTATGTATTTGAATGTATGCAATGTTTTTTGATAACAATTAATAAAGAAATAAAAAAGAAAAAAAAAAAATAAATCCACAAAACAAAATTAGTAACATAACAAATTTATCCAAAACAAAATGAATCAAACCATTCAGTTCTGCACATGTCAGTTTCTGGCATGATTTCTGCTTCAAATACTACACAAAGACACAAGAACAGGTCAGAACTTGGATCAAGGGATTGAGGTGTGGGATCTGGTCCGCCCAGCAGGCAGATTCCCCCACCCAGCAGGCAGAAGTGGCTGTTAACAGTTTAGAAAGGGAAGCCGAAAGGCTCATGCTGCACCTCCTTGCACAAGAATAGGATTATTGACAAGATAATTAACTGCCTAAAAGAAGTGTACAAACAAATGGTAGTATTAGGGGACCTTAGGGTTCACTTCATCAGCAAAAAGCAGAGATCAAGAGAATCTATTCCTCAAAGTCGTAGCAGCATTGATTGGCTGTAAGGAAGAGGATGGTCAAGCTGGGGATAAGTGGATAGTTTGCTGAAGGAACAATTTGTAGATTGCCTACTATCTGATAACTTCATATCAATTTTGCAAGAGAAAGATCATAGCAACCCCAATTTGAAGTTCCACTAACTGTGAGACGCTACCAAAGCATGTCAGTCACAGATAAAATGCTCTTTTGAGCTCCTGTTTGTATAGCTACATGATCTGTTTTATATGGTTCTATACTAAATGCATACTCTTTCTTTCTGATCCTATTTGTATTATTGACCCTACTATGTACCTATTTAGTAAACAACATGAACATTCGCTTTGCAAAGTGAATACTCTTTATTGTTTTAGGGAACCAACCGCAGTACATTCATTTTGTAATGGTATCAGCTGAGTTATACTGGATTTTTTTTTTAGTAACCATGAAACTTGATTAAAAACAAATTCTGATCAATAAAATGCCAAATGGACATGTTAACAATAAAAATACAGTTTAAGTATATAATGTTTTAATTTATTGAGGTAAATTAAATACAATGATTGCTTGTTACTGGAATGTTGTGTATCTTCTGACAGATTTTAACAGCACCTTCATTGACCTTCTATACAGTTTAAAATTTTAAAGTTGGAGTAATCATCTTATGTTGATTAATATTTATAATTGCCTAGGTAATCACACAATGCATACATCAGTATATGATATCATAAACTAAAGCTGTTTGATGTATAAAAATAAAAGGACTCTGTATATTATCAAATAGTTGTTTCAATGTAGCTGGTAATAAATCACAAAACACTCCTGATTTAAAAGTATGTTTGTTACTGGCTGAAATTATACACATCCTAAAGATTCAATTATTGGGATATCATCCTAGTGTTTACAACAATCTGTAAAAACCAGATGCATTTTAGACCAATGGCCAATATTAGGGCAATTAAGTATGACAGAGCTTCTTTCTGTTTTAATGTGCCTTCCCAAGATAAATATTCCATTACCTCTCTGAAAGTACCATCTTCCATTATTAAGACTTGTTCAGGCTTTTTTAATATAACAATTTTATTGTAATCTAGATTTAATAGTACAACCAGCACAACCTGAAAGGCAGTGTCTTAAAAAATAACAGTAGCTTGTCTGTGGATAGATAGATTTAATGTAATTGTATTACCATATCCACTTAAATATGAGACTATCATAAGCAATTGTAGGAGAATCAGTGGCAAATTAAATTCTAATAGGTCCTGGGTGGTGCATAAGTCTGAAGCTTCAATGACAAAGCATTATATTTCATACATGATCATTCAGTAAATTACATATTTAAGGTGAATTAATATTAAGGGATAAGTTAAATATAGATATGCATGTAAAATTCTGATTGTTCATAACTTGCGCCTGAACACTTGAAAAACCTGTTTAACCGATATATCCATCCACTGTTAAATTGTATCTAAACTTACATTTTTTCCAGTTTCATTTGGAAGCCCCATCAGTTTTTTGACACCTCTGTCCCATTGCAGAGATTTCCGTTAATCACCTGTCCTTAGACACAATAGGAAGTAGGATACAATTTCTCCTCTTAGACATTTCTCATAGGAAAAGGCACCCCCCCCTCCTTGGGATATTCCTCCTTTATTCCTGTTTTGGTAATACGTTTTGGATTTTCCCTTCCTTTTCACACATAATACAATGTCATGTGTTAGTATTTGTGAATGCTTTTCCTTCCTTAGAGCCCATATTTTTATTTCCAAACAGCACCCAGGTATTTTGTCCCAGAGAGCAAACCAAACATATATACTGTCGTTCTAAACCCTCTACTATACATGTTCACTGTTGGGTTTTCAGCTCAGGTTATAGTCTATGGAAAATCCTATTAAAACATAAAAATAACACATAGCAACAGAGTGTGCTTAAATTATGCCTAGCGTATAAAGAACAATGGACTACGCTATTTGTATACAGTAAATGCCAACCCTTGGAAGACAAAATGTAGCACTGTCAACATTAACTTTTTTGATTTGATAAGGAAGGATCTGATAGATGATAAGCAAGCCATTGAAGTTTACACCAATCCACAAAGACCTTCAGGCAGATTAGAAAACTGTGAACAGTCATGGAAATGTAGGCTGCACCTATCCCTCCTTAAATACCCAATTTACCTTTATTAAATAAAAACACTCACGAGGTACTTGGAATATAATTGTCTGAAGCACTGTTATTGGTGTAAACTGTAAATAACTTAAATCCATTCAATCATTTTATTAATTCATAAAATTTTCACTTGTAAATAATAATTATAAACAGCTCAGTCTTTAGGACTCGAGCAATACCGTATATCAAAAAACAAGTCCTCCCTTTAACTTTGAAAGGGCGACAAAACCACATAAAATGCCTTCGACAAGGGTGGGGGGATGGGGAGCTTGTTGCTGTAATCTGACCAGCTGTGGGGAGATTCCTGCGGAGGACCCCTTTATATAGCCTTGTCCCACTTCCAGAATGTTCCCACTGGTCATGTGACCTTTTGAAACATCCTGGTTGGATCAAAGAGATTCCCTACCTATACCCCAGCGTTACCTTACCTGACAGCGTTTCATCGCAAACATAAGGTCTAGGGTTTTAGCTCTACTCATATCATTTCCCCCCACGTGGAGTATTAGGATATCTGGGACTGGCCACAATTCCAACAATCTAGAGAGATAAAAAGACAAATTTAACCATTTCAAACCACAAATTCCTCTCCATAAAACTTGAAATTTCTGAGGATCCATTGACAGATTAGGTGTATAACAACACAACCTGGATATTTTGTTGGCCCAAAATATAAATGAATGGCCCAGGATCCAAATTGTTCTTCTATTACCTATAAGAAAAATTAAAGAGCGAGATCAGGTCTAACATAAATGTTAAATCTCTGTGAATCCCATCTTTCAATTCTTTTAATTATTGCTGCATCAAGGCCCATTTTTGCAGTTTCGGTTGCTGCACCAATCATAAATGAGTGGGATGTGAAATTAAATGCTTGTAGCCTTAACTTCCTCATGCATTTTTTGAGAACCGTGTTAAATTGATATCCTGTAAGGGGTGACCCATCCAAGTGAACCAAAAATTGGCCTTCACCAGACGGTCTAATTGCGAGGTACTCATTGACCATTCTTAAAGGACAAATTTCAACTGATCCACAACTATAAAGAGTAATCCATACATCTTTTCCTGATTTGTCTGTTTTGGAATGTGCAATGAATATATTAAGTCCTGCCCTGTGAACCAATACGTGATGGTTCAACAGGCCAGACACCGATTTTTTGTTTCTGGGTAACAATTCTGATATTCTCATGGCGCCAAAAAATGCTAACACAAAAGCAGTTTTAAATAATAACGACTCAAATCCAGAGAAGAATACCATTTTCGTAACTCTACAAATTTCCTTAAGCAATGAAACAGAGATGGGCCTTCTAGTATCTGGGAGAGAATTATTCTTCTTGTAACCTATCATGGCTTGTTTTATAGAGAAGAAAGATGTACACGGAGGTAAACCTTTAGCAATTTAAAGAAAAATGACACTCCAGCCAGTATCTTAGTGATCTGGCTATAGGATATCTCTGCCTGCATCAGTGTACATAAAAATATTTGAATGTTTGTTTCTGAAGGAGATTCAAACTGCATCTCAAATTCCCTGATGAATATATTCCACCTCTTCCATGCAGCCCATGTACTGTTAGCCACCAAATTCTTGATTGACTGCATCAGAATACCTAGATCAGGTTCCAAAGATGTTTGGGACATACCTGTCCTTCCTTGTCCGCACTTGGCAGAAGTTGCCGGAATTTTTATATCTGCAATCGAGATAATGCATCCGCAATTTGATTATCCTTACCTAGAACGTGTCTTGCTTTTACCCAGATATTAAAACGTAAACATAAAAATACCAGATACCTAAGTAATGTAACTACCAGAAAGGGATTTTGTTGATAGGCAATTTACTGCATATATTACTCCTTTATTATCAGATTTAATTACAATTATTCTATTGGCAAATTTATCACCCCATATTTCCAATGCTACAACCAACAGGAATAGCTCAAGGAGAACTATGCTCTTGGTGGCTTTTATTTGAATCAATCTTTTTGGTCATACACTACAGCACCAGTGATTACCCCATACTGCAGCAAAATCAAACGATCCCGCCGCATCCATGTATAATTCCATCTTAAATGAGTATACGAATTCTGTTTGAAAAAATGAATGGCCGTTATATAAGTCAAAATTTTTTAACCATACCAAGAGGTCATCCTTAAGATCTGATGTTAATCTAATGTGTGAAAAGGGGGATTTAAGCCCTGATATGGCTATATATAACCTTCTAGAGAATATCCTGCCAACCGGCATAACTCTAGTTGCAAATGCTAGCTTATCTAATAAAGATTGAAACTCTTTCAATAAAATCTTTTTTCTTCTTAACGTCCAAGAAATGGCAGTGTCAGGTCACCTGAGTTGCCAGATGACAGATGCACACCGTAGGTCAGAAGTGCACCACAAGGTAGTGAACCCTATGGCTGACTGCTGCGGATGGAACACTGGGTGGTAAGGATGGCAGGTCCACTGGAGCACAACAGGGATCCCAGAGGGAGCTAGAGCCCAAGATACCCCAGGGCACGGAGTCTAAGATCCAGCAGGTGTTCACCAGAGCCTCTAGTGGTGAGGATGGCCTAAGCTGCAGCTGGATCCAGGTCGCGACCCCCAGAGTCCCCTAGCTCATGCTCCGTGGGGTATAGAGGGGAAGTAGCAGCTCAGGTTACAAGAGGTAGTAAAGAGATAAGCCAAGGTCAGGGCGACAAGCAGAGAAGGATAAACAAAGGACAAGCCAAAGGTCAAGGTCACAAGCAGACAGGGATAGTCGAGAATAAGCCAATATCGTTAACACAGAGACAGACGTAGGACACGGCAAGCAGGAACCCAGACACACAATGCTTTCCAAACAACGTTGATCAGCAAGGCAGACTTGCAGTGCACAGGTTAATATAGTGTTCTCTGATAGGGCCTGGGGTGGGGCCAACTAGGAGGAGAGATTATAAAAGCAGCCAGGTGAGAGTGGCTGGCTTCTAAGGTGAACACATGGAGAGGTAAGCTGAGAGACAAACATTACTGCATAACCATGACAGCTAGTTTTAATATCATCAATTTTATTTAATGGCAGCTGGAATTCTAATAATTCTGTGTCTATTTTTATGCCTAGGAATTCAATGGATGTGGAGGCCAACACAGTTTTTTTCCTCAGCAAGGGGAACTCCTAATTTTTTTGTGATTATACTAAACAATTCCAACATAAATAGACAAATTGGGGATTGGGCAGGGCCAATAAATAGGAAGTCATCCAAGTATTGTAATATACCCTTATGACCGGATTCAAATGAAATCACCCATTGAATGAAAGATGCAAATTTCTCGAAATACGCACATGAAATTGAGCATCCCATTGGGAGGCACATGTCGTAGTAAAATTTATCTTCGAAAACCATGCCAAGTGAATTATAAGAGGCTGGGCTAATTGGAAGCAATCTAAATGCTGCTTTAATATCCGCTTTCGCGAGTAGCGCAGCCTTCCCAAATTCCCTGATATGGCAAACGGCTTCTTCAAATGTAGAGAATGAGACAGAAGCTAGCTCTTCATTTATCTCATCATTTAATGATGCACCTATCGGGAAGGATAAATGATGTATTAGGAGAAATGAGTTGTGATCTTTTTTTGGGACAATTCCTAATGGAGATACTCTAAAAAAATTAACTGGAGGGAAATTGAATGGTCTCTACCCTCTTTGATTTCTTTATCCAACTTTTCTTTAACAATGTGTGGAAATTGTAATACTGATTTTAAGTTATTAACCAATTTGCATCCTATGCCTTTAAAAACTGGCAACGGAAAACCTCTGGAGAAACCTTCAATTAGAAACTTGGCTGTCTCCTGGTCTGGATAAATTTCCAACCATTGCTGCATATTTTGTAGGTTCACCGGTGTACAAGCTTTTTGAATGGTTATCTCTTTGCCCGTGTGTGTTGGTATTCCTTTTAAAACATTTGAGCAATGTGTGGGGGCCGGAGCACTCGTGCTCGCACTTGCATGATCCCCCCCATTTGCACTGATTCTCATTAAATGCAAAGCAGTAACCCCTTTTATAAGGGGACACTGAAACAGAGGGCTATTGTCTAGGGTAACCCACTTTTTGCAGCGCTATAAGGTTTAACCATAAACCTATATCCTTATTACCCCATTTCAAAGATGGATATATGGACAATTTTTGTCTAAACGACTCGTCGTACTGGTACTAGCCTAAACCACCAAAGCTTTTATATGCTTCAAGCACATGCTCAAGGTGTTGAAAAAGACTGCTACAGTATTTCGGGTGTTTTTCTCCTAACACACTGGCATAAATGCTAAATGCCTGTACACAATTATGAAAGGACTTTGCCACGTGTCTACGTCTATCTTCCTCAGGTTTATCCTCAGATTTTTTGTCAGACTTGTTAATAAATTATTTTGCTGAGGGCAGTAATGACAAAATGTCAATGAAATGCCCTTTCCATATTTTCTCTTTTACCTGAACCAACAGGTGATACCCAAGTGGTGGCATTTCACATGGTAAAATCTCCTTTAGACAGGATTCAGGGACTGAAGAATTATTAATATTCAACTCAGTTGGGAAAGTATTAATGCTATTGGTGTTAATTGCTGAAATAGAAGAAGTACTATTGGCATTAGAAACATTTCCACACTTATTCCCTGCTTCATTAACCCATACGTTAGAGAAATTAACATTGTCATTAATTCTTTCATTAAAGTGGAGTTCCACCCTGAATTATTTTTTTTTTTTTACAAAAATCCCCCCAATATATAGAAAAAAAAATAGGAAAAATAAATAAATGTACTTACCAGAAATAGCGGTTGCTATGCGGAAGTCCCTAATCTGCCTCTTCATCGTCTGCGGCTGGTCTTCTTTCTCCGTCCTACTCGCGGTGTCTTCTGGTGAATGGGGCACACTGCCTTCTGGGAACTATGTGTATCCCAGAGAGCAGCCGGCCCATTCACAAAGCGCCATGCGGTTCGTGCATGCGCAGTAGGAAACGGGCAGTGAAGCCGCACGGCTTCACTGCCTGTTTCCCTTACTGAGGATGGCGGCGCTGGGAGCTGCCAGGATCGAGGGATCCGCCTTGGGGGGGCTGACATCGCGGGCGAGTAGGACAGGTAAGTGTCTTTATTAAAACAGTGTTTTTAGCTGCTGATTTAAAAAAAAAAATCGCGGGTGGAATCCCTCTTTAAGTCTGTTAATAGAAACCATTATATTATTCAAAACCTGTGTCAACTTACCCTGACCACTAGATGCCGTTGTTGCATTATCTTGTCTAGGAGAACTCAGCAGCTGCTTCTCTCTTAAGCCTCCAGTGGTCACAGTAGGTATCACTTGCTCTTGTGTATGAGTTAAACTTGACTGACTGTCGCTCTGTGTATAAACTGCTGTCTCCTCAGCCATCACAGTGGATGCTGATACCTGAGCCCACCTTCCTCTGTTCCTGGGAGGCGATGGCGATAGTGTTCTCCTACTCCTCTTCTCTCTAAGGCCGGTTCTTCTGGTCTCCGCACTGGAAGCCGCCTCTTCTGGCGGCACCATGTCTGGTTCCCTTAGGTCTGAGGGGGGCGCTGTGGTGGGCAGCCCTGATTTTGCTGCCTGAGACACGGGCTGCGAGTGACAGGTCTGCCTCTTCTATTAATTAAGCCAGGTACCTCTGCCACTGCCGATCTTTCTTCTATAGGCACCTGCTCCCTCCGCTCTTCTTCTTCCCCCAACTCCAGGCATCTTCTCAGCCATTCTTCCCCTCCTCTGTCCCCTGCTCGCTCCAGCACCTGGCGCATTAGGGTCTTCATGTTCAGGGCAGCCGTCACACAAAGTATAATAGTTCTGTTGAGCTGAGCTTGTTGCTGTAATCTGACCAGCTGTGAGGAGATTCCTGTGGAGGACCCCTTTATATAGCCTTGTCCCACTTCCAGAATGTTCCCACTGGTCATGTGACCTTTTAAAACATCCTGGTTGGATCAAGGAGATTCCCTACCTATACTCCAGCATTACCTGACCCTATTTTCCCGCCTGACATACTGTACATTTTTTTCTTAAAGTGACATGACTTTTTTTTTTTTTTAATAAATAACTATTATAGTTGTGCAGGGGGCAGCCACATGTCCATGCTGTTCGGGCCATATTCTTTAGCCCTCTCAGTCCATTCTTTCACTATTATAATTTATTTTAGTACTATTTGTAATGCTGCACAAGCATCTTCATTCCCTTTTTTGCAGTCCAGTGTGATTTAGACATGCTCATGCTCAGACATTGCTGCTGTATAAATACTGCGTGAGATCGCTGTACTCTTAAGCCTCGTACACACGGTCGGACTTCCATCTGACTTTTCCGTGGATTTTTGTCCGAACGGAGTTGGCCGGGCACACCCATAGCATACACACCACAGGACTTTTCTGCAAACTTTCCCAAAACTTTTTGCAACATCACATGGTTTTTCTGCTCTTTTCTGCTCTTTACCGCCACCCTTTGGTCAACTTCTGCTATTGTTGGTTGATTTTAACATTAGTTGTTTTGTCCATCGGACAAAAGTACTATGGTTTTCTGTACACACGGCAGGACTTTGCTCCATCTGACTTTTGTTGGGCAAAAGTTTGTCCGTTTGCAGACCCAACTTTTGTCCGATGAAAACAAAACCAAACGAAAAAAAGTTTGTCCGATGGAGCGTACACACGGTCGGATTGTTGGTCCAACTTGCTTAAAACGAAGTTTGTTGGGCAAAAGTCAGACCGTGTGTACGGGGCTTAATGTGTAAAATATGAATGTCTGGATATAAGCCAAGACTGAATAAGATCTGAATAATCAACTAAATTCTAACACTTCTATAAGACCACTACAAAGAGCATGCTGATCTTTTTATGTACAATGACAATAAATTATCAACCTAAGGGCAGATGATATATTTTACATCAGTATTTTTAGGGTATTATCAACTGCTTCATTGTATTCAATGACCCCAGCTACATAAATTGTATCCCTTCAGTGGCAGGGTCACACCGAACTCTCTTAAATTTATTTTGGCGACTCTGCCTGTGTGATTATCAATAAAGGATCATAGCCAATAAATATTATTAAAAATACATTTATATACCTTTCAACAAAATGGTGACATTTGTATGAATAAAATACCAATCTAGAGATGAGAAAAGTTATTTTCTCCATCAATAACATGCAAGGCAATGAAAATCTGCAGTGGAACTAATTTTTTAACATAGCTTTTAGAAGGTTCAACTTTTATTTATTTTTTCACAGAAAAAAAAAACAATACTACAGTACTTACCATGTTCACTAATGAGTGGACACATATTTCACTGCTGTGCATAGATATTTATGTTTTTTTTTTGTAAGTGAAAATAAGCTTGTTTATTGTGATATAACACCTGTTAATTTTTCAGTTAGCATCAACATCAAAATATTGAACTGGTCAACTGTTAATCAGATGATGATAATAAAGATTTGAAAAAAATTGCCTTTTTCAGGATGCAAACTGGCCAATATGTTGATAATGAAGATTTGAAGCATCAAGACCTCCTAACTTTTGACCTGGAATAAAAATTGATGTCTAAAAAAACTCTTTAAAATAAGAGCACCTTTTTTAACCATGACTGGCTTTAGAGAAATTCTGGGGTGGATTTACTAAAGGCAAAAAGACTGTGCACTCTGCAAATGCCATTGCTCCCGAGCTAAGTAAATGAGATAAAGCTTCACCTTGCAAAGAACACCCACTAACATGCAAGGGTAATACATTTTGTTTTTTTTCACATGCTTGGATGATGGAAGCCAGCAGAGCTTCCCCTCATTTACTAATCTCTGGAGCAACTGCACTTGCAAAGGTGCACAGGCTATTTGCCTTTAGTAAATCCACCCATCAGTGTCTGATTGACACAGGTGACTCAAACGGCCAAGAAAATCAAGGAAATATTTTGGCCACTTTAGTCTAAAACACACACCACAATATTTTACTAGGTAAAGATCATAGATACAACATGATTTGTATCTGGCATCAAACAATGGTTTTGTTCTCTGTCAGAACTGTGGGTGTGAAAAATAGGATTTTTATAACAGCTTACCTGTAAAATCCTTTTCTTGGAGTACATCACGGGACACAGAGCGACATAGTCATTACTAATGGGTTATATAGATACCGTCAGGTGCTGGCACTGGCAACTTCCAAAACCGGAAGTACCCTCCCCTATATAAGCCCCTCCCATCCGGGAGCACCTCAGTTTTGTAGCAAAGCAATAAGTGTCCCCAAAGAGGGGCGGGAGCTCTGTGTCCCGTGATGTACTCCAAGAAAAGGATTTTACAGGTAAGCTGTTATAAAAATCCTATTTTCTTTCTCGTACATCACGGGACACAGAGCGACATAGTCATTACTAATGGGATGTCCTAAAGCAATGCCAAATGAGGGGGGGGATACACCATATATAAGCTGAGCGCTATCAGACATGAGGATCTTTTGCGGCCTGCAACACACTGCGCCCAAAGGCGACATCCTCCTGACTTCTAACGTCCACCTGGTAGAACCTAGTAAACGTGTGTACCGAAGACCATGTTGCGGCCTTACAGATTTGAGCCAGGGAGGCCTGGTGATGCACTGCCCATGAAGTTCCAACTGCTCTCGTGGAGTGCGCTCTAACTTTGAACGGAGGCGGTCTCCTTCTCAAGCCATAAGCTTGCATAATGACCTGTCGAATCCACTTGGCTAAAGTAGATTTTGACGCTGCCTGACCCTTTCTGGGGCCTTCCGGCAGAATAAACAAAGTATCCGTTCTGCAAATCTGAGCAGTGGCTTTTAGATAAGCTTTAACTGCTCTTACTACATCCAAAGAATGCAATAACTTTTCCTCTACCGAAGTAGGTTTGGGGAAAAAAGAAAGAAGAACCACATCTTGGTTCAAATGAAACCTCGATACCACCTTAGGAAGAAAGGCTGGATGAGGACGTAACACTACTCTGTCCTTATGGATAACCAGATATGGCTCCTTACAGGACATAGCTGCTAATTCCGATACTCTTTTAGCCGAACAAATGGCTACTAGAAAAATCAATTTCCTGGTGAGAAGCACCAAGGAAATATGCTGTAATGGTTCAAATGGTTGTTTCTGTAGAACCGACAGAACCAAGTTTAGATCCCATGGACATATGGGAATATTAACCGGAGGACTAATACGCATCACTCCTTGTATAAAGGCTTTGACTAGTGAATGCGAAGCCAAGGGCCTTTGAAAAAATATTGACAAGGCCGAAATCTGACCCTTGATAGTACTCAAGGCAAGCTTCCTATCTACAGCCCACTGTAGGAAGTCCAGAATCCTACCTATTACGTACTTATGTGGATGCCATTTCTTGGCCTCACACCAGGCGATGTACGCCTTCCAGATTCTATAGTAGATCTGCCTGGATACCGGCTTCCTGGCATTGATCATGGTAGATACCACAGCATTAGAGAGCCCTCTCTTTTTTAGAATGTGGGCTTCAATAGCCAGGCCGTCAAACCTAGGGCTGGTAAGGAAGGGTGGTATATCGGTCCTTGCGAAAGCCGGACGACGTGGGAGAGTCCAAGGACTCCCCACTGAAATTTTACAATCTCCGCGTACCACGCTCTTCGGGGCCACGCTGGAGCCACCGGAATCACTGGTTTCTTTTCTACCCTGATTCTGCGGAGTAATCAAGGTAACCATTGTGGCGGTGTGAATGCATATATCAGCTTAAACTGATCCCAAGGGAACACTAGGGCATCCGAGCCGCAAGCTAGGGGATCCCTTGTCCGAGAGACAAACCTGTCCCCCTTTGCGTTGAATCTGGATGCTAGAAGATCTACATCCGATGTTCCCCACCGCTGACATATTGTCCCGAAAACCTCGGGGTGAAGGGACCCTTCCTCTGGGCCTAATTGCTGGCGACTTAGAAAGTCCGCCTTCCAATTCTCCACTCCTGGAATGAATACCGCAGATATGGCTGGGACATATTTTTCTGCCCATTTCAGGATGTAATTTACTTCCCTCTGGGCTGCACGACTCCTGGTGCCCCCCTGATGATTGATATATGCCACTGCTGTGGCATTGTCTGATTGAATTCTGACAGGGGACCCTTGGAGTTTGGATGTCCATGCTACTAGGGCATACCGGGCTGCTCGTATCTCTAAGAGATTGATGGGCAGGGCCTTTTCTGCATCCGACCATCTGCCCTGGAGAGACTATTGCTCCAGTACTGCTCCCCAGCCTATAAGGCTGGCATCTGTAGTGACCACCTTCCAAGAAATCGGACTGAAGGATTTCCTTTTTTCCAGATTCTGGGGAACCAATCACCAACGGAGGCTCTTGCGAACGGAAGGGGACAAGGACATTGTAAGTCTAGGGCCTGAACTTTTTTGTTCCAGGCTGACAGTATGGCCCCTTGCAAATTCCTTGAATGGAATTGACCGTAGGGTACTGCTTCGAATGATGCCACCATTTTTCCCAGCAGCCTCATATACAGGCGTATGGACGGCTGTCTTTTTTGTACCCACTAAGTGGATCAAATCTTTCAAAGACAACACCTTTCCTCGAGGCAAGAATATTTTTCTCTGGCCTGAATCCAACCTTAGCCCCAAGTATTCCAGACTTTTGACTGGTTTTTTAGGGCTGACTTGTCTCGGTTGATAATCCAACCGTGAGATTCCAGATACTTGATCGTCTTGTGAACGACCACGTCTAGTTTTTTCACTGAGTGGTCTATC
Source organism: Rana muscosa (assembly GCA_029206835.1). Classification (NCBI taxonomy): domain Eukaryota; kingdom Metazoa; phylum Chordata; class Amphibia; order Anura; family Ranidae; genus Rana; species Rana muscosa. The sequence continues at coordinate 62,176,870 of JARGYO010005626.1, read as the reverse complement.
AGCAACAAGTCATCCAGATATGCCATTATCATTACTCCTTGTGTTCTTAGATTTGGCCAATAAAGGGCCAGAATTTTTGTAAACACTCGTGGTGCTGTGGCCAAACCGAAGGGTAAGGCTCTGAACTGAAAATGGCGCCCTTCTACTGCAAAGCGTAGAAATTTTTGGTGGACTGGAAAGATGGGAATGTGCAAATAAGCATCTTTGATGTCGATCGTGGCTAACCAATCCTCCCCTTGTAGGGCAGTGGCCACCGATCGGATCGACTCCATCGGAAAGTCCTGATATACAGGAATTTGTATAGCCCTTTTAGAATTAATATGGGCCTCCCGTCTGCGTTTGCTTCGGGACTGTAAAGAGGTTTGAGTAAAACCCGAACCCTCATTCTTCCAGGGGAACCTCCATAATTACTCCTTGGAGCAATAGTTGTTCTAGTGCCAACAGGAGGGACTCTCTCTTCCGGGGATCCCTTGGCACGTTTGACCTCAAAAATGGGAAGGAGGAGAGTCTTTTAACTCCAAACTGTATCCCAAACCTACTGCGGAGAGCACCTATCTGTCTTGATCGTATCCCGCCAGGTCTCTCGCGAACAACTGGAGTCCTCCCCCCACCCGACTGAGTGGGGGCTTCAATGAATTTAACTTTGGGGGAGGTTTTGTACCTCCCCTGACCCAGGGTTTCTCATTACCCTGCTACTGTCCCTGTTTTTTACCCCCGGGATTTGACCGAGGAGGCCTTCGGAACTGTTACACAGCCGATGCCCCAGGGACTGGAGAAGCAGGCCTCTTAAAGAGGGACCTCTAACTCTGTTTTTAACCGGCAAGAGCGTATTTTTACCGCTGGAAATTTTCTGGATATATTTGTCCAGGTTTTCCCTGAATAAGCGTTCACCATGAAATGGGACGCTAACCAGCCATTCTTTACAGGGAGCTTCAGCAGACCAGTTTTTTTGAGCCATAGGAGCCTACGCATATGTACTATAGACAGCGTAAGGCGGGAGGCCTGATGGACTGAATCCTTTATGGCGTCAACCGCAAAGCCTACGGCTCTAGGTAGATCAGCTAGGGCAAAGCCTGCTGATCTGTCAAGTCCCTCAAGACCTGTTTCAACTGATCCTTCACTGCTTAGCAGACCCCAATAGCTGCTACTGCTGGTTGTATCACCAAGCAGATTTTCATAAGGACTCCAATCTTTTATCTATTGGGTTCTTGAACATTTGGACATTATCCACTGGACATGTCAGTGATTTATACATACAAGAGATGGCTGCGTCCACTGTAGGGACCTTCCATTTTTTATTTTTTTTTGATGAACTTATCCTCCATGGGATAGACCACCGGAAATCTCTTGGGGGAATAAATATTTTCTCAGGATGTTCCCAATCCTGGTAAATGAGCCCTTTCAGTAAAGGGTAAAGTGGAAAAGAACAAACAGTCTGGGGGCTTATAGCGACCCCAACGAGGATACAGTAGTGGTTGATGGTTCCGCAAGGTGCATTTTTAAATGCTGATCGGACCATGTTAGTCAGAGACTGAACCCATAATCTTTCAGCTTGAGATGCTGAGAAAAGGTTCCCCCACTGTTGATTCCTCTATAACAGAATCAACCTCATCCTGATCCCCTTCAGGCAGGTCGATCCCTGTATGGGACTGTTGCTCTGCTAACAGGCACTCTGAAGGAGGAGACGGAGATCGGGCGTGCTTTCCCTGACAGGGAGGCAGCGATCAATGTTGACAATCTCTCTCTAATCCTCCCAGAGCTGAGGAAAAAACCTCCTCTGTTACATACACAGGAGCAGGTGAACTGAGGACAGCCACAGTACCAAGTACCCCTGCGGGGTCTCTACGGTCACTTACCTCTGAACTTCAGGGGAGACTGGTGCAGCAGGAGTATGCCCAAGATCCTCCGAGCCCGATGAGACCCCCTTCGCTTCCTGGAAGATTCAGTTCCGGAGCTTCTGGATGGCATATTCCTAAGCCTAAAGCTGAGGTATTCCAGCCGTAATACACCACTTTTACTGAGAATAGTCTAGCACAATTGCTGCTATATCACAGTTGGTGTCTACTAATGTGCCTTTCTAGGGGATGCCTGTATCAACCGCTTGCTTTATGCCTTTAAATGTTGCCAGCTCTGTCTCTGTACTTCATAGCCAGCTCACTACAATATTGTGGTTTTTTAAAACTGCTGGGACGCCCGCACATGCGCAGAAGCGCTGCGGCGCGCACAGAGCGTCATCCCCCAGGCTCCGCCCCCTTTCCCGGCTCACCTCTATATATAGAGGCGCGTGCACGCGCACGCGCGCGGGCACGTGCGCCTTCGGCGCTAATTTCAAATATGGTAACAAGGGACAGGAGCCAGGGCCCCTCTTTGCCACAGGCCGGGGGATGGACGAGCACTGCAACATGGCAGAGGAAGCAGTTTCCTATAAGAGAACTCACCATCTGCCTGGACTTTGCTCTGCTGAGAAGAAGCTAGTCCACATGACAAGAAAACATTCCACAGCGGCCTCTAGTGGACAAACACAGGTACCGCAGTCTAATATATTAAATATATATATACAAATTTTTTTTTTTTTTTTTTTTCCTTGACCACCATTAAAAATTATTACATTTTTTTAGTAGTTACAGGCATGCACAGAATTTTGCGGGAATACCATTAGGTAACAGACAGAAAGACAAATTAGGCTTGGGGGTCCCCCAATAGAACCAAGTTCCTGGGGGCCCCCACTTACCTGTTCCCCGCCGCAGGACTTTGTTTGGTCCACAAAAGCCCAAACTTCACCTATCACGGCAGGCATTGTAATCAAACCTTCAGGGACCGGGTTCCCAAGGATTCCACTCCCCTGGACCTGTATAGCACCCTGCACAGAAAACATCTTGGTCGTGGGTATGACCAGAGCTCTGGATCCCAGGGTCCAGCTCTCCTAAGAGAAGCATTACAGGCAAAACCTTGCTCTTCTCTGCAAGGCCCGGGTACCGACCGTTTAGCTATGAAGCTTTTTTGGTGGGATCCGGAATAGCTTACTGAGGCCCAAAAGAACCTGTACGCAAGCTCAGTGAAAAACACATGTTTCTTCTTGGCCAACACCTTAGACACTGGCAAAAAAAACTGAGGTGCTCCCGGATGGGAGGGGCTTATATAGGGGAGGGTACTTCCGGTTTTGGAAGTTGCCAGTGCCAGCACCTGACGGTATCTATATAACCCATTAGTAATGACTATGTCGCTCTGTGTCCCGTGATGTACGAGAAAGAAAATGTCTCACTGAATCCACTTATGTGGATTGGTGAATATGCCTAGGTTTGGTTTTAGGGGTGTTCCAATTGTAAAGTTTAAAATTTGTTTTTGTTTTTTATAAATCTCTTTATTATTTTTCCATTTTTTTCCATACAAAAAAAAAAACATACATATACATATAGATTTGCCTTTCTCATTTTACAATTTAAGCCCCTTTCACACTAGCGGACCGTATATCTGCTTTCTCATCCGTCCGTTTACAGTATGTCTCCCTGTACAATGGCAGGTTGTTATTTACTAGATTTTTCCAATGTGTTACCGAGGGAGCTTCTGCCTTTTTCCAGTTTAACACTATTGTTTTTCTAGCATAGAATAATAATAAGCCCACCTGTGTTCTCCTTCCCACAGAGACAATATTCTCTCCTACCAATCCTAGCAGGCAGATCTCCGCCTCCTGTTCCAAAACAATTAATGTTACTATAGCAATCATTCTCAGGACCTCCCACCAAAATACCTTCGGGCATGACCAAAATATATGCATGAAATTTCCTGGAATGTCTGCACATCTCCAGCAGTTCTGAGGATTTGATGGGGAAATCTTAAATAACGTATATGGTGTATAGTGGCTCCTATGTATTATTTTAAATTGTATTAATTTGTCTCCGAGTGATACCAATATCTGCAATGGGAACTTCCATACTTCCTCCCAATTCTCCTCCCCCAGATGTGGAACATCTCTTCTCCAATTTTCGCTTAATTTACTTATGTCTGGCGATGTAGTCCTTAATAAATGCGTATACAGGGTTGAGGTTGACTTTTTTCCACTGTTTACCATTTGCTCCAACCCTGATTCTATTAATTGCGGGGTCCCCCCAGGGAACTGAGCTGACAAGGCATGAATGAGTTGCATATATCTAAAAGCATAGCTCTCCAGGATATTCCAAAGCTGCCTCATTTCTGCATATGAGAAAAACTTTCCCCCTGTAGTACTTGCGACAATTTCTTCACCCCATATCTAGTCCATGCCCCTGGATCCTGAATGGAGTCCAAATGTGGCAATTCAGGATTTCTCCACAATGGGGTATTTGGGGATAAATTGGTTTTGGAGTGTCCTTCTTTTACTATGGCAACTTTCCATATTTTAACTGTTGTTATCATTGAAGGGGTTAGATCTCGCCTAGTTTTAATCCCCCTATACAGCAATCCCTGCAATGCCTCCACCGATTGGACCGCTGCTGCTTCCAGCATGGTAGCAGAGTCAAACCCATCTGGGTTCAACCATCTCCCTGCTGTCACTAACTGTGTAGCTAAATAGTACTTGTAAAAATCTGGAAAGGCCAGCCCTCCCTGTACTACCGGTCTCATAAGTGTACTTAGTTTAATTCTAACTGATTTATTTGCCCATATAAATGTAGAGAGCATTCCATGTAGCTGTGAAAAAAAGCTTTTTGGCAACCATTGTGGAGAATTGCTGAATATATACAGAAACTTAGGAAGAATCTTCATCTTCACTAGATTTCCTGTCCTAATAATGTCCTAATAATGACAGAGACAGCGTTACCCATATCTTTAGTATCTTCCCTAGCTCCTGTACTACTGGATCTAGGTTCAAAGCTCGGAAATCCTCAACTTGTCTAGATATTATTATACCAAGGTATTTAAATTCTGTCACCCATTTCAATGGTAAATTTGGGGCAGTGGAATCTTGTGCTCCCTGGTCAATAGGGAATAATAGGGACTTACCCCAGTTTACTTTAAGCCCTGTAAAGAGTGAAAAAGTATTTAATAATTCTAAAGCTCCCTCTAAAGATGGACCCGCGTCTCTTAAAAACAGGAGTATATCATCGGCATACAGGGCTACCCTCTCCTCCAGCCCCCCCACTCGAAGCCCTTGAATATTTGGCGAGGTCCTAAGAGCCTCTGCCACTGGCTCTATTGCTATTGCAAAGAGTGCTGGAGAGAGATGGCAGTCCTGCCTCGTACCTCTGTATAACTGAAAAAAGATGATAGTTTTCATCCCAATTTAACCACTGACATGGGTCTCCCATAAATTATTTGGATCCATTTAATGAATATCAATGGGAATCCCATCCTTCTGAGTATTTCCCATAGAAAAGGCCACTCATTTGTATCAAAGGCCTTCTCTATGTCTAAAGAGGCCACCGCCCTGGATCCCTCCTGATTATGGTGAGTATGTATATTTGTATATAGCCTACGTAAGTTAACATCTGTTGTTCTCTGTGGCATAAATCCTGTCTGGTCTGAATCTATAATATTTCTGAGTAGGGGTTGTAGTCTTAATGTTAATATCTTTGTCAGTATTTTGAGATCTGTATTTAATAATGCTATTGGCCTATATGATGAACATAATTATGGATTCTTTGTTTCTTTATATATTAGTGTTATATGCGCCTCTCTCATTGAGTCTGGGAGGGCCCCTTTTAATAACCCACTTGTAAATACTTCTGCTAGTTTAAGGGGCTATTAAAGCTCCATATTTTTTATAGAATTACACCGGAATTCCATCTGGTCCTGGTGCCTTTTCCCCTCGGAAATGTACGTATGACCTCCAAAATCTCCTCGGTCGTAATAGGACAGACCAATGCCCTCCTCTCCCCATCCGACAACCATCTGAGGGCTACCCATTCCAATAGATCTGTCATAGCCTCCGTGTGGAAGTCGGAGGGTAGAGAGGAGGCATACAACAAACTCTCTAAAGGCCTCCGATATCTCTTCAGGTTCTTTTACCCTCTGTTCATTTAAAGTCTAAATTTCTGGTATAATTGTAGCTTGATATTCTTGTTGTAAAGTTCAAAATTTGTGATCTTAAATTTGAACCCCATTGAAGTCTATAGGGGTTTGAATTAAAATAATTTCTGACCATTTTAAAGGTTGATAGGCAAGGGATTGTTAAAGCGGTATTAAACTCATTTTTTTAAATTATTAATTGATCCCCCAGGTAGTTTATGCCATAATGTGCTAATATGCACTGCATATTAGCACATTATGACAGACTTACTTGTCAAACAAAGCTCTCCAGTGCTTAGCTGTCACTGCTCCCACTGGTCAGGGGCTTCCATCTTCTCTTGATCTTCCTCTCTCTGGCCTCTTATCTATAAAACTGGTTCTGGACTACCAGACACAGCCTACCTCACTAAGACTGGGTTCACACTATGTGCGGTGCGGGGCACAGCAGGGGGTCCGGTGCGTCAATGTCAATGTCGATAATGTCAATCTTGCCCATATGTATGGAAGTCACATCATCATGACACAGGATGGGGCTGTAAATGCAAATTAAGCATATAAAATATATACTGTATTATTATTAATATTATACAGGATTTATTTAGTGCTAACAGCTTGCACAGCGCTTTACAATGTAAAGGGAGACACTACACCAACAGTACAATTCAAAACAAGAGGGTTACAGGAGCCCTGCTCCTGCGAGATTACAATCTAAGAGGGAGGGGCTGGTGAAACAAAAGGTAGGGACTGAGAGGGATGAACTGATGAGGGGAGTAGAAGATTCGGTTGTTAGCTGGAGGCAGGATAGGCCTCCCTGAAGAGATGAGTTTTCAGGGATCACCTAAAAGAGGACAGAGTAGGATATAACTGGAGAGACTGGGGTAGTGAGTTCCAGAGGATGGATGAGGCTCTGGAGAAGTCCTGGAGATGAGCATGGGAGGAGGAGACAAGGGAGCTAGAGAGCAGAAGGTCTTGGGAGGAGCAGAGAGGACGGTTTGGGTGATATTTTGAGACAAGATTGGCGATGTAGCTCGGGGCAGAATTGTGAATGGCTTTGTATGTTATTGTTAGCATTTTGAATTTTATTCATTGAGCAATGGGAAGCCAGTGGAGGGATTGGCAGAGAGGAGAGGCGGACACTAAACGGTGGGTAATGTGGGTGAGTCTGGCAGCGGCAATTATGATAGACTGAAAAGGGGATAGCTTGCGGAGAGGTAGGCCATTGAAGAGGAAGTTACAATAGTCCAGGCGAGGGATAACAAGGGAGTGAATAAGTTGCTTAGTGGTGTCAATGGTTAGAAAGGGGCGTATTTTGGAGATGTTTTGTAGGTGAAGTCTTGACAATTTGGATAGTGATTAGAGTTCGGGCCTGAAAGTCTAGGATTACACCTAGTATCTTGGCATAAGGGGAGGGACTGATGGTTGTATTATTGATCTTGATGGAGAAGTTGGGGGGGGGGCATGGGCTGGAGGAAAAATTATGAGCTCGGTTTTAGAAAGATTGAGTTTGAGGAAGTGGTGTGACATCCATGTTGATATGTCAGTTGGTAAATTAGTAATGTGAGAGGAGACTGAAGTAGTGAGGTGAGGACTAGAGAGATAGATTTGTCAGCAGCAGGTGGTACTGGAAGCCATGGGAGTTTATTAACAGACCAAGGGAGGAGGTTGAGGTACCCCAAAACCTTGAGGTACCCCGACAGAAAGAGGAACTGTAGAGGAGGAAACAGAGTTATAGATCACACTGAAGGAGCGCCGTGATAGGTAGGAGGAGAGCCAGGAGAAAGCAGAGTCTTGAAGGCCAAGAGAGTAGAGTTTTTTTGAGGAGGAGGGGATGGTCAACAGTATCAAAGGCTGCAGATTGGTCGAGTAGTATGAGTATGGAGTAGTGGCCATTGGTTTTAGTAGTTAGTAGGTCATTAGTGAGTTTCAGTAGGACAGTTTCAGTGGAGTGTAGCAAGCAAAAGCCATACTGTAAGGGGTCAATGAGGTTGTTTTCAGTGAGGTAGAAGCTAAGAGGGTTGTAGACTAAGCGTTCTAAAAGTTTTGACACAAACAACAGAAAGGAGATGGATCTTAAGTTTTTCAGGCTGGTGGGACCCAGTGAGGGCTATTTAAGTATGGGGGTGATCAGGCCATGTTTTAGAGGAGAAGGGAAGGTGACATGAGAGGGTGAGAGATTAAAGATAGAAGTGAGGGAGCATAAGACAGAAGAAGAGGGTGACCATAGTAGATGTGAGGGAACAGGATCCAGGGGACAGGTGGTAAAGCGGGTTTCTGAGAAAATTTTAGAGACCTCTTCTATAGTAGCAAGGTCAAAAGAGGAGAGTGTTTTTTTTTGGGGGGGGGGTTCTTGGAGTATTTACTATTATGCCTTATATTCATATGTCATATCTTTGTATATGGTAGAGGTTGGATATCCAGTAGCGGTATTTTGTTACTGTACCTATGGTAAATCAATCAATTAGATTACTATCTTGGAATCAGGGATGAGCCGAACACCCCCCTGTTCGGTTCGCACCAGAACCTGCGAACAGACAAAATGTTCGTGTAAACTTTAGAACCCTATTAAATACAATGGACTCGAACGTTCGAAATCTAAAGTGTTAATTATAAAGGCTGATATGCAAGTTATTGTCCTAAAAAGTGTTTGGGGACCTGGGTCCTGCCCCAGGGGACATGTATCAATGCAAAAAAAAGTTTTAAAAACGGCCGTTTTTTCGGGAGCAGTGATTTTAATAATGCTTAAAATGAAAAAATAAAAGTGAAATATTCCTTTAAACTTCGTACCTGGGGGGTGTGTATGATATGCATGTAAAGTGGCGCATGTTTCCCGTGCTTAGAACTGTCCCTGCAAAAAATGTAATTTTTGAAAGAAAAAAAGTCATTTAAAACTGACTTGCGGCTATTAATGAATTGTCGGCTCCCGGCAATACATTCAAAAGTCATTGATAAAAAAAAAAAAAAAAGCGTAGGGGTTCCCCAGAATTCAATTACCAGGCCCTTCAGGTCTGGAATGGATATTAAGGGGAACCCTGCCGCAAATTTTAAAAAAAATTGACGTGGGGTTCCCCCACATATCCATTCCAGGCCCTTCAGATCTGGCATGGATTTTAAGGGGAACTCCACCCCAAATTTAAAAAAAAAATGGCGTGGAGTCCCCCTAAAAATCCATACCAGATCCCTTATCCGAGCACGCAACCTGGCCGGCCGCAGGGGAAAAGGGGGGACGAGAGAGCGCCCCCCCTTCCTCCTGAACCATACCAGGTCACATGCTCTCAACATGGGGAGGATGTCCCCATGTTGATGGGGACAAGGGCCTCATCCCCACAACCCTTGCCCGGTGGTTGTGGGGGTCTGCGGGCGGGGGGCTTATCGGAATCTGGAAGACCCCTTTAACAAAGGGGACCCCCAGATCCCGGCCCCCCCTATGTGAATTGGTAAGGGGTACATTGTACCCCTACCATTTCACGAAGAAAGCGTAAAAAGATGTTTAAAAAAAACACACAAACACCTTGAAAAAGTCCTTTATTTAAAAAAAAAAAAAAAACATTCCAGCGGTGAAATCCAGTGTCCCGCGGCGATCCCAATGTCCAGCGCTGTCCTTTATTGGTTGTGCCTGAGCGGACCTGATGGGGAACTCCCTCTCAGTATTTTAAATGTATAGACCCACCCCTTCTAAAGTTCCCCATCAGGTCCGCTCAGCGGACCAGATGCGGAACATGAGAAGGGGCGGGTCTATACATGTATTGCCAAAGTGAGAGCAGTTCCCCATCAGGTCCGCCCCCTCGGTATGTCGGACCCGCCTACGTCATTGGCTTGAGCGGGGAACTTCCTTCACTATGTAAATTTAAATTACACAGTGAAGGAAGTTCCCCGCTCAAGCCAATGACGTAGTCGGGTCCGACATACCGAGGGAGCGGACCTGATGGGGAACTTAAGAAGGGGCGGGTCTATACATTTAAAATACTGAGAGGGAGTTCCCCATCAGGTCCGCTCAGGCACAACCAATGAAGGACAGCGCTGGACATCGGGATCGCCGCGGGACACTGGATTTCACCGCTGGAATGTTTTTTGTTTTTTTTTAAATATAGGACTTTTTCAAGGTGTTTGTGTGTTTTTTTTAAAAAAAAAAATACACTTTCTTCGTGAAATGGTAGGGGTACAATGTACCCCTTACCAATTCACATAGGGAGGGGCGGGATCTGGGGGTCCCCTTTGTTAAAGGGGTCTTCCAGATTCCGATAAGCCCCCCGACCGCAGACCCCCACAACCACCGGGCAAGGGTTGTGGGGATGAGGCCCTTGTCCCCATCAACATGGGGACATCCTCCCCATGTTGAGGGCATGTGGCTTGGTACGGTTCAGGAGGGAGGGGGGCCGCTCTCTCGTCCCCCCCTTTTCCCCTGCGGCCGGCCAGGTTGCGTGCTCAGATAAGGGGTCTGGTATGGATTTTTAGGGGGACTCCACGCCATTTTTTTTAAATTTGGGGTGGAGTTCCCCTTAAAATCCATGCCAGATCTGAAGGGCCTGGAATGGATATTTGGGGGAACCCCACGTCAAATTTTTTTTAAATTTGCGGCGGGGTTCCCCTTAATATCCATTCCAGACCTGAAGGGCCTGGTAATTGAATTCTGGGGAACCCCCACACTTTTTTTTTTTTTTTTTATCAATGACTTTTGTATGTATTGCCGGGAGCCGACAATTCATTAATAGCCGCAAGTCAGTTTTAAAAGACTTTTTTTCTTTCAAAAATGACATTTTTTGCAGGGACAGTTCTAAGCACGGGAAACATGCGCCACTTCACATGCATATCATACACACCCCCCAGGTATGAAATTTAAAGGAATATTTCACTTTTATTTTTTCATTTTAAGCATTATTAAAATCACTGCTCCCGAAAAAACGGCCGTTTTTAAAACTTATTTTTGCATTGATACATGTCCCCTGGGGCAGGACCCCGGTCCCCAAACACTTTTTAGGATAATAACTTGCATATAAGCCTTTATAATTAGCACTTTAGATTTCTCCCATAGATTTTTCGAATTTGCGCGAACACCCCAATTTGTTCGCTGTTCGCCGAACGGGTGAGCAGGCAATGTTCGAGTCGAACATGAGTTCGACTCGAACTCGAAGCTCATCCCTACTTGGAATGTTAGGGGAATGAACAATTCTTTAAAAAGACATTCTGTATTTGACTATATTGATTCTTTTCATCCTGCCCTCGTCTGTCTGCAGGAGACACACGCCACACCTAGCATGACCAAATTTTTGAAGCGTCGATCGGTCAGAGAGGCATACCATTCACTCTTTACCTCTCATTCAAGGGGAGTCACTGTTTTGGTTTATGCTGGTGTGGTATTCTCCTGTAGTAGGACTATGGTAGACGAAAATGGCAAATTCATTTTTCTACAATGTAGGCTGGATGATCTTTAGTTGATCCTGGCGCTTATATATATATACCTCCCCATATAACCCGGAAATATTTCGTCAGCTCATTTCATTTGCAGATATTTCACCCCAGATGCCAATATTGGTACTTGGAGATTTTAATAGTGTAGTTGATACAAAGCGGGACAGATGCTCAGCTCCAAGGTCAATAACCGATGGGCATCTCTCCCCCTTTGGACGACTATGCAGGGAATTGGGACTGTATGATATGTGGAGGAAGCTACATCCCGAAGAATGTGCTTATACATGTTACTCGAAAACGAATAACACATTATCAAGAATTGATTTGGCTTTGTGTTCGGCTGATCTCATACCATATATAGCATATGTAAATATCGGGAGGGATGTCAGATCACTCCCCTCTGTTGGTTACTCTAACATCAGGGCATCGGGCGTCTAATATGTCATGGCGGCTGAACCCCTTTTGGCTAGAATTATTTCCCAAAGAAGATGCCATTTCCACTCGAATTGTGGATTTTTGGTCCCTCAATTTGGGCTCTACTCCCATACGAGTTGTATGGGATGCTTTAACCTCCCTGGCGGTATGATTCTGTCTGGAATTATGTACCAAAAGCGGTACAATTATTTTGCATGGAAATTTGGTGTTATGTATTGTAGGCCTGCGATTCTTAGTAATTACTTACTTAAACCTGACCAAACAAGAGTCTAGTAGACATAGACATCCCGGGTATGATAAAGTTTGAAACACAAAATAATAAATTATAATATAATAAATAACTATAAATAATTATAACAAATAGTAATGTAATTATAATAAAAATTATTCAATAATGTAATCAAATCAAAAACACTGAAATTTGCTCAGTTGCAGAATTGTCGCTGTCATTAGATTTTTTGTTTGATGATGAATTTCCCCACAAATCGCTATGGTTCAATTCTGCGAGTGATTCTAATTTATTATCGCTGTTTTCTAGCTGGTCTAAAATCACTTTTGACATAAAAAGACACGTTTTGGTTGCTATGGACAATCTTCAGTTTCCAGGCAGAAAGAAAAGTTTTTATTATACAAATGTGCATGCAGGACACTGGGCAGACCACTAGGGACAAAGGGGGTGTGTAATTATTACATACAGTACTGTAATCTGTAAGATTACAGTATACTGTATGTATACTATTTGTTTACTTTTTTGAATTTGGCGCCAAACTCCGCCCCCGTGCGCCGCAACGTCGCAGGGAACGGAGCTCGGCACTCGGCAGTGAGGATCGAGCGAGACACGGCTCACTGACACTGCGGGAGGACATCACAGGATCCAGGGAACAAGGTAAGTTACTTCCCCTGGATACTGCGAAGCAGCCCGAGTCAGGCTCGGGGTTACCGCTCTTAGCATTGAAAACTCACCCCGAGCCTGACTCGGGATTACCGCTAGGGAGGTTAAAGGCCTATCTTCGGGGAATGTTAATCCAGAATATAAGTATTATTAAAAGTGCCTCCTGTAGAGAGCTTGAGCTTGCAAAGTCTGATACCTCTGTGGTGGAAGCCCTGTACATTCAGAATCTCTCTCTGGATATCCAACAGGAATGGCTTTCATCTCAAAATAGGCTGAATGAACTGCTGGAATCTAGAGCTAGGAATAAACTCTTCTTCCAGAAGAGACTTAGATGGGCTGAGGGAGAGGCGAATGGTAGACTATTGGCTCAGATAGTAAGGTCTCAATCCAACCCTACACATGTCTCAGCTCTAATGAATGTACAGGGGGGAGGTTTTCAATCAGACTAGCCCTATTATATCTATTTTAAGTCCTATTATCAGGACTTGTATACTCCTATTGCTGACTATACCCCAGCAGAGCTATCTAGTTATTTGGCCAGTATTAATCTTCCAGTTATCCCACAAGAAGAGAGAGAAATTCTTAATGCTCCACTCACCTTACTGGAAGTGGAAAGTGCGGTGGCTAGCTTCCCTAACTCTAAGGCCCCAGGGATTGACGGTCTGCCTATAGAGATCTATAAAAAATATAATAAAGAGATGCTTCCCGCCCTCCTTAGTGCATTAAATTCGGCTTTTCATCTGGGCCGGCTTCCAGACACTATGGGTCAATCTGTAATTGTAGTGATACCTAAAAAGGATAAAAACTTGCTACAGCCTAAATCTTACAGACCAATCTCTCTACTATCCACAGATGCTAAATAAGGTTATTAAATATATTATCCATTCAGATCAGCTAGGATTAATGCCCAATAAGTCAACCGCATTCAATATCAGGTGCGCATATTTAAATATGCAAGTTCCGGCTCCGGGCCACTCAAATCGTGCCTTTTTGGCATTAGACGCAATCAAGGCCTTCGATAGTGTCAAATGGCCATACCTATGGGCCATCCTCGAAAAATTTGGGCTTGGCTCTGGCTTCTGCCAGTGGGTGCAGTTGTTATACTCCGCTCCGGTGGCATCGGTTAGGGTCAATGGTCATCAATATCCCAGTTTTAGACTCTTCCGGGGCACTAGGCAGGGGTTTCCATTGTCCCCCCTGCTTTTTGCCCTGGCTTTAGAGCCTTTGGCATGTCTTACGCGGGCCTCTTCCGATGTTACCAGTTTGATTAGGGGAGATATGGAGGAAAATATATCATTATATGCAGATGATCTTTTTTTTTTGACCAATATCTGTTCATCCCTGCCGGGGGTAATGAAATATATTAAGGAGTTTGGCAGGTTTTCCGGGTTAGGCATAAACTGGGAGAAATCTATGCTAATGCCTCTGGATCCCCTTCCAGATTCATTGCCATCTACACTTTCTCATCTTAAGGTTGTTTCTTCTATAAAATATTTGGGTATAATTATGTCTGATTCCCCACAGTCATATATTGTGGATAATATACTTCCATTACTTTCTAGATTCCAAAATCAAAGCAAAACCTGGAAAAAGCTCCCCTTATCGTTAATAAAAAAAAAGACAAAAAAACAAGAAAAGGGGTGCCTCTGAGTATATATCATAAGAATAATTTAATAAACAACAACATCCACTCACATGGAGAAAGTTGCATTCAGGTCCGGTTGCTGGGCTGAAGAGATGGAGTGGGACTGCAAGTCACAGCAAGTCCTGTAGAGCTGGCACCACATCAGATCCGTGCAGGATGGAGTGGGATAGCTGAGCACAGCGTGGTTTTCTTAAGTGATCCAGGCTTGGGCATATTTTGGTCTATCAGAAAAAGTCAGTCTGAAGAAGATATGGGTTCCAGGTAAGGTGTAGTGGAGAAGGACAAGCGTCCGTGGTTATGGCAAGCCGCGCTGTGGCTTCAGTGTGCACTCTGTCTCTGTAGAGTAGGAAGTAAACACGGCCGTGTATTCAGAGTGAGGCTTGGTGAGGCTTGGAGAGCATCACAGCATGGCGCCCGGCAATGACGTCACACACGCGACATGTTTCAAAGCTAGCAAGCCATTGGTGGAAGAATGTCCACGCCTCTTTTTCAAGCATAAAGTGTGTGAGAGAGCTGGATGGGACATTTTATAGGCTGACAGGGGGCGGGGCCAAAACGGAGATTTGAAAAAAAGGTCAGCAATGCTAAGGGGAAAAAAACGTTTAAACAGACACAATGCAAGTGGAATAAATATAACATAAAACAGAAGATGATGAATAAAAATTCAGCAGGAAGTAAATATTTAAAAAAAAATAAAAAATTAAATTAAAAACACACAATACAAATGAGGTTAATAAATATGATAAAGAATTACTGGGTGAAAAGGTTCATCTAAAATTTATACTGTATATAGGAAGAAAAAAAATGTGAGGAAACTGAATGGTGGGATTAGGATTAAAATAAAAAATATATATTATACATTATGAAGGGTGGTGATACGATATCAATCAGTATCATTGTGAGGTAGATTATTAATGATGATAATGCATCTCAGATAAACCAATAACATATTAAATCAATTAATTACTGTATTTATTGGCGTATAACACTCACTTTTTTACCCTGAAAATAGAGGGTAAACTGTGCTTGCGTGTTATACGCAGGGGGCTGTGGAAAGTTTTTTTCCTGAAACTTCCCTCTTAAAGTTAGGGTGCGTGTTATACGCCTGTGTGTGTTATACGCCGATAAATACGGTAGTTAGTCAACTAAATTAATACTATATAAGGGCCAGTTCACACCATAGAAACGCAGTCTGGATGCGTTCCAGGTGCTTTTCTGCATGCGCGTCCCTGATGCGTTCCAGTGCGTTTTTGATGCATTTTTGGTGCGCTTTTGATGCAGTCCAGTGCTTTTTTCCCTCTCCTTACTTAACCTTAAATAAGGACATGTGTGTTGCAGTGCGCCTCCGGTGCACCTAGGTGCGTTCCGGTGCGTTCCAGTGTGTTTATGGTACGTTCCGGTTGCGTTTTTGATGCGTTTTACTGTGGTCCATTACAATCTTGTACATAAAAAATGCAGCATGAACAGTTTTTTATTTTCTTTCTGAAACGCACTGGAACGAACTGCAGTGGCGTGAAAAAAGAAGGGGGGGAATCCGGGTGGTGCATAGGGGGGGAAGAATGGTAAATTATATATATATACACATCATACTAGGCTAGGCATGAGCTCATGCTACCTCTAGGGTTACTATATACTTACTGAGGAAAAACGAACCCGCCACCCCCATTTAAAAATAAGAGATAAATATATATAGACCTGCAGTAAAAAATGACAAAGATGTATAAATGAGTGAATAGATAGATAAAAAGGTAATATCATATAAAATCCAATTATTAATAGTAATGACAAGTACATAGATTGCTATAATACAGTCGCTATTTCTATCCCTTTGTTTAGGCCACCAGGCGAGAGAACGTCAAGGCAATGAATCCAAAATGTCTCACGGGCACATAATTTTTTGAAGCGTTCAGCCTCTGTCATCGTATTGGGGATTTGCTTGATGACCCAGACCGCAAGACCAGTGGTAGATTATCCTTACCACCCTCGATAAGTCGTCGATGCTGGCCAAAACGTTGCCTAAGAGGGCAAATAGTTTGTCCAACATAAATCAACCCACAAGGGCAGGTGAGACCATATACAACAAAGTTGGATGAACAATTATGGAAATGGTCAAGTGGATAAGTTCTGCCCTTAGAGCAAAAGGATTTTTTGCCTTGTTGGACGAACTGACAGGTTTTACAGCGTTTTTTTTTGCATTGGAACATGCCAACTAGGGGTATAAGTTGAATGGAATTGGGGGTGACCTGGTTACTTTTGAGTTTACTCTGGGCGATTTTGTTTATTAGGCTGGGAGCTTTGCGGTAAGTAATTCTGGGTGCTGATGGGAGAATGATTTTGAGAAGGGGGTCCTGTTGTAGAATATTCCAGTGGGTGCTCAATATGTTTTCCATTTTTTGTATTGGAAATTAAAAGTAGTGATAAATCGCATAGAGTGGTCTATTTTGTTTTTATCTTTTTTGACTGGTTTACCTTTTGACTAATAGTTGCATGCTTGGTCTACCAATTCTGTCGGATATTCTTTATCTGCAAATTTCTTTTTTAGGGGAATGCTTAAGGTGTCGTAGTCAGTATCTAAGGTGCAGTTCTGCCATAGACAACAGAACTGACCCTTTGGTATGTTTTGTGTCCATTTTGGGTAATGGCAACTCTTAAAATGAAGGAAAGAGTTGCCAGCCGTAGGTTTGGTGTAATTATTGGCAGTGATGGTCTCACCAGCATTACCCAGTTCTAGATCTAGAAATACCAGGCTGGTAGGGTCAAGAACATGGGTAAAAGATAGGCCGTAGGGGTTGTGGTTACAGTGGTCTAAAAATAAAGGAATTCGATTGTGGGGCCCGTCCCAGATGACAATGAGGTCATCGATATAACGGCCAAAAAAGATAATGTTAGCAGCATATGGGTTGTTTTGTGAGATATAGTTCTTTTCCCAATAGCCCATGGCTAAGTTGGCATAGGACGGGGCAAAGTTGGCTCCCATGGCGGTCCCCTTAGTTTGCAGGTAGAACTCGCCATCGAAGTCAAAGTAGTTGTGGGTAAGACAAAAATTGGTGGCCTCCAGAATAAATGCAGCTTGCCTGGGGTTAATAAAGGGGTCTTGAGCCAAGAAAAATTCTAAAGCTAATAATCCAAAATAATGTGGAATGGAGGTATAAAGGGAAGTGACATCTAAGGATAACCACATATAGGAGGGTTCCCACTTGTAGGATGCAAGTGATTCTAGGAGATGAGAACCATCTCTAATATAAGATGGTATCTGTTGAACAATGGGTTGTAGGTATTGGTCAATGTATTGACTGAAACCAGTGTTGATGCTATCCATGGCAGCCACAATGGGCCTGCCAGGAGGGGCATTGAGGTTTTTGTGGACTTTCGGCAGGTGGTAAAAGTAGGAGACTTGATAAGTACTTTTTAAAACAAAGGAAGCTTCAGCTTTGTTAATCACTCCGCAGTCAAGGGCTGATTTAACTAAAACATTCACCTCGATAGCAAAGTCAGTTGTGGGGTCTTTTTTAAGCTTACTGTATGTGGTCTTGTCAGAAAGGAGTCTGTGTGCTTCTTTGATATAATCTGCCTTGTTTAGCAGAACTATACCACCCCCTTTATCAACGGATTTGATAATAATATCCGCTGTGTTGATTAGGGAGTCTAAAGCACGAATTTCAGGGGCAGAGAGATTGTATTGATGTGGTGGTACAGTGGAGGATGTTTGGCAGAGTTTAAGGAAGTCAGCATACACTACTCTATAAAAACACTCAAGGTACGGGCCTTTGGACTGGGCTGGATAGAAAACAGACTTGGAGTTAAGGGAGGAATGTACTATAGGTGGTGAGGTGGCAAGATGCTGTGTGAAGAGGCTTAAAGTGTCGTCTTCATCGGTTAAGGATTCTAAGACGTCTATGATGTCACCATCATATTCGAAGGAATCTGGGAGCAGGGTAACTGAATGGGGGTCCATGCCATCTAAGCTGGATTTACTTTGTTTGACATGGAAAAACCTTTTAAGGGTCAGGTTATGGATGTATCTGTTTAAATCCTTAAACAAGAGAAAGGGGTTAGGCTTATTTATAGGGGCAAAGTTAAGACCTCTGCTGAGTAAACTAGTATCAGCAGTGGAAAGCTCTAGAGATGATAATGAAAAATATTCACAGTTTGCAGAATTTCTGTGTGTTGATTTCTGGGCTTTTTTCACCCTCCTCTGCAGCCTCGCCGGTGAGTTTTCTTTTTCTCTGGTTGGCTCGAGGAGGACCTGACTCTAAAAACGTAGAGTCAGTAGTTATGGAAGGGCACAAAGCCTTGGGTGTACATGTATGTGGATTTACTGATGGGGGGGAGTGTGGGGTAAGGGAGGGAAGTTAGTCTGGGGGGAATCCAGAGTATCAGCAGGTGTGGAATAAGGTAGCATAAAGTGTGTGAGAGAGCTGGATTGGACATTTTATAGGCTGACAGGGGGCGGTGCCAAAACTAAGATTTGAAAAAAAGGTCAGCAATGAGCCAATTTATTTGAAGCTTTTCCCAATCCAGGGATTGGGAGGCCCAGTAGGAGATGTATCGGATCTAAATGGACGGGGGAAGCTAAAATCTGCTGAAGTAAGGACACGACCATGAACCAGAAAGGAGTAATCAGTTCACATTGCCAAAAGATGTGATAATGATGTTTACCACACCTCCAGCAGAGAGGGGAGAGAGAAAAATCATAGCGATGTAAAACCTCAGGAGTCCTATACCAAAAAAAAAGCTGTCCCTCTGTGTGCCACATATCGTGATATTTTGGAAGTGGAGGTCCAAATGCTAGCCCTTTGGGGGGGGGATATTTGTTGCTGTGTAAGATGCGACCATTTACTCATGTATGAGTGGGGTTCCATGGAAAGCGGGAGATTTTGTTGCATGAGTTGGTATATGGCAGATATTAGTCGTAGTTGGTATGGTGCCTGAGAGCAAATAACTTTGAAGTGTGTGGGTTTAGGTAGAGTAAGTGAGGGCAAGAGTGATGCTAAATAGTGGGTCATTTGGAGATATGAAAATAACAAATGGTTCGGGATTTGGCTTGTAGATTGAACGTCTTGGAAGGAGCGAAGTTTGCAGGTGACAGGGTGCACAAGGTGTCGGAGTTGGAACAGGCCTGCCTTAGCCCAGGGAAACATCCGAGGGTGGGAAAGACTATCTGGGAGGGAGGGATTGAATAGTACATTAGAGAAGGGGGGACATGAGGATGCCAGAGAGAATTTGGTGCGACAGGATCGCCAAATTCTGAGCGAGAACAGCATAGGGCCTAGACAGAGGTCATGGAGCTTGGGATCTGAGAGTAATGCAGGGGACCATACAAATCTGAGTGGATTTTAGATCTCAATAGGATTATTCTTTTTGAAAAACGTACATACTCCCTAAGGAATTCCATGAGTGAGTTTAGTTTAATGCTACCTGGTCAAGATGGCTTCAATTTATGACCTATGTATCATGTAGACTAAAGCCCTGTACACACGATCGGATATCCTATGGATTCTAATCCGATGTTTTTTTCCATTGGAAATCCGATGAAACTGTCTTCCATCAGTCTTACCCACACACCATCAGTCAAAAAACGGACCGTTTCAAACGCGGTGACGTAAAACACTCCGATGAGCCGAGAAAAATTAAGTTCAATGCTTCTGAGCATGCGTCGACTTGATTCTGAGCATGCGTGGGTTTTTTATCCGATGGATTTCCACACAGACGATCGGTTTTTACTATCGTTTTTGTTTCCCTTCGGATAAATTTAAAACAGCTATGAGTAAGCGTCAATTCGTGACGTGAAACGCGTTAGCCACCCTTCCCTGCATGCACACCATCTGCATTTGTTGTTTTGGATTTATGGATTTATTTTGAATTTGGATTTTTTACCTGAAATTTTGGAATAAATAACTGTCTATACAGAGTGCGGCAGTCCAGGGTTTCTTTTTCTCCCATAAATTTAAAACATGTTCTATTTTTTCACACCGATGGAAAAAAGACCGATGGGGCCCATACACGATCGGTTCGTCCGATTAAAACAGTCCATCGGACTGTTTTCATTGGTAAAACCGATCGTGTGTACACGGCTTTATAGGTACTATATACTTTGTAATATTGGATGCTGTTTATTTTATGTTGTTTCTTTTTTTCTCCTTTTTTTTTTCCTTCCATATATACTCCAAGAGCAGGGTGGGGTGGTTCGGGGCCCCCTTCTTTCTTTTTTTTTGGGTTGTGTTTTGTTTAATGTGATTTTGTTTGTATAATTTGTCCGTTTTGTCTTAATGATGTTTGCATGTAAAAATAAAAAAAGGATCTGATTTAAAAAAAAAAAGAGGAGAGTGTTGAGAGTGGATTTGTACAGGGTATGTTAGGTGGGTTAGATGTCTATGCAGTTGAGATGTTCCAACAAATTGTATCAATCTTGTTTTTGAAGTGATTGGCAAACTCATGAGCAGTGAGCGAGTTAAGCCCTGTACACACGATCGGATAACCTATGGATTTTCGTCCGATGGATTTTTCCATCGGAAATCCGATGAAACTGTTTTTCATCAGTCTTGCCCACACACCATCAGTCAAAAAACCGACCGTTCCAAACGCCGTGACGTAAAACACTACGATGAGCCGAGAAAAATGAATTTTAATGCTTCTGAGCATGCGTCGACTTGATTCTGAGCATGCGTGGGTTTTTTAACCGATGGACTTGCTCATAGACGATCGGAAATTACCATCGGTTTTTGATCCATCGGAAAATTTTAAAACAAGTTCTATTTTTTAAAACCGATGGGAAAAAGACCGATGGGTACCATACACGATCGGTTGGTCTGATGAAAACCATCCATCGGACGGTTTTCATCAGTCAAACCGATCGTGTGTACAGGGCTTAACTGTGTGGAGATGATGGTGGAGAAAGTAGAGAGTTAAAATTTTTATATTGTTGAATAAAGTGTTTTATTGCTTCCTTTTCCTCTTTTGTTTGTTAAATTAAAAGTCAAGGTTTTTGAATAAATCACTTCACTCATTGTTAACCAAAAAAACATGAATCTTGCTCATTATCAGTAGGAATGAAATTGCTGTGTAAAAGCAATGATAGCTGCTGTAAAGTGTTATAGTAGGGTCAACAATCCAACCAAAGTGTACATATATGGTTGAAAGAAGCAATCTCATGAGGTCTTATTTAGTAGTAAAATTGCTGGGACTAATGTGCAATGGCTGCCATAAACAGCTGATTTGATCACAATAATCTGGCCATAATAAGAGTATAAAACTTCACACCGGCTGAGGCTGATTGCAGAAAGTAGCTGAACTGAGGGCCTCATCAGAACACTACATACCATGACGTGTTTTTCCAGATTAGAAGCTTCCTCAGTGGGTGTGACAATAGTTAGAAATAATATACAGTTGCTGCATAGTACATGCACAGGCCATAATTCAATATAACGAGATGAGACAGTTTTTTTTTTTTAGAGAGAAATGAAAATTAATTACTTGCCTACTGGGCACATTTACCCCCTCCTGCCCAAACACAATTTTTATAATTTTTTGAGACAAATAGAGCTTTCTTCTGGTGGTATTTAATCACCACTGGGTTTTTTATTTTTTGCTAAAAAATGTGAAAATGAAATTATTTTTAGTTTCTGTTATAAAATTGTGTAAATAAGCAATTTTTCTCCTTAATTGATGTGCGCTGATAGGTGGCACTGATGGGCACTGAAAGGCTGCACTGACGAGCACTGATAGGCAGCACTTATGAGCACTGATAGGCATTATAATTAGACGGCACTGATGAACACTGATTGGCGGCACTAATGGGTACTGATGGGCGGCACTGATGAGCAGGCACTGATGGGCACTGAAAGGCAGCACTGATTGGCATTACTGCTGGGTACTGTTGAGACTGCACAGACTGTGCAGATCTGCCCTGTAAGGAAACGCCACTGATTGGCTCTCCTGTCCTTACACTGTGTTAGTGTGAGGAAAGGAATGCTGATAACCAGCATTTCCTTGTTTACACATGCTCAGCTGTGAGTGGACACAGCTGATCATATGGGTAAAGAGAGCCTCATCATCGGTTCTTTACCAAGATCAGTCATGCACTGTGTCCCAGGGACAGAGCACACCACCAAACGCTGTCATATGACGTAGTCCCAGAACGAGAGATCTGCTGCCCATCCGACAATTGACAATACAGCAGGCAGGAGGTAGTTAAAATGGTAGTAAAGCCTGCTTTGTGATTTTTACTGACAGGTAAGCCTAAACTAAGGGTTACCTGTTCCTGTAGGTAAAATTAATATCTCCTAAATGTACACATTTTAGGAGATCTTCACCCTGGATACAGCCAGTGACCTCAACTGGCTCTGAAGATCCGAACCGAGGCCCCCCACGTGCATGCGATGCATACTAACAAGTTATGCCATTATCTTTTATTTTTTTAACTCTGCCATGGTTTACTACCGCTTTAAGGTGTATTATTTCACAGACAACAATCAGAGATGTTGTACAGTTACTTTACAGGTAGGAAGCTTTATTAGGCTGCCGTGTAAGAGGTAGGGATGGGCCGAACACCCCCCGGTTCGGTTTGCACCAGAACTTTCGAACGGACCGAAATTTCGCGCAAACTTTAGAACCCTATTAAATACAATGGATGCGAACGTTCGAAATCAAAAGTGCTAATTATAACAGCTAATATGCATGTTATTGTCCTAAAAAGGGTTTGGGGACCCGGGTTCTGCCCCAGGGGACATGTATCAATGCAAAAAAAAGTTTTAATAACGGCTGTTTTTTTGGGATCAGTCATTTTAATGATGCATAAAGTGAAAAAAAAAGTGACATATTCCTTTAAATATCGTACCTGGGGGGTGTCTAAAGTATGCCTGTGAAGTGCCACGTGTTTCCCGTGTTTAGAACTGTCCCTGCACAAAATGACATTTCTAAAGGAAAAAAATAGTCATTTAAAACTGCTTGCGGCTTTAATGTAATGTCTGGTCCCGGCAATATGGATGAAAATCATTGAGAAAAATTGCAGGGGTACCCCCCCACCCCACTTGTATGGATATTAAGGGGAACCCCACACCCAAAATTAAAAAAGGCCCTATATACTCTGAACAGCAGTATACAGGTGGTGCAAACAAGACAGGGACTGTGGGTTTGTTCTTAAGTAGAATCTTTTTCTAATTTGGAACAGGTACATTTTTTAAGTGTAGCTCTAGCCAAAAAATCAATTTTTAAGCTTTTTGGAGAACATAGGGAAGGGTTATCACCCCTGTAACATTTGTTTTGCTGTCTGTGCACCTGTTCAGAACATTTCACCTCACTTTCCGTCCCAATGACAAATGTTTTTGGAAAAGTGGGGTTTTTATTGAAACAAGGATTGGTGATAAAGCATCAGTAGAAATATTCCCATATTAACTTTTACAGGAGAGAATTTCCCTTCCTAGGGGTAGATTTCCTCTCACTTCCTGTTGTCTCCTTCCGTTTGCAAGTAGGAGTCGTTTGTAAGTTGGATGTTTGAAAGTAGGGGCCTGCCGTATATACTCTGCAGAAATTTGCCCCTTAGGTGTCGGTGTTGCCACAACACTGTAAGCCCTCACAGTTACTCTTGGTGGGCACTGGAACGCCCTGCTGTGAACTATTATATCAGGAATTGTAATAACATGCCATTGTTGAACAGTGGTAGGAAAAATTGGGCCTTTGGTGGTGGTGCTGGTTTTACAACACTGTCAGCCCTCACAGTTACTCTTGGTGGGCGCATGAATGGGCCCTACTGTAAATTATTAGATCAAGAATTGTAATTGCATGCCCCTGTTGAAGAGGGGCAGAAAAATTGGGCCTTTGGTGGTGGTGGTGGTGTTGCCACAACACTGTAAGCCCTCACAGTTACTCTTGGTGGGCGCAGGAATGGGCCCTGCTGTGAATTATTAGATCAAGAATTGTAATTGCATGCCCCTGTTGAACAGGGGCATAAAAATTGGGCCTTAAGCACTGGTGCCACAATACTGCAACCCCTCACAGATACTGTACTTGGATCACAGCAATGAGCCCTGTTGCAAAGTATTGCATCAAAAATTGTAATTACACGCCCCTGTTAAACAGGGGCTGAAAAATTGGGCCTTAGGCACTGGTGCCACAACACTGAGACCCCTCACAGATACTGTACTTGGAGCACAGCAATGAGTCCTGTTGCAAAGTATTGCATCAAAAATTGTAATTACACGCCCCTGTTAAACAGGGGCTGAAAAATTGGGCCTTAGGCACTGGTGCTGGTGCCACGACACTGCAACCACTCCCAGATACTCTAGTTGGAGTGCAGGAATGAGCCCTGCTGCAAAGCATTGCATTAAAAATTGGAATTACATGCCCCTGTTAAATAGGGGCTGAAAAATTGGGCCTTAGCCACTGGTGGCAGCACCCAGAAACAAAAATGTTCTTCCAAGCTATCATCATGAATCGGATCATTGAGGAGGAGGAGGATAGTCAGTCAACATAACAGGACAGTCACTCAGCATCAGCATAGGCAGTCTTGAAGGGATGTGACATTTCAAAATAAATTATTCTGTTATATCAGCTTCAGGTGCTTGGTAGCTGGTGATGATCCAAGACTGGTTCATCTTTATGAAGGTCAGTCGATCAACCGAGTCGGTGGACAGGCGCACCCTGTGATCCGTGACAAAGCCTCCAGCAGCACTGAATGTGCGTTCCGAAAGAACGCTGGATGCAGGACAGGCCAGTAGCTCAATTGCATACTGTGCAAGCTCTGGCCAGTGATCCATCCTCAAGACCCAGTAAGCCAGAGGATTTTCGGTGGGAAAGGTGTCCAGGTCTGACCTTGCCCCTAGGTATTCCTGCACCATGTATATCAGACGCTGGCGATGGTTGCTGGAACTGATCATACCTTGGGGCTGCGGACTAAAAAATTGTCTGAACGCATCGGTCAGACGGCCACCTTCCCCACCGCTCCTTCTTTGACTGACCGAAGCCTCAGCAACTCGTTGTCCAGGAGTTTGTAACCTCCCAGTCTCTGGGAACGCGTTGCACAGACCTTTCTGCAAGGCCTCCCGGAGATGTCTCATCCTCTGCTCCCTCTGCGACGGTAAGATAAAGTCTGCAACCTTACCCTTGTACCGTGGATCAAGGAGAGTGGCCAGCCAGTAATGGTCCATCTCCTTGATCCGAAGAATACGAGAATCCTTCCGCAGACTTTGCAGGATCAGGGAGGCCATGCAGCGTAGGTTAGCTGAGGCATTCGGTCCGGAGTCCTCTGGGTCACTAAGGACGACATGATCCGCAGCCACCTCCTCCCAGCCACGTACAAGTCCACGGGTTTCTTGGGACTGTAAATCATCCCTAAAAGACTGCTGCTGTTGATGCAGAGTGCCAGGCTCCACCTCCATGCTGACACAATCCTCCTCCTCTTCCTCCTCCTCCTCCTCTTCCTGTGCGATGGGTGGGACTGAAGGATCACTGTCTGGGTAAAGGGGGCCTTGAGAGGCAAGGAAGTCCTCCTCTTCCTGCCTCTGTTCTGCCTCAAGTGCCCTGTCCATTATTCCACGCAGTGTATGCTCCAACAGGTGGACAAGATGCATGCACTGTCACTGCTCACCATCCTCGTGGCCTCCTCAAATGGTGCCAGGACAGTGCATGCATCCCTGATCATGCCCCACTGGTGTGGTGAAAAAAAACCAAACTCCCCTGACCCTGTCCTGGTGCCGTAGTCGCACAGGTACTCATTGATGGCCCTTTGCTGCATGTGCAGCCACTGCAGCATGGCCAACGCTGAGTTCCACCTGGTGGGCATGTCACATATAAGGCGGTTCTTGGGCAGGTTCAACTCCTTTTGCAGCTCAGCCAGCCGAGCACTGGCATTATATGATCTGCGGAAATGCACACAGACTTTCCTGGCCTGCCTCAGGACATCCTGTAAGCCCGGGTACCTGCCCAAGAACCGCTGCACCACCAGGTTAAGGACGTGAACCACACAGGGCACATGGGTCAGTTGTCCCTGTTGGAGGGCGGAGAGGAGGTTGGTGCCATTGTCGCAAACCACCATTCCTGGCTTAAGCGCATTGCATAAACTCAGGGAAGGGGGTCGTGTCTACCAACTGAAAAGGCAGCACTTGAATTGCTAGCAATTTAGCCAAGCTAGCATTCAACCGCTGGGCATGTGGATGGCTGGGAGTGAACTTCTTTCAATGGTCCAGCAGCTGGGGCAGGGAAATTTGCCTGCTACAATCAGACATCGGTGTACTGCTAGCAGAGTGCCCGCAAGTACTTGGCTGTGACACACCAAATTCGACACCTTCATTCCTCTCAGTGCAGGTTTCAGAGAGGACTGAAGGTATAGTGGGGTTGGAGATCCCAGCTGATGAGGAGCAAGGAGAGGTCCGCTTTGTTCTTTGGTGTGGGTCTTTAAGGTACGCTTGCCAACGAGCTGCATGGCAGGTCAACATATGTCTAGTCAAGCAAGTGGTGCCCAAGCGGCTGATGTTTTGGCCACGCGAGATACACTTGAGACATATGTTGCAAATAGCAGCAGTGCGATCTGATGCACTTGACTCAAAAAAGGCCCACACCAAAGAACTTTTGGAATAACGGGCAGAGGCAGCGCCCTGCACAGGCGTAGCTCTGTGGTGTGATTCAGTCGGTGTGCTGCCCTTATGCTGGCCCCCGGAGGGCATCCTGCCTCGTTGGAGATGTGCCTCCTCCTCATCCTCCTCCTCCTCCTCTCTCCTATCAGGTACCCATGTGGAGTCAGTGGCCTCATCATTCCCTCCCTCCTCATCACTGGAGCCAATCTGGCAGTATGCTGCAGCTGCTGGAACATGACTGCCAGATTGCTGTCCTTCTTGAGCATCCCCTCTCTCTGCGCTCACGCTACTGCCTTCCTCTAGCTGGGTATCATCATCAGACCCTTCGAAACACTGGGCATCCTCCTGGAGCATGTACCCAACACTGTGCTCAAACAGTTCGGGGGAGTCCTCAGGAGGACATGGTGGGTCTAGGGAAGGAGTGACTGATGATGACATTGATACGAGGGAAGAGGACGCTTTGGCAGCTGCTTTGCCAGTACCCTGAGCCTGGGTGAGAGAGGATGAGGAGGATGAGGATGGCTTGGTCATCCACTCTACCAAGTCTTTGGCATGATGCGGCTCAACACGTCCAGCTGCTAAAAATAAGGACAAGTGTGTCCCATGGCCATGTGCTGATGACAATGCACCGCGTCCACGACCAGCACTGTTGCCCCCAGACACAGAGCCTGCTTGCCCTCTTTTATTGGCTCGTGACTGTCTGCCTCTCTTTGTTGGCCTTCCAGACATAGTAATGGCCTGCAGGGAGATGGGAAAACCAGCAATTGGGTAGTGTATATTGTGCTGGAGGCACACAACACCCACTAACTCCAGCAGATGCCTTTATTAGAGAACAGTAATGACAGGTATATACAGGTGTATACTGTGCCACTAACTCCTGCAGATGCCTGTATTAGAGAACAGTAATGACAGGTATATACAGGTGTACACTGTGCCACTAACTCCTGCAAATGCCTGTATTAGAGAACGGTAATGACGAGTATATACAGGTGTACACTGTGCCACTAACTCCTGCAGATGCCTGTATTAGAGAACAGTAATGACGGGTATATACAGGTGTACACTGTGCCACTAACTCCTGCAGATGCCTGTGTTAGAGAACAGTAATGACGGGTATATACAGGTGTACACTGTGCCACTAACTCCTGCAGATGCCTGTATTAGATAACAGCAATGACGGGTATATACAGGTGTATACTGTGCCACTAACTCCTGCAGATGCCTGTATTAGAGAACAGCAATGACGGATATATACAGGTGTATACTGTGCTGGGGGCACACAACACCCACTAACTCCTGCAGATGCCTGAGAAAAGAATAGAACATAGAACACACTGTCCCTGCCTATGTATCACATTCCCTGCCTGCCTATCTAGCTTAGAGAACAGCAATGATGGATATATACAGGTGTATACTGTGCTGGGGGCACACAACACCCACTAACTCCTGCAGAT
This sequence comes from Rana muscosa, assembly GCA_029206835.1. Lineage (NCBI taxonomy): Eukaryota > Metazoa > Chordata > Amphibia > Anura > Ranidae > Rana > Rana muscosa. The sequence goes on along the minus strand of JARGYO010005626.1, from coordinate 62,148,487 downwards.
GCCTGAGAAACAAATAGAACATAGAACACACTGTCCCTGTCTATGTATCTCTTTTCCTGCATGCCGGAACACACTGCACGAGGCTGCCGCGCTGGCAGCCTTTAATAGTGTGGGGCGTGTACTAAACCCCCCTGAGCTATGATTGGCCACAGGCATCCTGCCTGTGGCCAATTATGGCTCTCCTCGCTGCCGGCGCTGTGATTGGCCAAGCATGCGGGGTCACAGTGCATGCTTGGCCAATCACAGCGCCGGAAATGCAGTGCGATGGCGCAGTGCATTGTGGGCTGTTCGCGTCACACGAATTTGGCGCGAACGGCCCATAATGTTCGCAATTCGGCAAACAGACGAACAGGCGATGTTCGAGTCGAGCATGCGTTCGACTCGAACATCGAGCTCATCCCTAGTAAGAGGGCAGATGAGGAAGGTTTCAACAAAGAAATAAACATTTTTTTAATTATTTTTACAGACAATTGCCAGACATATTGTACAGTCACTATGTAGTTGAAAAGCAGCTTTTATAGGCTGCAATATAAAAGGATAAAAGGAAGAAATAAGAACAGTTTTATCATGAAAAAATAGCAGTCGATACACATGATATAAGAATAGACCACAATATAAGAGGGATAGATGAGGTAGGTGTTTTTCATGTCATAAACTGGCAACCCACTCCCACTAGGGGCAGAATGACTGACCAGGACTAATTGAGGCAGCTGGGAAGATGGTGGCAAAAAACATGGAGTGAACACAGAGTGGTCGGTATGCCTGCTCGCTTGGTGATGGTGAGAGGAGAACAGGGCCTAGCCAAAGAATCTAAAGTACCATCTGGTCTTCACCAGAACTCCTAGAGGTGAAGATGTTACACTGCAGGTGATACCCAGGTTATGGCCTTCCATCTCACCCAAGTAGACCGCCACTCTGAGCAGGAGACAGTAAAGTACTTTAATTGCTGGGCAGCAGGTAACATAGGAATAATAGCAAGAATGCATGGGAAAACATAGAGGCATAGACAAGAACCACAGGCTGGAAGTATACAGGTGCTGATAATGTAGGCTGGCTGGGACTTACAAGGAAAAACACTAGTGTGGAGAAGAAGGCAGCTGAGCGCAGCAAGAGGCACTTTAGTTAAAGAAGATTAGATGCTGGCAGAACAGGACAGGACACAGGCTGGGGAACACAATGATTACCAGAACAGGACACAAGCTGGGGAACACAAGGATGACAGGAGCAGGCACAGGGACACCGGCTGCAGTACACAAGGCTGGATGCAGTCTGGAAACCAAAGACACTGGAGAATGCTAGGATCACTAAGACACACAGAAGCTGAATACAGGCTGGAGAGAAGCTGGATACACAAAAGGTCACAGAGACAACACTGAATTGCACTGGGAAACACTAGAAAATTTACAAAAAAACACAGGGGCTCCAGCTCCTAGGGCATGGAAGCATGGCTTAAATACTGAGAAATCTACAAGCTAGCTCTTTAGGACAGTACTCCCTCTGTGATTGGCTGTAAGCCAGTGGCTTCACACAGAAGGAAAGACATAGTAACATAGAAGAGTGAGGGCAGAAAAAAAACAAGTAGTCGATTGAGTCTTCCTGTTTTTTTTTAACCTGTTTATATGAGTATAGATCTATCTTTTGCCCCAAGCATGTTTGAATCCACTTACTGTTGACTGACTCACTACCTCTGCTGGAGGTCTATTACAAGTATCAAGTACTCTTGACACTAAGTGAAGAACTGGTTGATTCTGTACTGCTTTGCCCCGCTGTTACTAACCTTGGAAAAAAAGGGGAGGAGGATTGGGACAAGAAAGTCCCAAAGGAAGGTCTTTGCAGTGAATCTACCACACATTTACTGGTGCATAATATAAACTTTATTGATGAACATACACAAAATTGATCAAAAAAAGAATTCCCATGGGGCAATGAAAAAGAATCTCCCAGAGGGGAACTTTACCTCCAAACTACATTGTACATTTTATAAGTGTTTAAATTATTGATTCAGATACTTTGGAGGTGCAGTTCCCCTCTGGGAGATTCTTTTTCATTGCCCCATGGGAATTCTTTTTTTTTTATTACAAACGTTTTTTATTTATAGAAAAGGCAAGAAAATAATACATACACATAAAAATCTGCGTATCACATAGTACCAGTTAGACTGCAAACATAAATGTCAACGCGGTGACAAGAAAAGAAATAGAGAGAAATCAACAAACAAAAAAAATATATATATATAAGAAAAATAAAAAAGGTGACGTTGAAGCATCTGAGAGAAGCCGAAGCCGGTTTGTAGAGGATCTACAGGAGACATAGTTGTCTACGTGAGGTGAGGTAAACCAGTGAGGGGGATTATCCGCCTCCCACAGACTAAAGCTGTTGGGGAGTTTGCGTCCATAGCTAAGATTGTGGCAATAAAATATGTCTTTGGGAGGTCCAGGGATCCCACCTACGGTCAAATAGGGGCATCCTATCATTTAGTGTGTAGAGAATCCTTTCCATTATCATAATAGAGTCCATCCTATGGAGGACGGAGGAGATAGGGACAGTAGGGGACTTCCAATGTAGGGCAATGGCCCATAGAGCGGCCAAGCAAATTGTGTGGATAAGGCCTTCCTCAGAGGGAAGCATACCCGGGATAGATGCTCCTAGGAGGCACATAGAGGCCGTAAGATGTATTGGAGCACCTGATAGAGCCGTTGCTATGGCCGTCACCTTGGTCCAAATGTGGGACAGATTATCACAGTCCCAGAACACATGCAGAAAGGTCCCAGGCAGGGGACAGCCTCTGAAGCATAGGTCAGAGGTACCCGGAAAAATAGAATGAAGTCTAGATGGTGTATAGTACCACCTGGTAAGTATTTTATACGCTGTTTCTCTGACCGCTAGGGATTTAGACGCTTTGCGAAGGTTAGTCAGCATAGTGTCCCAGTCATCTGAGTCAAAAAGTTCGTTGCAGTCAGCCTCCCATTTATGTTTATATGGGACCTCCCCAGGAAACAGTGTATTGATTGCTGATCTGTAGAGGATAGAGATAAGCCCCTTTCCCCTGGGGGAGTCACGGCAGATCTGTTCATACGTGGTAGAGGGGGCTGCTGGGGAGAGGGCGAAGTGGGAAAGATAAAAGTGTCTAATTTGCAGATAACGGAAGTGTTCTCTAAGTGGGATTTGTTTATGTGTGCGTAATTGGTCAAATGAAGCAAAAGAGTTGCCCATCTGCAAGTCCGCTAATGTGACCATGGAGTTAGATATCCACCAAGAGAATCCCTCAGAGTTCTTAAAGGCCAAAGTAAATAAGGGCTCTCCTACAAAGGAGGAGCCTCGGGGAGCGTGGGACACCAGGCCTAGTTTATGTTTGTATCTGTACCATAGGGTAAGGGAGTGAGCAACTAGGGTGTTAAGAGACATAATTTCATGGGCCACTTTAGAAGGGGACCAAAGTAGACTAGAGAGCCTGTACGGAGCGATGGCATGTGATTCAAATTCTACCCAGGGTACTTTAGAGTCAGGGATGTTCCATTGTGCTATCTGGGAGAAGCGAGCCGCAAGGAAATAGAGCCAAAGATTTGGCAGGCCTAGCCCCCCAAGTGATTGTGGGATGAACACAACGTGTCTGGAGAATCTCGGCCGTTTGTTCTGCCAGATAAATTTGTGGATATCTTGTTGTAGCCTATCTATAAAAGCTTTAGGGATCATGAATGGAAGGGCTCTAAATAAAAATAGGAGTTTGGGTAGGAGGGTCATTTTGATCGCCGTGACTCTCCCGAGGAACGATATGTGGTAGGTGCTCCACAGCTTAAGCAGGCTACGGAGACGGGACACACATGCCGGATAATTCGCAGCAAAAATGGAGGACCAATGTGGTGTGATATAGATGCCTAAATATGGTATTTTGTCAGTAGACCATTGCAGGGGGAAGGAGCCCTGGAGAGTCCCACACTGAGCCGGGGGAATATTGATTGGTAGTGCTGTGGATTTGGACATGTTAACTGTGAGCCCAGAGATGGATGCGAATCGGGACAACAGGGGGAATAGATTGGGCAGGGAAATTTGGGGTTGGGTTAGAAATAACATGACATCATCTGCATACATACAGAGATGAGATGTGGTGGAAGCCATGGGGTATCCGGATATATCGGGGTGTTGTTTAATTGCGGTGGCAAGGGGCTCCAGGGCTAGGGCAAATAATAGGGGCGAAAGTGGACATCCCTGCCGAGTGCCCCTGCCCAGTGTGAAAAACTCTGAGCTGCAACCTGGAATTTTGATTCTAGTTTGAGGGTGATGGTAAAGGGCCTGGACCCCCAACAAAAACTCATCCCGAAAACCAAGCCTTTGAAGCACAGCAAATAAATAAGGCCATAAAACGCTGTCGAACGCCTTATTAATATCCAAGCTAAGAAGGAGGACGTGTTTCTTACATATATTAGCGTCTTGGAGAACATCAAGTGTCAAACGAATATTGTCTGTGATGAGTCTATTGGGTATGAAACCCGATTGGTCAGGAGAGGTTAGTGTTTCAATGATAGCGGCTAGTCTGTCAGCTAGGGCTCGACTAAAAATTTTAAGGTCATTATTAATGACCGAAATCGGCCTATAGTTTTGGGGGAGGGAGTGGTCCTTGAGAGGTTTGGGTATGAGAGACATGTTAGCTAGGGTCATTTCCGAGGGGAACTGTTCCCCCGCAAGTATTTTGTTGAACATGCTAGTGAGACGTGGGAGTAGTATAGGGGCATAATTTTTATAGTAGCTAGCAGTGAAACCATCTGGGCCTGGGGCTACAGAGCGTTTCAGGGATTTGACAACGCCCAGCAGTTCTTCTTCTGTGAAGGGGGCGTTAAGGGAGTCAACTTGTAAATCGGACAAAGTGGGAAGGGGAAGGGAGGTCAGCCAGTCCCAGGAGGGTGGAGAAGGACCCGATGGAGGGCTAGAAAGGAGCTTGGAGTAAAACTCCTCAAATACGTCAAGGACTTCTTTAGGGTGAGACACTATTCTGCCTGAGGAGTTACGGATCTTGTACACATGAGGTGGACGTAGTGTGTGATTTAATTTGCGTGCAAACATAGCAGATGCTGTGTTGCTGTGAAGGAGAAAGTTTGCTTTGGACCACCTCAATGCTTTTTCGGTCTTAGCTGATAACAGAGTATCCAGGTCTAGTCTCTTTTGCGCCACCAGTCGTGCGTTGGTACTCGACGGGTTGCCCATTTGGGCCTTATGCAGGCGGTCCAGTTCTGTGGTCAGCTTGAAAATTTGCTGCCATCTTTCTTTATTCTTACGTGATGCAATGCTAATAAGGTGGCCTCGTAATACTGCCTTATGGGCCATCCATAGAGTGCTAGGGGAGATGTCCGGGGTGGCATTAATCGTGAAGTATTCCTGAATAGCGTCGGATACTTCCTGGCGTATGATTGGGTCAGTTAAAAGGGAGTCATTAAGTCTCCATGTATAGGGCGTATCAGATAGACCTATGAGGGTTGTTGACATGGAGACCATATTATGGTCGGACCAGGGGCAGAGATGGATCACCGACTGCGTGGAGTTGGCCAGAATGATGGGTGTGCAGAAAATGTAGTCCAATCTGGCAAAGGAGTTGTGGGGGTGGGAGTAAAAGGTGAAGTCCTTTGCACCTGTGTTGTGTGCTCTCCAAGCATCGGATAACTGGAGAGTTTGCAGGGTTCTAGTCAGGGATTTAGGAAATGCTAAGTTTAGTCGGGAGGAGGTGCTTCTGTCTAACTGTGGGTGTGCCACTAGATTGAAATCTCCCCCAACAAACATATGAGTCGAGGAATACTTCTCAAGTGTCCTAAAGAAGGTCGAGAAAAAGGTGGCCTGTGCAACATTAGGGGCATAAACGTTAGCGATCGTGAGTTCACGTCCCGCCACTAGTCCCTTAATAATAAGGAACCTACTCTCAGGATCCTTATAGACCTGCTGAACTTCCATGGGGAATGAATTGTGAAGGAAGATGGCTACCCCCCTACTTTTAGAGTCGTGTAGAGTGTAAAAGGCTTGCTTATATGAGCCATGAAAGAAAATTAGGTGTCTGTCAGTAGCAAAATGGGTTTCTTGTAATAACAGGATTTGCGCCCCTAGCTTTTTATAGGTTGTGAAGGCTTTTTTCCGCTTGTGAGGGGAGTTGAAGCCCTGGACGTTATGCGTAATGCATGTAATCACCATTTATGCATGAGGAGTGTCATGGGCTCACCTGGGGGGTCTAGGGACCCTGAGATAACCGTGTCAATATCATCCGTCACTGGGGGGTCGTCAATCTGGGAGAGCTGAGGGTAGTAAACCGCTTCAAGTACATAGTAATAGAAAATACTTCTAAAGTGCTCCAACATCCTAAATAGAAAAAACAAAAAAAGTAATAGAGCATAAAAAGCATCTAAACATAGTGCCAGCAATGCAAACATATGCTGGGCAAACAGTGGGTCAGGTTGCAAGTAGCAAAAGCCTGAAACATTGAGGTAAACCTTGTAAGGGGCAAAAGCACCCTTAACTCCCCGAGTCATATCCAGAGCTCCAAAGGAGGTCGGGATATGAGAGGAGTGGGGCAGCACGGCATCGACATCAACCGAACTAGCCTGCAACAAATTAGAAAAGAAAAAAAAAGGGATGTGCATGCCAGCGTGTGCTGGCTTGATCTAATATCTCATCAAAAGAACTGGGAACTAACATCTTTGAGTAAAGAAGAGTGCTAAAGTCCCGGGAGCAACGTCCTGTGTCAAAATTTAAGGATCCTTTCCCCAGCCCTTTTAAAAAAAAAAAATAAAAAAAAAGAGAAAAACAATAAAAATAAAAAGGAAAACAGGGCACATGGGGTATTGGATTGGACGTGGGCCCAGAGAGATTAAGAGTTTAAGATGTACGGATCAATCCTGCTGGGCTGAGGGTCAGCATACTGAGATCAATTGAAGTGAAGTGAAATGTGGATCCATCAGAAAAACAGCAGTTCCAAAAAAGAGCCCAGTAGAGGGCGCCTAGATGCCAAAAGTGCAATAAGTGTTCAGAAGTTCAAGATATGCAGCAGGAAGAATTCACAAAAGTGACAGGATTCTTTAGCGTTGAAAGGCATTATGGCTCGCATCTTGTCCGTGACGTCTGCGATCCCTTCTAGAAGAGGGAGTATTCCAAATGGGTTTTGGTCTAGGAGTAGAGGGTTGACGAGGAAGGGCATCAGCTTCCAGGGGGCCCAATTTGACCAGTATCTCTTGGCCTTCCACTAAAGTTATAGCAGTGTAAGTTGTACCATTATGGGGAATGGTAAGCTTGAAGGGGAAACCCCATCTATAGCGAATGTGCGCCTTAGCCAGCACAGTGGTGACCTCTTTCATATCGCGGCGTCTATCCAGGGTAGCTGGAGAGATGTCCGGGTAGATTTGAACAGGGGAGCCGTCTAAGGAGATGGAATAGGAGTTGCGGGCGGCCCTAAGGATCTCTTCTTTTATAAGAAAGTCTTTCAGACATAGGACAATGTCCCTGGGGGGTTTATCAGGGGGGGGCTTGGGGCGTAAAGCCCTATGAATGCGGTCGCATGTGAACGCTTCTACCTCACGGTCAGGCAGGAGGGAGTTAAACAGCTTATGTATGGCAGGAATAAGATCCGTGGTGGTCTCAGGGATCCCCCTAATGCGTAGATTGTGCCTTCGATTTCGATTGTCAAGGTCTTCTACTTGGGTTTGCAGCTGAATGACCGTGGCATTGAGGGATTCAAACTCTCTGGAGAGATCATTATGGGCAATATTGAGCTCATCGTGCCTAGTCTCTAAGCGATCTGTGCGGGTGCCCAGGGCTGAGATCTCTTGCGTCAGTGTATTAGTGCTCTTGTGCAGCTCCGTTTGGAATTTAGTGGCAATCTTGCTATAGATGGACTCTAAGCTCCTGTCCAGGTCCGCTTTGGTCAGGGGGGGGGAGTACTCACTTTCATGTGCAGCTTCCAGAGCAGAAGTAACGGTGTCCTGCGAATCTTGTGAGGCCTGCAGTGAGGGAGAAGCAGGGCCGTCGGCGCCATTTTCGGACATGATGTAGCGTACCTGGTTCCTCAGCAGATATGTGGTCAGGGACCTCTGAGCGGTCTTGTTTCCCTTTTTCTGCTTCGCAGGCATGCACAACTCGGTCCGGGGGTGATAAAGAGTATTTGTGTCGAAAATCGTGCACTTCTGGCCCCGGGAAGCAGGCTAAATGGTTGGAGTAGTGCGGAGCTACTCAGTCATGCGGCCGGTCCCGTGGATGTCGCGCATGCGCCGGGAATTCTTTTTTTTGATCAATTTTGTGTATGTTCATCAATAAAGTTTATATTATGCACCAGTAAATGTGTGGTAGATTCACTGCAAAGACCTACCTTTGGGACTTTCTTGTACCAATCCTCCTCCCCTTTTTTTCCAATAGTACCCTGGTCTTATCTTGTGGATCCTGTCCGTCGGACGAATCACATCTTTGGTGTAATTTCTACCAATATATAATATTCGCCCAGCGTCACGTGATTCGGTAGTTTTACCCATTTTTTCATGTTACTAACCTTGACCTGCCTCCTGAACTTGCTCTGCTTGATGATTTGCTCCCTCATTGCCCAGTATTGCTGACCACTACCTGTCATCTGATCCTGCTACCATTTTCTGCTCTGATGCCAAGTTGCTCCTGCACCCTGAACCAAGGACTGCATCTACAGCTCTACCCACTTACAGAGTGGACCTTGCCAGCCAGCTACTTCGGCACTCTTGTCAGTCTTTGTCTTTACACTCTCTGTCTCCACCTTCAGGAGTGTTAGGCAGGAGGTGCAATGGGGCCTCCACAACATTCCAGTCATCACCAGGTATGTGATAACATGAGTACTTGGTGTCAGCATTTAAAGAGTCAATCAGCATGGTTAGCCTTTTAGAGGTGGGCATCAGTGACAAGAACCCTCTCCTGCTTCTTCTGGAGCATTACAGTACTGGTGTAATAGACTGGGAAATGGAAGAACAGCAGCTGGGATAGTAGAAGTTGAGTACTTCCTGATGTCTCAGAGCATCCTTTACCCTTTATACCTGACATCAAGTTATATGATAAGCATGAGTAGGAAGGTTGGGGCGCCAGCTATGAAGAGGAGAAGGACATGAAGCAGGCTTCCAGGTGTACATTGCACTTTTCCCAAACACCAGGTCGAGGACACACTTGTTCTCAGTATCATTGACACCAAGACATCATTGTTTACTACTGTGTGTGATCTGTGATTGGTCATCAGTGATCACATGGTACCTAGGCCAAACACAACACCATGTACCATGTGATAGCTGGGGCCAATTACAGCATCACAATAGTAAACAATGAGTCATGAATGAAAACCATTCATGAAAGTTTAAACAATTACTCTTACAGTAATCATCACTGTAACATATATTAAGTTGTAATATATATATATTAAAAAAAAAAAAAAGACAACTTTAACTTGATGTCAGCTGGACTTGACTTTTTTTCCATGAGGCCGCATATTTGTGATGGGAGCACTCCGCACGGTGTGCTCCCAGCACAGAGACCGGGGTTTCAGCGGGAGCTTTGGGCCCTGTACCAACAATCGACAGTCACTGTGAAGCCTGCCCCTGTGGTTTCTCTCTGTCTGAATGGGATGAAGAGATACATCATATCTCTCTCTCCTTGCAGAAAAAGAAAAAGTGTGTATAAAAATTGTTTAATAAATAATAAAAATAAAAAATAAAATACTAAAAAATGCCTAGATCAAGGTTTGATCTAGGTCAGTGCAAGGATTAAGGTCTGGGTCAAGGTCATGGTCAATGGTCAAGAGTTTAGTATTTTTTTTTTTTTATTATTAGTATCAGTTAGTGTAATTTCTGGGCTGTACTATGGGTAAAAACAACAACTAACATACACATATGTGGAATTTCATTTGGGTTGTACGAATATACAGCTACAAAAAAAGAATCCACTTGTCCCCAGTCATAGTTGACTGACTCACCTTTTATAAAAATAAACCAGTCTTGAATCAGTAAACCCATACAGATGATGCTAACGATAATATGTTTTAGTTAAAAAAAAAAATAATCAAAACATTTTACCATACAGCATTGCAATATCCTAACACCACTGCTGGCCCGCAATGATTACCATCCATTGCAACCAATACTATAACCTATGACTGCTGGTCTGCCATGATTACAATCTCCTGGCACTGCTGCTGGACTGTCACCATTACCATCTGCTGCTACCCCTACCATCTTCAACATTATCATCTCTCCTATCACTGCTGGAGGCCTGCCAGCTGCTTCTACAGCTGTACTCCTGTGCTTCAGCACTGTCAGGGTGCTACACCTAACTATTCCCACCTAACAAAACTAATGCCGCGTACACACGATCGGAATTTCCGACAACAAAACCGTGGATTTTTTCAGACGGATGTTGGCTCAAACTGGTCTTGCATACACACGGTCACACAAATATTGCTCGGAAATTCCGAACATCAAGAACGCGGTGACGTACAACACTACGTAAGTACAATGATTCCGAGCATGTGTTGAATTTTTGTGCGTCGGAATCGGCTACACACGATCGGAATTTCAAGTTTTGTTGTCGGAAAATTTGAGAATCAGCTCTCAAACATTTGTTGTCGGAAATTCCGACAGCAAATGTCCGATGGAGCATACACACGTTCGGATTTTCCGACAACAAGCTCACATCGAACATTTGTTCGAACATTTGCTGCCATCCAGCCAAATTGCATAAACTGGAGGGCCCTGAATGGTATTTCAAAGTTTTTGCATTGGTACATGTAAACGCTAGAGGAAAGAAATCATTGGTCATTCTCATAACAATCAGTTACAATATAACTATTATTTTTATAGTGCCTGTACTCTAAATGAATGCCAACATTTAGGCTGGGTTCACACTAGTACGAATTTTGGTGCGGGCTTCCCCGCATCCAATTCGCACAGCAGGAGATTGTGAGCCGGTTCACATATGGCCGCAGCAGCTCCGATGCGATTTGCACAGGAACCCTGTGCGTCTTTTGGTCCGTTTCAGGTCCGAATTCAGCCAAAAATTTGGGCTGAAATCGGACCTAAAAAGGTGAACAAGAATGTACCGGACTCCTGCTGTGAACCGCTGCATGCTCAAATGTGAACCCAGCATAAATGTTGTTTTACCTAGCATAGACACTTTACTTTTGCTCCATATGTCAAAAAGACACCAAAAGATCACATACACATGAAAAAACATATATTTTTTTTAGAGAATTTTGAACACCATGATGACCTGATCATTTCTATTGTGAGATGGGTTGATTAGACTTAATGTGGTGAGCCGATTTAACAAGTCCACATCAGTCCGTATCTGTGATTTAATGGCCTGGCAGCCCATTTTTATTAAAAAGGGAAAAAAAGTCTAAACACAATGTTTCCCATGCAGGGGTTTCAGCCTCACTCAGAAACAGCGTTCTTAGAAATTGCCACCCCACCTGGCTCTCCTGTCAGCAGTACCACTGCTCTTTACACAACAGGTTCCTCAGGCTCACTTAGACTTTACTCACAGCACCTCTCTGTACTGGCCTACTCCTGACCTCTGGTTACCCCAGGCTCACCCACTCAAGACTTACAGACCCTCTTCCTGGACTCTCTATTTGCCTCAGCTCTCCTAGTCCTCTGCTGACCCACTTAGCTGTTCCAACTCTCCTGGTCCTGTGGGTAAGAGAATCTCCCCAACATGAAGTCTCGTCTCCTAAGTAGGTCACCTCTTCTGGCTTGAGTACATCTCTATCCTGACAACAAGGCTGTATATTTGAATGGCAGCAACTGCAACAGGTCTCAGCTGCGCTCAGATCTGGCTTATAATGACCCTGCACATCTGTGTACTCAATCAGGCTGCAGGCATCGAGCAAAGCCCAGACACAGGATAGAAGGTTTCGTCCCGCCAAAGATGCTTTGGAACCTTCAAACTTTGGGTCCCAAGCCAGGACTACCAAACAAGGAGAAAACTTAAAACAGGGTGTTCTCTGCTTACAATACACATGCTGGAACTTCTCAAACTTCAAATTTGAGAATCCTATGTCATCCTTACATCCCTTTCCTACTATCACACCGTGGGTTTCTCAGTTACACACATCATTATTGTTCATATTAGCTTTTATTTCATTAATGAGCTGATACCCTGTATTTCATGTGTTGTATCTTCAATAATGATTAAAAATTTAATAATATGTTGAAACTATTAGAAACCTTCTTGGAAGTGTATGTGCTCTTCTGAAACCAGTGATCCAAAGTTTTTAGGTAGGCAAGGACTTCTTTTTTTTATTTTAATATGCTTATTTGCAAATATTTCACATTTAGGGTCTCACTATTCCATGTGTTATTTTTATGATTATTGTTATTATTTGATTTGCTCTAACCCAGTGGTAATTAACTTGTGACAATACATTACTATGTTTAATATACTCCTTAACTGTACTCTTTAAGCAAAAATCTAACATTATACAACCAAACTTTTTAAAAATAAGATTATTGTTGGCATATACCATACAAGATGCACAAATTGAGGAAAATAAATCAAATAGATTTAGAGAATGTCTTCTTATAAAGGACTATACATTAATTAATATGTATATATAAAAGAATAAATTCATGCATGTGTTTATTTATGAAAGTTGAGTGGCAAGTCTTCCCGTAGTTTATTAAATATTCTTTGTTTCTGACTTAACTGGTCAAACTTCATAACTGGTTATACAAAGCATTTTTAAGAGATTGACAGAAAATACAATTTGTTTATTTCTGTTATTAATTAGAAAATATGCTTACCTACCTGGAAGTGCATTTAAAATATTATATATTAGATTACAAATAAAGAAAACCGATCTTATATAAACTTGGTGAAAACTAGAGCTTTGGGAAATCACATTTTAATTCCAGTTGAATTGCCATCAATTTTACAGAAAACAGTCCTATGAGGAACTGTAAATTGTACTTAATGCCCCATACACACTATCATTTTTAATGTCATTTTTAAAACTGACGTTTTTCTTGTCATTTTTTTTCTTGTTTCCTCTCAAGCCTGTCTTGCGTACACACCATCATTTTAAAAAATGTTCAAGAAAAGCGCAGTGACGTACACCACGTACGACGGCACTATAAAGGGGAAGTTCCGTTCGAATGGCGCCACCCTTCATGTTAGTAAAGTTTGTTGAGAGACGATTTGCTCTTTTCAGTCTAGTGCTTTTCAGTCCGTTACAGCATGACGAATGTGCTATCTCCATTACGAACGCTAGTTTTACCAGAACGAGCGCTCCCGTCTCATACTTGATTCTGAGCATGCGCATTTTTTTTCACGTCGTTAAAGCATACACACTATCGTTTTTCACGTCGTTAAAAAAAACGACATGAAAAACGACGTGAAAAAAGAGAGCATGTTCGAAATTTTTAATGCCCGTTTTTCACGTCGTTAAAAATGCTCTGGAGCATACACACGATCATTTTTAATGGCCATTTTTTTTAATGGCATTTTTAACGGCATGAAAAATGATCGTGTGTATGGGGCATAAAGCAATCCGCAAAAAATTTAGCAAATACATGAACATTACACAAATGAGGGAAATTTTCAAAAACTGAAGCAAATAGAATCTGGAGCAGATGTGCATGGCAACCAATTAGCTTATATCTTCAGCTTGTTCAGATAAGCTTTGAAAATTAAAGATATAAACTGGTTGGTTTTCATACACAGCTGCTTCATATGCTGTCTGTTTTATATTTAGATCATTTCCCCCAGTGTGAAAGCCATAAAATTTGTTTTCTTTAGGAAGCAGCCACAGTCTCACCGAAAAACAGTATGTCCCCTGCCACTATGCTGCAGAAGCAGATCCTTGTTCTCTGTGTGGAAGCAGCATTTTGTCTGCAGGGTTCAGACACATCCTCTGCTGAACCAGACCTGAAGCTTTGCAGTCAGCTTTGGAGCGCTCTAGCTCAGAATCCTCAAGGAGCGTGTCAGACCTCTGCAAAGAGAACCCTGCTTCCACACGAGGAGCAAGCATTCTCTTTTACAGTATGCTGGCAGGGGACATACTTTTCTACTCAGCTTTTGACTACTTTCTAAAGAAACACAACTGTGAAGTCTCGACCACACGGACGGGAATCCCGTTGAAAAAAAAATGTCGATTTTCTCGATGGGATTCCTGGCAAGCTTGTCTTGCCAAGCCCTGTGTACACACGCGCCATTCAAAAGAACCGCCGTTCTTTTCAATGGCAAGAATGCGGTGACATCATTGACTATGACGAGCCGGCGCTCGTCACATTCGATGCCATCACTGCTATCTTGCTACACCCTACACTACCCTTGTATGCTACCACGCATGCATCGAAGTCTCATCGAGCATGTGCGGGTTTCCCTGGACAGGTAAGCATACAGACGACCGGGTTTCTCGGCAGGAAACACTGCCCGAGAATCCCAACGAGAAAAATAGAGAGCAGGTTTTCTATTTATCTCGTCGAGATTCCCGGCAGTTTTCCTGCCGAGAAACCATACACATGAACGGTTTTCTCTGCAAAAAGCTCTCCCAGCAGTTTTCTTGCTGAAAAAAAAAGGTCGTGTGTTCGAGGCTTCAGACTTTTAACACCTTTTGTTTTGATGCACCTGGAATATATTTTGCTGATATAGGACCAAAAATTAAAACTGCTAGTGCTTTAAACTGAGCTAGGTATTCAGTTTAATTACTGTAGCCTGAAGATAGATGTTATAGTATATACAAAGCTATTCCTAAACTGTCAGCAAATGTATTCACAGGTCCTGTATGTTTATGTTTTTGGCTTATGTGTCTGCCGTTGAAGTGTTCCTATTTGGCACCTTTGTTAGTTTGGTAATATGTAAAGATGATTATAAATGAAATATACCTAAAAACAACAATGTGAAACATAGGTAAAATTTGTGGCGCTAAATGTGACCGATAATATAATATCACTCACTAAATGTCTAAATTATAATCACTTAATGACAATGTGACCAATCAGTGATCCCAATGTGACTAACATGAATTATAATTAAAATAATCAACAAAGTCCATCGGTGAAAAAAGTGAAAAAAGGAAGAAAAAATCCAGAGAAAGATTCTATCTTCTTAATGTGAAATATTCATCCACCACACCATCGTACAACATTGTTGTTTTTAGGTATATTTCATTTATAGTTATTTATTTCATTTAAGTGGCAGCTTTAGTTTCACATAGTTTTCACACATTTCTCTTGGCGCAGTGGTGGTTATATAGATTAGGAGCGCATTATATCTGTATACCAATTTTTTCAATATGTAAAGATGACCTGACCTGTAACTGAGATGGTTTTCCATAATAAAATAATTTAAAAAATATCCACTTCTCTACTGTGCACGAAAACCCCCTTCCTGCCCAAGCCATTTTTCAGCTTTCAGCGCTGTCACACTTTGAATGACAATTGCGCGGTCGTGCAACGTGGCTCCCAAACGAAATTTGCGTCCTTTTTTTCCCACAAATAGAGCTTTCTTTTGGTGGTATTTGATCACCTCTGCGGTTTTTATTTTTTGCGCTATAAACAAAAGAAGAGCGTCCAGTTTGGAAAAAAAACACTATTTTTTTAATTTTTGCTATAATAAATACCCATTTTTTTTTTTTTAAATAAAATTTTCCTCATTTTAGGCCGATACGTATTCTTCTACATATTTTTGGTAAAAAAAAAAATCGCAATAAGCGCGTATTGATTGGTTTGCGCAAAAGTTATAGCGTGTACAAAATAGGGGATAGATTTATAGCATTTTTATTTTTTTATTTTTTTATTAGTAATGGCGGCGATCTGCGATTTTTTTATTGTGACTGCGATATTGCGGCGGACACATCGGACACTTTTGACACATTTTTGGGACCATTCACGTTTATACAGCGATCCCTGCTATAAAAATGCATTGATTACTGTATAAATGTGATTGGCAGGGAAGGGGTTAACCACTAGGGGGCGGGAAGGGGTTAAATATGTTCCCTCAATGTGTTCTTACTGTGGGGGGAGGGGACTGACTGGGGGAGGTGACCAATGGTTGTCCCTATGTACAAGGGACACACCATCGGTCCCCTCTCCCTCACAGGACGTGGATCTCTGTGTTTACACACAGAGATCCACTTTCCTGCTCGTTTCCCGGGCAATCGCGGGCACGCGCACCGGGGCCTTGTGAACGCGGCGGGCGCGCGCGCGCCGCTGGCGGCAAGTGCGCGCCTCCTAGCTCGTTTTAAAGGGAGGACGTCATCTGACGTCCTCCCAGAACGAGAGTATCCTCCGCCCGCCGTCAATTGACAGTGGGCGGGGGACAAGTGGATATATTAGCCAACTTAGTAGCCATAATATATTCTTCTTTTTTAACCCAATGCAATTTTCTACTTCCGATTGACTATGCAAATCTGTGAGAAAACCCTTATGCCGCGTACACACGACCGTTTTTCATGACGAGAATTTTTATCTTTTTATTTGGTCATTAAAAACGATTGTGTGTGGGCTCCAGAGCATTTTTCACGACGTGAAAAATGGGCATTAAAAATTTGGAACATGCTCTAATTTTTCTCGTCGTTTTTCACATCGTCATTTTTCTTGTCATGAAAAACGCCCGTGTGTAGGCTTTAGCTACGTGAAAAAAACGCGCATGCTCAGAAGCAAGTGATGAGACTGGTAAAACTAGCGTTCATAATGGAGATAGCACATTCGTCACGCTGTAACCGACTGAAGAGCACGAGGATGAAAAGCGCGAATCGTCTCTCACCAAACTTTACTAGCGCAAGGATCAGCAAAAGCAGCCCAAAGGGTGGCGCCATCCGAATGGAACTTCCCTTTTATAGTGCCGTCGTACATTTCGTACATCACCGCGCTTTGCTCGAGCATTTTTTTTCATGATCATGTGTAGGCAAGGCAGGCTTGAGAAGAATCACGTCGAGAAAAACATCGTTTTTTTCAATTACATTAAAAACGGTTGTGTGTACGCAGAACTAAGCATTTTACAAACTTTTTCTCCATGTTTTTATGTGCTCCTAAATGCTGGATTAGAGCAGTCAACACATTATGTATAATAGATTGCCACGAGTTACCATGATTTAAACATTGTTTTGCCTAAGTATTTGTGTTTTTTATGAATTGTCTTTTGCCAATTGTTAATAAGATTATGAACTTTCTTTTACTTCTGCTATAGTACAAACTAGTAGAATAGATAACTACATGCTAAGGCACAAACAAAGTGAATGGCTTCTATGAATTTATTGGGCTTTTATTTGCTAAAGAAGTAGATAAGAGTCCCTTAACAAATGCTTTGCTTAGCTTAGTAAATAAAGTGAAGATGCATTAATTTCCAATCATTCAGTCATATGCAAAGCTTAATTTTTTCATTTTTTTGCTTCATTCATTTCTTATAATACGGGCACATACATTAACAGATTACTACTCTTGTGACTGGAAGGTACTCACACTATAACATGAAGAGCATAGGTAGCTTCTCCCACTTATATAGCATAATTGAATTACTTGGGCTCCCTTGTCCCCAGGTTTTGGTGGTTATGCTAACACTGTACTGACACTGACGAGGAAACTTTAGCTACATACTGGTAGACACATTAGGCAACTTTCCCCTTGTCTAAAGATTTTAATGTATCAGAAGTTCCAGATAAGGGATTTTGTATTTATGGTATGTAATAAACATCCTGGAGTGTGTGTGATGTTTTGATTGAAATTAATAATTTTCGTTTTGACCAGTGGGAGGAAGCCCTACAAGCTGTCCCCATGTGCTCTCTGAACGTGGCGCAAAGGCTGTCACAGCTCTATATACTTCTAAGGGTACACTACACACCGACTAGACTAGCCTGTATGGGGATAACTACGGATTCCACCTGCACCAGATGATGTAGAGACCATGGTGACCTCATTCACCTTCTGTGGCGCTGCCCCAAATGGCACCTGTATTGGGCGAAAGTCATTGACACTCTTAGTGGGGCTTTCCAGGTCCAGATACCCCTAGAACCAAAAATGTGTTTGCTGGGGGATATCCCTAAGCAAGCCATTGGACGAGCGCTGTTCCAGGCTCGTATGATGATCTTGAGACACTGGAAGTCCACCGACCCGCCCACAGTGCAGGAATGGATTACACGAATGGGAGATACGCTCCGTCTGGAAAAATTTATATTTCAGCGTAGGGGGACCAGCACTAAATACGACAAGCTCTGGACCCCCATGGCTAAGTGTTCCTGGCTTGGCCCCGTGGATCTGGTGTATGATCACTTATTTTAAAGCCAGTGGGGGACACGTGGATAGATCTAAGGATGTGTGGTGGTTATCTGTTTGACTATGCAGAGTTGCGACACCTGTATTCACTAGAACAAGGGGAGATGTTTGTTTGCGGGAGGAATGTTTGATATACTATCTTGGTATTTACATGGGAGCAATGCCACACAGACTATGCCACACAGACTATCTGTATAACTTCTGCTTTGGAACTGTTTGTCATTTACCTATGTTCAATAAAAACCTTTTGTTTGAAAAAAAAAAAATTATAATTTTGCAAAATTTTATAAAGATTTATGAAATCAATATGTGTTACTCAGTAAAGACTTTTGTAACTGCTTTGTCCAAATGGTTGGGCTTTATCATAGATAGGACATAACTCTATATCTAATAATATGGTTCATTGTTAGTTTCATAGGCATTCAAAATAAAATGAAGAAACCTTGATGAAAAAGAAAAAGAGCAAACAAATCTAGTGCTGCCACTAGATGATGTTCTTCAAATGTACATACAAATTTTGGCATTCTAATTACTCCCTTAAGCCCCAGGTTAAAAAAGAAGTTCCTTGGGGAAGTAATTCAGTGGACAACAGCTGTAAAGCAACATGATGATCTTCCAATTTGATATATACAAATTGATAATCCATGCTATTGATATCCATATTGATGTATTGTGACTCGTGAGTCGTGACACAACTTCCATTCAATAAGCAGCAAATAAACTCAGACTCAACCCAATAAACCTCAGCAGTTTAAAATGTGCAATATGTTAACTCTTTTAATTTGAACATGCAGTTTTCCAGTCTATCCCAAATGATCTGAAATCTCTATGAAGCCATTTTTGTTTACCTCGATCATAATGAGAAAGTTGAGAGAATAAAACATCCTGTAAACAATCAAATATGCATGAACAATATATACAATATATACAATGTTGTAAGCTGACATGATAAACATACAAAATATATGATTGGCTGTAAATGAAAATTGTAATTGTTTTAAAATAGAGGAAATAATATTAAGTGGTGGATGTACATGATGGTTCTCCTTTCATCATAGTCATTGAAACAGTCATAGCAATATTAAAATGTCATTAAAAATCAAGGGACCTTATGTAAAAGTATAATAAATAATATGTTAAAACATATATATGGACATAACCCAACGGTACTTGCTAACCTAGTGATCTTTACAACCTGTCATTTTAGGCTAAGAAGAGAATGACTGAAATCTTTTCCAATAAGCTTATCGGAAAAAGTCAACAATGCATATGTACATGTTCCAAACAAGGTTTTAACCAGTTCTAGGGACAAACAATTATATCCACATCCTAATCAACATAGTAAAACCAAAGAAATGGGAAGAGTAAGTCTCTCCCATACAATAAAAAGGACTTTAAAGGATATTAGATTATCGCTGAGGTGAGCAGAACAAAATCAATTTAAAATGTAATTTTTATTGTACAAACATCCATAAAAACATCATAAAAAGTGTTAGGTACTGTAGATATGTGAACAGAATATGGCATAATGCCAGCAATGATACTTGTTTCCAGCATACGCTTGAAGAATTCTTAGGCACAGAGTAACCCAATGCGTTTCGCATATGTACATATCATCTCTGCCTATTAGAACTGGAATTTGGAATATATACAGTGGGGCAAAAAAGTATTTAGTCAGCCACCAATTGTGCAAGTTCTCCCACTTAAAAAGATGAGAGAGGCCTGTAATTGTCATCATAGGTATACCTCAACTACGAGAGACAAAATGTGGAAAAAAATCCAGACAATCACATTGTTTGATTTGGAAAGAATTTTTTTTTGCAAATTATGGTGGAAAATAAGTATTTGGTCAATATCAAAAGTTCATCTCAATACTTTGTTATACATCCTTTGTTGGCAATGACAGAGGTCAAACGTTTTCTGTAAGTCTTCACAAGGTTGTCACACACTGTTACTGGAATTTTGGCCCATTCCTCCATACAGAGCAGTGATGTTTTGGGGCTGTCGCTGGGCAACACGGACTTTCAACTCCCTCCAAAGGTTTTCTATTGGGTTGAGATCTAGAGACTGGCTAGGCCACTCCAGGACCTTGAAATGCTTCTTACGAAGCCACTCCTTCGTTGCCCGGGCGGTGTTTTTGGGATCATTGTCATGCTGAAAGACCCAGCCACGTTTCATCTTCAATGCCCTTGCTGATGGGAGGAGGTTTGCACTCAAAATCTCACGATACATGGCCCCATTCATTCTTTCATGTACATGGATCAGTCGTCATGTTCCCTTTGCAGAGAAACAGCCCCAAAACATGATGTGGCCACCCCCATGCTTCACAGTAGGTATGGTGTTCTTTGGTTGCAATTCAGCATTATGTCTCCTCCAAACACGACGCGTTGTGTTTCTAACAAACAGTTCTACTTTGGTTTCATCTGACCATATGACATTCTCCCAATCCTCATCTGGATCATCCAAATGCTCTCTAGCAAACCTCAGACGGGCCCGGACATGTACTGGCTTAAGCAGGGGAACACGTCTGGCACTGCAGGATCTGAGTCCCTGGCGGCGTAGTGTGTTACTGAAGATAGCCTTTGTTAAGTTGGTCCCAGCTCTCTGCAGGTCATTCACTAGGTCCCCCCATGTGGTTCTGGGATTTTTGCTCACCGTTCTTGTGATCATTTTGACCCCACGGGGTGAGATCTTGCATGGAGCCCCAGATCGAGGGAGATTATCAGTGGTCTTGTATGTCTTCCATTTTCTAACTATTGCTCCCACAGTTGATTTCTTCACACCATGCTGCTTGCCTATTGCAGATTCAGTCTTCCCAGCCTGGTGCAGGTCAACAATTTTGTTTCTGGTGTCCTTCGACAGCTCTTTGGTCTTCACCATAGTGGAGTTTGGAGTGTGACTGTTTGAGGTTGTGGACCGGTGTCTTTTATACTGATAACAAGTTCAAACAGGTGCCATTAATACAGGTAATAAGTGGAGGACAGAGGAGCCTCTTAAAGAAGACGATACAGGTCTGTGAGAGACAGAAATCTTGCTTGTTTGTAGGTGACCAAATACTTATTTTCCACCATAATTTGCAAAAAAAATTCTTTCCAAATCAGACAATGTGATTGTCTGGATTTGTTTCTACATTTTGTCTCTCATAGTTGAGGTATACCTATGATGACAATTACAGGCCTCTCTCATCTTTTTAAGTGGGAGAACTTGCACAATTGGTGGCTGACTAAATACTTTTTTGCCCCACTGTATATATAAAACCTGATCTTGCTGATCAAGATGTGTGTACAGCTATGCCTGCAGCCAGATGTGTTTCAATCCACTTGTGGGCAAGGGAAGTGATAGGTGTGTGTTAAGAGTGTATTGGTGTATTGTAGGATGACTTCTAGAAACATTGTGCTCTACATGACATCCCCCTACTCTAAATGCTGTGCAGTATGCTACATAATCTAGTCAGTTCAACTTTGAACACTGTGCTCTACGTTTTATACTCTATACCACTAATTATGACAAATTAATATGATCTTGGACACAACCAATCAGACCCCATTCATATTTAGGCAAGAGAGAAATCAGTGGTGACACCTGTATTCTGCTCATATCATAATGTACAATTAATGGCAGCAAAAAAGAGGTAGTGCTTGACTTTTTCCCATAAAGGATCACTCCTGTAGAACACAGATGTTAGCAGAACTTCTCTATCCCGTGTATTTTACCAAATCTTAAACTGGTCACACACATTATAGTTTAATTATTTGATCGTGTTTAGGTTAACCAGCAGCCATATGATATTGTTTAATCTATTCAATTTAAATTGAACCAGTTAGCTCTTTGCAAAGTGTAGTCATAAATCTAAAGTTTTGTTCAAACAGATTTTAGCAATTATTGACTAACTACAAATTTAATAATTTCTTATATTGGTTTAAACACAAAATCAGTTCCAGGTGAAATTTAAACAATTTTAATTGCTCTGAGTCTTACCTGAAATGAGCACAAGTCAGAGTAACATTCACTCTTTAATTAGGCATAGAAGTGATTTTTAATTGTAATGTGGTATTACACTATAATATATATAATCATATATAATTTCAAGTATTTTTTACAGTTGCACCCTTATTTACTGTCTCTGTCCTTTTTGGTCAAGTTGTCTTATTGATGGTCTTAAACTTTAATGTCAAGTGTACTTTCTGCCCTGGACCTGCACTAGCTTTAATCGACGGGACCCTTAAACAAGACAATGATTTTGTTCAACATATGGGAAGTTAATGGCATAAATATCTGCATCTTGGTCATTTAGGACATGAATATTGTTTGTACATAATTCACTGGGGATGAAGGGATTGAACTCTCTGCACGTGCACAGCGAGCTGTTATTTATTAAAAGGCTGTGCATACACCATATGTATGCCTCTCCACATTTGTTTTCTTAGCAGATCACAAAAGTAAAATGTGTCACCTACTATGACCATACTGAACAAAATCTAAGTAATTGTAATCAGTGGCTTTTAACGCTGATTGCATTGTCAAGTATTTCCACATAAAAGGATTTGAAAACAGAGTATACCAGTGGTGAGTATGCAGCTGTATTTCAGTGAACTGATTTGAATATATATATATATATATATATATATATATATATATATATATAATCTCATAACCTCACATTATACATAACCTGCAATTTTAATATATTCCCAAAGGCATTCAGTACGTGAGTTTAACATTGCTACATTTTTTAATCCAGTCTTAAGTCTGCACAATAGTTCTATGAAGAGCAGAATAGCCATTAAGAGATTGAACATGAGGTACAATGCGTGTATTGTTCAATGTTTTCACTGTCAAACTGAGAAGCAGTGAGCTGTACAAAAGTCATGTAAGTCTTCATATAAGGCACTTTATTGTATAAATAAGAATACACTGTACCACAGCACAGGGTACCTGAGGTGACATAGCAACATGGCACTTTATGTATTTTATCATAAGAGGCAGTAATTTTGCTGCTTTAACCACCTAAAGAACTTTACTAAGTGTGCAACTAGTACGTATTGTAATGAATCAAATAAATAATTTTAATGAGGCAATAATTATGACATTGTATCTAAAAGTATACCCAAAGTTGGGTGCTTGTAAAGAGTTTGGAAAATGATTTCCAAAATAACTAAAGAAAATTAATTCTGCATAGGTCAGAGTAAGCACACAGTCTCTGTTGCAGCTTAAGAAATAACAAAATGATAACAACATTTCTTGCTCCTGGTGTCATTGGTTGCTGTACGCTATGGAAGCAGAAATTATTATTGCAGCAAAGAATCTACATATTGTGGAATATGTTAATTGTCATATTTTATGCAACTGCCCAGTATATAATCTTTTTTAAACATGAAAATCTGGGAAGGTATGATTATTCAGAAAGTTAATAGGATAGCACATCTTTCATTATGCTAGGTGCTGGTATTCTTTCTGTAATATACTGGTATTCTTAATCACTAACTGCACTGAAGAAGCAGACAGCTCTGACACCCTCACACAACTTCTGCTATCGCCTTTACCTATGTAACGGCGAAGAACATATAAATAAATGGAAATGGAGCAAAATAGTAGATTTTATACAAAAGCACTTACAGTCATTATACAAAGATTAGCACCATCAATATTACAGTTCACAAGCAGCAAAGGCTGATGCTCTGAGCAGATTTAATTCAGTAGAAAAATCAATGTATCATATTTACATAAAAAATATCAATAATTACATGTGTTTTATATTACTGTTATCCAAAATATTTCATTAGAGGTAATAAAGTACAAACTGATAAAATAATATTAATTTTAACATTATTAGCACAGAAAAGCATGTATTACACATAACATACTGTACAATTGGATGATTAGTGCATTCAAAAATATAAAAAGGATTATAGGTTCCAAAGAACACATTAGTCAGTTGTATTAGTCAGCTCAGCAGTATAATCCACAAGTAAATAGTGATGATGGATGATGTAATCCTATGATGATGCACCAAGTGTCCTCCATCCTCCTCCAGTGTTCCCACCAGTGCTATAAGACTCATTGACAGCAGTTTCTAGATAGCAGAGAATTTGCTTGGTCACATGTCCTGGTATGCCTTAAAATCCTCACTTGTGTTTGGTAGTCTCACAGTGACCCAGACTGACATCATGTACTGCAAGAAGCACGAACCAATACAATCTGTACAGTCATGGTACTTTACCAGCCACTCCTAAAAACACAACAAGGCTCCACAATTGCAAAAACTGCAATTTACTAGGGGAATATCTGTTTAATATGCTGCTTGATCTGGCAAGTTTATAGCCTAGCAAATCTGAATACAAATGTTGATGCAAATGAGGATTCATTATTCCTACATCGTCTTTGTGTTTCAGCTTAATGCAGAGTGGTTTCTGTGATAGGCTTCAGGAACGTAGCTTTCAAGACAGCAAGAAATCAGGATGGAGAAAATAGAGAGATAGGAAAGGGTGAGATAAGAATGGAAATGAAGAATAAGAATATTTAGGTATAGCATTTGCACAATATAGCAATGCATCTGTATTACCATAGCTGCCGTTACAATCAATGAGCTTTCCCTGATTATCAGCACTGAAAGTGAAAGAGTTAAGCAGTCAAGATATTATAATTGCAGCCAGAACAGTATTTTTTTTTCCTTTCAATGATTATACCATATTGTGCCCATCATCCAGAAAGTGTCCTATTTCCCTCCACGTTTCAAAATTCTTTCATAATTACAGACCTCACTGACTATAAGACACTATTCATTCAGATCTGTCCCAAGATTACATATAAATGCAAAACACAAAAATGACCTTCTAATTTTCATTCTTCCGTATAATTCCCCTCTACTGAAAAATTCTCAAGGAACACAAAATTGCTGTTAATAAACTGCACCCTGGAAACAAAAGCTACACAGTAGAAATAATATGTATATTTATTATAATAAATAGTTAAAGGGATTAAAAGAACTGTTTAGTGCTAAATGAAGAAAATTATAGACTGATTACAAAAAGAAAAGATTAATAAAACATGCATTTCATCATGCAATCCTCATTTGTATCACATCTATCTTCAGATTTGTCCTAACATATAAATACCTGCTCTGGAAAAAATAATGGACTGTTGGCTCGATATCTAAAGGATTTTTGATGTTAAGCATATGCGATAATTCCAAAGTCGATGCTGTAGGCTTGTTTTGTCATCCATAAATAAAGCACATTTGCATCCGTTCAGTCAAATTAACTCCATTAAAATCTGTGGTTATAATTAGCTCCTTCCCCCGTCTCGTAGTTAAGATGCTCGGATGCTTGCCGTTTTGATTAAATCCACCATTGTCTTCCAATTGCTGGTACTAATTCTTCCAGGGAAATATTCATTTGAGGTGTTATTTTATTCTGCACTGCTGTTAGTTGTTTAATTTACACCAAGTCCCTGCAGTGCTTTCCTTAAAGCCATCCTCTTTGTCTTGCCTTTGAAATTTACCAAATCGTACAAGAAATCAATACTTAATTGATTATTCACTTTTCTGCAGCTTCAAACAGCAAGCACGCATAAGATCCTGAAGTAGGCACCCTGTCTCCATTGCAGAAGGTTGCTTGGTGGCAAACATGCACAAGCTTCCAATAGTCTACACTTCACGAGCTGTGCAGTGGCGTATGGTGCCAGCCTCCGATAAAGGAAACGAAGATACTCTAATGAAACAGGAAGTGTTCCCTTGTGAGACAAATCCATCTTAATGCTTTTAACAAAAAGGGAAAATAGCTGAGGCAGGAGCAATATGATACATACACTTCTCTTTCAGTTTGTTTTTTTTGTTTGTTTTCTTGCTTAGTTCTTCCTGACCTTTGACATGAAGATGGAGTATCTGGAATGCCACTGAAGTCACACTACCCCCTATGGCAAATGGGGGGGAACTGGTACTGTACCTTTGCCATGCAGTAAGGAAGGCAAGAATGGATCATTACGAAATGTAGGACAAATTCAGGCGAGCGAGAGAGAGAAAGCAGAGCCAGAGACAGATGGCGGATCTGGCCAAAAGCCAGAGTCAGTGAAATGAATTGCATTGCTAAATAACTGTACATCATTGATTTTACCACTTGTTGCTGTATGGATTGGAAAAAAGGCCTTGATGTTGGCAGGAATTTCCAATGTGTCATACCACAGACAACTTCAGATGCATAAGTCACCATACTGATAGCACTACGACAGTAAATGCCTTCTGGGAGCATGCAGGACGCTTTAGAAAAAACAATGACGGCAATCCAGTCATTTTGTGTAATGAAGAATTGAAGACTGGCTCTCAGACAAGTTGTTATGTGCCGCATATTAATGCATGCTGAGAAGATATCCTCCCCCTTTTCCATGAGTGGCAGCTAGATGAGGACCTCTCTACACAGTCATCATATGAACAGAGCTATGCCAGGCAATATATGTCTGCTACCATACTTAATGTGCCATGTGCCGTTCCATAGAACAACTGGTTGCTGTCTTTATAGACAAAAGCAGATCCCTGGGTTACATGACTTGGGTGTTTTAAAAACATACACACACACAAAAGGAAAAATAAGAGAAACAGGCTGTTCAATAAACGCTTCACATAAGGATGAAGGCAGATATTATGGCATGCCCAGGGGGGCTTTAGAAATCAAATACAATGTTTGAGTAGCACAATTTGAAGTACAATCTAAAAAAAAAAAAAAAAAAAAAAAAAGAAAGCAATTTGAATTGCCAATGAGGCGACACATATCTGCATGCTAATTAGACCTGTGTCAAACTAAGTCTGCAGGCTTCTCTTGATGGTTCGAACACTTATCCAGTGCTGCAGAGATATATTATTATTTTTTCCCCTTCCTGCATAAATTATTAGCTTTGTTCTGCTGATCATTTGCAGCAAACAAACATGAAATGTAAGATCAAAAGGCGATTCTGAAATTAAAATTATTGATTGCTGAAGCCTAGATTTCAAAATCTAATTAGAGGAGGCACAAACAAAAGCTGATATTATTACAGATTGTGCCTGAGCAAGCAGCCAGATAGAACAAGGTCTGTAATTTATCTTTGTTTATGCAGCCAAGGATATTAAAATGTAATTAAAACAGTAAAATGAGATGATCAGAAATAGCCACCTAGTGGCAATTATAAAATTTTAGATGAAAGAACTGCGTAGTTAAAAATAGTGTATTTTCCAATTACAGTTTGAACATCCAATCAAGATTGTGCTGCACAATTATATCTCTGCTGATACATTATCTTTTATAGATTTGTACGCAATTCTCAAATCAAAAATATAACAACTAATGAATAATGCAATGACATAATTTACAGACTTTTCCTAGCAGTTCAGTTTTTAGTTTTTATGCATGCATTGTAACATATGAATAAACAATATAACAGTATATTTTTGTCTAAATTATACATATTTGCCAGCTTACCTTACTGAGGATTGGTTAAGGCGTACCTACAAGTGTTAGGAAAGTACACCCCTCTTAAGTTCCCAGAGGTCATGGGATATAGGCAGGGCCAGCATGGCAAAATGTGTGATCTAAAAAAAAAACATTGAATAGAGAGCCTAATAGAACATAAGGCAACATACAGTATACTGGAATATATACAGTATATCTGTCGCTGGTGTCTATAAACATATACTCTAAGACAGTGTTTCTCAATCATTTTCAGTCAAGGCACCCTTTAAAATTCCACATAATCTCGAGGCAACCCTTTTTAATAAAAAATAAATAAACTAAACATTTTGCGTAATGTAGCAACACCCACATGCGTAGGACACCTAAAATTAGCAGTGATGTATTCTTCCAAAGCAAATACACATTTGCACACTGGTACTGATTCGTTTTCCAATGTATCTATTCTACCTTGGCTTCTCTACTTCACTCAGCTAATAAGCTAATATGACCCTGGTGCTGAAGGAGAGGGGCAGGGGAGGGTCAAACAAGGATGCTGTGCAGGTGCCTGACATCCTCCTTATCAACTGATGACATCATTGGTTGTTAGCACACCAAACATGTGGCTTTGTGTAAATAATAGGCAGGCATAATCCACACACTGACTTGTATACAGTTTTTGGGCAATTTTTTTGTATTTTGGCAAGGCACCCCTGAAGACACCTGAAGGCACCCCAGTTGAAAAAGGCTGCTCTAAGCCATAATATCAATAAATGTGAAATGTGTGCCATGGGTTCTCCTAATGAATGTGAAACCAAACTCTGGATGAAAACAAGTAAAATGTCAGTCTCTGGATCACCTTTAAATTTCTAGTGCTCCTGTTTGCTATAAGTAAAACATGCACTGGCTGTCAGTAAATGCAAAATGCCAAGCACTAGCAACCATGAATTCACAACACTCACTTTTGTTTTGGAGGATTCACTGGCTTTGGCGATTGCTTACCTGTAGTATTGGTGAAAAAAACCTTTCACCTCCTATGTTTCAGCCAAGTGCTCATATTACACTATGTACAAAATGAAACAGCATTTCCCTGTTAACTCCATGTTATTTTAAGATAGCAGCTCCTCAAAAGAAGAAGACCTTCACATTAAATAAATGGTGCAGGGAATATAGACCCAGAGAGCAGGAACATTTAGTAGAAGAATAAAAAATACAACTGTACATTGTAAGGGGTAAATGATGAAGGATACAACTTATGAGCTATTAGCAAACATTATAAACATATATACAAAGAAAGAGCAGGCTTCTCTTAAAAGAAGCCAGGAGTACATTATAGGTTTGTGTGTTAGGGTTTTCTGTAAAGGAGCACCTTGATTTATATCCTCTTTTGTGTTCTTTTACGTTGCCAAAGGGTGGCTGCTTTAAAGTGTATCTATAACAAAAAGTGTTTAGTTTTGTAAGAATGAGGAAAGGTTAGAACCCCTGTTATACCATTTCAAGAGTTGAAGCAAAAAACTGAACTTATGGTGATGAATGAGTGGTGGTATCGCCAGTTAAAGCACTTTGTTGAGCAATTACCCCAGCCAATAAGAACAGAGACGGACCTAACGCCATTAGAGTGGCTATGCACCACAGAAAATACAAGAGGTAGTATATCTAGAATTTATTAAATATTGTTGGCTGAGGAGGAACTGGAGATCCCACTATTCATAAATAAATTGGAAAGGGAACTGGGGTCACACATAGATAAAGTCACTATTAGTAAAATTCTGAAACTAACCCACAGCTCGGCGGTACACACCAGAACAGCAGAAATTAATTATAAATGTTTAACAAGGTGGTACGCAACCCCTGATAAAATCAGCAGCTACCAACCGGGAAAATCTGCGGAGTGTTGGCGAGGATGTAAGGTGGTAGGAACGATGGCCCATTTGTGGTGGGACTGCCCAAAAATCAAAAAATATTGGAAAGGGATCTTGCAGCTAATAAAAGTAATTACTAAAAAAGAAATACCAGAGGACCCGTGGATAGTCTTACTATATGGGGTGGAAGGATCAGTAAAACAATATAAAGACTCAGTAATCCCACATATGTTGAATGCCGCGAAAAGACTTATCCCTAAAAAGTGAACAGGAACAGCGATCTCTCTCCTCCTCAAGTCAGTACACTGACTGGGGGCATCATTTTAAGGTCATCCATGCTCAGTCCCTTTTTGACAATGTCATGAAGGGGAGGGGCTTAGTCATTATCACATAAAGCTCAGGCATGTAAAGGTTTGAGAAACGTGATGCCATTGTCTGATTTATATCTGTTGTGGCCATATTTTGATCTTTATGAAAACAGCCTATACTGTATAGGTTGTTTTCATCAAGATCAAAATATGGCCGCCCACAACACAGATGTATTGCAATACATTGCAATACAAAAAGATGTACATTCTCTAATCTCTAGGCCATATTTATATGGGCTGATGGGCATCATGGACTGGTATGCCTGAGAGTGAGAGACTGAGTAACTTCCAGTTCCATACAAAGTGAAGAAGTCTGAAGATTATATAACATACCCTGTTACACACACATATATTTTTCCAGCAATAGCTCAGTTCAACTGTCCAATTTTACAAGTGGTAAATTGCAATATATAATATTCTCCTCCTAACTGGCACAGTGGTGTGGCACAGCCTGTGCCACACCACTGTGCCAGTTAGGAGGAGAATATTATATATTGCAATTTGCTGGTTGTAAAGTTGGACAGCTGAGCTGAGCTGAGCTATTGCTGGAAAAATATATGTGACAGTGTATGTGGCACTGCTGTCTGCTGCTGTTACCTGTGGTTCTTCAGCGATAGGCCCAGGGCAGGCACTAGCAGCGTATTCTCTCTCATCTCGGCCACACACGTGTGGGAGGAGGAGCCGGCGCCACGCCGGCCGGATCGGCATAGGCATAGCAACATACTCAGTCATACATTTACACAGGCAGGCAGGCTGAGGCAGCCAATTACTGAGCATAACAGCCGGGATGTTAAGCAGAGGCCCGAGCGGCAGAGCCAATCCGATGCTCGGGCCAGGGGTGAGGAGGGAGGGACAGATTTGTGTCTGTATGTATCGCGGTGAATAAGTCGGAAGAGAGAGCAGCCCCAGCTCCCAGGCCAGCAGGCAGCAGCAGACTTAGAAAAAAAGTCCACAGCTGCTGCAGAGGTAGCCGCGGCGGCCATTGCAACACAAGGGGCAAGTCAAGTGTCTTTTTCGAAAAAATAGCTTAAACGTGCATCCTCACAGGGTGACACTGTGGATGCACATATACAAATGTGCCAACGTCCCGATATCATAGGAGAAATATAGACTCCTATGGATAAATGTTTTAAAAAACTAGGGGTATTTATTTTTAAACAAAGTAATGAAAAAGTACATATAAACATTCAAACAATAACAGTTTGTTTATATTTAGATACAGGGCTTGGGTTCACGCTTTAACAATACTTCAAGGTATATAACATACAAGCATTCCACCTTAGTTGGAATGCAAATCCAGCAAACCAGAGGCTGGTAAAACAGTGATTGTATGAAGCAAGTTGGCGAGAGCCATGGGTCCAGTGTATCATGTGTGGTCTTGACTTGCTCTACTAGTTTCGCGAGTTACCGCTTCTTCAGGAGCACAGTGATGAGCCGGATAATGTGCTGCCGATGGCAACACACACCTAGGTAAGATTTGATTGGCTATTTATCGGTAACAACTAGCCAGTCATAGTGAAAATCACAATGAACAACAGCTGGGTATACTGCTGGGCGGAGGCTGCTTGTATGCAGCGACAGGTAATGTCCTCCAGGACTTTTAGGGCTGTAACTATCACAGTAAAAAAAAGGCTTAACATACACCAGTATGAGTCCTGGTGTGTGTGTGAGTAGAGAAGAGTAGAGTAGAGAATGTCTCACTCCACAGGGCCTTGAGTACGATGGCCAGGCTGTAGGCCTGTGCCTTAGAGGGGAGTTTACAGCAGTCCGAAGCAGTCCCAGCAGTCAGCTGACTTATTGTTTGAATGTTTATATGTACTTTTTCATTACTTTGTTTAAAAATAAATACCCCTAGTTTTTTACAACATTTATCCATGTGCCGCCTAAAGTCCATTTTTCTAGTCTATTTTTCTCCTAAGTCAAGTGTCTTCTCTTACGATTCCGGGTGGGGGCAATCGCTCCCCCTTGTCCTATGGAATGGACGCCCATGCCCCACAGTTAGAAACACCTTCCAGGGAACACATTTAACCCATTGATCACCACTAGTGTTAACACCTTCTCTGCCAGTGTTATTTAAACAGTAAGCAGTGCATTTTTATAGCACTGATCGCCCTATAAATGTCACTGGTCCCAAAAAAGTGTCAAAAGTGTTCGATCTGTCTGCTGCAATGTCACAGTCCTGCTAAAAATTGCTAATCCCCGCCATTACTGGTAAAAATGTAAAAATAATAATAAAAATTACATAAATCTATCTGCTATTTTGTTGTGCAAAGCAATCAATATACGCTTATTGCTATTTTTTTTTACCAAAGTACATATTGGCCTAAACTGAGGAAGAAGTTTGTAATGAAGGGGGGGAAAAGGGTAATGTGGGACTTTAAATGAGGATAACGGGGCCGTTCGGTCCCCTCCTCCATCCCGGTTCAATATTTGAAAAAAAGGGGGGGGAGCAAGAGGCGGGACTTTGTATGAAGCACACGGTAGCAGATAAATACGTTGGATAAAAGGTAGCTTTTAATTGGTTCAACATGTCATAAAAAATACATTTCTAAATTCTTTTGCATTTTGCTATAAATCAATAACTTTTCCATACATTAGAACCAAATATTTCACAATGATAGTGTTCCAACAAGGAATTATCGTATATTGACTGATGCATAGAATAGTTGGAACACATTTCAATTGATATCAGTACAGAGTTATAGCTGTAAAAAATATTTGATAAACATGGGGGGAAAAAATAATTTCGTAGGAACTTTCATAAAAAAGATGAATATGTGCACATGTCGGTAGTTATTATCTCTACACGTTTCAGGCCTTTGTGGCCACTCATCAGGAGCAAAACCGCAGTGACCATCTAAAAATAAACAAAAATAGATAAAGGGACAATCATGTAGCATGATCAAGAAAAATTGTAGAATAATGTGGGCAAGTGTAGGACATGGGGAACATCCCCATATGTGCACTAAACCCACTGACTTACATAGACATCTGTGCAGTGGTGTTGGGGCTGTGAAGGTCACAAGTCCGGCCAAATGGTATCGCAGGTGGGAGCTGAGGGGGCATGAGAAGGCAGTCACAACCAACACAGGCAACACCCCGAGAGGGTTAGAACATGTGAGATAACAAGGTGTGAACTAGATGAGGGGACCCCAAATTGGGGAAAATGTGTGAGAAAGGGAGGTGAGAAAAACTAATTGCAAATCAAAGTGAAAAAAGGGGCGTAGAAATGTAAGATAGGGTGGTGAGCTGAATGTAAAGTAAGAAATAAAATAAAAAAAGAGGGGAGGAACAGGAAAGTGAAAAAAAAGGCCTGGAGAGGAAGTCATCTAATTTGGACCATCATCCAAAAGGAATCCAGATGGATCCACACTTTAAGAACGTAGAACGGAATGAACGTAGAGTTTGATTTGAATTGCTTTTTAAGCAATTTTTAACTAGCTGGTCATCTTATTCTAGTTCCATCCATTATTCACCTAGTTTATAGCTTATTTTTATCCTTTTTCCTGCTATTACCATGTTTATGATGGTCTTTTTTTATAGTATCCATCCATCTTATTGGTCATTTATCCATTAGTTAGCCACCCATTTATGATGTTTGTATTATTGGATATTCCTTTAGTTTTCGTATCCATTAGATGTGGTTATGTACTTATTGTAGCTTTTTCCCTGGGTACATCTGGTCTGTGGTGGCCTACTGTTAGGATCTCTTTCCTTGAGCCCTGTATTCCCAGACTTTTATCCCATTTAGTTTTATTTCTGTACCATTGTCAGTACTATTTAGCTGTTTTTATATATATTTTATTAAGTTTATATCACATCCACTTTTTTCAGCATGTTACATGCGTTTTAGGAAATCCATCTCATCTTGTCACGATGGGATGGTGTTCGCTGATTGTCCCACACTACACTTATATACACAGTCTGACCGCTGTTGTTTCTCTGTGTATGGGATTGTTTTTCTACATCACTCCTTATTATATCATTTTATGGAGTTTCCCTTCTATCGTGCTACTCCATGATCAGTTGGTTCATAACATGTTTTAACAATTACATTATTGCTACTATATTTTACATTCAAGAAGGACTTTATATGATACTGGCGATTCCGCAGTTACCTGGAGTTTCAGGAACATGGCGGCGCCTATGCATATACATTAGGCTACAACAAAATGGCCGAACAACCACTTCCGTTTTTTCACTTTATAAACAATACCTCAGAAACCAATCAGGGACCCCTGATGAAGTCACGAGGTGCATGACGTAACGGCGTAGGGAGGAAGCGAGGTTACCGCAGACCGGAAGTACCCGGAGGAATAGTAAAATGGTGTGTCACAACACCGCAGTTGGTTTCACATGCTTTATTTATATTTTGTGATGTACGAGCATTACTTGTTTTTATTATTAAATCAGTTCATTTTTACATACTACACCATTGGAGTTTTTTTCTCTTCCCAACTCCTGGTTTGATATCCCTGCTGAAGCTATCCCCCCCCCTAGGTGAGTTGACACTTATATGATGGGTGGAGATGTTGGAGGAGAGCTGTTCGGACATCTATCAGTGGAGATACCGTAGAGAAAGGAGGAGAATATTGAGGATGCTTTTATTGATTATTTAGAGGTGAGAGTTCTGTGAGACTGTCTTTGGATATCCCGGTAACACCATCATTCCCTGACGTATTACACTTGTCATATTTTCTCTTCACGGCTATGATGGTTGAATACTTCCCCACAGAGAACTTTATCTAGAGCTTACTCCTAGCTCACCAGAACTCAATTATCCATTATTTTCAGACATAATTTATTTATTCTTTCCTGGACACTATTTGGCACGCATTTGAACCTTATCCAAGCACCTTCTTACAGGCTCATGTATTGTTATATTCCTGCACATGGACTTATTGTATTTGTTTTATATTTGCATTGTTTGCCCTCATTGATGCACATTGCACTTTATTTGTATTGATCACGGATTGATTCTATTACTTATTAGTTAGTTGCACTTTTATTACTGTAGTTTGTATGTTTGCTTCTAGCGCGGGAACATTTATATATTTTGTATCATTATGCCTTTGGAATTTGTGTTATCATATAATCCTGCAGGCACTTTGATTTTCATGTACATAATTGAACATTTTCTTCTTTGCAATATGGCAAACTGAAGGTATTCTTTACACTGGGGTTGATTTACTGATGGAAAATAGGCTGTTCACTAGACATGTGCATTCGTTTTTGTCCGAATGCATTTTCGTCCAAATTTTCGGGTATTTTCGTTATTTTAACAAACAAAAACGAACGCGCAGAATCCAAAATCCAAAAGATCCGACATAAAAAAATGCTTCATTTTTGTTTTCGTTGCTACAACAGTTCGATATAGATAGGAGATTCGACATGACGCTGACAATAGCAATCTGTGTCTATCAAACCTGTGGTCGAATGTGCCTAACCTTAACTCTATTAGTCCAAGATTATTCTACACAGAGAGGAAAGATTCAACATAGAGAGAAAAGATTCAACATTATAGAGACAGTGTTGGGGTAGACCAGTCGACATGAACGACAAAGATTAGACGAAGCAGCGAAAAACATACAAACGTCGAATCTGTCATTGAAGGCTTATGGTGTCTGTCGAAAATTATAAGAAGATTCGACAAGCAGCTAAACTGTACGACGCCGCAATCAAACATTTCCGGTCAAATGCTCGGCCCATAGGCTATAGAAGAATTTGAATGTTGGTTGACTAGTAATAATAATTTATAAATATAATTATTACAAGTGTCATACAACATTAGAATTCTTCTATAGCATGTAGGCGGAACATTCGACCGGAAATGTACGATTGCAGCGTCGTACAGTTTAGCTGCTCCGTAAAATCTTCTTAGAACATTCGACAGACACCATAAGCCTTCAATGACAGATTCTACCTTAATAAATTCGGATTTTCGGACTAATGCATTTTTTAACGAAACAAAATTAATAAAAACACATTTCGGTGAGTAACTAAATAAATTTATTTTTCGGACGAAAACGAAATTCTGAAATGAAATATTTCAGCGTGTCTACTGTTCACCTCTAAGTAGATTTGCGAAGGAATTTACCCTTAGTTTAGTGAATTAAGTTCTGATGATTTCCATCATCTAATTATGCGCAAGCAAAAATATTTTTTTTTTTAATTACCTTGCACTCGATTGGGTATTCTTTGCACAGGGAATATTTAGCACAGTCACCAAGCTAAGGGAAAATCTACTTAAGGGTGCTTTCACACTGGGGCGGGGGTGCGTTGGCGGTAAAGCGCTGCTAATTTTAGCGGTGCTTTACTGTCGCTTTAGCTGTGCTTTTCAGCCGCTAGAGGTGCGCTTTTAAGACGTTATGGTTAAAAGCACCTGTGTTGCGACGCTGCCGAAGCGCTCCGGCAGTGCTGCCTATTCATTCCCATGGGCAGGGTGCCCCAAAGATGCTGTTTGCGGGACTTTTTTTCCCGTCCCGCAAGCACAACACCCCAGTGTGAAAGCACTCAGGCTTTCGCACTGGGGAGGCATGAGAGGCGTGTTTCAGGTGCTTTACCGGCGCTATTTTTAGCGCTAAAGCGCCTGAAAAGCGACTCGTGTGAAAGGGGTCTAAAAAGTGCCTATTCTCTTCCAAAGTGAACAGCCTATTTGTCTTTAGTAAATAAACCCCACTGTGTCAGAACTCTCCTATAAATTTGCTCTGTCATTTTTAAATTGTGATTATTTAGATTCTTCTATCTATGTGTCTCAACTCCAGTCCTCAAGGCACCCCAACAGGTCATGTTTTCAGGCTTTCCATTATTTTGCACAGGTGATTTTATCAGTTTCACTGCCTTATTAATTACCACAGCTGTTTCATCTGAGGGAAATCTTGAAAACATGACCTGTTGGGGCGCCTTGAGGACTGGAGTTGAGAAACACTGATATAACCAGTAATAATACAACATTTTGACTGTCATAAATGAGCAAATTGGTCATTATGGAATGTCTGTTTGACTTTGGCATTTCTACAGGACTAATTGTGACAAACTTTAGACCTCATCCTTACTGTCTACGCACTGATAATAATAGGTTGGCTTGTTTAACCTTCCTAGCGGTATTCCCGAGTCTGGCTCAGGGTTAAATTTCAGCACCAAAAGCGGTAACCCCGAGCCAGACTCGGGATTGCATCGCAGTGATCCAGGCAGAGTTATTTACCTTGTCCCCTGGATCCTGCGATGCCTCTCCGCTGTGTGATCGAGCTGTCTCCTTGCTCGATTCACACACTTCCGAGTGCCGCCGAGCTCCGTTCCCTGCGACGTTATGACGCACGGGGACGGAGATCGGCGCCAAATTCAAAAAAGTTAAAACACAATACACATACAGTATACTGTAATCTTACAGATTACAGTACTGTATGTAATAATTACACACCCCCATTGTCCCTAGTGGTCTGCCCAGTGTCCTGCATGCAGTTTTATATAATAAAAACTTTTCTTTCTGCCTAGAAACTGGAGATTGTCCATAGCAACCAAAAAGTGTCCCTTTATGTCAAAAGTGGTTTTAGACCAGCTAAAAAACAGCGATAATAAATTAGAATCACTCGCAGAATTAAGCGATAGCGATTTATGGGGAAATTCGTCATCAAACACTGAAAAACACTTTTATTATTATTATTATATTATTTGTTATAATTATTTAATAGTTATTTATTTTATTATAATGTATAATTTTGTTTTTTGAACTTTATCATACCCGGGATGTCTACTAGACTCTTGTTTGGACAGATTTAAGTGAGTTATTCCTAAGAATTACAGGCCTGCAATATAAAACGCCAAATTTCCATGCAGAATAATGGTACCGCTTTCAGCACCTAAAATCTGACAGAATCATACCGCCAGGGAGGTTAATTGATAGCCAGTTTACAAATATTCTGTGAAAAAAGGCTGAAACCAATGGCAGATAATTTCAATAAAGTGTATTTAAAAAGTGTATAAGGTTAAATGTTCTTTTTAGTTTTGGATAGTAAAGGGAAGGATTAGAACCCCTGTAAAGCTTTTATTGCTTTCTGTTTCCCAGCTTGGGAGATTCGCCCTTTAATTTGTCCTGGTAAATACCGTCACCAAACAGGTCTCCAATATAGACAACTTCTTTTGTAACAACTGTCTAAAAGGGGAGCTTTCATAACTTTGAAGAAATTTAGTCTGGAGCAGTAGTTAGGAGATTTTGATTATGATTATCAGTACCTTGCTACCTTGTATTTGATTTTCTCAGATATAGAAAATTGGCCGATACAATCCTTTTCAGTTGTGACACCCCCTTTATGCTATGGTTTTAAGCCTTTTAATTACAGCTATAAGATAGAGATTGTTCTCAGTTCTGTTTCAGAATAAGAATAAGCATGGCAGTGCACTAATTGACAAATGAAGAAAACTAATTATCTGAAGCCTTTTGTAAATATGAACAGTAGGGGACAATCAATGCCAATTAAAAGCACAAGATTAAAAAAATAATTAAGTTGTAAATAAATACTTATCGAGCCACCAGTACAAGCTACGAGGCATTTTAATATTCATTTTACGATTTTGCCAACACAGCTGTGTGGTCTTTTGCAAGCTGCACTTAAAAAAGCCTAATTAATTATTAATGTGTGGCTAGAGTTCTGCCTTACTACAAAGCCTGAAACCATTTTAGTAAATGATGACCTGGTGATGAATACAAGAAATTTCAAGGCGCCACCAGAACATGTTGCCTGCTGCCCATCAATCTGATGGATTACTAATTTCTAGTAAATCAGGCTTAGAGACTAGAAGTTGTAAGGAGATACATGCTTTATAGTGACAGCAGAAACCTCTGCCATCTCAAGCATAAAATCAGAAGCACGCTGGCTTATTTTACCTAGTCACTCAGCTGTTTCTACATTACATGAAATCTGCCATTCACAATTAAGCATTTTTCTGGCCAATTAAAGTATATTTTGCTCATTCAAGTAGAAGATCGTATAAAGAAGTTCTGGTTTCTGAATACTGATGATGTCTTGTTTCTAAAATTAAATCTCAGGAGAATATTATTATGGTAACAATGTATATATACCTGCTATTTTGTCTTTAGATATTTTGCTTATGTTGGACCCCCTGCCTTTAAGGATGGTTTGCCTTAATAATGGCTGTAAAGTCTGCTGTTTAAGAGACCAGAGAGCAGTTTGCATACAGAAAAGGGCTATTGAAATTATGTTTAGTTAAAAGTATAAAATGTAAGATAGCCAAAAGTCACAGATTAACATTTTAAATAAATGTATTTATAGCTTGCAATATTTATCTTGATTTATTTCTATTTGGAGATTGTAATATCCCTCCTAGATGCCCGAATTGGCTAAGTTGTCATTTTTTCTAACACTATATTTTTAATGACACCACATTGAAATTCCCCCATGTGGGGTTTTTAGGGGAATATACTCCAACTATGTGTAAACAACACTCACATCAGTCTTTATTGTGAACATGGGGTGAAAATAACAAAAATAAGGGTCCACAAACAGCAGTTGTGGTTCATGGTGACTTGGGTGTAGCTTATAGCCACTCAAACTTTAGGGGGGGGGGAGTCTAGCTTAGCAGGGTGTCTCCAGAACAGGGACAAAAACTTGGATTACAGTCTGCCCATTATACACTTTAATGGTGTGTTCGAGCATTTTTAGAGTTGACCAGATTCCAGTCCTCCATGGAGTGTTCCGGACTGTGGTTGTTGGTCCCCTGAGGAGGGTCATCAGAAATAATGTGCCATGTTTTCAGCAGCTATAGGCCTTTAGTGAGGGAATCTACTGTGAGTTCTCTCCCATCATTAGTAATGATCAGTTTGGTTGGGAACCCCCATCTATAGGCAACAGGCCCGGACTGGGACAAAAAATAGGCCTGGGCATTTTAGACTGAGCAGCCGGGGGGGGCGCGTCAGCGGCGCTTCGCGGCGGCGGTTAATGATGGGATGTGGGGTTCCAGCACCATGTACTTCTGGGCCCCTTTACATTACACAGCACCCTGGACCCCTTTACATTACACAGCACCCTGCACCTCTGGACCCTTTTACATTACACAGCACCCTGCACCTCTGGGCCCCTTTACATTACACAGCACCCTGCACCTCTGAACCATTTTACATTACACAGCACCCTGCACCTCTGGACCCCTTTATATCACATAGCACCGCACCTCTGGACCCCTTTACATTACACAGCTCCCCACAGTTTGTTACACAGACACCCCCTAACAGTTATGGACCCCCTGCATGTACCACAGACCTCCCTACAGTACAGACCCCCTCCCTACAGTGAAGACCCCCTCCCTACAGTGCAGACCCCCTCCCTACAGTGCAGACCCCCTCCCTACAGTACAGACCCCCTCTACAATACATACCCCCCTACAATACAGCCCCCCTCTACAATACAGACCCCCCTACATTACAGACCCCCCTACATTACAGACCCCCCAACATTACAGACCCCCTCCCTACAGTACAGACCCCCCTACATTACAGACCCCCCTACATTACAGACCCCCCTACATTACAGACCCCCCTCTACAATACAGACCCCCCTACAATACAGAACCCCCCTACATTACAGACCCCCCTACATTACAGACCCCCCTTCAATACAAACCCCCTACAATACAGACCCCCCCTACATTTCAGACTCCCCTAAAGTACAGAACCCCCTACATTTCAGACCCCCCCTACAATACAGAACTCCCCTACAATACAGAAACCCCCTACAATACCATACCCCCTACATTTCAAACCCCCCAACGTTCCAGACCCCCCTACAATGCAGAACCCCCCCTACATTTCAGATCCCCTTCAATACAGAACCCCCCTACATTACAGACCCCCTACAATACAGAACCCCCTTACAATACAGACCCCCCTGCATTACAGACCTCCCTACAATACAGACCCCCCTACAATACAGAACCCATCTACATTTCAGACCCCCCTACAATACAGACCCCCCCTACATTTCAGACCCCCTACAATACAGAACCCCCCTACATTACAGACCCCCCTACAATACATAACCCCCCTACAATACAGAACCCCCTACATTTCAGACCCCCTACAATACAGAACCCCCCTACATTACAGACCCCTACAATACAGAACCCCCCTACAATACAGAACCCCCTACAATACAGAACCCCCTACAATACAGAACCCCCTACATTACAGACCCTCATACAATACAGACCCCCCTACATTTCAGACCACCGCTACAATACAGAAACCCCCCCTACAATACAGACCCCCCTTCAGACCCATAATGTACCTCAGATCAGTGCGGGACTGCATGTTGGGTCCCCTCCCCTGTGTGGACATAAAGGAGGAGGGGGAGGCGGCTTCACTCTGCTCAGCTGTGTGAGACAGCCGAGCCGAGGCTGATCAGATCATCAGTGCCGCGGCCACCTTGCCAGAGAGAAGGGGATCGTTGCAGGTCCCGGCCCCCTGATGTGCCGACGGGTGTCACTGTCACTCGAGTGTGGCTCCGACTCGCAGCTGAGAGTGCACTGGGGCAGTGGCATCACTAGGGTTGGTGTCACCTGGTGCTGCAAAACATGGTGTCACCCCCTCCTGTCTCCTGCCCAACGCCCTGCAGGCAGCGCACGGTCACGAGGTGCACCCCCAAATGACCCCTGTAAATTAAAGTATAGGGTGGTATTAGGCCGGCTGGGGTGATATAGGGCAGGTTTGGGTAATATAGGGAAGGTTGCGGTGATATAGGGCAGGCTGGGGTGGTATAGGGCAGGTTGGGGTTGTATAGGGCAGGCTGGGGTGGTATAGAGCATGTTTGGGTGGTACAGGGCAGTTTGCGGTGGTATATGGAAGGCTGGGTGGCATAGGGCAGGTTGGGGTGATATAGGGCAGGGTGTGGTGGCATAGAGCAGGTTGCGGTGGCATAGGGCAGGTTGGGGTGGTATAGAGCAGTTTGCGGTGGCATAGGGCAGGTTGGGGTGGTATAGAGCAGTTTGCGGTGGCATAGGGCAGGTTGCGGTGGCATAGGGCAGGCTGGAGTGGTATAGGGCAGGTTGCGGTGGCATAGGGAAGGTTGGGGTGGTATAGAGCAGTTTGCGGTGGCATAGAGCAAGTTGGGGTGGTATAGAGCAGTTTGCGGTGGCATAGGGCAGGCTGGGGTGGCATAAGGCACGTTGTGGTGGCATAGGGCAGGCTAGGGTGGCATAAGGCAGGTTGCGGTGGCATAGGGCAGGGTGCGGTGGCATAGGGCAGGGTGCGGTGGCATAGGGCAGGTTGAGGTGGCACGCATAGGGCAGGGTGCGGTGGCATAGGGCAGGCTTGGGTGGTATGGTGCCAGGTTAGGACTCTATGTAGTGACATGTGCAGCAGTGCAGTAACTTACAGCATGCCTGGAGATGAAGACACTCTGGCTGCTGTGTCCTCGTTTCTTTCTCCTTCAGCTGTGGGATCAGCCAGAGTGAACGAGTCTGTGAGAGGAGTGGAGGGGGCAACCACACCCCCAGCTCCGCAAACCAACTCCGGCTGCCTCCGGAGACATTGGAGATGATGGGGAAGACGTGACATGCTGTCCGGCGGCCCACAGGCCATTGCGGTCCACTGGCGGCCCGCGGGCCGCCGCAGCCCACCGGGCATTTGCCCGGTATGCCCTATGGCCAGTCTGGGCCTGATAGGCAATCTTGTGGTTGCGTAGAGCTTTGGATATTAAAGTGGATGTAAACCCACTCTCATCCTTTCTAAACAACTGCCATAGTGCTGATCTATAAGGATATAGATGCCTCCTGCATGTATCCTTATCTGTCAAATGTCTCCCCTCTGTCTGTTATGAGACCTGAAAAACTGCAGATTCTGTGGGTGGATCTGTTGTCTGGAGCTCGGTGGGTGGTGTCGTGATGTCAGTAGACTCCCCGCCCACCTTTACACTCCCCTCTGACTGTTGTATGGATTCGGGGGCCCCCCTTATCTTTAGGGCCCACGGTCACCTCATGTGTAGAATTTGTGCCATCCATCCTGAATCTGGCCTTCTCAGGACTCCCAGATGCAGATGTAGATAGAACTAGAATTCATTATTATTACTGTCTACAGTATCATAAAAAAATTCTTTGACCTCTTTGATTTTGTCCAGAATTTGTCTTATTGCTTATGGTGCCACTCAGATTAGAGGTGAAAGCATATCCCAGAACATGGGGCGCATGCTTGTCCTGATACCAATCTAGGAGATTAATAGATGTAAAGAGGAAAGGATTGCCGCTACTCCCGACCAACCTAGGTGAATAAACGATGAAGGGTGACCTCAGCCTACATGTCTCCACCAAACCACACAGCCTGATGCATTTCACCCGGCCCACTGGCGCTTAATAGGGTGCCCTGGTGGGCAGTTAAAAATAAATCAGGGTTTGTGGTTTGTTGGGGACATGTAGGCTGAGGTGCTCTTAATCGTTTATTCACCTGGGCTGGTCGGGATTAGCAGAGATCCTTTCCTCTTTACTCTTTGATAGCATGCCATGTCAATTGCCATGAATATACTGGTCATAAACAATGGATAGATTTAGACCCAAATCCTGTTAATCGCCCATTTGCAATCCCCTTCTCACATATTAATTACACATTCAGAACTAATTTATCCATAAGGCCTGCAGATAAATTTGCATACTTTTCTTGCGTCAAAAACTAAGAGCATAGACTTTGGTTATTCTAAATAAAAGTAGGGTTAAATGGGACTTTTTAGGTGCAACATATTGACTACCGTGTTTCCCCGAAAATAAGCCTGGGTCTTATATTAATTTTGGGCATCAAAAACACACTAGGGCTTATTTTTGGGGTAGGGCTTGCCATGCATGAATCCCCAGTATGAACATACCAGTAAAAGGATCATATAATGCAAAAGGTGGTGCTGCAATACAACTGTGCAAACACCCTTACTGTATATTGCCGCTCTGTGCTTCCATTGCCTGCCCCAAGCTGTTTTCTCCACTCTGAACATTGCAAGGAGGGGGTCGAGTTCCCCCGCCATCACCCAGCCCTTCCAATACCTGCCCTAAGCTGTCTTCTCTGCTCTGAACATTGTAGGGAGGGGGGCTGAGATCCCCCGCCAACACCCGGCACTTCCATGGCCAGCCCCAAGCTGTGTTCTCTGCTCTGAACACTGCAGGGAGGGGAGCCGAGATCCCATGCCGAAACTCTGCGCTTCCATGGCCAGCCCCCAAGCTGTGTTCTTCGCTCTGAACACTGCAGGGATGGAGGCTGAGATCCTCCGCCAACACCCGGTGCATCCATGGCCAGCCCCAAGCTGGGTTCTCCGCTCTGAACACTGCAGGGAGGGGCCCGAGATCCCCCGCTGACAATTAAGGAGATCAGAGACACACACACACAGCACACTGCAAACTGCCGTAACAGAGGATTATACTGTGTTTCCCCAAAAAGCACACAAGCACTTCAAACTAGGGCTTATTTTCGGGGTAGGGCTTATATTGCAGCCCTCCTGGAAAATAGCTCTATGTCTTATTTTTAGGTTAGGTCTTATTTTCGGGGAAACACGGTAGGCACGAGTTTCCATAAAAGTTTGGTTATTCTAAGTTTGGTTATTCAAAAGTTTTGTTATTCTAATGCCGCGTACACACGATCGATTTTTTTGACGGTGAAAACACCGTTGAGAAAATCGACGTTAAAAATGAGGAACAGCTTGTTCCCCCCACACACGGCCGTTTTAAATGTCATTTTTTTTTTTGGTCGAATAAAACGACCGTGTGTGGGCTCCGCGGCAGTGTTTCCCTATGGGAAATACTGCCGCGGAAAACATGTCGAAAAAAACGACGCAAAAAATTAGAACATGTTCTAATTTTTCTCGTCGTTTTTAATGCCGTTTTTCTCGTCGAAAAAAACGACAGAAAGCCCACAGACGATCGTTTTTCTCGTCGAATGGGAAAAATTTCGTTTTTCTCAACGAGAAAAACGGCCGTGTGTACGCGGCATAAGATTCTCTCAACATTCAAAAATATTAAGAATCTATTTGGTTTCAAAGACAAGGCTTTTGTAAACATGGACA
Source organism: Rana muscosa (assembly GCA_029206835.1). NCBI lineage: Eukaryota > Metazoa > Chordata > Amphibia > Anura > Ranidae > Rana > Rana muscosa. The sequence goes on along the minus strand of JARGYO010005626.1, from coordinate 62,103,552 downwards.
TAAAAAGGTCATTTAGGTAATAAATGGTGGAAGTGAAATGTCACAAGGGACTACATGTTGTTCCATTATCAGCTTATCATTCAACTTATTCTTTTTTCTAATGCAAAAATCATCAAGGAAAAATCAGCAATATAACTGGTTGCCAAGAGAGTCCTTAAACCTTGGTAGCTCATTGTGCAAATACCGTATTTCAAGTCAAATGTTTTTACACTACCACTCTACTTTGGTGAGGTTGCTCTCATACAACAACAAACCTCCAAGCACTGAACACACAAAGCAGTGGCATGGCTTAGGTGTCCCCATAGTCCATAGTATGCTGATTGCTGTGGAGGCACTTGGCAGGAGGGAGGGGTCAGGGGCGCCGGTGAGGGACCAAAGAAGAGGAGGATCTGGGCTGCTCTGTGCAAAACCACTGCACAGAGCAGGTAAGTATAGCATGTATGTTATTTAAAAAAAAAAAAAAAAAAAGACTTTAATATAATTTTAAGTTCAGCTAATCTTTCCTTATAGCTGAGCTCCTTATGCTGTCAGTGTCACCACTAGGGAGATTAATCTTCCAAGTGACCATTGTCACTGGGACAGAAAGTGACAGAAGATCCAACAGACAACACATTTTCCAATGGGGATACTTGTTCCATTGACTACTGTCTTGTGTCTATAATATAGGAAGTAAAGGTAAATCTCCCCAAATCTCCCCAAAATAACACACATGAAATAAAACTGTGGTTTTCCTTGTCAAAATATTTTATTAAGGCATACAGAGGGTATCATACATACAATCTTGATTATGCTTATATTAACAAACGTAATAATTCCTTTATTTTCCAAAAGCTAGATTTTTGTTAATTTTAAAGGAGGTTGCTTAACAAACTAAACATGCAATGTAACAATATTTTAGTTCCTTTAAGAGGTTTGCAAGTAGTATATGTTTCCGTAAAACATTCTTATTGTCAATAAATTCATAACGCCTAGAAGATTTAAGTTATGATGGAGATATGGAATATAAATTCAAACAATGTTCTTATGTATACCCGATGAAATATTTATAAAAAGGAAGGAAAATGAAACGAACATATACATAATAAAGAAAAAAATAGTGGTGAAAGAAAGATAGAAGAGGAGAGGAGAGGAGAGTAGAGTAGTGTAGAAGTCCGTGGGGTTAGACCCAGATCCGCCGCCGCTACTATAGATAATTCATTTAAATCCTTTGTATCAGTTACCATGGTAAGAGAACTTTGGTGTCAAAGGTTGATGGACTAATGTAATTGATCCAGGGTTGCCACAATTTTTCAAATTTGGGGATCGTGTCCATATCTATCGCAGTCATTTTAGCATATGTCATCGCACTATTCATTCTAGTCTTTGATTCGTGTATATTTAATTGGGTTGATTTCCATGCTTTTGCTAATGTTTGTTTAGCTGTTGTAAAAAGTTGTACTAATAATTTAAATTGCATATGTGTTATGCTTTCTGGTTTCAGGTTAAGTAGAGCTATTCCCGGGTCAAATGGGATTGTCTTATTAAGCATTTCAGATGCCATTTTAAAGAGTTCTTTCCAGAATTTTTGTGCTGTTGGACACGACCACCAAACATGAAACTGTGTCCCTGTCTCTGTACATCCCCGAAAACATTGTGCTGAATAATTTGGAACATATTTCGCTATTCTTGCAGGCACAAGGTACCATCTAGTTAGTAGTTTATAATTAGCCTCAACCGCTAATATATTAGGGGAGGCCGATTTAGTTGTTATCCATATTTGATTCCATTCTGAGTTTTCTAATTCTCTTTGTAAGTCTCCTTCCCATTTTCGAGCGTATTGTGGTTTGCCCCCGTCTTCTTGTGTCAGTAATTGAGAATATAAGGCAGATATAGCACCCTTTGTGTGTGGGTCTTTCTTACATATTGTTTCAAATTTAGTCATTTGGGATGTTTGAGTAGAAGAATTTAAAAATGGTGTGAAGAAGTTTTTTATTTGAAGATATCTGAATAGTTCTGATTGTGGTAAGCCGTAAGTTTTACATAGGGTCGGAAATGGGATAAACGATGATGTTGACACAAAATTATACATATAAAGAATGTCTCTAGAGTCCATTCTCTAAAAGTTTTGGGGTAGACCCATGCTGGATAGAATGCAGGATTTTTGTAAAATGAGAGTAGCGGATTATGTAAAGATTGTAGTTGATATTTAATTTTCGACCTATCCCAAAGGGAGATAAAATGTTTGGTGATAGGATTTTGTATATTTTTGCGGTGTTTTGGGGGGATCCAAAGTAAGTTCGAGACTGAAATTGGATCACTCTCAGCAGCTTCTATTAATACCCATAATGGGATTTCTTTTTTTGCATGGTATTTACTGAGGCTAGCGACGAGTGCTGCCTTATAGTAACTTGCAAAGTTGGGGCAGCCTAAGCCCCCTTGTAGTTTGGGTAAGAAAAGTGTGCTTTGTTGTATTCTCGGTTTGGTAGAACCCCAAATGAACTTTGATACTTTTTTCTGTAGTATCCTTAGATAATATGCTGGTATCGGGATTGGCAAGACTCTGAATAAGTATAGAATTTTTGGCAGTATCATAATTTTTACCGCATTTATTCTTCCCATCCATGATATTGGGAGGTGTGCCCAAGAGTTCATTAAGTTTGTTAGATGTTTCAATATCTGTGGATAGTTATGAGAGAATAAATCCGAGAGAGATGCTGTCAGTTTGATACCTAGGTATGATATTGCTCCCTCAGTCCATGCATATGGGAGACCTATTTTGGCGGCCGATAATTCAATACTTGATAGAGATATGTTCATTATTGAACTCTTCTTGGAATTGATAACTAGGCCTGAAAGAGTGGCAAATTTATTAAGAATTGGGGTTAGGTTAGGACCAGATATTTGTGGGGATGAAAGAAATAGGAGGATATCATCTGCAAATAAGCATAATTTGTGCTGGTAACCTCCTACTTCTATTCCTGTTATTGTGGGTTCTAGTCTAATTAGTTGTGCAAGTGGTTCTATGAGTAAAGCGAATAGTAATGGTGAGAGTGGACAGCCTTGTCTTCTACCCCTCTCAATATCAAATGGTTCCGATCTATATCCTGCATATCTTACGTACGCTTTTGGCTTATCATAAAGTGCTTTGATCCAAGTCATAAAATTTGGGCCAAAACCCCATTTTTGTAATGTATAGGTCATGTAAGTCCAGGATACTGAATCAAAGGCCCTTCTGATATCGAGAGAGAGAAAGCAGGCAGGAATTTTACGTTTTTTCGCTATTTGTGCTAAGAGAACTGCTCTTCTAACATTATCTCCTGCTTGGCGTGAGGGCATGAATCCTACCTGATCACGATGTACTAGTGTTCCTATAATTGAGTTTAAACGTGTTGCTAGTATTTTTGTCAATATTTTAATATCCACATTTAACATGGAAATGGGACGGTAGTTACTGCTGAGTGTATCATCCGTGTGTGGTTTTGGAATCATACATATAATTGCTGTCAATGATTCTTGCCTAAATGTTTTTGTTTCTCAATATTTTATTGTAAGCTTCTACCAGCATGGGGGAAAGAATATCCCTGTATGTTCTGTAGTATAATGATGAGTAACCATCTGGCCCAGGTCTTTTATTTATTTTTAATTCCTTTATGGCTGCGTTGACTTCATCCTTTGAAACTGTTTTTTCTAGCAATGTTTTTTGAGATTCCGTCATTTGTGGGAGGTTAATTCGTGAGAAAAATGAATCTGCTTCAGAGGTGTTGAATGGATTTGTTTCCTTGTATTGAGTTTTTAGATATGTGCTGAATTTTTGGACTATTTTTTGTGGATTGCAAGTGTATATATTATTGGCTAATTTGAGCTTGATAGGTTTATAGGATCTATTGATGGATTTTAGTGCTTTCGCTAGGAGTGTACCTGGTTTATTAGATTTCATATAAAATGAATGATTAGTTTTACGTAACATTTTTTCTGCTGAATCTGTGAGGAAGAGGTCATATTCTAAGCGAGTTTTCTCGAGATGTGTTTTTGCAGTGGGGGTAGGATTATTCTGAAAGGCCATAAATGCAGTGTTAAATTATTTTTCTAATTTTTGTGCGAGTGTTTTACGTTCTCTTTTCAGGATCCCTAATTGTTGTTGACAAATTCCCCTGAGTACTGGTTTATGTGCTTCCCAAAGTGTGAGTGAAGAGATTTCTGGGCTAGTGTTATGCTTCAAGTAAGTTATTAGCTCACGTTCTATATGTGTGCGGTAAGAAGGGTGTTTGAGTAGCACATCTGGAAGGTACCATGATGGATCATGCGATTTTGGCAGAATAGAGGCTATGGTAGTATATACCGCATCGTGGTCTGACCATGGGATGGGGAGAATGGTTGAAGATGTTATCTCTGGGGCCATTCCTATTGTTATGAAAATATGGTCTATTCTGCTGAATGTTTGATGAGGATTAGAGTAGTAAGAGTAGTTCCTTTTCGTTGGGTTAGATTCTCTCCAAGTGTCAATCAAATTGTACTTAGATAGAAGCTGAGGGAGTGACCATTTGGATTGGTGATTTGTTGGGGTATAAGGTGATCTATCGAGGAATGGTAGAAGGACAGTATTTGAATCCCCACACACAAAAAGTGTTCCTATCTTATGTGTGTTAATAACTTGAAAAAGATGGGATAAAAATGGTAAGGGTTTAAGGTTAGGAGCGTAGTAGGAGACAATAGTTACTGCTGTGTCCATGATATGTCCCGTTAGGATGAGATAACGACCTTCTGGGTCTTTTATTTCAGATTGCAACGTAAATGGAGTGGTGCGGTGAAATGCTATAAGCGTACCTCTCTGTTTTGTGTTGGCTGAGGCTGTGTATACTTGTGGGTAGGAGTTACTGAAAAATTTAGGAGTAAGGGTTGGTGTAAAATGCGTTTCTTGCAAGCACACAATATGAGCTTTCTTACATTGGAATGACCTAAAGGCTTTAGTGCGTTTTTGTGGCACATTAAGACCTTGGACGTTCAATGAGATAATATTTAATGGGGCCATGGCAAGTGATACAACAAGCTAATCTTACCTGTAGCCTTACTGCAACGGTCTCCGGGTCCAACCCACACGGATAAGAGAGAAAGAAAGTAAAGAGAGGATCTCGAGTGATCCGACTTAAATGAAAAATAAGAAATAGATATGATTATACAACATATAAACATTTTAAATATGTTAATGCATTCATTGTTTGCCCGTGAACGGGGGTAAAGCCCCCCCTCAGGGGACAAGGAGCTTTCGTCGAATCCCCGCATATTAGTGCGAGGGCCCGAGGAAAGCTTGGTGGGGCACATGTGGTTTCCGTGCTATGGGGTGCCGCCCTATATATAATTAAATATAGAATAAAATGAAAAAATAAAAAATGTATATATATACATCGTAGTGATGTATGATTCTAAGCCCTATTTATACTTGTATAAGTTGTCTAAAACTAGTACTTAATCAAACGGATAGGGAGAAAAATTAAAACCTTTAATAGCTTACCTAGGAGATACAACCTATTAACTTTAACTAAGTTGATTCTAAAAGATTACCTTAGTGTGTAAATGCATATCTAGATGAAGAGAATCTGTTTGTTAAATAAGAACTATTTTTCTATTCACTTCAATCTTTAACTAATAAGTAGTTACTCAGAACCAATAATTTTTAACTAATTAATTTTCTATTCATATTGAGACCTGTATTGCATAGTAAATATAAATGAAATATAATTGAAGATACTTAAAAAAAAAAAAAAAAAGTGTGGTGGTGGGGGGGGGGGGGGGGGGGAATAATAAAAAAAAATGTTACTTTTAAGTAGAGATAAGAGAAATGTCTCTATAAAATGTTTCCGATGAGGTTTTCAAAGTTCTTCAGTCTTGTGGTTTGGCTTGTATGTGTTGAAGCAGGGGTCTTTGAGTAATCAAGGTGTTTCTATTACTGGTATTCTTTGGTGGATTTGTCACTTTCACATATTATATTTCTTTCAGTCCATTGTGTCTTCTTGGCCTTGGGAAGAGGGTGTGAAGCGTCCTCTTTTGTGCACTTGGGTGCTTCCATTTTTGGACTCTGAGTGGGATGCTTTGTGCTTGGTGGGGATTGAGGCTAATCTTCTCTGTGATGCTGTTGATGTGTGTCTTTCAATCAAATTAAGGTCCTGGAGTGCTTGTTGCAGTTCTTCTGGTGTTCTACATGTGATTTTAGTACCTTGGTAGGTGAAACGTAGGGCAAAAGGAAAGCTCCATTGGTATTTCACATTGTGACGCTGTAGTTCCTGTATTTGCGGTTTCATTGCCCTTCTTTTAGATATTGTCAATTGAGATAAGTCTGCAAATATTTGATAATTGTGTCCTTGAAAGACTAAATTATTTTGTTCCCTTGCATTATTCATTATCTGTTCTTTAGTTTTATAATAATGAAATTTTGCTATCACATCTCGCGGTGGTCCTTCAGATTTTTTGGGCATCAGAGCCCTGTGCACTCTATCCAATTCCATTCTTTCTATTGGTATGCTTGGCATTAATTCTTGGCATAGTGCTGTTATTGTTGATTGCAAGTCTATTATAGATTCTGGTATTCCTCTAAAGCGCAGGTTAGACCTTCTTGCACGGTTCTCAAAATCCTCCAGCTTATTTTGAAGAGTAATATTATCTTCCTTCAAATTCTCTATTTCAGATTGGTGGTCTATTGTAGCATTTTCAATCTCCTCAGCTTTAATTTCTAGTGCTGCAGTGCGGTGTCCCAATTCTCTGATTTCTTTAGTTAAGTTGTTGGTAATTTGTTCTGATGTCTGCCTCAGTGCTTTGTGAAGCATTTTTTCAAATTGTTTTAAAATATTTGGGGGTGTAGGAATTTCTTTTGTTAATGGTTGTGACTGATAAACTTCAGCCTCTGAGTCAGAGTCTCCTGTGAAAATATGCTGTGCCTTTGTAAGCTTGCCTTTCTTCTCTGAGGTAAGCGTGTCTGAGGTGACAGGCGCCTTTTTCTGTGAGGAATTCCTCGCTAGTACTCCGCTAATGGGGTTCATTTTTGTCTTATTGCGGGCTCCTCCATAAACCATTCTCCTTCCAAAATGTACCCCTCACCTCTGTGAATCTTTAGACAGCTTTTCCAGTTATTTTGGAATGTCGGGCTGTTTCTATCTTGTGGCTTTGTCCCCCTCACGGAGCGGAGCTCTAGTCAGGCATTACCGTCCCGCTAGCCTCCGCGCATGCGCCCCTTATAAAACTGTGGTTTTAATTATATTTTTGTTTAGATATACTTTAAGCACAACTGCATTGTTTGCTTGTCCATAATAAAGGTTCATTCATATGTTTCACCTGTTACATAAAATTGCTCTTTAATTTTCCAGTGAAAGAAAAATAAGGATAAAAGACTGATGAGGCGGCACAGATGGGCACTGATGTATGGCACAGATGGGCACTGATTTATGGCACATATGGGCACTGATGAGGTGGCACAGACGAGGTGGAACAGATGGGCACTGATTGGTGGAACAGATGTGCACTGATTGGTGGAACAGATGTGCGCTGATAAGTTGGCACAGGTGGGCACTGATGAGGTGGCACAGGTGGGCACTGATGAGGCGACACAGGTGGGCACTGATGAGGTGACACAGGTGGGCACTGATCACTGGTGGCACAGGTGGGCACTGATGGCACAGGTGGGCACTGATCACTGATGGCACAGGTGGTCAGATTGGTAGATAGGCACAGCACAGGTGGGCACAGATCCCCAACAGGCACTGTGGTACCAATGGGGTACTGTATGGACACTGTATGGGCACTGTAATCACACTTTTAACTCACAGCTCGCTCTCCCTCCTCACACGCGGTCTCTGTGTGAGGAGGGAGAGCCGGCAATGAGACATGTTTACATTTGAGATCATCTCTCATTGGCCACGCCGATCGCGCTGTAAATAGCCGCTGTGATTGGCTATTTACAGCAATCTGTGATTGGCTGTGTCCAAGGGACATGGCCAACACAGAAGTTCCCCAAAGCGCGCTCGGGAGCGCGCGCGGGGAGCGAGGAAAGGGCCAGACGTCTATTGACGTCCTCCCGACATTCTAGGTCCACGCTGTAGCCGTCTTTCGGCTATAGCGTGGGCCTGTAGCGGTTAATATATGGACACTTACCTGTCCAGGGCACCCGCAATGTCGCCATCTTCGGTAAGGGAATCAGGAAGTGAAGCCTTGCGGCTTCACTTCCTGGTTCCCTACTGTGCATGCGCGAGTCGCGCTGCACGATCCCACTAGTCCCTGCTGTCTTCTGGGACCTGTGTGTCTCCCAGAAGACAGCGGGGGGGGACGGAGTAGGCGCCGGACATGATCTATGTGATCCACAGTGATCCACAGTGATCTATGCCCGGAAGTGGGAGCAAATACCTGTATTAGACAGGTATCTGCTCCTTCCTCCCCCCTGAAAGGTGCCAAATGTGACACCGGAGGGGGGGGGAGGATTCCAAAAAGCAGAAGTTCCCTTTTGGGTGGAACTCTGCTTTAAGGATGAAGAAGATTTTTTTATAATAATGGATTTTCATATCCACAGGTCATCAGGTTCCTTTTGCTTACTTTGTAGTACACTGTGAAAAACATGCAGGTCAATGGTGGTATGTACTGAACACTAGAAGAGTAACTCATCTGTTAAAGTAAAGCAAGCAACCAATGTTTACATTCTGCAATATTGAAGATGTTTTGATGATATAAATATAGATTTAGATGCATCAAGTTAACCTTGTTATGGGGTTTTTCTGAAAAAGTTAGTAAAAAAAGCCCAACTCGAGGGGATCATATTCTAGACCTAGTGCTGATATTGAGGTGAGAAAAAATGTTCTAGTGATCCCGATTCCGGAGCGTCTTTGATTTGATAATAAAACAAAAAAAGATATACAAAAACAAAGGTTTTTGAAAGGACAAATTTTGCTGACATGCATTAATTACAAAAAAAATAAAACATTTAAAGTTTGCAGTAGAAAAAGGACAGGGGTCAGTAATCAGTGGGCACTGTTAAAACCTACCATCCTGGAAGTAATTATATTATACAGTATGTCATATACAATATATATATATATATATATATACACAGTATCTCACAAAAGTGAGTACACCCCTATTATTTTTGTAAATAGTTTATTATATCTTTTCATGTGACAACACTGAAGAAATTACACTTTGCTACAATGTAAAGTAGTGAGTGTACAGCTTGTATAACAGTGAAATTTGCTGTCCCCTCAAAATAACTCTACACAAAGCCATTAATGTCTAAACCGCTAACAACAAAAGTGAGTACACCCCTAATTGAAAATGTCCAAATTGGGCCCAAAGTGTCAATATTTTGTGTGGCCACCTTAACCCTCTTGGGCATGGAGTTCACCAGAGCTTCACAGGTTGCCACTGGAGTCCTCTTCCACTCCTCCATGATGACATGACGGAGCTGGTGGATGTAAGAGACCTTGTGCTCCTCCACCTTCCGTTTGAGGATGCCCCGCAGATGCTCAATAGGGTTTAGGTCTGGAGACATACTTGGCCGGTCCATCACCTTCACTCTTAGCTTCGTTAGCAAGGTAGTGGTCGCTTTGGAGGTGTGTTTGGGGTTGTTATCATGTTGGGATACTGTCCTGTGGCCTAGTCTCCGAAGGGAGGGGATCATGCTCTGCTACAGTATGTCATAGTACATGTTGGCATTCATGGTTTCCTCAATGAACTGTATCTCCCCAGTGCCGGCAGCACTCATGCAGCCCCAGACCATGACACTCCCACCACCATGCTTGACTGTAGACAAGACACACTTTTTTTTGTTCTCCTCACCTGGTTGCCACCACACACGCTTGACACCATCTGAACCAAATAAGTCCATGTCCTTAGTCTGCTTGTCTTCAGCAAACTGTTTGCGGGCTTTCTGTAGAAGAGCCTTCATTCACACTGGTTTTACATCAGAACTGAAGGCGGACACGAGGGAGGAGTCTAGCAATGACACAGGCTTCAAGCCGCAGTAGCACATAGACGAGACACCCGGTCTCCAGCCCGGCTCCAGGAGAATGAACTGCCGAGATTGACCGCCCTCTCACCGCAGCGTAGCCGACCCCCCCCTGAGCCAAACTCGTGCAGCTGAGCCCTATGCGCGGATTACCGTGGACCGTACATGGAGGAAAGAATAGCTAGCCAGCTCCCCGAGACAGGGGGCTCTCTGGTGGGGGCGTCTCCTCACGGCCGGCAGCCGAGCAGGGACGCGCCAAGCGTGGAGGGCCCGGGAAGATCCGGTCGGAGCAGCAATTAGGAGCATCCATGGTAAGCCCGCAATGCATGAGGAAACCAAGGGACCCCCCTCATTACATTGGACTTCTGCTGTTGGCAATTCACCGTGCCTTCACTTATCAGCGCTGACCCCTCTTAGCCTCTCTGAAGCCTTGGAAGTGGTGAGTACAACACAATAAATGTACAGAAAAACTGTCCAAATTCGCTTGTTTTTGCTGGGTTACTAAAGAACAGTACAAAAAACATTGGAAACTGCTACTATTACCACCATTGCTTATATTGGCCTGCTCTGTTCCCCCCCTGAAGTGAGGCATTGGAACTGGGGCTGGCAGCGAGCAACATATAAACTTTTTTTTTATATCTTTTGTGTGTTTGGTGGGCCTCCTTGTTGCTGCTTTGCCAAAGTACCCCTCTGTGGTGTGCGGAAAAGAAACCGTAAACAGGTAGCAGTTACTAAGTGCAGAAAATGTGCCACTCATTACCTGCCTATACCCTCTGGTGAGATACGGCACTAGTAGTGAGTATTACAAAAGTAACAAATGAAATCTTATTGCTGTTGGGCCGTCCTCTAAAGATGAGCTGAACTGGGGCCATGAACTGCGAAAGGTAAACTGTCAGAGGTGGCATTTTACATTTTTTTTTGCTTGCTGGCGCTGGCACTGGGCGGCGGCGGAACAGTGTACTAGCAGTGAGTTCACAGAGTACACAGAAAATCTGATACTATTGCTGATAATACTGCTAGCCTCTACATGTATGTATAATGCTGGATGAGAAACGCATAACAGATGCAATAAATACAGAGACTTAGCAGACACAAACAAGCTGGGACCCGAGTATTTCTTAGAGTATATATTTTTTTATTTTTTTTCTCTCTCTCTCCTGGCTGTCTATACTGACATTTTTGTGATATTCACCGTCCTGAGCTGTACTAGCGTGGAATATAGAGGTGGGCTCTGCAGGGCGTCCAGGAGGGATATATCAGGCCCTTAGAAAGAGGCACAGCAACAGGCAGCAGGGTGGAACATAGCAGAGGCTATAAGGCTATAAGGCCCCAAGAACAGAGCCCAGAAGAAACACCCCGAGTACACTATCTCCCCCCCCTAAAAAACATCGGGGAGATAGACTAACAAACTGTGAGGATTCGGGAGATAGCTGAGAAATCAGAGGAAAACTAAAATTTAGCACACTGAAGGGACCAACAGAAATTCACGGATACCTACACTATATAACTTCTGACATAAATGTGTAGGCAACAGCAGCAGGAAAGTGAGATATCGAACACACAGCAAGCGGCATCCATAGAGGCCCACACCACAACACCTTAAAACAAAAGAAACAAACATAAGAGGAAGGAGAGGGAGGTGAATTGAGAAAGTTAAAAACATGAGTACGAGGGGAAAGGGAGCAAGAGGGGGAGCAACCCCAAAATCCCCACGTCTAAGTCTGATCCCTAGCCTGGGCCCAATGAATAAATATGTAACCCATGGTGGAAATGGAGATAAACAGACAGTGGAAAAGCAGCAAGGAGTTAAAAGTAACCAGACAGACAGCAAGGAGAAGAAGAAAGAAAAAAAGAAACACAGAGTAAAAACTCTGCAGAGACTGATACATTATCAGAGTCCAGAATAGACCAAGAGGCCGAAGTAGAGCCTGAGCAGAGAAAAGAGGAGGAACAACAAAACAAGGCGCTATTACCAACAAAAATAGAAATAGGGGGCATGTTTGAGAAAAATCTCTAAAAGTGCAAATAGAGGTAATACAGGAAAATATGGGGTTCATGCGTGAAAGAGTGGAGGAAGTGGAAAACAAACAACAGTAAACGAACAAATAAAGATATGGAGCGGGATATGGGGACCTGGACTCGTTGCCTGTTCTGGCACCATCTCTCCAGTAATAGTGGAGAGGGGACTGACTGTGCCAAGCAGAACTCCACCTCAGGCCTAGGAGTGCAGAAGAGCTAAAGGAGGTTTAAAAAAAAAATAGCCTGCACTAAGACCATGAGGTGGATGGGTAGAGGGATGGATAGGTGGGGGGAGGGGGGTGGAAGGGAGGAATTAGGATCTGTACATCTCAGGAAAAAAAAAGAGAAAAGAAAAAAGAAAAATCTTACATGAGGGACGTAAATTTCATCACATATAACGTGAGAGGTCTTAACTCCCCAGAAAAAAGGCATATAGTGTTAAGGGAGTTGGAAAGGTACTCCGCAGAAATAGTCTTCCTACAGGGGACACATTTAGCACTAGATTCCAACACAAAAATATACTCCTGTGCGATCCCAACCTGGTACTATGGAGACTCCACAAACAAAAGAGCAAAGGGAGTAGCTATAGGCGTAGGGAGGAACATAAGCTTTATAGTTGAAGAAAGAAGAGTGGACCCAGAGGGACGCTACTTGTTCTTAAAAGGGAATCTTCAGGGGAAAAAATACACATTAGCAAATGTATACTGTCCTAATAGCCACCCTAAAAAATATCTTAGTAGGATCTTAAATGCCCTAATGGACTTTAAACAAGGTCATGTAATTCTTTCTGGAGACTTTAATTACTCAATGGAATACATGCTCGATAGTACGTGTGGTGCACCGATACGAGATTGTAAACAATTAAAATTGGTCAAGAAAAAAATATATAATCATCAACTAGTAGACCCGTGGAGAGTGGTATATCAAAGTAAAAAAGATTATACTTATTATTCATCGGTCCACGACACGTACTCAAGATTGGATTACATGCTGGTTGATCATGGGCTCTTGGAATTTATAATGGACGCCAAGATAGGAGTAATATCAATCTCAGACCACGCCCCAGTAATAGTAAAAATAAGATTTAATAATACAGAACAAAAAAAGGGTATATGGAGATTGAATGAGGACCTCTTAGAAAATAAAGAAGTAGGTGAGATAATATCGAAGGAAATGTAAGAATATTTCAGAATAAACAATACACCAGACATAAGTGTGGCAACAATATGGGAAGCTCACAAGGCACTTATAAGGGGTAAGTTATTCTCCATAGGGGCGGTGAAAAAAAAGGAAAGAGATTTGAATAGGAAAAACCTGTTGAAAGAATTACAAGACCTGGAACAAAAATATAAAAAACAGCTAGAGGAATACATCAAACGATAGTAATTAAGCGGGGTCAACTCAGAGATCTGATGGAACAAGAAACCAGAAAAGTATTTAAAAATCTAGCAAAGGAAAGGTATAAGTGGGGGAACAAGCCCGGGAAATATTTAGCAAGAATAGCAAAAGAGAAAAAAAACGTAAACTACATAGATAAAATAAATAACCAGAGAGGGGAGTTGAAATATAAAACGTATAAAACAGGCGGGTTTTTTAGCAGGAAGGGAGGGGAGAGATAATAGTATAAGAACTCTATTACTAATGCGGAAAGGGAAGGATAAGAAACCCCCAGTCGTACTCATGTCAATAGATGCTGAAAAAGCATTTGACCGAGTCGACTGGGGGTTCATGATGGAGACACTCCGTAGTTTAGGACTGGGACCCAAATATATGAGATGGATTAAAAATCTATACGCCCACCCTACGGCCAGAGTAAAGGTTAACGGGAGTGTGTCGTCTGTATTTGAGATGCATAATGGAAGGAGACAGGGGTGCCCGCTCTCACCCCTCTTGTATGTGTTGGCACTTGAACCATTATTGGAAAATATACGGAACAGTCAGGATGTAGAAGGAGTGAGATTGGGAGAGGAAGAACATAAGGTGGCTGCATATGCAGACGACATACTCCTATACCTAACAAAGCCAAGGATATCACTGCCCAACGTAGTAAAAGAAATAAACAAATATGGTGATCTCTCAAATTTCAAGATTAATCCAATCAAAACGGTGATGCTAAACCTAGGAGTAGATAAGAAAGAAGAAAGGCTACTACAGAAAGAATTTCCGTTTACTTGGGAGATGAAAACATTAACATATTTAGGAATTAAAATAACACCAACATTAGAAGAACTGTACCCGGTTAACTTCATCCCTTTAATAAACAAAATTAAATCGGAACTAAAAAATACCTTTAGGAGACCCATTTCTTGGACAGGAAGGATCAACATACTGAGAATGATGATCCTACCGAAAGTGACATACAGGCTGCAGATGCTTCCAATAGACATACCACAGTCTTTCTTTAAGGTACTGTATTTATTGGTGTATAACACTCACTTTTTTACCCTGAAAATAGAGGGTAAACTGTGCCTGCGTGTTATACGCAGGGGACTGTGAAAAGTTTTTTTCATGAAACTTCCCTCTTAAAGTTAGGGTGTGTGTTATACGCCGATAAATACGGTAATTAAATCCATGATTCTGAAGTATGTATGGCAGGGTAAAAAGGCTAGGATAAATTACGCACTGTTAACCTGAGGGAAAAAAAAAAGGGGGTATGGCTTAACCAGATATAAAGAAATACCATAAGGCAATCATATTAGCAAGATTAGCGGAATGGGCAAACCCGTATACAAAAAAAAAAATGAGTACAAATGGAAAACACATTAAGTAAGACACACTTACAAAAAAGTATATGGATTCCACTGAAATTTAGAACACTAGGCACAGATACACATTATATAACTCGGAATGTACTAAAAAAATGGGATACACTGTACCGACATGAAAAATGGAAATACAATTTTCCATTAATACCTTTAGCGGGCACAGAGTTTTTAAGGCCAGGAAATGGGACAAGAATGGGAAAACAATTGGGAACTGCACAATTAAAGGATATTATCACATTAAGCAAAATAAGGTCAAAAAAAGATTTAATTACGATACACGGGTGGAACCAGCTAGGCGACTGGGAGTATCTCCAGTTAAAACACTTAGCACTATACCACAACCCATTAGAAGTGAAAGCGCACTAACTTCAATAGAAAAGATATGCAGTAAAAAAGAGCCCTTGAGGCATGGTATATCACAAGTATACAAAATATTAACAGACCTAGAAACGGAAGGACCATTACCATTCTTAGAAAAATGGGGACAGGATCTGGGTAAAGAACTAGAGGAAAAGCAAATGATTGAATCAGTATATAGTTTTGCATCAGACATAACCACAACTGAAGTAAATTACAAGAGTATGGTAAGATGGCATTTGACCCCAGAGAGAATGAATAAAATCCATCCTAGTAACTCCCCGCTTTGCGGGAGGGGGTGTAAGCAGGTAGGAACAACAATACATATGTGGTGGGAATGTCCAATAATAAAAGAGTACTGGGAAGAGATTCTGGCATACATCGAGGTAGTAACCGGGGAATTTTTTTTACAAAATGCTTGGACATGCTTGTTCCATGGCACAAACAAAACAAAAAAGCAATACGGAAAAAAGTTGGTCCCACCCCTGATCAACGCGGCAAAAGGGTTCATTCCAAAAAATTGGTTATCAATAAAAAAACCCCATAAAAGAATGGATACAGAAGGTGGATTACATCTCGGATATGGAATACCTGAGTCAGGGAGAGCAGGGAAGGGGGGAAAGCTATAGAGTAAGATGGGAAAAATGGAGAATTTTCAAACGTTCAGATAAATATGTGCAGGGAATGATAGGGTAAGATAAGAAATAAACTAAAGTAAGAAAGGAAGATGACAGATCGGGCGGGAAGGGAAGAAGAGGGTAGGGAACAGGGGAGGGAAGGGGAGATAGGGGGGGGGTGAGAAGTGGGTGGGAAGTGGGGAGGAGAAGGAGGAAAAAGAAAAGGGAAAGAGTAGAAATATGCAAGTTCACCCATTTTTGTATTAGTGTTTCATTATTACACCAATGTGGGTGTCTGTTGTACATGTTTAATAATTTTCCAATAAAGAATAAATATAAAAGGAAAAAAAAAGAAAAAAAGAAGAGCCTTCATTCAGGGACGACAGCCATTCAGACCAATTTGATGTAGTGTGTGGCGTATGGTCTGAGCACTGACAAGCAGACCCTATAACCTCTGCAGCAATGCTGGCAGCACTCATACGTCTATTTCCCAAAGACAGGCTCTGGATATGACACTGAGCACGTGCACTCAACTTCTTTGGTTGACCATGGCGAGGCCTGTTCTGAGAGGAACCTGTCCTGTTAAACCGCTGTATAGTATTGGCCACCGTGCTGTAGCTCAGTTTTAGGGTCTTGGCAATCTTCTTATAGCCTAGGCCATCTTGTGATGTAGAGCAACAATTCTTTTTTTCAGATCCTCAGAGCGCTCTTTGCCATGAGGTGCCATGTTGAACTTCCAGTGACCAATATGAGAGAGTGAGAGCGATAACACCAAATTTTACTCACCTGCTCCCCATTCACACCTGAGACCTTGTAGCACTAACGAGTCACATGACACTGTGGAGGGAAATGGCTAATTGGGCCCAATTTGGACATTTTCACTTAGGGGTGTATTCACTTTTGTTGCCAGCAGTTTACACATTAATTCTGAGTTATAGATTTTGCTTATGCTGTTGCACCAACTCATCATTGTTGGCCTCTTTGGGTCTTGCCACTGTCTCTGTATTAGTCTTTTAGCAGCATTTAGTAGCTGGGGAACTAAAGAATTCATATATATCTTGGTTGGTATTTTAAACCCGTGAAACAGGCATCCCCAAGGGTCATCTGGGGTTTCTAAGCTTGTAATATCCTTAATTGCTCCTCTTACCTCTCCCCAGTATTTTTTGATCTTGGGACAGGTCCACCATATACGGATCATGGTTCCTATCTCCTTACATCCCCGCCAACATAACTGCGATATCTCGCTTTGACATTTATGTGCCTTATCTGGTATTATATACCAGCGAGCCACACACTTATAATTTAGTTCTATCATGTTACAGTCAACTGACCTAGTATGTACCCTCTTCAATATTTGCCTCACCTCTAGGTCATTCAGCCGTGTCCCCAATTCTTTTTCCCACTTATTGATAAATGGCGGTGTTTCTTTCCCCTTCACAACCATCAATATTCTATATGTCTTTGAGATCACCCGCTTCTTTCCTGTAGCTATACATAATCGCTCCAGGGGAAGTAGGTTCTCGCCATTTCTAATTGGTTGGGGTAAAGTCTCTATAAAATGTTTCTGTTGGAAATACTGCCACCTATCAATCACCATTAGTGAATAAAATAGTGTGGCGCTCAAAGCAATAAAAACTTGTAATAGGTAAATGGCTACTTAAAGCAATAGAACCAACAGTGCTCTAATAACACAATGATAAATGTGAATCCGCTACATAGGATATTCATATGAATTGTCCTCCTTGCGAACTATGTGATATAACGTAAAGGTAAACTGTGAAAAATAGAATACAGTCCCAAATCACAAAATGTGTGTGATCATGGATGTCCTTCAATGGATAGCCTTGCCACAACGCAGACTGACAAAGGGACTTCAATGCAAATGATGAATCAAGCAAGGAGAAGACACTAGTTGTTATAGATGGGTACTCTTACCGCTGATGGTGGACCCACCTACCGTACGGCAGTGGGTCTTGCAGGCTTAGTGGTCACCAAGACCAGACGGGATATAGCTGGATGTCCTGGGTCCTCACTTGAACTCCAACCGGATAACTGGAGAGGCAGCTCAAACGATGGATTATTCTCACATGGGCCAGGTTCCACAGCAATCCGCGAAAAATATAAAGATGGAAGAAAACCAAAAAGACTCCAGATGGTGCAGGTCAATAAAAACCGATTGCCGGAATTTTATTAAATAAAAATAATATTGTCCAACAGTCATGCAGACAAATAAAAAGTGATCACGAGATAAAAATATTCAAAGCAATATGGGGTGCAGCGTCAGCAATCCCTACGCGTTTCGACTACTACAGTCTTCAACAGGGGCATGACGCTGTACCCCCCATATTGCCAACATTTATAAGAATTTCACATACTCTGACACACCCCGAAAGGGGTGGAGTCAAAACAGGAAATGACATAAGGTCTCACAATCTCAATACATAGTTTCATAATGTGCAACTGAAACAAATGAACTATATATATCAATTCAATAAAGCATTGGATAACCTGTATATTATACATATTACACATCAACAAATAAATCTGCCTCCATAACTTAAATCTAGGTATAGGGCTGAGGATCTAATCATGACACCTGTATGGAACTTACCCTAATGAGGGCAACGCCCATTATGATCTTCTCATTATCTAGATAGTCTGTATAGAATGATGTCCCAAGTTCACCACGGCATAAACCAGATTCCACAGGATGTCATGGTCCCACCTGACCGTAATCGTCACTGGGAACACCCTTATGTATAGCACTGGGGACACCTCAGCATTGGGGACACTCTAGCAATGCTGTGCCCCCATATAACATCCCCCAGAGTGCAATTTATACGTTGTACAACTAAGTCTAGTACACTATGTGCAATACCTCTATATTACCCCCTCTGGCGCTAAATCAGAGTCCCACTGGCGCTTCCCCTTGCAGCATCATCAGCAGATGTTTGCTGCAAATGTCTATGGGGACACCAGTGAGACGCTACGTGGCCGCGCTATGTCCACGCGCGCATCCCGTGCATGCGCACGTCGATGTTGTAGTCACGCGATCGCGTAACGCATCACGTGATACCGGCCGGCGTAAATTTATGGAGAGAGACATGCTTCACGTCTCGCAGGGGGGTTAAAGTAGTGCAACCGTCCGATGCGTCCTCTAGTGGGGATTAAACAAAATACATGTTCAAAATACATGTTGTATAGACGGTAGCAGGTGCTGATATAAATACAGCCCAAAAGCGCCTAGCTGACCCTCTTATACACATGTAAAATGGTGGTTCCTATTAAATTTTTTATTTTTTTTTATTTATCCATAGTTATTCATCAAGCAATTACCTGATGAGGGATAAATCTAACTCACCTCTTAATTGATGATGATACATTCAACAATTTCTTAATGGGGAATAGATCTAACTCACCTCATGTCTGAAACCTAATTTTCATGGTAAGGGGAATATCCAACTAATAGACCGATGAGCAGATACTATACCCCCATATATTAATGGTAGACCAATAATTGAATGTAACCCCAAATATTAGTGTTGCAAGGGGATCGCTAACAACAAAAGAAGAAGGAAAAAGGGAAAAGGGAGGGGCAAAGGAACTCACAATATAAACAAGGGCAGAAAAAATACGTGGATATATTATTCTTTCACCCGAGTCGCCTATAAAGGCACACACGGGGGATGCCTGCCCTATGGTCACCATTCCCCAAATATGGATACACGAGCCCAGGTGCCTCACGCCCGATTGATGAAACAGTTGAGATCCCACTCAACGTTCATACCATGGGGTGAGTAACACCTGAGCTCGTGTATCCAATAAGTTTCCAATCTCGAGACTCCCCGTAGGGAGGAATCTCCCCTCCAGTGGGGAACGAACCTGTCAATCACTTGAAACTGGGTGCCTCTAGGGTCCTTTGCATGATGTTCTAAATAGTGTCGTGACACCGTATGTTTGTCACATCCCTTACGTATTTTGGCCAGATGTTCATTGACTCGAATGGAAAAATTACGTATAGTGCGCCCTACGTATTGAAGTTTGCATGGGCATGTGATGAGGTACACGATGAATCGGGTAACGCAGGTAGTAAATTGTGACATAGTATAACTGCGTCCCGTGACACTGGAGCTAAATGTGTCTGTTTTGCGTCTCCCCAACGCATTAACCATGCAAACATTACATTTCCTACAAGGGTAATATCCATTGGCTTCCGGAAAGAAAGAGATCCTTTTGGGGGGGTCTATTATATTAGGGGCCACCTCCCCCTGAACAGAGCGTGCACCCCTAAAAATTACGCCAGCCCGCTCAGGCAGGGAAGGGCCCAAAGTTCTGTCACTTTGTAAGACCTTCCAGTGTCTATTTAGGATTTTCTTAATTTCCTTATGTTGGGTGGAATAAGATGTAAAAAAACACCATCTAAATCTATCCTCTTTAGCTTTCGCCTGTTTTTCAATTAGGAGGGATGGTCTTTCAATTGCCAATACAGAAGCAATGTCTGCATTTAACTGGACTGCTGAGTAGCCCCTATTGATGAATCTTTCCTTTAAAATCTGAGATTGGGCCAAAAAGTCCTGTTCTCGGGTACAGTTCCTCCTCAAGCGGAGGAACTGTCCACGAGGAACGGACTTCAACCATTGTTCGTGGTGGCAGCTATCGACGGGGATGTAGCCATTTCTGTCTGTTGGTTTAAAGTATGTTATAAATTCCAAACGGTCATTGGCAACTATGATTTCTAAATCTAGGAAATGTATCGACAAGGAGCTGGCCTCATATGTTAATGCAATACCACGATCATTAACATTAAGAGTCCTCATAAAGGTATCCAGTGATTCTCTCGTGCCCTTCCATAGGAGGAGGATGTCGTCTATATATCTAGCCCACAGGACTAATTCAGGTCTGTTAAGGGCATAGACGACATCCTCCTCCCACTGGGCCATGAAGAGGTTGGCAAGGCTGGGGGCATATTTGGCCCCCATTGCCACACCCCTAATTTGAGAGAAGAATGTTCCCTGGAACCAGAAGTAATTGTGCCTCGTGGCAAAGTTGAGCAACTCCATGATAAAGTTCCTCTGTAGTAAAGGCAGTGGGGAGTTTCTGGAGAGAAACAACTCCACTGCCCCCAAACCCAATTGATGTGGTATGCAGGTGTATACTGAAGCCACATCTTCAGTGACAAGAATCAAATCTCCATGGTGCCGAACTTTCTCAAGTAAATTAATAGTATCCTTCGTATCTTTCAGATAAGAGGGTATCGATTTCACCAAAGGCTGTAGAAAGAAATCGATGTACTTTCCAATGCGTGAAGTAACCGAGTCAATCCCGCTTACGATAGGTCGCCCTGGGGGATTGACTGGGTCCTTATGTACCTTTGGGAGGTAATAAATCACAGGAATACGTGGTGCAAGAGGCACCAGGTATTCCTGTTCTTTTTTATTTAGAACATTGAGAGAAAAACCCTTGTTGACAATATCAACGAGGGCCTTCTTGTATTTCAATGTAGGATGCCCAGGTAGGGGATGATATGTCGCTCGGTCCTCCAGGAGCCTATTCATCTCATTAACGTAGTTTATCTTATCTAGTACTACTATTCCACCTCCTTTGTCCGCAGGGCGGACAATAAGATTTTTATTACTGCATAAAGTTTTTAAACCTGCAGCAATAATAGGATCCTGGTGGACTCTTTTGGTGGGCAATTCATCAAGATCTTTTAATACCAAAGCACGAAAAACGTTAATGGAAGGAGCTGAGCTCACTGGGGGGTTTAACAAAGAGGGATTAGAAAGCCCTGAACGTACACTAGTGGACTGATTCCCTAATTGTGTAGAGGGAATAGATACTGAAGGCATAATAGACACCTCATCTTTCTTTTGGGCATCAGTTGATGGGAGTGCTAAAAAGTGCCTTTGAATGTTTAATTTTCTTATGAACTTTTGAAAATCAATAAAGGTGGAAAATTTGTTCAGTTTGCGCGGGGGAACAAACTTTAGACCTTTATCTAATACAGATTGTTCTTGAGGAGTGAGAACTGTAGAACTTAGATTAAAAATACCCGCACTTAATTTACCCTTGGTCTTTTTGCGCTGGATGCGCCGCCCCCCCCCCCCCTTGAGCCTCGTTTATACTTGGGCTTCTGGGGGTGTGGAAGGTGGGCTTGTGAAAACCCTGGTATTGTGGTGGACCAGGGTGATTGTAACTGTGACCATATACTGGTCTATGTAGTTCCTCACCCCACCCAGGGTTTGATTAGGAGTCGTAATACGGGTCATACGGGCCTTCGCCCTGTGGTAGAGTATAACGGTTCTGGGTAGGTATAGGTGTACCCTGTATATAATTCGTATTAGAACCAGATCCATTATCCCTCCAAGGTAAGGGAGTTCTCCCTGATGGATCTCTTGGATACATCTGACCCCTATCACCTTGTCCATAACCTCTACCCCGTTGAGGGTGACCTCTACCTCGGGGTACAGAACTATATCTACCTCGGCCTGGT
Organism: Rana muscosa; assembly: GCA_029206835.1. Lineage (NCBI taxonomy): Eukaryota > Metazoa > Chordata > Amphibia > Anura > Ranidae > Rana > Rana muscosa. The sequence goes on along the minus strand of JARGYO010005626.1, from coordinate 62,081,343 downwards.
TCATGAGGAGCCAAGGCTGGTATTTGTTTATTGTTCTTGGGTGTATGTGTACCACCCTTATTGTTCTGACCTCCTCGTAGAGATGTGGAGGGAGGTTCATAGACAAGAGTCCTATCTATAATTACATCAACTGGCTCAGAAAGATCCATGTTAGAAATATTTTCAGGGTTGTTTGTCTGATTGGCCAGTTTTTTCTGCCAGCCAAAGACTAAGTTTCCCTTATAGTCACCTGTATCTCGGTTGTACTTTTTTTGTTTCTTATTCCTCTGATCTTTCTCCTCCTTTTCAAGGATGGTTTTAAGAGCAGAGGAAAGAGATACATATTCAGGAGTACCACTAGAGGGAGAAAGCTTGTCTCTAATTTCCCTGATTTCTTTATCTAATGCGGACATCCTGACCCGCTTTTTCTCAATCAAAAAATTGAGAAGTTGTAGACCAGCATCATTAAAGTAATTAGCCCAGAGGATCATGTCTGACTCTCCCTGTTGAGGGGAGACATCCCACCTGAGACCTCTGGGTACCATCTTCTCCTTGGTATATTGCTCAAGAAACGCAGTGTCCCATTGAAGATGTAATTCTGAGATCATTGCGTTCTTTAGCCTAGCAAAGAGACCGCTTATTTCTGAGTCGGCGTTATGGATGGTAAAGACTCCCTGTGTGTTAAAGGACCTTGAGGCCCTGTATTCAAAAACATCCATTTATACACAGAAAGGAGAAAATGTATATAGTGAGCAGCAGTAAATAATGTGTCAAACAATACAACTGAATAAAAAAGGAAAATACTGCGCTAAACCAAAACAATGTGCATGCAAGCTGCCAACACTCAAACAAACAAAGTGTACAGGAATAGTGAATAAAATAGTGTGGCGCTCAAAGCAATAAAAACTTGTAATAGGTAAATGGCTACGTAAAGCAATAGAACCAACAGTGCTCTAATAACACAATGATAAATGTGAATCCGCTACATAGGATATTCATATGAATTGTCCTCCTTGCGAACTATGTGATATAACGTAAAGGTAAACTGTGAAAAATAGAATACAGTCCCAAATCACAAAATGTGTGTGATCATGGATGTCCTTCAATGGATAGCCTTGCCACAACGCAGACTGACAAAGGGACTTCAATGCAAATGATGAATCAAGCAAGGAGAAGACACTAGTTGTTATAGATGGGTACTCTTACCGCTGATGGTGGACCCACCTACCGTACGGCAGTGGGTCTTGCAGGCTTAGTGGTCACCAAGACCAGACGGGATATATCTGGATGTCCTGGGTCCTCACTTGAACTCCAACCGGATAACTGGAGAGGCAGCTCAAACGATGGATTATTCTCACATGGGCCAGGTTCCACAGCAATCCGCGAAAAATATAAAGATGGAAGAAAACCAAAAAGACTCCAGATGGTGCAGGTCAATAAAAACCGATTGCCGGAATTTTATTAAATAAAAATAATATTGTCCAACAGTCATGCAGACAAATAAAAAGTGATCACAAGATAAAAATATTCAAAGCAATATGGGGTGCAGCGTCAGCAAGCCCTACGCGTTTCGACTACTACAGTCTTCAACAGGGGCATGACGCTTTTTAAATGCCAACATTTATAAGAATTTCACATACTCTGACACACCCCGAAAGGGGTGGAGTCAAAACAGGAAATGACATAAGGTCTCACAATCTCAATACATAGTTTCATAATGTGCAACTGAAACAAATGAACTATATATATCAATTCAATAAAGCATTAGATAACCTGTATATTATACATATTACACATCAACAAATAAATCTGCCTCCATAACTTAAAACTAGGTATAGTGCTGAGGATCTAATCATGACACCTGTATGGAACTTACCCTAATGAGGGCAACGCCCATTATGATCTTCTCATTATCTAGATAGTCTGTATAGAATGATGTCCCAAGTTCACCACGGCATAAACCAGATTCCACAGGATGTCATGGTCCCACCTGACCGTAATCGTCACTGGGGACACCCTTATGTATAGCACTGGGGACACCTCAGCATTGGGGACACTCTAGCAATGCTGTGCCCCCATATAACATCCCCCAGAGTGCAATTTATACGTTGTACAACTAAGTCTAGTACACTATGTGCAATACCTCTATATTACCCCCTCTGGCGCTAAATCAGAGTCCCACTGGCGCTTCCCCTTGCAGCATCATCAGCAGATGTTTGCTGCAAATGTCTATGGGGACACCAGTGAGACGCTACGTGGCCGCGCTATGTCCGCGCGCGCATCCCGCGCATGCGCGCGTCGACATTGTAGTCACGTGATCGCGTAACGCATCACGTGATACCGGCCGGCGTAAATTTATGGAGAGAGACATGCTTCACGTCTCGCAGGGGGGTTAAAGTAGTGCAACCGTCTGATGCGCCCTCTAGTGGGGATTAAACAAAATACATGTTCAAAATACATGTTGTATAGACGGTAGCAGGTGCTGATATAAATACAGCCCAAAAGCGCCTAGCTGACCCTCTTATACACATTTAAAATGGTGGTTCCTATTAAAAAAAATTTTTTTTTTATTTATCCATAGTTATTCATCAAGCAATTACCTGATGAGGGATAAATCTAACTCACCTCTTAATTGATGATGATACATTCAACAATTTCTTAATGGGGAATAGATCTAACTCACCTCATGTCTGAAACCTAATTTTCATGGTAAGGGGAATATCCAACTAATAGACCGATGAGCAGATACTATACCCCCATATATTAATGGTAGACCAATAATTGAATGTAACCCCAAATATTAGTGTTGCAAGGGGATCGCTAACAACAAAAGAAGAAGGAAAAAGGGAAAAGGGAGGGGCAAAGGAACTCACAATATAAACAAGGGCAGAAAAAATATGTGGATATATTATTCTTTCACCCGAGTCGCCTATAAAGGCGCACACGGGGGATGCCTGCCCTATGGTCACCATTCCCCAAATATGGATACACGAGCCCAGGTGCCTCACGCCCGATTGATGAAACAGTTGAGATCCCACTTAACGTTCATACCATGGGGTGAGTAACACCTGAGCTCGTGTATCCAATAAGTTTCCAATCTCGAGACACCCCGTAGGGAGGAATCTCCCCTCCAGTGGGGAACGAACCTGTCAATCACTTGAAACTGGGTGCCTCTAGGGTCCTTTGCATGATGTTCTAAATAGTGTCGTGACACCGTATGTTTGTCACATCCCTTACGTATTTTGGCCAGATGTTCATTGACTCGAATGGAAAAATTACGTATAGTGCGCCCTACGTATTGAAGTTTGCACGGGCATGTGATGAGGTACACGATGAATCGGGTAACGCAGGTAGTAAATTAGAACTACATAGACCAGTATATGGTCACAGTTACAATCACCCTGGTCCACCACAATACCAGGGTTTTCACAAGCCCACCTTCCACACCCCCAGAAGCCCAAGTATAAACGAGGCTCAAGGGGGGGCGGCGCATCCAGCGCAAAAAGACCAAGGGTAAATTAGGTGAGGGTATTTTTAATCTAAGTTCTACAGTTCTCACTCCTCAAGAACAATCTGTATTAGATAAAGGTCTAAAGTTTATTCCCCCGCGCAAACTGAACAAATTTTCCACCTTTATTGATTTTCAAAAGTTCATAAGAAAATTAAACATTCAAAGGCACTTTTTAGCACTCCCATCAACTGATGCCCAAAAGAAAGATGAGGTGTCTATTATGCCTTCAGTATCTATTCTGTAACGTACCTTGGGTATGAGCCTGACGTGCGGAGAGGGACCTCCCGTACAACCCCGGCTCGGAGACCACTGGAGTGGGGACAGTGGTGGTAAGAGCACGGTGAGGTAAGGGTGCCTGTCTGATCCTCACTGCTTGGAGTGGTGGAGCCGAGTGGAGACTGGAACGGCTGGTTCCGGAAGCAGCGGATGCAGGTCAGCAGGTGCAGCTTGCAGAGCAGAGGATGCAGGTCAGCAGGTGCAGGTTTGCAGGGCAGGGATGCAGGTCAGCAGGTGCAGGTTTGCAGAGCAGGGATGCAGGTCAGCAGGTGCAGGTTTGCAGAGCAGGGATGCAGGTCAGCAGGTGCAGGTTTGCAGAGCAGGGATGCAGGTCAGCAGGTGCAGGTTTGCAGAGCAGGGATGCAGGTCAGCAGAGCAGGGATGCAGGTCAGCAGGTGCAGGTTTGCAGAGCAGGGATGCAGGTCAGCAGGTGCAGGTTTGCATTGCAAAGGATGCAGGTCAGCGTGTGCAGCTTGCAGAGCAGAGGATGCAGGTAAGCTGGTGCAGGTTTGCAGAGTCAGACAAGCCGGGTCATACACATCAAGGTAAACATCACAAGTGGCAGGCAGAGAGTAGTCAAAGTCCAGGCCGAATCTTGGCAACAGGCAGACTGGCAGATAACTGAGCAGGGTCAAACGAGCCGAGGTCAGGACTGGAGACAGAAGCGTGGTCAGGAAGCCGGGTCAAACACAGGAACAGGATACAAGCACAGAATCAGGAACTCAGGGAACAGAAGCAGATCAAACCGCAAGGGGCAACATCTCTGGAATGTCTTTTATAGGAAGTACATGGGAGGAGCAAGGGGTTCAGAGTTCAACAGTAATCAGACACCAAGCAGAGTAGTCTAATGGATCAGATAGGTTATCCAGCAGATCAGGCAGGGAACTGTCCAGCATCTCAGATAGCTCCGCTGGAAGAGTCAATGCCAGACACAGACGAGGTCCCAGGTTCAAGCCCAGCACGTCCCTGACATATTCCCTCTACACAATTAGGGAATCAGTCCACTAGTGTACGTTCAGGGCTTTCTAATCCCTCTTTGTTCAACCCCCCAGTGAGCTCAGCTCCTTCCATTAACGTTTTTCGTACTTTGGTATTAAAAGATCTTGATGAATTGCCCACCAAAAGAGTCCACCAGGATCCTATTATTGCTGCAGGTTTAAAAACTTTATGCAGTAATAAAAATCTTATTGTCCGCCCTGCGGACAAAGGAGGTGGAATAGTAGTACTAGATAAGATAAACTACGTTAATGAGATGAATAGGCTCCTGGAGGACCGAGCGACATATCATCCCCTACCTGGGGATCCTACATTGAAATACAAGAAGGCCCTCGTTGATATTGTCAACGAGGGTTTTTCTCTCAATGTTCTAAATAAAAAAGAACAGGAATACCTGGTGCCTCTTGCACCACGTATTCCTGTGATTTATTACCTCCCAAAGGTACATAAGGACCCAGTCAATCCCCCAGGGCGACCTATCGTAAGCGGGATTGACTCGGTTACTTCACGCATTGGAAAGTACATCGATTTCTTTCTACAGCCTTTGGTGAAATCGATACCCTCTTATCTGAAAGATACGAAGGATACTATTAATTTACTTGAGAAAGTTCGGCACCATGGAGATTTGATTCTTGTCACTGCAGATGTGGCTTCATTATACACCTGCATACCACATCAATTGGGTTTGGGGGCAGTGGAGTTGTTTCTCTCCAGAAACTCCCCACTGCCTTTACTACAGAGGAACTTTATCATGGAGTTGCTCAACTTTGCCACGAGGCACAATTACTTCTGGTTCCAGGGAACATTCTTCTCTCAAATTAGGGGTGTGGCAATGGGGGCCAAATATGCCCCCAGCCTTGCCAACCTCTTCATGGCCCAGTGGGAGGAGGATGTCGTCTATGCCCTTAACAGACCTGAATTAGTCCTGTGGGCTAGATATATAGACGACATCCTCCTCCTATGGAAGGGCACGAGAGAATCACTGGATACCTTTATGAGGACTCTTAATGTTAATGATCGTGGTATTGCATTAACATATGAGGCCAGCTCCTCGTCGATACATTTCCTAGATTTAGAAATCATAGTTGCCAATGACCGTTTGGAATTTAAAACATACTTTAAACCAACAGACAGAAATGGCTACATCCCCGTCGATAGCTGCCACCACGAACAATGGTTGAAGTCCGTTCCTCGTGGACAGTTCCTCCGCTTGAGGAGGAACTGTACCCGAGAACAGGACTTTTTGGCCCAATCTCAGATTTTGAAGGAAAGATTCATCGATAGGGGCTACTCAGCAGTCCAGTTAAATGCAGACATTGCTTCTGTATTGGCAATTGAAAGACCATCCCTCCTAATTGAAAAACAGGCGAAAGCTAAAGAGGATAGATTTAGATGGTCTTTTTTTACATCTTATTCCACCCAACATAAGGAAATTAAGAAAATCCTAAATAGACACTGGAAGGTCTTACAAAGCGACAGAACTTTGGGCCCTTCCCTGCCTGAGCGGGCTGGCGTAATTTTTAGGGGTGCACGCTCTGTTCAGGGGGAGGTGGCCCCTAATATAATAGACCCCCCCAAAAGGATCTCTTTCTTTCCGGAAGCCAATGGATATTACCCTTGTAGGAAATGTAATGTTTGCATGGTTAATGCGTTGGGGAGACGCAAAACAGACACATTTAGCTCCAGTGTCACGGGACGCAGTTATACTATGTCACAATTTACTACCTGCGTTACCCGATTCATCGTGTACCTCATCACATGCCCGTGCAAACTTCAATATGTAGGGCGCACTATACAAAATTTTTCCATTCGAGTCAATGTACATCTGGCCAAAATACGTAAGGGATGTGACAAACATACGGTGTCACGACACTATTTAGAACATCATGCAAAGGACCCTAGAGGCACCCAGTTTCAAGTGATTGACAGGTTCGTTCCCCACTGGAGGGGAGATTCCTCCCTACGGGGTGTCTCGAGATTGGAAACTTATTGGATACACGAGCTCAGGTGTTACTCACCCCATGGTATGAACGTTGAGTGGGATCTCAACTGTTTCATCAATCGGGCGTGAGGCACCTGGGCTCGTGTATCCATATTTGGGGAATGGTGACCATAGGGCAGGCATCCCCCGTGTGCGCCTTTATAGGCAACTCGGGTGAAAGAATAATATATCCACGTATTTTTTCTGCCCTTGTTTATATTGTGAGTTCCTTTGCCCCTCCCTTTTCCCTTTTTCCTTCTTCTTTTGTTGTTAGCGATCCCCTTGCAACACTAATATTTGGGGTTACATTCAATTATTGGTCTACCATTAATATATGGGGGTATAGTATCTGCTCATCGGTCTATTAGTTGGATATTCCCCTTACCATGAAAATTAGGTTTCAGACATGAGGTGAGTTAGATCTATTCCCCATTAAGAAATTGTTGAATGTATCATCATCAATTAAGAGGTGAGTTAGATTTATCCCTCATCAGGTAATTGCTTGATGAATAACTATGGATAAATAAAAAAAAAAAAAAAATTTTTTTAATAGGAACCACCATTTTACATGTGTATAAGAGGGTCAGCTAGGTGCTTTTGGGCTGTATTTATATCAGCACCTGCTACCGTCTATACAACATGTATTTTGAACATGTATTTTGTTTAATCCCCACTAGAGGGCGCATCGGACGGTTGCACTACTTTAACCCCCCTGCGAGACGTGAAGCATGTCTCTCTCCATAAATTTACGCCGGCCGGTATCACGTGATGCGTTACGCGATCACGTGACTACAACGTCGACGCGCGCATGCGCGGGATGCGCGCGCGGACATAGCGCGGCCACGTAGCGTCTCACTGGTGTCCCCATAGACATTTGCAGCAAACATCTGCTGATGATGCTGCAAGGGGAAGCGCCAGTGGGACTCTGATTTAGCGCCAGAGGGGGTAATATAGAGGTATTGCACATAGTGTACTAGACTTAGTTGTACAACGTATAAATTGCACTCTGGGGGATGTTATATGGGGGCACAGCATTGCTAGAGTGTCCCCAATGCTGAGGTGTCCCCAGTGCTATACATAAGGGTGTCCCCAGTGACGATTATGGTCAGGTGGGACCATGACATCCTGTGGAATCTGGTTTATGCGTGGTGAACTTGGGACATCATTCTATACAGACTATCTAGATAATGAGAAGATCATAATGGGTGTTGCCCTCATTAGGGTAAGTTCCATACAGGTGTCATGATTAGATCCTCAGCCCTATACCTAGATTTAAGTTATGGAGGCAGATTTATTTGTTGATGTGTAATATGTATAATATATAGGTTATCCAATGCTTTATTGAATTGATATATATAGTTCATTTCTTTCAGTTGCACATTATGAAACTATGTATTGAGATTGTGAGACCTTATGTCATTTCCTGTTTTGACTCCACCCCTTTCGGGGTGTGTCAGAGTATGTGAAATTCTTATAAATGTTGGCAATATGGGGGGTACAGCGTCATGCCCCTGTTGAAGACTGTAGTAGTCGAAACGCGTAGGGCTTGCTGACACTGCACCCCATATTGCTTTGAATATTTTTATCTCGTGATCACTTTTTATTTGTCTGCATGACTGTTGGACAATATTATTTTTATTTAATAAAATTCCGGCAATCGGTTTTTATTGACCTGCACCATCTGGAGTCTTTTTGGTTTTCTTCCATCTTTATATTTTTCGCGGATTGCTGTGGAACCTGGCCCATGTGAGAATAATCCATCGCTTGAGCTGCCTCTCCAGTTATCCGGTTGGAGTTCAAGTGAGGACCCAGGACATCCAGCTATATCCCGTCTGGTCTTGGTGACCACTAAGCCTGCAAGACCCACTGCCGTACGGTAGGTGGGTCCACCATCAGCGGTAAGAGTACCCATCTATAACAACTAGTGTCTTCTCCTTGCTTGATTCATCATTTGCATTGAAGTCCCTTTGTCAGTCTGCGTTGTGGCAAGGCTATCCATTGAAGGACATCCATGATCACACACATTTTGTGATTTGGGACTGTATTCTATTTTTCACAGTTTACCTTTACGTTATATCACATAGTTCGCAAGGAGGACAATTCATATGAATATCCTATGTAGCGGATTCACATTTATCATTGTGTTATTAGAGCACTGTTGGTTCTATTGCTTTAAGTAGCCATTTACCTATTACAAGTTTTTATTGCTTTGAGCGCCACACTATTTTATTCACTATTCCTGTACACTTTGTTTGTTTGAGTGTTGGCAGCTTGCATGCACATTGTTTTGGTTTAGCGCAGTATTTTCCTTTTTTATTCAGTTGTATTGTTTGACACATTATTTACTGCTGCTCACTATATACATTTTCTCCTTTCTGTGTATAAATGGATGTTTTTGAATACAGGGCCTCAAGGTCCTTTAACACACAGGGAGTCTTTACCATCCATAACGCCGACTCAGAAATAAGCGGTCTCTTTGCTAGGCTAAAGAACGCAATGATCTCAGAATTACATCTTCAATGGGACACTGCGTTTCTTGAGCAATATACCAAGGAGAAGATGGTACCCAGAGGTCTCAGGTGGGATGTCTCCCCTCAACAGGGAGAGTCAGACATGATCCTCTGGGCTAATTACTTTAATGATGCTGGTCTACAACTTCTCAATTTTTTGATTGAGAAAAAGCGGGTCAGGATGTCCACATTAGATAAAGAAATCAGGGAAATTAGAGACAAGCTTTCTCCCTCTAGTGGTACTCCTGAATATGTATCTCTTTCCTCTGCTCTTAAAACCATCCTTGAAAAGGAGGAGAAAGATCAGAGGAATAAGAAACAAAAAAAGTACAACCGAGATACAGGTGACTATAAGGGAAACTTAGTCTTTGGCTGGCAGAAAAAACTGGCCAATCAGACAAACAACCCTGAAAATAATTCTAACATGGATCTTTCTGAGCCAGTTGATGTAATTATAGATAGGACTCTTGTCTATGAACCTCCCTCCACATCTCTACGAGGAGGTCAGAACAATAAGGGTGTACACATACACCCAAGAACAATAAACAAATACCAGCCTTGGCTCCTCACGAACCAGGCCGAGGTAGATATAGTTCTGTACCCCGAGGTAGAGGTCACCCTCAACGGGGTAGAGGTTATGGACAAGGTGATAGGGGTCAGATGTATCCAAGAGATCCATCAGGGAGAACTCCCTTACCTTGGAGGGATAATGGATCTGGTTCTAATACGAATTATATACAGGGTACACCTATACCTACCCAGAACCGTTATACTCTACCACAGGGCGAAAGCCCGTATGACCCGTATTACGACTCCTACTCAAACCCTGGGTGGGGTGAGGAACTACATAGACCAGTATATGGTCACAGTTACAATCACCCTGGTCCACCACAATACCAGGGTTTTCACAAGCCCACCTTCCACACCCCCAGAAGCCCAAGTATAAACGAGGCTCAAGGGGGGGGCGGCGCATCCAGCGCAAAAAGACCAAGGGTAAATTAGGTGCGGGTATTTTTAATCTAAGTTCTACAGTTCTCACTCCTCAAGAACAATCTGTATTAGATAAAGGTCTAAAGTTTGTTCCCCCGCGCAAACTGAACAAATTGTCCACCTTTATTGATTTTCAAAAGTTCATAAGAAAATTAAACATTCAAAGGCACTTTTTAGCACTCCCATCAACTGATGCCCAAAAGAAAGATGAGGTGTCTATTATGCCTTCAGTATCTATTCCCTCTACACAATTAGGGAATCAGTTCACTAGTGTACGTTCAGGGCTTTCTAATCCCTCTTTGTTCAACCCCCCAGTGAGCTCAGCTCCTTCCAGTAACGTTTTTCGTACTTTGGTATTAAAAGATCTTGATGAATTGCCCACCAAAAGAGTCCACCAGGATCCTATTATTGCTGCAGGTTTAAAAACTTTATGCAGTAATAAAAATCTTATTGTCCGCCCTGCGGACAAAGGAGGTGGAATAGTAGTACTAGATAAGATAAACTACGTTAATGAGATGAATAGGCTCCTGGAGGACCGAGCGACATATAATCCCCTACCTGGGGATCCTACATTGAAATACAAGAAGGCACTCGTTGATATTGTCAACAAGGGTTTTTCTCTCAATGTTCTAAATAAAAAAGAACAGGAATACCTGGTGCCTCTTGCACCACGTATTCCTGTGATTTATTACCTCCCAAAGGTACATAAGGACCCAGTCAATCCCCCAGGGCGACCTATCGTAAGCGGGATTGACTCGGTTACTTCACGCATTGGAAAGTACATCGATTTCTTTCTACAGCCTTTGGTGAAATCGATACCCTCTTATCTGAAAGATACGAAGGATACTATTAATTTACTTGAGAAAGTTCGGCACCATGGAGATTTGATTCTTGTCACTGCAGATGTGGCTTCATTATACACCTGCATACCACATCAATTGGGTTTGGGGGCAGTGGAGTTGTTTCTCTCCAGAAACTCCCCACTGCCTTTACTACAGAGGAACTTTATCATGGAGTTGCTCAACTTTGCCACGAGGCACAATTACTTCTGGTTCCAGGGAACATTCTTCTCTCAAATTAGGGGTGTGGCAATGGGGGCCAAATATGCCCCCAGCCTTGCCAACCTCTTCATGGCCCAGTGGGAGGAGGATGTCGTCTATGCCCTTAACAGACCTGAATTAGTCCTGTGGGCTAGATATATAGACGACATCCTCCTCCTATGGAAGGGCACGAGAGAATCACTGGATACCTTTATGAGGACTCTTAATGTTAATGATCGTGGTATTGCATTAACATATGAGGCCAGCTCCTCGTCGATACATTTCCTAGATTTAGAAATCATAGTTGCCAATGACCGTTTGGAATTTAAAACATACTTTAAACCAACAGACAGAAATGGCTACATCCCCGTCGATAGCTGCCACCACGAACAATGGTTGAAGTCCGTTCCTCGTGGACAGTTCCTCCGCTTGAGGAGGAACTGTACCCGAGAACAGGACTTTTTGGCCCAATCTCAGATTTTGAAGGAAAGATTCATCGATAGGGGCTACTCAGCAGTCCAGTTAAATGCAGACATTGCTTCTGTATTGGCAATTGAAAGACCATCCCTCCTAATTGAAAAACAGGCGAAAGCTAAAGAGGAGAGATTTAGATGGTCTTTTTTTACATCTTATTCCACCCAACATAAGGAAATTAAGAAAATCCTAAATAGACACTGGAAGGTCTTACAAAGCGACAGAACTTTGGGCCCTTCCCTGCCTGAGCGGGCTGGCGTAATTTTTAGGGGTGCACGCTCTGTTCAGGGGGAGGTGGCCCCTAATATAATAGACCCCCCCAAAAGGATCTCTTTCTTTCCGGAAGCCAATGGATATTACCCTTGTAGGAAATGTAATGTTTGCATGGTTAATGCGTTGGGGAGACGCAAAACAGACACATTTAGCTCCAGTGTCACGGGACGCAGTTATACTATGTCACAATTTACTACCTGCGTTACCCGATTCATCATGTACCTCATCACATGCCCGTGCAAACTTCAATACGTAGGGCGCACTATACGTAATTTTTCCATTCGAGTCAATGAACATCTGGCCAAAATACGTAAGGGATGTGACAAACATACGGTGTCACGACACTATTTAGAACATCATGCAAAGGACCCTAGAGGCACCCAGTTTCAAGTGATTGACAGGTTCGTTCCCCACTGGAGGGGAGATTCCTCACTACGGGGTGTCTCGAGATTGGAAACTTATTGGATACACGAGCTCAGGTGTTACTCACCCCATGGTATGAACGTTGAGTGGGATCTCAACTGTTTCATCAATCGGGCGTGAGGCACCTGGGCTCGTGTATCCATATTTGGGGAATGGTGACCATAGGGCAGGCATCCCCCGTGTGCGCCTTTATAGGCGATTCGGGTGAAAGAATAATATATCCACGTATTTTTTCTGCCCTTGTTTATATTGTGAGTTCCTTTGCCCCTCCCTTTTCCCTTTTTCCTTCTTCTTTTGTTGTTAGCGATCCCCTTGCAACACTAATATTTGGGGTTACATTCAATTATTGGTCTACCATTAATATATGGGGGTATAGTATCTGCTCATCGGTCTATTAGTTGGATATTCCCCTTACCATGAAAATTAGGTTTCAGACATGAGGTGAGTTAGATCTATTCCCCATTAAGAAATTGTTGAATGTATCATCATCAATTAAGAGGTGAGTTAGATTTATCCCTCATCAGGTAATTGCTTGATGAATAACTATGGATAAATAAAAAAAAAAAAAAATTTTTTTTAATAGGAACCACCATTTTACATGTGTATAAGAGGGTCAGCTAGGCGCTTTTGGGCTGTATTTATATCAGCACCTGCTACCGTCTATACAACATGTATTTTGAACATGTATTTTGTTTAATCCCCACTAGAGGGCGCATCGGACGGTTGCACTAATTTAACCCCCCTGCGAGACGTGAAGCATGTCTCTCTCCATAAATTTACGCCGGCCGGTATCACGTGATGCGTTACGCGATCACGTGACTACAACGTTGACGCGCGCATGCGCGGGATGCGCGCGCGGACATAGCGCGGCCACGTAGCGTCTCACTGGTGTCCCCATAGACATTTGCAGCAAACATCTGCTGATGATGCTGCAAGGGGAAGCGCCAGTGGGACTCTGATTTAGCGCCAGAGGGGGTAATATAGAGGTATTGCACATAGTGTACTAGACTTAGTTGTACAACGTATAAATTGCACTCTGGGGGATGTTATATGGGGGCACAGCATTGCTAGAGTGTCCCCAATGCTGAGGTGTCCCCAGTGCTATACATAAGGGTGTCCCCAGTGACGATTACGGTCAGGTGGGACCATGACATCCTGTGGAATCTGGTTTATGCCGTGGTGAACTTGGGACATCATTCTATACAGACTATCTAGATAATGAGAAGATCATAATGGGCGTTGCCCTCATTAGGGTAAGTTCCATACAGGTGTCATGATTAGATCCTCAGCCCTATACCTAGATTTAAGTTATGGAGGCAGATTTATTTGTTGATGTGTAATATGTATAATATACAGGTTATCCAATGCTTTATTGAATTGATATATATAGTTCATTTGTTTCAGTTGCACATTATGAAACTATGTATTGAGATTGTGAGACCTTATGTCATTTCCTGTTTTGACTCCACCCCTTTCGGGGTGTGTCAGAGTATGTGAAATTCTTATAAATGTTGGCAATATGGGGGGTACAGCGTCATGCCCCTGTTGAAGACTGTAGTAGTCGAAACGCGTAGGGATTGCTGACGCTGCACCCCATATTGCTTTGAATATTTTTATCTCGTGATCACTTTTTATTTGTCTGCATGACTGTTGGACAATATTATTTTTATTTAATAAAATTCCGGCAATCGGTTTTTATTGACCTGCACCATCTGGAGTCTTTTTGGTTTTCTTCCATCTTTATATTTTTCGCGGATTGCTGTGGAACCTGGCCCATGTGAGAATAATCCATCGTTTGAGCTGCCTCTCCAGTTATCCGGTTGGAGTTCAAGTGAGGACCCAGGACATCCAGCTATATCCCGTCTGGTCTTGGTGACCACTAAGCCTGCAAGACCCACTGCCGTACGGTTGGTGGGTCCACCATCAGTGGTAAGAGTACCCATCTATAACAACTAGTGTCTTCTCCTTGCTTGATTCATCATTTGCATTGAAGTCCCTTTGTCAGTCTGCGTTGTGGCAAGGCTATCCATTGAAGGACATCCATGATCACACACATTTTGTGATTTGGGACTGTATTCTATTTTTCACAGTTTACCTTTACGTTATATCACATAGTTCGCAAGGAGGACAATTCATATGAATATCCTATGTAGCGGATTCACATTTATCATTGTGTTATTAGAGCACTGTTGGTTCTATTGCTTTAAGTAGCCATTTACCTATTACAAGTTTTTATTGCTTTGAGCGCCACACTATTTTATTCACTATTCCTGTACACTTTGTTTGTTTGAGTGTTGGCAGCTTGCATGCACATTGTTTTGGTTTAGCGCAGTATTTTCCTTTTTTATTCTATCAATCACCATTAATTCTCTTTTTTATTTTAAATCCTGATAAGTGCAAATTTTACCATTTTTCGTTATATCTTTTAATTGTGTGTTTTCTTTTATAACCCAGTTACCGAACTCTACCGCAATCCCTGGTGTAAAGTATTTTGTGTCTTTTAGTGGTATTAGAGGAGAGTTATATAACCAATTTCCTTTTTTGTGTGTCGTGTCCCAAATCAACAAAGCTTTATGTGTGATGCTATGTGTTGCTACTCCTAATTCTCTCAAGTGTGCAGGAATCCATATAATTTTGCCCAATGGGACTTTACTAATAGTGCTATTAGTTTTTAACTGACCTTTTTTCATTATTATTTTTTGCCCATTCTATCACCCATGAAAGTATTATAGCATTATTGTAATTTTTGAGATCGGGTGCCCCTAGACCTCCTTGACCCTTTTCCTTTGTCAGCAGCGCATAACTAATACGTGGCTTCTTTCTTCTCCAGATAAAACCTTAAAAGCAGGGTTTGTAATGTTTTAAAATATACCTGTGGGAGAGAGATTGGGAGTATTTCCATTTTATACATAATCAACGGTAAGATTACCATTTTAAAGATATTGATTCTTCCCATCCATGACAGCTGACTTGTTAAGTTCTAATTTAATATCGTTCAATAGCGGGAGATAATTTTGTTGGTATAATGTCTCATTTGATGTTGTTATTTTGACTCCTTGGTATTTTAGCTCTTTTTTACCCCAGATGAAAGGGAAATCTTATTGATAAGTAAGCTCTTCCCGTCTATTTTCATTGAAATTTAAAGTTTCTAATTTGGTCTCTCCATACAATTTTAAGTATTTCATTAGGTTTGGGAGGGTTATCCTGGGATTTGTTATATAGAATAAGATATCGTTGGCGTAAGCTGCTATTTTGTGTTCATCCTCCCCTACCTTAATCCACTTAATATCTGTATTCTGTCTAATCCCCCACCAGCAATGGTTCCAGAGCCAGGACAAACAATAAGGGGGATAGGGGACACCCCTATCTAGTACCATTGTACATCTCAAATAACCCTGAGACTGTTCCGTTTACCTTCACCCTTGCTGTAGGCTGGTTATATAGGGCTCTAATCCATAAGGACATTCTTGGGCCTAAGCCCATTGCCTCTAGTGTACTTTGCATAAAGCCCCAGTCTACCCTGTCAAACGCTTTTTCAGCATCAATTGACAGGAGCAGTTCTGGGGCCCTACTTTCTTTAATTTTCTCTACCACCAAGACGTTCTAATACCATTGTCCCTACCTTCTCTTCCTGGTATAAACCCAACCTGGTCATAATGTACCAGCTCATTCATAACTATTTTCAGTCTCCCTGCGAGTACTTTCGCAAATAACTTTGTATCCGCGTTAAGCAGTGAGATGGGCCGATAACTGGAACACAATGTGGTGTCTTTACCTTATTTTGGGATAATGGTGATAGCGGCCTCCAGGGCCTCCCTCCGCATCCCCCATTGCTTCCCTATCCTATTCATATAGGAGCACAGTTTCAGGACCAAGATATCTTTAAATGTCTTATAATAAAAAGTCGTCAGCCCATCTGGGCCTGGACTTTTCCCTCCTGGCGAATCTTTTAAAATATTCATGATCTCTTCTTCTGTTCTAGGAGCTTCTAAGATACTAAATTTTTCCTTTGGGATTTTGCTTAGGGAGACCTCATCTAAGAACGCTTTAGTTTTCACTTTCCTCTCTTTTGTAGTTCCTAGTGTGTCTTGTTGGTTAATTCTGTAAAGTTTCACATAATAGTCCTGAAAGGTCCTAGCTATTTCCGCAGTAGTGTGTACCATTGACCCTGTGCTAGTTTGATTTTTTTCTAAGTAATTTACTGTTGTTTTCTTCTTTAGTAATTTAGCCAAGTATTTCCCGGTTTTATTGCCCCATTGGTACCTCTCTTTCTTTATTTTATTATAGGCCGTTCGGGTTTCCTGTTCAACTAAATCTTTCATCTCTTCCCTTTTTGTTGTGATCGCCAATTTCAGTTCCCTTTCTCCCGTTTTCTTATGTTGTTGTTCCAACTCAAGGATTTCTTTAGTTAGTGTTATTTTTTTCTCCCTAGTCTTTTTTTTCCCGATCCAATCGCAATCAGGATACCTCTAATATAGGCCTTATGGGCCTCCCATACAGTGGCTTCTGTTACTTATTCTGTATCATTAATTGTAAAATATTGTTCTAATTCTTCCTTTATCTTGTGTTCTACAGCTTTATCTTGTAGCAACTCCTCATTTAATCTCCAAATATGTGCCCTATTTTCCACCCCTCCTATCTTTATTTTCAGTGTCACAGGCGCATGGTCTGAAAAAGTCGTAATTTCTATTTTTGTTACCAACTACTGCCTCCAACATCCTGTGCTCAACAAGGAAAAAATCTATTCTTGAGTACGTCCCATGTACAGGGGAGTGGAATTTATAGTCACGTACATTTGGATGTTGTAATCTCCATATGTCTTGTAGTTGGTGTTGGTACATTTTCTTTTTTAATTTCTTCCTTTGTGCTATTCCAGTCTCCTGTACACGGGTCGTACTATCAATCTTTGGGTCTATGCAAAAGTTGTAGTCCCCTGCCATGATAGCACTCCCTTTCTTAAACTCCATAAAGTCTGCTATAACCCCGGTTAAATATTTGATGGAATTTTTATTAGGGCCATATATGTTTGCCAGGGAGTACTCCAATTCATTTAATTTTCCCCTCAAGAATAAATAGTGCCCCTCTGGGTCACCTTTTCTCTCTTCTTAAACAAATTGGACTCCCCTGGCAAACCCTATGGCCACTCCCTTTGCACGTCTAATGGGGGAATCCCGATAGTACCAATCTGGGTAATCCTTTGACCTTATTTTACAGTTTTGATCCTGTGAAAAATGTGTCTACTGTAGTAGGATTACATCTGCTTTAAGGTACTTTAATTCTCTTATTATGTTGGTGCTTTTTTTTGGGACAGTTTAATCCTCTTACATTATACGATATATTGTTTACTGTTGTCATCCTAATTCCTTACATTCCCCCCTCGAACTCCTATCGTCTTGACTCTGCCCAACTGACACATCTAAGTAATAATATCCATTTATTTTATGTGTTGAGCCTCCAGGAGACAGTACACTGTTACTTTTACCTTTAAACCTTCTCATAGAGGTGCCTTTAATAACCCCCCTTCCTTCCCCACCCCTCCCTCTCAAACCCCCTCCCACCCCTTCCTCTACCCGCTTCCCTCCCCCCTTTCCACCACCCTCCCCCCTCTGTCCCCACTCCCTCCATAAGTGGGGGATTTCGGCCTCCCCATGGCCCAAAGATCCGTGGCCCTTTTTCTCCATCCGGCCCTACGGTTCACCCCCCGGAGGTTGAGCTCTAATTGTGGGTCCCAACTGGGACAGCTACCCCCCCTACATGAGGGATCCCCTGTGCCCCCTCCGCTCCCCCACCCTCTTCACATGGTACCCTTCCCGTACCCCCAACCTCTGTCCCCCCCGCCTCTGGTCCAGAAACCCCAGTACTATGTCTTCTTCATCTGTGTTTTCTTCTTTTTTTTTTTTTCTTTTTCCCCTCCTCCCCATCTTCCCCTACTCCCTTACTTCCCCTTTGGTTTCTTGAATTAAGGTGCCATGTCTGTTGTTCAATTATGTTGTCTGTATTCTCTTGTGGTTCCCACCAGCCAGGGATCTCTATCAGTGGGATATCCAGTCTTTTACAAAACTTTGTCGTGTCTTCAGGGAATCTTAGGGTGGCAGACCGACCCTCCTTCCTCCCAATTAGGCAGGCTGGGAAACCCCAAGAGCATTGAATACTATGCGATTTTAAGTGTTCAAGTAGGGGTTTTAATATTCTTCTCCTAGTCAAAGTCTCTGCAGCTAGATCCGGGAATATCTGTAGGGTGGTCTCTTCGTATTTAGGTGACCTATTATATTTTAGACCCAGCCAGATCTGTTCTTTATCTTAAGGTCTCATGCCCACGGGCGTTTTTTCAGCCGCGTTTTTGAGCGTTTTTTACAGCTTAAAAACGCCTGTCCATGTTAGTCTATAGCTTCATGTCCACCTAGGCGTTTTTGAGCTGTAAAGAGCATAGGCGTTTGTAAGCTGTAAAAAAAAACCCAGGGCCAGTGCGTTCCTCAGCGTCAGAATTAGGCAGAAAAAAACGCGAGCGTCAAAAAACGCGCAAAAACGCGCACTAACGCGCACTAACGCGCACTAACGCGCAAAAAACGCGCACTAACGTGCGGTCGCGTTTTTAGCTCCGACGTTTTTTTTTTTTTTTTTTTTCAAAAAAAAAAAAAAAATTATTTACAATAACATGGACAGGCGTTTTTAAGCTGCAAAAAACGCAGCTGTAAAAACGCCAGTGGGCATGAGGCCTGAAAGTTATGGAATCTCGCAATCACATCTCTCAGTATATCTCCTGTCATTTCCGGCGGTTTTCTATTCCTGTGGATTCTTTCGAATTTTATTTTATCTGTTTCTGTTTTACCCATAATATGCCCAAATACTTTGTCCATTTTTTCTTGTAGGTCTTCCCCGTGCTGTTCCAGTAATCCTCGGATCCTCAGGTCTTTTCTCCTATTACGATTTTCCTGATCTTCCATTCGGTACCTCGTGTACCTTTTGTTCTCTCTGCATCTCCTTCATCTGGTTTTTTAACTCTACTACTTCAGCTGCTTGAGAGTCCAATTTTTCTTCTGTTTCCTCTACTCTTCTTAGTATTTGATTCATATCCTCGTGTAATATGCCTATTTCACTTTTTAACAATATTTCCCTTCTAGAGATCAATATTTCCAATCTAGAAAACATCTCCGCTAACTCTCCTTTCGTTGGAGGTTGATCTTTTTGTCTAGTCCCGGTTATTGCCTCTGCTTCGTCTTTTATCTCAGCAATTGTGGGAGTCACGGTCTCAGCGATTTCTGATTGCCTTCTCTGCCCATTTTTCTGCAGGCCCTCAGTTACTTTACTTTTAGCCCCTGGCAATTTACTAGGGATGTCTTTGGTTCCGTCTTGTGTCATATTTTTTAATAGAGCCCGGGCTGGCACTTATTTTAGGAGTGTTTGCTGCTGCTCCCCTTACCGGTCTGCCTCTCATTTTCACTTCTCTTACTTCTGCGTAAAAAACGTCGGAAAGGGGAGAGGCAAAACAAAAAAGGAAGAAAAAAGTAAGTAGAGAGGGCCTCTCCAAGGAAGGAGAGGGGAAGAAGTTTGAGGGGGAGGGGTAGTTCTTAGTCTATTTCCACTCCTTACAGAGGCCTTTGAGTAGCTCCTACTCCCCCTGTTTTCATTTATCAGCAATTCAGATAGCAAATTCAAGCAATTCAAATAGCAAGGAGACTGAATTAGAAAACCAGAAAAGATTATCTTGTACTGTTACTTCAAAGTAGGAGCAGTCAATATCTGAGTTTTTCTATGTTTCTGCGTTTTTGTTTTTTTTTGGTCCTGCTGGTAATCGTCCAAGCTATTGTATTGCGTTTACTGTGTATTGCTGTGTGTTGCACATCCTTGGATTACTGCTTTAATCCGTCTGCAGATCGGCTCCTCAGCAGCAATTTATATGCTATCTGTACGCAGTTTTATATGCAGTTTCTGGGGTTATTTGAGTTTGTATGCGTGGGGGAAACCCCTTCCTGTAGTTATGCTTGTCCGTCTCACTCTGAGTGGGGCAGCTCAGGTGCCTGGTGCTTGGTAAGGCTGTCTGTCTCCACGTTTCCACGGCGGTGACCAGCTCTTCACACGCTGTATTTTGTGCTTGGCTGTGCTCTGTGACTAGCAGCCGCAGGAAGGCTCCTCTCCTCTTCTCTTCAGCCTTTCCCGCTGATGTCTCTGTGCCGCTCACCGCTCACTGCTCACCTCTCCTCCACTGCACGCCACACATCCGCGCCTCCGCTTCCGATCCCAGCAGACCTGGCACTCGAGCTCCTCACTCGTGAGAGGGGGTAACGAGGAGAACACACCCTGGTCGCACTGTACGGGTGATCTGTCGGGGCTACAAGGTAGCAGGGTTAAACAGAGGGGGTCCGGCAGCTGCTTCACCGCATACCGAGGAAGCTTCGCGGGCTCACAGAGCTTAGCAGCTGCTCCCGACTGCCACCCTCATCAGGCCCCTCCCTCCCTGGTTAGTGGGGAAAGAATGTTTGGAAGAATAGTTAGTGTTAGGCTATATAATACTTTTATAGTAGTTGTAAAAGCAGAAGGTTTTTAGAATGCAGTAAGGTAAAAAAAAACTGCATACAGCTTCCCCCACAGCCCCCCTAAATACATACCTGAGCCCGATCTCGATCCAGCGATATGCACAAGAGCCGAGGCTCTCTTGAGTCTCTTGCTCCTGATTAGAGACCATTGGCTCCTGCTGCTGTCAATCAAAGCCAGTGGGCAGGGAGTGATGGGCGGGGCTAAGCCCCGCTCTGTGTGTCTTATGGACACTCAGTACTGGGTCAGGAGTGAGCATGCAGGAACGCCCCCATAGCAAGTGGTTTGCTATAGGGACACTCTGCGGGAGGGAGGGGGGTAGAGCCAAGAGCGCCAACGGAGGACCCCAGAAGAGGAGGATTGGGGCTACTGTAAGCAAAACCATTGTGCAGAGTACATTATGTTTCTTATTTAAAAAATAAAAATAAACCTTTACTATTACTTTAAGGTTTATAGTTTACCAGTCAATGGTGCAGTTGTTTCTAAGTTAATGGACTGAGGGGCTAACGATCTCTGGAAGGCTCCCTGTAGATTTTTTGCAAGTGTGTATAAATCAGGGATATGCAATTAGCGGACCTCCAGCTGTTGCAGAACTACAAGTCCCATGAGGCATAGCAAGACTCTGACAGCCACAAGCATGACACCCAGAGGCAGAGGCATGATGGGACTTGTAGTTTAGCAACAGCTGGAGGTCCGCTAATTGCATATCCCTGGTATAAATGTTAGGTCTTTCAGACAGGTCTGACAATACTGGAAAAATGTATGTATGCATCAGGCTGCTTAACCTTTTGCACTTGTGACTGAAGCTAACATCAAGTAAACAAAAATTGTGCCGCTAATGACCCAATTTTGACTTTTTTCTCTGGATGTGAAGCATGTCTCTAATTGCTTTTTACTGTTGAACTAAGTCATGGCTTGTTTATATTATTATGCACCTTTCTGCAATGAATCTCCAAAGCCAGATTTGTAAATATGGGAGAAAAAGCAGCATACATGGGTGCATTCTGTGCCATGTACTGCTTTCTTATCACAGTACCTACATATATTAGTTTGTTTACTACTGCTTGTGCTAAATATTGCTTATAATCAGTGTATCTTTATTTCTTATTGAGACTTTGAGCAGCAGGATCTTCGCATTGTAATAGTGATTGTTGCAATATTTTTATGTAAAGTATATTTTTCAGCTTGAAAAAATAACCTGAAATCTTCAGCACAATATCATCTTGAGGGAGTTTTTTTAAAAAGTCATTGTAATATTTGAATGCTCCCTGTTGTCTAATTGTCTTTACACCTTTACTTTTAAGTAAAAATGAAAGTGCTCTGTAGATTCTTGTACTCCATGTGTGTATGCTGTGAGCATAAGCAGGGTCCAGAAAGAAGCATCCTGAGATCTTTCTCTTTCTTGATGCATGCATGATGCATCACGGACTACAGTCAGATGAACCTTGGGGAATCTTTTCCTGATTATCATATTGCCCAGGCTGAAAGTCGTAATCCTTATATTATGAAAACTTCTCTGCAGTTCTTTATGAAGGGAGAGTCCAGAGAGCCTGATTATGTAAATAAGCCAGTTTTGACTTAAGTTCTGTTCTCTGAAATTGCCCTGGTTTTACAAGACAACTATCCATATCTATGTGTATGTATTCCTATTCAAGAAACTGTGCCACATAGCATATACATTTTTGCACTTGGCAGAAGAAAAGCTACACACCCATCTCATTTTTCATTTCGGAGATTACATGCAGTCTTTTCTGGAAGCCTGCTTTGCAAACATGAACCATCTCTTGAATAAAGAAGGCTTATGTCAACCTAAAAAAAAGGGATATAAAGTAAATCTCAGCTTTGCCCATACAAGGCAAAGCAGCAGGTTGCTTTTAATTCATACCTCCGCAGACCCATATACTTACCTTTCTTTTGTTCTTCTGTCACTCTGTTCAGCCACTTGGAGTGAAAAGAAAGGAAATAGAAATGGAAATATAAGAATATAGGATAGGTTGGGTACCGATTTTATGCTGTTACCCTTTTTGGGGTGAATGTGGGCTGTGGCTTTCTACTTGTGCCTGTTAGTTATTTTCCTGTACGACAATGTCAACAAAGTGGTCATGTGACAGCTACCTTGATAATGGTACTGGAGGGAAACCAGAAAAGGACTAGTGTGCCCTCTGCCATGGACACACATGGCCATCTCTGGGGAAGCCTATAAGTTCCCATGATATTTCATTGCCATCTTTGAGGACAGGATTCATTTGTTCAGTTTTTTACATAAGAGCTTGGGCCCTTAAGGTCTTCACCGACTAAAATAAGTACCTATATAGTATAACATTTAGTATAGTGTTACAACCATCCCATGTTCCACACTACATGTAACATTAGGGTAATTTTTTAATTAACTAATTTTTTAATTAATAAAAATGTATATATATATATATACACACACACATACATATATATATATATATATATATATATATATATATATATATACACACACACACACACACACATACATTATATATATATATATATATATATATATATATATATATATATACACACACACACACATACATACATATATATAATAAAACAAAATAAAAGCACTAATTTGAATTAATTAGTGTAAAAAGGTTCATGAGTGTATGCTCCATTTATACAATTATAACACAGTAGTCTCCATTCCATATCTTTGTTTGGTTTTGTTTATTTTTATTTTTATTTCTACTTTTATTGATGTTTATTTTTATTATTATTGTTATTGTTAATATTTTTTATTAAAATGTTTCATTTTATTTTTATTTTAGTTATTATGATTGTCATTCTTTTTTATATTTTAATTTGTATATTTATTTTTATTCTCAATTATTTACATTATAATTTTCTTTATGTTCAATTGCATCCATAACTCTATGTCTATTTGCATCCATTTCTACTTCATCCATCTATTGTCTTGTATCCCCCTTATTGCATATTTTGCCAAATAACTAACTATACAGTTTTTAATCTGTTCATACAGTCCCAGATAATATCTACCATGATATAGACAAGTTCCACCTCCATAGCAATTTTAATTTATGTGTTTCTAAAGCTGCAGGACTTTAAGACCCAGCAGCAGCAGCTATACTGCCTATAAGCCCTCATCCAATATGGCATCAGCTAGGCCTGAAGAAGGAGTGCATGCTTCACCTTTTCTCTCACTGCGTCTCGGAAGTGACATCATCATTGGCTCCCTGTGCGTTCCAGGACTCCAGGAAGTGTCGACAACCACCGGTGTGGTCCTTCTGAGTGCCACACCGCAGAAGCCATCCTGACACACAAGCTTCATGGATGCTATTGCACTTTTGTGCTCAATGCCTTGTGACATTTTATCCTTGTGTGTACCTGTATCCACATTTGTAATAAATTACCTTACCCACTACACTTAGATTTGCAGGCCAGCAATAGCAGCTCATCTGATGTCTATGCATGACACAGGTTTACATACAGACAATGAACGGAGGTGCAGATATGTGAAGAAGAAAACATTTTTTTAGCTCTACAGCAGGCTTCTGGTGGGAGACGCTCAGGACATCTTGACATAGAAGGCTATGGGATCATTAATCCAACAAGCGCTTTGTGACCCCCCTGAATAAGGGTGGTCGCTGGCTTTCCGGTAAGCCTTTTACCTCACTGTGGTGACGGGTATTGCGCGGTCAAGCATTTGATCCAGGCTCTATACGTATCTCACGTGGGATCTTTTTTATTAAACTCCAGCCATTTAATGACCTTTTTTTACATTTGCACTGTTGAATGACTTATTATTTGGCACTTTATACGCTATTGCATTTTATAATACAATGTGTGTTTTTTTGTATTATGTTGGTCACATGTATAATCAGTATTACACAGTAATTACAACCACTTAATCA
Source organism: Rana muscosa (assembly GCA_029206835.1). Taxonomy (NCBI): domain Eukaryota; kingdom Metazoa; phylum Chordata; class Amphibia; order Anura; family Ranidae; genus Rana; species Rana muscosa. Next base: position 62,056,453 of record JARGYO010005626.1, on the reverse strand, counting down.
CATCTGCACTTTACAGTTATTATATGCTATATTCACATATGCATTATTATTTATTTGCTTTTTAAACGCTGCACTTTATATTTTTACATTGTGATTTAGATTTTCGCCTGTGATTTTTCATCAGTTGTTCCAGTGCTGCTTACCACTGGGCTGCCTTCAAGGTGGATGTGTATGGACATTATGGACTTTTTATAATTTACAATTTACTTCTGGGAATCAAGCAGAACTGTGGTCAGGGGTACACCATCTTATGTGGGCCGATTTCCCCTAATAATCACCTGCTATTCACAGGCTACAGGCACCCCTACATATGAGTTCTATTACTTTGTTTTTAATGTTTTAAATAAATCTTTAAACGATATTGCGCTATGAGGTCCTTTTCTTCATATCTACTTGCATGAGGCTTATCCACTACAGGAACTGCCAGCACAAAGATATCTCCAGGGGTCTCCCCACACGCCTGTTTGACCATACTAGAGATAGTTGGTCCATATGGAAGGGTGAGTTTACATCCATGTGGGGGCACCTTGTCTGAGAACCAAGCAGCACAAATCTGTTATTTTTGAGCACGAGCACTGTTCATTACATCAATTGGGACTGTTACAAGCGTGGTCGCAGCAATATTATATAATGTTATGAATTTTGTTTATTAATCTTTTATCACTTAGCGCAGTGTATTGATTTTTACTAGTATTTTTGCACAGCAAGTTTGTCACTGCAGCTGATAACTAGATTATTGTTATTAGTATTTATCTTTGGCACTTTGGTTATTTATTTTTACATTATTGTATTGCTGTGCATTACACTGCAACACATGTCCCTTAAAAAAGTGTGTTTGGGTCCCATTAAAAAAAAAAAAAAAATGACACCATCACACCAGTGTACTTAATGTGTGTTGTGGGACAAAGGAACCGCAACCCTAAAGCAATCAACCTCTTTATTGAAAGTATAATAAAAATATTCCACTCACATGATCCTAAGTTGTATAAGCATCACACATCCACAGGAGCCATCCAATATGAAACAGTTGTCTCCAAAACATCAGCTCTTCGAACATCAGCTGGAGTCCTTCATTCAGCTTTCGATTCTCAGACTGTGCCTGAAGGGAGCGAACTGACGTTCGGACAGAGGGGGTTTTGAAGAGTAAATGCAAAAATCACCTTTTTTGTTTTTTTATATATATATACTTTCAGTAAGGAGGTTTATTGCTCTAGGGTGGCCCTTGTTTTTGTTTTTTGTTTTCTATACTGATTGTCTACAGTCCTTGTCTTGACAATTAAAGGGATAGCTGCACAGACCCCTGGAACTATTGGAATATCTCATTGATGGCTATTTTGGAGTCCTTATTTAGCTGTAAACACCTGAGCATGTGAAGAGATCAAACAGTACTTCAAGTACCTGATGGACCACCCTGGATTAATAGTGTAATTTACCAGAAGACCCCCGGCCGTGAGGCACTTAAAATGAACAGAAGATACGGAGAATAAGTTCAAAGAAAATGCCTACTTTATTGGGCGTGCATACAGATTATATTTGGTTCACCACAACCAATCACAATAGGGGAAGGGGGAGGTGGTTAGTAAAGGAATACAGTAATATCATTAATTTCATGACCATAATTAAAGTCAGCGATATATGGTTTATACAAATTAGTGACCCTCTAAGATATGTCCAAAAATCAGTTGATAGTTGCAGATTTAAGCTATCCTGTATACTGAAGCATGTTTTGGGCATATTACAACAGCATGAAAGTGGGGTTGATTGCAACCATCAGTGTTTTAATGTGTGTTGTGACATCGCAAAAAGTGTAAACCAGCCCTTACCAATTTGATACAATTTTCTGCCCTGGGGGCAGTAACAGTGGCCTATCAATTGAACAGACAGGGGAGTAGCAGGCCCATTGTGGAATATATCAACTAAAGTTAGTGTGTCTGTAATATTTGTAATAGCTGTTTGCAATGGAAAAAACCCATTAACAAAATGAGAATGGAAAAATTGATACAAGAAAGCAGTGTCTTAAAGCTCACTATAATGAAAACTAGAGTTCAGTAGGAAATATTTTTTGAATCATACCTTGATAAAAATATGTTTTCATAATTAATTCTGTCATGTTAAGATTTATTAATTTTGTCTAAAGAATAAAAAAAATGATCATTTTATTTGTTGATGGTTAATCTTTGCTGGAAGACAATTAGTGAAGCGTAACATCGGATAAACCAACAAAGAGGCAGAAATGCACGCTAGCTCTAATTATACCAATTATGTAATTAAGTCTTAACTATTGTGTAGTATGTGAGATCTTTGTATGTGTTAAATAGAAAATGTAAAACTCATTATGCCGTGTTTTGTATCAGAGGGTTAAGATGGTGTTCCTATATTTTGCAATATTACTCCTGCTTTGTTTCATCAGTAAACAACCTCTAGTATATGTTAACAATGAATCCATAGTCTCTAAAATGTACAAAAGCCTGCATTAAATCACAATGTTGCTATTTCAAGATAAAGAATTAGTTCTAATAGATCATTATAAAGTAAGGGGGTCGCAAAAGTGACAAAAAAAGATAGATAGATCAGGTAGAACCAATGAACAATACTTCTAAAAAACGATACAGATTATCACTGCAAAGCCTATAATACAGCTTACAGTTATTTTTTATTTTTTGTATTTCAAGTTGTAAACTCTTTTTAAAGTCCTAATATGTATATATATATATATATATATATATATATATATATATATATATATATATATATAAATATATATATATACATAACAAGAGAAGTTTATTATGACCAGACCAATATGGAAAAATAGTTTGACACTCCAAAATCTAAAATTGCAATTACCTGAAGTCTGTCTGAGAAAAAATACAGCAAATCTCTAACAGTACCCCAACTAACTATTAGGAGTTTACTTTTAACCTATCTATACTATAAATATTTTTGTTTAAAGTCATAAATAAATTATAACCTTTCACAAGGTTTACTAATATTCTAATATTAATGAATTATTATTGCATAAATAACAACTTAGAGTAATAAATAAACATTATATATATATATATATATACACACACACACACACACACTTATATATATATTGTGACAGCAGGAAGGTGAAGTCACCTGGTTGCATCCAGGGGGGTAGATATATTTCTCCCAGATTCAGGCTTTATGCCGACTTATACAACTAGGGAGTTGATGAAGCCCAGCTGAGGCTAGTGGGCTCATGAATGACTCATACCTCTAGGGAGAGTGCTGGGCGTCGTGAGGCAGGGAGTTGATGAGACCAGCTGAAGCCTGTCAGTTCGTTTAAGGCCTCTATAAAAACTCCCAGATTCATTAGGTGTTTGCTCATGCCTGGAACCAGACCTGTGTGGACTGTCTAGGGAGAGTGAGCCCCTGTGCGGTGAGGCAAAGCCTGTGTGGCTATTTGTTTGGACTTTTACTAAACCAGGGACTTAGGGACTAGGACAGCACCAGGCTGATCCCAGTTGTTAGTTTAGGAAACCTGCATGTTTAGTCAGAGGTCAAACTGACCAGGATTTATTTTGTTTGTTTCTTTTTGGCTTTGCTGTGTTTTTGTCACTGTACATAGAGAAATAAACCGCACCTTTTGATTTTGAAAACCACAACCTCCGTCTGCTGGCCCTGTTTTTGTGTGGGGAGCCCAACCAGGGGGTCACACACACCCGCTACCGAGTTAACCCCCTCACAGTTGGTGGAGAATGCGGGCAGTTTTTTTTAAGCCAGCATGGAGGAGATACTGAAACAGCTGGCTCTAGCAAATGCCAATCAACAGCAGACAAATGCAGGTTTGCAAAGGAGCCTTGCAGCCCAGCAGCAAGCTCATCAACAAGCCCAGCAGCAATCTGAGGCCCGCTTCATAGACCTGTTACAGAAGCAAGAGCAGAGACTACAACAAATGGAAGCAGTAATGCAGCAACGTCCGCAGACCAGTGAGGAAAGCCGTCCCACTAATACCGCGTCCTTTGGGGTGAGTCGTTTATTGACAAAAATGACTGGAGAGGATGATCCAGAGGTATTTTTGACCACATTTGAAAGGACTGCTGAAAGAGAAAAGTGGCCTGAGGAGCAGTGGGCTGGACTGGTGGCTCCTCTGTTAACTGGTGAATCGCAGAAGGCTTACTATGACCTAGAGCCTGACCAAGCAAAAGACTATGTGATGCTAAAAGCTGAAATATTGGCAAGGCTGGGTGTCACCCTGGCTGTCCGGGCTCAGCGTGTGCATAACTGGACTTTCCAGCTTGGAAAACCCCCCAGGTCTCAAATGTATGATCTCATTCACCTGAGCAGGAAGTGGCTACAGCCAGAGACTTTGTCCGCACCGGAGATTGTGGAACGTGTTGTGATGGATCGTTTCTTGAGAGCTCTTCCTACCGCCATTCAAAAGTGGGTAAGCCATGGAGACCCAGAAACGGCCGGTAAACTTGTGGATCGTGTAGAGAGATACTTGGCTACAGAGAACCTGACGGCCTCTTCCAGAGACTCTCGGACTTTCCACCCTAAGACCAGACCTTCCCCAGGGGCGGATAAGAGGATTCCAAGGGGTGAGGGTGGAGAGAGTGAGAGGGTGGGAGCTCTACCCCAAGTTTGGCGAGAACAGCCTGGGAAATCAGCGGCTCAAGAGGCCGCAAGAAGGATCGTTTGCTACCGCTGCCGGCAAGCGGGACATATTGCAGAAAATTGCCCGGTTGTGGAGGAACCCATGCAATGTGACTTTCTGATGGACAGACGTCAGTCGCTGTGTGCGACAGTCGTATGCACTGCCATTCGGGGGAACTGAGAAACATTTATGCAAAATGTGTATTAATGGTAGAAATGTTGTGGTATTACTGGATTCAGGTAGCCTTGTGACCCTGATAAAGGCTGAATTAGTTAAAACAGAGGTCTCTGGGAATAGCAAGGTAGCTGTTATTTGTGTGCATGGGGACACCCGAGAGTATCCAGTGACTACAGTGTGTTTCGAGACCCCCAAAGGTACCCTCTCTCATCCAGTGGGGTTAGTATCTCAATTACCGCATGATGCCATTGTGGGAAGGGATTTTCCGAAGTTCTGGGAACTGTGGGATGATCCTGAGCCCCCCACTGGTGCCCCTATGTACCAGGAATGTGATAGCCAGAACTCCTCTGAGAGTGGTGAGGACTCTCCAGAATTTCCCTTGTCAGTATTGGCAGGGGAGACTCAAGAAACTGGAGAGGAGCCCACCTCCTCAGACGAAAACCTACCGTCTGTGGAGTTTTCTGATCTGGAGGTTCACAGGGAAAATTTTGCCACAGAACAGTTAAAAGACCCCGCCCTAATAAAGGCACGGGAAAACGTAGTGGAAATAGATGGCGAGTTAGTGAACCCAGATAATACCTGCACTTACCCATACTTCAGCGTAGAGAAGGACCTACTGTATCGGGTGGCAAATAGGGCAGAAGAAACCGTTGAGCAGCTGGTGGTGCCCAAACCTTACAGGAAGTTGGTGTTGGAGTTGGCCCATGGGCACATTCTTGGAGGTCATCTGGGGACAGAGAAAACCCGAGAGAGGGTATTACAGAGATTCTATTGGCCTGGGGTGATGAAGGACATAGAAAATTATTGTTCCTCCTGCCCTGTGTGTCAGAGGTCGGCCCCGATGCCACATTTCCGTAGCCCGCTGGTCCCTCTACCCATCATTGAGGTCCCGTTTGAGAGAATCGCAATGGATTTGGTAGGTCCTATAATCAAGTCCGCTAGGGGGCACCAGTACATATTGGTTATAATGGACTATGCCACCCGTTATCCAGAAGCGATCCCTCTCAGAAATACCTCGGCCAAAACCATAGCCAAAGAGCTATCTCTTGTTTTTAGCCGGGTGGGTATTTGTAAAGAACTGCTTACGGACCAAGGTACACCCTTTATGTCCCGGGTTATGAAAGAGCTGTGTAAATTGTTCAAAGTGACGCAATTGCGTACATCTGTGTATCACCCCCAAACCGATGGGCTGGTTGAAAGATTCAACAAAACCCTAAAACAAATGTTGAAGAAAGTGGTGGATAGAGATGGAAAGGATTGGGACTGTCTACTTCCTTATTTGATGTTTGCTATTAGGGAGGTGCCCCAATCCTCTACGGGATTCTCCCCCTTTGAGTTACTGTATGGGAGACACCCAAGAGGGCTGTTGGATATTGCCAAGGAAACTTGGGAAAGTGAGAGTTCTCCCCACAGGAGTGTGATTGAGCATGTCGCCCTGATGCAAGATCGAATTGCACAGGTAATGCCCATCGTGAAGGAACATTTGGCCCAAGCGCAGTTGGCACAGCAGAGAGTGTACAACCGTGGAGCAAAGACCCGTACCTTTTCCCCGGGGGATAGGATATTGGTACTTGTCCCTACGGTTGAAAGTAAATTCCTTGCCAAATGGCAAGGCCCCTACGAGATAATGGAAAAAGTGAGCGAAGTGAATTACAAGGTCAGACAACCAGGAAGGCGAAAGCCCGAACAGATATATCACGTTAATCTGTTGAAAGCCTGGAGGGATAGAGAGTCCCTAGTCGCAGAAACTTGGTCACCAGCTCAAACTGGTTGCGTGATTCCGGAGGTTGGAATAGCAGCCACCTTGTCACAACCCCAACAACAGGAGGTTAAGGAGTTTGTGCTTCGCAACAAGGAGGTGTTCTCTGAGCTGCCGGGACAAACATCTGGGGTAGAGCATGATATTATTACCCCGCCCGGTGAAAGGGTGAAGTTAAAACCCTATCGGATCCCAGAGGCCCGACGGGAGGCAATACGGGAGGAAGTACAGAAAATGCTGAACTTAGGGGTGATAGAGGAGTCCCAAAGTGATTGGTCTAGTCCCATTGTGTTGGTGCCTAAACCGGATGGGAGCTGGCGATTTTGTAACGATTTTCGTCAGTTGAACAAAGTTACAAAATTTGACACCTACCCCATGCCACGTATAGATGAGTTGATCGACCGGCTGGGAACAGCCCGATACATGACGACTCTTGACCTCACAAAAGGGTATTGGCAAATTCCCCTGGCCAAGTCGGCCAAAGAGAAAACCGCATTTGTAACCCCAGACGGGGCGTTCCAATATAAGAGAATGCCGTTCGGGTTACAGAATGCGCCGGCCACATTCCAGCGGAAAATGGACCAGATGCTGAGGCCCCATCGGAAGTATGCTGCGGCTTACCTGGATGACGTAATTGTCCATAGCACAGATTGGGCCTCACATCTGCCAAAAGTGCAAGCAGTCCTGGACTCTGTTCGGGAAGCGGGGTTTACGGCTAACCCCAAGAAGTGTACCATTGGGCAGGAGGAGGCCAAATATCTTGGGTACACCATTGGCAGGGGAGTAATAAAACCCCAACTCAACAAAGTCGAGGCCATCCAGAGTTGGCCACGTCCCAACAGCAAGAAGCAGGTACGAGCCTTTCTGGGAATCGCGGGTTATTATCGGCGCTTCATTCCCCACTTTGCTTCTAAGGCTGTGCCCCTAACCAACCTGACGAAAGGGAAAGGGTCGGTCATGATTAAATGGACCCCCGAGGCTGAGGCAGAATTCCAATTCTTGAAACAAGCCTTATGTAGCCAGCCAGTGTTGTACTCACCCGACTTCTCTAAAGACTTTGTCGTACAAAGTGATGCGTCAGATGTGGGGTTAGGAGCAGTATTGTCCCAGGTCTGGAACGGGGAAGAGCACCCAGTCATTTACCTCAGCAGGAAGTTGAAGTCCCATGAGGTAAATTACGCCACGGTTGAAAAGGAGTGTTTAGCGGTGAAGTGGGCTCTAGATTCCCTTCGGTACTATCTGCTAGGTAGGCACTTTGACATGGTTACGGATCACGCTCCGTTAAAGTGGATGGCTCAAAACAAGGAGACAAATAGAAGAGTGAATAGGTGGGTCCTGGCCCTACAGGAATTCAACTTCACAGTAAAGCATCGCCCTGGCGTTCAAATGGGGAATGTGGATGCTTTGTCTCGAGTACATGAATGCCTGATTGCTGGTGTTCCAACCCCAAGGTTAAAACAAGAGGGGGGGGTATGTGACAGCAGGAAGGTGAAGTCACCTGGTTGCATCCAGGGGGGTAGATATATTTCTCCCAGATTCAGGCTTTATGCCGACTTATACAACTAGGGAGTTGATGAAGCCCAGCTGAGGCTAGTGGGCTCATGAATGACTCATACCTCTAGGGAGAGTGCTGGGCGTCGTGAGGCAGGGAGTTGATGAGACCAGCTGAAGCCTGTCAGTTCGTTTAAGGCCTCTATAAAAACTCCCAGATTCATTAGGTGTTTGCTCATGCCTGGAACCAGACCTGTGTGGACTGTCTAGGGAGAGTGAGCCCCTGTGCGGTGAGGCAAAGCCTGTGTGGCTATTTGTTTGGACTTTTACTAAACCAGGGACTTAGGGACTAGGACAGCACCAGGCTGATCCCAGTTGTTAGTTTAGGAAACCTGCATGTTTAGTCAGAGGTCAAACTGACCAGGATTTATTTTGTTTGTTTCTTTTTGGCTTTGCTGTGTTTTTGTCACTGTACATAGAGAAATAAACCGCACCTTTTGATTTTGAAAACCACAACCTCCGTCTGCTGGCCCTGTTTTTGTGTGGGGAGCCCAACCAGGGGGTCACACACACCCGCTACCGAGTTAACCCCCTCACAATATATATATATATATATATACATACACACACAGTATCTCACAAGAGTGAGTACAACCCTCACATTTTGTAAATATTTTATTATATCTTTTCATGTGACAACACTGAAGAAATGACACTTTGCTACAATGTAAAGTAGTGAATGTACAGCATGTATCACAATGTAAATTTGCTGTCCCCTCAAAATAAACTCAAACACACAGCCATTAATGTCTAAACTGCTGGCAACAAAAGTGAGTTCACCCCTAAGTAAAAATGTTAAAATTATTGAACCGAATCTGTGACCTCGTTACTGATACCGCTCTCAAAACATTCCCAGTTCTTCAATCCCAAGTTAAGTTACCTCCTAGGGAATGTTTCCGTTACCTCCAAATAGCCCATTTTGTCCGAACAGTGATAGGCACTAACTCCTCTCTGGATAGTTTATCCTTTTATGAAGGTATTTGTAACTCGGACCCACATGCCCCAGGTATCATATCACGCATCTATACTCACCTCACCTCCTCACCAGCTGACCTTCCCCTTTACGCTGCAAAGTGGTCCAAAGACCTACAATTAGAACTTGATGCAGATGAATGGACAAGCATATGGGCCAGCACAAAAACTTCTACACAAAATATAGTGGCTTTGGAGGCAAATTTCAAAATTTCTGCCATCCTACCCAACTGAATGTTTCCGAGGCTCTGGGGAGAGGGGTACTCATGTTCATAATTGGTGGTCCTGCCCCATTGTACAACAATTTTGGACGACAATATTTCAAATAGCTTCCACCTTAATTCAGGACACCTTAGCTCCTGACCCCTCCCTGGCTTTGTTAAAGAGACTACACTAGGGCCCAGCATCGCATCCTCCTTCAATTAACCACGGCAGCTAAACAGACTATAGCCAGAGCCTGGAAGACCCTGAATTTACATATTGCAGAAGTGAAAAATAGAGTAACCAAAGCTATGATACATAGCAAGATTCAAGCTACTATCTTAGACCGACTTCCCCAACATTGCAAAACTTGGACACCTTGGGTGGAGAACTTTCTTCCCTCAGATTTTGATGCTAATCTGCTCAAACTATGAAACCCCAAAGGACACCCTTGTTTGCTTTTGTGACCCTCTGGGGATCCGTGTGATCCTGCCGACACTCCTCCCCCCTCTTCCATTTTACCCACACTCTTCTTCTTTCCCTTTCTTCTCTCTGTCCTTTTCCTCTTCTTAATTCTTTCCTTTCCCCTTTTTTCTTTCTCTTTATGACTGAACTGTTTTATCCATAGTCTCTATGCTAAAGATAGGGCTTATTACCTAGACTTATTTATGGTTTTTACTCTCTAGACCTGCAGGAGAAAGTTTTTGTTTTGTACCGTTATTGGACTGGACTTATTTCCCTTCCTATTGTAATCATTCCCAAATTCTTTACATTTTGTTTAGAGATTTTACTTCCACTAAGCTCTGATTCGCTATAATGAACATTATGAACGTTATCCCGGTTTAGATGATTCTGTTTGTACAAATTTTTTTCTAGATACATCGTAAGATATGTTCTCCATTTCAAACTGAGATTATTTGTTGCTGTATACTGTGATTCTGTTAAATAAAAAAATTTTGAACAGAAAATGTTCAAATTGTGGACAATTAGCCATTTTCCCTCCCGACTCGTTAGTGTTACAAGGTCTCAGGTGTGAATGGGGAGCAGGTGTGTTAAATTTGGTGTTATCGCTCTCACTCTCTCATACTGGTCACTGGAAGCTCAACATGGCACCTCATGGCAAAGAACGCTCTAAAGGATCTGAAAAAAAAAATTGTTGCTCTACATAAAGATGGCTTTGGCTATAAGAAGATTTCCAAGACCCCAAAACTAAGCTGCAGCATGGTGGCCAAGACCATAGAGTGGTTTAAACAGGACAGGTTCCACTCAGAACAGGCCTTGCCATGGTCAACCAAAGAGTTTGGGTGCACATGCTCAGCGTCATATCCAGAGGTTGTCTTTGGGATATAGACGTATGAGTGCTGCCAGAATTGCTGCAGAGGTTGAAGGGGTGGAGGGTCAGCCTGTCAGTGCTCAGACCATATGCCACACACTGCATCAAATTGGTCTGCATGGCTGTCATCCCAGAAGGAAGTCACTTCTAAATATGATGCACAAGAAAGCCCGCAAACAGTTTGCTGAAGACAAGCAGACTAAGGACTTGGATTTCTAGAACCATCTCCTGTGGTCTGATGAGACCAAGATAAACTTATTTGGTTTAGATGGTGTCAAGCGTGTGTGGCGGCAACCAGGTGAGGAGTACAAAGACAAGTGTGTCTTGCCTACAGTCAAGCATGGTGGTGGGAGTGTCATGGTCTGGGGCTACATAAGTGCTGCTGACACTGGGGAGCTACAGTTCATTGAGGGAGACATGAATGCCAACATTTTCTGTGACATACTGAAGCCGAGCATGATTCCCTTCCTTCGGAGGCTGGGCTGCAGGGCAGTATTCCAACATGATAATGACCCCAAACACACATCCAAGACTGCCTTGCTAAAGAAGCTGAGGATAAAGGTGATGTATTGGCCAAGCATGTCTCCAGACCTAAACCCTATTGAGCATCTGTGGGGCATCCTCAAACGGAGGAGGAGCGCAAGGTCTCTAACATCCACCAGCTCTGTGATGTCATCATGGAGGAGTGGAAGAGGACTCCAGTAGCAACCTGTGAAGCTCTTGTGAACTCCATGCCCAAGAGGGTTAAGGCAGTGCTGGAAAATACTGGTGGCCACAAAAATGTGAGGGGTGTACATATATATTGTATACTGTATATATATATTGTGACAGTGCAGTTAGCTTTGATCGGGTATGTCGCCCAGGATTGTCAACTAGGCAGGCTGAGGGGCTCCAGGACGATTGTGTAGTTTTGGAGGAAACTGTGTTTCAGTTTACTCTGTGGTTTGTAAAGTCCAATTGGGGACCCGGAGCCTGGAGATTTTGCAGCGATCTGGGTGTGAGGAAATCTCCAATCCTGGGATCAGGTTTTGGGAGAGCCAGGACGTTGATTGCGCAGGTGGATCCTGGGCTGATTGCAGAGTAAGAATGCAAACTAGAAAAGGAGGTTATAGGTGCAGAGGCCTGGTCATAATACCTAATATGCAAGTAGTGTAGTTATAAGGTTTAAGTCCATGATAATTCCAAAAATGTCCAAGGCACTAGGGCAGGATTATTGGTGGAGTTTAGTAGACTCCAGAATATACACAGACAAAAACAAAAGCAGAGAACCGCCTATAAGTGCAGTAAGACTGTGTATTTTATTAGACCCCACAACAGGGCTACTTATGGGAAGGCTGGCCGTAGGCGGGCCTGAGTTTGTAGGAGGAGTCGGGGGCATTTAAGTCCGCCCGCCTCCTCCTTACTCCTACGGCCGGACATTTGTTGTTTCTGACGTGACGACGCTGACGACGCGTGACACGTGGCGTAATTTTCAGGCGCCGGCCCGACTCGACTACACGAGGAAGAGGGGCTCTTGTTTTCTATCATTGCAGTGCGGCCTCCGCTAGGCCATTTTCGGAAGGGATCGCCTTATCGCTTAAACTCTGCTCGGCGGATCGTGGCAGGCCCTCGGTGTCACCTCGTTTATCGGTACAGGTATCGGTGGGGAGGGGGGTGGTGTGTGCTGCAGCATCAGATCGGTGGTAAGAGGGGGGGGTGTTTGTTTTGCTGCGCATCATGTGATCTGGGGGGGTGGCGGTGATGGTTGCTGCATCATGTCATTTGCAGGAGGGGGTTGTTTTGTGGCTGCATTGTCTTTTTTGCAGGGGGGGAGTGTGTTGCTGCAGCTCATGTTTTTTGCAGGGGGGATGGTTGCTGCCTACATCATGTCTTCTTGCAGGGGGGGTCGGTTGCTGCAGCTCATGTCATTTTGCAGGGGGGGGTGTTTGCACATCTGACAGTGCCACTCATCGTGTGGGCCGGTGGGATTTTCGGTGCGCATGCCCACACACAATGCAATTTCTGCACTGGGCAGCGTCACGTGACATTTCACTGCGTTTTCACTTGGGGTTGCAGGGTAGTCTCTGGGGCACGTGGGGGAAGCTCAAATGTGCGGTTCTTTTCGTCTTTTCTCATTTTCAGCAGGATTGTCATTTTTCTCTACAGTTATTTGATGCATGTGTCTGTCTTTTCATTTTCCCTCCCTTTTAGGACGTTAACAAGTTTTACGTTTGCATCAGAGTCTGTGTTTTCCTTTTCAGGTTGTTTCAGTAAGTGTCCTGCATTTGTTCATCCACGGTTAGGGGGCTGGTTCCATTACGGTTTTGCTCTTTTATTCACGCCGTTGATGGATGCACAGGGGGGGCTGTTTCTTAGGGTAAAGTCGGGTCACATGCATTCCGTCCTAGGTCTTGTGGGTTGTTAGGGGGGGTAGTAGTTCCACTGCGGGGTCACCCACCACGCTTGTGGGTGTTAACGGTTTGAGATGTTCGTTTTTAATTGACTTGGTCAGTGGCAAGCCTCCTCAACCGTTTGGGTTTCACGTTGCATTTTTCTTCATGCGTCACATGGCACGTTCATACATGGCCTGACACGCTTTCAGGTCTCGTAGGGGGGGGTTTTGCTGGGCTTCATCTGTGGCACTTTGGTCCTCATCCTGGGGTTCAGATTCGTTTTCAGTCCCAATTCGTTCATTTATTTCAGGGCTGTTAGGCGCCAGACGCAAGGTTTCTCGTTAGGTTGAGAATTCCCGGTGCAGGTAAGTCTGGGTTCTGGGCGTCATGCTCTCCATTTCTCGTTTTTACTTAAGGGGCGGTTGCCACTGTGGTTACCTATTTCGTTTTAGGTCTTAGCGGGTTGAGTTGTTCGTTTTTAATTGACTTGGGCAGTGGCAAGTCTCCTCACCCGTTGGCTCAATCCTTCATTTTTAAAGCAGTTGTATCAGTTATTTCATTAAATGTTAAGACCTGTCACGTTGCAGGTTCTGGGGGGGGGCCTGAGTGTTCATTTTCCGCAGGTGGCTCAGTCCCTCTTAGTTGGAAGGGGGAGGGGGTGAATGTTCTGGGTCATTTAGGTTTTTGTTTTAGGGTTAGGAGGGCGGTGGGGGTATTGGGAGTTGGTTCTAGGTTATTGGTCTGTAGGGAATTCTGTTATGGTGTTTTCATTTGTTTTCTGGTTGTTTTAGGACATGTATCAAGCAGCGGACATTGAGGATTTTGCCTCCATTTCCCCTTCTCCAGCGAGGGGGTCAGTTTAGGGCGGCACGCCTTCCTTGAGGTCCTGGACGATTCCAAGGTTGATCGCGGAGTTGCGGCTCAGGGGCATCTCGCACTCGGCATCAGCTCACAAGGCAGAGCTGTTTAGACTTTTGTTCCCTTCCTCTGTGAATTCTGACGCGGAACAGGTCACCCTACGTGCCATGGCCACATCCCTGACTCAGATCCATTCCACCCTCAGCTCTCTGGCGGGCTCTTTTAAGGGTCAGGGTGGAGGTTCTGGAGGCCAGTCCAATCCCTGCCTCGGTTGAGCTGGCTGTTCCTGGGGTCATGGCAGGGCCCGAGGTCCCCATGGTTCCTGGGCCTTCTCTGTCAGGTACTGTTTTTAGTGTCCCTTCAGTCTCCCCAGCCCATTTCATCCCAGTGAACATCAGGAAAGACATTCTCGATGGGAAGGATGTCAACCTGGCATCTTTGTTGATAACCACTCACGATGTGGCTGACAATAAGTCATACGCCTGTGGGGACGTTTCTGTCATTATCAAGTCCAGGGACCACAGGTTAAACCGTAAGCTCTCTATTCCTGAGTTCGTGTTGGCTTTCAGTTTGTTTAGAGATATTGTTTGCTCTGCGAGTCCCCATAGGAGAGAGGAGCTGGATCACTACCTCTATGCGGTGGTGGAGTTAGGTCACAAGTTCGGGGGTACAGCGTTTTATGATTACCACCAATCATTCTCCGCCAAAGCCGCCGCCTTGTTGGCCCAGCATCAGGTGGTTGCAGTCTGGGGCAAGATAGATACGGAGCTTTTCTGCCGTCATTTTGCGGGGTTGAGGTCACCGGTCTGCGCCACCTGCCAATCATCATCGCACACGGCTTATTGGTGCCCCAACGCCGAACCTCCGGTTCTTCCAGGCACTTCCAGAGCTTTCTCCGCTTCGCTGCCAGCACCTACTCAGGCTGCTAATGTGGACAAATTGGGTCGGCCCATTCAGTATCTGGGGAGGTCACCCATTTGCAACAATTTCAACCACGGTGTCTGCAACTACAGTCAGTGCCGGTTGCTGCATATTTGCTCAGGCTGTTTTAGGGCCCATCCCAAGTCATCCTGTTCACTCAGGCAGGGCAAGCACAGCTGACTGAGCTGCATTGATGTCGGGTTTCTGCAGGACTGCTTGTCCTCTCACCCTTCCACTAAGTTATGTCCTTTTTTGGTGGAAGGTTTCACACAGGACTTTCACACCGGGTCCATCACCTTACCATTAGACACATTCGAGAGTCCCAACCTCAGGTCTTGTGGAGTGGATGTGGAAGCGGTGGATGTGTTACTTCAGTCTGAACTCGACAAGGGGTTCATCATCAGTCCTTTCCCTTCGTCTCCATTCCAGTTCTGGAGGGTCAATCTGCTGGGGTTGGTCAAGGGGAAGTTTTCAAATAAATTAAGATTGATTTATGACTTGTCCGCCCCTCATTACTCCACGGTGCCTAGCCTAAATTTGTTAATTCCTTCTGAAGAATTTTCCTTGAAGTATGCGTCTGTAGACCAGGCCATACAACAAATCATCAAGGTAGGGTGGGGGGCTTGGCTGTCCAAGGCAGACATTGCCAACGCTTTCAAGCTTCTCCCCATCATGCCGTCACTCTGGCAGTGGCATGGGGTAAAGTGGAGGGATTCATACTATTTTGCCACCAGACTCACGTTTGGGTCTAAGACATAGGCGTGCGCACAGGGTGTGCCGGGTGTGCCCAGGCACACCCTAATCACCCTGTGCAGCACAGATTCTCCCTACTGCCCTGGCTCCCCCTTCCTTCCCTCTGCAGAACTATCGGCTTCCCTCCTTTCCTCTCCTGCCGGATGTTGCTGCGGGGATGTTTTAGGATGAGTGAGGCAAGGGGCTGGTAAATATGTATTTATCAGCCCCTTCCCTTTTTGAATGAACATGGTGAGTGATCGGTAGTGTGTGTTTGAGCTTTGGGGTGCACACCCAATGCAATAGGCTGCGCACACCTATGGTCTAAGAGCAGTCCGTGGTTATTCAATGTTTTTGCTCAAGCTCTTGAGTGGATTCTCGTCCATGTGGAGCATTGCCAGGAGGTCATTCATTACCTGGATGATTTCCTCCTCATCGAAAGTCCCCAGCAAGTCCCCATAGATTTACAGAGGTTGCTGGCGGTTTTTTCGGCACTCAATGTGCCACTATCTGTAAAGAAGTTGGAGGGCCCGGCATCGGCACTCACTTTTTTGGGGATCATTCTGGACACTGATGTCATGCAGGCCAGGCTTCCGGCTGACAAGCTCACCAGGATTAGAGAGTGCATCCATTCCTTTTTGGTCTCTCAGGTCTGTACCAGGGTGGAGTTGTTGTCTCTCTTGGGTATGTTGAATTTGGCCCACGGATCATTCCACAGGGTAGATCCTTCATACCAAGGTTGCTAGCTTTGCTACCATCGGCCCCCGGATTCGGACTCGTGAGTCAAGCTGGATGCTTCGGCGTTGGCTGACCTTCGCATGTGGGATGAGTTCCTCCGGTGTTGGAATGGGGTGGCCATGTTCATTCCTGTGGAGTCTAGTTCCTCTCCCCAGGTTGGAACTGACGCAGCAGCCACGGTGGGCTATGCTGCCATTTATGGCACTCACTGGTTGGCTGGGCCTTGGCCGGAGGACATGTTGGCTATCCCGGGGTTCACTGAGTGATCTGCTTTATTTGAGATTTTCCCCATAGTGGCTGCGGCTTGGGTATTGGGCAGTTCATGGTCAGGGCAGTTGGTGTTTTTTTCCACGGACAACCTGGCGGCCGTGGAGATTATCACCAAGGGAAGGTCTCGGTCTTTCATTCATAGGTTGATTTGTTATCCCTGCAATATCATTTCCACATCCAGTGCAAGTTCATCAGTGGGGTGGATAATGTGGCGGCTGATGCGCTATCCCGACTTTTTTCCGGCAGGTCCCGCATGCCGACGCATGTGCCACACCATCCCCGCAGGCTTCCTTCCTGATGTTGGATTGAACTCCCATTGGCTCAACGCAGCAGCCTTAGTCGGCCCGTCATTGTCAGTTAATACCAAGAAGGCTTACACCTCGGCCTGGAAGGCCTTTCAGGTTTTTCAGTCGCAGTACCCATGTGACAACACCCCTGATGTCCGGTATTTGCTGGCTTTCATTGCATACTGCCATACCAAGCCGAGGTTGTCTCATGGCACCATCAGAACTTATCTTGCCGGGGTTCAGCACCATCTGTCCCTGCAGGATCCGAATCGGCCTTCTATTTTCTCTGCTCATGCCATCAAGGCTGCTTTAAGAGGAATCCGAAGAACTTGTCCGTCGGCTACCATCTGTAGACTCCCAGTCACAGGACACATTTTCCGGAGTATGTCTGGTTTGCTGGATGCGTTGCCTTTCGGGAGGCTCCTCAGTGTGGTGCTCAAGGCTGCCATTTACTTGGCCTTTTTTGGGTTCCTTAGGCCGGGTGAGTTTTCCAGTTCCCGGGCCTGGTTCCCGCATACTCACAAAAGGCCAGCTGGTCAGACATCCTAATCGTTACAATTTACATCTAGCAGCTTGCAAGACTCAGCAGTTCGGGGCTGGCACAGATGTTTTGTATTTTCAAACTGGCGGTGCATGGTGCCCTGTGACGGTCTTGGATCAGCTCATGGCACTGATCGGCGACAAACCAAAGGATAGCCCCTTACTTCCATTCCCAGAAGGGATCAGCGATGTCTATCAACAACCTTCTTGTAACATTCCTGAGCCTCCCCCAAAGTCTCCATCAGTTTGTCCTGAATCTCCTGCAATGTAGTTTATCTGTTGGCAACAGAAGGAATTGGAGTTGAGATAGGGAGGTCAGGAATAAAAACTGGATGATAAGGACTTTGATAAGTGGAGCTATGTTTAGAATTGTTATAAGCAAACTCTGCTGTAGAAAGATAATCCACCCAGTCATTCTGAAGATAACATCGGTCTGACCATTAGACTGAGGATGAAAAGTGGAGGACGGATTAACTCTTATGCCATGTACAAACGGTCAGAAAATCCGCCAGGAAAAGTCTGATGTGAGCTTTTGGTCGGAAATTCCGACCGTGTGTATGCTCCATCTGACTTTTTCTGTCGGAATTTCCGCCAGCAAATGATTGAGAGCTGGTTCTCAATTTTTCCGATGGAAAATCCGATCGTCTGTAGCAATTCCGACGTGCAAAATTCCGACGCATGCTCGGAAACAATTCGACGCATGCTCGGAATCATTGAACTTAATTTTCTCGGCTTGTCATAGTGTTGTACGTTACCGCGTTATTGACGGTCGCAAGCTCAGAGAACTTTTGTGGGACCGTGTGTATGCAAGCCAAGCTTGAGCGGAATTCCGTCAGAAAAATCATCCAAGGTTTTTCCGACGGAAAATCTGATTGTGTGTAAAAAAGTTTATCCAAAATTTTGATGTAAACTGTACTCCTTTGTCAGACACCACATTATCATGAATTCCATGTAGTTTAACCACTAGTCGCCAAATCACATACTTCGTAAGTCATTTGACTTCAAGTGGTTGTAGCGGGATGATGCCTGCAGCTGCTTTTTAGATAGAGTTGGGCGAACGGTTCGGCATGAGTTCGGGCTGAACATTGGCTGTTGCCCGTTCAACGAACACCCAAATTATCGGGGTGTTGGACAGTTTGTTCGGCCCACCGAATTACCACATTGCACTGCGCCATCACACAGTGCATTGTTAGCCCTGATTGGCTGACGCAATGAAAGCTTTGGTAAATCAAGACACTGAGTACTGTCAGAGCCAAGATTGGAAAGAGTAATGATGACTCTATCCAATCATGACTTATTGCTCTTAGTCCTGCCCCACACTATAAAAATATTCTCCCCATAGCGGCCTTTTGCAGTGTGATATTGCCGCGGAGAGAGATAGAACAGGGCTCTGTTCAGTGCTACTAGTGTGTAAGTGTGCTATAGCATGCTATTGTGACTCAGTGTAGACAGTGTAGAATATCAGTTTAGTGTGGATATAGTAATAGTTCAGTGTGAGTGTAGTGTGACCATTAATTTTTACTCTAGTGTCAGTTTAATTTGTCAGGGCAGGTTTCCTGCAGTAAATATCAGTGCATTACTGCACGTTTAACGCAGTATATATCAGTGCGTTACTGTGTGTTTATTGCAGTATATTTTTCAGTGCATTCATGTTTAACACAGTATATTTCAGTGCATTACTGCACGTTTAACGCAGTATATTTGCTTATTCTTTATTTATGTTTCAGGTGAGGAACAAATAACAAGGTACAACTCTTCATTCCAATTTATACATATTTCCCTTCCCTTCCCTCCAACGCCTCCCCCCCCTCCACCCAACCTTGCGGATGGGGGAGGATGAGGATAGGGAGGGGAGAAGCGAGAAGACAAAGCAAAAAGAAAGAAACGGAGGATGGGGGGAGAGACACATTAAAGAAAACCAACTAGAAAAAAGAAAAAAGCAAGCATACATTTCAATCCCCCAAATTTTATGGGATATATCTTCCTAAATTAACTTAGTCAAACTGTACTATTTCATGATCTCCTCTCCATTTATCTCTATTAGCCTTTCATTGTAGAGGATTTATTTAATCTCCTCTGGATTCATCTTTTCATTGCTTCTAATGCCCCACTTCATTTTATTCCCCCCATCCCCCATCCGTCTTTTACCTCCCTCATCCACCCCCCCCCGGAGCCAAAAACCCAAAACAAAAACAAACAAAAAATAAAATAAAAATAAAAATAAAAAATAATAATAATAATAATAAAAAAAAAAAGATCAGTGCACATTTAAAGCATCTTCCCACCTCCCATCTCTCTCCTACATCTCCCCTCCACCTCCCCCCCAGTGGGGTGGGCCAAGCTCCATTTTTCTCTTTTTCCCCTTTCCTTCTCCTTCCTCCCCCCTCTCCCCCCTCTTCCCTTCCTCAGCAAGACTATTCCCCTTTCATCAGCCTCCGCCCTTCTTCCGAATCGGTAAAAAGATTCCATGTAGTCCAGATTTTAATATGTTGCTCTTTTCTATCTTGGGCTGACAGGACCAGGTCCTCTATGGCCCCAACATTCCTTACACTATTGAGCCATTCTGCAATTTAAGGAGGTCTGGGGTCCTTCCAACATCGTGCAATACACGCCTTTGCCTCATTGGCCATGTGACATAATACAGAGTTTTTATATGTCTGTATTGGTATTTCTGAGAGGTGTAATAAGAAAAAAGCAGGATCGTCCTGTATTTGGTCAGTTGTAAATTTTTGCATTATCCTTCGTACTTCTGACCAGTATTGTCTGATCTTGGGACATGTCCAAAAATAGGATTTTTATAACAGCTTACCTGTAAAATCCTTTTCTTGGAGTACATCACGGGACACAGAGCGACATAGTCATTACTAATGGGTTATATAGTTACCGTCAGGTGCTGGCACTGGCAACTTCCAAAACCGGAAGTACCCTCCCCTATATAAGCCCCTCCCATCCGGGAGCACCTCAGTTTTGTAGCAAAGCAATAAGTGTCCCCAAAGAGGGGCGGGAGCTCTGTGTCCCGTGATGTACTCCAAGAAAAGGATTTTACAGGTAAGCTGTTATAAAAATCCTATTTTCTTTCTCGTACATCACGGGACACAGAGCGACATAGTCATTACTAATGGGATGTCCTAAAGCAATGCCAAATGAGGGGGGGGATACACCATATATAAGCTGAGCGCTATCAGACATGAGGATCTTTTGCGGCCTGCAACACACTGCGCCCAAAGGCGACATCCTCCTGACTTCTAACGTCCACCTGGTAGAACCTAGTAAACGTGTGTACTGAAGACCATGTTGCGGCCTTACAGACTTGAGCCAGGGAGGCCTGGTGATGCACTGCCCATGAAGTTCCAACTGCTCTCGTGGAGTGCGCCCTAACTTTGAACGGAGGCGGTCTACTTCTCAAGCTATAGGCTTGTATTATGACCTGTCGAATCCACTTGGCTAAAGTAGATTTTGACGCTGCCTGACCCTTTCTGGGGCCTTCCGGCAGAATAAACAAAGTATCCGTTCTGTGAATCTGAGCAGTGGCTTTTAGATAAGCTTTAACTGCTCTTACTACATCCAAAGAATGCAATAACTTTTCCTCTACCGAAGTAGGCTTGGGGAAAAAAGAAGGAAGAACCACATCTTGGTTCAAATGAAAACTCGATACCACCTTAGGAAGAAAGGCTGGATGAGGACGTAACACTACTCTGTCCTTATGGATAACCAGATATGGCTCCTTACAGGACATAGCTGCTAATTCCGATACTCTTTTAGCCGAACAAATGGCTACTAGAAAAATCAATTTCCTGGTGAGAAGCACTAAGGAAATATGCTGTAATGGTTCAAATGGTTGTTTCTGTAGAACCGACAGAACCAAGTTTAGATCCCATGGACATATGGGAATATTAACCGGAGGACTAATACGCATCACTCCTTGTATAAAGGCTTTGACTAGTGAATGCGAAGCCAAGGGCCTTTGAAAAAATATTGACAAGGCCGAAATCTGACCTTTGATAGTACTCAAGGCAAGCTTCCTATCTACAGCCCATTGTAGGAAGTCCAGAATTCTACCTATTACGTATTTACGTGGATGCCATTTCCTGGCCTCACACCAGGCGATGTACGCCTTCCAGATTCTATAGTAGATCTGCCTGGATACCGGTTTCCTGGCATTGATCATGGTAGACACCACAGCATTAGAGAGCCCTCTCCTTTTTAGAATGTGGGCTTCAATAGCCAGGCCGTCAAACCTAGGGCTGGTAAGGAAGGGTGGTATATCGGTCCCTGCGAAAGCAGGTCCGGACGATGTGGGAGGGTCCAAGGACTCCCCACAGACATTTTTACAATCTCCGCGTACCATGCTCTTCGGGGCCACGCTGGAGCCACCAGAATCACTGGTTTCTTTTCTACCCTGATTCCGCGGAGTAATCGAGGTAACAATTGTGGCGGTGGGAATGCATATATCAGCTTGAACTGATCCCAAGGGAACACTAGGGCATCCAAGCCGCACGCTAGGGGATCCCTTGTCCAAGAGACAAACCTGTCCACTTTCGTGTTGAACCTGGATGCTAGCAGATCTACATCCGGTGTTCCCCACCGCTGACATATTGTCCGGAAAACCTCGGGATGAAGGGACCATTCCCCTGGGCATAATTGTTGGCGACTTAGAAAGTCCGCCTTCCAATTCTCCACCCCTGGAATGAATACCGCAGATATGGCTGGGACATATCTTTCTGCCCATCTCAGGATGTAATTTACTTCCCTTTGGGCTGCACGACTCCTGGTGCCCCCCTGACGATTGATATATGCCACTGCTGTGGCATTGTCTGACTGAACTCTGACAGGGGACCCTTGGAGTTTGGATGTCCATGCTACTAGGGCATACCGGGCTGCTCGTATCTCTAAGAGATTGATGGGCAGGGCCTTTTCCGCATCCGACCATCTGCCCTGGAGAGACCATTGCTCCAGTACTGCTCCCCAGCCTAAAAGGCTGGCATCTGTAGTGACCACCTTCCAAGAAATCGGACTGAAGGATTTCCCTCTTTCCAGATTCCGGGGAACCAACCACCAACGGAGGCTTCTGCGAACGGAAGGGGACAAGGACATTGGTACGTCCAGAGCCTGAACTTTTTTGTTCCAGGCTGACAGTATGGCCCTTTGCAACTTCCTTGAATGGAATTGACCGTAGGGTACTGCTTCGAATGATGCCACCATTTTTCCCAGCAGCCTCATGCACAGGCGTATGGATGGCTGTCTTTTTGAACCCACTAAGTGGATCAAATCTCTCAAAGACGACCCCTTTTCTCGAGGCAAGAAAATTTTTCTCTGGTCTGAATCCAGCCTTAGCCCCAAGTATTCCAGACTTTTGACTGGTTTTAGGGCTGACTTGTCTCGGTTGATAATCCAACCGTGATATTCCAGATACTTGATTGTCTCGTGAACAACCACTTCTAGTTTTTCCACTGAGTGGTCTATCAGCAACAAGTCGTCTAGATATGCCATTATCGTTACACCTCGTGTTCTTAGATTGGCCAATAATGGGGCCAGAATTTTTGTGAACACTCTTGGTGCTGTGGCCAGACCGAAGGGTAAGGCTCTGAACTGAAAATGGCGCCCTTCTATCGCAAAGCGTAGAAATTTTTGGTGGGCTGGAAAGATGGGGATGTGCAAATACGCATCTTTGATGTCGATCGAGGCTAACCATTCCTCCCCTTGTAGGGCAGTGGCTACCGATCGGATCGACTCCATCCGGAAAGTCCTGATATGTAGGAATTTGTTTAGCCCTTTTAGATTTAATATGGGCCTCACGTCCCCGTTTGGCTTCGGAACTGTAAAGAGGTTTGAGTAAAACCCGAACCCCCATTCTTCCAGGGGGACCTCTATAATTACTGCTTGAAGCAATAATTGTTCCAGTGCCAACAGGAGGGATCCTCTCTTCTGGGGATCCCTTGGCACGTTCGACCTTATAAAGCGGGAAGGAGGGGAGTTTTTTAACTCCAATTTGTATCCCAGATTTACTGCGGAGAGCACCCATCTGTCTCGGATCGTGTCCCGCCAGGTTTCTGTGAACAACTGAAGTCTTCCCCCCACCCGATTGGGTGGGGGCAACCCTTCATGCATTTGACTTTGGGGGAGGTTTTGTACCTCTCCTGCTCCAGGGCTTCTTGTTACCCTGCAACTGTCCCTGATTTTTACCTCCGGGATTTGACCGGGGAGGCCGTCGGAACTGTTTCACAGCCGATGTCCTAGGGACTGGAGAAGCCGGCCTCTTAAAAGAGGGACCTCTAACTCTATTTTTGACCAGCAAGAGTGTACTTTTACCGCTGGAAATTCTCTGGATATACTTGTCCAGGTCTTCCCCGAATAAGCGCTCCCCATGAAATGGGAAGCTGACCAGCAATTTTTTACAGGGAGCTTCAGCAGACCAGTTTTTGAGCCATAGAAGCCTGCGCATATGTACTACAGACAGCGTAAGGCGGGAGGCCTGATGGATTGAATCCTTTATAGCGTCCACCGCAAAGCATAAGGCTCTAGGTAGATCAGCTAGAGCAAGAGCCTGCTGATCTGGCACGTCCCTTAAGACCTGTTTCAACTGATCCTTCACTGCTTGGCAGACCCCTATAGCTGCCACTGCTGGTTGTGTCACCAATCCTGCTGTAGAAAAAGCAGATTTCAATAAGGACTCCAATTTTTTATCTATTGGGTCCTTGAACATTTGGACATTTTCCACCGGACATGTCAGTGATTTATTCACACAAGAGATGGCTGCGTCCACTGTAGGGACCTTCCATTTTCTGACGAACTTATCCTCCATAGGATAGACCACCGGAAATCTCTTGGGGGGAGTAAATATTTTGTCAGGATGCTCCCAATCCTGGTAAATGAGCCCCTCCAGTAAAGGATGGATCGGAAAAGAACAAACAGTCTGGGGAGCTTTTAGCGACCCCAACGAGGAGACAGAAGAGGAGGATGGCTCCGCAAGTGGCATTTTAAATGCTGATCGGACCATATTAGTCAGGGACTGCACCCATAACCTCTCAGCATGTGATGCTGAGAACGGCTCCTCCACTGTTGATTCCTCTACAACTGAATCAACCTCATCCTGATCCCCCTCAGGTAGGTCGTTCTCTGTATGGGACTGTTGCTCTGTTAACAGGCACTCTGAGGGAGGAGACGGAGATCGAGCGCTTTTCTCCTGTGACAGGGAAGCAGCAATTAGTGCTGACAATCTCTCTTCCAGCCCTCCCAGAGCTGAGGAAAAAACCTCCTCTGTTACATACACAGGAGCAGGTGAACTGGGGACAGCCACAGTACCAGGTACTCCTGGGGGTGCCCTACGGTCACTAACCTCTGATTCTTCAGGGGAGACTGGTGCAGCCAAAGCATGCCCAAGATCCTCAGAGCCCGATGGAGACCCCCTATTCCTCCTGGAATTTCTAGTCCCGGAGTTTTTAGACGGCATATTCCTAAGCCACAAAGCTGAGGTATTCCAGCCGAAAATACACCAGTTACTGATAATAGTCTAGCATAAATGCTGCTATAATAAACAGTTGGTGTCTACTAATGTGCCTTTCTAGGGGATGCCTGTATCAACCGCTTGCTGTATGCCTTTAAATGTTGCCAGCTCTGTCTCTGTACTTCATAGCCAGCTTACTGTAATAATGTGGCTTTTTAAAAACCTGCTGGGACGCCCGCACATGCGCAGAAGCGCTGCGGCGCGCACAGAGCGTCATCCCCCAGGCCCCGCCCCTTTTTCCGGCCACCTCTATATATAGAGGCGCGTGCACGCGCACGCGCGCGGCCACGTGCGCCTCGGCGCTAATTTTCAAACATGGAAACCAGGGACAGGAGCCAGGGCCCCCTTTGCCGCAGGCCGGGGGATAGACGAACACTGCAACATGGCAGAGGAAACAGTTTCCTGTAGGAGAACTCACCAGCTGCCTGGACTTTGCTCTCTGAGAAGAAACTAGTCCATATGACAAGAAAAACATTCCACAGCGGCCTCTAGTGGACAAACACAAGTACCGCAGTTTAATATACTAAACATATATAAAAAAACATTCTTTTTTTTTTTTTTTTTTCTTGACCACCATTAAAAATTATTACATTTTTTTTTTTTTTTTTGGTAGTTACAGGCATGCACAGATATTAGCGGGAATACCGTTAGGTAACAGACAGAAAGACAAATTAGGCTTGGGGGTCCCCCAATAGAACCAAGTTCCTGGGGGCCCCCACTTACCTGTTCCCCGCCGCAGGACTTTGTTTGGTCCACAAAAGCCCAAACTTCACCTATCACGGCAGGCATTGTAATCAAACCTTCAGGGACCGGGTTCCCAAGGATTCCACTCCCCTGGACCTGTATAGCACCCTGCACAGAAAACATCTTGGTCGTGGGTATGACCAGAGCTCTGGATCCCAGGGTCCTGCTCTCCTAAGAGAAGCATTACAGGCAGAACCTTGCTCTTCTCTGCAAGGCCCGGGTACCGACCGTTTAGCTATGAAGCTTTTTTGGTCGGATCCGGAATAGCTTACTGAGGCCCAAAAGAACCTGTACGCAAGCTCAGTGAAAAACACATGTTTCTTCTTGGCCAACACCTTAGACACTGGCAAAAAACTGAGGTGCTCCCGGATGGGAGGGGCTTATATAGGGGAGGGTACTTCCGGTTTTGGAAGTTGCCAGTGCCAGCACCTGACGGTAACTATATAACCCATTAGTAATGACTATGTCGCTCTGTGTCCCGTGATGTACGAGAAAGAAATATATGCAGTAGAGTTCCACATCTATTATTACATCTCCAACACTAGTCAGAAGCTTCTGGGCAAAACTTACGAATTTTCGAAGGTGTGTAATACCATCTGGTCATTATTTTATAGTTCAGTTCCTGAGTTCTAGAACAGACTGATGTATTCAGTGAGAGATGTATTATCTTCTGACTTTGGGCTTGTGTAAACGTCCTATTAAAGTCTCTCGCCCATTTCCCTATTGCTGGGACCTCAAAATTATCTGAAGGTGAAATTAACATCATATAAATTTTAGATATCATTCGGGCCAGCGGTTTCTTCTCTTCACATATATCTCATATTTTGTCAAGTCTTGTCTATATGTTTTTGCTGGGCCTAATGAATTAAGAAAATGGCGGAGTTGTATTGCCCACCAGTTTCCCAATTCAAACCTACCTCCCCTCTGGGTCAGAGTCTCTACTGTCGGCCAAGTATCTGAATCCAAAAAATATGAGACCTGGGTGTAGCCTTTCTCCCTCAACTTCGAGAATGCCCCTACCTCCATCCCCGGGCCAAAACTTGGATTTCCCATTACTGGATACAGTGGTGACTGTAAAGAGGAATATTTAGGGTTCTGGCAAATTTTATAACCTGTCCGGAGTGTTGATCCTATAAGGGGATGTTTTTTTAGGGGTTCCGACAATTCTGCATAACACCAGGATGCTCTACCCAATGGTACCTTACTAATCTCTTGCTCTAGATCCACCCATTGTTTCCATTCTGCATGTCTGCACCAGTCTATGACCCTTCCCAGGTGTGCTGCTTGATAATATTTAGAGACACCTGGGACCGCCAATCCCCCATACTTCTTAGGAAGGGTCATATGACTTTGGCTAATCCGTGGTCTTTTTTTTGCCCATATATATTTGGTGAAGAGTGTGTTTACTTGGCGGAAATAGGTAGCAGGGACTTTCACCGGTAGAGCCTGGAATAAGTACAAAAACTTTGGTAATATACTCATTTTAATTGTGTTGCCATGGCCAAACCATGAGTGGAGTCCATGCTGCCATTTGTCCAGTAGTGAACAGGCTACCTTGTACAGCGGGGGGATTTTGGCCTGGAAGGTCTTCTTTATTTTTGATGGTATCTGTATTCCTAGGTATTTTAATGTAGTCCTTACCCATTTAAACTTAAAGTTGGGTTGAATAATTTTCTGCACTGATGGGGGGAGGGACACCCCCATTGCTTCCGACTTGACGTAATTAATTTTAATATACGCAGTATATTTGAGTGTCTTACTGCACGTTTAACACAGTATATATCATTGCATTACTGCACTTTTAACAGAGTATATATCAGTGTGTTACTGCACGTTTAACACAGTATATATCAGTGTGTTACTGCACATTTAACACAATATATTTCAGTACATACTGCACGTTTAATGCAGTATATATCAGTGCGTCAATGCAGTTTTACTGCAGTATATTGTAGTGTGTCAGTGGAGTGTATCTATGTAGTGAGTACTCAAGTTAAATTGCACCAAACACCACTTTCCATTGATTAAAGGGCATCCACGTACACATTTCCACATCTTTATTACATTTTGTTAATAAGCCCCCCCATCATGTCTGGAAGGCCAACAAGGAGAGGCAGATGTTCCCATGGCACTGTAAGGGAGACAGCAGTGTATGCGGTCCGTCCTCAGGCAGGGCATCATTTCCTCTGTTTAGTGATGTTGCCCGTTCCATTCAGCCACAGCATGCAGAGGAGGTGGTGGACTGGCTTACTAAACCATCATCAGCCTCCTCATCCTCCGCCACCCAAGCAGAGACTAGTGTGCAGTCCACTGCAGCTGCCAGAGTGGCCTATTCTGTCACCTTGTCCACAGCTACTCAAGCCATTACCCCAGCATCAGGCATGGAGGAGTCAGCTAAGTTATTTGAACACAGCATCAGCCACTTGCCCCTTGACGATGCACAGGCATTACTTGATTCAGATCTTGGTTCTAAGGTTGAGGAAGGTAGGAACAAAAGCCTACTGAGAGGGGAGAACACTGGTAAACAACAAATTGGCAGTCATGTTCCCCCAACCGTAGCGTATTACCAAGTTATCGCCAATGATAATGAGGATGTAGGGGATGATGATGAGGTCACAAATTTTTATTACTACGGATAAAAACCTATCCTTTTTGATCTATACCATGGGGAGCCCTTCTTTTTTCTCTTTACATCTTCCTCGATAAGAGTTTTTTTTGCCCTTCCATCCGGCTGTTTCAACTTGGTTTCTTAACCTTACAATCACCTACAAGACCCCTGGAAGCTGCTCTTGGAAACGCATGGGTTCCCATGGTCTTTGTGGAAGACAGCCCATCTTGGCTCTCTCTGCTCGATTGACTCGTTGTCATCGACATTCGAGTCCACCATCTCTGGTAAGAGTAGATACCCCATTATTTTGATTGAAGATACAACACCTTGATGTTTCCACCTGTTCACTATATCACCGTGCTTCACTTCTGAGTAACAATTATATTTTACTGGACTATATGTGTTTACTACATGGATTGGTTCATTCATTTGGACATTTCCCATAATCTTCCATATATGAGTTATATTTATATATGTTATGTTTTCATACTTTGTGATCTACCTTCATGTGTATAGCAACATTTGATTATTTAAATATTGCTTACACAACTTTTTAGTGCTACATTTTCCATTTACCTCCGCTATGGTAAACTGGAAGCAATGAGATTAAATCACTTTTGGTTTACCTGGCTATCAATGGTACAATGTTTTGAAAATTGAAAGTATTCAAAATGCAGATCTTGGTGTTTTGAATGCTTGCAAGTGCAAAGGAGGGATTTGGGGTCTTATTGACCCCAGATCCCTTCATAAAAAGTACCTGATACATGCCTATTGCTGTCACAAGTATGTTCACATTCCTTGTGACTAGGGATGAGCCGAACACCCCCCGGTTCGGTTCGCATCAGAACCTGTGAACGGACCGAAAGTTCGCGCAAACTTTAGAACCCTATTAAATACAATGGACTCGAACGTTCAAAATCAAAAGTGCTAATTATAAAGGCTAATATGCAAGTTATTGTCCAAAAAAGGGTTTGGGGACCCGGGTCCTGCCCCAGGGGACATGTATCAATGCAAAAAAAAGTTTTAAAAATGGCTGTTTTTTCAGGAGCAGTGATTTTAACCACTTCCATACCGGGCCATTGTAAAATGACGCCGGCAGGAACCCTCTCTCCCTCCAGGTGGGCGTCATATGACGTCCTGTGCTTTGTGGGGGGATATCTGAATGATGCTTGCAGCTAGAGGCATCATTCAGATATCCTTCTCTTCTGCCGGCGATTCTGCGCACCATAAGAATGATCATAGTGGCGGTTCCACCGCGTGATCATTCTTATAGGCAGCAGGAGGGGACATCCCCCCCTCCCGCCGCCATCCGGTGCTTCTCCGGGCTCTCCTGTGCCATTGGGGACCAGGAGAAAGAATCGTCCGGCGCCGGTGGTTGGTCACATGATGAGCATAGAGATGACTGGTGACCAGATGGTCACCAGTCATCTCTATGACCGTCGGAGGCCCGGGCGCGATGTGATGACGTCACGCCCGGGTTCCCAAAGGTAAACAAAGCCGCGATTGCAGCTGAAAGCATGAGATCAGTGATTTATTTTTCCCGATCTCATGCTTTCCAGCCTGGAGGAGAGATGTGGGGTCTTATTGACCCCGCATCTCTCCATAAAGAGTACCTGTCACACACCATTCCTATTACAAGGGATGTTTACATTACTTGTAATAGGAATAAAAGTGATCCAAATTTTTTTTTTGAAAAGTGTAAGAAAATGAAGTAAAAATAAATAAATAAAAAATTAATAAATATTAAAACGCCCCTGTCCCCAATAGATCACGCTCAGAAGCGAACGCACGCGCAAGTCCCGCCCACGTATGTAAATGCTGCTCAAACCACATATGTGATGTATCGCCGCGTGCATTAGAGAGCGTGCAACAATTCTAGCACTAGACCTCCTCTGTAACTCTAACCTGGTAACCTGTAAACATTTTCAAAGCGTCGCCTATGGAGATTTTTAAGTACCGAAGTTTGGCACCATTCCATGTTAGGTATCTATTTACTCAAAGTAACATAATATTTCATATTTTTCAAAAAAATGGGCTAACTTTACTGTTATGTTATTTTTTAATTCATGAAACCATTTTTTCCCCAAAAAAGGCGTTTGAAAAATTATTGCGCAAATATCGTGCAAGATAAAAAGTTGCAACGACCTTCATTTTGTTCCTTAGGGTGTCTGCTAAAAAAAATATATAATGTTTGGGGGTTCTGAGTAATTTTATAGCAAAAGAATGATGATTTGTACATGTAGGAGAGAAGTGCCAGAATAGGCCCGGTATGGAAGTGGTATAAAAAGCCCGGTATTGAAAGGGTTAATGATGCTTAAAGTGAAAAAAAAAGTGAAATAATCCTTTAAATATCGTACATGGGGGGTGTCTAAAGTATGCCTGTGAAGTGGCACATGTGTACCGTGTTTAGAACTGTCCGTGCACAAACTGACATTTCTAAAGGAAAAAAAAGTCATTTAAAACTGCTTGCGGCTTTAATGTAATGTCTGGTCCCGGCAATATGGATGAAAATCATTGAGAAAAATGGCATGGGTACCCCCCCCCCCCACCCCCCCAGCCCACTACCAGCCCCTTTGGGACTTGTATGGATATTAAGGGGAACCCCGCACCCAAATTAAAAAAAGGCCCTATATACTCTGAACAGCAGTATACAGGCGATGCAAATAAGACCCCCACAACCACCGGGCAAGGGTTGTGGGGATGAGGCCCTTGTCCCCATCAACATGGGGACATCCTCCCCATGTTGAGGGCATGTGGCCTGGTATGGTTCAGGAGGGGGGGGCGCTCTCTCGTCCCCCCCTCTTTTCCTGTGGCCTGCCAGGTTGCGTGCTCAGATAAAGGGTCTGGTATGGATTTTTGGGGGAACTCCACGCCATTTTTAAAAAAATTTGGGGTGGAGTTCCCCTTAAAATCCATACCAGACCTGAAGGTCCTGGTATGGATATTTGGGGGGAACCCCATGCATTATTTTTTTTGAGGCAGGGTTCCCCTTAATATCCATACCAGACCTAAAGGGCCTGGTAATTGAATTTGGGGGGACCTCCACGCATTTTTTTTTTTTTATCAATGACTTTTCTATGTATTGCCGGGAGCCGACAATTCATTATAGCCGCGAGTGAGTTTTAAATGACTTTTTTTCCTTCAGGCAATGTTCAAGTCGAACATGAGTTTGACTCGAACTCAAAGCTTATCCCTACTAGGGGTAGATTTCCTCTCACTTCCTGTTGTCTCCTTCCGTTTGCAAGTAGGAGTCATTTGTAAGTTGGATGTTTGAAAGTAGGGGCCTGCCGTATATACTATACGGAAATGTGGCCCTTAGGTGTTGGTGTTTCCACAACACTGTAAGCCCTCACAGTTACTCTTGGTGGGCGCTGGAACGCCCTGCTGTGAACTATTAAATCAAGAATTGTAATTACATGCCATTGATGAACAGTGGTAGGAAAAACTTGGCCTTTGGTGGTGGTGCTGGTGCCACAACACTGTAAGTCCTCACTGTTAGTATTGGTGGGCGCAGGAATGGGCCCTGCTGTGAATTATTAGATAAAGAATCGTAATTACATGCCCCTGTTGAACAGGGGCATAAAAATTGGGCCTTAGGCACTGGTGCCACAACACTGCAACCCCTTACAGATACTGTTTTTGGAGCGCAGCAATGAGCCCTGCTGAAAATTATTGCATCAAAAATTTTAATTATACGCCCCTGTTAATCAGGGGCAGAAAAATTGGGCCTTAGGCACTGGTGCCACAACACTGCAACCCCTCACAGATATTGTAGTTGGAGCACAGAAATGAGCCCTGCTGCAAAACATTGCATCAAAAATTGTAAATACATGCCCCTGTTAAACAGGGGCTGAAAAATTGGGCTTTAGGCACTGGTGCTGGTGCCACAACACTGCAACCCCTCACAGATACTGGAGTTGGAGCACATCAATGAGCCCTGCTGCAAAGCATTGCATCAAAAATTGTAAATACACGCCCCTGTTAAACAGGGGCTGAAAAATTTGGCCTTAGCCACTGATGGCGGTGTCCAGAACAAAAATTTTTCTTTCAAGCTATCAGCATGATTATTGAGGAGGAAGAGGATAGTCACTCAGCATAACAGGATAGTCATTCAGCATCAGCATAGGCAGTCTTGAAGGGATCTGACATTTCAAAGAAAATTATTCTGTTACATCAGCATCAGGTGCCTGGTAGCTGGTGGTGATCCAAGACTGATTCATTTTTATGAAGGTCAGTTGATCGACCGAGTCGGTTGACAGGCGCACCCTGTGATTGGTTACAAAGCCTCCAGCAGCACTGAATGTGCGTTCCAAAAGAACGCTGGATGCAGGACAGGCCAGTACCTCAATTGCATACTGTGCAAGCTCTGGCCAGTGATCCATCCTCAAGACCCAGTAACCCAGAGGATTTTCGGTGGGAAAGGTGTCCAAGTCTGATCTTGCCCCTAGTTATTCCTGCACCATGTAAACCAGACGCTGGCGATGGTTGCTGGAACCGATCATACCTTGGGGCTGCATACTAAAAAATTGTCTGAACGCATCGGTCAGATGGCCACCTTCTCCACCGCTCCTTCTTTGACTGACCGAAGCCTCAGCAACACATTGTCCAGGACCAGGAATTTGTTGCTTCATCCTCTGCTCCCTCTGCGACGGCAAGATAAGGTCTGCAACCTTACCCTTGTAACGTGGATAGAAGGAGGGTTGCCAGCCAGTAATGATCCATCTCCTTGATCGCACGAATACGAGGATCCTTCCGCAGGCTTTGCAGGATCAGGGAGGCCAGGCAGCGTAGGTTTGCTGAGGCATTTGGTGCGGAGTCTTCTGGGTCACTCAGGACGACATGATCCGCAGTCACCTCCTCCCAGCCACGTACAAGTCCATGGGTGTCTTGGGACTGTAATTGATCCCTTGAAGACTACTGCTGATGCTGAGTGAAAGGCTCCACCTCCATGCTGACACAATCCTCCTCCTCCTCCTCGTCCTCTTCCTGTGTGATAGCCGGGCCAGCAGGAACACTGTTTGGATAAAGGGGGCCTTGAGAGGTAAGGAAGTCCTCCTCTTCCTGCCTCTGTTCTGCCTCAAGTGCCCTGTCCATTATTCCATGCAGCGTGTGCTCCAACAGGTGGACAAGAGGGACAGTGTCACTGATGCATGCACTGTCACTGCTCACCATCCTCATGGCCTCCTCAAATGGTGCCAGGACAGTGCATGCATCGTTAATCATGGCCCACTGGCGTGGGGAAAAAATCCAAGCTCCCCTGACCCTGTCCTGGTGCCATATTGCAACAGATACTCATTGATGGCCCTCTGCTGCGTGTGCAGCTGCTGCAGCATGGCCAACATAGAGTTCCACCTGGTGGGCATGTCACAGACTAGGCGGTTCTTGGGCAGGTTGTTTTCTTTTGCAGGTCAGCCAGCCGAGCACTGGCATTAGATGAATGACGGAAATGCCCACAGAGTTTTCTGGCCTTCTTCAGGACCTCCTGTAAGCCTGGGTACCTGTCCAAGAACCGCTGCACCACCAAGTTAAGGACGTGAGCCAAACAGTGGTCAGTTGTCCCTGTCGGAGGGCGGAGAGGAGGTTGGTGTCATTGTCGCAGGCTTAAGCTGGCGTGGCGTCAACCACCTCTGAGCCTGCCCCTGCAGAGCTGACAGAATCTCTGCCCCAGTGTGGCTCCTGTCCCCCAAGCACACCAGCTCAAGCACCACATGGCATCTTTTTGCCTGCGTACTTGCGTAGCCCCTTGAACGCCTACGGAGCACCGCTGGTTCCAAGGACAAAGCATAGGAAGAGGCCATGGAGGAAGAAGAAGAGGAGGGGTGGAACAGAGAGGTATGTCAGAATCACCAGTAGTAACATTTTGGAGGCGTGGTGGCGGAACAACCTCCAACACTACTGAACCTTGTCCTGCATCCTTCTCAGCTGCCATCAGAGTCACCCAATGCGCCGTGAAAGATAGGTAACGTCCCTGTCCATGCCTGCTGGACCATGAGTCAGCGGTAATATGCACCTTACCGCTGACCGCCCTGTCCAGCGAGGCCAAGACATTGTCTTCCACATGCTGGTAGAGAGCCGGAATCGCCTTCCGTGAGAAAAAGTGGCGTTTGGGAACCTGCCACAGAGAAACCGCATGTTCCACAAACTCACGGACGGGGGCAGAGTCTACCAACTGAAAAGGCAGCAGTTGAAGTGCTATCAATTTAGCCAAGCTAGCATTCAACCGCTGGGCATGTGGATGTCTGGGAGCGAACTGATTTCGGCGGTGCAGCAGCTGGGGCAGGGAAATTTGCCTGGTACAATCGGACATCGGTGTACCGATAGCAGGTTGCCCGCAAGTACGTGGCTGTGACACACCTAATTCTACACCTTCATTCCTCTCAGTGCAGGTTTCAGAGAGGACTGAAGGTATAGTGGGGTTGGAGATCCCAGCTGATGAGGAGCAAGGAGAGGTCCGCTTTGTTCTTTGGTGTGGGTCTTTTAGGTATGTTTGCCAATGAACTGCATGGAAGGTTGACATATGTCTGGTCAAGCACGTGGTGCCCAAGCGGCTGATGTTTTGGCCACGCGAGATACGCCTGAGACATATGTTGCAAATGGCAATGGTGCGATCTTCTGCACACGTCTGGAAAAAGGCCCACACCTTTTGGAATAACAGAGACAGCAGCGCCCTGCACATGCGGAGCTCTGCGGTGTGATGCAGTCGGTGTGCTGCCCTTAAGCTGGCCCCTGGAGTGCATCCTGCCTCATTGGAGATGTGCCTCCTCCTCCTCCTCTCTCCTATCAGGCACCCACGTGGATTCAGTGACCTCATCATCCCCTCCCTCCTCATTACTGGAGCAAATCTGGCAGTATGCTGCAGCTGGGGGAACATGACTGCCAGATAGCTGTCCTTATTGGGCACCATCTCTATCTGGGCTCATATTACTATCCCCTCTCTTTGGGCTCACGTTACTGCCTTCCTCTAGCTGGGTTCCATCATCAGAGCCTTCAAAACGCTTGGCATCCTCCTGGAGCATGTACCCAACACTGTGGTCAAACAGTTCGAGGGACTCCTCAGGAGGACATGGTGGGGCTAGGGAAGGAGTGACTGATGCCATTGAGCCCAATGAAGAGGCCGCTTTGGCAGTTGCTTTGCCAGACAAAGTACCCTGAGCCTGGGGAGAGAGGATGAGGAGGATGAGGACGGCTTGGTCATCCACTCTACCAAGTCTTGGGCATGTTGCGGCTCAACATGGCCAGCTGCTGAAAAGAAGGACAAGCGTGTCCCGCGGCCACGTGCTGATGAGGATGCACCGTGTCCACGACCAGCACTGTTGCCTCTAGACACAGAGCCTGCTTGCCCTCTTTTATTGCCTCATGACTGTCTGCCTCTCCTTGTTTGCCTTCCAAACATACTAATGGCCTGCAGTGAGATGTAGCTGCACAAAGGTGGGATGTATATATATATATATATATATATATATATATATATATATATACTGATTATAATGCAGCTATCAGAATCAACTGCCTGCTGTGGTATTAGTATGAGTAAAAAGCAGCAATTGTCTTCAGTTAGTTTTAGGTGAACACTGGGCAGAGGACACAGTACACTAACTGAAAATACTTGCAGCTCTCTGCCTGTGGTTTTATTATGAGAGCACCACCAATTGTATTCAGGTTCCTTTAAGTGAACGCTGTGCAAAGGACAGAAGTACACTAAATGAAATTAATGCAGCTCCTTGCCTGTGGTTTTATTATGAGAACACCACTAATTGTATTCAGGTAAGCTTTAGGTGAACGCTATGCAAAAGACACAGTACACTAAGTGAAAAACTGCAGCTAGCACAATCACCTGCCTGCCTGTCACAGTATAGAGAATAACAGGAACCGATCTCGCTAAACTGAATACAGTGTATAAATATATATACAACACCTAGGATGCATATATATCCTCTACACACTGTAACTGCAGCTAACTGACTCGCCTGCCTGCTCTATCTAACTCAAATCAAAATATACTGTCTCTCTCTCTCCGTCTGTATTTTAACCAACACCGCAACACACTACACAAGGCCGACTTCCAGGCCACCTTATATATATATATATTGGCTTTGGCCAATTATGGCTCTCCGTTTTTTGTGTGCTGTGATTTGCCAAAGCATGCGGGACATAGTGCATGCTTGGCCAATCATCAGCCAGCAATGCACTGCGATGCCGCAGTGAATTATGGGCCGTGACGCGCCACTTGAATTTGGCGCGAACGGCCCATAATGTTCGCAATTCGGCGAACAGCCAAACAGACGATGTTCGAGTCGAAAATGGGTTTGACTCGAACATGAAGCTCATTCCTACTTGTGACAGCAATAAAAGTGATCAAACAAAAAAAAGTAAAGTGCAACAGTGTAAAAAAAAAATAGGAATTAATGAATAAATTAATGATTCAAAAAAAAATTGAAGTGCCCCCATATCCTAATGGCAGCACGCAAAGGCGAACATGTGTGTCAGCTCCGCAAACACGCAAACAGCGATCATCCTACACATGTGAGGTATCCCCACGAATGTCGGATTATGTACAGTAATTCAAGCACTAGACTTTCTCTGTAGATATAAAGTGGTAACCTGTAAAGGCTTTTAAATCATCGCCTATGGATAGTAACATTTATATTGTTTTAAAGCATGACATACTTTGTATCTATTTACTTGGCGTGAGATCATCTTTTATATTTTACCAAAAAATGGGTTAAGTATTGTGTTTATTTTTGCATTCAACTTTTAAAAAGTGTATTTTTTTTTACCAAAAATTGCATTTGAAAAACTGCTGTGCAAATACCATGTGACATAAAAATTTGCAAAATACACCAATTCATTCTCTAGGGCCTCTGCTTTAAAAACATATAACATTTTTGGGGTTCTGAGTATTTTCTATAAAAAAAAAACTGATTTTTACATGTATATAATAAGTGCCAGAAAATGCCTGGTGTTCAAGTGGTTAAATACTTCTCGAACCATTAACTCTGTAGTTTGTTCAGCAGAAGGTACCCTATAACAGGTATTAAATTAGCCATCTTAGTGAGATGGTGAACAAGGACCAAGATAGTGGTCATTTATTTTTGCCCCTGGAAGACGTCAAGTATGATGAAACATGTCGGGCGGAGCTACGTGCTGACGGCACCACACCCCACGTGACCCCAGAAGTGCGGGTGTTTGTTTGAATTTGAATTTTATTGCCAGCAAGTGTTTTTATGATGTTTTTGTACATCCAACTGAAAATTGTTATACAATAAATAAGCTGTTTTCGAAAAAACAATACGCACTATTGGAGCCTTTGTCCTTCTATATGCTCTGCGCTCATTTTGGAGATTGTGCTTTCGAGGAAGGGGGATGGATGGTGGCCATTGAGTGAGGAGGAGGCTCAGAGTTTACTTACACACTTCAGAACCAGGATCAATCTCAGACCCCGCAGAGGGCTAAATCTGCAGGTGACCTCGCTACAACATGAGGTCCACTCCTTCCGG
Organism: Rana muscosa; assembly: GCA_029206835.1. Lineage (NCBI taxonomy): Eukaryota > Metazoa > Chordata > Amphibia > Anura > Ranidae > Rana > Rana muscosa. The sequence goes on along the minus strand of JARGYO010005626.1, from coordinate 62,018,762 downwards.
TAAGAGTTTCCATTTCCCCGGTGTTTGTCCCACAAAGAGATTCATCTTTTTCCTTTGGTGGCAGTGCAAACCCTGAAAATTTGCCATAGAACCTGATCTACTTATCACCTCTCAGAGACATTGTTTCAAGAGTCACTTTTTATTTACTTTTCACTTTTCAGAGACATTGTTTAAGAGTCAATTTTTATTTCATTGATTATTATATGCACTGTATTTTTTCAATGATTTATATAGTTTTTGGGTTTCAGTTTATATTTTGTTCACTTTATTAGCGCGCCTATTTACGTTTACTAGTCTTTTTACATGATTATATTGTATGTTTGTGCCGCTGCTTTTTTTTCACAGGTCTTTAAGAAGTTTTTTCCACATATTAATATTATTAGTGCAGTATACACACTTTGATTACATTTTGAGGGAGGTACGTTTACCATAAAGTCAATAGAAATTGACCCCCATGTTCCTGATGGAACAGGGAGTGGCTGGAGCAATCCTAAAGGAGAAGCTTGGGGAGTTTTACTGTGTGTACAACCTGCTTTGGGGGCTTTACCCTTGTATGATCTATTTGAGCTGAAGGTACTAAACATCAATACCGCTGGTCTGTGGCAGACAGAAGTGTGACCACCTTGTCACTAATTAACAAGGGCTTGCTTACTCATTTCATTGAATGACTAATATTTTATGTGCAATTTTTAGCCCATGGATGTTTTTTTTAACTTCCTTTTAGTATTATTTTTTATATATATATATATATATATATTTTTGTGGCATTAAATAAATCCCACTGTGGTTATCAACACTAAGTTTGAATGGACTAATAATTATATGGTTCCCCAATAGTGCACACGTCAAAAGCCAACTCCGTGATATATGGAAAGTCCTAAGAGTTTATATAGAGATATTTTTGTTTGTGTGTTCCAAAGAGATAGCACTTTAAAAGGGGACTACAAGTCCCAGCAAGCTTCTACAAGGATTCTGCTCTCCCTCAAGTTTCCCTGGGGCCCCGAACCTCTTCCCTTTTATAACACACGGGAGGGGGGCTGGAAAAAAAGCTTGCTAACATGATCAGGGAAGGCAACAACAATATTAACCCCTTCCTCTTGGCCTGGGCAGTCAAGTAGGTAACTAAACATACAATACAGTAGGCAACCTGCCTACACTCACTCTATCAAAGCTGTAATTATTCTTTAAGAAGAAAAAGTACTGAAGGAATTTTGACTTTATATCCAGAGCAATTCAGTGATATGACAATTGCTAACAACCATTTCTGCATCCATAAGATCAAAAATGGGTGCAGTTTATGATCCTTACCTTCTGTTCAGCAATTATTCATTTTAGCTGAGAAAGCAAGACAAGTATTACCTTTATTGCAGCAATGGGCACTTCCATATGATTCAAGAAAAACACGGCAAGAGACATATCAGAGGCAAGATTCGGTATTCACCACCACATCCCTAGTTTTGTATTCATTAATATATATCCAAGCGAACCGTGGATTATATTAAATTAGGGCTATGTGGCCCTATATTAGGATGGAAATAAAGTTTTTTTTTTTAAATTTTGTACTGTTTCTTTGAGGGAATACCCACCTTAAAAGTCCCATACTAAATATAATGCAGGGTTTCCTTGGATATAGTTTAAAGCATTTCAAGAAAAACAGGCAATTGAGAACTGCAGTTTTTTTGAGAAACATTTTGATAAACTATGAAATACCCAAGTTAAAAAAGCATAAAGTTTCCCCCAATGAGAACAATTTATTTTATTACTAAGATAAAAATAGAAATAAAATATTGTTTTAGATGACATTAAGGCCAAGTAAAGCAGCCACAATACCCATGCAACAATATACTTTGTTCAGCTCACATCGGTCATTATCAAGGTCATTTGAGATATTAAGTAAAAAAAATAAAAGTAAAAATTACTTTTTTTAGAACCTTAACAATGTCAGCTTTACGAACCAGAATTTTCACAACTCAATTCCCAAGTGTCAGTTTAAAAATGCTGGAAAGCTTCACACATCCTTCCAGCGTGTTTCATCATGATAAAGTGAGAAAAGCCATATTTAACTCCCATTAATTTTTGACTTTGTGGATGTTGCTTTTTGTCATGTGACAATAACTAATGTTATTTTTTCTGTTTGTGTGCATTTATCTGTATGCATTTCAGAATTTTACTAGCCGGTCTACTCAAAGCTTTTGGTGAAAGTTTAGCATTGCCTGGCAGATTTCTCATTATTGTATAAAAACTGCACATTGTTTTCAGTCCCGGACTGTTTAATTGTTTATAGTTTCAATACCTTTGAAACCCAAGTACAAGAAGGTACTTTGAGGCATTAATTTCGTGTTATGGGTTAGGTTAAAGAAGAGTTAAATTCCTAACAATTTTTAATTTTTTTTGGAACGATCAGGTAAGGATTAGAGCCTCTTTCTGGTTTTTATTGGTGACAGCATCTGTGCATCCAGTCTTTAAAAAACTGAAACTGTATAGGGCAGTTTAAGAAGATTACATAGTTACATCGTTTTATTTAATTTAATTTTACTTTTTTTTTTTTTTTTTTTTTCATGAAATATTTTTTACTTGTTTACTAGTTTACTTGGAGGGTAAGAGGAAGTTTCTGTCTGCCAGGGGAAGTTGCTGACTGACCTAATGCACTGCTCAATTAGAAGATGGGAGACAGCATGTGAGGTCAGGCTAGCAGGTGGCAGATTGCAGGTCTATTTGCACCAGCAATGGCAATTCCCGTGTCTATCCTAATAGGTTTTAAAGGTTAGATTAGGGTGAAGTGTTATGTAGTTAAGAGTAATAGTTAAAGTAACAGTAACAATGTGGCTTTAAGGGATATTTTAATGTAAAATTAATACCTTCAGTGTTAATGTTAAGACAAATGCAGAGTGCAAACCAAATATAATAATAACACATACATAGAACATTCAGTTCTAAAATAAAAATACAGTTTTTGCTGCAATATTCACCTTCAATTCAAAGATTTCCCTCTATACATTTTTGTAAAACTAGATGTCCTCAGTCTGGTGGCCAATATAATTTAACCCACTTCTTCTCATTGGAAAGTGAAAGAAGAAGCAGCACAGTGATGAGCATGCTTCTTGTCAGCCAATAAACGTATTGGCTCCATGTGATACTACTTCCTCTCACATACCATCCCTGCTGTACAGGAATTGCAAGAATCGGATGCTTTTTACTGTCTTAGATGGGGTTGCTCTCTCTATTCATTTTTTCTGGTAACCTTTGTCAGTGGGGAGGAAAATTACGTAAAATCCAGGCTTTTATGGCAGTCATTGGAATAGGAGGTAAGCAGAAATTGTCCAGTGGGTACACCTATTCTGGTGGAAAGTGTCCAAAGGGGCATTTTCCCTCTCTTTGAAGAGACTTCTCCTTATTTTCCCACAAGTAGAATCATTTTTCAAAATTAAAGGGGTTGTAAAGGTATTTTTATTTTTTTTAAATAACAAACATGTTATACTTACCTCCACTGTGCAGCTCATTTTGCACAGAGCGGCCCCGAACCTGATCTTCTGGGGTCCCTTGACGGCTGTCTCGGCTCCTCCCCGCAAGAATTTACCACCTTCATGCGAGCGAGCTTGCATGGTGGTGAGTTCTTGCGGGCGCGCTCCCGTGATACAGCCGGTGGCTGTAGCCGCTCACTGTATCACTCGGCCTCGCCCCCCGGCGCGCCACGTCATTGGATGTGATTGACAGCAGCGCGAGCCAATGGCTGCGCTGCTTTCAATCAACCAATGAATGAGCCGAGAAGTGCGGCCGAGAAGCCAGCGTGTTCACGGCGCGGGACTTTCGAGGAGTCAGGTAAGTAAACGGGGGGGCTGGGGGGGCGCTAATCCTCAGATGTTTTTTCACCTTAATGCATAGAATGCATTAAGGTGAAAAAACATGTACCTTTACAACCCCTTTAAGTTTAGCTTTAAAACACAGCTACATAGCTACACATCACAGCATAAACCTCCATCAAGATGGGAATACTTTTTAAATTATTACAAGCTGCATCTCAACAAACCCATCCATAAAGTGTAACTCCATTTTTTTAATTAGAAAAAAAAAACATATTCTTGGTGTCTGATGTACATTGTAGCGTTTAAACAAACTTGATTGCAAATTCCAACCTTTTTCTGCTCAGCAGATTGAATCTGAAGAAGTCTTTAAAAGTATATAACCCTCGGGGAGTATCTCACCAAAGCTGATGTTAATATTGCAGGAGGTGCCTAAAATGTGACTTATATCTTAGTGCAGACTTCTGGGAAAATCAGTGAACCAATCGCACAAGCAGGAAATTATGTTTCTGGGGATGTTCTGTATGCCAACCATCTGCAGATTATTAGAGATTTTTAATAACATCAATAACTTTAAATTGCAATATGGCTTTTGTAGAAATTGCATATTTTTTATTACATACTGTATTGCAATAATTGCATATTGCATTATTGTTTGTGTTTGCAATTTTTTTACACAAAAGTGTGGTTACCTTTTAAACACAATTATGTTAAAATCCATTTATAGTTCCAGCGTAATATATATAAAGTGAGTACACCCTTCACATTTTTGTAATTTTTTTTATTATTATTTTACTTTTCATGTGACATCACTCAAGAAATTACACTTTGCTATAATGTAGTGAGTGTACAGCTTGTATAAGAGCCGGTTCACACTGGGGCAACACGACTTCCAGTGCGACTTTACAAGGCAACTTCAAGGCAACTTCGAGGCAACTTCAAGGCAACTTCAAGGCAACTTCGAGGCAACTTCAAGTTTCCTCCAGGACAGGCGACTTTGCCAGTGGCCAATCAAACAATAATCAGCTCTGTGGAAGGGAGGGGTTTGCCTGAGAAAACTATTTTCTCTTCCTGTAAAGTTGCTTCAGTTAAGACACTGATCCGACTTTGGAGGCGACTTCCATTGAAATCAATGGGTACAAGTTGCCTAGAAGTCGTTTTTCAAGTAGTACAGGAACCTTTTTTGAAGTCGGAGCGACTTCTGTAGTGTGCATAAAGACGGCTCCATAGACTAACATTACAGCGCGACTTGGGGCGACTTGGGGCGTCTCGGGCGACCTGAAGTCGGATCCTGAGTCGCCCTGGTGTGAACCGGCTCTAACAGTGTAAATTTGCTGTCCCCTCAAAATAACTCAACACACAGCCATTAATGTCTAAACCGCTGGCAACAAAAGTGAGTACACCCTGTGGGAGATTAGCCCGTGGGGATCACCTTTTCTCAGAATGAAGGTCAGCGTACAGGCAGTTTCTTTAAAACCTGGCGTATTGCCAGCTTTATTTATGAGTGGTTTGCAATAGTCATACAAAATAAACAAAACAGTAAAACAAATCCTTGCCGTCCGGCGCTAAACTATACAGTAACCGCTCTCTATACGGCGAGGGGCTGGTCCCCGTCACCCACAAAACACAAGGTGAAGTAAAGCAAACCTTTTTCTTTCAGCCCAAATACACAGCGCTCCTCTTACTCAGATTCCCCTCTGAGTCTCAGGCCAGAGCAATGCTGTGCTCTCTTCCTGGATCTTTAAAGCCCAGCTGTCTATGGATTCCAGTGAACCTGAATATCCGGACCGGAACCCAGCCAACTACAGAGGCTGGAAAAACCTGGGACGGATTCTGGTTCAGTCTCTTACAATGGACCGAATGTGAGGTGAAATATAGCGACTGTCATATACCTCACCTCGCATACCGTCACATATCCTCCCCCTCTGCTCAAGCCCCTGCGGCTGAGCACTTGATCCAGCCATACAGTGCACGCGGGAGAGGGCATCAGCATTATCCTGGAGTTTGCCCGGCCTGTGCTCAACCGTGAATTTAAAGGGCTGTAAAGCCAGGAACCACCTTGTCACACGGGCATTTTTCTCCCTGTTGTCACACATCCACTTCAGGGGAGCATGGTCAGTGACCAGCCTGAACGACCGCCCTAGTAGATAATACCTCAGGGAGTCTAAGGCCCATTTAATGGCGAGACACTCCTTTTCAACAATGGCATAGTTCCTTTCGTGCTTGTTCAGCTTCCGGCTTAGGTATACAACCGGGTGCTCCTCACCATTCCTGACCTGTGACAGTACAGCCCCTAGGCCCACCTCAGAGGCGTCTGTCTGTACGACAAACTCCTTTGTGAAGTCCGGGGTCACCAGCACCGGTAGTGCACAAAGGGCCTGTTTTAATTTTTTAAACGCCTTCTCGGCCTCTGTGTTCCATTTGACCATGACCGACCCTCTGCCCTTCGTCAGGTCAGTCAGAGGGACGGCAATAGTGGCAAACTCAGGTATAAACCGTTGGTAATACCCCGTAATGCCTAGGAAGGCCCGAACTTGTTTCTTGTTTGCGGGTTGGGGCCACTTTTGAATTGCCTCAATTTTATTGGTCTGAGGCTTGACAAGTCCCCGGCCAATAACATAGCCAAGGTACTTGGCCTCCTCCAGGCCTATGGCACACTTCTTTGGGTTAGCCGTGAGGCCTGCTTCTCTAAGGGAATCTACCACCACCTGTACCCGGGGCAGGTGCGATTCCCAATCTGGGCTGTGGATGACCACATCGTCCAAATAAGCAGCCGCATACGGGCGATGTGGTCTCAAAGTTTTGTCCATCATTCGTTGGAACGATGCAGGGGCCCCATGCAGACCAAAAGGCATCCGCTTGTACTGAAACGAGCCCTCAGGAGTGGAAAAGGCAGTCTTCTCCTTGGCCGATTCAGATAGCGGTATTTGCCAATAGCCTTTTGTCAGGTCTAGGGTCGTTATATAGCGAGCCTGTCCCAACCTGTCCACAAGTTCCTCGACCCGGGGCATCGGGTATGCATCGAACTTGGATACACTGTTAAGTTTCCGAAAGTCATTACAAAACCTGATAGTGCCATCAGGTTTTGGGACCAGCACTATGGGGCTCGACCACTCACTGTGGGACTCTTCTATCACATCCAACTTCAACATGTTTTTAATTTATTTCGCGACTGCCTCACGCCTGGCCTCTATTTTTTTGCACAAACACCCTAACGTCACTTTTTTGTGCCACGGACAGGGTATCCGTGATGGGAACGTCAGGTGTCACGGGTACCCGGTCGGTTGGAGGCGGGGACGTGGCCAGTAAAGTCTCTCGGTCCTTCCAGGGTTTTAAGAGATTCACATGGTAAATTTGGTGTGGTTTCCTTTTCCCTGGCTGGTAGACTTTGTAGTTTACCTCCCCCACCCTTTCGACAACCTCGAAGGGACCCTGCCACTTGGCTAAAAACTTACTTTCCACCGTGGGGACCAATACCAACACTCTGTCCCCAGGGCTGAAAGTACGGACCCTGGCACTTCGGTCATAGACCCTCCTTTGGGCCTCCTTGGCCCGCTCCATATGTTCTCGCACCAGGGGTAGGACAGCTGCGATTCGATCCTGCATCAAGGAGACGTGCTCTATGATGCTTTTATATGGGGTTGCCTCACCTTCCCATGTCTCCTTGGCAACATCTAGCAGCCCCCTGGGATGCCTACCATACAAGAGTTCAAAGGGGGAATAGCCTGTGGACGCCTGCGGAACCTCACGTATTGCAAACATGAGATATGGCAGCAAAAAATCCCAGTTTCTCCCATCTTTGTCGACCACCTTTTTCAGCATACTTTTCAAAGTTTTGTTAAATCTTTCGACCAGACCATCCGTTTGGGGGTGGTAGACAGAGGTACGGAGATGGGAGATTTTGTATAACTTACAAAGCTCCTTGGTAATCTTGGACATAAAGGGGGTGCCCTGGTCGGTTAAGATCTCTTTTGGGATTCCCAGTCGACTAAAGACAAGGACCAATTCCTTAGCGATAGCCTTAGCAGAGGTATTGCGCAAGGGTATGGCCTCAGGATAGCGAGTCGCATAGTCCAAGATCACCAGAATATGCTGGTGACCGCGGGCAGATTTCACAACCGGCCCCACCAGGTTCATGCCAATCCTCTCAAAGGGGACCTCGATTATTGGCAGAGGAACGAGGGGGCTGCGAAAATGGGGTGACGGTGCCGACATTTGGCACTCGGGGCACGATTCGCAGTACTCCTTGATATCTGCATGCAATCCGGGCCAGAAAAATCTCTGGGCGATTCTCTCCCTGGTTTTTTCAACACCGAGATGCCCCCCCATTACATGACCATGGGCCAGGTCTAGCACCACCCTGCGGAAGGGTTTGGGGACTAGTAGCTGTTCTACCTCGTCCTCTCCATGTTTTATCACTCGATACAATAAATTGTTTTTAATTGCAATGTAAGGGAAAGACACCACCCAATTAGGATCCACCGGTTCCCCATCCAACATTTTAACGTTTTCCCTGGCTCTCATGAGGGTGGCCTCTCGTAGCTGCTCGGTACAGAAATCCTCTCTCCTGACCTCTAAATCGGGTACCACATTTTGGCTACTCTCAATATCAGGATCAGAGGGGTTCTCCTGTTCGTTACCCTCAGGCTGGGAGCTAGTTTCCAGGTCCTCTGGCTCCCCAGCCATGACAGGGAAAGGAAGAGGGTCTCCGGCTTCCTCGATCCCACTAATAGCATCCCCTTCCCTTTTGCAAAAAGGGTCTGGTGAGAGTTCCCGCGCTTCCCCAGCAGGGGGAGCTCTATCTACCAGCCTCCCTTTGCTCTCCCATAAATTCCAGAAATGGGGAAAATCTCTTCCCACTAAAGCCTCGTGAAGCAGTGAAGGTACCACCCCCACTGAATGTGTTATACTGCCCCTGGGGGTCTCAACCTCAACCACCGCTGTCTGGTAATCTCGAGTGTCCCCATGGATGCAAATTACCCCAATAGTACTGGGGTGTAGTTTTGTGGGGTTCACACAATCACTCCTGACTAGGATCACCACACTACCAGAGTCTAGCAGGGCTGTCAGTGGCTTTCCATCCACAGAAATAACACACATTTGTTTTTCAATGCGACTCTGACATGATGCAGTACATGCGACCTGTGCAAACAAAGAAATGTGTCTTTTCATATAAGCATAATCGCATTGCATAGGTTCATCATTTAAAGGACAGTTCGCAGCAATGTGCCCTAATGCATGGCAACGAAAACATCTGATATGCTCAACCCCCAGTCCTCTCAACGGTTCCAAAGACCTTCCTGGCTTCTTTGGCCAGTCTCCAGGTCTAGGACCCGCAGTCTCATCAGTTGGAACAACAGTCTTATCAAATCTCCCCAAGCTCTTGGACCCCGGAACAGTCTTATCCGAACCGCCGGGAGATCTTGCACCCCTAGACACACCAAAGTGGGGCATAGATGGATTCACTAAGTCCTCAGTAGCACTGTACCTCTCCACTAGGTCGACCAGTTGGGCTGCAGTTTTGGGGTCGCCCTGTCCGACCCACTTCCTCAGAGCAGCAGGAAGAGCACGCAGATACCGGTCCATTACCACGCGCTCTACGATCTGCGGTCCTGTCAAGGTCTCTGGCTGCAACCACTTCTTGGTGAGGTGGACCAGGTCAAACATTTGCGAACGGGGTGGCTTGTTGCTGGAGAATGACCACTGATGCACCCGCTGGGCCCGGATTGCCATGGTGACACCCAAGCGTGCGAGTATCTCTGTCTTTAGAGTCTCATAGTCCTGGGCCTTATCGGGTTCTAGGTCAAAATAGGCCTTTTGGGGTTCTCCTGTTAAAAATGGGGACAACAGACCCACCTTCGCGGACAGCAACTCTCTCAAAAGTCGCCAGGTATGCCACGATATCATCAGCAGATGTCATTTTCTGTAAGTGGTAGGATGCGCGTATCATCTTGGCTTCCACTGGCACATGAGGTGCGGACTCCTTTTTCAGTTCCATCAGAGTCTCTGCAAACTGACGGTTCATCTCCTGCTGGGCTGCTTGTTGTGTTGCAGCGGCCTCCTGTTGTGCTGCCTGTTGTGCTGCGACTTGGCGGTTGGTTTCCCGCTGAGCTGCATTGGCCTGTAGCAAGGCCTTTAACATTTCCTCCATCTTCAGAAAATGCCCGCTGAATCCACCACGTGTGGGAGATTAGCCCGTGGGGATCACCTTTTCTCAGAATGAAGGTCAGCGTACAGGCAGTTTCTTTAAAACCTGGCGTATTGCCAGCTTTATTTACGAGTGGTTTGCAATAGTCATACAAAATAAACAAAACAGTAAAACAAATCCTTGCCGTCCGGCGCTAAACTATACAGTAACCGCTCTCTATACGGTGAGGGGCTGGTCCCCGTCACCCACAAAACACAAGGTGAAGTAAAGCAAACCTTTTTCTTTCAGCCCAAATACACAGCGCTCCTCTTACTCAGATTCCCCTCTGAGTCTCAGGCCAGAGCAATGCTGTGCTCTCTTCCTGGATCTTTAAAGCCCAGCTGTCTATGGATTCCAGTGAACCTGAATATCAGGACCGGAACCCAGCCAACTACAGAGGCTGGAAAAACCTGGGCTGGATTCTGGTTCAGTCTCTTACAATGGACCGAATGCGAGGTGAAATATAGCGACTGTCATATACCTCACCTCGCATACCGTCACAACCCTTAAGTGGAAATGTCAAAATTGGGCCCAATTAGCCATTTTCCCTCCCCGGTTTCATGTGACTCTTTCATTTTTCAAGGTTTCAGGTGTGAATGGGGAACAGGTGTGTTAAATTTGGTTTTATCGCTCTCACTTTCTCATATTGGTCACTCAAAGTTCAACATGGCACCTCATGGCAAAGAACTGCCCATAGAATAAATTGGTATTTGCAATGTTATAGCGGCTCCGGTTTTACATTGAAAATGTCATAGTGGTTTACTCATTACTTTGAAAATCTTATAGCGGTTATGCTTTACATTTCCTTGGATTAGAACAAAAATGGTGGACTCTAATCTTGACAGTGTTACTTCAGACCATTCTCCTCCTCTGCACTCTCCCTGCACACTTCTACCTCCAGGACACTTCTCCTCCTGCACATCACTTTCCTGTCACAGCATTAGACATCCTGTTAGACATCCTGTCCCACCATCTTGACCTGAATAAGTCCTAGAAGTAGTTTCACGTGATGATTCTTAATAGGCCAGGGGCCTGCAGTACCCCTTCTTGATGGCCCTGAACATTAGTTGGAAAGGATATTTGATGATGGACTACTGATCCCAGCAAGCCTGACTTGCAAATCCTGCGCCCTCAGGCTGCAACAATTTGGCACAAACCCCACAGTCTCTCCTCTGGCTCTGCACCCAGCTCCCCTGGCATGCCTCTTCCAGATCTCCACTGTGCTTCACTCACCGACTCCTGCCCTGAGTCCTTCCTGAACGATTTACCCAGACCATACAGACCAACTGCTTCTCCGGCTGCTGTTCCAGGACACCTCTCATGACCGTGTAAGGAGAGGCTCCCTCCCAGCTCCCAAGCTCCTCTGCCTAAATCGCACCCCCCCCCAGATGGGGGTGTTCCTCCTGCACGCTGTCTAGCACTCCATCCTTCAGTTCACCCAGCCGACAACCCCCCCTCCAGCAGGCTGACCATGAGTATATATAGGAGGCCTGCCCCCTGCCAATCCTAGTTGGGGATTGGTCAGGGCTCCTCACATTTACTCCATGCCACTCCAACTCTCAGTCCTACCCCTCTTTCAGAACCTTCTCACTGGAAGCAGGGGAGGCGCCCCCAAAAGCTGAAGTACATGTCAGTCACACCTACTGCTACACTAACCACTCCCTGCCCCCAGATCAAAAACAAACAGGCCTAGCTCGCAGCATAGGCTTGCTTAAATTTACCTGCACTGACAGAACATACAAAACACTACAAGTCTAGCACCTACCTATGGTAGAGGGTGCTATATATATATATATATATATATATATATATATATATATATATATAGTATATTACCATTCTAAATCAAGGCATGTTTCTATCATATGTATGTATGTTGGTATAGTTTATTTTGTACTGTATGAAGTTATACAGTATGTGTCGTACTTCAGTGTGTAAACAGAGTCTATAAATCAATCAATAAAAATGATCATTACCTGTTCTGAGCCAATCCAAAAACAATAAGACCTGGAATTAAAAAGTATAAATTATTTATTCTAACATATTTACTTTACACAAAGAAACAACACAAGTACATTTTCTCTTTCTCATTTCCCCATATATTCCCAAATGTCACAAAACCCACAAAGCCCATCATTCAAGGTTATGCTGTGTATTGATCTTGAGACCTGATTAATCAAGCACATGTTTTTATGATTGGCTAATACTGATGCACATCAGGTTGGCTAAGGTCATCTGTAGCCTATATATACTTATAGTTAGTAACTAATAAAAATGTTAGTCTTAACCTCACAGATTGGCCCTTATGCCTTTTATGATATATACATATAAATATGCATTTTATTTTCATTTTATGGTTTAAAATCCTTTTACAATGTTGATAAATAAGTCACACAAGCTTAATAAGATATGTAAAACATTTTTTTAATAAAGTTGTTGAATATTTGCATTAATATTCAAATATGGTGTAATTTAGAAGTCCTATTTTACCATAATAAGGCATGATGGTGGCATTGCTTGTTGTCTAACGATGATTAAATATAAATTGCTTTACCTCATTTAAGGGGTGTTTCTCAATTTATAATGCATTAGCTATTTAGTGGTTTAAGCCTTCATATTCTTGTTGTAAATGAAAAATTCACAGATCCTATAGAATATGTTAACATGCAATATACCTTGGGGAAATCTATTAGCTAGCAATGAAATCTACTTTTTTTTTTTTTTACTTTCCAGAGCTGGTTTTCCCTAAGATACAGTATGTCACAGATTAAAAAGAATCAGTGGTAGTGTTGCAATTACAATTTTATTTTCATTATTAAAAGCATATTCCTGAACTTCACCATACAAGAAATAATACAAATGGGCTGAAGTTAATGTGCAAATTTATACTCAATGTTTTTAGATCTGCAAACATACCATATTTTATATAATATGTAAATCTTTGAAATCACTTGACTGGAGATAAATACAAAACTGGGTCCTACATTACTCTTCACACCCCTTTTCATATCTGTAAATGCCATCATGAAAGAGTGAGAATATAAGGCAACACGTGTTGGAAACGGCATTGACAACTAAAGTGTTGTCAATAGGGATCCTAAAATTACCGTATATACTAGAGTATAAGCCGACCCGAGTATAAGCCGAGGTACCTAATGTTACCACAAAAACCTGGGAAAACTTACTGACTCGAGTATAAGCCGAGGGTCAACAATGCCCACCCATTGCAACTTCACTAAGCCCATTGCCACCTTACTGTTCCCATCCTCACTGTTCCCATCCTCACAAGTTCCTATCCTCACCTGTGCCCATCCTCACCTGTGCCCATCCTCACCTGTGCCCACCCTCACTGTGCCCACCCTCACTGTTTCCCAAGAATTGTAATTGAACATTGTAAAATTGTACCTGAAGGCTGCGGCGTCCATCGTTTAAAACTCGCGCTGTCTTCCTGGTCTCTTCCGTGATAGGCGGAACTGCCTGCTGAGAATCGCCTATCACAAACATTCTCTCATCTTCACCCATCCCAGCAGACACTGTGTTCAGTTTCCGCCAATCACGGACGTCTGCTGGGAAACTGAGGATGAGAGAACGTTCGTGATAGGCGATTCTCGGCAGACACAGTTCCGCCTATCACGGAAGGGACCAGGAAGAGCCCGCGGGTTTTAAACGATGGACGCCGCAGCCTTCAGGTACATTTTACAATATTCAATTTCGCTGACTCGAGTATAAGCCGAGGGGGGGGGACTTTCAGCCCAAAAAAAGGGCTGAAAATCTCGGCTTATACTCGAGTATATACGGTAAGTTAATTTTTGGAGTTTACTTAACCTCCAACAATCAACTTCATTTTAGGATCCCTTTTGATTTACTAAAACTGGAGAGTGCAAAATCTGGTGTAGTTCTGAATAGAAATGAATCAGCTTCCAGGTTTTTTGTCAAAGCTTAAAGTGGTTGTAAACCCACTTTTTCAACTTGCACCTACAGGTAAGCCTAGATTAAGGCTTACCTGTAGGTGCAAGAAATATCTCCTAAACCTACACGGTTTAGGAGATATTTGCTAAAAAGACAGGCGCCGCTGTCTACGGCGCATGCGCGCCGTAGACAACGGCGCATTCATGGGGTTAATCCCATTCACAAAATCAGCTACTTCCCAGCAATAGCTGGGCGTAGCCGATTGTGACGGCTCTCGCGCGCATGCGCAGAGTGACGTCTCCGCTGCTCCGGCCAATCACAGCGCCGGAGCGGCGCTGTGATTGGCTGCAGCGGCGATACCCGGAAGTAACCTTCCGGCTATCGCCGCAGCGATGGATGCGGCTGAAGAGGGAGACGAGGACGGCTTCGGGGGCCCCGATCTAAGGTAAGTGATGCATAATGAGCTATTATGCTAGTCATAATAGCTCATTATGCCTTTCTCTTACAGGAGGTTGTGAAAAAAAAAAAAAACATTATTGGGTTTACAACCACTTTAATTGAACAAGCTGAAGCTGATTGGTTGGCATGCACAGCTGCACCTCATTTTTCACTCTAAGGCCCCATGCACACAGGGCGTTTTTGCAGCTGCTAACAGCAGCGTTAGACGTTTTTTTTTACAGCTGCAAAACGCCCATCCATGCTATTCTATTGTGTCATGCACACATAGAGCTTTTATGAGCTCCAAGTGGCATAGGCGTTTTCCAGCTGCAAAAAAAACCCAATTCCAGTGCGTTCTGGAGCTCCAGGTTTGAGCTGCAAAAACGGCCAAAGCGCATAAACGCGCAAAAACGCTGCGAAAACGCGCAAAAACTTCACGAAAATGCGCAAAAACGCTGCGATTTGCGTTTTTGAGCTCCAGGATTTTTTTTTTTTTTTAAAAGGTCAAAAAATGTTTACAAAACTTGGACAGGCGTTTTTAAGCTGTAAAAAACGCAGCTGTAAAAACGCCCTGTGTGCATGGGGCCTTAGTAAATCTACCCCACTGTCTCCAAGGAACTCTTTTTAATGTTGCCTTTGTATAGCAATTAATTATGCCTTGTGCCAATGATGTACTGTATTTATTGGCGTATAACACTCACTTTTTTACCCTGAAAATAGAAGGTAACTGTGCCTGCGTGTTATACGCAGGGGGCTGTGGAAAGTTTTTTTCCTGAAACTTCCCTCTTAAAGTTAGGGTGCGAGTTATACGCCTGTGTGTGTTATACGCCAATAAATACAGTAATTTTTTTCAACATTCAACCCATTTGTACAGCCCTTGCTACTCCCTCCCTTCCCCTCCTGGCCCAAAAGGGTGTTCTGACTGCTGCCTTTGAAGCCTTTAATGCTCTGTCCCTTCATCTTCAATGCTGAAACAGCAGAGGAAGGGACTGGGGAATCGGTGTCCTCAGTCCCATTCTCTGTCTCAAAGGGGAGATGTCAGGGGTCTGTTTAGACCCCTAATATCTCACCAAAGCCCACCAACAGGGCTGATAGAAAAATAAATTGCAATGAATATAAAAAAATTGAAAAAATATATATAAAAATGTAATTGTAAAATAAATAAATAAATAAATAAATAATAAGCTACTGACACCACTCCCCCTGCCCCCGCCCACCCTATCAACACTGCCCCAACCCCCTCCCCTCCAAAAAGCATTGTGGAAAAAAAATCAAAAACTATTAAATTGTAAAAAAAAAAACTACTGACACCATTCACTGCCCTATACTCCCCCCACCAAGAAAAATATTTAAAAATTATTTAAACAAGTAATAAACAACAAAATTGTAAAGAATAATAGATCAAATAATAAAATCAAAAAACTACTGGCACTGTCCACTGCCCTGCTGACACTGTCCACTACCCCCTCCCTTCCAATCTCTGTAAAAAAAAAAAATACAAACATTTATTGTAAATAATATTATAAAAAAAAATAATAAAAATTACAAAAGTCGAAATGTTCCTGCATGACGTTGGCCATATAACTTCACGTAGTAATGTAAAAAGGAGCGGAGGAGAAAAATACATAGGAGAATAAGTGAAATAGTAAAACAGGTGAAAGAGGTGAGTTGTGCGTGTTTGCAAAAATTCAAGTGGGCAGGTCTGGATGAAGTCCAGGGCCAAATTTTTGGCCCAATCCAGTCCTGCCCTCTACTGAGAGGACATGGGAACTATACATAGCTTAGGCAGTAAAAATATATACATTTTTTTATCAGTACCACATCAATCACCACCATTTACCTTGAGTGAAATCTCTGGTTTGTGGGCATGCCCACAAAAAAAGTTTAGCAACAAATGATTAAATGCATTGTATGGTCAGTCAATTTGATGAGCTTCAGTTATATCAATATCAATTTTGTAACAGTTTACAGGTGTAAATAAACATATTAGGCTTATTGTATGTATC
The DNA here is from genome assembly GCA_029206835.1 of Rana muscosa. Lineage (NCBI taxonomy): Eukaryota > Metazoa > Chordata > Amphibia > Anura > Ranidae > Rana > Rana muscosa. Next base: position 62,002,422 of record JARGYO010005626.1, on the reverse strand, counting down.
TAATGCTTTGGAAACTCTGAAACATCAGCTGGCAACAACTTAGAATCAATTTATAAAGTATTTTCTGCATAATTTGCATAAGTGTTTGCCTTCAGCTTTCATGCGCCATATTTTCTATCATTTTAAAAGTGGATTCGCCATCAGCATACAACATAATAGAGAGATTACAATTGCAAGAAATGTCCCTCAGATTTAAAATCAAACAAGATGCATGGCAGCAAGAGAGGGCAGACGTTTGAAGCCTGAGCCCTGCTAGCTGTCTGCTTCCTTTGCCTCCCAGTAAGCTTTTATTAACCGCTCTGAACTTGGTACAGTGTACCAATACCTCCAGCGATCCCCATGTGGAAAATCAGAAAGCAGAAGGATCCTATTGCCTCGCCACCCTGGAATCAGAGGCCTACCCAGGACCCTATGATGGGGCGCTTCCTTCGGCAGCAAACCACTCCTTCCCCGTTTTCACAGGACGCTACACCTGGGCTTTCAGACTCCCTCATGGACCTGGGGAAAGGATGCTGCCATTTCTGCACCTATTTCACTGCAATGCTCTGGGCCATATCTTACAACTATCATATTGGATGACCACTTGCAGATCTTACTGCAAAAAAGATGGTTATCACTGAAGGAATTTAAAACCTCTAATGCTGACATGGTTTTTGTACAGGAAATACATTTTCATAAAGGTGGTTCTCTTAATTTTGCATTTGGATGAATGGATGAATGTCTTGCACAGGAAATTCTATATAATAGATCACATAGGGTCGAGGAATATTACATGCAAAGCTAAACAAAACTACATTAAAGTGGGTGTCAACATTTTTGCGTGTTTTGGTTAGTATGTGGAAGAAAAGTCTTTACTGCTCTCTGGAGCTCCCTTAGAGAGTTCTAACTTAAAGAGGAACTGCAGTCTGCTCACATAATTTGTTATAAAACCATATTTGCCATTCTAAAGCTTCCCTCCAACCACTTTGCATATTATTTTATATATACTGTGATTCTGTACTTGCCAAATATGCTGCAGAAATCCCTCTCCACTGAGTCTGGCTGCAACCATTTTAACTGTGGGCAGCTGAAGCTTCTGCCTGTTCACTTCCTGGAAGCATCGGCTCTGCTTCCTCTAGTGCTGGTTTCAGTGCTGCGCTGCACCTCTAATTACACTTACCAGTCAGATGGAGCAGCTGCCTGAGACTGAGTTAGTTACATGCTGCAGCCTGCAGAGCATGCAGATGTGAAGGGAAACCCGCAGCCGGGCGCCCCTATGCAGCATTGCGCCCTAGGCAGCTGCCTAGTTTGCCTAGTGGTAGCACCTGCCCTGGTCACAGTGACAAATATTTCACCAAGCAGGAGGTGAGGGAAAAGTGGTAGCAAGGACCCAGACAGTAATTTAAAACTGTCAAGAGTTCCAGATTTTCCATGCTCTGGTAATAAGCATTTTTTTTCTGTCTGTGTTGCTGTTTGAGATTTTCCTGTCTGGTGAAACTGTTGTTAATGTTTAGAGGAAATCTGTCTAACAGAGCAGCAGTGAAAACCAATCAGGGTTTTCAGCCTTCTGCTTTCCAAAAAATAATAGTTTTAGTAGGACATGCTATATACTTTGCCATCCTTCAGACCTATGCATTACTGTAATATGTGGTGAAACTTCTATTTTACTGCACATTACTGTAATGCATGGTACTTCATGTCAAAATGACTAGGCTTTCCTAAATCAGCAAACATTAACATGCAGTTACATAATAACACGTCATAATGGACTGCAAAAGTCTGGAGGATCTATTTCACTTTCCAAAGCAGTTTTGTAAACTAACATTCCTGTTGTGACATGAATCTGGTAAAAATGTACAGTGGAACACACTGTTTATCTATGCAAGGGGTCTCCAAACTTTCTAAACAGGGGTCCAGTTTACTGTCCTTCAGAATTTAGTGCCCTTTTACTGGTCCCAGTGTGGGGAATTATGCCCCATTGTTGGTATCAGTGGATGAAATAGTGTCCCAAGGGCTGGATAAAAGCAAGCAAAGGACCGCACCTGGACCCCTGGGCTCCAGTTTCAACAAGGTTTGGTTCTGAACTTTTATTACCCAATGATATTTTGCTGTACACACCTATTTCTATATACATCCACAAATGTTCACTATTAGGGATGGGCCCGGTGCTCGATTCGAACCCATGTTCGAATCGAGCATCGGGCGTTCGCTCGCTCGTCGAGCCCAGAACTATTTGGGCCGTTCGCATCACATTCGTGTGATGCGAGCGGCCCCGCAATGCATTGCGGCCGGCGCGGCCGGCGCAGTGCATTGCTGGCTGATGATTGGCCAAGCATGCACTGTGACCCCGCATGCTTGGCCAATCACAGCGCCCGAAACTCGGAGAGCAATAATTGGCTACAGGCAGGACGGCTGTAGCCAATTACAGCTCAGGGGCTTTAGTACACGCCCCACCATTTAAAAGGCCGCCACGCCATCGGCCCCGGTCACATGAGTTCCGGCTTTAGGAGAGATTAGTCTGCTGATTCTGTCTTTGCTTGATACTGAAAGATTTGCTCTTCTTTGCTAAACCATTGGCTATTTCTTTGCTAAACCATTGCTACCTAAGTCATTGATCGTTCATTGCTGCTGATTGCACAGTTAGTGTGTTATTAGCTGCTGCTGGGGATTAGTCTGGTGCGTGCTTACTGTTAGTACAGTATTGCAGTAGTACCAACCGCAGTGCTGTTAGCACAGCATTGCACCCCAACAGCACCCATAGGACTTCTAGTGTGTTAGTGGCAGCAAACAGAGCTCCTATATTTTCTTCTCAGCAGCACCCATAGGACTTCTAGTGTGTTAGTGGCATCACACAGAGCTCCTATATTTTCTTCTCAGCAGCACCCATAGGACTTCTAGTGTGTTAGTGGCAGCAAACAGAGCTCCTATATTTTCTTCTCAGCAGCACCCATAGGACTTCTAGTGTGTTAGTGGCAGCAAACAGAGCTCCTATATTTTCTTCTCAGCAGCACCCATAGGACTTCTAGTGTGTTAGTGGCAGCAAACAGAGCTCCTATATTTTCTTCTCAGCAGCACCCATAGGAATTCTAGTGTGTTAGTGGCAGCAAACAGAGCTCCTATATTTTCTTCTCAGCAGCACCCATAGGACTTCTAGTGTGTTAGTGGCAGCAAACAGAGCTCCTATATTTTCTTCTCAGCAGCACCCATAGGACTTCTAGTGTGTTAGTGGCATCACACAGAGCTCCTATATTTTCTTCTCAGCAGCACCCATAGGACTTCTAGTGTGTTAGTGGCAGCAAACAGAGCTCCTATATTTTCTTCTCAGCAGCACCCATAGGACTTCTAATGTGTTAGTGGCATCACACAGAGTTCCTATATTTTCATCTCAGCAGCACCCATAGGACTTCTAGTGTGTTAGTGGCATCACACAGAGCTCCTATATTTTCTTCTCAGCAGCACCCATAGGACTTCTAGTGTGTTAGTGGCAGCAAACAGAGCTCCTATATTTTCTTCTCAGCAGCACCCATAGGACTTCTAGTGTGTTAGTGGCAGCAAACAGAGCTCCTATATTTTCTTCTCAGCAGCACCCATAGGACTTCTAGTGTGTTAGTGGCATCACACAGAGCTCCTATATTTTCTTCTCAGCAGCACCCATAGGACTTCTAGTGTGTTAGTGGCAGCAAACAGAGCTCCTATATTTTCTTCTCAGCAGCACCCATAGGACTTCTAGTGTGTTAGTGGCAGCAAACAGAGCTCCTATATTTTCTTCTCAGCAGCACCCATAGGACTTCTAGTGTGTTAGTGGCAGCAAACAGAGCTCCTATATTTTCTTCTCAGCAGCACCCATAGGACTTCTAGTGTGTTAGTGGCAGCAAACAGAGCTCCTATATTTTCTTCTCAGCAGCACCCATAGGACTTCTAGTGTGTTAGTGGCAGCAAACAGAGCTCCTATATTTTCTTCTCAGCAGCACCCATAGGACTTCTAGTGTGTTAGTGGCATCACACAGAGCTCCTATATTTTCTTCTCAGCAGCACCCATAGGACTTCTAGTGTGTTAGTGGCAGCAAACAGAGCTCCTATATTTTCTTCTCAGCAGCACCCATAGGACTTCTAGTGTGTTAGTGGCAGCAAACAGAGCTCCTATATTTTCTTCTCAGCAGCACCCATAGGACTTCTAGTGTGTTAGTGGCAGCAAACAGAGCTCCTATATTTTCTTCTCAGCAGCACCCATAGGACTTCTAGTGTGTTAGTGGCATCACACAGAGCTCCTATATTTTCTTCTCAGCAGCACCCATAGGACTTCTAGTGTGTTAGTGGCAGCAAACAGAGCTCCTATATTTTCTTCTCAGCAGCACCCATAGGACTTCTAGTGTGTTAGTGGCATCACACAGAGCTCCTATATTTTCTTCTCAGCAGCACCCATAGGACTTCTAGTGTGTTAGTGGCAGCAAACAGAGCTCCTATATTTTCTTCTCAGCAGCACCCATAGGACTTCTAATGTGTTAGTGGCATCACACAGAGTTCCTATATTTTCATCTCAGCAGCACCCATAGGACTTCTAGTGTGTTAGTGGCATCACACAGAGCTCCTATATTTTCTTCTCAGCAGCACCCATAGGACTTCTAATGTGTTAGTGGCATCACACAGAGTTCCTATATTTTCATCTCAGCAGCACCCATAGGACTTCTAGTGTGTTAGTAGCATCACACAGAGCTCCTATATTTTCTTCTCAGCAGCACCCATAGGACTTCTAATGTGTTAGTGGCATCACACAGAGTTCCTATATTTTCATCTCAGCAGCACCCATAGGACTTCTAGTGTGTTAGTGGCATCACACAGAGCTCCTATATTTTCTTCTCAGCAGCACCCATAGGACTTCTAGTGTGTTAGTGGCAGCAAACAGAGCTCCTATATTTTCTTCTCAGCAGCACCCATAGGACTTCTAGTGTGTTAGTGGCAGCAAACAGAGCTCCTATATTTTCTTCTCAGCAGCACCCATAGGACTTCTAGTGTGTTAGTGGCATCACACAGAGCTCCTATATTTTCTTCTCAGCAGCACCCATAGGACTTCTAGTGTGTTAGTGGCAGCAAACAGAGCTCCTATATTTTCTTCTCAGCAGCACCCATAGGACTTCTAGTGTGTTAGTGGCAGCAAACAGAGCTCCTATATTTTCTTCTCAGCAGCACCCATAGGACTTCTAGTGTGTTAGTGGCAGCAAACAGAGCTCCTATATTTTCTTCTCAGCAGCACCCATAGGACTTCTAGTGTGTTAGTGGCAGCAAACAGAGCTCCTATATTTTCTTCTCAGCAGCACCCATAGGACTTCTAGTGTGTTAGTGGCAGCAAACAGAGCTCCTATATTTTCTTCTCAGCAGCACCCATAGGACTTCTAGTGTGTTAGTGGCATCACACAGAGCTCCTATATTTTCTTCTCAGCAGCACCCATAGGACTTCTAGTGTGTTAGTGGCAGCAAACAGAGCTCCTATATTTTCTTCTCAGCAGCACCCATAGGACTTCTAGTGTGTTAGTGGCAGCAAACAGAGCTCCTATATTTTCTTCTCAGCAGCACCCATAGGACTTCTAGTGTGTTAGTGGCAGCAAACAGAGCTCCTATATTTTCTTCTCAGCAGCACCCATAGGACTTCTAGTGTGTTAGTGGCATCACACAGAGCTCCTATATTTTCTTCTCAGCAGCACCCATAGGACTTCTAGTGTGTTAGTGGCAGCAAACAGAGCTCCTATATTTTCTTCTCAGCAGCACCCATAGGACTTCTAGTGTGTTAGTGGCATCACACAGAGCTCCTATATTTTCTTCTCAGCAGCACCCATAGGACTTCTAGTGTGTTAGTGGCAGCAAACAGAGCTCCTATATTTTCTTCTCAGCAGCACCCATAGGACTTCTAGTGTGTTAGTGGCAGCAAACAGAGCTCCTATATTTTCTTCTCAGCAGCACCCATAGGACTTCTAGTGTGTTAGTGGCAGCAAACAGAGCTCCTATATTTTCTTGTCAGCAGCACACATAGTACCTATAGTGTGTTAGTGTCAGCACCCATAGGACCTACAGTGTGTTGTGAGCACACATAGGAGTTCTATTTTTTATACTATATACACTACCGACTACAATGGCTGGAAGACCGCCAAGGAGAGGCAGAGCGTGCCGAGGCAAGAACACAGGGCAGGCAGGCTCTGTTTCTAGAGACAACAGTGCTGGCCGTGGACGTGGTCGTGCATCGTCATCAGCACGTGGCCATGGGACACGCTTGTCTTTGTTTTCGGCAGCTGGACATGTGGAGCCGCATCATGCCGAAGGCTTGGTAGAATGGATGACCAAGCCCTCCTCATCCTCCTCATCCTCTCTCACCCAGGCTCAGGGTACTGGCAGAGCAGCTGCCAACGCGTACTCAATGGCATCATCAGCCACCCCTTCCCTAGACCCACCATGTCCTCCTGAGGAGTCCCCCGAACTGTTTGAGCACAGTGTTGGGTACATGCTCCAGGAGGATGCCCAACGATTCGAAGGCTCGGATGATGATACCCAGCTTGAGGAAGTCAGTAGTGTGCGCGCAGAGAGAGGGGATGCTGAAGGACAGCAATCTGGCAGTAGTGTTCCACCAGCTGCAGCTTACTGCCAGGTTTGCTCTAGTGGTGAAGAGGGAGGGGATGATGAGGTCACTGACTCCACGTGGGTGCCTGAAGGGAGAGAGGAGGAGGAGGAGGAGGATGCAGCGTCACATGTCCAACGAGGCAGGATGCCCCCTGGAGGCCAGCTAGAGGCCAGCACAGCAACTGTACCACACCGCAGAGCTCCGCCTGTGCAGGGCGCTGCCTCTGCACGTTATCACAAAAGTTCTTTGGTGTGGGCCTTTTTTGAGACGAGTGCATCAGATCGCACCACTGCTATTTGCAATATTTGTCTCAAGCGTATCTCGCGTGGCCAAAACATCAGCCGCTTGGGCACCACAAGCATGAGCAGACATATGTCGACCTGCCATGCAGCTCGTTGGCAAGCACACATAAAAGACCCACACCAAAGAACAAAGCGGACCTCTCCTTGCTCCTCATCAGCTGGGATCTCCATCCCCACTATATCTTCAGTCCTCTCTGAAAGCTGCTCTGAGAGGACTGAAGGTGTAGAATTAGGTGTGTCACAACCAAGTACTTGCAGTACACCGACGTCCGATTGTAGCAGGCAAATTTCCCTGCCCCAGCTGCTGGACCGTCGAAAGAAGTATACTCCCAGCCATCCACATGCCCAGCGGTTGAATGCTAGCTTGGCTAAATTGCTAGCACTTCAACTGCTGCCTTTTCAGTTGATAGACTCGGCCCCCTTCCGTGAGTTTGTTTAATGTGCGGTTCCTCAGTGGCAGGTTCCCAAACGCCACTTTTTCTCACGGAAGGCGATTCCATCTCTCTACTGGCATGTGGAAGGCAATGTCCATGCCTCGCTGGACAGGGCGGTCAGCGGTAAGGTGCATATTACCGCTGACTCATGGTCCAGCAGGCATGGACAGGGACGTTATCTTTCTTTCACGGCCCATTGGGTCACTCTATTGGTAGCTGGGAGGGATGCAGGACAAGGTGCAGTAGTGTTGGAGGTTGTTCCGCCACCACGCCTCCAAAATGCTACTACTGGTTGTGACACACCTCTCTCCTCCACCCCCTCCTCTTCTTCTTCCTCCATGTCCTCTTCGAGTGCTCTGTCCTCGGAACCAGCGGTGCTCCGTAGGCGTACAAGGGGCTACGCGAGTACGCAGGCAAAAAGATGCCATGCCGTGCTTGCGCTGGTGTGTTTGGGGGACAGGAGCCACACTGGGCCAGAGGTTCTGGCAGCTCTGCAGGGGCAGGCCGAGAGGTGGTTGACGCCACGCCAGCTTAAGCCAGGAATGGTCGTTTCTGATAATGGCACCAACCTCCTCTCCGCCCTGCGACAGGGGCAGCTCACCCATGTGCCCTGTATGGCTCACGTCCTCAACCTGGTGGTGCAGCGGTTCTTGGGCAGGTTCCCAGGCTTACAGGATGTCCTGAGGCAGGCCAGGAAAGTCTGTGTGCATTTCCGCCGATCTTATAATGCCAGTGCTCGGCTGACTGAGCTGCAAAAGGAGCTGAACCTGCCCAAGAACCGCCTAATATGTGACATGCCCACCAGGTGGAACTCAACGTTGGCCATGCTGCAGCGACTGCACACGCAGCAGAGGGCCATCAATGAGTACCTTTGCGACTACGGCACCAGGACAGGGTCAGGGGAGCTTGGCTTTTTTTCCCCACGCCAGTGGAGCATGATCAGGGATGCATGCACTGTCCTCTCACCATTTGAGGAGGCCACGAGGATGGTGAGCAGTGACAGTGCATGCATCAGTGACACTGTACCTCTTGTCCACCTGTTGGAGCATACGCTGCGTGGGATAATGGACAGGGCACTTGAGGCAGAACAGAGGCAGGAAGAGGAGGACTTCCTTGTCTCTCAAGGCCCCCTTTATCCAGACAATGTTCCTTCTGTCCCACCCATCACACAGGAAGAGGAGGAGGAGGAGGAGGAGGATTGTGTGAGCATGGAGGTGGAGCCTGGCACTCAGCATCAGCAGCAGCAGTCTTTTAGGGATGATGTACAGTCCCAACAAACCAGTGGACTTGTACGTGGCTGGGAGGAGGTGGCTGGCGATCATGTCATCCTCAGTGACCCAGAAGACTCCGGACCGAATGCCTCAGCTAACCTACGCTGCATGGCCTCCCTGATCCTGCAAAGCCTGCGGAAGGATCCTCGTGTTCTTCGGATCAAGGAGAGTGACCATTACTGGCTGGCCACTCTCCTTGATCCACGGTACAAGGGTAAGGTTGCGGACCTTATCTTGCCGTCGCAGAGGGAGCAGAGGATGAGACATCTCAGGGAGGCCTTGCAGAAAGGTCTGTGCAACGCGTTCCCAGAAACTGGGAGGTTACAAACTCCTGGTCCTGGACGACAAGTTGCTGAGGCTTCGGTCAGTAGCAGAAGGAGCGGTGGGGAAGGTGGACGTCTGACCGATGCGTTCAGACAATTTTTTAGTCCGCAGCCCCAAGGTATGATCGGTTCCAGCAACCATCGCCAGCGTCTGATATACATGGTGCAGGAATACCTAGGGGCAAGGTCAGACTTGGACACCTTTCCCACCGAAAATCCTCTGGCTTACTGGGTCCTGAGGATGGATCACTGGCCAGAGCTTGCACAGTATGCAATTGAGCTACTGGCCTGTCCTGCATCCAGCGTTCTTTCCGAACGCACATTCAGTGCTGCTGGAGGATTTGTCACCGATCATAGGGTGCGCCTGTCCACCGACTCGGTTGATCGACTGACCTTCATAAAAATGAATCAGTCTTGGATCACCACCAGCTACCAGACACCTGAAGCGGATATAACGGAATAATTTATAATGTCACATCCCTTCAAGACTGCCTATGCTGATGCTGAGTGACTGTCCTGTTATGTTCACTGACTATCCTCTTCCTCCTCCTCAATGATCCATGCCACCACACCAGTGCCTAAGGCACAATTTTTCAGCCCCTGTATAACAGGGGCGTGTAATTACAATTTTTTAAAAAGATGCTTCGCAACAGGTGTGACTGCTGTGCTCAGAGTACAGTATCTGTGAGGGGTTGCAGTGTTGTGGCACCAGCACCAGTGCCTAAGGCACAATTTTTCAGCCCCTGTTGGGGCGTGTAATTACAATTTTTAGGCAATGCTTTGCAACAGGTCTCATTGCTGTGCTCAGAGTACAGTATCTGTGAGGGGTTGCAGTGTTGTGGCACCAGCACCAGTGCCTAAGGCACAATTTTTCAGCCCCTGTATAACAGGGGCGTGTAATTAAATTTTTTTAAAAAGATGCTTCGCAACAGGTGTGACTGCTGTGCTCAGAGTACAGTATCTGTGAGGGGTTGCAGTGTTGTGGCACCAGCACCAGTGCCTAAGGCACAATTTTTCAGCCCCTGTTGGGGCGTGTAATTACAATTTTTAGGCAATGCTTTGCAACAGGTCTCATTGCTGTGCTCAGAGTACAGTATCTGTGAGGGGTTGCAGTGTTGTGGCACCAGCACCAGTGCCTAAGGCACAATTTTTCAGCCCCTGTATAACAGGGGCGTGTAATTACAATTTTTTAAAAAGATGCTTCGCAACAGGTGTGACTGCTGTGCTCCAAGTACAGTATCTGTGAGGGGTTGCAGTGTTGTGGCACCAGCACCAATGCCTAAGGCACAATTTTTCAGCCCCTGTTTAACAGGGGCGTGTAATTACAAATCTTGATCTAATAGTTCACAGCAGGGCCCATTCCTGCGCCCACCAAGAGTAACTATGAGGGCCTACAGTCTTGTGGCAACACCGTCCACCACCACCACCACCACCAAAGGCCCAATTTTTCTGCCCTGTTCAACAGGTGCATGCAATTACAAATCTTGATCTAATAACTCACAGCAGGGCCCATTCCTGCACCCACCAAGAGTAACTGTGAGGGCTTACAGTCTTGTGGCAACACCGTCCACCACCACCACCACCAAAGGCCCAATTTTTCTGCCCGGTTCAACAGGTGCATGCAAGTACAAATCTTGATCTATTAACTCACAGCAGGGCCCATTCCTGTGCCCACCAGTCTTGTGGCTACACCAACATCTAATAGGGCAAATTTCTGCAGAGTATATACGGCAGGCCCCTACTTTCAAACATCCAACTTACAAACGACTCCTACTTGCAAACGGCAAGAGAAAACAGGAAGTGAGAGGAAATCTACCCCTAGGAAGGAAAATTCTATCCTGTTAGATTTAATTTGGGAAAAAGGTATCCCCTCTCTACTGATGCTTTATCACCAATCCTTGTTTCAATTAAAACCCCACTTTTCCAAAAACATTTGTCATTGGGACGGAAAGTGAGGTGACATGTTCTGAACAGATGTGCAAAGACAGCAAATGTTACAGGGGTGATAACCCCTCCCTATGTTCTCCAAAAAGCTTAAAAATTGATTTTTTTGGGATGTAGCTACACTTCATAATGTACCTGTTCAGATTCTACTTAAGAACAAACCTACAGTCCATGTCTTGTTTGCACCACCTATATACTGCTGTTCAGAGTATATAGGGTTGTAGGTATAGGGTTTTATTTTGGGTGCGGGGTCCCCCTTAGTATCCATACAAGACCCAAAGGGGCTGGGGTGGGGGGGGGGTGATGGGGTAGCCATGCCATTTTTCTCAAGGATTTTCAGCCATATGGCGGCCAGGACAAGACATGACATTAAAGCCGCAAGTGGTTTTAAATGGCTTCTTTTTTTCCTTTACAAATGTCATTTTGTGCAAGGACAGTTCTAAACACGGGAAACACGTGCCACTTCACAGGCATACTTTAGACACCCCCCAGGTACCATATTTAAAGGAAAATTTTACTTTTTTTTTTTCACTTTATGCATCATTAAAATGACTGCTCCCGAAAAAACTTTAGTTTTTAAAATTTCTTTTTGCATTGATATATGTCCCCTGGGGCAGGACCCGGGTCCCCAAACCTGTTTTATAACATTAACATGCATATTGGCCGTTGTAATTAGCAATTTTGATTTCGAACGTTCGCGTCCATTATAACGAATAGGGTTCGAAAATTCGCGCGAACTTTCGGTCCGTTCGAAGGTTCTGGTGCGAACCGAACCCGGGGGTGTTCGGCTCATCCCTATTCACTATGCGTGCATAGACATTTTGCATTTATACATTTAATGAATAGGTGTGTTTTGGGTTAACCCCTTTGTGCAACAATAAGCCTGGATTTGGACATTATTGTGTCATTTATCTAGGCTTTATTGTCCTTTTCTTTACTGTTTTCCTTTTTTCATGATTTGCCTGTGATTTAATTTTGTTATAATGAGCCGCATGCTTACATGTATATATTTTTATCATGACTGTTACTGTTTTTGTGTGCATTTGTTTAGACATATGCATGCGTTTTTAACGTTGCAATGTTTTTAAATACGTTGGTTGAAATGTTGTTTGTATGTGGTACTATTAGAGCCAGGTAAAATGTAGAAACACCCGCGCTAGCCAAAGTGTGGGCAAGTGGGGTAGCCTGGGTTTGGGGGGCACTGCAGCAGACACTGGGGGGTCTTACCCAAATTGACAAATGAAAAATGTGAATAGGTGATGGTGGCTGCGCTGTGATTAAACTAAAGTGAAGGGATAGGGGAAGAACTGTGGGCTCGTCTGATAGACAGGGGCCAGAGATAGGTGGTGGGTAGTAACGAATAAATGACACAAGTGTGTAATCAGTGCTTGAATTGATGTGAGTGTCACAACCAATAAACGTGCACAACTTGCAATACACAGGGGGGGGGAGAGGAAATAACCCTAATAAATAAGGATTAATATAAACGTATATAAAATCAATAATTGACAAGGTATAACATAGAAAAACGTGTATAAACTCCAAAAAATCATAGCTATGAGTAAGCACTAACATTTGTAGTGTGAAACGCGTCAGCTGATCCCTGCCTTGCTGTAACCTGTGGTGCATGTGTTTTATCTTTTTTACAATAAAAGCAACCTTTAAGGTTTTTTTTGGAGTGCAGCTGTCCATCCCTTCCTTTCTGCTGTTCCTGTTTGCCTTGTGCATTGCCAGCACCCATGGTTTCCTGATTGTTGAAGGATTAACAGAACTTACTCACCTGGAGCGGTAATTTTCTCTCTTCATTCCACAGAATGTATGTAGAGATACAAACGAAGAGAAGAGAAAAATATATATAGTGTGACTCTGTGGATGCTCCAACTGAAGTGACTGAAATTAGATGTTCTCACACTCACTTGTATTAAGCGAACATGGACACCAATCCACGAGCACCAAACTCGTTTGTAGACTGTGGGTTACAGTGACGGGAACCCTCCAATAGGGGATAACTGTAAGGTGCCTCTCAGATGCAATGCATAGGGAAAACGACAAGAAAACAAAAAAGATATATAGCGTGACTCTGTGGATACACAGAGATGGAATCGCTGCAGCTGATGTTCACACACTCACTTGAAATATAGGTGAGTGTGGGCATCAATCCATGAGCACCGCGCTCATATATCTGCGCTGCAGCCCTTGATATGTAGATTCCTCCGATGGATGGTAACCACACAGTGCCAATAAAGTTTATATATGAAGAAACCACATAGTGTAAGTAAGTAAAAACAGGCGTCTTTATTAATGGCAAATGCCGGATAAACTCACATTTGTGGGGTGGGTGGGGGTTCAGTCTCCTACGAGCGCCGAGCTTGTCTCCTTACGTCCAGCTGTAAGTGTATCTGTGCTTGAATCTTGCTTATGTAGCGGGTATGTACTTTTTAAACTGGTGAGGACACCAGTGATGCATAGTTCCCTGCGGCCCAGCAGGTGGCGCTGTCACTTTGGGCCGGGGTTGAACCATCGCTGCAGTGCCGTACCCTTTGTGACCTCTCGCAGCGGTTGTACGGCGGGGCGGGGAAACCGCCGTGCATCCTGGGAGAGGGTATAAAGCGGCGGACATCTTCGCCACGAGGTTCGAGTCCCGGGCACCTTCAGCCTGAGGGCTGTGGTTGCGGTCGGTGTCCAGGCGGCCTAGGGACTTGGTGTTGGGGTGGAGGTGTCGGGGAGTCACGGCCCTGTGTGTCCACGGGAGGTGCCAATTCAGTCTCCACTACAGGCTACCTGCCCGCGGAGGAGTGTGAAACCTCCGACCTAGAGTCGCTCTCCGATCCGGGAGACGATGTCATCATATATAAACCTTTCGCTAAGAAGGGCTGGGACAAGATGCCTCTCTCCTCGTCCCGCAGAGTCAGGGATCCACCCATGTCTACAGGGGATAGTACACCCCGGGTGGAGGCACCAGCGCCTGAGGAGTCTGCCCTTCTACCTCCGGTGCCTCCTGCATCTGGTACCGGGGAAAAGAGACTGTTGTTGCGGCTGCCTATGCCTAGAGTGGAGGTGGTCAAGGCACCTCGCCATCCAGACGCCATCGTCCAACCGGGTGAGGGAGACCGGGCCACTATGCCTCCACTGGTGAGACTTCAGCGTCTTTTCGGCCAAAAAGTTGCTACCGAGTACGGGTGGGAGTACCCGTACTTACCCAAGGAGCTTCTGTATGAAGTGGAAGTCTGCCGGGACTGCTGGTACAACGAATTTGTGTGGACGCACCTTCAGGTCACACATGCCCGCAGGTACCTCGCTTGTTCCCCGAAAACCTCTGAGCGGTTCAAGGACTGTAAAGCAGAGTGGATGTTGACAAAGTGTTGATTCGACGGAAAGAAGGAGAGGATGTTGAATATCACATAGAGACTGTGGATAAGCATTTCAAGCCCCTTGTCTTGCCGCATGCCAGATTCGACTTGTAGGAGAAAAGACTCCTTGCCTAGTGTTTGTTGCTGCTGAACTTTCTGGGGTTGTTTCCCGGGAAAACCCAGTGACTGTACCCGTGTTATGGGTGTTTGTGCTCTCTGGAGGAATTGAAGGACTGTTGCCGTTCCTTGTTCTTCATTCTTCCATCCCGCAAAGTGATCATGGACTTTGGGGTAGTTAGAAAGTTCAAAGAGAGAAGAAGATCTTCAACCAGTGCAGTTACCGTGACACTGTCACCAGGTGGCAGTGTTGCGCATCAATATTCACTGTTCACTCACACACTTATAGAAGGAAAGGGCTTCTCTACGAAGAGGTTCTTTCATTCTTACACAAACATATGTGTCAGGTATATGTGTGTTTAACGTACTTTTCCCCTCTGCAGGAGAACATCTCATCAAGACCACTGAGAATGGGGTGGGTCTTAGTCAGGATGGGTGTAAGGGAATGTTGTTGTGAACATGTGATTTTGATAATGTGGTTCTGTGTTGTGTGTTTCCCTCCTTTCCCTTTCATGTCAGGTTCAGGCACAATTGTTGGTAAATTTTCAGAAAAGAAAAAACTTTTTTTATTTTTGAAGTTTGTTAGTCGGTCTCTGGATCGGGCTATGATGACCCTTTTTGGGCATGGTTTGCTCCAGACACTGGGAACCGATGTCAAATGACAGGGGGGAGAGTGTAGCGGGTATGTACTTTTTAATCTGGTGAGGACACCAGTGATGCATAGTTCCCTGCGGCCCAGCAGGTGGTGCTGTCACTTTGGGCTGGGGTTGAACCATCGCTGCAGTGCCGTACCCTTTGTGACCTCTCGCAGCGGTTGTACGGCGGGGCGGGGAACCCGCCGTGCATCCTGGGAGAGGGTATAAATGGGGCGGACATCTTCGCCACGAGGTTCGAGTCCCGGGCACCTTCAGGCTGAGGGCTGTGGTTGCGGTCGGTGTCCAGGCGGCCTAGGGACTTGGTGTTGGGGCGGAGGTGTCGGGGAGTCACGGCCCTGTGTGTCCGCGGGAGGTGGCAATTCAGTCTCCACTACAGGCTACCTGCCCGCGGAGGAGTGTGAAACCTCCGACCTAGAGTCGCTCTCCGATCCGGGAGACAATGTCATCATATATTAACTTTTTGCTAAGAAGGGCTGGGACAAGATGCCTCTCTCCTCGTCCCGCAGAGTCAGGGATCCACCCATGTCTACAGGGGATAGTACACCCCGGGTGGAGGCACCAGCGCCTGAGGAGTCTGCCCTTCTACCTCCGGTGCCTCCTGCATCTGGCACCGGGGAAAAGAGACTGTTGTTGCGGCTGCCTATGCCTAGAGTGGAGGTGGTCAAGGCACTTCGCCATCCAGACGCCATCGTCCAACCGGGTGAGGGAGACCGGGCCACTATGCCTCCACTGGTGAGACTTCAGCGTCTTTTCGGCCAAAAAGTTGCTACCGAGTACGGGTGGGAGTACCCGTACTTACCCAAGGAGCTTCTGTATGAAGTGGAAGTCTGCCGGGACCGCTGGTACAATGAATTTGTGTGGACGCACCTTCAGGTCCCACATGCCCGCAGGTACCTCGCGTGTTCCCCGAAAACCTCTGAGCGGTTCAAGGACTGTAAAGCAGAGTGGATGTTGACAAAGTGTTGATTCGACGGAAAGAAGGAGAGGATGTTGAATATCACATAGAGACTGTGGATAAGCATTTCAAGCCCCTAGTCTTGCCGCATGCCAGATTCGACTTGTAGGAGAAAAGACTCCTTGCCTAGTGTTTGTTGCTGCTGAACTTTCTGGGGTTGTTTCCCGGGAAAACCGAGTGACTGTACCCGTGTTATGGGTGTTTGTGCTCTCTGGAGGAATTGAAGGACTGTTGCCGTTCCTTGTTCTTCATTCTTCCATCCCGCAAAGTGATCATGGACTTTGGGGTAGTTAGAAAGTTCAAAGAGAGAAGAAGATCTTCAACCAGTGCAGTTACCGCGACACTGTCACCAGGTGGCAGTGTTGCGCATCAATATTCACTGTTCACTCACACACTTATAGAAGGAAAGGGCTTCTCTACGAAGAGGTTCTTTCATTCTTACACAAACATATGTGTCAGGTATATGTGTGTTTAACGTACTTTTCCCCTCTGCAGGAGAACATCTCATCAAGACCACTGAGAATGGGGTGGGTCTTAGTCAGGATGGGTGTAAGGGAATGTTGTTGTGAACATGTGATTCTGATAATGTGGTTCTGTGTTGTTTGTTTCCCTCCTTTCCCTTTCATGTCAGGTTCAGGCACAATTGTTGGTAAATTTTCAGAAAATAAAAAACTTTTTTTATTTTTGAAGTTTGTTAGTCGGTCTCTGGATCGGGCTATGATGACCCTTTTTGGGCATGGTTTGCTCCAGACACTGGGGACCAATGTCAAATGACAGGGGGGAGAGTGTAGCGGGTATGTACTTTTTAAACTGGTGAGGACACCAGTGATGCATAGTTCCCTGCGGCCCAGCAGGTGGCGCTGTCACTTTGGGCCGGGGTTGAACCATCGCTGCAGTACCGAGTCCTTTGTGACCTCTCGCAGCGGTTGTACGGCGGGGAACCCGCCGTGCATCCCGGGAGAGGGAATAAAGGGGCGGACATCTTCGCCACGAGGTTCGAGTCCCAGGCACCTTCAGACTGAGGGCTGTGGTTGCGGTCGGTGTCCAGGCGGCCTAGGCCTGGACACCTGGAGTTCGTGTTCCATCCCAGACACCTTCAGTCTGGGGTGAGGTACTCAGCCGGAGGCCTGGGGCCCAGTACCTTCCGCTGGGTCCCGCGAGGGAGGGATTGTCCTAGGGGGCCCCGGGAGTGGGGCACCCAAATCCAGAGGCGTAAGGGACCGGAGGAGGGACTCACCCGAAGACCTGGTGCAGCAGATTGCCAGTGCCGGGTGAACCTCTGGAGACCGCCCGGAGGGATATCTTTCCCGAACAGGGGCCAAGTTCACCGAGGAAGTTCAGTCCACGTTCAATGACCGGTGGCAGCGGTCCAGCTAATTCACTCAGGTCAGTGGCAGAGGCCTGCAATTAGGCCTGTGGCAGGGGCCTCAACAGTTCATCCGGTCAGTGGCAGCGACCAAAACTCACGGTCGGTGGCAGAGACCATGCACCAGGCCTATTCGCTAAAAAGGAATAGGAGAGTACAGTTGTGCCTGGGCCTACTCGTTCCCACAACCCCATGTTCATTGTTAATGGAAGTTCAACTGATTGTGTTACGAGAAATAAAGGAGTGTTGGACTTTCGATTGGTGTGGGGCTCTATTATTGGCAGACACGCTTCCAGGGAACAACAAGGCTTCATATGCAGTGGACAGACCCGGGAGGTAAATCAACTAACTTAGCTCAACCCTCTTATACACATTAGGAAAGAGCTTGGCGTAGTGTTCCTGCACTCTCCTCTTCCCGGTACCCCTAGACACAAGCCATTCACAATAATCAAGAGGGAGAGTGAGGTTCCGCTACACTTAGTATTGTTGTAATCTTTTTTGTTCTTTAGAATGGAGCATGCCCAGATCTCCCCAGGTGTGTTTTTGGGTGTAGCCAAATTTGGGAGGACTCCTTTAAAAAGTCTGTCTGTTTAGTGTCACATTTGTTGTGAACAAGCAAGCTATCACTTGTAAAACGCGTCTACCATTGCCTGTATCTGTCTGACCCTGTTGACAATAAAGATGACATCAAGATAAGTTGGAGTTCCAGTGTGCGACCAATTTCTTGTTTTATTCGTCTTCCATGGTGGTGAGCCGAGGTTTGCACCTGTGATCTACCTTACACGTGATTCTGCCTGGAGCAGTGTGCTTCTTCTTGTTCTCTGCTGTGATATCTCATCTCTACACCAGCTCGGCACAGGTTCGTTATACCAATACATCTTTATTATGTCAGACTGCACAGGATACCAGCCGTACTTTCAGACACACTACGGACAACCCATTTAGAACCATTGCCCATGATACACTGCAAAGTAATTTGGATGGCAATTTAGGTTCAGCCAGACTCCTGTTCCGTCGGCTTGAAAAAGCAATGAACAAGGAGATAAGGGCTTTTTGGGATCAAAGTACCTTGTCTGAATATGTGGCCCTTGGAAGGATCCCGCGGGGTCTAGGCATAAAAAACTTTCCTACCTTTGAGCTTCACGATGAGGAGCATAAGAATAAATGGACTGGGGGGCGCATGCGCGGCGCAAAGCTGGAAGGACGCGAGTAAGCTGAGCTCCGTCTAACCGGAACCTCCAGGCACAATTCCTGGGGCTAAAATCACACCTAAACGGCACGATCCACTCTATAACCCCCGTGGGAAAGTCCAGTGCATGTCTGCAGGCAAGAAAGGGCGTAGAAATCGCTCCCAGCGCAATTTTACAAACTACCTTCTGGACCTAGAGCGATCATCCGGGAAGATGTCTCAAGATGGCGCCGGCCTCCACGCTGCATCCGATGGCTCCAAACAGATAAAGCCCACGCCATCTAAGGAAAGTGAGTACTCCCCTCACCTTACTAAGGCTGATTTAGATGCTAGTCTGACTACTATATATGAGAAGCTGGTCACTAAACTAGAGAATTAAATACACAAATCTACCAGTTCACTCTCTCAGGAAATTGCTTCCATTGGGGGCCGCTGGAAACTAAGCATGATGGACTAGCTCTTGCACACAATGACTTGAGAAAATATTATGAGGTACTGGTTGATAGTTTCTCATTTATGGCAAGCTCATATCGCAGATTTGGACAACCTTTACAGACGCAATAATATTATAAAGGTAAAAAACTGCGCTAGCGGAAAATTTAAACTAAACAATAAATTAACAATAAAAATAGACAATAAACAATAGGCAGCAGTAGTGGTGTGACAGCACCTAAGCAAATGGAGAGGGAAAAAACTGTGCCAACCCTATTGGGCTTTATCTAAACCTGATCCCACTTGGGGATCTAAAGCTTGTTAATTACACAGGTGATGGAACTAACAAATATTGACAAACTAAGTCCAACAAATAATGTTCAAAAGATTGGAAAAAGTCCACAATTCTCTATGCCAGGAAAACCAGAGGTATTGCACCACAGTGACTAATCAAATCCTGTTGTGAGGTATCCACCACCAGAGAGAGGGGAAGCAGCTTACCAGAGGGCAAGCGGTTTGGGACATTTGACTGTAACCCAGCCGCGGCCTTTAGTGTTGTATCAGCAGTCCTCCCCTAGTATACCAGTGTATTCAGTTCAGATGGTTCATACATCCATACATCCAGATCGTAATTCATTGACATGGAATGAAAGGGGCAGGCCAATAGCGTAATTCCATATGACAACAATTTTATTTAAAAACGTAAGTTGTACTTACAAATAGAAAGACGATAATTCAGCATAAAAATAGTAGGTGCCGGCCGGCAACCAGGAGCCTCACTCCTCGAACGTGGTGACGTCACTGAGCAATAATATTAGGGTACGTGGTATCCCCGAAACTGTTACGGACCTAAATCAAGCCATTACAAAGCTATTTCACAGCCTTGTACCTGATAAACCTGTATCAGCCTTTGCATGTGACAGAATGCACAGGGCACTGCGCCCAAAACCTACTCCAGATAAACCCCCCAGAGACGTTATAATGTGCATAAAAGACTTTATAACAAAAGAAGACATTATGAGAGCCTCCAGGAACACCCCTAACATTAAACTGGATGGGATTTAACTGCAGATTTATCCAGACATTTCTCCTGCGACTTTAGATAGAAGACGCAGAATGAAGGAAGTGACCAATGTTCTTAAAGCTGCTAGAATCAAATATAAATGGGGTTTCCCATTCAAATTATCCATCATGCATAATGGTACTACCCATACAATTTATAATGTAATTGAAGGGAAAGAGCTACTGATCAAATTGGGCCTGCTTGGACAAGTTCCAGCACTCCGTTTTCCTACCACACCTAGGCCTTCGCCTATATGGTCTTCAAGACCTCAAAGGGATCAGGGAAGATGGCGTCAGCCTTTTCAGGATCAAGCTACATGAATTCTCTCCTGATCGGTTGCCTTCCAGAATATTATGGCTTTGCTGCTTATTAGATTACTGACTTTGAGTTCACCCACCAGTGGTTTAGGGGGATAAGGGAGGAGAGAGGAGGGAAGAGGAAAGAGGAAAAACAGAATGATCTTCAGCTAATGACACGTTTATGACACTTTCCCTCCATGGATAATATGTTTTGTCTATTTCATCCCTCTTCTTCCTCTGAGTTCTCCAAAAATTGACTATTATCCCCCACAGTCTGCTTGAGGGGCCCCTCTGGCAGTGAATTTTACCCGCAAAATGCATATTACTTACACTATGGGATTAACACCATTGCTCACCTATCACAGATAATCTTTGTTTGTGATATATTTTACAGCTCTTCAATTATATGGGCTGTTAACCGTTATTCTTAGTTCCACAGTTATACTTTTCCTCCTCATCATCGGAGAACCTTCGGAGAACCTTGGACTCTTCGGGAGGACTATCTTTAAATCTGGAACTCCTTTTGCCCAGACTTAGAACCCCTTCCCCCCCCCCTTTTTTTTCTCTTTTTTCCTCCCTTTGACTCTATACTCTTGCACTATTGTAGTCGTTAATATCTTGTATTTTATTTTTGCCTGGTTATTTCCTCCGCTGTTGGTTTGTCCCCCATTCTCTCCATGTGACCTATCGTGTTGCCAAAATTGAGGCGATGCGGTTGGCCCTGCGGACAGAATTAGGACGGTTTTGTCCTTTTTGGATACATTTTGGATTAGGAGACCATTTCTCTCCTAGCCCCCTTAGATTGACTGTTTATTTGATTATATTTTTTGCCCTGTTGGCATCACACTTAGAAACTATGTTTACTGGAAGACATATTTTTCTCTTCTATCCACCCTTTCTTGGAGTGGATAATATGGTACAGTACTACGCTTGCTTATATATTATCCTCTTATCCAAGTTGAAAGCATATTTGTATTCTTCTTGTGCAAAGATAGAACCAGCACCCTACAAGTCCTGTGTTGCTTTATCTTGCAAATGCCTAATTGACCTCTCCTTTATAGATTTCCTATCCTCCCACGGCTCACCTAACCCCCCCCCCCTCCTCCCTACAAATGGGCCTTAAAATTTTCTCCCACAATGTTCAGGGTTTCAACTCTCCTAATAAATGCAAAAAAGCTTTCAGACACTACAAAAGATTAGGTGCCGATATTGTACTAATGCAAGAAACACACTTCTCTACCTCCAACCACCCACAATACTTTGACAAAACCTTTAACCAATTCCATTACACTACTTTCTTAAACAAATCCCGGGGTACAGCTATATTTTTTAGAAACTCCATCATCTTTGAACCCGAGAGTATATTTAAAGATGAAGAAAGCAGATATATTATAATGAAAGGTAGTATAAATAGACAAAATATCACCATTGCCTCTGTTTATGCCCCAAATGAATCCCAAACATAATTTTTTACTACATTTTTTGATACCTTAGAGAAATACATTTCCCCCCCATATCAATGTGGGTGGAGACTTCAACCTTTCTGCTCATCCTACGTTAGACAGAAGTAGAGTGGCCCCTTCCACCAAAGCTTTCTCCAAGACAATGAACCATTCCTTAAGCAGGCTCCAGCTAATAGACTCATGGAGATCTCACAACATTGGCATTAAAGCTTATACCCACTACTCCCACCCCATAACAGCTATGCCAGGCTGGACTACATTTACTGCACCCCTATTCTTTTAGCTAACTCTTCCTCTGCCTTAATTCATCCTTGCCCTTGGTCGGATCACAATATTGTGTCCTTTGAGACTTCCCATATTGGAATGTCTCCCACCCCCTTTAATTGGCGTCTTAATGACTCGCTCCTTTCGGACCCCTCTATTCACCATCAAATTAGTTCCCATTTAACGGAATACTTCGCAAACAACACTTCAGACGAAGTACTACCCACCTCTATCTGGGCCGCCCACAAGGCAGTGCTCAGAGGACACCTGATCAATATCGCTGCTGCAAGAAACAAAGCTAAACTCACAGACATTAAATGTCTCACAAAAGATCTTAATGATTTGTACAATAAACTTAACCACTCAAATTCCCCTGAAATAACAGAACTTATACAAATTAAATGCTCAGCTCCTCATACGTTACTATCAGAAGACACAGAAAAATCCTTGAGATTTTCCAAAGCTAAATTTCTCCTACAGGGTAACTCCTCCTCAGCGATGTTTGCCAGGAAATTAAACCAAGACACCAACCCCCCCATATTTACAAACTCAGAAACCCCAATGGGAATATTGTAACACACCCTCAAGATGTCCTCCAAATTTTTACATCCTTTTAAAAGGACCTACTCTCGGGCCCCCAAACTTACCCTCAACCTTCCACTTTGGATTGGCTTGAATCTCTTCAATTACCATCCCTCAATGATCATCAAATCTCCTTACTCAATGAGCCATGCACAGATATAGAAATCTCTAACATAATAAAATCTCTTAAAACCTCGACTGCACCTGACCCTGGTGGCTTTACATCAGCCTACTACAAAAAAATGTCCCCCTCCCTAGTCCCTAGCCTAACAAAGATGTTTAATCATATTCTCCTTGGGGGTAATTTCCCGGAAGAAATGCTTCTAGCAAATCTTTCCTTAATTCCCAAACCCCAAAAGGACCATACCCTCCCACAGAATTTCCACCCTATCTCTGTTTTAAACAATGATCTTAAATTATTTGGGATAATGCTAGCTGATAGATTGGCCCCGGTAATCAATTTTCTGGTCCATACAGACCAAAGAGGGTTTATCTCTGGTAGACAAATAGTTGATAATATCAGGCTGGTCACCAATTTAGTTCAAGATGCCAACCTCCACTCCCGTCCCTTATGTTTATTAAGCCTTGACATTCATAAAGCCTTTGATAGTGTTAATTGGTCGTATTTAAATCTCCTCCTCCCCAAATTTGGAATATCCAATAAATGTATGCATGTCTTTAATGCCTTATACCAATCCCCAAAGACAAGAATTAAAATTCCAGGCAATAGCTCGGATTTTTTCACTTTGAGCAGAGGTACAAGACAGGGTTGTCCTCTTCTCCCCTCATTTTCGCTCTAGCGATAGAACCCCTTGCCCAAGCCATTCGAAAGAATGATTTTATTAAGGGATACCACAAAGACTCAAATAATTTTAAATTAAGCTTATATGCAGATGATACCCTTCTATTTTTAACTGACCCGCTTATTTCACTACCTAATCTCCTTAATGTACTTGAAATTTTCCATAAGCTCTCGGGCTTACGAATCAACCATAACAAATGTTCGGCCATGCCCATTAATCACTCTCCAGACTTACTTTCCCTTTTAAAGGAAAATTAAACTTTATATGGTCCCTTCACTCATTTAAATATATTGGTGTAAGCATTACGTCCTCACATAATCTCTTATACAAAGCTAATTTCCTCCCCCTCTTCACCCACATTAGCTCACTTCTAAAAATATGGTCCACCTATCACATCTCTTACCTCGGTAGAATCTGTGCCTTTAAAATTACCATTCTCCCGAAATTTCAGATCTCTTCCGATAATCGTCCCAAAAACTAGACTAGAAGCCTTTCAGAGAAAAATTAAAACGTTTATTTGGAACAACAAAAAGCCTAGAAGTAGTTACTCCCTAATGCACAGATCCCAAAACAAAGGAGGATTAGGTCTCCCTAATCTTTGACTCTATTAGCCAAATTATAATTTTCGAATCCGCTTCGATTTCCCCCTTAAACCTTAAAGGAATCCTATGGTCTAATCTGAAATTATACCATACCCTGCTTAAAAAAAACACTATAGTGACTCATCTTTGGCAACTTTGGACTAAGATAAAGATGAATTACAAACTCATTTCTGAAATACCTCCCTTAGCCTCCTATCTTGGTGACTTCAGATTCCCCCAAGCAATCCACAATAGGGATACCTTTCATATCTGGATTGAAAAAGGTTTTACCAATCTGAACTCTTTAATCATAAACACAAACTTCCCTTCTTTCTCCACCCTTCAATCTAAATTCAACCTCCCTCCTTCCGAACTCCCACAATACCTATTAATACATAAATTATTTGCAACATATTTTTCTCTATCAACCAACCCACCAAGTACACTGTTTGAACATATTTGTAAATTATCCTCCAGAGACAAAGGTCTAATCTTCACAGTATATAACTTCCTTATCAACCTGAGTATTCCTGAAAAATCAGGCCCTATGTTAAAATGGGAAGCTGACCTGGGTAGCTCCATCCCAATAGATACTTGGTACAAAATGATAGATAATCTTTGAAAGTGTAATAAGGCAGCTGCTTTTAGAGAGTCACCATTAAAGGTACTTACTAAGTGGTATATGACTCCAGCTAAAATACACTCCTTTTACCCCACAGCTCCCTCCAATTGCTTCAGAGGTTGCTCTGAGGAAGGTGATTACTTTCACATATTCTGGAGCTGTCGTCATCTGGGACCAATATGGAGAGCTATGGCTCTTAAACTTGAAAACTCTATTAAAAAGAATATCTCCCTCACACCTCAATTGTGCCTTTTATATGCAGGGGTCCCAGATGTCCCCATCTCTTTTAACAGATTGATCCATACCTTGATCAGTGCTATACAGTGGATGATTGCTCTCAACTGGAGATCACATAATCTTCAGTGGTCTCAGGTTGAATCTAGGATGGAGTCAATAAAACTCTCTGAGAGAATCCACCATACATTATGTGATAGTATGCAGAATTTCGCTAAGAAATGGAATTACTGGTCCTAAACCCATAGATATCATTATTTTCTCCAAACCTTTTATATATATTGTGAGGGGGTTAGCTCGGCAGCGGGTGTGTGTGACCCCCGGGATGGGCTCCCCACACAAAAACAGGCCCAGCAGACGGAGGTTGTGGTTTTCAAAATCAAAAAGGTGCCGTTTATTTTCTATTTACAGTGACAAAAACACAGCAAAGCAAAAGAAACAAACAAAATATAGCCACACAGGCTTTCTCTCACCGCACAGGGGTTCACTCTCCCTAGACAGTCCACACAGGTCTGCTTCCAGGCATGAGCTAACACCTAATGAATCTGGGAGTTTTTTTATAGAGGCCTAAATGAGCTGACAAGCTTCAGCTGGCCTCATCAACTCCCTGTCTGCACGACGCCCAGCCCTCTCCCTAGAGGTATGAGTCATCAATGAGCCCACTAGTCTCAGCTGGGCTTATACAACTCTCCACCTAGCTGTATAAATCGGCGTAAAGCCTGAATCTGGGCGAAATATATCTACCCCCCTGGATGCAACCAGGTGACTTTACCTTCCTGCTGTCACATACCCCCCCCTCTTGTTTTAACCTCGGGGTTGGAACACCAGCAATCAGGCATTCATGTACTCGAGACAAAGCATCCACATTCCCCATTTGAACGCCAGGGCGATGCTTTACTGTGAAGTTGAATTCCTGGAGGGCCAGGAACCACCTATTCACTCTTCTATTTGTTTCCTTGTTTTGAGCCATCCACTTTAACGGAGCGTGATCCGTAACCATGTCAAAGTGCCTACCTAGCAGGTAGTACCGAAGGGAATCTAGAGCCCACTTCACCGCTAAACACTCCTTTTCAACGGTGGCGTAATTTACCTCATGGGACTTCAACTTCCTGCTGAGGTAAATGACTGGGTGCTCTTCCCCGTTCCAGACCTGGGACAATACTGCTCCTAACCCCACATCTGACGCATCACTTTGTACGACAAAGTCTTTAGAGAAGTCGGGTGAGTACAACACTGGCTGGCTACATAAGGCTTGTTTCAAGAATTGGAATGCTGCCTCAGCCTCGGGGGTCCATTTAATCATGACCGACCCTTTCCCCTTCGTCAGGTTGGTTAGGGGCACAGCCTTAGAAGCAAAGTGGGGAATGAATCGCCGATAATACCCAGCGATTCCCAGAAAGGCTCGTACCTGCTTCTTGCTGTTGGGACGTGGCCAACTCTGGATGGCCTCGACTTTGTTGAGTTGGGGTTTTATTACTCCCCTCCCAATGGTGTACCCAAGATATTTGGCCTCCTCCTGCCCAATGGTACACTTCTTGGGGTTAGCCGTAAACCCTGCTTCCCGAACAGAGTCCAGGACTGCTTGCACTTTTGGCAGATGTGAGGCCCAATCTGTGCTATGGACAATTACGTCATCCAGGTAAGCCGCAGCATACTTCCGATGGGGCCTCAGCATCTGGTCCATTTTCCGCTGGAATGTGGCCGGCGCATTCTGTAACCCGAACGGCATTCTTTTATATTGGAACGCCCCGTCTGGGGTTACAAATGCGGTTTTCTCTTTGGCTGACTTGGCCAGGGGGATTTGCCAATACCCTTTTGTGAGGTCAAGAGTCGTCATGTATCGGGCTGTTCCCAGCCGGTCGATCAACTCATCTATACGTGGCATGGGGTAGGTGTCAAATTTTGTAACTTTGTTCAACTGACGAAAATCGTTACAAAATCGCCAGCTCCCATCCGGTTTAGGCACCAACACAATGGGACTAGACCAATCACTTTGGGACTCCTCTATCACCCCTAAGTTCAGCATTTTCTGTACTTCCTCCCGTATTGCCTCCCGTCGGGCCTCTGGGATCCGATAGGGTTTTAACTTCACCCTTTCACCGGGCGGGGTAATGATGTCATGCTCTACCCCAGATGTTTGTCCCGGCAGCTCAGAGAATACCTCCTTGTTGCGAAGCACAAACTCCTTAACCTCCTGTTGTTGGGGTTGTGACAAGGTGGCTGCGATTCCAACCTCAGGAATCACGCAACCAGTTTGAGCTGGTGACCAAGTGTCTGCGACTAGGGACTCTCTATCCCTCCAGGCTTTCAACAGATTAACGTGATAGATCTGTTCGGGCTTTCGCCTTCCTGGTTGTCTGACCTTGTAATTCACTTCGCTCACTTTTTCCATTATCTCGTAGGGGCCTTGCCATTTGGCAAGGAATTTACTTTCAACCGTAGGGACAAGTACCAATATCCTATCCCCCGGGGAAAAGGTACGGGTCTTGGCTCCACGGTTGTACACTCTCTGCTGTGCCAACTGCGCTTGGGCCAAATGTTCCTTCACGATGGGCATTACCTGTGCAATTCGATCTTGCATCAGGGCGACATGCTCAATCACACTCCTGTGGGGAGAACTCTCACTTTCCCAAGTTTCCTTGGCAATATCCAACAGCCCTCTTGGGTGTCTCCCATACAGTAACTCAAAGGGGGAGAATCCCGTAGAGGATTGGGGCACCTCCCTAATAGCAAACATCAAATAAGGAAGTAGACAGTCCCAATCCTTTCCATCCCTATCCACCACTTTCTTCAACATTTGTTTTAGGGTTTTGTTGAATCTTTCAACCAGCCCATCGGTTTGGGGGTGATACACAGATGTACGTAATTGCGTCACTTTGAACAATTTACACAGCTCCTTCATAACCCGGGACATAAAGGGTGTACCTTGGTCCGTAAGCAGTTCTTTACAAATACCCACCCGGCTAAAAACAAGAGATAGCTCTTTGGCTATGGTTTTGGCCGAGGTATTTCTGAGAGGGATCGCTTCTGGATAACGGGTGGCATAGTCCATTATAACCAATATGTACTGGTGCCCCCTAGCGGACTTGATTATAGGACCTACCAAATCCATTGCGATTCTCTCAAACGGGACCTCAATGATGGGTAGAGGGACCAGCGGGCTACGGAAGTGTGGCATCGGGGCCGACCTCTGACACACAGGGCAGGAGGAACAATAATTTTCTATGTCCTTCATCACCCCAGGCCAATAGAATCTCTGTAATACCCTCTCTCGGGTTTTCTCTGTCCCCAGATGACCTCCAAGAATGTGCCCATGGGCCAACTCCAACACCAACTTCCTGTAAGGTTTGGGCACCACAAGCTGCTCAACGGTTTCTTCTGCCCTTTTTGCCACCCGATACAGTAGGTCCTTCTCTACGCTGAAGTATGGGTAAGTGCAGGTATTATCTGGGTTCACTAACTCGCCATCTATTTTCACTACGTTTTCCCGTGCCTTTATTAGGGCGGGGTCTTTCAACTGTTCTGTGGCAAAGTTTTCCCTGTGAACCTCAAGATCAGAAAACTCCACAGACGGTAGGTTTTCGTCTGAGGAGGTGGGCTCCTCTCCAGTTTCTTGAGTCTCCCCTGCCAATACTGACAAGGGAAATTCGGGAGAGTCCTCACCACTCTCAGAGGAGTTCTGGCTATCATATTCCTGGTACATAGGGGCACCAGTGGGGGGCTCAGGATCATCCCACAGTTCCCAGAACTTCGGAAAATCCCTTCCCACAATGGCGTCATGCGGTAACTGAGACACTAAGCCCACTGGATGAGAAAGGGTACCTTTGGGGGTCTCGAAACACACTGTAGTCACTGGATACTCTCGGGTGTCCCCATGCACACAAATAACAGCTACCTTGCTATTCCCAGAGACCTCTGTTTTAACTAATTCAGCCTTTATCAGGGTCACAAGGCTACCTGAATCCAGCAATACCACAACATTTCTACCATTAATACACATTTTGCATAAATGTTTCTCAGTTCCCCGAATGGCAGTGCATGCGACTGTCGCACACAGCGACTGACGTCTGCCCGTCAGAAAGTCACACTGCATGGGTTCCTCCAAAACCGGGCAATTTGCTGCAATATGTCCCGCTTGCCGGCAGCGGTAGCAAATGATCCTTCTTGCCGCCTCTTGAGCCGCTGATTTCCCAGGCTGTTCTCGCCAAACTTGGGGTAGAGCTCCCACCCTCTCACTCTCTCCACCCTTACCCCTTGGAATCATCTTATCCGCCCCTGGGGATGGTCTGGTCTTAGGGTGGAAAGTCCGAGTGTCTCTGGAAGAGGCCGTCAGGTTCTCTGTAGCCAAGTATTTCTCCACACGATCCACAAGACCATCGGCCGTCTCTGGGTCTCCATGGCTTACCCACTTTTGGATGGCAGTAGGAAGAGCTCTCAAAAACCGATCCATTACAACACGTTCCACAATCTTTGGTGCGGACAAAGTCTCTGGCTGTAGCCACTTTCTGCTCAGGTGAATGAGATCATACATTTGAGACCTGGGGGGTTTTCCAAGCTGGAAAGTCCAGTTATGCACACGCTGAGCCCGGACAGCCAGGGTGACACCCAGCCTTGCCAATATTTCAGCTTTTAGCATCACATAGTCTTTTGCTTGGTCAGGCTCTAGGTCATAGTAAGCTTTCTGCGATTCACCCGTTAACAGAGGAGCCACCAGTCCAGCCCACTGCTCCTCAGGCCACTTTTCTCTTTCAGCAGTCCTTTCAAACGTGGTCAAAAATACCTCTGGATCATCCTCTCCAGTCATTTTTGTCAATAAACGACTCACCCCAAAGGACGCGGTATTAGTGGGACGGCTTTCCTCACTGGTCTGCGGACGTTGCTGCATTACTGCTTCCATTTGTTGTAGTCTCTGCTCTTGCTTCTGTAATAGGTCTATGAAGCGGGCCTCAGATCGTTGCTGGGCTTGTTGCTGAGCTTCCAGACTCTGTTGGTGAGCTTGCTGCTGGGCTGCAAGGCTCTGTTGATGAGCTTGCTGCTGGGCTGCGAAGTTCTGTTGTTGAGCTGCAAGGCTCTTTTGCAAACCTGCATTTGTCTGCTGTTGATTGGCATTTGCTAGAGCCAGCTGTTTCAGTATCTCCTCCATGCTGGCTTAAAAAAAAACTGCCACTGGTTCTCCACCAACTGTGAGGGGGTTAGCTCGGCAGCGGGTGTGTGTGACCCCCGGGATGGGCTCCCCACACAAAAACAGGCCCAGCAGACGGAGGTTGTGGTTTTCAAAATCAAAAAGGTGCCGTTTATTTTCTATTTACAGTGACAAAAACACAGCAAAGCAAAAGAAACAAACAAAATATAGCCACACAGGCTTTCTCTCACCGCACAGGGGTTCACTCTCCCTAGACAGTCCACACAGGTCTGCTTCCAGGCATGAGCTAACACCTAATGAATCTGGGAGTTTTTTTATAGAGGCCTAAATGAGCTGACAAGCTTCAGCTGGCCTCATCAACTCCCTGTCTGCACGACGCCCAGCCCTCTCCCTAGAGGTATGAGTCATCAATGAGCCCACTAGTCTCAGCTGGGCTTATACAACTCTCCACCTAGCTGTATAAATCGGCGTAAAGCCTGAATCTGGGCGAAATATATCTACCCCCCTGGATGCAACCAGGTGACTTTACCTTCCTGCTGTCACAATATATATATATATATATATATATATATATATATATATGTGTGTATAGATATATCTTTGTTATCTTTGTACTAAAGTGACACACATGTACTGTACTGTGCTATGTACTTTCTTGTCTTTCCAA
This sequence comes from Rana muscosa, assembly GCA_029206835.1. Classification (NCBI taxonomy): domain Eukaryota; kingdom Metazoa; phylum Chordata; class Amphibia; order Anura; family Ranidae; genus Rana; species Rana muscosa. The sequence continues at coordinate 61,971,776 of JARGYO010005626.1, read as the reverse complement.
ATAAAGCTATTTGTAAACAAACAAAAAAAAAGAATAAATGGACTGACACACTGTCTGAATGCTCTGCTATAAAACTATAATTTCATCAAAAAATAAAGAGATAGAGAAATTACAGAGTGACATTTCAACTCTACAGGCGGATATAAAGCCACTTCAAAATTCGGCGGATTTCACCGACTTGGATGCAACACTAAATAACAGACTCAATAAACTGGAAAAAGACATTATTGATACAAAAAAGGAGAAGATTATGTAATTGGGGACAAATGCCTATTAAACATGTCAGTTTTTCTGACACTGGAGCAGACATTGTCACCTCCGATTCGGATCAGTCTACTACACAGAGTTTTGGTGCTGGACGAGGTGGGAAGTTTAATACCCCTAATCCATCAAAAAATGGGATACAGAAATGCAAAGCTCAAAAGAAAAAACAAAAAAGCACAAAAAAACAAGAAGAGGACACAAAAGAGGTCAAAGTCGCAAGTGAACTCGCTATCCGCTTCGGACTCCTCACAGGACTTAATGAACATTGATAACGTTCTCAATCTCAGAACCCTTTCTTCAGAGGAAACCTCCCTTCTATCTACTGTAAAGGTCTGAATTTCTGTCCTGAGAGACATTTTAATATTTTTGAAACTATCCTTGATATTAATACATTTATTAGGAATGTGGCACTTAAGAAACACTATTATAATAATCATGTGTCAGACAGTGGAGATTTTGTAGATCTGTCAGTTTGTAGTAGTGTTGTAGTAGTGTTGGTGATCAGGATGTTTTAGATAGGTCTCCATGTGACAGTGATGACACAAGGGGGGCTTCTATTGTTGTTTTCTCATCCTTTAGGGAGCAATGTGCAATGGGAGATCTGGAGGAGCTATCATGGGAGGGGGCATCTGGGATTCAGTGGGTCCATGTGTTTACTAGGGATGAGCTTCGAGTTTGAGTCGAACTAATGTTCAACTCAAACATTGCCTGTTTGTATGTTCGCCGAACAGCGAACAATTTGGGGTGTTCGCGGCAAATTCGAAAAGTCGTGGAACACCCTGTAAAAGTCTATGGGAGAAATCTAAAGTGCTAATTTTAAAGGCTTATATGCAATTTATTGTCATAAAAAGTGTTTGGGGACCCGGGTCCTGCCCCAGGGGACATGTATCAATGCAAAAAAAAGTTTTAAAAACTGCAGTTTTTTCGGGAGCTGTGATTTTAATAATGCTTAAAGTGAAACAGTAAAAGTGAAATGTTCCTTTAAGTTTCGTACCTGGGGGTGTGTATATTATGCCTGTAAAGTAGCGCTTGTTTCCCTTGCTTAGAACTGTCCCTGCACAAAATGTAATTTCTGAAGGAAAAAAAGTAATTTAAAAGCACTCGTGGCTATAATGAATTGTTGGCAATACAGAGAAAAGTCACTGATAAAAAAAATGCATGGGGGTCCCCCCAAATTCAATTACCAGGCCCTTCAGGTCTGGTATGGATATTAAGGGGAACCCTGCATCAAATTTAAAAAGAAAATTACATTGGGTTCCCCCCAAATATCCATACTAGACCCTTCAATACCCCTCAGGTGTGAGGCTGAGAGACAGTTGTCTGATCGAGACACATACTCCAGACTCACTGGTGATCCCACCAAGAAATATAAAATGTTGTTGACCAACTTAGTGAATGAAGGGGTGTCTCTGGGTGTCTTTGATAAAAAAAAATGGCAGCCAATTTGATTCCGGAATATCCGGTATCCCCGATTTTTCATCATCTCCCAAAAACTCATAAGGGGTTAAATCCGCTGCATGGAAGGCCTATCATTTCAGGATTGGATCCCTAAATGAGAGATTAGAGAGAAAGCTCTGGAGGTCATAGCGTTCTATCTGGAACGAGGCACACAGTACAGCATTAGGCACAGACTTTTTGTTCTAGATGTCCTACAATATCTTTTGACACACAATTTTTTCACTTTTAATGGAGACTGGTTCCTCCAGAGGTGTGGAGCAGCCATGGGAGCCAAGTTCTCACTGTCATTGGCTAATCTATATATGGGTTGGTGGGAACGCCATCACATATGCGGTGTTGACAATCTTTTTAGGTCATCGATTAAATTATTCTATCGGTATATAGATGACCTCATTTTTATTACGAACAGGGGTATCCCTGTTGGCCAGTGTTTGAGAATCCACAGATTGTGCAATGACCAATTATCCTATGAGAAAGAAGCGAGAGCTCTTCACTCGTGGTTTATACAGAGGGGTTATCCCAGATACATGCTAGATAGAGCCTGCGCAATTGCGGATTCCAAAGACAGGTCAGAACTCTTGAGCAAATCCAAACATGGAACAAAAGACAAAAAGAAAAAACTATTTTTCAATAAGCAGAGACCTACTTTGAGCACATCCTTCAGTAGAGAATTTAATGATATTAGGACCATTGTGCATCAATATTTGCCTATACTATTTGAAGATAGTGTTTGTGCAGATCTCTTGAAAGATGCACCCACTTTAGGAAATTCTTTGTCCCCTAGTTTGTTTGATCCTGCCACCTTGAGGTCCACCACTTGGTTGCACTTCAAAGGAAATTATGGTTGTGGTGAGACTGGGTGTTCGTGTTGCAAGCACATCATTAAGGGGGATTTGGTACGATCCTTTTCAAATGAAAAAACACATCAGATAAAATCCTTTTTTAATTGCAACACACGGTACGTCATTTATGTTGTTACATGCAAGTCGTGCAATGTGCAATAGATCGGACGCACCACTAGGAGACTCAGGGACAGATCTCAAGAACATTTGTACAGCATTGATAAGAATTTGTCAACAAGTGACCCTCGACATTTTAACCAATACCATAATGGCAGCAACACTTCTGCAGGTGTACAGATTCTAGAAAGAGTCCTGACACCCAGTAGAGGAGGAGATGTTTTTAAACTTCTCTGCAAAAGGGAGTTTTTTTGGCTATTTTATTTTAACACCAGAAAACCTTTTGGAATGAACCATGAATGGGACATAACACATTTTCATAATTAAACCAGTCTTTGTTCCATTCAGGTCCATATATACACGCAGTATGTGTGAATAATTTCACACATGTATGTATATATATTCATTCCATATCTTTTTCCATTACTTTGTCACTGTTGAGATTTGTACATTCTGATGTCTATATTCACACCAGAATTTACTATTTTACAGTGTTTTCTTTTGTCCTGATGTTCTTCATGGATTTGTGTCATGAATGGTGTCATTACCGGGCTCACCTGCTGGTGGCACTGTTTCATTCGGCACCAGTGGGTGTAGTTCTGGTGGCCACCAGCGGGTGTCTCCTCACCAAGTCTTTCTACCAGCCATCAAGCACACCTGATCTGGGTCTGCTGGACTATATAAACCCACCCTTAACCAAAGCTCAGTGCTCCAGAATTCCTTCTGTAAGCCTGGTCCCTGCCTGAACCTGAACCTGAACCGGAACCGTTACCGTTACCTGAACCTGATCCATTCCCTGCCTTGTCCTGGACTCTGATCCTTGTACCCTGTCCCCTAAGACCTGTCCCCTGATACCTGTCCCCTGATACCAGCTTCCAGCTCCCCCTTGCTGACTGCTCCCAGTATCTGGCCTTCTGCTCCCCTTGTCTCTCGTCCCTACCTTGTTTATGTGTGTGTGTTCCCTTTACTTGTATATATTAGTTAGATAGTTAGATGTTGTTTGATTACACGTGTGCCTTTATCTTTAATAAATATATATATATTTTCACTTACTCTGTTCCTGATTCCTTAAAGTGCAGCCCAATGATCTGATCACCTGTATTGGATGTCTGTGTATAGCATCCCCGTGACAGAATTCTGGAGCAATACAATCAGATCGGCTGCACCTGGGAATTGGGTCTGAGCACTTGTTAAAATTACTAAGATGCAGGTGGACGATATTTTTTATCTTTCGCTCCTGGCAACAGATGACAGAGATTTCTGTTATCAGACACTAAGAGAATATACTAGAGAGCAGTTATTGGAATGTATCCGCATAGCTCATGTTTTTGTGGATCAGGGCAATTTTGTGTTTGAGGATGTGCAAGCTTTGATTTGTATCTGTACAGAGTTGGCCCTGTCTGATGCCTCTAGTGGAACTGACGATTATACACCTCCTTTTAATGCAGCTCAAGTAGAATCTTTGGTGTGGCTGTTGGAAGACGACTCAGGCCTCGTACACACGACCGATTTTCTCGTCGTAAAAAACACGTCGTTTTTTTCGACGAGATTCTTGTTAAGCTTGTCGATTTTCTCGTCAAGCTTTCTATGCGTACACACTGTCATTTTCCAATTTCCTCGTGGTTCTCTGCGCTCACGTCCAGCACGTACGACGGCACTATAAAGGGGAAGATCTTTTTTCTTGGCGCCACCCCTTGGGCTGCTTTTGCTGATCTCGTGTTACCGCGTGTGAAGTAAAAGTTTGGGAAGAGACGATTCGCGCTTTTCAGTCTTCGTACTTTTCAGATCGTTTTCTGCGGTTCATTTTGTGCTTGTGGGTTCGTATCTTGACTTTCAGGGCGTCTAGGCAGGTCGTATCTGTTTTACAGTGCGTTATTGCCTGTTCGTTTCTGAATTTCAGTTCGTTATTCATAGGCCTTGCTGTTCTAAAGTGCGTTCTGTTCTGTACGTTCTGATTAGACGACCGTTTCCTAGCCATGTCGCCTGGACGTTCTCGTCGTCGAGTTCGTGCTGTGCGTGCGCTTGGTGTTGGTCTGCTTGTTTTGGACCAAGACCAGTCCATGAATGGTGTGAGGAGGAGTTCATGGACCAAGAATTGGTTGCTCCAGCGGGACCAATTCTGCCACATGCCTCTGCTGCGGGAGATCGTCGAGAATAATCCTGTGGACTACAGGAATTTTCTGAGGATGTCTGACCCCGTTTTTCAGGAACTGTTGGCTTTGGTGTCCCCCTATATTACCAGGAAGGACACCGTTATGCGGGAAGCCATCAGTGCTGAGCAGAGGCTCATCGCCACGTTGCGTTACCTGGCGACAGGGAGAAGTCTTCAGGACTTGAAGTTCACCACAGGCATCTCCCCCCAGGCTCTGGGCCTCATAATCCCAGACACCTGTTCTGCTATTATACAAGTCCTGCAGGAGGACTATATTAGGGTAAGTTTTCTCCCTTAACATCACATTTTATGTATTACATGTATGCTAATGTGTTGTATTTCTTTCATCCTTCCCTAATTACCATGATTGTAATATGCTGAGAATGTCCCCTTTGTCCCCATGCATGTTGGAAGCTTTAGATTGCCCCTTTTTTATCCTCCCTAAATATTTCCCCTCACTAACTTTTCCAGCAGGGGCGCCTGTTGCTCCAAATGTTGGGGGGTTCCAACCCCAATTTCGGAAATAAACTTCCTCCTTTTTTGCTCTGTTGCCTAATAAACGCCCCCAGTTGTCCCCTCCAATGCAGCCATTTAGTCCCCTCTAATGCAGCCAGTTTCCCCCCAGCCCTGCACTTACCTTCTTGTGGTCAGCGCCATCCTTCTTCTGTCCTTGATGTCTTCTCCTTCCCTTCATGTTGCATCAGCCAATCATGTTACCATTAAACAGACTTGGTGAACATGATTGCCAGAGCAGCCTGTCAGTGTTTACACAAGGAATGCCCCCTCCTTGCGTCCCCGATTTTTCTCTGAGGAAGCCAATTACATCCCTCAGGTTGTAATTTGCAAGACTTTTTTAATACCTGTTTCTGCTCTGCAATTTTAACCCCCTAAATGACGCAATTATTCATATGTCGGTCGCTTTACAAGAGGCCATCCACCTGAATAGTGTGCGGCATAGACAATACATAGGTTCATGCAACGCATGAACCTATGTATTGTTCTGAGTGATGGGCACAGGAGAGAGGGGACAGTGCTCCAGCGCCCACTCTGGACGCACCGCCACTGCAATGCTATCCTGTGGCCAAACACATCTCCCCCCCCCCCCAAAATAATTTAGTAATGGCCCATCAGAGGTGGTGATGAATATGATAAATGAGCCTTCCATTATACTTTTTTTACACACCTTAATAAACGTATAATTAGATTGATGTTGGTCTCTAATTTTTTGGTTTAGAATTTGCTTGTAATGTATGCCTTTGTTTTTCTAATATTATTTCATCTTGTTTCACTCCACAGCTTCCTTCCACGCCACAGGAATGGCAGACTGTGGCATCGGAGTTTGCCACGCGGTGGGACTTCCCCAACTGCGGTGGTGCCATAGACGGGAAGCACGTCCGCATCGTGCCGCCACCCCCGTTCTGGGTCCTACTACTACAACTACAAGGGGTTTCATAGCATTGTGCTGATGGCGGTGGTGTCAGCACGGTATGAATTCCTCTATGTTGATGTAGGGAAGAATGGCCGGATGTCCGATGGGGGATCCTTCATCCAGACGGAGTTTGCCCTCCGTCTCCAGAGTGACGACCTTGCATTGCTACCGGATGCAGGGAATATTGAAGGACTCCCCTTTGTTTTCTTGGCTGATGAAGCCTTCGGACTCGGACGGCATCTTATGAGGCCATTTCCACAGAGGACCCTGACCCCAGAGAAGAGTGTGTTCAATTACCGGCTGGCCAGGGCCCGAAGAGTCGTTGAAAATGCCTTCGGCATAATGGCCAGCCGGTTCCGCCTTTTTATGACTTCCATCCACTTGGCGGACTACAAAATAAACTATGTAGTGTTATGCTGCTGTGTGCTACACAACTTTCTGAGCCAAAAATCTAATTCGTATATGGCCTCAGTTTTGCCAGAGGCTGGACTTTCCCCTGCAAATCCCCTTCCGGGCCTGGAATCTGCCCGTCTTGGCTTGCCCCCCCAAAATGCCCGTGTGGTTCGGGACAAATACATGGAGTATTTCACGGGTAGGGGGGCAATTCCTATGCCAGCCTATGTCTAAGTATCCCAATAAAAATCTTGTTTAAACCTTTAATTATTTGTTCTTTCCTGTCTCCTAGTTTGTCTTTGTGCATTTGTAGTGGCAAGTGTATTTTACTTTAGTAAATAACAACCAATTTCACTATGTTACCTTACAAAAGAACCAAATAAGCTTAGAGAGTATTATAAAAAGAAGCTACACGTTGTTTGTGGTCAAATATTTTACTCTCTGCACTTTTTTTTTTTTTTTTTACTTTGGGGTTGGCCTGGCCACAACCCGGCAAATTTTGGCTTATGAAAATACAAAAATACCACTTGCATTTCTAAAATTACAACATTGGATACCTCTGAGCAATCTGAGACATTCAGTTACACAAACTATGTCTCTATGTGCCCGTCCTAATATGGGGTCCTGCCACCCCTTGCCCAGCCAAAAATTCAATATGCACACATTTTTAATTTTTTGCAAATAGGAAGTTTACAATCCTGATCCCTATTGTCAACATGTGCTATCTGCCATCAGGGGTGATCAATGGACGTGTTTTGGGGGTGCATCCCCTTCCTCAGTTCACCGACTTTTGATACGAGGAAGGGGTTGCACCCACAAAAGACGTACATGGATATCCCCTGATGGCAGATAGCACATGTTCACACACTGTGTGCATATTCAATTTTTGGCTGCTTTGTTACTCAAAAAATTAGTAAAAATATAAAAACAAACATGTAAAAACAAATGTGTTTGGATGGCTTATTGAATTCTCCCCAAAACATCGAGAATGTCTTTAAATGTTTGTTCCATCACATGGATTCTTTGTTTAATTAGGTCCAGTTCCGTGCTACATTCCATCACTTGCTGGATGAGGCGGAGGGCACTGTCAGCAGAGAACGGTGTGCTATCCTTCACAACATTTCCATCCCCTAAAAACCATAAAAAAAAATTAATAAAACTCTGCAGGCCTACCTCGCTTACCTTAAGCTGTGGTGTCAGATACTGACCTGTTGTGGTGACCAGATCCACAACGTCATCCACCTCTCCTTCCTGCACTTCTCCTTCCTCCACCTCAACTTCCTGCACATCTTTCGGTTGTGGATCTTTGGGAGTTTGGGGTTGCTTGGAAGTTGTGGGGTGCATGTGCTCCCTGGAGTGTCCTCCTCCCAGTCTTCTCTCCCCTATGAGAATAAAACCAAAGGTCTATTTATCACACTGTAAAAATCTCATTTTTAAACTTAAAACAGGCTAAATTGTTTGGAAGTGGGGTACAAGTGTGTGTTTGTGCGGAATGTAAAGAAAAATGCATTATTTATGACCCCAAATATGTTTAGTATTCACATTTGGATGTAATTTTTTGGACATGGAGGCACCACAAATAAACTCTGATGCACCTGTGTGGGACACCCAAAAAAGGCGGGTCTGGTGGCCCACACTATAGTGCTCCAAAGTACAGATGTGGAAGCAGCTGCTGAGTGTCCTCTCCTTTACACTGATTAAAGTTTGCATTTCATTCTCCTTACAAACACATCATCTAGACTTAAAAATTAGCCACAATACTTGATCAAAAATGGCAGATGTCTAATTACTTTTGGGGGTCTTAAATAAGCCAAAACCGCGGATAGTGGCCGAACGAAGTGTCGGTAACGTAACGAACGATTACTGTGCCCAACCTAGTTCAAAATATTACATTTTGGAAGGGAGTCCAATATGGAAAAAAAAAAAAAAAAGTCAGTTTCTAAAAAGATTAATAGCAGAAAGGTCGTCATTTTACTTACTTTTAGCGAGCATCCTCTTTATGCTCCTCAACTGGTCTGGCTCCCTCAGTTTGAGGTCTGACCACCTCTTTCTGAGCTGCTCATTTGAGCGTTTCACCCCGAACTTCGCCCTCAGACTCTTCACAACTTTAGTGAGGATTTTGGCCTTCCTTCTATTTGGTTTGCTATACGGCCCATGCTTGGCATCATAATCAGCCTTGACCAAGATGTCCACCATCTCCGCCATCTCCGCCAAAGACATATTCGATGCCTTGAATCTCCTCCTTGATCGTGACGTGTCCTCGGTCTCCGGGCTTGTCTCCTCGCTAGTTGCGGAATTATCAGACACCTGCTGTAACTCCGCCATATCTGTCTGCGCGCCGAAAGAGAAGGGGCGGGGAAAAGATGTTAGTTAGAACGTCATGGGCGGGCGACGTGTGCGGAGCGACGTGTTCGAATTTGGACGCATGCGTGGTGTGTATATAGCAAACACACATGTGACTATAGTACGTTCGGTGTGCGGAGAGAGGAGTTCAAGTGACGGACGTGCGAACGAAGGTATGTGATTTTGTGAGACTTGTAAAAATTGTGGGCCTATACTGTCTTGAGATTGGTGGAGGATATATATGGTGACTAGGATGTGAAGGAGGTTAGACTGTTTGCCTCACATTATTTAAATATAAATTATTTTACTTGCAGATACAATATGAATGTCTTTATTAGCGACAAAGAGTTCCTGGCGGAATTTATTGACCGGGTAAGGGAGCTGCCGGCTCTGTGGGAGACCAAAAACCCCATCCATAAAAAAAAAGGGGTGAGAAAAGCAGCGCTGGAGAAGCTGCTCCCATTTGTGCATACCAAGGTGCCCACAGCCACAGCAAAACAAGTGGACACTAAAATTGGGAGCTTGAGAGGTACCTACAGGACTGAACGCTCTAAGGTGCTGGCTTCTCAGAGGTCAGGAGCAGCAGCAGATGATGTTTATGTCCCGGTTTTGTGGTACTACAGCAGGATGTCATTCCTGGATGACCACATTGAGCCAAGGCCATCACTCTCCACTCTTCCCCCCAGACTTCCCTGCAGCCAACCTGAGCCTTCTCTGGAGCAAGAGGAGGCAGCCATCCTGGATGATCCTGATTTGTCCATCTGGAGCCAGGTATAGTATTAACTGAAAATGTAGTGGGATAAAATTAATGTTTCCCAAATATGTCAGGATGAGAAACATACATTATTTTGTATTCCACAAGTGAAATCATGATCTGTAGACATTATTCTGCACTTAATTGTGTGGTAAATAGTCAAGCTGATGTAGTGGTAAATTTAAAGCAAGGATTTATGCATTTACATTCTAATTGCTTCCATCAGGATTACAAAGTTTGAGGCAAAGATTAAACCAACATATTAAACTATGTTTCTTTTTCATACACAGGATGAAATCAGCCAGGAGGAGGGTCTGGAAACTGTCAGGCAGGAGGAGGAAGGGCCCAGTGGCAGCCAGGAGGTGGCAGGGCCCAGTACCAGCCAGGAGGTGGCAGGGCCCAGTGGCAGCCAGGAGGTGGCAGGGCCCAGTGGCAGCCAGGAGGTGGCAGGGCCCAGTGGCAGCCAGGAGGTGGCAGGGCCCAGTGGCAGACAGGAGGTGGCAGGGCAAAGGAGAAGCACCAGATCCCAGGTGCCTCCCATCAGGCTTCACAAAAGAGGCAGGAGGGACAGGACCACCAGTGACGCAGCAATGGCCCTTATTAAAGAGGCCCATGCCACCCTCAAGGAGCCCACATCCCCTGAAGAGGCCATTGCCGGCCTAGTGGAGGCTAAGTTCAAGGTGATGAGCATGGAGCAACGCCTCCTATGCGAACCCCTGCTCATCACCTTGCTCAACAAGGGGGTGATGGAGCAAATTACCCCCAATACCGCCATATGTGAGGTGGCCCAACTGACCCAACCTCAACCTCCACCTCCACCTTCCTCTTCTGCCCCACCCCCTTCTGCTACCCCTCCCCCTTCTGCCCCACCCCCTTCTGCTACACCTCCACCTTCTGCCCCACCCCCTTCTGCTACACCTCCACCTTCTGCCCCACCCCCTTCTGCTACACCTCCACCTTCTGCCCCACCCCCTTCTGCTACACCTCCACCTTCTGCCCCACCCCCTTCTGCTACACCTCCACCTTCTGCCCCACCCCCTTCTGCTACACCTCCACCTTCTGCCCCACCCCCTTCTGCTACACCTCCACCTTCTTCTTCTGCCCCACCCCCTTCTGCTACACCTCCACCTCCTCCTCCTGACAGGAGTACCCCTCCAGTGGGCCAGCCTCCAGCTAAACGAAGAAGGAAGGCTGCAGGAAAGGCTGCAGGAAAGGCTTCAGGAAAGGCTTCAGGAAAGGCTGCAGGGAAGGTTGCCAGGAAGAAGAGGAAGTGATGGCCTTGCTTCATTGTGGTCGCACTGGTCGGACAGAAGGCAGCCTGTTGTAGTACCACACACTTGGGACATATATCTCACCTGCTGCTGTTCCTGACCTCTGGGAGGCCAGCATCAGATTGTGTTCTGAAATGTGGGCCTTCTCAAGCTCCCAATTTTAGTGTCCACACAGGGTTGGTGTGTGCTCTGGGGTCCCTGGGATGCACAAATGGCAGCAGCTTCTCCAGCGCTGCCTTCTCTTTATTTAATTTATAAACATGAATAAATGTGTTTTTTGTTTAAGTTCATACTTGACTATGTGTATTTTTAAATAAAAAAAAAAAGCTTTGGAGTAAGCAGATACATTTGACTGACAATAAAAGGCACAGATATCACCCCCCCAAAAGAATAACTAAATCTGATTAGCTCAAAAACATGGTGTGAAATTTTAAAAATATAGATTAGAAAATTAAATGTGAGATCGCTATCAAAACATTGAGAAATTATAATTAACATCATTTTGAAAAATCTAACCATTTAAATTATTCCTAAAAACTTGCACGATATAATACACATAAATCTTATAAAGAGCAGCATGAAAAAGGTTAAAAATAAGGCAGAACTCTGTGTGAATATCAGCAGCAAAAGAAGGTCTCTCGTTTTGATTAATGTAACATTCTAACGAAGAATTCAATGCAGAACATTTAAACGATGAAATATTTATGAGCGTGACGAATGTGCTCTCTCCATTATGAAGGCTTGTTTTACCAGAAGATGCGCTCCCGTCTCATAGTTGCTTGTGAGCATGCGCGCTTTTGGAAGAGTCGTAAAAGCATACACACGAACCATTTTCTCGTCACAAAACAGGCCGACGAGAAACACGACGAGGAAATCTGGAATCCTGACGAGAAAATAGAGAGCAGGTTCTCTATTTTCTCGTCGAGATTCTCGTCAAGTTTCTCGTCGTAAAACCATACACACGAACGTTTTTCTAGACAAAAAAACTCTCGCGGCACTTTTCTTGACTGTTTACGACGAGAAAATCGGTCGTGTGTACGAGGCCTTAGCCTTTTTCCATGAGCACTACTCTGCTTGTCCTCAACAGGTGCTTGCAGCATGCATTGATTTAGTGCAGTCTCTGGTCAGACAAGCAGTGTACAAACCTTATTTTGTGAAACCCTTATTACAGGCCTGGTCAAGTTTGTTGTACTCAGCCCCTGTCAGCTCCCAACCATCCATTTGTATGTCTAGATACCAACCTGCTGGGATGTCTTCCTCTCCTTTTCCCCCAATTCCCACTTTTTCTGAACAATACACCCAGCTAACAATGAAGTACCAGTACCCTGTTTCCTCCTGCTGCACTTAGCCTGCCTTTTACCCTTCTGCTTCTTCTCGGCTGCCTCCATCAGCTCCTTCAAAACCCCCTTCAAAGTCTGCACCCTCTGTTTCACCATCCCTCCGCTCTTCACCTCTACCAGCTACATCCATTACCTGTAGTCCTACATCCATATACAAATCCTCAGTGGCGAAACCAATGAAAAAAATGACGTTTTTTCCAACCCATTCAATCCTGCCACTATCCCAACCTGCCTCCACACCCACCAACCTGTGCCAGCCTGAAGTTCCCGTGCCAGCCTTCCAGCCTGAAGTTCCCGTGCCAGCCTTCCAGCCTGAAGTTCCTGTGCCAGCCTTCCAGCCTGAAGTTCCTGTGCCAGCCTTCCAGCCTGAGGTTCCCGTGCCAGTTTGCCAGCCTGAGGTTCCCGTGCCAGTTTGCCAGCCTGAGGTTCCTGTGCCAGTTTGCCAGCCTGAGGTTCCCGTGCCAGTTTGCCAGCCTGAGGTTCCCATGCCAGTTTGCCAGCCTGAGGTTCCTGTACCAGTCTTACAGCCTGAAGTGCCAGAGCCAGTCTTCCAGCCCGGAGTGCCAGAGCCAGTCTTCCAGCCTGCAGCTCCAGATCCAGCCTTCCAGTCTGCAGCTCCAGGGCGTCCCTTCCAGCCTGCAGCTCCAGGGCCAGCCTTCCAGCCTGCAGTTCCAGGGCCAGCCTTCCAGCCTGCAGTTCCAGAGCCAGCCTTCCAGCCTGCAGTTCCAGGGCTAGCCTTCCAGCCTGCAGTTCCAGGGCCAGCCTTCCAGCCTGCAGTTCCAGGGCCAGCCTGCCAGCTTGAGGTTCCAGTGCCAGCCTGCCAACTTGAAGTTCCTGTGCCAGCCTGCCAGCTTGAAATTCCTGTGCCTGTCTTCCAAACAGAAGTCCTGATGATGGTGTCCCAGTCGGTAGATCCGGTATCCCAGTCGGTAGATCCGGTGTCCCAGTCGGTAGATCCAATGTCCCAGTCGGTAGATCCAGTGTCCCAGTCGGAAGATCCTGTGACCCCGCCTGAAGATTCGGTGCATGAGACCCCACCTCAAGATCCGGTGCCTGTTTCCCAGCCTGAGGTTGTGGTGCCCATTTCCCGGCCTGAGGTTGTGGTGCCCGTTTCCCAGCCTGAGATTGTGGTGTCCGTTTCCCGGCCTGAGGTTGTGGTGCCCGCTGTGGTGCCGTTTCCCAGCTTGAGGTTGTGGTGCCCGTTTCCCGGCTTGAGGTTATGATGCCCATTTCTCAGTCTGTGGAGCCTACTGCCCAGCCTGACGTGTTCCTGTCTGCTGCCCAGCCTGACGTGTTCCCGTCTGCTGCCCAGCCTGAGATGTTCCCGTCTGCTGCCCAGCCTGAGATGTTCCCGTCTGCTGCCCAGCCTGAGATTTTCCCGTCTGCTGCCCAGCCTGAGATGATCCCGTCTGCTGCCCAGCCTGAGATGATTCCATCTGCTGCCCAGCCTGAGATGATCCCGTCTGTTGCCCAGCCTGAGATGATCCCGTCTGCTGCCCAGCCTGAGATGATCCCGTCTGCTGCCCAGCCTGAGATGATCCCGTCTGCTGCCCAGCCTGAGATGATCCCGTCTGCTGCCCAGCCTGAGATGATTCCGTCTGCTGCCCAGCCTGAGATGATTCCATCTGCTGCCCAGCCGGAGATGTTCCTGTCTGCTGCTCCGTTGCCCGCTGCCCAGTCTGATGTTCCAGAGCCTACTGTCTTGCTTGGTGACCCTGTACCTGGTATCCAGCCTCACGATCCAGTTCCTGATGGTTCCATTCCTGATACTCTGCCTGGTGGTTCATTTATCGCTGCCCAGCCTGATGACTCAGAGCCCGCTGCCCAGCCTGAGGATATGGTCCCTGCTAAGACCTGTTCCTGATGCCCAGCTGGCGCTGATGTCTTCCTGATGGATGCCCTTTTTTCCACTATTTTAATCCTGCTTGTCTCCCAGCCTAAATTTAATGCCCCTGCCTGGTCTGCCTCCGATGGGTTCTTGCCCGTTGCCCTGCTAATTTTTACTTCTGAATCTAAACTTCCTGATCCTGGTGGTGGGATGCGTGCCCTATTTTCAGACTCTAGTGGCACGTCCCCCAGTGAACTAAAGGACTCTGGCCTAGGAAGTGCGAAGAAGTCCGCAGACGTAGTATGGAAACTTTTTAGGGTGTTTCCGCATTCACCCGGACTGTCCAACCATGGGCTGAATGGAGTGTCCGGAGGCCACTCCTTAAGGGGGGGGGACTGTCAGGAATGGTGTCATTACTGGGCTCACCTGCTGATGGCACTGTTTCAGTCGGCACCAGTGGGTGTAGTTCTGGTGGCCACCAGCGGGTGTCTCCTCACCAAGACTTTCTACCAGCCATCAAGCACACCTGATCTGGGTCTGCTGGACTGTATAAACCCGCCCTTAACCAAAGCTCAGTGCTCCAGAATTCCTTCTGTAAGCCTGGTCCCTGCCTGAACCTGATCCATTCCCTGACTTGTCCTGGACTCTGATCCTTATACCCTGTCCCCTAAGACCTGTCCCCTGATACCTGTCCCCTGATACCAGCTTCCAGCTCCCCCTTGCTGACTGCTCCCAGTATCTGGCCTTCTGCTCCCCTTGTCTCTCATCCCTGTTGTGTTCTCTTGTATTCACTTCTTGCTTATGGTTTGCTGTTGTTTGATTACACGTGTGCCTTTATCTTTAATAAATATATATATTTTCACTTACTCTGTTCCTGATTCCTTAACCACTTAACAACCGCCTGTCGACAAATAACGTCAACAGGGTGGTTGCTTAACTCTGGGAGGATGTTATATAACATCCTCCCAGAATCGCGCTCCCGCACGCCCCCTGGTGCACGCACACAGGAGTCTCCATGACCGCCGGGTCCAGAGGACCCGGCGCATCACGGATCACAGTAAATCGCCGCTGATAGCGCCCGTTTACCACGTGATCGCTCCGTCAAATGACGGAGCGATCACTTGTAAACAGACCGGCGTCATGTGATGACGCCGGTTCCTCTTTCCCCTCTCTGTACCGATCGGTACAGTGTGAGAGGGGAGGGAGCGGATCATGGCAGCAGTGCTGTGGGCTGGATCTGTGACAATTGCAGTCACAGATCCATCCATCCATCCCTGCTCAGCCATCCCTGTGCAATACTCTGCATGCAATACCCTGTGCAATACCCTACCAATACTCTGCAATACCCTGCCAATACTCTGCAATACCCTGTGCAATACCCTGCCCAATTCTCTGCAATACCCTGCGCAATTCTCTGCAATACCCTGTGCAATTCTCTGCAATACCCTGTGCAATTCTCTGCAATACCCTGTGCAATTCTCTGCAATACCCTGTGCAATTCTCTGCAATACCCTGTGCAATACTCTGCAATACCCTGCAATACCCTGCCATACTCCGCAATACCCAGCCATACTCCGCAATACCCTGACATACTCTGCAATACTCCGCAATACTCTGCAATACCCTGCCATACTCTGCAATACCCTGCCATACTCTGCAATACCCTGCCATACGCCGCAATACCCTGCAATACTCCTCAATACTCCGCAATACTCTACAATGCCCTGCAATACTCCGCAATACCCTGCAATACTCCGCAATACACTGCAATACTCCGCAATTCACTGCAATACTCCGCAATTCACTGCAATACTCCGCAATACACTGCAATACTCCGCAATACACTGCAATACTCTGCAATACCCTGCAATACTCCACAATACCCTGCAATACCCGGCAATACTCCGCAATACTCGGCAATACTCCGCAATACCCGGAAATACTCTGCAATAACCACTTCCCGCCCACCGGCCGTCATATGACGTCCTTGACTTTGTGCGGGGATATCTGAATGATGCCTGCCGCTACAGGCATCATTCAGATATTAGCTTTTTCAGCCGGCGATTCCCTACACCATAAGAACAATCATAGCGTCTGTTCCGCTGCTTGATCATTCTTACGGGGGGGATGCCCCCCCGCCGCCCTCCGGTGCTTCTACCGACTCACCGCTACGATCAAAGCCAAGATTGTTTTTTTTTTCAGGCTTCCCAGCCTAGAGGTGGGAAGTGGGGTATTATTGACCCTATATCTCACTGTAAAGAGGACCTGTCATGCTTATTCCTATTACAATTCCTATTACAAGGGATGTTTACGTTCCTTGTAATAGGAATAAAAGTGATCAAAAAAAAATTTGGGGTGGTAAAACATGTCAAGCTAAAATAAATAAAGTAAAATGAACAATAATATATATATATATTTTTTAAAGCGCCCCTGTCCCCGTGAGCTCGCATACAGAAGCGAATGCATGCATAAGTCCCGCCCACATATGAAAACGGTGTTCAAACCACACATGTGAGGTATCACCACGAACGTTAGAGCGAGAGCAATAATTTTGGCCGTAGAACTCCTCTGTAACTCAAAACATGTAACCAGTAAAAATATTTAAAGCGTCGCCTATGGGAATTTTTAAGTAGCGAAGTTTGGTGCCATTCCACGAGCGTGTGCAATTTTGAAGGGTGACATGTTAGGTATCTATTTACTCAGAGTAACTTCATCTTTCACATTATGCAAAAACATAGGGCTAACTTTACTGTTTTTTTTTTTGTTTTTTTTAAGCACAAAACAGTTTTTTTCCGTAAAAAACGCTTTAAAAAAATTGCTGCGCAAATACCGTGCAAGATAAAAAGTTGCAATGACCACCATTATATTCTCTAAGGTCTTTGCTAAAAAAAACATATATAATGTTGTGGGGTTCCATGTAATTTTCTAGCAAACAAATGTCAATGGTTTTTACATGTAGGAGAGAAATGTCAGAATTGGCCTGGGTGCTCCAGAACGCATGATGGTGCTCCCTGCATGTTGGGCCTCTGTATGTGGCCACGCTGTGTAAAAGTCTTACACGTGTGGTATCGCCATACCCGGGAGTAATAGCAGAATGTATTTTGGGGTGTAATTTGTGGTATGCATATGCTGTGTGTGAGAAATAACCTGCTAATATGACAATTTTGTGAAAAAAAAAAAATCTTAATTTTGCAAAGAATTTTGGGAAAAAATTACAACTTCAAAAAACTCACCATGCCGCTTTCTAAATACCTTGGAATATCGTCTTTTCAAAAAGTGGTCATTTGGGGGGTATTTGTACTTTTCTGGCATGTTAGAGTCTCAAGAAATGAGATAGGCCGTCAGTACTTCAGGTGTGATCAATTTTCAGATATTGAAACCATAGCTTGTTGACTCTATAACTTTCACAAAGACCAAATAATATGCACCAATTTGTACTTATTTTTACCAAAGATATGTAGCAGTATAAATTTTGGCCAAAATTTATGAAGAAAAAATACTAATTTGCTAAATTGTATAACAGAAACGAAAAAATAAAATTTTTACATAATTTTCAGACTTTTTTCTCTTATAGCGCAAAAAATAAAAAACCCAACGGTGATTAAATACCACCAAAAGAAAGCTCTATTTGTGTGAAAAAAAGGACAAAAATTTCATATGGGTACAGTGTTGTATGATTGAGTAATTGTCATTCAAAATGTGAGAGCACCGAAAGCTGAAAATTGGTCTGGTTATTAAGGGGGTTTAAGTGCCCAGTGCTCAAGTGGTTAAAGTGCAGCCCAATGATCTGATCACCTGTATTGGATGTCTGTGTATAGCATCCCCGTGACAATTTGGCTGTTGATGGCCATTTTTCATCACCAGTCACCTCTATGCGTTTTTATTTTACCAATAGTCCGATCACATTGAGGTTTAGTTCAGCTCAACAAGGTTTGGTTCTGAACTTTTAATACCCAATGATATTTTGCTCTACACACCTATTTCTATATACATCCACGAATGTTCACTATGCGTGCATAGACATTTTGCATTTATACATTTAATGAATAGGTGTGTTTTGGGTTAACCCCTTTGGGCAACAAAAAGCCTGGATTTGGACACTATTGTGACCTTTTTCTAGGCTTTATTGTCCTTTTCTTAACTTTTTTCCTTTTTTCATGATTTGCCTGTGATTTAATTTTGGTTTAATGAGCCGCAGGCTTAGATGTATATATTTTTATCATGACTGTTTTTGTGTGCATTTGTTTAGACATGTGCATGCGTTTTTAACGTTGCAATGTTTTTAAATGCGTTGGTTGAAATGTTGTTTGTATGTGGTACTATTAGAGCCAGGTGTGTTTTTAGGTGTAGCCCAATTTTGGCGGACTCCTTTAAAAAGCCTGTCTGTTTAGTGTCACATTTGTTGTGAACAATCAAGCTATCGCTTGTGAAACGCGTCTACCATTGCCTGTATCTGTCTGACCCTGTTGACAATAAAGATGACATCGAGATAAGTTGGAGTTCCAGTGTGCGACCAATTTCTTGTTTTATCCAGTTTGGAGAGCACTGATCTATACAATGAAGCATATAGTTTTGCATGGAGTTAGAAAATAGTTCACTTTCTAAAACACTTTGTTACTACAGAAAAGCTCTATTCTGTGAAACTTTGAAATTTCTTTCTAATACCAAAAATGCCTGTCAGTTAATAATTTACAATGCAAAACACCATGAAGCTTTCAAATGTGTAGAGAAAGGGAAAATTATTTTGCTCGATAAAATCCCCAAAAAACTGAAAATTGTATCATACTTACCAGTAATTTTCCTTTCCTGGTGCCTATCCATGGCAGCATACCTGTGATAGAGCTCCGCCTCGACTCCTCCTTCAGGACTAGTGAATAGCATAAATTAAAGGCATAGTCCCTCCCCCAACATTCTCTGTAATATAGAATACCGAGGGTGGGAGCGTATGCTGCCATGGATAGGCACCAGGAAAGGAAAATTACTGGTAAGTATGATACAATTTTCCGTTTTCCCGGTGCCTCCATGTCAGCATACCTGTGATAAATAACTAGCTGACATGGGTGGAATAATTGCTTAACAATAAATGTTTAATTATAAGAGGACATAGCAGCCTGAACTGCCCTTCTTCCAAACTCAACAGTCGTGAGCGCTCCTGGATCAATATGGTAGTGTCTGAGAAACGTATGGTGAGAAGACCAGGTGGCGGCCCTGCACACCGTCTCTAACAAAACATTAGCCCTTGCTGCCCAGGAAGCTGAGACTGCCCTTGTAGAATGAGCATTCACTCGGGAAGGAGGCTCCATATTCTTCACCCTGTAGGCCTTCTGGATTAACTTTACAACCCAAGATGCCAGAGTTCTGATGGAAGCTTCTTTGCCCCTGTATTTACCGAACGGTACGATGAAAAGTCTCTCTGAATTTCTGAAGGGGCCGGTGGCTTCTAGGTAGGCCCTGAGCACTCTGGATACATCCAGGGTTCCAACAGGTGGCTTGGAGTAGCAACCTTTGGTGTGAACCCCCAAAGGGGACGGAGTTCCACTCTGTCTGGGAAGAAGGAGATGTGGTCGTCACCTATCCCTAAAGAGTGAAGTTCTGAGATTCTTCTGCCAGATGTAATAGCTAGCAGGAAAGCCGTCTTTAGTGTCAGGTTCCATATTGTTACTTGTTCCACTGGAGCAAAGGGATGGTCAGATAGAACTTCCAGGACTAGGGACAGATCCCACTTAGGAAATGATCGTCTGACGGGAGGGCGAATCTTCAATATACCTCTGAGGAAAGTGACTACTGAAGGATCCTCCGCCCATCTCTTATTTGTTGCAGCAGAGATTGCTGCTACCTGCACTTTGAGAGAGCTCAGACCAAGTCCCAGAACAAGTCCTGTCTGAAGGAATCCTAGAAAATGAGATGTAGAAGGATTGGATCAAATCCATTTCCGGAAACAAAATGACAAGAACTTGTCCCATATTTTTGAATATATGGCATTAGTTGCTGGCTTCCTAGCTTTTAGAAGGGTTGATATGACTCCTGGAGAACACCCTAGGGACTCGAACCTTCGCCTCTCAACCTCCAGATTTGAAGATTCAACCTCTGAGGGTTTGGATGAACTAGACTGCCCTGCGACAGAAGTTGAGGGAAAGGAGGGATCTTGATTGGAGAGCTCACACTGAGGCGCAATACGGAAGTACTGCCACCACCTGGACTGGCTCCCTGAGGAGCCTCAGGAGGAATTTGAATATTAATGGCCTGGGAGGAAAGGCATATTCTGTGGTGAACCTCCAGGGACATGACAGGGCATCCACTGCCTCGGCTTGTGGATGCGACAGCCGAGAGAAGAACCTGTCCAGCTTGGCGTTCTTCAGGGAGGTGAACAGATCTACCTGAGGGGGATCCCATATGTTGGCAATCTAAAGGAAGACATGGGGGTGGAGAGCCCACTCGTTGTTGTCCAGGACGTTTCTGGATAATGTGTCTGCTTCCGTGTTCAACCTGCCTGGCAGATACATCGCTCTGAGGTCCAGGAGGTTCTGCTCCGCCCAGAGCATGATCGGCTCTACCTCCTTGAGGAGTGACCTGCTGCGAGTGCCTCCCTGCTTCTGCAGATAAGTGACAGCTGCCCTGTTGTCTAGGCGTAGGAGTATTCTCTGGCCTCTGATTTGGGGTGCCAAAGAGGTCAGTGCCAAGAAGGCTGCCCTCATCTCCAAGATGTTTGATACCACTCCCTGGGTGGTGCATGACCATCTCCCCTGTATTCTGGTTTGCCCGCAATGGGCTCCCCAGCCCTGTCTGCTTGCATTGGACGTAATTGTGATCCAAGGAAGGGAGCCCAGGTGATGAGGCTTGGAACTGTCCACCAGTGAAGGCTCCTGCACATTTTTCCCTGTCAGCAGGATCATCTGAGATAGTCGTTGTTTCTTCCACTGCGCCAAGAAACCAGTCTGGAAATACCTCAAGTGCCAATGTGCCCAAGGAACCATGGGTATATAGGAAGACATTGTGCCAATGAGGCTCAGGCATTGTGAAGCCGTCAGATACGGGCTCCAGATGACTTTGATCATTCTCTGGATGACAATCCTTGCCTTCGGCGGTGGTAATGACACTGTCCCCTCCTGAGCGTCGAACATTGCGCGCAGATTATCTGCTGTGTTGGCATTAGTTGACTTGTCGGAATTCACCAGCCACCCTAGCTCTTTTTAGGGACTGTAGAAGAATGTCCCGGTGACATACCAACTGATCCGGATTGCTTGCTAGGAGTAGGATGTCATCCAAGTAGTGGTATATCCTCAAGCCCCTCTCCCGCAGGGGAACCAAAGCAGATATTAGTATCTTGGTGAACACCCTGGGAGAGGTGCACAGACCGAGAGGCAGGGCTTGAAACTGTAGGTGGGTCCATCCCACTGCAAATCTCAGGTATTTTTGAAATGCAGGTAGAATTGGAACATGTAGGTATGCATCCTGCAGATCGACCAAAATCATCCAATCTGATGGCTGGACTGTCTGAATAATCATCTGCAGGGACTCCATTTTGAAGCTTTCGGGGCGGATATACCGGTTGAGCCTCTTTAGGTCTATCACAGGCCTCCACCCACCTGTCCTCCTTGGGACCAGAAATAGGGTGGAGTAAAAGCCTGCGAAGCACTCTGCCAAGGGAACCGGAACAGCCGCCCCCTGAAGCTGGAGTGACATTAGGAAGTTTTTCAGAGCTTGAGCCTTCAGTGGAGAGGATGGAATCTCTGTCCTTTGAAAGAGTTCCGAGGTGGGGGGTGAGAAAAATTCCAAAAGTGCCCCCACTGAATTGTTGACAGAACCCAGGGGTCATGGCAGCGGGTGGCCCAGACTGGGGTAAAAAACTTAAGCCTGGCTCCCACCGGGAGTGCCTGGGCTACTCTGGCGTAAAAAAAAAGACTGCTTCTGCTCCTGTGGAGCCGGAAGGGCTTTCATCTTCCTGTTCAAAAGGGATCCCTGAGTACCTTTCCAAGGTCTTTTGTTGTCTCTGGGCTGTCTCGACTGCCTAAAATCCCTTGGGTTTGACTGGCGGAACCTAGAGGAACCACCTCTGAATCTTCGCCTACTTCTGTCCTGTGGAAGCATACCAGACTAACCTCCTGACAGCCTGGAGATAGCTTTATCCATTTTGTCTCCGAATAGTGCTTTCCCATCAAACGGGATTTTGCACCAATTTTGTTTGGAGGATAAGTCAGCCATCCAGGGTTTCAGCCACAAGGCCCTCTTCGCCATCACTGAATGCAACATGGATCTTGCTGACCACCTGATCGTGTCAATGGCCGCTACGCAGGCAAAGTCTGCCGACAATCTAAGCTCTTCTAAGGACTTAGTTATATCCTCCATGGGGACATCCTGACGCAAAGCCGTCTCCATATTATCTGTCCAAGATCTTATGGCATTTGATACTGATGTGAGGGCAATAGCTGGCTTACATGCTGCTTCCGCGGCTAAGTAGCTCCTCTTCAGCTCCAGGTCGATTCACCTGTCTAGAGGGTCTTTGAAGGAAGCGGAATCCTCCATTGGCAAGAGTTATATTTTTTGCGAGTCGCACCACTGACGCGTCTACCACTGGCATGGAGTTTGGTGACTGCATTCCCGACTCTGGTAAGGGGTATATAGTTTATTGAACCGACCCGAAAAAAAAAAAATATATATTTTTTTATCAGTCTTTGACCATTCCTTCTGAATGACTTGACTAATCTTGCCCATCTGAGGAATGGGAAGTAGCTTGTAGACTCTTGGGGAGGCTATTCTGCGTCTTTCCAGGCTATTGCAGTTTTGACTGCCTGGATGAATGGCTTTACCAAGGAGAGACTGAAGCCAGAAGGTTCTGATTCCTCTGAAGAGTCCCCTGAAGAGTCTTCAGGTGGTGAATCTCTAGCTGGTCGGCCTGACGGCGGCAGAGGTGTACTGACTGCTGACGGACCAGGGAGATTAGGTTCTATATCCTGAACCTGGGATATCTGCTGAAGTGGTTGAGCGGGGACCAAAGCCAAAAGCTCAGTCCTTCATTGTTCGCTTGAGCAGATCTACAGCGTGCTGATTTTCTAGCTCGCGGTTGGACGCATAGTATAGTCCGTAAAACAGTCCTTACAGACCACTCTGTCTGGTAGCGGTGTAGCCCCACATGTCCAGCATTTCTCTTTCTATAGGTCCTAGGAGAGGGGGACCGATCATGTCCTCTGAATCTTGACCTCTCTGATCTACGACGTGTAGAATGGGACCTACGCCCTGATGAGCGAGACCCCTTGGAGTGGGTAGGGCTACGATGTAAGGAACTCACGCTAGACCAGTGAGCGCACTTTTTTTTTATTTTTTTTATACTCACGTATAGTTGGTCACATACCTAATAGAAGTGTGAGGATCTTTGCTGCGAGATGAATGACTCATTGCGGAGTTGGGCACAAGGATCAGCTCCGGAAATATAGTAAGAAAGGGAAAAGAATCAGGAGTTTTTGGCGTCACTTTTTTTTTAAACAAAAATTTTTATATCGTCATCTTTTTTTTTTTGATTTTTTTTAAAGATAAACATTTTTATATCGTCATCTTTTTCTTTTTTTTTTTTTTTTTTATACATCAAAATTTTTGATCGGCAAATTTTTTTTTTTTTGAGAAAATAAAAAGTACCTACCACAAAGCAGCATCAGAGAGACCTAGCAGGGCACAGCTGAGGAGACTCTGACAGCAATCCCTGAATCTGAACCTAAATAGGCTCAAGGTGCGTGGGCTAATCCCATAAACCACCATTTGGAATTGATTGAAAAAAAGGGCAAATCTAGCCTTCTTTACAGAATCCAAGATGGCTGCCACTGAACCAAGCGACCGTGCATGCGCACGCGCAGAAGATCCAGCATCGCCCAGTACAGAGAGACGAGAAACTACAGCTCTGTATCACTCCTGAATCGCGCATGCGCAGACGGCGGCGAGGACGCCGTGCCAGGACACTCTCCTACCTGGCGGGACGTACAGAGCACCTGTAGCCCCCCCCCGAACCCGGAAATAAGCACCACAATGTTGTTGCACAGAGAGACACCTTCCCTATCCAGTTGCACAGTTTTAAAAGAACAAAAAAGTAAGACAATAATCATTTGAAGGCGCCTAACAAGCAAAGGAAAGGGGAGGGGAGGGGAAGAGAGGAAAATAAAGGGGAAAAACACAAATGCCTGTAATAAAAAATGGAAACCACCAGCCTGGGAAGATGGAGCTGATCCTTTTGCGACTTCCACCGCATTCATCATGGATGTGATAGCAGACTGCGTTCCTGTGAGGAAACTCTGCAAAATGACCCCAACAGATCCACAGAGGGGTTCCCAGTCTTATCAGCGCTGTGACCGGCCCAAGAACAGGGACTGCGCACGGGAAAGGCTAAACCCGGCGGACGCTGCCAACTGCAGAGGTATGGACATACTGCTACTCTTCACCAGCACAAGAAGGTATGAGGAAAAAAAGGAGAATGTTGGGGGAGGGACTATGCCTTTAATTTATGCTATTCACTAGTCCTGAAGGAGGAGTCGAGGCGGAGCTCTATCACAGGTATGCTGCCATGGAGGCACCAGGAAAGCAATTTACAAAAAAAAGTGTTGGTATTATTTCACAGTGCTTCATGCTGCCAGTCCATAATAATAAGCAAATCAGTTTGAAAACCATGCACGTTGGCGATTCTGTGAATCTCCAATTCTCCCAAATGTATACATGCGGGTAGATTTGTCCACTGTGCATCAAACAATTCATGATTGTATGGTTTCATAAATTGTGTAATTATATGCAGATCAGACAAATCTGTACATATGGTTGTTTAGGAGAATCACAAATTATCACATCTAAAAGTTTCTTACACTCTTGTGTCTAAACACAACACATGCAGTCCAGTGCGTTTTTTTTCTGCATCAAAAATGCATGAAAAGTAGGTTATATTATTTTCAATGGCATAGTTCACACTATTGCTTGCAGTTCCAGTGTGTTTCTGTTCCAGAAAAAAAAATAGAACATGCTGCATTTTTCCTGCACTTGAACGCTTCAAAATGCATGAAAAACAAACTGGAACGCACCGGAACGCACCAAAAATGCTGGAACACACATGTCCTTATAAAATGCACTGGACTGCATCAAAAATGCACAAAAAACGCACTGGAATGCATCAAACCGTGTCAAAAACACACCTGCAGAAAAGCATCTAGAAAGCATACGAACTGTGTTTCTATGGTGTGAACTGGCCCTTAGTAAGCTAGGGGGGCTGATTAAAATAAAAATAAAAATGGATGGATTCCCCATACATACATTCAATTCAAGGCAGATGAAGGAATTCTCCCAACTGTGCTATTTTAGGGACACACTTAGAAATAGTGTTTAATGCCAGTGCATCCTCCTTGTTGATCCCCCATGAGATGTTAAAGGCTTTAATTATCACTCTACGAAAGCCAGGAAAGGAGCCAAATATTCCACAGAACTTTCATCCTATCTCATTGTTAATAGAGATGGGCCAAACATTCCCCTGTTCGGTTCACACCAGAACTCCCGAACAGAGAAAAAGTTTGAACAGCAAAACACTATTAAAGTATATGGGACCCGAACTTGAAAAATCAATCAATCATCATTTTGAAAGCATAAATGCAAGTACTTGGCCATAAAAAGTGTATGGGGGTCCGGGTGCTGCCCTGGGGGACATTTTTCTTTTAAAAAGATTTTTACAGGAGCAGTGATTTTAATGATGCTTAAAGTGCAACAATAAAAATGAAAACTTCCTTTAAATATAGTGCCTGGGGGGTCCCCTTAGTCTGCCTGTAAAGTGGCACATCTTTATCGTATTTAGCAAAACTGACATTTTTAAAGCAAAAAAATATACAATACAATACCATTGCCGACAATAGAAAAATGCTAAAATAAAGGCAAGAACCCCACGCCAAAATTAAAACATTTGGCCACCCCCAAAATCCATAACAGACCCTTTTCTGAGCATGCAGCCCAGCAGGTCAGGAAAGGGGATGAGCGAACGCCCGCCCCCCGCCCTTCCTGAACCATACAATGCCCTCAACATGGGGGGTGGGTGCTTTGGGGCACATTTAGGGCCTCATCCCTCCAATCCTGGAATGTGGTTGTGGGGGCCTGCAGGCTGGGGGACCCCAGATCCCACCCCCCATGTGTATAAGTATGGGGTACATAGTAGTTGTTAAATATAGACCTGAAGTTTTATGTTAAATCAATAGCAAACCACCTGTTAGATTTACTTTCACTATCATTCCACCAAGACCAATCAGAGTTTACTAAGGGTTTGAAAACTTCAGACGCTACTTGATGTTTGCTTAACATCATCCATTATGCTGAAAAACCCAATTTCCTTCTCTGTTCCTATCCTTGGATGCATAGAAGGCATTTGCTAGAGTGCATTGAAATAATTTGGCTTCAAGGGACAATCAGCTCAGGTATACTCCTCTGAAATGCTCTCTAAACCTTTTTACATCACGAATGACACCAGAAAGCGGTGACCCTATTCCCCATTCATCTTTTCTTTAGTAATGGAACCCTTGGTGGAATAAATTAGGTCCCACACCAAAATAAAAGGCATTACCATTGGCTCAAGAGAATATTAAATCAGTCTCTTTGCTGATGATGTCATTCTCCTGCTAACAAATCCTTGCACTTCCATGGCTTCGGTACATGAAGTATTACCTCTATTAAATTATCCAGTCTAGATACTCTTATGTAAGGGCAGAAAGGGGTATATACTATTTGGGGATGACTCTGATTAGCATAGTGAATGCCAGCAAACTTCCTACCTTTTCTATATAAAATGCAGAGGGAATTACAAAACAATATTCAAAATATACACTGTTGTGGTCAGGTAGATTTGCTGCCTTTAAAATGCTTACTTTCCCATAGCTATTGCACTTACTTCGGACCTTGCTTATTCCAGTACCTAACTTTTAAGCCCTGTACACACGATCGGATATCCTATGGATTTTCGTCCGCTGGATTTGTCCATCGGAAATCCAATGAAACTGTTTTTCATCAGTCTTGGCCACACACCATCAGTCCAAAAACCGACGGCAACAAAATGAGGGCACGTACAACACGTACGATGGCACTATAAAAGGGAAGAACAAATCTAATGGCGCCACCCCTTGGGCTGCTTTTGCTGATTTCGTGTTAGTAAAAGTTTAATGAGAGCCGATTCGCGCTTTTAAGTCTCCGTGCTTTGCAGATCGTTTCCTGGTGTTCAGTTTGTGCTTGTGGGTTCATATTTGTTATTCAGTGCGTGCAGTCAGGTCGTTACTGCTTTTGCCTTCTTGGCCGTTCGTTTACTGTTTTTCAGGTCGTTCTTCTCAGGCCTTGCTGTTCCACGGTGCGTTCTGTTTGAGTTCGTTCTGACCAGGCGACCGGTTTAAGACCATGTTTGAAGTGCGTTCTCGTTCTCGAGCTCGTGCTGGCTATGGACTTGGTGTTGCGGTTAACACTGTAACCCGAGTTCAGTCCGTGAACAGGGTGAGGAGGAGTTCATGGACCAAGAATTGGTTGCTCCAGCGGGACCAATTCTCTCATATGTCTCTGCTGCGGGAAATCCATGAGAATTATCCTGATGTCCCCATTTTCACCATGCATGTTTTTACCTGTAATGGCCTTTTTTGGGGCCTACATGCCTATTTCCATTCACTAACCTCTCCAGCATGCTATCCTGGGCCCAAACCCAGCTAGCCTTCTTTTTTCCTATTTTTTTTTGGGTCATTGTCCTCGTAGTTTTACACCCCCCCCCCCTAAAATGTGAAAAACTTTTTTAATTCTCAATCCAGATCAGCAGAGTGGTAGAGCCTTTATTTTGAGCCCCCCCAAAATCACCTCAAACACCCCTCCCCCCTTAGAATATTTTCTAATGTCCACTCAGCGGGGGTGAGGCATCTGCTAAGTGGGCCTTATTTTTGGCTATGAAATACTCCTTTCACTAATCATGGTAGCCTGATGTTGGTCAACAATGTCTTTTTGTGTAATGTGTTTGCACTGTAACCTGAAAACGTACTAATGTCTTCTTTTTGTTTGACTCCACAGTTTCCTTGCACACCACAGAAATGGCTGACTGTGGCTGATCAATTTGCCCAGCGGTGGGACTTCCCCAACTGTGGAGGGGCAATTGATGGCAAGCACGTCCACATAGTGCCGCCACCCCGTTCGGGGTCATACTATTTTAACTATAAAGGTTTCAATAGTATTGTGTTAATGGTGGTGGTGTCGGCACGGTATGAGTTCCTGTATGTGGACGTGGGGAAGAACGTCCGGATGTCCGATGGCGGAGTATTCGCGCAGACGGAGTTCACTCACCGTCTGCAGTCTGGGGGTCTTGCAGTGCCTCTAGATGCAGACAACGTGGATGGACTACCGTTTGTTTTCATCGCGGATGAAGCCTTTGGACTGGGAACACACCTGATGCGGCCGTTTCCCCAACGCACCCTCACCCCGGAGAGGAGGGTTTTTAATTACCGGCTGGCCAGAGCCCGGAGAGTTGTGGAGAATGCCTTCGGGATAATGGCCAGCCGGTTCCGCCTGTTTCAGACAGTTATCCATTTGGCGGAATACAAGCTGAACTCCATTGTGTACTGCTGCTGCATAATGCACAATTTTCTAAGACATTATTCAACACTGCCCGTACTGGCTTGGCCCCCCAAAGTGCCCGTGAAGTACGTGAGAAATACGTTGAGTACTTTACGGGTAGGGGGGCCATCGCAATGTCTGACCTTTTGCTTTGTGAAATAAATTTTTATTCTATTTTCTACAAACTTGTTTTGTCATTCTTGTATTTTGGGTTTATGTGTCTCCCAGGTTCTAGTAGTGTCAAGTGTATTTGGCCTTAGTAAATAGCCTCAATTCTCACTCTAAAAAACATTGATTTTGCATTTTCAGAACTGCTATTGAGCATAGAAAGAACAAGCCACACCTTTTTGAGACTTCCATAAACTTTTTACTCTGTGCACCACATATTTTTTGAAGTTTTATAGAATTACAATGTAGACAGTTTTTGGTCATCGTATTTTTTTTTTTTTTGGAGGATTGTTTTGCAGAAACATGCAGGGATCAAAATCACAAACTTTTTTTAAAAAATATTACAAAAATAACAAAGTGAAAAATACAAACATGAGATGGGGTGATGTCACCCCTGATCCATCCCAAATGTGAAGAACCTCACTTTCTTTTTGGGGCTGAAATGGGTATTTTCAACCTGATCCCATGGCTAGGGTAAACATGTGTTATCTGCCATCATGGGGGATCAATGGACGTGCTTTGGGGGTGCAAAGCCTTCCTCTCACCTACTTTAGTAGGTAGGAAGAGGTTGCACCCCCCAAACAGGGACATAGATATCCTGTGACGGAAGATAGCACATGTGGAGTCACTGTGTGCATCTTCACATTTGGGCTGGTTGAAATACCGTTGCAAATTTTGTATGCAAAAAAGCACACTAAAACAGGGGGGGGTCAGACTATTCGCCCCAAAATATCTATAATATTTTTATATTTTTCCTCAATCACATTCATTCGAGTTCTCATAATGTCCATTTCGCTACTACATTTCATTATTTCTTTAATTATTATTTTGGCACTAGCACTCGAGAATGGAGGATTTGGAGTTCCTGACACACCACCACATTCAGCCCCTACAAAAAAAGAGAAATTTAGAAATATGTATTTACCTTGAAGTTGTGGTGACAGACACTGACCTGTTGTGGTGATAAGCTCCACCTCTCCTTCCTCCACCTCCCCTTCCTCCACCTCCGCTTCCTGAACATGCTGATCCTGGTGTGGTTTGTGATCTTCGGGGAGTGTCTGTGGTCTGTGCTTCCTCATCTCCTCAGATTGTTGTCCTCCCAGTCTCCTCTCCCCTATGGGAATGGCAAAAATAATGTATCCTTTAGCACACAGAGATTTTAGGCCCGAAAATCTAGACATTGTTTTGAAGTGTGGTACAATTGATATTTGGGCCAGAGTTACAAGGTGAACATATGAGATCTTGCGAACTCTACAAAGCAGCATGTTTTTTTTTAGGGCACTCAAAAATACAATTGGATAACCACCAAGGTATCCACTGGACCACCTGTGTGTGACGCCATTAAAAATTTTGTCATGTGGCCCAGACTATAGTATATTGCTCTAGAACAAAAAGCTGAGTACACAACTGCTGGAGTGTCATCTCCTTTACCCAGAATCCAGTTTAGCCTTTCATTCACATTCTACTTTACTTATAACACATCACCTAGCCAACAATGTGTAGATAAACATTGTTTAATTAAAATGAGGCATGCCCACATGTAGTTTCCGTGGATATGTGGCAAGCATGTTTTGGGGAAGACGATCAATTTTTTTTAACAACACATTTACCAAATAAGTGGACCCTCAACTTAACATAAAAGTTGTCATTTGAAAATGTGAAACCAGTCAAGCCAAGCACATGGAGCAAAACATGGAAGAATACATATTACAATGTGAAAGAACACAGTAAAAATAAAAGCTTACTTTTTTCAATGCTTTTTTTAAGCTTCCTATACTGCTCCGGCTCCCTCAGCTTCATGTCAGACCACCTTTTACGGAGCTACTCCTTGGATATCCTGACCCCAAATTTCTCATAGAGAGTCCTCGCCACTTTGTCCATTATTTGCGACTTCCGGAGATTAGGGGTGTCGTATGGCCCATGCTTCCCATCGTAATCCTTCCTCCGCAGAATGTCCACCACCTCCGCCATCTCAGCAAATGACATATTAGTCGCCTTGTATCTTTTAGTCCTGGATCGGGACGTTGCCGCCTCCGGGCTTTCCTCGTCGGTAATTTCAAATAAAGAATCCACCTGTGTCTGCGACATGTCGTCGTCTCACACTGTGCGCCGAACGTTAAGGGGCGGGGAAATGCAGGAAAAGACCGTCATGGGCGGGCGACGAGGGCGGAGTTACACGCATGCGCAATGTATAAAAAGGGGAAAGAAGTTATTAGGGATGCGCGGAGTAAGGACGACCGGAAGTGCAGTAAAGAACACAACTAAGGTAAGAAAGGAACTGGGGCCTGCAGTGGCCTATAATTGTTCATGATTGTATAGGCCAAAATTGTGAGAAGTTGAGTAGAATGTAATTTGACCTCTCATGTTTTTTTCTGTGTTTTTTACTTGCAGACACTCCAAAATGCATAAGTTACGGGAGCCAGAGATCATGTTGGTTTTTATTGACAAATATAAACAATTACGCAACCTGTGGGAACTGAAACATCCAGCGTACCACAAGAGTGATGTACGTAGGGCAACAATTCAAAAATTAGCAGAGGATATGAAGCCCTGGATCCCAGATGCAGACTACACTATGATGAATACTAAGATAAACAACCTGCGCAATTCATATAAAAAAAATACAAAGAAGTGCGCGCTTCAAAGAGATCAGGAGCAGCAGCAGAGGATGTAGTACAGCCCAAGCTGTGGTACTACAAACATCTGCAATTTCTGGATGACCAGATTGAGGCCAGGGAATCAATTTCCAGCCTTCCCTCAACCCTTCCTTCCACCCTTCCCTCCAGCGTTCCTTCCACCCTTCCCTCCACCAGAGGGGGAGGAGGAGCCACCTGATAGTATAGTATTTTTGAACAGAATTATTGCCCTCAAAGTAATATTGTGATGAAATTGATTTATTCTCCCAAAATGATAACATCCCCCCCCCCAAAAAAAGGCATCAGTCATGATATCCAAAATGTGTGTGATAGATTCCACAAAAAATCTAACTATGTGTTTTTTTTCCAACACAGGATGAGGCCAGACAGGAGGAAGAGGCTCAGGAATGTGGCAGGCAGGAGGAGGCAGAGGTGAGTGTCAGCCAGGAGGAGGCAGGGCCAAGTGGGACTCAGCAGGTCCCCAGGCCTAGTGGACGCACAGTCTCACAAGTGGCTCCCCTCCACGTCAGACCGCCAAAACATCGGCGGATGACACAGGTGGAGGAGGAGTCACTAAAGATGATCCGTGAGGCTGCTGCCATCATGAGGGCCCCCCTCAACCCTGCGGAGGGGTTTAGTAGCTATCTTGCCGATAAGTTGCTCCAAATGGAGGCGGGTCAACGTGCCCTCTGTGAGCACATTATCTACATGGCCGTAAACATGGGGGTGAGGGGGCAGCTGACTGAGGCCACCAATATCTCTCAGCAGGCCAATCCCTCTCCTCCTTCTCCTCCTCCTCCTGCCACATTACCACCCACAGTGGCCCGGCCTGCAAGGGTGCGTGGACGGGGCCGTGGAGAGAACGCTGCAGGGAAGCGTGGAAGGAAGGCTACAGGGAAGAGCAGGAGGTGATTCTCTGGCCTCGAGCTGCTCTTACAGAAGTTGCAGTTTGATGGAGTACCACAGCTTGGGATGATGTATGTCTTTGGCTGCTGCTCCTGATTTCATGCTGTTGTTTATCTTATTGTTCATCATAGTCATGTCTGCCTTTGGGGTCCAATGACTTCATATTTTCTGCTAATTTCTGAATTGTTGCCCTTCGTTTTTTGTTTGCTTTTTTGCCAGAATAAATGGAGATTTGATTTCAGCCAACATACTTGCCTGATGTGTTTTTATTATGAGTAGCAATAACATTTCATAAATACAATGTGTAATTAATAACAAGGGACACCAACCTCCATGAGGAAAAGTAAAAAAATAAATGTTGTTGTGAGAAATTGACACACCAAAAAATGCACAACAAATAAATTACACCAAAAAAAAAGGTTTTGTGTAATTTGTGAGGTCGGCCTTTAAGAATAAAACAAATTATTCAGAAGATCACAAGAAAGAAGAAAGACATAAGTGTGTCAGAACTCGTGATAAAGATCTGCAGCAAAAACTAAATTTTAAACACCATTCTAAAGCAAAAAACAATGCGCTGCATTAAACGAGGCAATAACTTGCAGAATGACGAATGTGCTCTCTCCATTAGGAACGCTAGTTTTACCAGAACGAGCGCTCCCGTCTCCTAATTCAGTCTGAGCATGCGTGGGTTTTTCATCCGATCAGAATTTTCCATCGGCTTTTGATCCATTGGAAAAATTTAAAACAAGTTCTATTTTTTAAAACCGATGGAAAAAAGACCGATGGGTCCCATACACGATTGGTTTGTCTGATGAAAACAATCCATCGGACGGTTTTCATTGGTAAAACCGATCAGGTGTACAGGGCTTTAAGCCCTGTCCACACGGGCGAGAATCCCGTTGAAAAAAAAACTTTGTTTTCTCGACGGGTTTCCTGGCAAGCTTTTCTTGCCAAGCCCTGTGTACACATGCTCATTTAAAAGAACCACCGTTCTTTTGAATGGCAAGAACGCAGTGACGTCATCGACTATGACGAGCATGCGCTCGTCACATTCGATGCCGTCGCCGCCATCTTGCTTCACCCTACACTACCCTTATAAGCTACCGCGCATGCGTCAAAGTCTCATCGAGCATGCGTGGGCTTACCTGGGGACAGGTAAGCATGTAGCCTCGTACACACGCATGGTTTTCTCGTCAGGAAACAGGCCAACGAGAATCCCGACGAGAAAATAGAGATCAGGTTCTCTATTATTCTCATTGAGATTCCCGGCAGTTTTCCCGACGAGAAACCATACACATGGCCAGTTTTCTCTGCAAAAAGCTCTCCCAGCTCTTTTCTTGCAGAGAAAACCGGCCGTGTGTACGAGGCTTAAAGCGGAAGTTCACCCACAAATTTAAGTTTAACATCAGCAGTCCCTCTTATCACATAAATAAACAGTGCACTAACCTTCTTTTTTTTTCTCAGTAGTTTTCTTTATATCTTATTTCGTTACTGCTACTTCCGGGATTTCCTCCCGCGGGAGTAGGCGTGTCCTTTCCTCTGCTCCTAATATCGCAGTGGCTCCTGGGAGCAAATTGTCCTGCTTCGGAGGAGTAATAGGTAACCTCCTTCCATTCAGATCTCACGATAAGTGTATCGTCACGTGACTCGTACTAGCCGGTCACGTGACGAGGGCGGATCTAATTCCGCCATTTTAGATAAGGGCACGCGGGTGTATTTTGCCATTTTGCACCTGCGGACACAAGGTAAAGGACGGCATACAAATCATCTCATCGAAAAAATTGATTATTGATTTCTGTTAGCAAAATACTTGAAAAGGTAAGCAATTCTAATTTTATACATCTAAAAGTGCTTTATTATCTGAATGTATTCTATATTCTATATGAAACGTATTAGCTATATTATCAAATTTCTCTAAATAATCTAGCTGTAAACTAACAGTTAGCTAGCATTGTATTACACACCTTTTTTTATTATTTTAAAGCAAAATTGTTGTTTTAAATAATATTATGTTCAATGTATATATATTTTCATTCATTTGAATTTTTTTTACTTTTATTTTATTTTGTAAGGTAATTTTTATTCTTTCGCTTGGAAAGGAACAGATCATCAGTTTCTTCCACGTTCCTTGCATATATTTACAGGTATGTATATTGATCATAATTATATAAATATATAATATAAAATATATTAATAAATGTTATAAATTGTTATATTTATATATTTTATTGCTGTTTTGTTGACTATCATATTGTAAATATTATTGATAATATATATATATATTAAAATCTTATTAAAATAACATATAAATATATATATTTTGTGTATATATATATATATACATATACACACAAAAATAATTTTTTTGGGGGAGAATGTTTTACATATATCGATATATAAGCTCTAAAATACATTTTTTTTGTTCTAAATGATTTGGCAGATAGGGAGAAAGAAACATTACCTGCCCAGCTGTATCCCAAGAGTGTTGTGAGCCGTTCCTGCTGTTTCTTTTTCTTTGACTTGCATCACAACTGGGCGTGTACTGGGCGTGTACTTTAAATGTTGATGCCCGTTGTGCTCGCCGTCAACACTGCGCCTGCGCGAGATCCGGAGATGAATGCCGGGAGAGAAGCATTCATCTCTACCCGGAAGGATATGCTTGTGGGCTTCAAGATGCCCACAAGCAAAATGGCAAAAGCAGGAAGAGTTTTATAAACTCTTTTTTTAGCGCAAAACGGATGTGGGGGGGGGGGTGTTTTAAAGTGCCACAGACGTGAGTACTTAGATTGCTAATGTTTTAACATTGAATGAATATATATAAAAAAATAAAATATGGACCGCAGAACATCCGCTTTAAGTCCTAAATCATTACAATATGCATTGAGTTGTTTTGTCTGGCAAAGTAAGAAAGCTAGATGTGCCTACATTAGATTGATTATGCACAGTCAGTAAGGGGATTGGGATGTGTGGATATTAGAGACCATTACTGTGCATCTTTACTAGCTCAGCTTAAATAATGATTGTCCTCCTCCTTCACTTCACTGTGGGGTGAAAGTGAAAGGCTCCAAGTCCCCGGAAATAATTTACATTGTTACATAGTAGAGATGGGTGCAGATCCTTGAATCCCCAACTACCCAATTCAATTTATGCTTGGTTAAAGCTTGGCAGCAGTTTCAGATAACGGCTCCACAGAGAAAGGAATTGATCCCTCTTCCAATAACCATTTTAATATTTTAGCTTCTTATACCAGATATATCTTTGCATGCTTGGTCAATGGGTGGAGTTCAATAAGTAAAAGATCTCTATCTCTGAGGCATTTATAAATTGTTCGTAATGCTTCAAAATAAATTTCACTTACCACCCTCTGAATAATATAGATACTCTCAATTATCACATTGCCTCTTTAGCAACCCTAAGCTTAGAGGTAATCTCCACTGGCAGTTGTGGCAGCAGTATAATCCAAAACGTTGCAAACTAAAGCCTCGTACTTACGATTGGATTTTCCGATGGGAATTGTGTGTTGACAGACTGTTGGCCTAAAATCCAACCGTTTGTATGCTCCATCAGACAATTGTTGTCAGATTTTCTGTGGACAAATATGCAGGCTTTAAAATTTTCTGTGGACAATGGTCTGTTGTCGGATTTTCCTATCGTGTGTACACAAGTCCGTCAGACAAAAGTCCAAAGTACAAACACGCATGCTCGGAATCAATGCTCACCAAACACGATATTAGCAGAAGGTGCCCAAAGGGTGTCGCTCAAGAGCTGAAAAAACACATAGTACGTCTAGTACGTCACTACGTTTGTGTTTGTTGGCCGACAATTGTGGGCCGTTTGTATGCAGGACAAAATCCAGGCACATGCCCTTCGGACAAATGTTCAATTGTTTGTCTGAGGAAAATCTGATCGTGTGTATGAGGATAAATCTACCTTTGTTAACCACTTAAGCCCCGGACCATTATGCAGGTTAAGGACCAAAGGTGTTTTCAGAATTTGGCACTGCGCTGCTTTAACTGGAAATTGTGCGGACATGCAATGTTGTACCCAAACGAAATTTGCGTCCTTTTCTTCCCACAAATAGAGATTTATTTTAATGGTATTTGATTGCCTCTGCGATTTTTTTTTTTTTGTGATATAAATGGAAAAAGACTGAAAATGTTGAAAAAAAATGATATTTTCTAATTTTTGTTATAAGAAAAATCTAATAAACTCAATTTTAGTCATACATTTAGGCCAAAATGTATTCAGCCACATGTCTTTAGTAAAAAAAATGTCAATAAGCGTATATTTATTGGTTTGCGCAAAAGTTATAGCGTCTACAAACTAGGGTACATTTTCTGAAATTTACGCAGCTTTTAATTTATGACTGCCTATCTCATTTCTGGAGGTGCTAAAATGGCAGGGCAGTACAAAACCCCCCCAAATGACCCCATTTTTGAAAGAAGACACCCCAAGGAAATTGCTGAGAGGCATGTTGAGCCCATTGAATATTTTTTTTTTGTCCCAAGTGATTGAATAATGACTAAAAAAAAAAAAAATTACAAAAAGTTGTCACTAAATGATATATTGCTCACACATGCCATGGTTATATGTGGAATTTCACCCCAAAATACATTTTTCTTCTTCTCCTGAGTACGGGGATACCACATGTGTGGGACTTTTTGGGAGCCTAGCCGCGTACGGGCCTCCGAAAACCAAGCACCGCCTTCAGGATTTCTAAGGGCGCAAATTTTTGATTTCACTCTTCAATACCTATCACAGTTTCGAAGGCCATAAAATGCCAAAATAGAACAAACCCCCCCAAATGACCACATTTTAGAAAGTAGACACCCCAAGGAAATTGCTGAGAGGCATGTTGAGCCCATTGAATATTTTTTTTTTTGTCCCAAGTGATTGAATAATGACAAAAAAAAAAAAATTACAAAAAGTTGTCACTAAATGATATATTGCTCACACATGCCATGGTTATATGTGGGATTGCACCCCAAAATACATTTTGCTGCTTCTCCTGAGTATGGGGATACCACATGTGTGGGACTTTTTAGGAGCCTAGCCGCGTACGGGACCCCGAAATCCAAGCACCGCCTTAAGGATTTCTAAGGGCACAAATTTTTGATTTCACTCCTCACTACCTATCACGGTTTTGAAGGCCATAAATGCCAAAATAGCACTAAACCCCCCCAAATTACCCCATTTTGATAAGCAGACACCCCAAGCTATTTACTGAGAGGCATGGTGAGTATTTTACAGCTCTCATTTGTTTTTGAAAATGAAGAAAGTAAATATTTTTTTTTTTTTTCAATTTTCAAAACTTTGTGACAAAAAGCGAGATCTGCAAAATACTCACCATACCTCTCAGCAAATAGTTTGGGGTGTCTACTTTCCAAAATGGGGTCATTTGGGGGGGGGGTTTGTGCCATCGGGGCATTCCATGGTCTCCGAAACTGTGATAGGCAGTGAGGAGTGAAATCAAAAATGTATACCCTTAGAAAGCCTGAAGGCGGTGCTTGGTTTTTGGGGTTCCGTACGTGGCTAGGCTCACACATGTGGTATCCCCGTACTCAGGAGAAGCAACAGAATGTATTTTGGGGTGTAATTCCACATATGCCCATGGCATGTTTGAGGAATATATAATTTAGTGACAACTTTGTGCAAAAAATAAATAAATAAATAAATAAATTGTCTTTTTTCAGCAACTTGTGTCAACATATAAAATATTCCATGGACTCGACATGCCTCTCAGAAAATAGCTTGGGGTGTCTGCTTTCCAAAATGGGGTCATTTGGGGGGGGTTTGAACTGTCCTGGCATTTTATACACAACATTAGGAAGCTTACATCCACTCTTCTAACCACTTGAAGACAAAGCCCTTTCTGACACTTTTTGTTTACATGAAAATATTTTTTTTTTTGCAAGAAAATTATGTTAAACCCCCAAACATTATATATATTTTTAAAGCAAAGGCTCTACATATTAAAATGGTGGGTGTTGCATTTTTTTTTCCACACAGTATTTGCGCAGCGATTTTTCAAACGCATTTTCAAACGCATTTTTTGGGGAAAAAATACACTTTTTTTATTTTAATGCACTAAAACACACTATATCGCCCAAATGTTTGATGAAATAAAAAAGATGATCTTAGGCCGAGTACATAGATACCAAACACGACATGCTTTAAAATTTCGCACAAACGCGCAGTGGCGACAAACTACATACATTTTAAAAGCCTTTAAAAGCCTTTACAGGGTACCACGTTAGATTTACAGAGGAGGTCTACTGCTAAAATGACTGCCCTCGATCTGACCTTCGTGGTGATACCTAACATGCATGATGCAATTGCTGTTTACATATGACGCCAGACCGACGCTTGCGTTCGCCATTGCGCAAGAGCAGGGCGGGACAGGGGTGCTTTTTTTTTATTATTAATTTTGCTTTTTTATTTTATTTTTAAACTGTTCTTTCCATATTTTTTTTATAATTTTTATTGTTATCTCAGGGAATGTAAATTTCCCCTATGATAGCAATAGGTAGTGACAGGTACTCTTTTAAAAAAAAACTGGGGTCTATTGGACCCTAGATCTTTCCTCTGCCCTCAAAGCATCTGACCACACCAAGATCGGTGTGATAAAATGCTTTCCCAATTTCCCAATGGCGCTTTTTATATCCGGGGGGGGGACATTCCAGCAGTCCAGAGGCTAATTATCCGCTAGGATTGCTTTTACATGAAAGTCGGCGCTGGCTGAAAAGAATGATACCAAGATAATACCTAAACCCACAGGCATCAATCTGGTATAACCAAAGTCCAGCAACATACCAGTACGTTGCTGGTCCTTGTAGGACATGTATTGTAATCTTTTTTTTTCATGCAGCCTGTTGGCTGAACGAAAAAAAGAGATTGATCGGTGGGTATGCCCACCATTAGAATACCTCCCTTCATTCACCCACTTCTAATGATGGGCATACATGCACCATTTATATATGCCGAAGCATGGGGGCATCCTCCTGCAAAAGTTATGCCGCACACACATGGTCGGACTTTTCCACGGGCATGCCTCAGTCGGAATTTTGACCGTATGTACGCGGCATTAGGAGCAAAATCGCTCCTCCGCCCCTGCTGCCCCCATGCTTCGGCATATACGTTCTTTTTTTTTTAACTGTGGTGGTGAAATCACCTCCTACAGCACTGGAGTCGCAGGGATCAGGCCTGTCTCTGCGAACGCTGCAGTTATGTGTGTTGTGTTTTGTAAGTGACAGTGATCGATCGATACTGCACTTGGGTGGCCTGGGCTGGACGGAGGGGCAAAACGCAGGTGCTAGCAGGTATCTGGGCTGATCCCGCTAACACTGAGTTTTTGGGAACCCTAAACCGCTGGGGATGCTAGTATAGATCTGATCAGATCAGATATTGATCTGTTCAGATACTATACCACTAAGGGAGGTGTATGCTTCACGCGTGGGCGTTAGCGTTACTGGCACTAACCTGACGCTGCCTGGGGCGATGCAGACTCTCTCTGATGCTAAAACCTAATTGATATCACCCGCCGGGCGATCAGGGGGTTAAACCTTTATTGGGTTATATACGGCGGGTACCCTGACACTATAAAAAGCAAACTAACCAGTGTCACCTGTAA
Organism: Rana muscosa; assembly: GCA_029206835.1. NCBI lineage: Eukaryota > Metazoa > Chordata > Amphibia > Anura > Ranidae > Rana > Rana muscosa. The sequence continues at coordinate 61,931,665 of JARGYO010005626.1, read as the reverse complement.
CACTTATATGGTGATCACTGGTGAAAGGGTTAACTAGGGGTAATCAGGGGGTTAAACCTTTATTAGGCAATATATGGGGGTACCTGACGCTATAAAAACCTGCGGCGAACCTAAAAAAAATAACTGGCTACCTATCGGCATCACCGCCACTAAGACAGCGATCAGAAAAAACGATCGCTTAGTGACACTGGCAAAAGGGGGTGAAAGGGTTACCTGGGGGGGCGATCAAGGGGTTAAACCTTTATTAGATAATATATGGGGGTACCCGACGCTATAAAAACCTGCGGCGAACCTAAAAAAAATAACTGGCTACCTATCGGCATCACCGACACTAAGACAGCGATCACAAAAACGATCGCTTAGTGACACGGGTGAAAGGGTTACCTGGGGAGGCGATCAAGGGGTTAAACCTTTATTAGGTAATATATGGGGGTACCCGACACTATAAAAACCTGCGGCGAACCTAAAAAAAATAACTGGCTACCTATCGGCATCACCGACACTAAAACAGCGATCAGAAAAACGATCGCTTAGTGACGGCGGTGCTAGGGGTGAAAGGGTTACCTGGGGGGGTGATCAAGGGGTTAAACCTTTATTAGGTAATATATGGGGGTACCCGACGCTATAAAAACCTGCGGCGAACCTAAAAAAAAATAACTGGCTACATATCGGCATCACCGACACTAAGACAGCGATCAGAAAAATGATCGCTTAGTGACACGGGTGAAAGGGTTACCTGGGGGGGCGATCAAGGGGTTAAACCTTTATAAGGTTAATATATGGGGGTACCCGACGCTATAAAAACCTGCGGCAAACCTAAAAAAAATAACTGGCTACCTATCGGCATCACAGACACTAAAACAGCGATCAGAAAAACGATCGCTTAGTGACGGCAGTGCTAGGGGGTGAAAGGGTTACCTGGGGGGCGATCAATGGGGTTAAACCTTGGACCCCCCACCCATACGAAGGCAGGCACGTACAGGTACGTGATTTTGCCTGTCCGTGCCATTCTGCCGACGTATATTTACAGTGGGCGGTCGTTAAGTGGTTAAATCCTTCCTGTTTGAGAGGTGGAAAAGAGAGATGGATTCCCATTTCTCAAAATCTCTATGGTTAGCTGCTTTTGCAGTACCCTAAAAAGTAACTTCCTGTACTAACTTATGGGAACTCTTACAAAAAATGGCGTGGGAGTTCCCCTCAAAATCCATACCAGAAGGGACAGCAGGCTTTCACTACTAAAATACTGCATTACTGTACTTAATAAAATAGCGCATGTGGTATTTTAGGAGTGTTTTTTAATAAATTACAATTTTTTTTTTTTAAATGCTGTGCGTTATCTTGCCGCATACTCGGATGCAGTAAGATACCGCTTTGTGAATGGAGCCCAATTTTTTTTTAAATGGATGTAAATGTTGTTTTTGCAGTGATGCCTTGATTCATTTGTCTTTATTTTATTATAGAAGAAGAAAACAAAATAAACCTACAGTTAGTAAATGAACAACAAGCAGAAAAGTATAGTCTATCTTAGATGTACCGTAATTGCTACATTTGATATCTTTGATGAAAGCACTGAGCTCAAAGAAAATGGACAAAAGCCTTGTATTAGACCTTTATGAGGCAAAGAAACACAAATTTAATATTTTTTGTAGCTGTTTTTTTCATGATTTCATCTAAAGCTTTTTTCTGCTTGGAAAATGCATATGTATCAATGAACTATCTTATATTATGACATAAAAGCATATGGTCTATGACAAGACAAACCTGTTTATAACACAGATTTCACATCTAGAGTAACTGCATTTTGCTATCTGAAATATTATATTCCATGCACCCATTCCCCTAGTCCACAAAGGCACTTAAGGCAAACAATAAAGGTTTTTATTTACTTATTTTTATGTTTACAAACATATACAGTACATTGCTCTTTCAAATCATTAATTTCACTTTTTGTGTAAAATCTTTATTTTTTTTTGTTTTTAAACATAAAAGCAGGGGTGATGATTCAGGATTGGATTCCGATTAGATGTAAGTTTGATACAGAATCAGCCTGTTCACTGAACTGCCTAAAAAACATCATAAATTTGCCCGTTTGTCCATCGGAATTTCTAGCTACTGAAATGTAAAACAACAGCCAGGGTTCCCGACTGACATTTTTGACCAAATATTGTCATAACCATATTTGTTCATTGAGGTCACCCAGCATCCCCAGAGCTGTGGTTACATTCCCATAGTACTGGGGACCTATTATTAAGCAACAGATGTGGAGGGAAACATCATCGGGTAGCGGATCGGTTTGGCGGTGGGGAAGCAACCTTGGGCAGCAGTTCAACATGATTGATGGTAGGACCTTATGGACATTTGTTTATGTGTTTTTACTGCAATGTTATTAAGTGACCTTTTCTAAGGCGCTTGTGTGTTTATTTACCCAGTTGCCTACTGGGCACTTTTACCCCCTTCCTGCCCAGGCCAATTTTCAGCTTTCAGTACTGTCACACTTTGCATGACAATTGGGTGGTCATGCAACACTGTACCCAAACAAATTTTTTAATAATTTTTTTCACAGAAATAGAGCTTTCTTTTGGTGGTATTTAACCAGTTAACGACCGCCTGCTGCAGTTGTACTGCGGTAGGTTGGCTCTCCTGCGTGAATCACTGTCATTGTACGTCGGGCGCGCGGCCATCTAGGGGGGCACCCACACACGCTCCCAGCATGCCCGCAGCGATCGGATTAGTTTCAGAACCAATCAGTCTCCAGGCCCACGCCGATGATTTATGGCCTGGACCTGGTGATCAGTTCTGGCGAATGAAAATCTTCCTGTGCCTGTGTAATGTAGACACAGGCAGAGGAAGTGATGTCACCTCCCCACGTGGAGCCCTTTTTGGTTTCAGAGAGAGGAGAGAGGACATCTAACTGTGAGTTGCACCAACACTACACTAACACCAGTACATGCAGGCACACTTGTCACCCCCTGATCACCCCCTGATTGCTCTCCAATTAACCCTTTCACTCCCTGTCACAGTGCCACCAAGTGCAGTTTTCAGATTTTTCACTGATCACTGTACTGGTGTACTTTCATAGCGTCAGGGTACCCGCCATATTTTACCTAATAAAGGTTTAACCCCCTTATTGACCCCCAGGGCAGGTTTTAGTGTCAATTAGGGTCAGCGTCAATCCCAGGCAGCAGCAGATTAGTGCCAGTAGCGCTAACACCCACACACACCATACACCTCCCTTACTAGTATAGTGTTTGAACAGATCAATATCTTTGATCTTGGAAATCCAATAAGGCTACAAACATTTCTGACGTCATTACAGCGGTGCATAGGAACTATACTTATGAACGTCTCATAGCTATTAATTCTTTAAAATGTAAGAAGTTTGACGAATGTTGGTCTATTTGGCCCAAATTTTTCTGACCAGTCACTAGTTTGCTTCATTGTTCAGAAACCTTATGATTATGATATCTTATTACTAATGGAAATTGTAACTGTGTATCGATTACTGTGTATATCTCTCACCTTGTAGTATTTGTTAACTATGAAAATTCACTAATAAAAAATCTATTGAAATAAAAAAAATATATCTTTGATCTGATCAGAACTATATTAGCGTCCCCAGTAGTATAGTGTTCCCATAAATGCAGCATTAGCAGGATCAGCCCAGACACCTGCTATCACCTGCGTTTAGCCACTCCGCCCAGCCCACGCAAGTGCAGTATCAATAGACCACTGTCACTTACACAACACACAAAACTGAAGCATTAGCAGAGTCACGCCTGATCCCTACGAACGCTAACAACCAGGTGTTCTTTTGCCGGTGAGTCGCACTAGTTGTACCTGTAAATTTAGAGGCCAAAATGTCCAAACAGAGGTACACTAGTGAAGAGGTCTACACATTGCTGAGCATGACAGATGATGGCGAATGGGAAGCCTCACTGTCAGATTCAGGCTCAGTATCTGACCCGGTAGAGAGCAGCGGCACCCTGACAGATAGCTCTGATGATGGAGTAGTTGTCCCTGCTACGGTCAGATGTACCCAATCCTGTTCTTCTGTTGTTGAGGTGCAAGAACCACAGGGCTCTCGTATGGAGCAGAGAGCCAGTACTAGTGCTGCTCATCCTTCTGGTGAACTGGCAAGCACCAGCGGCCTAGTACATCCTGGCCATAGACAAACCAGCACTGCAGTAACACTTGGTAATGTGGCGAGTCCCATAACTGCAGTTGAAGCTGGTGTGGTGGCTAGCATAAGTAGTGCCCCCCAGCCACCAAGAGTTCGAACACAGGCCCATAGAGCCCAAAGTGCCCTTCCCATGCATATGCCAATCCTGATTGGGAGCCCACCACTTCTACAGTGTCCATACTTCCCCAATCACTGGCCAACCCAGAATTCAGGTGGAAACAGTTGACTTTATTCACTGTTTTTCAGGAAAGATCTCTATAGATCTATTGTGGATCAGAGAAATTTGTATGCTGGTCAATTCATCGCCGCTAATCCCCATTTGAAACTATTACGGTTTCCGAATTTAAGACCTTTCTGGGCCTATCCCTCCTCATGGGCATTACTAAAAAGAGTGAGTTGCGGTCATATTGGTCCACTGACCCAATTCACCATATTCCCATGTTCTCTGCTTTATTGGCCAGAACTAGATACAAGCAGATCTTGTGGTTCATGCATTTTAATGACAATGAACTCTGTCCTCGGGGCGACCCTGGAAAAGATCTTCTCCACAAAATTTTGCCCCTTGTAAACCACTTTAACCAACAATTTGCAGCCTTGTTTATTCCCGATCAAGTTGTCTGCGTTGATGAGTCGCTGATTACATTTTCTGGCCGCTTGCCTTTCAAACAGTATCTCCCCAGCAAGTGTGCAAGATATGGGGGCAAGTTGTATAAGCTCTGAGATAGGGCAGCAGGCTATTCATATAGTTTTAGGGTTTATGAGGGAAAAGACAGCACTGTGGAGCCCCCCAACTGCCCAGACTACATGGGGAACGCTGGCAAGCTTGTTTAGGACTTAGTGTCACCCTAATTCGGAAAGGGGTACCACTTGTACGTGGACAATTATGGAGGACACTGCGATCACAGAGCATGCCACCCATGTCCAGCAGCGGGCGTGAGGCAAGCGCGATCACAGGACGTTATATGATGGCGTTCCAAAACTAGCCGATCACGCTGTAGCCGTTATTTGGCTATAGCTCGGCCAACAAGTGGTTACGTTTAACTTTGTTGAAAGGATGAAAGGGGTACTAGGAGATACTAATGTATCTTTATAGTTCTTCCTTTGAAGAGATAGGTCCCGTGATGAGGTAGATATCCGGGGACCTCCTTATTATAAAGGGGGCTTCCAGATTCCACTATAAGTCCCCTAACAAATTCCTTTTTTGGGAGACAGAATGTGGGGAAGAGGCCCCTGTCCCTTAAAGGGGTTGTAAACTTACCTCCACTGTGCAGTTCATTTTGAACAGATTGGCCCCAATCCTCGACTTCTGGGGTCCCCTGGCGGTGCTGGTAGCTCCTCCCCGCATCAAGTTTCTATGTTGGAGAATGCTCTCCTAAGGTGGACACCCGTGTGGGAGCCCTCCTGAGTTCTGCATCTGTGTACATTCACACAGAATGCAGGACTTGGCCCCTCCCCCTGCACCCGTGTCATTGGATTCGATTGAGAGCAGCGGGAGCCAATGGCTGCATGGCTATCAATCTATCCAATCAAGAGCTGAGACAATGGGCAGAGAGGAAGAGCACGTCTCCGCCGAGGGAACGAACTGATTTAGGTGAGTAAAATGGGGGGGCTAGGGGGCTGGTCACTGTCAGATGAGGGTTTACAACCCCTTTAAAATTGGGGTAAGGTTGGATGATCTTTTCATAACAGACACTCCTTTATCAGAACATTCACCACTGTGAGAATGAGATCTCTGTTACTATACTACGGTAGGTACCCCTTTAAATCTTTTTTAGCAAGAGAGAAAGATATAACATTAATAAGTTACATTTACAATTATGACATGAGTCTACTAACAAGAGCCAGAATAATATGAACAACTTGTAATTGTAAAATAACCTATGAGTAAAATTAAAATTTAAAGCTGGTAATATGTTTACCCTAATGTATTTAATAGACCAAACACAGGCAAGGTGCATTTTATTTAAGTTCCTTTCTTCTAATTTAAGATTTGTTATAACTCCAAAGGAAGAAGTGAGTTAGAAAAAAAAAAAGAAGAAAAGTTTGAATTCTTTCTGAGCTCAAACCTGCTGATAAGATGCTATTTTGTATTGATTTTTCCTGAAGCCAGTAATCTTGAAAGCTTGTAACAGAGGATGAGGTAAATATCATTTTATTTGCTCAAATAGGTTTAGATTAGATTGAGATGAAAAACCAGGGACATACCAAATTAGGACTGAAAGCAACAATTACAGATTATTGTTTCCAGTGGTAACTGGAATGGCTTATACTGCTGATAATACAGTTTGATTTCAAGGAAAGTATACTGTTTGTATTCTCATTTTAAATTTCACTTAATTTATGTGATGAAAACTGAAATAAATTAGCATTTCAATCATCACCTGTGCTATCCAACTGGTAACTTTAACCATCTGACCTCCGGAAGATTTACCCCTTCATGACCAGGCCATTTTTTGCGATACTGCACTGCGCTATTTTAACTGAACAATTGTGCAGTCGAGCACCGCTGTACCGAAATAAAATGATGTAATTGTTTTCCCACAAATAGAGCTTTCTTTTGGTGGCATTTGATCGCCACTGCGTTTATTATTTTTTGTGTTATAAACAGAAAAAGACTGAGGCCTCGTACACACGTCCGAGATTCTCGTTGAAAAAAACATGTCGTTTTTTTCGACGAGATTCTTGGACAAGAAACTTGTCCCGGCCGAGTGTACACACGCTCGTTTCAAAGAACCCGCGGTTCTTTGAAAGGAGCGTACGCGGTGACGTCATCAACTACGTCGAGCATGCGCTCGTCACATTCGATGCCGTCGCCGCCATCTTGGTATACCCCACGTATGCCTAGGAGGCTACCGCGCATGCGTCGAATTCATTTCGAACATGCGCGGGCTTCGGGGAGGACAGGTAAGTGTACACACACTCACTTTTCTCGTCGAGAAACATGCCGAGGAGAATCTCGACGAGAAAATAGAGAGCAGGTTCTCTACTGTCTCGTCGAGGTTTCTTGTCGATTTACTCGGCAAGACCTCTCTGCCAGCAAGTTTCTTGCTGGTTCTTGCCGAGAAAATCGGTCGTGTGTACGAGGCCTGACAATTTTGAAAAAAATCTAAAAAATCTAATTTCTTCTTAAATTTAGGCCATTATGTATTCTGCTACATATGTTTGGTAAAAAAAAAAAGTGCATATTGATTGGTTCCATACTAGGTACTGCTCACTCTTCAGGTGTGACCCAGAAGATAAAGATAGGCTAATCTTATTCAAAAATAAAAAGGAGATGGAAATATCGGGACTAGTTGCTTGTCACCCCAAAAGGTTACTGGGTTCCAATCATTGAAGCAAAGTCCCCTGCGGTGGGGAGATAACAGTATAAGTGGGTGAAAAAATATAATAAATGACAAACCTTCCAATCACATACCCACACCTCCCAAAGCCAATAGAGGCCTGATAACACAATGAGAGGGTGGGATTGCCCCTATGTAGGTACGATAATAGTGTATTAAACAAAAATAGTACCAGAAAATATTCAATAATATAAATAATACTAGATGTATCTGTGAGTTAGCTAAATTGCATAAGGGTCATATACCACTATAGATATGCATGTGACCAAAAAGGGGGAATTGATTCCTCAAATATTGTGAACCAAATGGTTATAAAGGCAGCCTTTTATGTTTTGATTTTAACTTTATTTTAATAAACTATCCGAATTTTACTGCACTATGGGAGCCTATCACTTTCTTTACTGAGGGCACTGGACAATCGCTGTTTGTCAACCAAATCATCTCTGGATGTGAGAAACCGAGGATTTTTGGAGACCCGCTGTGGATACATACCCTATCCCGGAAGTAACAGATCTGGAAATCGGGACCCCACCTGGATCCAGCTGTATATGCTGTCTACTCCTGTAAGGGTGCCAGGAGCTGGTGATTAGGGACCCTTGAGGGGGAGCATCTGTCAAAGTCACTGGAAGATTTTTTTTTTTTTAAACAATCGTTTTTTATTAATTTTAAATGTAATACACGAAGAACATACATGTTGAGTTCCAATTTTGTTTCAGGATAAAACATACGATACAGCTCAATAAGTACAGGCATAGGTTTCAAAAGAAGAATAGACATACCGAATATCAAAACAACGTAATTAGCGTTTGTAACGCGTCAAAGGTCAAAAGTAACAAGTACAGGGTTTACTATCAGAGTTTGTGGGTTATAGGAACAGTTCAGCTCCAGCCCACATAGTCCAGGGATTCCACTCAGTTTGTGCTTTCTTGAGAAAGCCTCTACTGGATGCTAGGGTAATCTCATAGTTAAAATGTAAGTTGACTAGATCAAGAGTATTTTCTGTCGTAGGTGGTTGGGTGTTTTTCCAGAGTCTAGTTAAACTCAGCCGAGCTGCAAGGAGGATGTTAGTTATTACCAGTCTCAATGGCCTTGGGACCGACTCAATCGTCAGATTGAGCAATGCCAGTGCTGGTGAGGGTGGTATGTGTTTTTGTGTGATATCCGACAGGATGCGGAAAATGGTTGTCCAATATGGTTGTATAGAAGAGCAAGACCAGAGGATGTGAAGTAGGTCACCTCTCTCTGAGTTGCATCTCCAACAAGTATCCAAAGTAGTATTGTCAAATGAAGCAAGTTTTGTGGGCGTGAGATACCACCTTATTTTTGTGTGAGTTCCCAAAATGCAGAGTTTTGAGTGGCTTTATAAATAGAGCTTAGAGCTATTTGCCATTGTGTGTCAGTGAAGGTTTGTCCCAAATCCGTGTCCCAGTGAAAGTGAGGTTTAGATTTGGTAAACTCCCGTATTTGTAACAGCTGTAGAAATAAAGTGTGTTTCCTGTACACACATGATGTCACACTTTAGGTCCAGGGCTGTTTTCCAAAGTGAATGTCTCTTAGCTGGATGATTGAGTCCATTTGCATTGATGGATAGTACCGTGAACGGCATTGTAGGTGCAGTAAAGTATCAAATAATAGGTTGCAAATACTTACAGTTCGATGAGGACTGACGGGTTCCCTGGGTTCAGAGGCTGGAGCGTTCTATAAGGGTATGTTCTGATAGTCCCGTTGGGTGTGGAAGTTCGCACGTTCAGTGAGGTGGCTGTAAAACAAGAATGTCAACCAAAAGAACTAAACAAGATGAAATTGGAACTTGTAGGTCAGTCATGACCGGTGGAGTGACCACCAGTTAGAACGTTAGGTGGAGTAGAGAAGGAAGGTTTTCAACAAAACCACTAAAAGGGGGTAAGAAACGTTAGTGTTCAATTGTAAAACAAATCAGAAGGCTGGAAGCCAGGGAGAGCATCTATCTTGTAGATATATAGGCCCAATGTGATTTAGAAGAGCTGACTTGGTTAGGTGCCACGTCCACTTTGAGTGCGGTGTGATGTGCGGGTGGTGCGTTGCTCCTTTGGTGGGATGGGATCCTGCAGGGGGTCAGGGATGATTCCCCAAGAGTGGAGTAGTTGCATTCCCTTGTGGAGGGTGTGGATCATGTGTGCTTCACCATTTATTGTAATTAGCAAGGATGCAGGGTATCGCCATTTGAACTGGATCTTGTGATTGTGGAGGCCCTTGGTGATCGGGTTGAGCTGTCTCCTTAGCTGGAGGGCGTACTTTGAGAAATTTGAAAAAAGTAGAACTCCGACGTACGGTTCAGGCAGCGATGGGTTATTTCTCATTGTCATGAGCAGCCTTTCTTTGATATGAAAGAAGTGCACCCTCATTAAAACATCTCTAGGGACTGATGCTGCCAAGTGAGAGGGTTTAGCAATCCTATGGATTCGGTCGACAATCAAGTCTCTGGGTGATGCGTCAGGCAAGATCAAATGCATAAGTTCTTTAGCATACTTAGGGAGGTCTAATAGCAGGATGGTTTCAGGGACTCCTCTGAGTTTTAAATTTTTTCTCCTGGACCTGTCTTCTAAATCAGCCAGCTTGGCCCTTACCCAGGATTGTTCATATTTTATGTCAGCGTAGGAATCAACCAGGTCATTCCTCCATGCTGCTTTCTAGATGTGACACTCTGTCATCCATAATATGCATGTCAGCGGTCATCTTTGTGAACAGGGACGACAGGTCTGTCATCAGTGAGGTCTGGAGTGATAGCAACATGTCCTTTAATGTGGTGTCAATCACCGGTTGCCCTGATGTGGGGAATGCGGCCATGGAGGACTGCAGGGCCTGGTTAGATTGGAAGGGACTTAAAGCCTGGGCCTCAATTTGTGAGGGCTGCGGCAGCGGCGGCGGTTCCATCCGCATACGGGCTTTCGCTGGGCTGCCTGTAATGGGGTTGTCTCCTGCTCTGAGGGTTGGTGACAGAGGAGGGCAGGGGGGGTCCTGATCCCCCGGAATCTCGTCAGGGAGATCCGTGTAGGCCTCCGGGATCGCGGCCTCGCTGGCGCCATTTTGGGTCTGACTAACCTTGCTGAGCGACTTTGTGAAGAAGGCAGTCAGTTTCTTTGGCTGATGTTCTGTCATCCTCTTCCTAGACATGGCTGGCTGTGAAGTCCAGGTGATTAGGAGGCAGGATGGCCGTGGATTGTCTGCGGATTTGGGCCTGAGACGCTCTGTTCCTCTCCCTTAGCTGACGAGCACAAAGTCTAAGCAGCCATCTCCAGCGCAGGCAGACCACGCCCCCTGGAAGATTTTTTGTCACTTAATTAGTTTTACTGTGGACACTTTGAAATCACCATACACTGTGTGGACTATAAATTGATTTATTTGAACTTTTTATAACCATTTGGTTCACAATATTTGAGGAATCAATTCCCCCTTTTTGGTCACATGCATATCTATTGTGGTATATGACCCTTATGCAATTTAGCTAACTCACAGATACATCTAGTATTATTTATATTATTGAATATTTTCTGGCACTATTTTTGTTTAATACACTATTATCGTACCTACATAGGGGCAATCCCAGCCTCTCATTGTGTTATCAGGCCTCTATTGGCTTTGGGAGGTGTGGGTATGTGATTGGAAGGTTTGTCATTTATTATATTTTTTCACCCACTTATACTGTTATCTCCCCACCGCAGTGGACTTTGCTTCAATGATTGGAACCCAGTAACCTTTTGGGGTGACAAGCAACTAGTCCCGACATTTCCATCTCCTTTTTATTTTTGAATAAGATTAGCCTATCTTTATCTTCTGGGTCACACCTGAAGAGTGAGCAGCGCCACACCCCACAGCAATTTTTTCATTTATCTAGGATCCTCTTGTATCTTAATAGGGAGGCTGCAGCTCTACACACACATATATATATATATAAACTCTCCTAAGCGCAGGAATACTACTTTTTCCATACTAGGTACGTGATCTGGCACAGAAGAGCTGCTTTGTCACTGTATATCCTTGTGATGCCATTGGCAAATGGTTAACCTCCCTGGCAGTATTCCCGAGTCTAGCTTGGGGTGAGTTTTTACTACCAAAAGCGGTAACCCGAGCCAGACTGTTTACATAGGCAGATCGCCGTTCTGCCCCTCTGGGTAACGATCATGCGCCACCCAGTGGCTATTGCACGAAATGACGTACGGGTACGTAATTTCGCGCAATAGAGCCAACCTGCCGCGGTAGGCTGTCGGCAAGTGGTTAAAATGAATTGCAACAAATAGAAGTGTTTTATTCTCCAGGTATTTCTATTTCTAACATAAGAAGCATACATAATACTTGTGGGTTGTGCTTATTGCGATAGGAAGAATTTATATTTTCAACAACAGTTTTAATTGTCAATTTAAATTCATAGGAAAAATGCATATGTAGTGGGTGGTTACATTTAGGGGAAGTACCTGAGTGGTAACAAGGCTCAGGTACGCCAATTGTTAGGGTTGTGGACCATTTTTGTCATGGAGGATATCAATGGTGTCTAGTTCCCTGCGGCCTATAGGTGGCGCTGTCGCCATAGGCCAGGGTTGAACTGCCATTGGAGGGCTGTGCCTTTTTGTGTCCCCTCACGGCAGTGGTACGGCGGGGCGGGGAACCTGCCGTGCTTGCCGGGAGAGGATATAAAAGGGGCAGACATCTTCCGGTTGAGGTCCGAGCCCCAGGCACCTTCAGCCTGGGGGCTTCTGTTCGTGACACCCAGGTGCCCTTGGCCTGGGTGTGTGTGTGGATGGTCTCCGGGTGCCCCTAGGCCCGGAGACTGAACTGCTGTTCCATCCCCAGACACCTTAGGTCTGGGGGTGAGGTACTTTTGAGAAGGCCAGGGATCCAGCGACCTTCGGCTGGGTTCCGCGAGGGATCGAGGACTCCCAGGGATCCGCCTCGCGAGGGGACCCGTATCCAGGACGAGGAGGCCAGGGAGGTGACCCTTTCTGAAGACCCAGCGCAGAGTCGTGGTGACAGAAGGGGGGGTTTCTCCCTACAGAAGCCTAACTATTCAAGGAAGGAAAAGTGCATGTTCGGTAGGTCATAGTGGCAGTGACTCTACGCACACCAGGTCAGTGGCAGTGACTACTACAACTATTCACCAAGTCAGTGGCAGTGACTACAACTATTCATCAAGTCAGTGGCAGTGACTGTGCACCAAGCTGTTCATGCTAATTAGAACAGTGCTCCCCTAATCAACGCTGAGTTTGTGCCTGGACCTCTTCCCACCTTATCTGAACTGTTCTCGTCCAACCTATCTGCTTTCACAGAGACTGTTTATCGTTCTCATAAATAAATATTGAGTTGGACTCTCAGTTGGTGTGGACAGTCGTTTTACTGGGGAGAACTAAAAGACTTGTTTCTGGCTACCGCAGAAGCGAGATCAGCTCGGGAGGTTTTCAAAAACTGGCTGCAGGCAGGCCCGATAAACTAACACCGCTCAGCCTCCCCATCCAGGAGGGTACGGCCTTGTGGTGCGGTGTGCCTCAGTCTTTCCTGCGGAGGAGCCAAGAAGAGAAAAGCAGGTAAAGTCTGGGGTTGGTGCGCTACACATAGGCTACAACAACAAATGCTGTTAGTATGTGGGACTATAACAACCACCACTTTTTATCAACTTCTCTCTCTCTCTGACAAATTTGACAATAGAGGTATATATCACACTAAAAAGAAAAATAGATCAGTAGCTGTCAAAAAGGGCAACCTTTACATCGGGGTCCTGCCCCTAGTGGTATTTTTAGTGTGATATTTACCTCTATTGTCATTGTGAATGCTGAGAGATAGGGATGAGCTTCGAGTTCGAGTCGAACTCATGTTCGACTCGAACATTGCCTGTTCGCATGTTTGCCGAACAGCGAACAATTTGGGGTGTTCGCGGCAAATTCGAAAAGCCGCGGAACACCCTGTAAAAGTCTATGGGAGAAATCTAAAGTGCTAATTTTAAAGGCTTATATGCAAGTTATTGTCATAAACAGTGTTTGGGGACCCGGGTCCTGCCCCAGGGGACATGTATCAATGCAAAAAAAGTTTTAAAAACTGCTGTTTTTTCGGGAGCAGTGATTTTAATAATGCTTAAAGTGAAACAATAATAGTGAAATATTCCTTTAAATTTCGTACCTAGGGTATGTGTATAGTATGCCTGTAAAGTCGCGCTTGTTTCCCGTGCTTAGAACTGTCCCTGCACAAAGTATCATTTCTGAAGGAAAAAAAGTCATTTAAAACTCGCAGCTATAATGAATTGTCGGCTCCCGGCAATACATAGAAAAGTAATTGATAAAAAAAAAAAATGTGTGGGGGTCCCCCCAAGTTCAATTACCAGGCCCTTCAGGTCTGGTATGGATATTAAGAGGAACCCTGCTGCAAATTAAAAAAAAATGCGTGGGGTTCACCCCAAATATCCATACCAGGCCCTTCAGGTCTTTTATGGATTTTTTTTTTTTTTTTTTTATCAATAGATTTTTATTCATTTTTAACAGTGTACAAAAGGTGAATACTACTTTCCATATGTAAAGCATATGCATATCAATACGTTTGATTACAAAGACAGGAGTCAAACAGATGTCATGTCTAGGCATATAACACATAAGGTATTCATGGGACCATGAGCGCCCCCTCCCCTCCCCAGACACCCCTATGGGAACTGTCTGTGATCCGGAGAGAGGAGCAGCACCCACACCCCCCACTTGCATAATAACAATTTAGTTGAAAGGGGTATGATATCAGAAATCACATTCACCGAGAATTATAGATTCTAACATAAAAGAAATCAACATGAGTGCAAAGAGCAACCTCTCAAAATAACTAAAAGAAAAGAGAAAAAGGAGAACTTGAACCTTGTGAATATTACTGTTGCCATTACCATCCCTCGGTCCTCCCCAAGGGATTCCAAGTTACAGCATCAACAGAATTAACACTGCCACCCGTGACTGCCTTTTCTGTAATGTTTATGAGTCATAAACCTTATACCAGTCTATCCACGATTGCGTGACCCTCCCTTCTGTAGATGCCAACATCCTTTCATACGTATAGTGTATGGATAGCGTGCGAAGAGCATCGTTAATATCTGGAGGTTCTGGAGATTTCCATAACCTAAGTATAACTAGACATGTGCATTTCGTTTCGTTCCGAATCGAAATTCGGACGATTTTTTCATTATTCGGACATTCGGATGCATCCGAATTACCGAATTACAATACTAACGAATTTAACCGAATCCGAATTTTTTCGAATCTAAAAATATTTTTGACCCGACTTTGGGTCCATGTATCCCGGGGTTACTTGGTGATAGAAACCCCAAATTTGGAGATGTTGTAGTGCTAGTTCTTCTGTGTTTGCATACCAAATATGGGGTTTCTATAACTAAGTGACCCCGAGATACGTGGACCCAAAGTCGGGTCGCAAAATGTCAAGCACTTTACTGGAGCAGAGAATGACATTTTGCGACCCGATTTTGGGGCCACATATCTCGGGGCCACTTGTAGCTAGAAACCCCAAATTTGGTATGGGTTTCTATCACCAAGTAACCCCAAAATACATGGACCCAAAGTCGGGTCGCAAAATATTTTCGAATCCGGTTGAAATAGTATCAACATGATTCGAAATTATTTCAACTGCATTTGAAACTATTTCAACCGGATTCGAAAATATTTTGTGACCCGAATTTGGGTCCATGTATCTCGGGGTTACTTGGTGATAGAAACCCCAAATTTGGGGTTATTGTTTTTCTAGTCTATTTTCTATTTTATTATAATCTTTTCTATCCAAAGTTAAAATTAATTAATTAATAAAAAAAATTGAATTCATACTATTCGAAATTCAAATTTATTCTATTCGAAATTCGAATGTCAGAAGATGGTTGTATATTCTTTCTATTTTATTCTTCTAAATTATATTTTTTTCCTATTCTGTTCTAATCTTTTCTATTTGAATTATAAATTTTGGAAGAAGGTTATTTACTTACTTATATACATCTGCCACATAAAAAAAAAGATGTGAAATGGCTGTCACGGATGTCGATCGCAAGGCAAGTACATATGCTGTATGTCATTGTCCACTTACCACAACACCTACCACGAGTGCCACGACACTGGCCACGAGTGCCACGTGACCTGCCACGAGTGCCACGTGAATGGCCACGAGTGCCACGTGACCTGCCACGTGACCTAATTGTGGATTGTCTACTTGCCACGTCACCTGCCACAAGTTATGGGGCTCCTAGCACCAAGTGACCCCCAGATATGGGCGATATTTCAAGTACTTTTCTGCAGCAGAGAATGACATTTTGTGACCCGACTTTGGGGCCACGTATCTCGGGGCCACTTATAGCTAGAAACCCCAAATTTGGTATGCAAACACAGTAGAACTAGCATTACAACGGGGTTACTTGGTGATAGAAACCCCAAATTTGGGGTTATTGTAATGCCAGTTGTAATGTGTTTACACACCAAATATTTTGGGATTTCTAGCTATAAGTGGCCCCGAGATACGTGGCCTCAAAGTCGGGTCACAAAATTTAATTCTCTGCTGCAGAAAAGCACTTGACAGATCGCCCCTATCTGGGGGTCACTTGGTGCTAGGAACCCCATAACTTGTGGCAGGTGACGTGGCAAGTGGACAATCCACAACTTGGTCACGTGGCCGGTCACGTGGCACTCGGACAATGACATACAGCATATGTACTTGCCTTGTGATCGACATCCATGACAGCCATTTCACATCTTTTTTTTTATGTGACAGATGTAAGTAACTAACCATCTTTCAAAATGTATAATTCAAATAGAAAAGATTAGAACAGAATAGAAAAAAATATAATTTAATAGAATAAAATAGAAAGAATATGCAACCATCTTATGAAATTCGAATTTCGAATAGAATAAATTTGAATTTCGAATAGTAGGAATTAAAAAAATTTAATTAATTAATTTTAACTTTGGATAGAATAGATTAGAATAGAAATAGAGAATACACTAGAAAAACAATAGAATAGAATAGAATATAGATACTATCTATTTCATGTTTAATTTTTTTTTTGCAGATTACTATTTTTTACATAAGATCTCCTGCAGACTATTAGCATTTATTTTTTTTTTTGCAGATCTCCTGCAGACTATTATTATCTATTTAGTTTTCTCACCAGGTCTCCTGCAGACTATTAGCATCTATTTCTTTTTTTAGCAGATCTCCTGTAGACTATTAACAGCCATTTCACTTCTTTTTTTTTTGCAGATCTCCTGCAGACTGTTAGAATCAATTTCATTTTTTTTTCAAAGTCGGGTCGCAAAATATTTTCGAATGCGCTTTAAATAGTATCAACATGATTTGAAATTATTTCAACCGCATTTAAAACTATTTCAACCGGATTCAAAAATATTTTGCGACCCGACTTTGGGTCCACGTATCTCGGGGTTAGTTGGCGATAGAAACCCCAAATTTGGGGATGTTGTAGTGCTAGTTATCCTGTGTTTGCATACCAAATTTGGGGTTTCTATCACTAAGTGACCCCGAGATACGTAGACCCAAAATCGGGTCGCAAAATGTCAAGCACTTTACTGGAGCAGAGAATGACATTTTGCGACCCGATTTTGGGGCCACATATCTCGGTATTTGGTATTTGGTATGAAAACACAGTAGAACTAGCACTACAACATCTCCAAATTTTGGGTTTCTATCACCAAGTAACCCCAAAATACATGGACCCAAAGTCGGGTCGCAAAATATTTTCGAATCCGGTTGAAATAGTATCAACATGATTCGAAATTATTTCAACTGCATTTGAAACTATTTCAACCGGATTCGAAAATATTTTGTGACCCGAATTTGGGTCCATGTATCTCGGGGTTACTTGGTGATAGAAACCCCAAATTTGGGGTTATTGTTTTTCTAGTCTATTTTCTATTTTATTATAATCTTTTCTATCCAAAGTTAAAATTAATTAATTAATAAAAAAAATTGAATTCATACTATTCGAAATTCAAATTTATTCTATTCGAAATTCGAATTTCAGAAGATGGTTGTATATTCTTTCTATTTTATTCTTCTAAATTATATTTTTTTTCTATTCTGTTCTAATCTTTTCTATTTGAATTATAAATTTTGGAAGAAGGTTATTTCCTTACTTATATACATCTGCCACATAAAAAAAAAGATGTGAAATGGCTGTCACGGATGTCGATTGCAAGGCAAGTACATATGCTGTATGTCATTGTCCACTTACCACAACACCTACCACGAGTGCCACGACACCGGCCACGAGTGCCACAACACCGGCCACGAGTGCCACGTGACCTGCCACGAGTGCCACGTGAATGGCCACGAGTGCCACGTGACCTGCCACGTGACCTAGTTGTGGATTGTCTACTTGCCACGTCACCTGCCACAAGTTATGGGGCTCCTAGCACCAAGTGACCCCCAGATATGGGCGATATTTCAAGTACTTTTCTTCAGCAGAGAATGACATTTTGTGACCCGACTTTGGGGCCACGTATCTCGGGGCCACTTATAGCTAGAAACCCCAAATTTGGTATGCAAACACAGTAGAACTAGCATTACAATGGGGTTACTTGGTGATAGAAACCCCAAATTTGGGGTTATTGTAGTGCCAGTTGTAATGTGTTTACACACCAAATATTTTGGGATTTCTAGCTATAAGTGGCCCCGAGATACGTGGCCTCAAAGTCGGGTCACAAAATTTAATTCTCTGCTGCAGAAAAGCACTTGACAGATCGCCCCTATCTGGGGGTCACTTGGTGCTAGGAACCCCATAACTTGTGGCAGGTGACGTGGCAAGTGGACAATCCACAACTTGGTCACGTGGCCGGTCACGTGGCACTCAGACAATGACATACAGCATATGTACTTGCCTTGTGATCGACATCCATGACAGCCATTTCACATCTTTTTTTTATGTGACAGATGTAAGTAACTAACCATCTTTCAAAATTTATAATTCAAATAGAAAAGATTAGAACAGAATAGAAAAAATATATAATTTAATAGAATAAAATAGAAAGAATATGCAACCATCTTATGAAATTCGAATTTTCGAATAGAATAAATTTGAATTTCGAATAGTAGGAATTAAAAAAAATGTAATTAATTAATTTTAACTTTGGATAGAATAGATTAGAATAGAAATAGAGAATACACTAGAAAAACAATAGAATAGAATAGAATAGAATATAGATACTATCTATTTCATGTTTAATTTTTTTTTTGCAGATTACTATTTTTTACATAAGATCTCCTGCAGACTATTAGCATTTATTTATTTTTTTGCAGATCTCCTGCAGACTATTATTATCTATTTAGTTTTCTCACCAGGTCTCCTGCAGACTATTAGCATCTATTTCTTTTTTTAGCAGATCTCCTGTAGACTATTAACAGCCATTTCACTTCTTTTTTTTGCAGATCTCCTGCAGACTGTTAGAATCAATTTCATTTTTTTTTTCAAAGTCGGGTCGCAAAATATTTTCGAACGCGCTTTAAATAGTATCAACATGATTCGAAATTATTTCAACCGCATTTAAAACTATTTCAACCGGATTCAAAAATATTTTGCGACCTGACTTTGGGTCCACATATCTCGGGGTTAGTTGGCGATAGAAACCCCAAATTTGGGGATGTTGTAGTGCTAGTTATCCTGTGTTTGCATACCAAATTTGGGGTTTCTATCACTAAGTGACCTCGAGATACGTGGACCCAAAATCGGGTCGCAAAATGTCAAGCACTTTACTGGAGCAGAGAATGACATTTTGCGACCCGATTTTGGGGCCACATATCTCGGTATTTGGTATTTGGTATGAAAACACAGTAGAACTAGCACTACAACATCTCCAAATTTTGGGTTTCTATCACCAAGTAACCCCAAAATACATGGACCCAAAGTCGGGTCGCAAAATATTTTCGAATCCGGTTGAAATAGTATCAACATGATTCGAAATTATTTCAACTGCATTTGAAACTATTTCAACCGGATTAGAAAATATTTTGTGACCCGAATTTGGGTCCATGTATCTCGGGGTTACTTGGTGATAGAAACCCCAAATTTGGGGTTATTGTTTTTCTAGGCTATTTTCTATTTTATTATAATCTTTTCTATCCAAAGTTAAAATTAATTAATTAAAAAATTTGAATTCATACTATTCGAAATTCAAATTTATTCTATTCGAAATTCGAATTTCAGAAGATGGTTGTATATTCTTTCTATTTTATTCTTCTAAATTATATATTTTTTCTATTCTGTTCTAATCTTTTCTATTTGAATTATAAATTTTGGAAGTAGGTTATTTACTTACTTATATACATCTGTCACATAAAAAAAGATGTGAAATGGCTGTCACGAATGTCGATCGCAAGGCAAGTACATATGCTGTATGTCATTGTCCACTTGCCACAACACCTGCCACGAGTGCCACGTGACCGGCCACGAGTGCCACGTGAACGGCCACGAGTGTCACGTGACCTGCCACGTGACCAAGTTGTGGATTGTCCACTTGCCACGTCACCTGCCACAAGTTATGGGGTTCCTAGCACCAAGTGACCCCCAGATATGGGCGATATGTCAAGTACTTTTCTGCAGCAGAGAATGACATTTTGTGACCCGACTTTGGGGCCACGTATCTCGGGGCCACTTATAGCTAGAAACCCCAAATTTGGTATGCAAACACAGTAGAACTAGCATTACAACGGGGTTACTTGGTGATAGAAACCCCAAATTTGGGGTTATTGTAGTGCCAGTTGTAATGTGTTTGCATACCAAATATTTTGTGATTTCTAGCTATAAGTGGCCCCGAGATACGTGGCCTCAAAGTCGGGTCACAAAATTTAATTCTCTGCTGCAGAAAAGCACTTGACAGATCGCCCATATCTGGGGGTCACTTGGTGCTAGGAACCCCATAACTTGTGGCAGGTGACGTGGCAAGTGGACAATCCACAACTTGGTCACGTGGCACTCGTGGCCGGTCACGTGGCACTCGGACAATGACATACAGCATATGTACTTGCCTTGCGATCGACATCCATGACAGCCATTTCACATCTTTTTTTATGTGACAGATGTATATAAGTAAGTAACTAACCATCTTTCAAAATTTATAATTCAAATAGAAAAGATTAGAACAGAATAGAAAAAAAAATATAATTTAATAGAATAAAATAGAAAGAATATGCAACCATCTTATGAAATTCGAATTTCGAATAGAATACATTTTAATTTCGAACAGTAGGAATTAAAAAAAATTTAATTAATTAATTTTAACTTTGGATAGAATAGATTAGAATAGAAATAGAGAATACACTAGAAAAACAATAGAATAGAATAGAATATAGATACTATCTATTTCATGTTTAATTTTTTTTGCAGATTACTATTTTTTACATAAAATCTCCTGCAGACTATTAGCATTTATTTTATTTTTTTAGCAGATCTCCTGTAGACTATTAACAGCCATTTCACTTCTTTTTTTTGCAGATCTCCTGCAGACTGTTAGAATCAATTTAATTTTTTTTCAAAGTCGGGTCGCAAAATATTTTTGAATCTGCTTTAAATAGTATCAACATGATTCGAAATTATTTCAACCGCATTTAAAACTATTTCAAGCACATTTGAAACTATTTCAACCGGATTCAAAAATATTTTGCGACCCGAATTTGGGTCCACGTATCTCGGGGCTAGTTGGCGATAGAAACCCCAAATTTGGGGATGTTGTAGTGCTAGTTCTCCTGTGTTTGCATACCAATTTTGGGGTTTCTATCACTAAGTGACCCCGAGAAACGTGGACCCAAAATCGGGTCGCAAAATGTCAAACACTTTTCTGCAGCAGAGAATGACATTTTGCGACCCGAATTTTGGGCCACATATCTCGGGGCCACTTGTAGCTAGAAACCCCAAATTTGGCATGCAAACACAGTAGAACTAGCACTATAACATCTCCAAATTTGGGGTTTCTATTACTAAGTGACCCTGAGATACGTGGACCCAAAGTCGGGTCGCAAAATATTTTCGAATCCGGTTGAAATAGTTTCAAATGCGGTTGAAATAATTTCGAATCATGTTGAAATAATTTCGAATGCGGTAGAAATATTTTCGAATTCGGTTGAAATATTTTCGAATGCGACCGATTTTCGAATTCGGTCGAAAACAAAACGAAATCCGAAAACGAATTTAACAAATTTAATGAATCTAACTAAACAAAATTAATTAATTAACGAATTAAAACGAAACTAAACGAAACAAATTTTTTCCTTTTGCACATGTCTAAGTATAACTAGTTTGGCTGCTAGGAATAGATGTGTGGTGAATTTCCTATGTACCGGCGGTATAGTTTCGATCCCTAAATTTAAGAGAGCTAGGGAAGGCGAATATGGCAGAGACAGACCTGTCACTTCATTGTGGACCTTAAAAATGCCACACCAGAACCCAGCTAACTTACCACAGGCCCATAAGATATGGAAGATAGTGCCCAACTGTGCACAGCTCCTCCAACACTCAGGAGGTGTGGAGGGATCAAATTTGGCTAGTCTATTTGGGGTCAAGTACCATCTCTGCGTAACCTTATGGGACAGTTCCCAAAGGTTAGTACATTTGGTTACTGCATATATTTGTTGTAAGGCTTTGTTCCATTGTGTCTCTGAAAATGATTCCTGGATATCCCTTTTCCATGCTAACATAGAATTTGTTTTCATGAATACAGACTTGTCATACAGGAAATTGTAGAATAATGAGATACCACCCCTGCGGTTTTCTCTAGACGCAAGATGGATATTAATTTTCCAGAATAAATTGTACTTCCTAATGTTTTTATTTTTAAGGTACGATTTTACTCGGAGATGGGTAAACTGCTTCGTATTCGGCAGTCCATATTCTGATTGCAACTCAGCAAATGATTTAAGGAGATTGTCTCTATACAGATCGGTGATCTATGTTATTCCCTGTTTTGACCACCCTTCTAAGTTCAGATCAGGCATTATCAAGGCTAATGTAGAAATGGGTATCAATAGGGGAGTAGTAGGGGTAGACAGTGATTTGTACATCACTAAAAATTTCCAGAAATTTAAGGATGCTAACATGGGGGGGGGAGATGTTTGGGTTTAGATTTAATGTGAGGGTAAGAGGTAATTAAATAAATTCCCTCCAGGTACTAAAGTTTCTTCAATATTTCCCCATAAAGGAGTGGAGTGGTTTGGGAACCACCCTTTGACCTGTGCAAGAATCGCAGCAGCATGGTAGTCAGCAAAGACCGGTAAGCCCAGACCACCAGCCTGCTTTGTTTTTTTAAGTTTGGAAAAGGCGCTTCTGGCCTTTTTACCCTCCCAGAGATATTTAGCCAGTGAGGCCTGAAGGGTTTTGAAAAAGTGTTGAGGAATGGGTATGGGTACCGTACGATAAATATAAAGAATTTGGGGTAGTATTTGCATCTTAAAGGCCGCCAATCTTCCTGACCATGATAGAACATGTTTGCTTAGGGATCGTAGGCCGTCTGTAAGTTTATTTTCTAGAGGAAGGTAATTGGCCTGAAATAGTTGCCCGGTTTGGGAGGTCAGTTTAATACCCAAATAGGTGATCTCTCGATCACTCCATACATATGGAAATTTGGCCTGTAAGCGCACCTTATCTTGTGGAGATACCCCTAAGTCAAGGATGAATGATTTGGTGTCATTCACTTTATAGTACGACACTCTTCCATACTCCTGAAGTGTAGAAGACACATGTTCCAGAGATGACACCGGATCAGTGAGCATCAATATCACGTCATCCGCAAAAAGACTAATAACGTGTTTACGGGATTTAATTGTAAACCCTTTGATGGCAGAGTTTTGCCTAATGCTAGCGGCTAGTGGTTCCATCAGTATATTGAAGATAAGGGGGGACAGCGGACACCTCTGACGGGTCCCGTTCGTAATTCTGAAGGGTTTGGACAGCATGCCAGATGTATACACCCGAGCTGATGGGGAAGTATAAAGAGCTAGTATTGCTGAGAGCAGGTGCCCTGAGAAGCCAAACTTTTCCAATGTTTTTGTCAGATACAACCAATGTACTCTGTCAAATGCCTTCTCTGCATCTAGAGCCAGAAGCAGAGAAGGCGCTCTCCCCCTCCTGGCGATATGAACAACATTTATTAAGCGTCTAGTGGCATCCGATGTCTGCCTGCCCTTAGTAAACCCAGATTGGTCAGGGTCTATGAGAATGGGTAAAACGGCGACCAATCTTAATGCTATCATCTTGGCATATAGTTTCACATCGTTATTTAGCAATGATATAGGCCTAAAATTTTGAGGAACATCCAGTGTTTTGCCCGGTTTAGGTAACGTTACTATCAATGCTTCCAACATCTCAGGAGGGAAAAAAGCCGAGGCAGCAGCAGCGTCAAACACCCTGAGGAGATATGGACTAAGAATAGATTTAAACTTTTTATAGTACTCCCCTGTAAAACCATTTGGTCCTGGAGAATTATTACTCGGGAGAGTTTCTACAGCCTTAAGTATTTCCACTATAGAAAAAGGAGAATTCAACTCTTGGAGTTGGGAGGGGGAGAGATGGGGCAGGTGAATGGTTTCCAGGAATTTTTCTATATCTACCAGGGAGGGTTGTGTTGTTAGGCTATCTTGGTTTAGATTATATAGGGAACCATAGTAATCGCTGAAAGCGTCTGCAATGCTTTGGGGATCGTACACCTTCTGAGAAGATTTAGGGTTAGTAATATGTGGTATCTTAGTCTTAAAGCGCTGGCCCTGTAATCTCCGGGCCAGGTTTTTCCCCACCTTATTGCCTGTAGAATAGAAGGACATCTTTAATTTTTTCTCTAATTTTTCGAAGGATTGGAGTAAAACAAGCCTTAGGTCATGCCTCAGTGAGGTAAGTTGTGCACTTAGTATGGGGGTGGGGTTGATTTTGTTTTGGGCTTCCAGGGAGCCTATGTCTGAGAGTAAAGTGTTGAGCCGCTGCTGCCTCTGCTTCTTAATTCAAGTGCCCTGTTGGATAAACACACCCCTGATATATGCCTTGTGGGCATTCCATAATACAAAAGGGTTATCCGTGGACGAGGAATTGATCCGAAAATAATCAGACAAGTGGTCTTCTAGGACCTTTTTCGTTTCAGCATTTTGAATTATGTGGGAATTGGAGCGCCAGATAAAGGCACTGTTAGATGGGTAGGTATCTCCTAGTGTCAGTAACACAGGAGCATGGTCTGACCATGTTATGTTGCTTAATTTGATTTGAGATACTTTCTGTAGTAGCCACTTGTCCAACAGAAACAGATCAATCCTCGTGTACATGCAGTGTCTGTGAGAAAAGAACGTAAAGTCCCTTTCGTTGGCATGCGTACATCGCCATGCATCATATAGATCCTGATTTTGTAAAAAAGACATCAAAGAAGCTGTCCTTTTGGAGGGTTGAGATGTGGAGTCCATTTGGGGGTCAGGTGTCACATGAAAGTCTCCACAAAGTAGAAGAGAGCCTTGTTGTATCTTCCGGATTTTTTTCATTAATCCGTTCAGGAATTTGATTTGGTGTTTATTTGGAACATAGACGTTCACCAAGGTGTAACGTGTATTATTGATATCACACACTAGGATGATATACCGCCCTGCTGGGTCACATAGTTCCCTATGTAATTGAAAAGAAATTGAGTCTTTAATTGCAGTCATGACCCCCCTTTGCTTTGCTTCCATGTTGGAAAAAAAGTAGTGCTGAAAGCCTTTATGGATGCATCTAGGTGGTGCCTTGTGGTGAAAATGCGTTTCTTGGACGCATATTATGTCACAATGAGAAGCGTCTGCCTCTCTCCAGAGGGATGGTTTAAACCATGTGCATTTATGGAGAGTATTCTAACTGGCATGGCATAATTTAAGCGGAATGCTGAAATTCACAGAAGGTGTGTACTTACAAAGGTGCCAGGGAGTCATCCGTAAGGTGCATGTATTCCAAGGTTCAATAACACAAAGTTCCGATTCCGGTAACATAAGCAGTGTCTGAGAAGGAAAACGATATAGAAAAAGAAAACAAACAACAAAAGGAGTTAAAAGGAAGG
The DNA here is from genome assembly GCA_029206835.1 of Rana muscosa. Classification (NCBI taxonomy): domain Eukaryota; kingdom Metazoa; phylum Chordata; class Amphibia; order Anura; family Ranidae; genus Rana; species Rana muscosa. Next base: position 61,906,088 of record JARGYO010005626.1, on the reverse strand, counting down.
TGAAAACACCTAGGTGCAGAATTTCTCTGCTCAGGTAAATAGGAGCTCGGTTGCCAGAATGAGCTCCGAAAGGCGAGGCCCATTAACAGGGCAATACATTAAATCAGCAGGGCCCTGCTAGTATCGCCAATGACTCAGGAACTTGAAACTTGCTGCCATTCTGGAGGAATCCGCTTAGGGTTAGGCTCATTGGGAGATGACGGATGCTCATCTGGGACAATCTTCCACTTCTGGAGAAGCCGAATGCCTTTAGTGGGAGAAGTAATTACATGCGTAGTTCCTTCTCTAGTAATGATTAACTTAGTCGGGTAACCCCATCTGTAGGTGATGTCATGGTTTCTCAAAGCCTTGGTGATAGTGTTGAGATTTTTGCGGAGTTGCAAAGTGAATTGCGACAGATCCGCATAGAATTGTAGAGCTGAGTATTCTGTGGTATGGTGTTCCCCCTTACGGGTAATTTGCATCAAACGCTCCTTGGTTTGGTAGAAGTGCATACGGAACAGCACATCTCTAGGAATATGCTCCTGTATGAATGAGGGTTTTGGGAGGCGATGAATTCTGTCTATGGACAGTTCGACAGGAGGAAGATCAGGCATGAGGGCTGATAACATTGCTGTAGCATAGGAACGTAGCTCAGAAATTTGCACAGATTCTGGAATGCCTCTTATCTTGACATTATGTCTCCTGGACCTGTCTTCCAAATCAGCCAGCTTTGCTTTTATCCATGTCTGGTCCTCCTCAACTATGTCATGAGCATCTACCAAGTCATTAATCGTCGTAGCGTATTCCCCCATCTTGGATTCAATGTGGTCAACTCTGTCCCCCACCGCATTGAGTTCAGAGCTAAACTTCCTCATGCATGTCATCATGTCAGCATGGATAGAGCTTTTCAGGGAGACAAGCATGTCTTTTAGTGTGGTGTCTAGGACTGGCTGGTTCTGTGTGGGGAACGTCGCTATGGAGTCAGGGAGCTCTCTTGTGTCTTCTTGTGAATCTGCATTTGATCTCACCTCACATTGCTGCAGCTCCTGCTCCTCCATCCTGGCTCTTGCTTTAGCCGGGCTTCTAATGAGAGGTGAGGGAGTCTCTGTGTTTCCCCTTGTGCGTCGGGCATTGCGGTAAGCTGGGTCATCATGGATTCCTGTATTCATATGAGCCGTCCGCGGGGTGGAGAAGGAGCCGGCGCCATCTTGCCCTCAAGGCTGCAGAGGCTGCGTGAAGTATGCTGTTAATTTTCTGGGCCGATGTTCAGCTTGACGCCTCCTGGTCATAGTGTCGGGATGCCGGGGAGGTAAACCGCCGTATTGAGCTGTCGGTACAGTGCCCTGTGTAGCTGTGAGCCGCTCTATCTCTCGCCATTTGCCGGAGCTCCGGAGTTACACCGCCATCTCAGTGCAGGTCAAGCCACGCCCCCTCCGTCTTTTATGGATTTTAAGGGGAACGGCACCCCATATAAAAAAAAATGGCGTGGAATTCCCCAAAAAATCCATACCAGACCCTTATCCGAGCAGGCAACCTGGCAGGCCGCAGGAAAAGTGGGGGGGACAAGAGAGCATCCCCCCCTTGAACTGTACCAGACCACATGCCCTCAAAATGGGGAGGATGTCCCCATGTTGATGGGGATAAGGGACTCATCCCCACAGCCATTGCCCGGTGGTTGTGGGGGTCTGCAGGCAGGGGGCTTATTGGAATCTGGAAGACCCTTTTAACAAAGGGGACCCCCAGATCCTGCCCCCCCTATGTGAATTGGTAAGGGGTACATTGTACCCCTACCATTTCACTAAGAAATGGGCAAGGGTTGTGGGGATGAGGCCCTTGTGCCCATCAACATGGGGACATCCTCCCCATGTTGAAGGCATGTGGCCAGGTACGGTTCAGGAGGGGGGGCACTCTCTCGTCCCCCCCTCTTTTCCTGCAGCCTGCCAGGTTGCGTGCTCGGATAAAGGGTCTGGTATGGATTTTTGGGGGAACTCCACGCCATTTTTTGTTTAATTTGGGGTGGAGTTCCCCTTAAAATCCATACCAGACCTGAAGGGTCTAGTATGGATATTTGGGGGGAACCCCACGTAATTTTTTTTTTAAATTTGATGCAGGGTTCCCTTTAATATCCATACCAGACCTGAAGGGCTTGGTAATTGAATTTGGGGGGACCATTTTTTTTTATCAATGACTTTTCTATGTATTGCCGGGAGCCGACAATTCATTATAGCCGCGAGTGGTTTTAAATGGCTTTTTTTCCTTCAGAAATTACATTTTGTGCAGGGACAGTTCTAAGAACGGGAAACAAGCGTGACTTTACAGGCATACTATACACCCCCCCCCCCCCCCCCCCAGGTATAAAATTGAAAGAAATATTTCACTTTTTATTATTTTACTTTATGCATTATTAAAATCATTGCTCCCGAAAAAACGGCTGTTTTTAAAACTTATTTTTGCATTGATACATGTCCCCTGGGGCAGGACCCGGGTCCCCAAACCCTTTTTAGGACAATAACTTGTATATTACCCTTTATAATTAGCACTTTAAATTTCAAACGTTCGAATCCATTGTATTTAATAGGGTTCTAAAGTTCACGCAAACTTTCTGTCTGTTTGCAGGTTCTGGTGCGAACCGAACAGGGGGGTGTTCGGCTCATCCCTACTGAGAGACACTAATGGCATTATTGTATCTGAGAATTAGAACTGTTGAAATAATAAACTGACAGTTAGGGATGAGCTTCGAGTTCGAGTCGAACTCATGTTCGACTCGAACATTGCCGAACAACAAACAATTTGGGGTGTTCGGGGCAAATTTGAAAAGTCTATGGGAGAAATCTAAAGTGCTGATTATAAAGGCTTATATGCAAGTTATTGTCCTAAAAAGTGTTTGGGGACCTGGGTCCTGCCCCAGGGGACATGTATCAATGCAAAAAAAAAGTTTTAAAAACGTCAGTTTTTTTAGGAGCAGTGATTTTAATAATGCTTAAAATGAAACAATAATAGTGAAATATTCCTTTAAATTTCGTACCTGGGGGGTGTGTATGATATGCATGTAAAGTGGCGCATGTTTCCCGTGCTTAGAACTGTCCCTGCACAAAGTGTCATTTTTGAAGGAAAAAAAGTCATTTAAAACTCACTCGCGGCTATTAATGAATTGTCGGCTTTTATCAATACATAGAAAAGTCATTGATAAAAAAAAAAAAAGCGTGGGGGTTCCCCCAAATTCAATTACCAGGCCCTTTAGGTCTGGAATGGATATTAAGGGGAACCCCTCCGCAAATAAAAAAAAAAAATGGTGTGGAGTTCCCCCTAAATATCCATACCAGGCCCTTGAGATCTGGCATGGATTATAAGGGGAACTCCACCCCAAATTTAAAAAAATGGCGTGGAGTCCCCCCAAAAATCCATACCAGACCCTTATCCGAGCACGCAACCTGGCCGGCCGCAGGGGAAGAGGGGGGGACGAGAGAGCGCCCCCCCCCCTCCCTCCTGAACCGTACCAGGCCACATGCCCTCAACATGGGGAGGATGTCCCCATGTTGATGGGGACAAGGGCCTCATCCCCACAACCCTTACCCGGTGGTTGTGGGGGTCTGCGGGCGGGGGGCTTATCGGAATCTGGAAGACCCCTTTAACAAAGGGGACCCCCAGATCCCGCCCCCCCTATGTGAATTGGTAAGGGGTACATTGTACCCCTACCATTTCACGAAGAAAGTGTCAAAAAATTTAAATAAAAGAACACACACCTTAGAAAAGTCCTTTATTAAAAAATAATAAAATAATAATAAAAAAAAACAATGATGAAATCCAGTGTCCCGCGGCGATCCCGATGTCCAGCGCTGTCCATAATTGGTTGTGCCTGTGCGGACCTGATGGGGAACTTCCTCCGCTGTGTTTTAAATGTATAGACCCGCCCCTTCTAAAGTTCCCCATCAGGTCCGCTCAGCGGACCAGATGCGGAACATGAGAAGGGGCGGGTCTATACATGTATTACACAGCGAATGAAGTTCCCCATCAGGTCCGCCCCCTCGGTATGTCCGACCCCGCCTACGTCATTGGCCTGAGCGGGGAACTTCCTTCACTGTGTAATTTAAATTTACACAGTGAAGGAAGTTTCCCGCTCAGGCCAATGACGTAGGCGGGGTCCGACATACCGAGAGGGCGGACCTGATGGGGAACTTCTCTCACTTTGTAATACATGTATAGACCCACCCCTTCTCATGTTCCGCATCTGGTCCGCTGAGCGGACCTGATGGGGAACTTCAGAAGGGGCGGGTCTATACATTTAAAACACAGCAGATGAAGTTCCCCATCAGGTCCGCACAAGCACAACCAATGACGGACAGCGCTGGACATCGGGATCGCTGTGGGACACTGGATTTCATTGCTGGAATGTTTTTTTTTTTTTTTACTATTTTTTTTTTTTAATAAAGGACTTCTCCAAGGTGTGTGTGTTTTTATTTACATTTTTTGACACTTTCTTCGTGAAATGGTAGGGGTACAATGTACCCCTTACCAATTCACATGGGGGGCGGGATCTGGGATCTGGGGGTCCCCTTTGTTAAAGGGGTCTTCCAGATTCCGATAAGCCCCCCGCCCGCAAACCCCCACAACCACCGGGCAAGGTTTGTGGGGATGAGGCCCTTGTCCCCATCAAGATGGGGACATCCTCCACATGTTGAGGGCATGTGGCCTGGTACGGTTCAGGAGGGAGGGGGGCCACTCTCTCATCCCCCCCTATTCCCCTGCGGCCGGCCAGGTTGCGTGCTCGGATAAGGGTCTGGTATGGATTTTTGGGGGGACTCCATGCCATTTTTTTTAAATTTGGGGTGGAGTTCCCCTTAAAATCCATGCCAGATCTCAAAGGCCTGGTATGGATATTTAGGGGGAACCCCACACCATTTTTTTTTAAATTTGCGGCGGGGTTCCCCTTAATATCCATTCCAGACCTAAAGGGCCTGGTAATTGAATTTGGGGGAACCCCCACACTTTTTTTTTATCAATGACTTTTCTATGTATTGATAAAAGCCGACAATTCATTAATAGCCGCGAGTGAGTTTTAAATGACTTTTTTTCCTTCAAAAATGACACTTTGTGCAGGGACAGTTCTAAGCACGGGAAACATGCGCCACTTTACATGCATATCATACACACCCCCCAGGTATGAAATTTAAAGGAATATTTCACTTTTATTTTTTCATTTTAAGCATTATTAAAATCACGACCCCGTAAAAATGTCTGTTTTTTAAACCTTTTTTTGTATTGATACATGTCCCCTGGGGCAGGACCCAGGTCCCCAAACACTTTTTAGGACAATAAATTGCATATTAGCCTTTATAATTAGCACTTTAGATTTTGAACGTTCGAGTCCATTGTATTTAATAGGGTTATAAAGTTCACACGAACATTTTGTCTGTTCATAGGTTCTGGTGCGAACCGAACAGGGGGGTGTTCGGCTCATCCCTGCTGACAGTAAACTGATTCTTATTGTAGAAATAAGCATTACCCTTGAGTATTGGTTTATTATGCTGTGCCAGATTGCCAGTGACAGTGCCTGTGCTGTGTGCTTGTAGCTGCTGAAATGTTTTGCTGTGTTCTAAAAAAAAAAAAAAACTCTTTGCGTGATGATGCCAATGCCACCATGCAGTGCACATTTACATGAACTTTAACATTTCAAGAAACTGAACAGAAGTTCATGTACATGTGCACTGCATTGTGGCACTGGCATTATCATGCAAATATTTTATTTTAATTTTTTATTACACTTCTGTCAAAAAAGCAATATTCTTGTAATAAAACTTGGTTTTGCTTAACTACTTCACTACCCGCCCATAGACAAATTACGTCCATAGGAGGGATCTCCCCTCCTGGGTGGACGTCATATGATGTCCTGGGCTTCCCGGCCATCTAGGGGGCGCACGCAATGTCCACCAGGCACCCGCGATTGCCCGTGAACACAGCAGGACCGTGGATCTGTGTGTGTAAACACACAGATTTGCGTCCTGTCAGAAGTAAGGAGACCGATCTTTGTTCCCAGTACAGAGGAACACAGATCGGTCTCCTCCCCTTGTGAGTCCCTGCCCCCTACAGTTAGGATCACTCCCTAGGATTCACATTTAACCCCTTGATCACCCCCTAATGTTAACCCCTTCCCTGCCAGTCACATTATACAGTAATCAATGCATTTTTGTAGCATTTTATAGTCCCAAAAATGTGTCAAAAGTGTCCGATGTGTCTGCCGCAATGTCGCAGTCACAATGAAAAATGCAGATCGTCGCCATTACTAGTAAAAAAATAAAAAATAAATAAAAATGTCATAATTCTATCCCCTATTTTGTGGACACTATAACTTTTGCGCAAACCAATCAATATACGCTTATTGTGATTCTTTTACCAAAAATATGCAGGTTTAGGAGATATCCAGGGTAGCTACAGGTAAGACTGATGGAAGACAGCTTGAACGGAATTCAGACGGATTTTATTCCATCGGAAAATCCGATCGTGTGTACAGGGCATAAGACTAAAAGTAAATCGAAATTTCCTGCCAAAATTAACACTGTTGAAGGCATGTGACCTTGTATACTTTAGAAAGTGGGGACTGCATTGCTGACTGCCATCCCTGCCAAAGCCACACAGGCTGCATGTCTGGATAAGGGTCTAGTATGAATTTGAAAGTATGAGTAAACACTGAACAAGTGTGAAAGGCGTCAGTGGTCCTGGTTTATGCTGGTTTTTGTAGTTCCTGTCTTTCTTCAATAAACATACGTTGGATTGGAGTGCGGCTGTCCTCACCATTTTTGTTTTCATTGCTATGTGCATTGCCGGCACCCTTGGTCTCTGAGAGAGAAACATCTTTCCAAAACTTCATCTGCCTGGAGCGGCAATTTCTGGTCTATGAATTTGAAAGGGTTGAATCATACTGTTACAACATTTCACATGCAGCTTTAAGGCATCTCCTAAGCATGTTATATTTAAATGTTTTGTGTATTTTAAATGTTGCTCTTAAAGCTGCAATAAAAGACCCTCTCTTCACTTAACAGTAAGTTAACAAACCTTTTCAAACTTTTGGTTGCATTAGTACATGTTCCTCAAAAAAAAAAAAAAATGGCCTCCCATAGATTTCAATAGGGTTTGCTGCTAGTTTTGTGGGTTTGCCCTAACAAAACACTTGGTTCACTCATCCATACCCATCGATAGTGTTCCCAAGCTATCAAGTGGTTTACCTCTCCAGCACTTGCCAAAAACGAAAATATCAGTTTAGGGTTGACTTCAGATTTTTTAGCAAAAGCACTTTTTTTTATTGAAAAATGTACAAAGCAGTTTTTTTTTAAAGAATCAGCTTTTTTATATTCAAACATACTGGAATAGATCAAGATATTCTCATACAAGTCCTATAGGTCTTTTTGTTAGTAATATCATCCAGACAGCTGCCACTCCTGATTTTCTTTGGAAGTCAAGTTTCTTGGGCATAGGATACTAATCCTAAACCTTCTCTATGTAGTAAAACACCAAACTGAAAAAAGCACAGGTCAGCATGTCTTACTTCACTAACATGAAATGTTTCAAGTAAGCAACTCAGTAGTGTAAGCCATAGGGTAAACATGACAGCTTGGGAAATAGAAACTCAAAGCCAGCAATGGATGTCCCTATAACAAAACACAGCAATTGATCCCAGTTTGGGCAGGGAGCACCTAGCTGTGTTATGTTCCATAAAAAGCAGCAATATTGTTCAATGTTATATGTACTTTAGAATAAAATTGAGTGCTACACTGTGGCTTTGGGTCTTATGCTTTTTTCTTTCTACAGGTGCCATAGTAAGAAAATAAGGCTGCCTTCATGTGCATATACTGCATATTTGTAAAATATACACAAGAACAGACCATTAGAGCCCATTCACACAGGGGCGACTTTGGATCCGACTTGAAGTCGCCCCAAGTCGCCTCAAGTCACACGGCATGAGAAAATCAATGTAAGTGAATGAGAGCCGTCTTAATGCACACTACTGAAGTCGCTCCAACTTCAGAAAAGGTTCCTGTACTACTTCAATCCGACTTCTAGGCGACTTGTAGGCAACTTGTACCCATAGATTTCAATGGAAGTTGCCTACAAGTCGGATCCCCTGTCTTAACTGAAGCAACTTTCCAGGAAGTAAAAATAGTTTTCCAGGCAAACCCCTCCCTCCCCCTCTCTCCCACAGAGCTGATTATTGTTTGATTGGCCACTGGAAAGTAGCCTGTCCTGGAGGCAACTTGAAGTTGCCTGGAGTCACACTGTGATTCATGCTCAAGTTGTGTCCAAGTTGCCTCCCAAAGTCGTGCTGGAAGTCATGTTGTCCCTGTGTGAATGGGCTCTTAAAGCAGAGGTTCACCCAAAAGTAAATCTCCGCTTTTCGGAGCCCTCCCCCCCTCCGGTGTCACATTTGGCACCTTTCAGGGGGAGGGGGTGCAGATACCTGTATAAAACAGGTATTTGCACCACTTCCGGGAATAGACTCGGCATTTTTTAAAAGTCAGCAGCTGCAGTATTTGTAGCTGCTGGCTTTTAAAAAAAAATTCAGGTGAACCTCCGCTTTAAGGTTAGGATTGTCTATGCATTCTACCACATATCTACAAACTGTAGAAAGATTTCTGGTATTTTTAATCAATAAACCCCACTGGAACTGATGTTTATATTTGTAAACATACAATATGTTTGTATGCATGCTGAATGAATAACATTCTTGGTTCTTATATTCCCCTGGGACTTCATTTTAGAGATATCTCAATTTCTTAATTGCTGCAGCCACTACAAAGCTAAATGACAGTATTACTCTCTCCAGAGGATTTGACGTTAATATAGCATAAGAGTCACCATAGCCATTGTATGGTACACAGACAGGCAGGCAAAATCTTAAAAGGGGGAAAAAAATATTTTATCAATTTTATTTTAGTTATGAAATGGCTATTTTATATCTAGTTTTTACTGTGTATATATTTTCCCACAACATTTTGTGTTACCTACAGTAAATGCAAAGCTCAGCAGATGTTGCTTGCTTTGCAGCTCTCTCTGTCAGACTGAATCCTTGCATTGGACAATCCAATAAGGGATAAATCACTGCTATTAGCCTTTGGAATGAGTCATCCACTGACACTTTTGAATATAAAATATATCTACAGAGCCTGCAAACAGCAGGCTACTTGCAACAGGTTGTAAATAGATAGAGCTACAGGTGAGAAATAAAGTCAGAAGTCCACGTGCTGAGGAAAAATACAAAGTATTGAACACTTGACCTCCAAAAGATTTACCCCCCTTCATGACCAGACCATTTTTTGCTATACCGCACTGCGTTACTTTAATTGACAATTGCACAGTCATGCCATGCTGTAAATAAATGACATTTATGTAATTTTCCCCCCACAAATAGAGCTTTCTTTTGGTGGTACAGGGCTGTGATTGTCACACGAGGCAAGTTTCGGGAGGATGACGCATGATGTCCACCCGGAACAACGAAGATCCCACCCAGGCATCATTTGACTATAGGCCGGGCTGGTTAAACAAGTAATTGGAGATTCTAGCAGAAAACACCTTCATTACAGTCTTCTTGGAGGTGAAGTAGGAGGAGGATTTACAAACTAAGAGATTCAAGATGTGGGTAATTTTTCTTTCTAGTAACAAAATAAACTCTTAAACATGTGTTTGTCAGTGTCAATAAAAAGACAGATGGGGAAGATACTTTTTGGTATATATTTGCATGCCTAATGCCCTGTACACACGGTCGGAAATTTATGATGGAAAAAGTCAGATGGGAGCTTTTCATCGGATATTCCAACCGTGTGTATGCCCCATCTGACTTTTTGAGTTTGAAATTCCAACAGACTTAGATAGAGAACATGTTCTTTATTTTTCCGACTGAAAAAATTCCTATTGAAAAATCTGTTTGTATGCAAGTCTGACGCACTAAAAACCATGCATGCTCAGAATCAAGTCGACGCATGCACGGAAGCATTGAACTTAATTTTTCTCGGCTCATCGTAGTGTTATACGTCACAGCGTTCTTGACGGTCGTAATTTGGTGTGACCGTGTGTATGCAAGCCAAGCTTGAGCGAAATTCCGTCTGTCAGGGCTCAGCAGCCATGATAAACTGTGGTCAGTTTACAGGGGGGAGGGTATAGCCAGGCAGGATAAATTAGGTTTTTTAGGTGATAGAAGGGGCCAAATGACACAGCACAAGCACTGTGCTGTTATGCATTCTTTAAGGGAGCAGGATAATTTTGTTTGTTTTTTGGGGGGGTTACAAACGCTTTAAGGTAAAAACACCACACTACCTGTTTCTACCCTCATCCCTAAAAACTTACCTGCCTCCCCTTATTGATCCAGAGCTGTCCCCAATTGCAGCAGGGCTGCTCTCTCTTACTGTTCTTGCTGTCAGTCAAACTCCTCTGACAAGCGAGAGGGGGTGAGCAAGCCCGATCAAGAGCATGCCCACATGGGTGCCCTCTCAGCACACAGCTTACTGGGTTGGCACCTGCAGGAAAAGAGGAGTGAACAGCAATAGCAGGGGACACCAGAAGAGGAGGTAAGGGACCACTCTGTGCACTACTATTACAAAAATCAGGAAAGTATGTCATAATTTTTATTTTGTTAAAAATATTTGCCTTTAAAATTAATATTTGACTTTAACCTCAATAGAAATAGAAAACATGTATAAGGAAGAGAAATTTAGTGTGAAATTATTCATTTTTTATTTGGTTTAGATATGTATACTTAATATTTTAAATCAATAATGTTGGCACTACTAATGGAAATGCTATGAAAAAAATAAAATAAAACAAACAAGTTTACAGCCAATAAAAAATTATTGTCTTTAAATAAAGCAAATAAACATTTTCTGTGTTGTTTCGTTGTTTTTTAAACATTTTAAAAATAATCATTGACTTCAGTGAACTTACAAAAAATATATAAAATATGTATTCTAAGTGAGGTCATGTACAGTAATATAACAGAACAAAACTGGGAAAAGCCTAGGGACCTGTTGAAGAATAGTCACAATAAAGGTTTGAATGTAAAAAACTAAAACAGGGGCTTATCTGCAGGCTGCCTCATATCTTTGTCTTCTTCATGCTTCAAACATTTCAGATGCTTTTCCATCTTTAGATCAGCAACTTTGAATTGTTCTAGCTGTCATTCTGCAGTGACTAGCACAGCTAGATGTCATGCAATGATTGTTTGCACCTTCTTTCCCTCACATTAAATGGCAATCACCCAGCTCTTTTGATTTGTTTCTTTTATTTAGTCCTGAAGTTTTTACACTAGAATCTCATTAAGGATGAACTAGTGTAGTCCTGTCAAAAAACTAATGGAAAAAAAAAGTTTAAAGTGAAATGTTTCACCTGCACTGTCACTAAATGGCAGAGTGGAATTTATAAAAATTTGCCAGGGTTTCATAACATCTGTTTAGGTTCTTTTTTCAGACTGATTTTATACATGTCTATTCTAGATATTTCAAGTTCTGAAAAAGAAGACTGAGAACATGAATTATTAATTAGCCAGCCAAACTTTAGACAAAAGTATTTATGTACATATCTATACATGCCATCACAAATTGCAATGATCCTTACACAGAAAAATTCACTTATTCTGCTGTTTTTTAACCTTGTAGTCTTAAAGGGTTTTTACTTGATTTCTAGATAACATCATGGCTCAGTACCAGTCGAGAGTTTACTTGGACACCGCTTGTTCACTCTTCAGCTTTCATTTCAATCTTGACTTCCCTCCTGCTCAGGATTCCTCAGGTCTTGCCTCCCGATTTAGTCCAAGCAGTCTGCATTCTTTCATCCCATTGGATCTATGCATTTCTTTTTAAGATTTTGCACAATGTTCTGGTTTCTGATTCTACCTAATTTTTGCTTTTGTTCTCGCTAGTAATATAGTTCAGTAACTGAATCCTACTACTATGCTAGCCAGACAGTGATTTACAGCTGTAGGTAAGCATAGGGGCAAATACAAAAAAATAAATAACCAATGCATTATTCTTACCTACCTCCTTTATACCCAGATAATCTTTTTTACAAGGTGGGAAAAAATCTTCATCATGCAGATGTTGCATTGTTGATTTCCTAATCTGTCCCTTCATTCTGGACATTGGTAGTCCTCAGATACTTGAACTCTTCACCAGCTCCAGGATTTTAGTTCAATGTTTTCTTGAAAGCCTTTTGCATCTTTATTTGCGATGAAAAAAAAATATATATAAGTAAAAAAAAAAAAAATATTGAGATTAGCTTTACACATGAATCAAGTTGTTTATATATCTTTGGGGTAAGTGTCCCCCACATCACTCCTCTAAATACAGTTGGTATGTATTGCATGGTATGTACAAAATACCCTTGTTATTAGTGATGTCATTATGTTGTATATACAGAACATTTTTTTTTTTTTTTTTTTAGTGTCCAGTTCCCTCTGTTTTTATCCTGAAGAAGCAGATGACCACAAAACATGTTGAGTCAGACGGCGCGTACGCATTTATATCAGAGTAGCTTCCCAGGTAGAAGTGGCCTCAATGCTGGGGGTGTAGTAACCGACAAGAGGGACAAATCTGTAATTTGTGTGTCTATATGGCTTTTTATACTGTGTTGTTGATTATATGTATATAAATAAAATGTGCTGCTTTAAAAAAAACATTATGATGTCCTATGACCGTACGGATAACATCCTGTTGCCTCGCCTCTTCCATTGCTCCCTTTCACAAATCTTAGGATGTGGGTACCTATATTTTAGAATTTCTGGGTAGTCACTTTAATATATAGTTTATTTATCAGTTGATGTACATGGGCCAAAATACTGTGGGTTCTGATTCACCAAAGAGTTCTAGAACTGATAGGAACAGAAAATATTCATTTTTCTGCGCATATTGGATCATCTGTTAAAAAAATGTAAACCGATGCGCTATCCCTTATAAAATGCATTATCCTGTTATCACAACTTAAAATGGTTATAGATGCTTCAATACATAAATACATTCATACATATAAATACAATAATTATGAAATTTATAAAAACAAAAACATGTCAGCGGACCACTCATCCGCCTTTTAAGTCTACTTCAAAACACCCCCACCAACGTAAGATGATCAGTGCAATTAATAATTACAAAGTTCAGAAACAGTTCTTTAAAATTGATTTGGATCCCCCGCTGTCTGTTTCCAGCTACTTTAGTGCACATCCACCAAACCAGTGAGCACACAGGTCACTTAACAAAGGTTGCGGCCACACCTTATAGGCCCATACATGTCCAATGTTAATCCTCTGGCAACACACCACCACTCAGCTAGAGTCCACAATAATCAAAGATGAGCAACAGAGTTTAGATCAAATTTCTCTAATACCACTTGATGCCTAATGTATACTGCGCTCAAACAAAGATAAAAACTCATATAGTGCATAAACCTATTTAAAATGTTATTTACAATAACACCGCACACTTACAATAGGTATGCAATAACACACATGTAATCAGTGGTACAGGAATCACATGCTGCTCCGGATCACAGCTGTACGTAATGACTTCACTGCCCAAGCTTTTCCCAGATGCTTTTCATTGAAGAGTGTCCTTACAGGAATGCAGAAGTCCCTTGTCATATTGCATATATGGAGTAAATGCTGCCCAAGACACGTTAGAAAAAAAAATATGCATTTCTTTAAAGACAATGGGGTTTATTTACAAATCCACTGTGCACTACAAGTGTACTGCAAGTTCACTTGGAAGTGCAGTCGCTGTAGATCTGAGGCAAGATCTGAAATGAGGAGAAGCTCTGCTGATAGCTATCATCCAAACATGTGCAAGCAAAAATGCTGTATTTTATTTTCCCTGCATGTACTCCGCAGATCTACAGCGACTGCACTTCTTATGCCCCGTACACACGGTTGGGATTTCCGACGGGAAAAAGTCCGTCAGGAATCCCGACGGGAAAATAGAGAACCAGTTCTCTTTTTTTTGCCGGCCATTTTTGGCAGTTTTCCCGTCCGAAAAAGTCAGATGGAGCATACAGACGGTCGGGAATCCCAGCCAAAATGGGAAAACCGGCCGTGTGTACGGGGCATCAAAGAACTTGCAGTGCACTTGTAGTGTACAGTGGATTTGCCTTTAGTAAATAAACCCCAGTGTCTCCAGTCACTGGTGTGAGTGGTAATGTGATTATTATTATTACCGAAATGCATCCAGAATGTCTACTTTAACCAGTACAGTAACCAGTTTTACCCACTTCCTGACCAGGCCATTTTTTTGTAATACGACACTGTGTTGCTTTAACTTGCAATTGCACGGTCATGTGACATTGTACCCAAATAAAGTGGATATCGTTTTTTTCCCCACAAATAGAGCTTTCTTTTGGTGGTATTTAATCACCTTTGGGGTTTTTATTTCTTGCGCTATAAACAAAAAAGACCGTCAATTTTGATTAAAAAACAATATTTTTTACTTTCTGCTATAAAACATTCCCAATAAAAAAAAAATTAAAATCGAATTTTATTATGAATTTAGGCCAATATGTATTCTGCTACATATTTTTGGTAAAAAAAAAAGATCCCAACAAAAGTTATAGCGTCCAAAAACTATGGGATAGATTTAGGGGCTTTTTTATTTGTTTTATTGTTTTTACTAGTAATGGTGATGATCAGCAATTTTTAGCAGGACTGCGACATTGCAGCGGACAAATTGGACATTAAGTGACAATTTTTGGGGACCAGCGACACCAATACAGTGATCAGTGCTAAAAAAAATGCACTGATCACTGTATAAATGACACTGGCAGGGAAAAGGTTAACACCAGGGGCAATCAAGGGGTTAAGTGTTTCCTATGGAGGTGCTTTCTAACTGTGTGGGAGAGGGATAGACTGTAGTAAAAGAGAATTTGTGTTTCAGCTTAGCTGAAACACACAGATCTCTCCTTTGCTCCCTGGCAGATCAGCGGTTTGCCTTGCATACTGCTGATCCGTCTCTCCACGGAACGATGGGCGGGTTTTCAGTGGCCATCGCAGCCGCTGGACCCACTGATTGGCTCCCGCTGTGTAAAAATCACAGCGGGAGCGGTGCTCCGGCGGTGTGCGTGCCCCCTACAACGCATTCACGAAATCACGTACAGGTACGTGATTTTGCGCAGCCAGGCCGCCCTGCCACAGTATATGTATTGTGGGCGGTCCAGAAGCATTGAACAGCATACTGTCTGCCTTATATACAGAGCTGTGGCTGCCATAATAGGAGATGACTGCATGTAGTACATAAACAGTTTAAAATGTATTTAAAAAATAGATAACATTTACCCCAAAATAGTATAGTTTCCATTTACCTTAAAGCTACTGTATGTCAACAGTCTTGCAACCATAGATAAATAAATTGAGCGTGGATTGAAATACTTGCCCTTCATGGAGAAGACACCACTTCAGTCTCTCTCCAATAGAGAAGCCACTTGGTCACATGATGACTGTTATGGTTAAGGATTGGTCATCTCAGTCTTTGATCCTTTCTTCCTACACTGACCATTACTAGAAATGGAGAGACACTGGAGCTGTAATTTTTATACAGAAATGGCATATCATTTATTTATTTTTACACTTTACTGATTCATTTCAACACACCTGTTAATATGGATAAGCATTGTCAAATATACGTACACTTTAGGGCTTCATTTGCATGGCCATAAAAAAAAGAATATAAAAAATGTTTGTTGCGCTAATCAAAACAAAAATGTGAATAAAAAAGAAATAAATAATAAGAAAAGCAGCTAGCACTAAATTGTTTGGACACAATAAAAAAAGCTGGGGATTGTGGTGCAGCGCTAAAATAAAATACAATAAAATAAAAATAAAAAGTTCATGAGAAAACACTACAAAATCAAATGGTGTGCGGATCCAAACGTAGTAAAAAGTCCAAAAGGAGAGGAGAAAAATGGAAAATTGTATACTCACCTTTCCGTAATTTTCCTTTCCTGTCGCATCTTCATGGCAGCATACACAGAGGCGTATCTAGTGAAAATGGCGCCTATGGCAAGCACTGAAACTGCGCCCCTGTCAAAACATTTGAAACCCATCTTTCAGATAATACTGTCAGTATATACAGGTATATAGGGAGAACAGTAGGTTAGTTGTTGGGACTTGCCTCACTTGGTTTGAATCTGGGCCAGGAAGCTATCTGCATGTAGTTTGCATGTTCTCTTGGTGTGGGCATACTCCAAAGCCATGTTGGTAGGTGATAGTCCCCTGTCTGTATGAAGTGGCAATGTACATGGGCGATCACATTCTGCATGCCACCCCCCTATGCCTGAAAAATTATCCAAAAATGAGCGCTGGCCCAAAATCTGCCAAGAGCTGGACAGGACTGAATGGAAGTATACATAGATATGTGTAGGGTCCTCTATGATTGTAGGGTCAGTGTAGAATATGATTAGCCATGTACACTGCCAGTCTATACACAGGGTACAATTCACCTACCTGCATGTGTTTGGAGTGGAAGAGGAACCCCGCTGGGAGAACAGGCCAACTCCATGTAGCTAGTGTCCTGGGCAGGAGTGGAGCCCAGTATATATATATATATATATATATATATATATATATATATATGTAGACATTGGTGGGGTACCTGCTTCTCCATGCTCTCCTTGCCCCTGCTGCCCACTATGGGTGGGGGGATCCTCTCACAGCTGGCACCCTCCAGCATGTAGAGTCCGGAGGGTCAGGTGCTCTGCTCTCCCTCGAAGTGCCATCCGTTGGTCTTGGCCGTCTTCTTGCTGAGTTGCCCCCTCTTAGTGCCCTCCTTGCGGGCAAGGAGAGCCAGGTACAGAGCGTGTCCCTTGTTACAGCCCACACTTTTCTGCATGATACCCGAGCAACAGTACGATCAGCGCCATCCGTCCCCGCCGATCACTCCTGGGACTGTGCTGTGCCACCAATCACTGCACAAGTGGCCCATGGCTGCAGGTGTGTGGCCCCTGAGTCTCCTGCCGCTGCGCTGTCACTCTGTCTTCTGTGCAACAGTGGTGTCTCTAGCTTTCATATTTAGGGGGGGCACATGGGGGGACAGGAACAAAAGTAGGGGGGCCCAACTATAAAAATTATATATTATATATTATATATATATACACACACACACACATACATACACACACACACACACGCTGCCTTGAAAAAAGTATTCATACCCCTTGAAATTTTCCACATTTTGTCATGTTACAACCAAAAATGTAAATGTATTTTATGTGATAGACCAACATAAAGTGCCAGGATAGGGTGGTATAGTGCCAGGTTAGGTGATATACAGTAGTGCCAGGTTAGGGTGGTATAGTGCCAGGTTAGGTGATATACAGTAGTGCCAGGTTAGGGTGGTATAGTGCCAGGTTAGGTGATATACAGTAGTGCCAGGTTAGGTGATATACAGTAGTGCCATGTTAGGGTGGTATAGTGCGTGCCAGGTTAGAGTAATATAGTGCCAGGTTAGGGTGGTATAGTGCCAGGTTAGGGTGGTATAGTGCCAGGTTAGAGTAATATAGTGCCAGGTTAGGGTGGTATAGTGCCAGGTTAGGGTGGTATAGTGTCAGGTTAGGGTGGTATAGTGTCAGGTTAGGGGGTATAGTGCCAGGTTAGGTGGGGTATAGTGCCAGAGTAAGTACATGACAACAAGAATAGATAAGCAAATGCTGGTCCTGTTCCTCTCTTCCTCTCTCACCTGCTGCATTAAAAGTCTAAATGAATCCATGACTGTCCCAGTGTCCCTGCTGCTGCTGCTGCAGAACCTCCTTCTCCCCCAGGCTCTCTGAAGTAAACAAAGAAAGAAAAAACTCACATGTGTAGAAGCTGAGGACTGATTCTGGCTTCTTCTTCCTGGAACTGAAGTCAAAATGTGGCGGGTGGGAGGGGAAGAGGGAGGGCCTGCAACATGGGCAAAGTATGATTGGCTAACAGTGAGATGAAATGCATATATCCCCCTCCTCCCTGTGATGGTCGGGACACTGGAATTATCATCATGCAGCCCCCTGCGTCTTACTGCTGTGCTGTGAACCCTTTCTGCACACACTCACAGTACAGGTTGGAGATGTTCTGCTGGCTTTGCCTTTTGTCATTATGACAAGCAGGAGCCCCGACACTGAGGAATGGATGATCGGCACAGCAATTACAGAGCGATTCTCTGTGTTTCTATCCCTCCAGCAGCTGAAAGCTTACAGGAGGGGGGAAGGGAGACACACACAGGGAATCGCTCTATTGCCGTGAGGATCGTTTTCATTTGGGGGGGGGGGGCACAGCTGTTCAACAACTCCGCTCTTCCATGCAGCAACTTCCTCCCGCCGCCCCCCCCGTACACTGCACGGCCGCGGAGCGGAGAGTGAGCGCCCACCCTGCAGGTAGAACATTGTGATGTGCCGGAGGGGGGGCGTCACCTCACACACACACTAAAAACACTTTCACAGACTTTCCCGGGAGAGGAGGAGAGCACCCACTGTGTGTTCTGCTGGGGTCATCTGAGCAGTGTGTAGACTGCCAGCTACTCACCAGCGCCCCCTTCATGCGGCGCCCATGGCACTTGCTATGTCTGCCATACCCTGGATACGCCACTGAGCATACACCTTTGGGTTGTGGCTCCGCCCTCACAACCTGATAGGACCGTTTAACTATTAAGCCCAGAGAGGGCCCCCGCCCAGGTATTCTAGTATATATATACCTCACCTCAGACGGGTGGGCATCTGTATGCTGCCATGAAGATGCGACAGGAAAGGAAAATTACGGAAAGGTGAGTATACGATTTTCCATTTTCCTGTCGCATCATGGCAGCATACACCTTTGGGTGAATAACTCGCAGACTGGGTGGGTCTGAGCATAAAGATATTTATTTACATGGAATAGAGGTGTTGGACTGAATAATTGCTCGTCCGAACTCTGCCGTGGATAATCTGGCAGAGTCCACCTTGTAATGAGAAATAAAAGGTATTCCTTGAGGACCAGGTCGCTGCTCGGCAAATAGTTTCCGAGGACACTCTGCAGTAGGCCGCCCAGGAGGTCGCCATTGCCCTTGTAGAATGTGCCTTTAAGCCCTCAGGTATCTGCGTTTTACTCAGAGAATAAGCCTTTTTGATGATCTTCACCAGCCATGCTGCGATGGTGCGAGAGGTTGCTGCTTGACCTCTTCTAAAGCCGTGTGGGATAACCAGGAGGTTTTCCGACTTCCTAAGGTCGTTTGTTGTTGACAGGTAGGTTAGGATGTTAGTTCTTACATCCAGCGGATGTGGATCCCCTTGTTCTGTGGAGAGAGCAGGAAGGTTAATCTCCTGATTGAAGTGGAAGGAGGATGACACCTTCGGAATAAACCGATCGGATGGTCTTAGGACTACTTTGTCCGGGTAGACAATCAAGTATGGTTCTTTCGCCAATAAAGCTTGCATCTCTGAGACTCTTTTGGCTGATGTTATTGCGATTAAGAATTTGACTTTGAGTGTTAAGTCCCACAAGGAGATGTTTTCTAAAGGAAAAAATGGTTCTTGTGATAGAGCTTCTAGTACGACCGAAAGATCCCAAGTTGGGAAGGAAGGTTTTCTGGGAGGCTTTAACTTTAGGCATGCCCTCTGGAACTGAATGACTAGTGGCTCTTGTGCCCACTTGACTCCTGTCATAGCTGATAATGCTGACACGTGAACTTTTAAAGTGCTTGACCCGAGACCTTTCTCTAGGCCTAACTGGAGAAACTCAAGGATTTGAGCAACTGTTGGAGAAGATGGGTTCCAGTTTTGTTGCTGTGCTACTGAGAGAAACTTATCCCAGATCCTCTTATAGGTATTGTTGGTGATGTATCTTCTGGCTTGAAGAAGAGTATCTACCACTTTTTGGGAGCAGCCTTGGTTTAAGAACCTAGTCCTTTCAATCTCCAGGCTGTCAGGTGCATTCTTTCTGGTGATGGATGAAGAAGTTGTCCCTGGGAGAGTAGGTCCGCTGCTGGTGGAAGCGGTAAAGGTTTTGCTGTATTCAGCTGAAGGAGAGTGGTGAACCATGGTCGTCTCGG
Source organism: Rana muscosa (assembly GCA_029206835.1). Lineage (NCBI taxonomy): Eukaryota > Metazoa > Chordata > Amphibia > Anura > Ranidae > Rana > Rana muscosa. The sequence continues at coordinate 61,886,094 of JARGYO010005626.1, read as the reverse complement.
CCAAAATGGAAGGATTGTTATCACTGTGGAAGATGACCTCTTGAGCCTGAGAAGGAATCTCGGTATGAGAGGTGTCGGGGGGAAGATGTAACCCAGATGGAAGTTCCACTCGTATTGTAGACAGTCTGTCCCCTCCGCTGAAGGGCAGGGGATTCTTGTCAGTTACCTCCGGCACTTCGCATTGCCTGGAGTTGCTGCCAGGTCTATATCTGGCATTCCCCAAGTTCTTGCTATGAGGGAAAAAGCTTGGTGACTCAGAGCCCATTCGTTGTTGGAAACAAAGCTTCTGCTTAGCGTGTCGGCCAGTTGGTTCTGCGTTCCTGGGACATATAACGCCGTTAACCCCGACAGGTTCACTTGCACCCATTCGAGGACTGGGCGGACTTCCTGCATCATGGATCGGCTTTTGGTGCCGCCTTGCCTGTTGATATAGGCAACTGCCACCCTGTTGTCCATCCTCACCAGGACTTATTTCCCTTTCAGGAGAGGACTGAAGGCTAGTAGCGCTTGGAAAGCTGCTTTCATCTCCAGGATGTTCGATACTACGTCCTGTGTCTCGAAAGACCAACGGCCTTGAACTGCGAGTTGCTGGTAGTGTGCTCCCCAGCCTTCCCTGCTAGCATCTGAAGTAATCACCTCCTGGGGAGGGGTGACTATGTGTTTGTACCTTTTTAGGTTGTGCAACCGGGTCCACCACCATAGTGATTGTTTGACCTTGTTTTGGATGGTGACATCGACACCCCGTTCCACTGTGTCAGAAATTACATTTGGAGAGGTCTTGTGTTCCACTGGGCCCATTGGACCATAGGAATGGTTGCTGATAGCGACCCCATGATGCTGAGACATTCTCTGGCTGGGAGTGTGTTGGATAAGAGTAATCTCTTTGCCCTCTGGATTATGATGGGAATTTTCTCTCGGGGGAGTTCTATGGTGTTGAGTTTGGTATCCAGTTCTGCCCCCAGGAAGACCATTCTCTGAGTGGGTTGGAGATTGCTTTTCTTCCAATTTATCAGCCACCCAAATTTTTGCAAGGTGGTTGTTAAAGTGTCTCGGTGGAGTAGAAGAGACCCTTGGTTGTCTGCCAGCAGTAGGATGTAGTGGTGGACTCTTAATCCTTGCTCCCTTAGTAGAGCTATCACTGGTAGCAGGACCTTGGTAAATGTTCTGGGAGCGGTAGAGATCCCGAACGGGAGACTTTGGAACTGAAAATGTTGGTGATTTACCAAAAAGCAGAGAAATTTTTGGAATGCTGCGTGAATGGGAACATGCAGGTAAGCGTCCTTTAAATCCACAGAGAGCATCCAATCGCCTACATTTATGGCATAGAGGATTCATTGTAGACTTTCCATCTTGAAAGTCTCCACCAGGATTGAGCGATTGAGACTTTTTAGGTCTAGGACAGGACGCAGATCCCCAGTCTTTTTCTTTACCAAGAACAGAGAGGAGTAGAAACCTTTTCCTCTTTGTGGAGGTGGGACTTCCACTATGGCCTGTTTTTGGATTAGATTCTGGACGTATTCTGCCAATATGAGTTTCTTTTCTCGGGATGTTGGAATTCTGGTTCTGATGAATTGGTCTCTGGGAGGTCGATTCTTGAACCTCCATTTGTGTCCGTCTTGGACAGTAGCCACTGTCCATGGGTCTCTTATTATCTCCGCCCAAACCTGCTTGAAGTCCTTTAGTCTGGCTCCTACTACGGCTGGTTGGGCGGACGTATCTTCAAAAAGACTTCTGTTCCCCCGGGGTAGGGGTCTTAGACTTTTGGATTTTTAGGAAGGAAGATTGTGGATTCCTCCAATTTTTTCTGTACTCCCTGCCAGGCTTGTAGGACTTTACTTCCCTGTATCTATCTGGGAGGTTCCGTCTGAATGTGGGTGCCCTTTGTTGTCTAGGCCTTCTGTCTGAAGGAATGAGTCCCGACTTCCCGCCGGTGACTTTTGAAATGGCCGAGTCCAGTTTTTCTCTGAAGAGGTTTGTGCCGTCAAATGGGATTTTACACCAGTTGGATTTTGAGGAGGGGTCTGCTGACCATGGTTTTAGCCAGAGTGCCCTCCTGGCCATCACTGAGCTTAACATTGCTCTGGATGTTGACTTAATCATGTCTACCGAGGCTTCTGCGACAAAGTCGCCTGCAAGGCTGAGTTCCTGGAGAGCTGAGATTACTCGCTCTTGCTCTACTCCTTCTGCTACCAACTTCTCGGCGTTGGAGGACCAACTTGAGATAGCCCTTCCCACTGCTGCTAATGTTATTGCGGGTCTACAGGCACCACCTGCGGATAGGTAGGCTCTCTTAAGATCCAAATCGATCTTTCTGTCCAATACATCCTTGAATGTAGTCGCATCTTCTATTGGAAGAGTTACGTGCCTGGCTAGGCGCATCAGGGAGGAGTCTACCACTGGTGGAGTTACTAGTGGATTGGCACTGGATTCCTTTAATGGGTATAGCTTGGCAAGTCTATTGCTGAGACTGGTCTTCTTCTCAGGTTTTTGCCATTCGTCTTTAATTAATTCCTCCAGTTCTTCTATAAATGGGAAGGTTTCTGGTTCTTTTTTGAGATTCGGAAAGTATTTCTTCGCTTTTTGCAGAGTTTCTTTTTCCTCTTCCCATTCTATGGCTTCCTTCACTGACTTTATGAAGGGTTCTATAAGTGCAAAGTCAAACCCAGTGGATACCTCCAAGTCTTCATTGTCAGATAGGGGGTCTGACTTTTTAGATGTGGAGGGAGTCGCAGGTGAAGTGCCTTGCACTGATCTGCTTGTTTCTGACTCTGCGATTTGCAGGGATGTAAATATAGCCGGTTCTCTGCTTGGCTCTCTCTCTCTAGTTGCTTCGTCCAAGCATGTGCGACAGGCCAGCTTGTCCGGAAGTGCCATGGCACCGCAAACCCAGCATGAACTCCCTGATGGATGGGAATGCTGAGGGGGAGGAGAGCGTCTGCGTGAAGGAGACCTCCTGTAGGAGTGTCTGTGCCGTGAATAGGATTTTGAACGGCTCCTTCTGCGACTTGAGCGACTTCGTCTTGTGCGTGAGCGACTTCTACCGCGATTTGAGCGGCTTTGTCTATGGCTTGGGCTCCTTCTAGATGGCTCTTGTCGTCTTGAATCCGACGATCTGGCCGACCTGATAGGGCTGTCCAATTTAGACAGCATTAGTGACAGGCTCTCTTTTTCAATCTTCACTACTTACCAATCTTTCCCCCCCCCCTTACCTATTAGGCTGGTGATGGTCTACCTGGGCAGCGACCTCCATGAGGAGTGATATAGTCTAACCTCTTGAGTTCCCTAAAACAGATAGTGGTATGAGTGTGCAGGTAGTGGGAATAGGTGAGACCCAGTAAGGAAATAGATTTTAAGAAGCTTACCTTAAGGAAGAGACAGCAGTGCAATCTTCTACCAGGTGCAGTGTTCAAGAGAAAAAAAACTGCAGAAAGGATTTGGTTTAAAACTGCTGTCTCTCAGTGATGACGTCATGACCGCACATGCTCTGTAGCGTCGTGAGTGAGTCGGCACCATCTTGGAAACTGGCATACACAGGAAATTACATAGGAAAGCCTGGGGAATACCTCTATTGCTATGGAACTACAGCACAGAAAGCCAGATTTTATACAGACACCCAGGAGAGCTGGAGGCCACTATAGAGACCTGATTAAGGTCTGTGAAGAGCTGGCAGTTATCGGCCGGGATACTTGTGGGACTACAAGGCTCAGGTTAGTGAAAAAGGGTGCACAGAAGATCTGGAGGTCGCTGTATCATAAACCTGTTTAAGGTTTGTAAGAAAGAAACTGGTACATACCCCTGAGACCATCAGAGTGGGGTTCCTTCCATATAGCTCATTTAGAGGCTGTACAGGATAGGACTTCCACCCAGGAGAGGCTTAACCTGGCTGGGGCGAAGCGGTAAGGGGGGTTCTTCATCTTTGATGTCCTGCCAGGTCTTAGGTGAGGAAAAAAAGAGAATGCCTGGGCGGGGGCCCTCTCTGGGCTTAATAGTTAAACGGTCCTATCAGGTTGTGAGGGCGGAGCCACAACCCAAAGGTGTATGCTGCCATGATGCGACAGGAAACACTGGTAATAAAGATGAGAAGACCGCCACCAGCACCCAAACACACTGACTCTTACCGTCAGTGCATAATAAATGCACATGTAAGATATCCCAATCTTGGCAGTAGATCTAATCCAAGGCAATAATCAATCAAATGAAAAATTCCACTAATCCTCCTCCAATGGACTGAACGAATCCAGCTGCGCTTTTTAAATTTCAGCAATAGGAAAAGACACAGCAGCTCCAGCAGCAAACAAACATGTGATAAAAGATGAAAGAAAACATCTCATTGCGCAGACGTCCAATCTCAATTTCAATTTATTGATAAAGAATGTGGAATGCACTCACATGATTAAAATGAAAAACAAGCATATGTGTATTAAGGAAAGCGACCAGCGCTTCCTACCACAAAGATGGCGTCATCCGTCCTTCCGTCTCCAAGCATGTAACCTTCCTCTGGCCTGACGTTTCTCCACCAGAGTGTGTCATCAATTATACAATTGTTTTTTTAATTATGGATCTGAACACAGCTGCATTGTTTTCAATGAAGCCATTCACACAGGTGCATGTAACACTCAAGCCTCGTACACGCGAACGAGTTTCTCATAAATTCGTTCGTGTGTATGGTTTCTCGTCAAGAAAAGCGACAAGTATCTCGACGAGAAAATAGAGATCCTGCTCTCTATTTTCTCGTCGAGATTCTCGTCGGCATGTTTCTCGACGAGAAAAGTGAGTGTGTGTACACTTACCTGTCCTCCCGGAAGCCCGCGCATGTTCGAAATGAATTCGACGCATGCGCGGTAGCTTCCTAGGCATACGTAGGGTATACCAAGATGGCGGCGACGGCATCGAATGTGACGAGCGCATGCTCGTCGTAGTCGATGACGTCACCGCGTACGCTCCATTCAAAGAACCGCGGGTTCTTTGAATCGAGCGTCTGTACACTCGGCCGGGACAAGTTTCTTGTCCAAGAATCTCGTCGAAAAAAACGACATGTTTTTTTCGACGAGAATCTCGGCCGTGTGTACGAGGCCTCAATCCAAAAAATCTGCATCTTTGCCCAGGTTCACACTGGGCTGCGGGAGTGAAGCCGTGCGAGTTCAGCTGAACTCGCACAATTTCACTCCCGCTAGCAGTCCCGATTTCAGCCGCGATTACAAAGACATCTGACACAGAAACTACTTTTTGAAATCGGTGCAGCGCCGCAGATGCCGCGTCGCACCGATTAGGACGGTGCCATTGCCCGCAATTTGCGGCAAATATCGCCGATTTGACATGCGATTTGACATGTCAAATCGCATGTCAAATCGCACCAGTGTGAACCAGGGCTATATGTATAAACACATTTATATGAGTTTGTAAATGCGTAAATTAAGGCTAAACAAAGGGGGGAAACAAATTATTATGTACAGTATGCATCTTTATGCGTTTAACCACTTAAGCCCCGGACCATTTTGCTGGCCAAAGACCAGAGCACTTTTTGTGATTCGGCACTGTGTCGCTTTAACTGACAATTGCGCGGTCGTGCGACGTGGCTCCCAAACAAAATTGATGTCCTTTTTTTCCCATAAATATAGCTTTCTTTTGGTGGTATTTGATCACCTTTGTGGTTTTTATTTTTTGCGCTATAAACAAAAATAGAGCGATTATTTTGAAAAAATTCAATATTTTTTACTTTTTGCTATAATAAATATCCCCCAAAAATATATAAAAAAACTTTATTTTTCCTCAGTTTAAGCCGATACATATTGATATTTTTGGTATAAAAAATCACAATAAGTGTATATTGATTGGTTTGCGCAAAAGTTATAGCGTCTACAAAATAGGGGATAGTTTTAAGTCATTTTTATTATTATTTTATTTTTTTTACTAGTAATGGTGGCGATCAATGATTTTTATTGTGACTGCGACTTTATGGCGGACACATCGAACACTTTTGACACATTTTTGGGACCATTGTCATTTTTACAGCGTCAGTGCTATAAAAATGCACTGATTACTGTGAAAATGACACTGGCAGTGAAAGGGTTAACCACTAGGTGGCGCTGTAGTGGTTAAGTGTGCCCTGGGGAGTGCTTCTAACTGTAGGGGGGATGGGCTGTGTGTGACACGGCAGTGATCACCGCTTACGATTACAGGAAGCTGTGATCAATGTTCTGTCACTAGGAAGACTGGGGAACTGCTTGTTTACAATAGCATTTCTCCATTCTTCCTCACCGTGACACAATCGCGGGTATGCCCGCAGACATCGAGTCCGCGGGACCCGCGGTCAGAGTCACGAAGCTCGTAGCGCGTGCATCCACAATGCTGCTTTCTTAAAGGGGACGTATATATACGTCCTTTTGCCTGCCCTTGCCATGCTGCAGACGTATATCGGCGGTCGGCAAGCGGTTATTTTACTGATCATTACACAGGAACTTTTCTCCTAGAAGTAAAAATGTTATGGCTGTATGAATGAAGGCTTAAGCTACAGCAAAAAGTGGGCCTTTTGCCTATACAAAGAAACACTATACCAATAAAATAAAAGGAATGTCAGAATTTTTTTCAAGTGGACCTATGCTCCAACTCAAAAACTTGTGTCTAAAGCCTCGTACACACGACCGAGTTTCTCGTCGTTAAAAACACGTCGTTTTTTTCGACGAGATTCTTGTTAACCTTGACGAGTTTCTCGTCAAGCTTTCCCTGCGTACACACTGACAATTCCAAATTTCCTCGTTGTTCAGCGCGGTCACGTCCAGCACGTACGATGGCACTATAAAGGGGAAGATCGATTTCCCTGGCGCCACCCCTTGGGCTGCTTTTGCTGATCTCGTGTTACCGCGTGTGAAGTAAAAGTTAGGGAAGAGACGATTCGCGCTTTTCAGTCTTCGTGCTTTCAGTTCGTTTTCTGTGGTTCAGTTTGTGCTTGTGGGTTCGTATCTTGTCTTTCAGGGCGTCTCGGCAGGTCGTATCTGTTTTACAGTGCGTTCTTGCCCGTTCGTTTCTGATTTTCAGTTCGTTATTCATAGGCCTTGCTGTTCTAAAGTGCGTTCTGTTCTGTACGTTCTGATAAGACGACCGTTTCCTAGCCATGTCGCCTGTACGTTCTCGTCGTCGAGTTCGTGCTGTGCGGGCGCTTGGTGTTGGTCTGCTTGTTTTGGACCAAGACCAGTCCATGAACGGGGTGAGGAGGAGTTCATGGACCAAGAATTGGTTGCTCCAGCGGGACCAATTCTGCCATATGCCTCTGCTGCGGGAGATCGTCGAGAATAATCCTGAGGACTTCAGGAATTTTCTGCGGATGTCTGACCCCGTTTTTCAGCAACTGTTGGCTTTGGTGTCCCCCTATATTACCAGGCAGGACACCGTTATGCGGGAAGCCATCAGTGCTGAGCAGAGACTCATCGCCACGTTATGTTACCTGGCGACAGGGAGAAGTCTTCAGGACTTGAAGTTCACGACAGGCATCTCCCCCCAGGCTCTGGGCCTCATAATCCCAGACACCTGTTCTGCCATTATACAAGTCCTGCAGGAGGACTATATTAGGGAAAGTTTTCTCCATTAACATCACATTTTATGTATTTCATGTATGCTAATGTATTGTATTTCTTTTATCCTTCCCTAATTACCATGATTGTAATATGCTGAGAATGTCCCCTTTGTCCTCATGCATGCTGGAAGCTTTTAAATGCCCCTTTTTTCTCCTCCATGCATATTTCCCTTCACTAACCTTTCCAGCAGTGGCGCCTGTTGCTCCAAATGTTTGGGCGTTCAACCCCCAATTTAGGACCTAAACTTCCTTCTTTTTTGCGACTGTGCCTATTAAACGCCACCAGTTGCCCCTTCCAATGCAGCCATTTTGCCCCTTCCAATGCAGCCATTTTGCCCCTTCCAATGCAGCCATTTTGCCCCTACCAATGCAGCCATTTTGCCCCTTCCAATGCAGCCATTTTGTCCCCTCCAATGCAGCCAGTTTCCCCCCAGCCCTGCACTTACCTTCTTCTGGTCCGCGCCATCCTTCTTCTGTCCTTGATGTCTTTTCCTGCCCTCGATGTTGCATCAGCCAATCATGTTACCGTTAAACAGACTTGATGAACATGATTGGCAGAGCAGCCTGTCAGTGTTTAGCCAAGGAATGTCCCCCCCCCCCTGCTTCCCCTATTTCACTTTTAGCAAGCCAATTACATCCCTCAGGCTGTAATTTGCAAGCCTATTTGCCCCCTGTTTCTGATATGCAATTTTCACCACAAAAATGCCGCAGTTATTCATATGTCCATCGCTCAACAGGGGGCCATCCACCTGAATAGTGGGCGGCATTGACAATACATAGGTTAATGCAAGGCATGAACCTATGTATTGTTCTGAGTGACGGGCGCAGGATAGAGGGGGCAGTGCTCCAGCGCCCACTCTGGATGCACCGCCACTGCAATGCTATCCTGTGGCCAAACAAATCTACCCCCCCCCCAAATTGGGTTATAATGGACCATCAGAGGGGGTGATGAATATGAAACTTGAGCCTTCCATTATACTTATTAAAAACACCTTAAACTGAGAATTTGATTGATGTTGGGCTCTAATGTATTTTCTTATAATCTGCTTGCAATGTTATAATTTTAATTTCTAATTTTATTTCATCTTGTTTGACTCCCCAGCTTCCTTCCACGCCACAGGAATGGCAGACTGTGGCATCAGAGTTTGCCACGCGGTGGGACTTCCCCAACTGCGGTGGTGCCATAGACGGGAAGCACGTCCACATCGTGCCGCCACCCCGTTCTGGGTCCTACTACTACAACTACAAGGGGTTTCATAGCATTGTGCTGATGGCGGTGGTGTCAGCACGGTATGAATTCCTCTATGTTGATGTAGGGAAGAATGGCCGGATGTCCGATGGGGGATCCTTCATCCAGACGGAGTTTGCCCTCCGTCTCCAGAGTGACGACCTTGCATTGCCACCGGATGCAGGGAATGTTGAAGGACTCCCCTTTGTTTTTTTGGCTGATGAAGCCTTCGGACTCGGACCGCACCTCATGAGGCCATTTCCACAGAGGACCCTGACCCCAGAGAAGAGGGTGTTCAATTACCGGATGGCCAGGGCCCGAAGAGTCGTTGAAAATGCCTTCGGGATAATGGCCAGCCGGTTCCGCCTTTTTATGACTCCAATCCACTTGGCGGAGTACAAGATAAACTATGTTGTTTTATGCTGCTGTGTGCTCCATAATTTTCTTTGCCGAAAATCAAGTACTTATATGGCCTCAGTATTGCCTGAGGCAGGACTTTCTCATGCCAATCCCCTGCCGGGCCTCGAATCTGCCCGTCCTGGCTTGCCCCCCCAAAATGCCGTGAGGTTCGGGATAAATATATGGACTATTTCACAGGTAAGGGGGCAATTCCTATGCCAGGCCATGACTAAAGATTTGTGCATAAAGAACTCATTAAAATTCATTTTAAATCTTGTAACTTTGTTTGTTTCCTGTCTCCTAGTTTGTGTTACTGCATTTGTATTGCCAAGTTTTGTTTTCTTTAGTAAATAACAACCATTTCACTATGAAACCCAAACAAATACACAAATAAGGTTAGAGCGTATTTGAAAAAGAAGCTACACTTTGTTTGTGTTCAAACATTTTACTCTGTGCACATTCACATACATGGTATATTTATTTATTTATTTTTTGGCTGTCCACAAACCGCCAATTTTTTTTAATGAAAATACAAAACCATCAGTTGCATTCCAAAAAGTACAACATTGGATACCTCTGAGCAATATGAGACATTCACTTACACAAAATATGTCTCTATGTGCCCGTCCTAATATGGGGTCTTGGCACCCCTGGCCCAGCCAAAAATTGAATATGCACACATTTTGTTGTAATTTCCAATAGGGATTTTAGACTCCTGATCCCTATTGTCAACATGTGCCATCTGCCATCAGGGGTGATCAATGGACGTGTTTTGTGGGTGCAACCCCTTCTTCAGTTCACCTACTTGAGATACGAGGAAGGGGTTGCACCCCCAAAAGCCGTACATGGATATCCCCTGATGGCAGATGGCACATGTTGACACACTGTGTGCATATTCAATTTTTGGCTGGATTGATTGTCAAAAAGAGATTAAAAGGGGGGAGAACAAACTGTAACCAAAAATGGGGGTTTTGATGCCTTATTCAATTCTCCCCAAAACATCTAGGATGTCTTTAAAGGTTTGATCCATCACATGAATTCTTTGTTTAATTCTGTCCAGTTCTGTGCTACATTCCATCACTTGCTGTATTATTCGTAGGGCACTGTCAGCAGAGAAACGTGTACTTTCTTTCACCACAACATTTACATCCTCTAAAAACAAATTAAAAAGGTATTATAACTCTGCAGGCCTACATCTCTTACCTGAAGCTGTGGTGACAGATACTGACCTGTTGTGGTGACCAGTTCCACCACGTCATTCACTTCTCCTTCCTGCACTTCTCCTTCCTCCACCTCTTCAACTTCCTCAACATCCTTAGGTTGTGGGTCTTTGTGAGGTTGGGGTTGTGTCGAAGCTGTGGGGTTCCTGTGCTCCCCGGAGTGTTCTCCTCCCAGTCTTCTCTCCCCTATGAGAATCAAACAAAAGGTCTATTTATCACACTGAAATTCTCTATGAAAACTAAAAACAGCCTAAATTGCTTGGAAGTGGGGTACAAGTGTGTGTTTGTGCTGAATTTCCACGTGAAGACATTATTTCTTCACAAAAATATGTTTAGTATTCACCTTTGCTGGCAATTTTTAGACATGGATGCACCACAAAAATTCACTGATGCACCTGTGTGGGACACCCAAAAAAGGCGGTTCTGTTGGCCCACACTATAGTGCTCAAAAGTACAGATGTGGAACCAGCTGCTGAGTGTCCTCTCCTTTACACTGATTAAAGTTTGCATTTCATTCTCTTTACAAACACATCATCTAGCCAACAATGTAAGAACAACAATTGAATCCAAACAGGCAGATGTCTAATTTAATTTAACCCTGTAAAATAATCAAAAGACGAGGATAGTGGCCGAACGATGTGTCTGTAACGAACGATTACTGTGCCAAACCAATTTCAAACTATGACATTTTGTAAGGTAGTACAACAGAAAAAAAAAAAAAACATGGAGCAACATGTAAGTTGAAAAATACATTAATAGCGTAAAATTAGAACAAGTACTTACTTTTTCCTAGCATTCTCTTAATGCTCCTTAACTGCTCCAGCTCCCTCAGTTTGAGGTCTGACCACCTCTTTCTGAGCTGCTCATTTGAGCGTTTCACCCCCAAATTCTTCTTCAGACTCTTCACGACTTTCTTCAGGATTTTGGCCTTCCTTCTATTAGGTTTGCTATACAGCCCATGCTTTGCGTCATAATCCGACTTTAGCAATATGTCCACCATCTCCACCATCTACGCATAAGACATATTAGATGCCTTGAATCTCCTCCTTGATCGTGACGTTTCCTCAGTCTCCGGGCTTGTCTCCTCCTTGTTATTTGAGGAATTATCAGACACCTGCTGTGAATCCGCCATATCTGTCTGCGTGCCGAAAGAGAAGGGGCGGGGAAAAGATGTTAGTTAGAACGTCATGGGTGGGTGACGTGTGCGGAGCGACGTGTGCGTAGTTTCACGCATGCGTGGTGTATATATAGCAAACACACATGTGACTATACTACGTTCGGTGTGCGGAGAGAGGAGTTCAAGTGACGGACGTGCGAACAAAGGTATGTGATTTTGTGACTTTGATAAATTGTTGCCCTATACTGTCTTGAGAATGTTGGAGGATATATATGGTGAATAAGATTTTAAGGAGGTTAGACTGTGTGCCTCACATTAGTTATATAATTTTTATTTTACTTGCAGACCAAAAATGAATGTCTTTATAAGCGACAAAGAATTCCTTGCGGAATTTATAGACCGGGTAAGGGAGCTGCCCGCTCTGTGGGAAACCAAAAACCCCATCCATAAAAAAAAGGGGTACGAAAAGCAGCACTGGAGAGCCTGCTCCCATTTGTGCAGACCAAGGTGCCCACAGCCACAGCAAAACAGGTGGACACTAAAATTGGGAGCTTGAGAGGCACATACAGGACTGAACGCTCTAAGGTCCTGGCTTCTCAGAGGTCAGGAGCAGCAGCAGATGATGTGTATGTCCCCAATTTGTGGTGCTACAGCAGGATGTCCTTTCTGGATGACCACATTGAGGCAAGGCCATCACTCTCCACTCTTCCCCCCAGACTTCCCTGCAGCCAACCTGAGCCTTCTATGGAGCAAGAGGAGGCAGCCATCCTGGATGAACCTGATTTGGCCATCTGGAGCCAGGTATAGTATTTAAAACAAATGTATTGGGATAAACTTAATGTTTGAAAAATAAGTCAAGATGAAAATCATAAACTATTTTGGGTTCCACAAGTGAAATCAAGATCTCTAGACATTAGTCTGCCCTAAATTGGGTGCTAAATAGTCAATCTGATGTAGTTGAAAAAACATTTAATTGTTTTCTTGATTTACATTCAAATTGCTCCATTCATGATCTGAAAGTTGTATGAAAATAATAAAACAAAAAATTTAACTATGTCCCTTTTTATACACAGGATGAAATCAGCCAGGAGGAGGGTCAGGAAACTGTCAGGCAGGAGGAGGCAGGGCCCAGTGGCAGCCAGGAGGTGGCAGGGCCCAGTGGCAGCCAGGAGGTGGCCGGCCTAAGGAGAACCACAAGATCACAGGTGCCTCCCATCCGCCTTCCAAAAAGAAGCAGGAGGGACAGGACCACCAGTGAGGCAGCAATGGCCCTTATTAGAGAGGCCCATGCCACCCTCCAGGAGCCCACATCCCCTGAAGAGGCCATTGCCGGCCTAGTGGAGGCAAAGTTCAAGGTGATGAGCATGGAGCAACGCCTCCTATGCGAGCCCCTGCTCATCACCTTGCTGAACAAGGGGGTGATGGAGAGAATTACCCCCAATACGGCCATATGTGAGGTGGCACAACTATCCCAACCTCAACCTCCTCCTCCACCTCCACCTTCTTCTTCTGCCCCACCCCCTTCTCCTCCACCTCCTCCTCCACCTTCTTCTTCTGCGCCACCCCCTTCTCCTCCACCTCCTCCTCCACCTTCTTCTTCTGCGCCACCCCCTTCTCCTCCACCTCCTCCTCCTCCTGACAGGAGTACCCCTCCAGTGGCCCAGCCTCCAGCCACACGAAGAAGGAAGGCTGCAGGGAAGGCTTCAGGGAAGGCTGCAGGGAAGGCTGCCAAGAAGACGAGGAAGTGATGGCCTTGCTTCATTGTGGTCGGACAGAAGGCAGCCTGTTGTAGTACCACACACTTGGGAAAAAATATATCACCTGCTGCTGTTCCTGACCTCTGGGAGGCCAGCATCAGATTGTGCTCAGAACTGTTGGCCTTCTCAAGCTCCCAATTTTAGTGTCCACACAGGGTTGATGTGTGCTCTGGGGTCCCTGGGATGCACAAATGGCAGCAGGTTCTCCAGCGCTGCCTTCTCTTTATTTTTAAAAAAACATGAATAAATGTTTTTTGGGTTTAAGTTCATACTTGATTATGTTTATTTTTTCTAAATTTTAATTTAGCTAAGGAGTAAGCAGATACATTTGACAGCAAAAAAAAGGGACAGATAACAACCCCAAAAAAATAATAAAATAAAAATATAAAAAAATATAGGGTGTAAAATTTAGACAAAAAAAAATTAAAATATACAATGGGAGATCACTATCAAAACATTGGCAAATTACAATTAACATCTGTTTGAAAACTAAAAAAAAAAAATAATTCAGAAGATCTTGCACGATATAATACACCTAAATCTACTTAAGAGCAGCATGAAAAAGGTTAAAAATATATAGTCATAACTCTGTGGGAATATCAGCAGCAAAACAAGTTCATTCGTTTGGATTAATGTAACATTCTAAAGAAGATTTCAATGCACAACATTTAAACAATGCCATAATTTACAGCGTGACAAATGTGCTATCTCCATTACGAAGGCTTGATTTAGCAGAAGATGCGCTCCCGACTCATACTTGATTCTGAGCATGCGCGCTTTTGGAAGAGTCGTAAAAGCATACACACGAACCATTTTCTCGTCACAAAACAGGCCGACGAGAAACACGACGAGGAAATCTTGAATCCTGACGAGAAAATAGAGAGCAGGTTCTCTATTTTCTCGTCGATATTCACGGCAGTTTTCTCGTCGTAAAACCATACACACGAACGGTTTTCTCGACAATAAAGCTCTCGCGGCACTTTTCTTGCCGGTTTTGGACGAGAAACTCGGTCGTGTGTACGAGGCTTGACAGTAGACAGAATGGGGACTACCCCAAATAACTAGTTATTTTTTCTGTGGATGTATTTAAGATAAGGGTAATGCTGTTAATTGGATTTTTAATGGATTTGTTGGAGCTCATATGATTGATGGATTAATGAAATTGTTTATTTCTCTGTATGTATGACAATTAAAATAAAGAAATGAACGGAAAAAAAAAAACTTGTGTTGGTGCAAGTCAGGTTTGTAATGGACTATTTCCTTCTTTGCAATGTTTTACTATAGGGTAGTTTCTTATCCCTAACCTCTGATCAATATTGTTTTGCACTAGCAGGTCTGGGCTATGCATTTTCAATTTTTGATAGTTTGTTTGGCTTGTTTATTAATTACAAATATTTAAAGCGGAACTCCAGCTACTATACTTAACCTCTTGGCACCGACAGCAAATATGCGGCCTCTCAACGGGTGGGCCTTGGCGTAGAGCGGCCGCATATTCGTGTATCATATTGCAAACACAGATGTACCAAGAACGCGCGCCCTGAGCTCTCCTGGCACAGTTACAAATGGCTAATGGAAAGCTTTCAGATCATGTGACAGCCAATCATGCGTGTCACATGATCATAAACCCTGCCCTGCCTCCTGGCATCTGGAACCCTTTAGAGGGCCAGGAGGCGCCTAGACCAAGGGGTTAACAGTACACACCTTGAATACAAATAAAGATGTTGTATCACAGCACAGAGTGGTATCTGTGGAGTGATAAAGGAATTACAAAATATTCCACACAGTACACATTCCAAGGAATAAATAAGGTAGGAGTAAGGCGGTAAGAGTTGTTGAATATGATGTTACATTCGCTCGACAAGTTCCGCGTGCAGTCACGCTTCTTCAGGAGCATAGCATGTAGACTAACAAGAAATTTAGGACAAGAAAGACATTAAGAATTTTTGCATTGATAAATGACGT
The DNA here is from genome assembly GCA_029206835.1 of Rana muscosa. NCBI lineage: Eukaryota > Metazoa > Chordata > Amphibia > Anura > Ranidae > Rana > Rana muscosa. The sequence continues at coordinate 61,870,841 of JARGYO010005626.1, read as the reverse complement.
TATAGGTTACGTAACAGACAATTTTTTTTATAAAAGAACGATAGACTACCACAACCTGATGCGCCATAGGTTGTGGTAGACTATCATTCTTTTAAAAAAAAAAATGTAATGTCTTTCTTGTCTTAAATTTCTTGTTAGTCTACATGCTATGCTCCTGAAGAAGCGTGACTGCATGCGGAACTTGTCGAGCGAATGTAACATCATATTCAACAACTCTTACCGCCTTACTCCTACCTCATTTATTCCTTGGAATGTGTACTGTATGGAATATTTTGTAATTCCTTTATCACTCCATTGAGGGCTATGGTTTCTTTATATAATGGCGGTATTGTTGTATCGATCTAATGATGTGGGCTTTTTTAACAAGGTTTGTTTATATCATTATCTATGCTCAATAAATGTATATTTTTTTAACTAATTTTGTAGTACTGTGCCTAAAAAGTCCAAGTCCCAAATATCTTCTATTAAACAGTACACACCTAACTACTCCGGAAGCCCCCCCAGATCTTTTTTTTAAAACAAAACTCCCTTACATCATGGGTCCTTCTTCCTCCACCACAGGAGGGGATGGGCTATCGTGGTGCTAAAGTGATGTTATTTGAGTGAGACTTAGTCCGGGAGTAATGGGAGCCCAGGCTGTGTGATGATGCAGCAGGGGCTCACAGGAGAAATGGGATTGTTTTATACCGCATACACACGACCGTTATTCATGTCTTGCAAAAAAACGTTTTCTCGTCGTGATTCCTTGCATACACACGTTCATGGAAAAAAAAACGCTTGCGCAAAGCGTGGTGACGTACAACACGTACAACGGCACTATAACGGGGAAGTTCCATTCGAATGGCACCACCCTTTGGGCTGCATTTGCTGATGCTCATGTTAGTAAAGTTTAATGAGAGACAATTTGTGCTTTTCAGCCTCTTGCTCTTCAGTCTGTTACAGCGTGACGAATGTGCTATCTCCATTTCGAACGCTAGTTTTACCAGAACGAGCGCTCCCGTCTCATACTTGATTCTGAGCATGCGCGTTTTTTTTTCCCTCGTAAAAGCGTACACACGACCGTTTTTCACGACGTAAAAAAGAACGACATAAAAAACGCCGAGAAAAAATAGAGCAGGTTCTAACTTTTTTTCGGGCAGTTTTCTCGTCGCGAAAAATGCTATGGAGCATGCACACGACCGTTTTTCACGACCAATCAAAAAAATTGCATTTTTCTCATCATGAAAAACGGTCTTGTGTACGCGGCATAAGAAATGGGCAGAATGGCAATGACTGTCATTTGAAGAGGATTGGCAGTACTGGCCCGAGAATGAAGCTGGGAACATTGCTGGAGCTTGGAACTTGTTTTTTTTTTTTAAAACAGGATGATGGGAGGGGGGATCCAAGAAATAAAAATAAATAAATAAAATGAGTTCTGCTTAAAAGAGTCACTGTCCCCTTAACAAACATTTCTGCTTAAAATGCATTTATACTACTTACTTTTACAAACTTCCTTCCATGATCTTTGCTGCAGAGCTGGAGCCACTGCTAAGAATCTTTAATATATGACACCACTGGATGTTCTGTATGTCCATGTCCCCATTGTGTGTGATGTTCGTTCACCCCCCTCCCCCACCATCACTGTTTTATCCCTGTAGGTACAGTGCCTTGCAAAAGTATTCACCCCCATGGCATTTTTCGTATTTTGTTGCCTCACAACTTGGAATTAACATGGATTGTTTGAGGATTTGCATCATTTAATTTACAGAACATGCCCACAACTTTGAAGATGTTTTTTTCTTTATTGTGAAGCAAACAACAAATAGGACAAAATAACAGAAAAAGTCAATGTGCATAACTATTCACCCCCCTAAAGTCAATACTTTGTAGAGCCACCTTTTGCGGCTATCACAGCTCCAAGTTTCTTTGGATAAGTCTCTATGAGCTTGTCACATCTTACCACTGGAATTTTTGCCCATTCCTCCTTGCAAAACTGCTCCAGCTCCTTCAAGTTGGATGGTTTGCACTTTTGAACAGCAATCTTTAAGTCTGACCACAGATTTTCTATTGGATTGTGGTCTGGGCTTTGACTAGGCCATTCAAACACATTTACATGTTTCCCCTTAAACCACTCAAGTGTTGCTTTCGCAGTGTGTTTGGGGTCATTGTCCTGCTGGAAGGTAAACCTCCATCCTAGCCTCAAATCACACACAGAGTGGTACAGATTTTGTTCAAGAATATCCCTGTATTTTGCACCATCTATCTTTCCCTCAACTCTGACCAGTTTCCCAGTCCCGACTGCTGAAAAACATCCCCACAGCATGATGCTGCCACCACCATGTTTCATTGTGGGGATGTGTTCTTTGGGTGATGTGATGTGTTGGGTTTGCGCCAGACATAGTGTTTTCTTTGATGGCCAAAAAGTTCAATTTTAGTCTCATCAGACCAGAGCACCTTCCTCCATACATTTTGGGAGTCTCTCACATGCCTTTTTGCAAACTTATAACGTTCCATTTTGTTTTTTACTGAAAGTAATGGCTTTCTTCTGGCCACTCTACCATAAAGCCCAACTCTATGGAGCGTACGGCTTATTGTCGTCCTATGTACAGATACTCCAGTCTCTGCTGTGGAACTCTGCAGCTTCTCCAGGGTTCCCTTAGGTCTCTGTGCTGCCTCTCTGATTAATGCCCTCCTTGCCCGGTCCGTGAGTATTGGTGTGCGGCTGTCTCTTGGCAGGTTTGCTGTTGTGCCATGTTCTTTCCATTTGGTTATGATAGATTTGATGGTGCTCCTATGGATCATCAAAGATTTGGATATTTTTTTATAACCTAACCCTGACTTGTACTTCTCAACAACATTGTCCCTTACTTGTTTGGAGAGTATCTTGGTCTTCATGGCAGTGTTTGGTTAGTTGTGCCTCTTGCTTAGGTGTTGCTGCCTCTGGGGCCTTTCAAAACGGTGTGTATATGTAATGAAAGATCATGTCACACCTAGATTGCACACAGGTGGACATCATTTCACTAATTATGTGACTTCTGAAGGAAATTGGTTGCACCAGAGCTTTTTATTGGCTTTATAGCAAAGGGGGTGAATACATACGCACATGCCAATTATAATTTTTTTATTTCTGAAAAATAGTTTTATGTACATATTTTTCTAATTTTACTTCACCAACTTAGAGTATTGTGTTCTGATCCATTACATATAATTTAGATTAAAAAAACATTGAACTAAAGGCTGTAATGTAACAAAATAGGTAAAAAGCCAAGGGGGTGAATACTTTTGCAAGGTACTGTATAAAGCACATTTTTCAATACTATCAATTAATTGGCTTTTTTTCATGAATATGTTCTTTTCCTTTATAATTGGATAATTACTGATTTTAATTTAAGTATTTAAGTAAATATATATAAATGCATGGGTTTGTTTTGCACTTCACAAGTATTTGAAATGAGAAAAAATGAAAACATTGGTTGCTTAGCTCATTTACAAAAGTATTCATTTTATAAAAATCTGTGTAATTTAATACATTAATGTAAGATATTCTGGCTCTTACAGAGATAATCTTCACTATTGAAATATATCAAAGGTGTTTTTAAAGGTTAGAAATGTTTGCCATAGTTATTGTTTTGTTCTAACTAGATTTCTTCATTTATTTTTGAAATGTCACAGGCCTACTTAAGTGATGTTTATAGAGTGTGAATTAAACGTAAATATCATAAAAACCCAAATAGATAGGGAGCACTTGGTTCAACTTGATTGCCCTTTTACCATGAGCTGATACTTATCAAATCATACATTATATATTTCATTATATATTCAAAGTGACTATGACAGTGTTTAGTTAAACAGATTTGTTAAATGTGTCCAATGTATTAATGTTTACAACCTACTAAATGCCAAAAATGCAGATTAGAAACAAAAAGGTCAGATAAAGACATGTTGCCTGTGTTACCACATGCATGGTAGCATGGGTTAGTTAGTGAGTTAGCATACATTGGAGTAAGGCAACCCATTCATTTTGAATGGGCTGCCAATGCACCACAATGGACAGTGTTAAAGCACCATCCAGGAACACACAAATGGCTCACATTGCATTGCCGTGCACTGCCAAAGTGTGTAGGGATGGCATTGAAAACAAATGGTACTGCAATGCATTACAGTCAGTTTTTTATGTTATCTAGTGTAGACAAAAAGGACACTTTAGTAAACAATTATAATGGCCACAGTGGCTAGGAAACATCTACATCTTCATATGCATGAAGGAAATGCTGGGCCCCTTGTCACATCCCACTGTTCCAATGCTGCTTCACCTTGACAAGTCTGCTATTACCATGGAAGCCTGCCTAGAGGTGCAGCTGGCAACTTCATTTCTGTGTCCCCTCTGCAGTCCTTGTCTGGCCACTGAAATCTTTCTCACAGACCCTCACACAACCTCCCTCAATCTCTGCCCTATATGGCCCTATGCTTGAATTGCGGGCTATGTAAAGCCAGCAAATCTTGGTCAAATGTTGAATAAACCTAAACTTGAAGACACATCCCACTGAAGTCTATAGCATGGAAGAAAACTTTGTTGCTGAATTTTGTCTTTTTTAGGGTAAATCACTGTAAAAAATGAAAAAAAAAAAAAGTAGAGTAGCTGGGCAGAGTCATGAGAGAAATATTGGGTCTTTTCACACAGCATCAAGGATAAAATGAAAAATACACAAATACCTTAAACAACCTGCTTGGGGATGCCTTAAAGGTGTATGTGACATTAAAAAACAGCACAATTTTCATGGACAGTCTCAGCAATCACGTACACTCTGGCTGCACATATTTCCCTGTGGAATTGTTTTTTTTTCTTTTACAATTAGCTTGGCTTAGATACAGCAGCAACATTCCAATATAATTGATTGTATTTACATTTTTCTATTAGGTAGCCTCAGTGGCCTAATAAAGAGGACAGAGTCCTGAAAACGCACTGCCTCACCAACTTCTCTTCCTGTGGCATGTAACATCACAGACGAGCCTTTCCTGCTGTCCTCAGCACTGCGTTCAGGTATTGACGATTCCCTGTTTCTGACAAACGATGGCTTAGGACTTTGTGGAATGGAATGATGTTCTCATGAGGGATGATTTTTTTTTCTTGTTCAAATATTTTATTAAGAAAAATATAGATGATAGAGACAATGGTCCATGCTACAACTAAGAACAAATAAGTAGCACAAGTGACAAAGTGCATTCACAATACTGGAGTCCAAAAATATTTAAATAAAGTATGGGGCAAGCATTGAGATACAATGCCAACAATCTAGTAAGCATGAACAAATTAAGAGTGCATAGGCTACGCTTAAACATGTTAAAGGGATAAGTCGAAATTGTGAATTATAAGAATGTAGAGGAGCTTACAGTTTATCACTCTAATAAGCGGTGGTAACTTCCATTGGCAGTTGGCTACCAAAAGAGAGGACTGTATGTAAAGGAGTGTAGGGGAAATAAAAGAGGGGAAAATGTGAGAAGAAGAAAGATGGGAAGAGGACAGAGAAATAAACCCCAGGTGCCTTTTGAGGAGACCGAAATTATCATATCTATAAGGATCCAGGAAGATACTGCTGTTCATGAGAGTAAAAGGGACTCATCGAAGTTGGGTGGGAGGTAATGTGTCACCCACGGAGTCCAGAGGGCTTCGTATTTAGCTACTCTGTCAGTACTAACTGCTTCTATTTTTGTATTTATGATGACTTGTGTGACCTTGTTTTTGACCGCAGGGTTACAGAGGGTAGGGGTCTTCCATGTTTTAGCAATAATTTGTTTGGCCACTGTTGCGAGCTGCAGGAGGAGTTTAAATTGAGGTTTAGTCAATTCTGACGGTTTTAAATTTAGAAGTGTAAAGCCCCGTACACACGATCGGTTTGACTGATGAAAACCGTCCGATGGATGGTTTTCATCAGACCAACCGATCGTGTATGGTACCCATCGGTCTTTTTCCCATCGGTTTTAAAAAATAGAACTTGTTTTAAAATTTTCCGATGGATAAAAAACCAATGGTAATTTCCGATCGTCTATGGGCAAGTCCATCGGTTAAAAAACCCACGCATGCTCAGACTGAATTAGGAGACGGGAGCACTCGTTCTGGTGAAACTAGCGTTCCTAATGGAGAGAGCACATTCGTCATTCTGCAAGTTATTGCTTCGTTTAATGCAGCGCATGTTTTGTTGCTTTAGAACGGTGTTTAAAATGTCATCACGAGTTCTGACAAACGTATGTCTTTCTTCTTTCTTGTGATCTTAGGAATAATTAGTTTAATTCTTAAAGGCCGACCTCACAAATTACACCTTTTTTTTTATTTTTGTATTTAAATTTGTTGTGCATTTTTTGGTGTGTCAATTTCTCAGAACAACATTTTTTATTTTATTGTTTCCTCATGGAGGTTGGTGCCCCTTGTTATTAATTACACATTGTATTTATGAAATGTTATTGCTACTCCAAAAAAACAACACATCAGGCATGTATGTTGGCTGAAATCAAATTTCCATTTATTTTGGAAAAAAAGCAAACAAAAAGCGAAGGGCAACTATTCAGAAATTAGCAGAAAATATCAAGTCATTAGATCCCAAATGCAGACCTGACTATGATGAATAATAAAATCAACAACAGCATGAAATCAGGAGCAGCAGCCAAAGACATACATCATCCCAAGCTGTGGTACTCCATCACCCTGCAACTTCTGGATGAGCAGCTCGAGGCCAGAGAATCACCTCCTGCTCTTCCCTGTAGCCTTCCTTCCACGCTTCCCTGCAGCGTTCTCTCCACGGCCCCGTCCACGCACCCTTGCAGGCTGGGCCACTGTGGGTGGTGATGTGGCAGGAGGCGGAGGAGAAGGAGGAGAGGGATTGGCCTGATGTGACAGATGGGTGGCCTCAGTCAGCTGCCCCCTCGCCCCCATGTGTACGGCCATGTATATGAGGTGCTCACAAAGGGCCCGTTGTCCCGCCTCCATTTGGAGCAACTTATCCGCCAGATAGCTGCTAAACCCCTCCGTAGGGTTGAGGGGGGCCCTCATGATGGCAGCAGCCTCCCGAATCATCTTTAGTGACTCCTCCTCCACTTGTGTCATCGTCGTTGTTTTTGCGGTCTGACGTGGAGGGGAGCCACTTGGGAGACGGTGCTGCCACTAGGTCTGGGGACCTGCTGAGTCCCACTTGGCCCTGCCTCCTCCTGCCTGCCACACTCCTGAGCCTCTTCCTCCTGGCTTGCCTCATCCTGTTTATAAAATAAAATTTAAAATTGTATTATTTGGGGAATCTATCACACACGATTTGGATATCAATACTGGTGCATATTTTTTTGGGGGGGGTGGGTGATATCATTTATGGCTAATCCAACCATTTCAACACAATATTACTTAGTGGACAATAATTATCAGCAAAAATACTATACCTGGCTGAAGATGCGAAGATCTGGCTCTTCAAGTTCAGGTGGCTCCTCCTACGCCTCTGCAGGGGTGGAGGGAAGGGTGGAAGGAACGCTGGAGGGAAGGGTGGAAGGAAGGGTTGAGGGAAGGCTGGAAATAGATTCCCTGGCCTCGATCTGGTCATCCAGAAATTGAAGATGTTTGTAGTACCACAGCTTGGGCTTTACTACATCGTCGGCTGCTGCTCCTGATCTCTTTGACTGGCGCACTTCCTTGTATTTATTTTTATAGGAATTACGCAGGTTGTTGATTTTATTATTGATCATAGTGTAGTCTGCATCTGGGATCCATGGCTTCATATCCTCTGCTAATTTGCAAATAGTTGCCCGACGTACATCACTCTTGTGGTACACTGGGTGTTTCAGTTCCCACAGGTTGCGCTGTTCCTTATATTTGTCTATAAAAATCAGCATCACCTGCAGCTCACATAGTTTATGCATCTTTTTGGATCAGCAAGTAAAAAAACAATAAAAAAAAAAACAGATCAGATTTGATTCTCCTCAACTTATCACAATATTGCCCTTTACAATCATGAACCATTATAGGCCACTGCAGGCCCGAGTTCCCTTCTTACCTTAGTTGAGTTTGTTTGTTCACTTCCGGTCGTCCTTACTCCGCGCATCCCTAATAACTTCTTTCCCCTTTTTATACCCTGTGCATGCGTGTAACTCCGCCCTCGTCGCCCGCCCATGACGGACTTTTTCTGCATTTCCCCGCCCCTTAACGATCGGCGCACAGTGTGAGACGGCGACATGTCGCAGACACAGGTGGCTTCTTTAGTAGAAATTACCGACGAGGAAAGCCCGGAGGCGGAAACGTCCCAATCCAGTAAAAAAAGATACAAGGCGACTAATATGTCTTTTGCTGAGATGGCGGAGATGGTGGAAATTCTGCGGAGGAAGGATTACGACGGCAAGCATGGCCCATACGACACCCCTAATCTCCGGAAGTCACAAATTATGGACAAAGTGGCGAAGACTCTCTATAAAAAATATGGGGTCAGGAGATCCAAGGAACAACTCCGTAAAAGGTGGTCTGACCTGAAGCTCAGGGAGCCGGAGCAGTATAGGAAGCTTGTAAAAAGCATAGAAAAAAGTAAGTTTTTTTTACTGTGTTCTTTCACATTGTAATATGTATTCTTCCATGTTTTGCAACATGTGCTTGGCTTGACTGGTTTCACATTTTAAAATGTCAACTTTTATGTTAAGTGGAGAGTCCACTTATTTGGTAAATGTGTGTTAAAAAAAAATGCTGCTCTTCCCCCAAACATGTTTGGCACATATCCACGTAAACTACATGTGGGCATGCCTCATTTTACTTAAACAATGTTTATCTACACATTGTTGGCTAGATGATGTGTTGTAAGGAAAACTAGAATGTGAATGAAAGGCTAAACTGTATTCTGGGTAAAGGAGATGACACTCCAGCAGTTGTGTACTCATTTTTTTTTTCTGGATCAAGATACTATAGTCTGGACCACATGACCAAATTTATAAACGGTGTCACACACAGGTGGTCCAGTGGATACCTCTGTGGTTATCCAAGTGTATTTGTGAGTGTCCTCAAAAATAACATGTTGCTTTGTAGAGTTTGCAAGATCTCATATGTTCATCTTGAAACTCAGGGCCAAATATCAATTGTACCCCACTTCAAAACAATGAGAATCCATTTTCAGGCCTAAAAACTCTGTGTGCTAAAGGATACATTATTTTTGACATTCCCATAGGGGAGAGGAGACTGGGAGGACACCATGCTCAGGAGACGAGGAACCAAACACCACAGAAACTCCCCGAAGATCACAAAGCAGACCAAGATCAGCATGTTCAGGAAGCGGAGGGGGTGGAAGCGGAGGTGGAGGAAGGGGAGGTGGAGGAAGGAGAGGTGGAGCTTATCAGCACAACAGGTCAGTCTCTGTCACCACAACTTCAAGGTAAATACAGATGTAGGCCTGCATAGTTCAAATAATTTTTTTTTTTTTTTTAGGGACTGAATGTGGGGGTGTGTCAGGAAGTCCAAATCCTCCATTCTCGAGTGCCAGCGCCCAAATAATTATTCAGGAAATCATGGAATGCAGTAGCGAAATGGACATTGTGAGAAAGAGAATGAATGTGATTGAGCAAAAATATAAAAACATTATAGATATTTTGGGGAGAATAGTGTGAACCCCCCCTGTTTTTGTGTTTTGTTATGCGTCAGAAATTTGCAATGGGATTTCCACCAGCCCAAATGTGAAGATGCACACAGTGACTCAACATGTGCTATCTGCCGTCACAGGATATCTATGTCCCTGTTTTGGGGGTGCAACCTCTTCCTTCCTACTCAAGTAGGTGAGAGGAAGGGTTTTCACCCCCAAAGCACGTCCATTGATCCCCCATGATGGCAGATAGCACATGTTTACCTTAGCCATGGGATCATGTTGAAGATACCCATTTGAGCCCCAAAAAGAAAGTGTGGTTCTTCACATTTGGGATGGATCAGGGGTAACATCACCCCATCTCATGTTTGTATTTTTCACTGTGTTATTTTGTTCCTCTTTCATAAAAAATGTTTTGGCTTTTGACCCATGCATGTTTCTGCAAAAAAAGCCGCCCAAACAAAAAAAAGGCTTGAATATCGCAAACCACCCAAAAATGTGGTGCAATCAATAAAAACATTCGGGAAGTCTAAAAAAGGTGTGGCTTGTTCTTTCTATGCTCAATAGCAGTTCTGAAGATGCAAAATCAAGGTTTTTACCTGTGAGATTTGAGGCTATTTACTAAGGACAAATACACTCGGCACTACTAGAACCTGGGAGACACATAAACCCAAAATACAAGAATGACAACACAAGTTTGTAGTAAATATAATTTTTATTTTATTTTAAAAAGGTTATAAAATGTCAGATGTGGTCTGGCATTGCGATGGCCCCCCTACCCGTGAAGTACTCTACGTATTTCTGACGTACTTCACGGGCACTTTGGGGGGCCAAGCCAGTACGGGCAGTGTTGAGGCCGGTCAGAATTGTCATTTTGGATGGACCGGCCTCAGGCCCAACTGATGACACATAAGTAGCTGAGAATTTTCTTAAAAAGTTGTGCAATATGCAGTAGCAGTACACAATGTTGTTCAGTTTATATTCCGCCAAATGTATAGCTGTCTGAAACAGGCGGAACCGGCTGGCCATTATCCCGAAGGCATTCTCCACAACTCTCCGGGCTCTGGCCAGCCGGTAATTAAAAACCCTCCTCTCCGGGGTGAGGGTGCGTTTGGGAAACGGCCGCATGAGGTGTGGTCCAAGTCCAAACGCTTCATCCGCGATGAAAACGAACGGTAGCCCTTCCACATTCTCTGCATCTGGAGGCAGTGCAAGACCCCCAGCCTGCAGACGGTGAGCGAACTCCGTCTCAGCGAATACTCCACCATCGGACATCCGGCCGTTCTTCCCCACGTCCACATACAGGAACTCGTACCGTGCCGACACCACCGCCATTAACACAATACTATTAAAACCTTTATAGTTAAAATAGTATGACCCCGAACGGGGTGGCGGCACTATGTGGACGTGCTTCCCATCAATTGCCCCTCCGCAGTAGGGGAAATCCCACCGCTGGGCAAATTGGGAGGCCACAGTCAGCCATTCCTGTGGTGTGCTAGGGAACTGTGGAGTCAAACAAAAAGAAGACATTAGTACGGTTTATGTTTACAGTGCAAGCAGATTACACACAAAAACATTGTTGACCAACATCATTCTGACATTATTATTTAACCACTTGACAACTGGGCACATAACCCCCTTCCTGCCCAGGCGAAATTTCAGGTTTCAGCGCCGTCACGCTTTGAATGACAATTGCGCGGTCGTGCGACGTGGCTCCCAAACAAAATTGACGTCCTTTTTTTCCCACAAATAGAGCTTTCTTTTGGTGGTCTTTGATCATTTCTGCGGTTTTTATTTTTTGCGCTATAAACAAAAATAGAGCGACAATTTTGAAAAAAACACAATATTTTTTAATTTTTGCTATAATTAATATCCCATTTTTTTTTTAAAAAAAACTATTTTTTTCCTCAGTTTAGGCCGATACGTATTCTACATATTTTAGGTAAAAAAAAAAATCGCAATAGGCGTATAGTGATTGGTTTGCACAAAAGTTTTAGCGCCTACAAAATAGGGAATAGAATTATGATTTTTTTTTAATTATTTTTTAATTTATTTTTTTACTAGTAATGGCGTCGATCTGCGATTTTTTTTTTGTGACTGTGACATTACGGCGGACACATCGGACACTTTTGACACATTTTTTGGACCATTCACATTTATACAGCGAACAGTGCTAAAAATATGCACTGATTACTGTATAAATGTGACTGGCAGGGAAGGGGTTAACCACTAGGGGGCGATCAAGGGGTTAATATGTTCCCTGCTAGATGTTCTTACTGTGGGGGGGAGGGGACTGACTGGGGGAGGTGACTGATGGTTGTCCCTATGTACAAGGGACACACCATCCGTCTCCTCTCCCCGACAGGACGTGGATCTCTGTGTTTACACACAGAGATCCACGTCCCTGGCTCTGTGACAGCCGATCGCTCGTACCTGGCGGACATCGCGGCCGCCAGGCACGCGCATCGGCACTCGCCTGACACGGCGGGCACAGTTTTTCCCCGACGCGCGCCCGCGGTGGCGCGCATCGCGGAAGTAAACAAGAGGACGTCCATGGACGTCCTATCAGCAATTGACGACCGCTTTGCGGACGTCTTTTGCTTATAGCCCGGGCGCGAAGTGGTTAAGGGAGTATTTCCTACCAATAAACAAAAGGCCCACTTAGCAGATGCCTCACCCCCGCTGAGTGGACATTCTAAAATAATCTAAGGGGGGGGCTTGAGGTGATTGTGGGGGATACAAAAAAAGGCTCTACCACTCTGCTGAGCTTGATTGAGAACTAAAACAATTTTTACATCTTTGGGGGGGGAGGGAGGGTTGTCAAACTACGAGGGCACTGACCCCAAAAATTTGAAAAGGAAAATAGAAGGCTAGCTGGGTTTGGACCCAGGATAGCATGCTGGAGAGGTTAGTGAAGGGAAATAGGCATGTAGGGCCCAAAAAGGCCTTTACAGGTAAAAATATGCATGGGGAAAATGGGGACATTACCAGGATATTACAAACAGGCAAATTTGGGTTAGGAGGAAAAAAAATAGAACATTATAAAACAATAAAAACATATAATGTGATGTTAAAGGAGCAAAATTACCTTCATATAGTCCGTCTGCAGGACCTGAATAATGGCCGAACACGTCTCAGGGATAATGATCCCGAGAGCCTGGGGGGAGATGCCTGTTGTGAACTTGAGGTCCTGCAAGCTTCTCCCAGTCGCCAGGTATCTCAACATGGCAATAAGCCTCTGCTCGGCAGTGATGGCCTGCGCATCACAGTGTCCTGCCTCGTGATATAGGGGGACAGCAAATCCAACAGACGGTGAAAAACGGGGTCCGTCATCCTGAGATAATTCCTGAAATCATCAGGATTATTCTCATGGATTTCCCGCAGCAGAGGCATATGAGAGAATTGGTCCCGCTGGAGCAACCAATTCTTAGTCCATGAACTCCTCCTCACCCTGTTCACAGACTGAACTCGGGTTACAGTGTTAACCGCAACACCAAGTCCAAAGCCAGCACGAGCTCGAGAACGAGAACGCACTTCAAACATGGTTTTAAACCGGTCGCCTGGTCAGAACGCACTCAAACAGAACGCACCGTGGAACAGCAAGGCCTGAGAAGAACGACCTGAAAAACAGTAAACGAACGGCCAAGAAGGCACTGCAAGGCAGTAACGACCTGACTGCACGCACTGAATCACAAATACGAACCCACAAGCACAAACTGAACACCAGGAAACGATCTGCAAAGCACGGAGACTGAAAAGCGCGAATCGGCTCTCACCAAACTTTTACTAACACGCGGTAACACGAAATCAGCAAAAGCAGCCCATTAGATTTGTTCGGCCCTTTTATAGCGTGTCGTACGTTTTGTACGTGCCGTCGTTTTCTTGGCGTCGGTTTTTTGACTGATGGAGTGTGGCCAAGACTGATGAAAAACAGTTTCATCGGATTACCGATGGTCAAATCCATCGGACGAAAATCCATAGGTTATCCGATCGTGTGTACAGGGCTTTACAGTTAGATCTGGGGAGAGAGGCATATTGAAGAGAGTAGAGAGCATGCTATGAGGGATGATTCTTTATAAGCCTCTTTGATCTGAGAGTCATGTGAGTGGACACTTTTTATATTTATATATTTATTAAAGATTACATACTACTGCACTTAGTTTTCACCTTCTTCTTTCCATTTCTTTTCAGCCTAGAAATTACCTTGATCTTCAGAGGAGCTGTAGCAAGAGCAGTGCTTTTACCCTTCATGATCCTGCAACTGGACAAGCAGCTGAGTTGGTGGAAGATTTGCAGGATTATTATTTACACTATTTTCATCTTGTAAAGATTCTTTGGACTCATGATCATGAGTTATGTGTCTGGTTAATGGTAGTATTTGTGCGTGCTTAGTGGATGCATGTGCATTCTTTTATACACACGCGTTTTGTTTTTTTTTGTTCCGGTCCCTTGCCTTCCTTTTTTTTCCCATATTATGGCTTTTTCTCTAACAATTCTTATAAATGGGATATTTAAGGTTCTCACAGCTCTCCCGAGTCTATAGTGCTGGATCAAGCAGGTTTGTTCTCTTCTCAAGACCTGACAAAGTCTGACCTCATCAACAGTCTTGGGATCTAGGCCTTTCTTTAACAGCAGCTGTTAAAGAATCTTATCAAGATACCTCATATACTCTGACATCTTCTCTCCTTTTTCTGGTGCTTGTAGTCAATCTGATTCATGAGGTCTGAAGCACTTTCAGTTTGTCCAAACACATCTAGCAGATATTAAGGTAATTTTAGGTAGTGTAGTCTTGTTGGCTGACCTGCACAGCTTTAAAGGCATTCCCTCCTAATCGTTCTGTAAACTTATATTTATTTTGGGTTTCAGGGACATCTTATTTATTCAGTGCCTGCACAGCCTGCGCCATTCATTCCCCAAAGTCTTCTTTCCCATCAGACTAAATCCCCAAGAAAGTCCTCAGTCTCCAATATACAAATCCAGTGTAAGAAGGGATACCCTTATGACACTTGTCTATGATATCTCCCAGAGCTATGATACATTAAAGCCCCATCATAGCAATGGCTGTTGGCACAGGCACTTCCTCTGTAGATGCTGTTTAACTCATACCCTTAGGGCTGCTGGTGTATGGTCACAGAAGTATTAGTTAGACATCAATGTCACTTGCAAGCTATGAGCTTGTACCCTGGAAACAGGCCAGAAAGCATTTCCTTTACTGTAAAAATGCATACGTGTGAGGGGTGGCTTGATCTATTTTTATGCCACTACTTTGAAAACTGGTCCCCCATCCATGCATCCCTATGTAGCACCCTTTAGTGTGTGCTAGAAGTCAATGTAGGCAAACCATACTTTGACTCACATTTAAGCTGGTGAGTCTTAATTGGGTCAGGGTTTATTAGAGGTCAGGGCTGGATGACTCATCCCAGCAGCACTCTGATGCCTCCCCCTGTTTCCAGAGTGTTGGAGAATGTTCTGGAAGATAGTGGGTGGAGACCAGGAGGGACTGCTCAATATATTTTGAGGTTCCTGGCCAATCCCCAGGAGTGGGCCTGGCAGGGAGCTTTGGAGCCTTTAAATATTGATGAGTCATGCCAGCATGGGCAGTCGGTAAAAGATGGAGATACAGTGTTGAGTGGAGAAGGAACTCCCCCTTACGGGACTTTAATTGCCCAAATAGTAGTTCACACAAGATATATAAAAGGAATATACAAAGTTTATTGAAATATAAACATTACATTTTAAATCAATAGGTGGCTATTAACATCTTAATTGCATACACATGGTAGAAAACAGAAAGACAAAACCATAGAGGGGTCCAAGAACTACCGTGATAAAGTCACCACGGCAGGTCACACGGACCAAACCCTGGGGATGTAGGCCCAGCCTATTGGTCAATTATACCACCCCTTTCCTTTTTGAGATACAGTGTTGAGGAGGCTGTCAGTGGCCCTCAGGGGTGCCCCCTAGTCTGGGGGGGGTCCTGCCTTGGGCCTGGGCTCAGGTGCTGAAACAATCCTGATAAAACACACAGAAGGAGGTCTTCCTGGGGGCATGGGAGCAATAGAAGACAGAGTGAGTAGTGCAACACTGTTGGGGACTAACAAAAGGGAAGACTGCCACATGTAGCCAGTCTCCCTTGAAGACAGCGGTGTGCTTAAGTCTGCAAACCTTCCCTGAGAGATCTCCTGAGAGTCAGCCTGGTGGGCTGGTAAAGAGTCAGCCGGGTGGCCTGGTGAAGAGCCAGTCGGGTGGACTGGTGTGGGCAGCTGCAGCCAGGTGGGTTGGCAGTGCCTGGAAAGGTGGTGCTGGGATCAGTGGCCACAGAGGAGTTATATGCTGTTTAACTACATTTGAGCTAAACCTAACAGGGTCTGCGAGTTCCTGCCTGTAATGGGCTGCTGCCAAACTAGGAGCCTGGCATATCATCTCAGATTGTTTCAGCTGGAGCAAGCAAGTGTATGTACAGGAGGAAAGTGAAGGAGAAGAAGAATTCAAGTGGGCAACCCATAACTTCCCATCCCTGTCCAAGTTATTAATATACTTACTATTAGGGTCAATCCTCTTCCACACTTTCACAACTGGGGCCAGTCTTCTTCTGCACACTCACCACTGGAGTTGATCCTTTTTTGTATACACTCTACTGGGACTGATCCTCTGCTGTACCATCATCGCAGGGTCCGATCCTCTTCTGTGCATTTTATGCTTGAGCCGATCCTTTTTTTGTACATTGACTGCTGGGCCCATCTTACTCTGTCTACAGGTAATAAACAGCAAATTCTGGGGGGTCTAATGCTTGTGGTAACATTTTCTTTTAGTCCCTATAAATTTCATATACATTTTCAAGGGATAGTTAGTTAAGTGTGTGCTTGTCAATGCCATGTGTGAGAAGGCATTGACCCATTACATAAAATTTCTTAAGCTATTGTCTTACGTACATAAAGCAATAAAATTATCATATTTGTTGATTTTAATGTTGTCTGTAAATACAAGAGATAATGCATAGATCAATGATTTATTTATTATGATTGTCATCATTACATATCTTAACACACTTAACACTCAAGGCTATCACTTAAACAATATTCCTTCATAAAAATACATTTCTTTTGTGTCCTCTGAAATCTTTTCTATTTTTTTTCTCACTGTTTTTTAAAAGGGAAAATAAAAAAGCAAATCAAGGTCACTATACAGTAGACAGGAGGTCAAATTAATTACTGCATTTCTATAAATAGAATGCTGCTGACGCCTCCATAAGCCACAGCAACAATTAATGTTGTTTAACATTTGTAAGAAAGCTATATAAATGGGGGAAGGTTTCCTATGCAATCACCTCTTAATGTACTGCATAGCTTTCATGTGAAAAGCAGAACTGGGGCTGTTTTTGCTGTACTAAAATATTGAGTATTCATTTTCAAAGTATACAATGCAGCATGTTTCAGGAGCCAGTGTCAGAATGCAAGCTTTGTTCTGTGACCTTGTAGTTAATGAATACGGTCTACATAAAACAGGTACAGTGGAAAACATTGATTTGGAACTGTGCTTAATGCACATGCCATGATTATCCTCATAACTACTTTATGCAGTGTTAACATGCTCTGTATCATTGTATACAGGCATTGTCTATAGCTTGCTTTATAACTAGTAAATGCCACTCAAATAACATGCATGTTCCAACATTTTTGCACCAGCTTCAACATTAAATAATTCTCAAATTGGAGGGAGTACACTCAGGGGAACATAGAGAAAAACATCAACAGCTTTAAAGGGGTTGTAAAGGTTTGTTTTTTATTTTCTAAATAGGTTCCTCTAAGCTAGTGCATTGTTGGTTCACTTACCTTTTCCTTTGATTTACCTTCTAAATGTTTTTTTTCTTTGTCTGAATTTCTCACTTCCTGTTTCTTCTCACTAAACTTCAACTTCACACCATCATCCGAGTGGTGTGGAGTCATCCAGAACAGCTTACTGAACAGCTTACCGAGGAGGAACAGGAAGTGAGAAATTCAGACAAAGAAAACAAAGAAAAAAAATATTTGGAAGGGAAATCTAAGGAAAAGGTAAGTGAACCAACAATGCACTAGCTTAAAGGAACCTATTTAGAAAATAAAAAACAAACCTTTACAACCCCTTTAACTCCTAGAGGTACTGGAGCCCATAGAGCAGTTTTGAGTGGGTATGACAATATCGCAGGAAATTAATGTTCAACCATAGAAGTAAGGAAACAAGTCTAGGGGTAAGTTATTCTGAAAAACAATGTTTTTGTCTGATAGAATTATCTTTAGACATGTCCTGCAACACTATAAAAAAATGCATCAAAAATTACTTGCAACCTAGTGCTTCTTTATAGCCTGTGAAGTTTTCCAAAGAACCATGTCTCGGCCATAGAATGTACAAAAGAGGTCACTGAAACTCCTGATCACCCATGAGTAACTTAATATGTCACTACAATGTGTAAAATCTGTGTAGCACTCTCCTAGATAGGTGCTAGTGTGGCTGAATTTTTTTTGTTAGGTAAATGTAGTTGTGCTAACTGTAATCAGTACAGCTGCATGTGATTTGATAGCTCTGCTCAGTGCTTTAGCTGCTGTTAGCTTTGACTGTTTCCTCTGCTTTCCAGAGAACTGGAGAACTCTGGAATATTATTGTGAAGCAATGCAATTTGTGAAGCAATGCAATTAGCAGCATGAATATTTATTAGACATGTGTACACTGAAATATTTCATTTCGGAATTTCGTTTTCGTCCGAAAAATAAATGTATTTAGTTACTCACGAAATTAGTTTTTATTTATTTTGTTTAGTTAAAAATTGCATTCGTCCAAAAATCCGAATGAATTAAGGTCGAATCTGTCAATTGAAGGCTTATGGAGTCTGTTGAATGTTCGACGAAGCAGCTAAACTGTATGACAATCGTACATTTCTGGTCGAATGCTCTGCCCACAAGCTAGTAGAATTCTAATGTTGTATGACTAATAATAATTATATTTAAAGTTCAGGTGTGCACTGCGAATAGAGTGCAGAGTTCAGGTGTGTGCTGAGAATAGAGTGCAGAGTTCAGGTGTGTGCTGCGCATAGAGTGCATAGTTTAGGTGTGCAATGTGAATAGAGTGCAGAGTTCAGGTGTGTGCGCTGTGAATAGAGTGCAGAGTTCAGGTGTACGCTGCAAACAGAGTGCAGATATCAGGTGTGCCCAGCAAATAGAGTCAATAGTTCAGGTGTGTGCTGCGAATAGAGTGCAGAATTCAGGTGTGCACTGCAAGCAGAGTGCAGAGTTTAGGTGTGCACTGTGAATAGAGTGCAGAGTTCAAGCGTATGCTAAAAATATAATGAACTAGGAAGGCTTAAGACTTTGAGCCTGACAGCATGGGTATGTAGTCGCCACTCCTCTTAAAATTATAAAAGTAATTACATAAAAAAATATATATGGTTATGTACATGTTACTGTATTAGGGACAAGGTCCCTTTAAGAAAATTTCAAATGGGATAGGGGCGGGAAACATGGTCACATGACATTTGGGAATTTCCCAGAATGCCATGTGACCCCTGGGAATGTTCTGGAAAGGGTCTTATTATATATATAGGACCCTCTGTAGTAGGGCGGTACCCTGCCAGGATCCAGGTCTAATAAACAGCCAGTTCACTAATGAGTCAGCTGTGTTCTGGGCTTTAAGTATTCACCAGACCAGGGCTCTAGGCTCCCAGTTGGAGACGACTCCACCCTGCAGACAGGAAGTCTGGGCTGGGAGTCAGTAGGGCTTCACCTAGGAGAGAGGGGTAAGAACCAGTGTAGCACGAGGCTACTTGCTGTACGCACGGAAGTGCTGAGCTTCTGGTCTGTGGGAGACAGACCAAGGCCCTAAAGTGTAAGGCTTGAGCTGGAGAGCTGCATTTACAAGCCAGGAGGGCTGAAAATTGTTTACTTTGGTAGCAGGACTGAATAACTGAATACTCCTGCGAGGGAATCTTCTGTTTGTTTTTGGAACTTTCTTTTAAATAAAAGTGGGCAAAACCAGCCCTGAAACGGAGAAAAGCAAGTGGTGATGTCCTAAAGCGCTACACTTGGAGTGAACCCCTGACAGTTGGTGAAGAATTTGGGCACAATCTGAGATCCCTGCAATCAAGTAAGTTCATTTATTTATATGAATTGTGTGTGTTAGTGCTTGTGACTGCAAAATCTGTGTGAACCTGCAAGAGAAAAGCAACATACTTTAAAGAGACAGTGCTCTAATTTTTATTTTGTTGGACTGTGCAAAGTTGGTCTGGGAGGCTGTGAATATGGGGTGGTCAA
This sequence comes from Rana muscosa, assembly GCA_029206835.1. NCBI lineage: Eukaryota > Metazoa > Chordata > Amphibia > Anura > Ranidae > Rana > Rana muscosa. Next base: position 61,850,992 of record JARGYO010005626.1, on the reverse strand, counting down.
AGCTCCTAAAAGAAGCATGGAGTGATCCTGTTGAGAGTCATGGCTGGTGTTTTTCTGGCAGACCCGATCAAACCCACCATTCACATCTTTGGGGTGGTGGGTGTAAACAGACATGTGTCCATGTGCACCAGTCTACCTCCAATCTGATCAGCTAAAAACAAATGGAAGGGGATCAGTTCCCCTCCGTCTGACCGGATCAGATCAGATGGTTGTCTAGTGTAAATGAACAGCTGGTCCATTTACATCCAACTGCCCGTAGAGCAGAGTGCATAAGCAGACCTTTCATCATCTGCCTGCTCAGTGGGGATCAGTAGACAGATCTAGCAAGTGGATTCCACCCTGTATGGAAGGGGCCTAAAGCACATGGTCTCCAACAAAATAGTACACAGTCACTTTAGTAAAAAAAGGTCCACCAAGTTCATGATGACAGCAATCAAACTCACAGTGATTATATCCTCAGGTGAAAGTAGCAGAAGGTAATTGCACTGTACCTGTAATTCTTACTGTTATTAGTGTAGCACTACCACCGTAGGAGCTGCTGGTTAGTTTTGGGTCTGCACTCTGCCTATCAACCCCAGAAGTTTGGCTCAAACCCTCCCTTGGCACAACTGGACAACACAATAATTGTGGAACCCACTGGTATTTGGGAACCACAATGATATCACACAGTAATGATAATACAGTGAAATATTGTTACCTTATGCTGGTTACCTGTCCCAACTGTAACAGACAAGATTCCACAAGTGTAGTTAAACCAAGGATAAAGCGTTTACTTGGTAGAAGAAGATGAAGCAAAGTTAAACAAATGACAGTTGACTTTATACAGGGCCCTGTAAGAGTCAATGGCATGCAATTTAATCACAGGTTTAAACAATATGAGCTGAAGTCAGACCTAAGTAAGTACGCAGTGGAGGGATTTCCCCAATGCAATAATATCAGCACTGGAGTACTTCTCCACCAAGCCTCACCCAGCTCTCAATAATAACAATGACTGTACAAACTGGCATAAACAGTTATATATAGGTAGATGAGTCTATATGCTCTTTGGCTCCCTCTAGCAGGCAACTTCTATATACGTGTCCCACTGCTTTAGTTCAAACAAACAAATGGAGTCCTTCCTTCCGGTTAAGAGCAGTCTTCGCTAGCTTTAGTTGGTGCACATGAATAATTTGTAATCCAACTGGTATGAAGAAAACGAATACTCACAGCACATACAACGTGCTGGCAGCACAAGCGCCAATCCTTTCTAATATGCTGCCACTACGAGATGCAATGTGTCTCTGCACGTGGCGTGTTAACTTCCAAACAGTAATAGTGAGTCTATCAGGTCCACCCTCCTGCGATACAGTTATTTTATATCGTTGGGCAGGTGCCCTCTCACCCAATGAAGCCTCGCCTCTCCGGTATGTTCCGCCGGTAGTGTCTCGGTTCTTGGCCTCTCCGCAACTTGCAGTCCCTGGTCCGTCCCGCAGCCGTCACAAGGTGTGGGTGGATGGGCGACTCTGGTTGCTTTGGAATATAAGTCAGACACGGCAAAAAAGGATCCCTGTCAGGCTAGGCGATCCGCTCTGGTGACTGGAGGCCCAGGCTTCTCGGGCCTAGGCACGATGGCAGTGGCCTCTGCACAGGCTTCCTGCTTGCTTGAAGAGGGCGTCCCAAGAGGCTGGCTGGAAGCTTCCCCTTCCTTTAAATAGCTCCTACCAGAATGCTGTGTGTGGTGCAATGTACCCTGGTAGCACAGCAGCACTGTGGGTATTGTAGTCTATTTGATACCCAAGGAAATGGAGTCTTTATCTCCCTGTACTTCAAGATCCATAATGCAATCTTCCAAGATAATTAACCTGAACAAGTTGAAGCAATACAACAATTGAACACCGGAGGGAGCTGAGTTCCTTCTTAATCCCAAACTGTAGTCTATTAGCTACATGCAAAAGAAGAAAAAGAACACCTTGCTACATTAGATTTGCCCTTGTTTAGTCCCGGCATCATCTGTCGGCTTCTGTCTGCCCATCACCTGTAAGGCTTCAGTATTAGATTTACCAAAATCTAGCCCCAGGATTTTCTGTTTTTTGTCTCGTCTTCTGTCCCCGCCCCCCACCTGTAAGGCTTGAGTATTATTAGATCTGCCTGTGTCTAGTTGCCACATTTTCTCAGCCACTGTCACCGTCTCCCACCTATCAGACCTGAAGAACAAAGTCTAGGGAAGTGATACAGGTTTTGAGCAGGCCGGTGGGCAGGGACAGAAGCTGAGAAGAAGCCAGGACTAGATACAAGCTATCTAATAATACTAAAGCCTTACAGGTGGTGGGTGGGAACAGAGGCAGAGGCAAAAAGCAGAAAATCCCGGGACTAGACTCAGGAAGATGTAAGAATTCTGAAGTCTTGCAATGAGTGGGTGGGTTCAGAAGCCAAAAGCTAGTGCTGTCACTGAGAAAGAAGAGGAACTGAAGCTCCCAACCCACCCCCCGCAACACTGAGTCCTGGGCAAGTTCCCCTTCACCCCCCCTTGTCCCTGTCCTGGCTACAGTTTGTCTCAATAGGAGAGTGGAGAGTGCAGGCTGCAGAGAGGGCACAGGCCTTCAGGAGGTGCTGCTGTTGGACTAGAGTGGCTGTGTACATCCCCTGTCCCCTCCTCTGCTCTCACTAGAATGTAGGGGGGATTCAGTGCAGGAGCTTCCGGGAGAGGAGCACTGTCACTTGTTGACACAGAAGGCTCGCCTCTGTGTTTACAAATGATAGTAGAATGCGGCAAGCATAGGGCCAGCACCGGAGGTAGTTCAGACTGGAAAAAATTACCAAAGGTAATTAAAACAAGACCATGATCAATATTAACCACTTCTTGTCCAGTGACGTACCCGTACGTCGCTGGAATTTCTGTGGTTGTAACTGGATGATGCCTGCAGCCACTTGATTACTATTGCAAGCAGCAGGATGGGACGACCCCTCCCTCCCGTTTCCTTTTTCAGCTTTCTCAGGCTCTCCCTTCCCACTGGTCGGACAGCCAAGCAAAACCAGGATCGGCTTTGATCGACTGTTCATAACAGTAAACCGGACGCAATGACACAACATCACTTCCAGTTTACTCGGAAACCATCAGCGCCAGTTTTTAAAAATGTAAAACATTCAAAAACAATGATCTTGGTGTTTTGAATGCCTTTAAGTGAAGAGGAGGTGTTTGGGGTCTTGTAGACCTGTCACATGCCCATTGCTGTCAAAAGGATGTTTACATTCCTTGTGACAGCAATAAGGCCCCATGTACACGGGACGCTGGTAAATGCGTGTTCAGAGGCAGTTGGACACTTTTTTCAACTGCCTCTGAACACATTCAATGTTATCCTATGTGTCAATGTACACTGTCTCGTTTATTGCCGTTTTTAGGCAGTTGCGTTTAACCTTGTTTTTCTGAAAGCAAAAAATGGGTTCAGACGCCAAAGATTTTCAGTTTTATAAGCGTTTTTAAAGGTGACCTATTTTTTTACATAAAAAATCTCAAAAATGATGGCAAATGATGAAAAACCATTAAAACAATAAAAAAACTGTAATTGCTTGCATTGCATTGTGGACAATCCACAACTTGTGGCAGGTGACGTGGCAAGGTGATGTGACAGGTGACATGGCAAGTGGACAATCCACAACTTTTGGCAGGTAATGTGGCCAGGTGACGTGGCAGGTGACGTGGCAAGTGGACAATCCACAACTTGTGGCAGGTGACGTGGCCAGGTGACGTGGCAGGTGACGTGGCAAGTGGACAATCCACAACTTGTGGCAGGTGACGTGGCCAGGTGTTGTGGCAAGTGGACAATTCACAACTTGTGGCAGGTGACATGGCAAGTGGACAATACACAACTTGTGGAAGGTGACGTGGCCAGGTGACGTGGCAGGTGAAGTGGCAAGTGGACAATCAACAACTTGTGGCAGGTGACGTAGCCAGGTGACGTGGCAAGTGGACAATCCACCACTTGTGGCAGGTGACGTGGCCAGGTGACATAGCCAGGTGACGTGGCAAGTGGACAATTTACAACTTGTGGCAGGTGACGTGGCAAGGTGACGTGGCAAGTGGACAATCCAAAACGTGTGGCAGGTGACGTGGCCAGGTGACATGGCAGGTGACGTGGCAAGTGGACAATCCACAACTTGTGGCAGGTGACATGGCCTGGTGACATGGCCAGGTGACGTGGCAAGTGGACAATCCACAACTTGTGGCAGGTGACGTGGCCAGGTGATGTGGCAGGTGACGTGGCAAGTGGACAACCCACAACTTGTGGCAGGTGATGTGGCCAGGTGGCGTGGCAGGTGACGTGGCAAGTGGACAATCCACAACTTGTGGCCAGGTGATGTGGCAGGTGACGTGGCAAGTGGGTAATCCACAACTTGTGGCAGGTGATGTGGCCAGGTGACGTGGAGAGTGGACAATCCATAACTTGTGGCAGGTGAAGTGGCCAGGTGACGTAGCAGGTGACGTGGCAAGTGAACAATTCACATCTTGTGGCAGGTGACGTAGCCAGGTGACGTGGCAAGTGGACAATCCACAACTTGTGGCAGGTGACGTGGCCAGGTGACGTGGCAGGTGACGTGGCAAGTGGACAATTCACAACTTGTGGCAGGTGACGTGGCAAGTGGACAATACACAACTTGTGGCCGGGTGACATGGCAAGTGGACAATCAAGAACTTGTGGCAGGTGACGTGGCCAGGTGACGTGGCAAGTGGACAATCCACAACTTGTGGCAGGTGACTTTGCAAGTGGACAATCCACAACTTGTGGCAGGTGATGTGGCAAGTGACAGTACACTGCTGCTTTCTCAGCTGCTGCTACTCACTCTGGTCTCACAAAATGGCTGAAATGGTTAATAATACTGAGCTTAGGGAGGGTCCTTATGATGTTTCTTAACTAATAGCTTCTAGATGCAAACGCGGTAAAACTCCGCTAAAATATATATTTTGGGGATATTTATTATAGCAAAAAGTAAATAATATTGGGGCTTTTTTCAAAATTGTCGCTCTATTTTTGTTTATAGAGCAAAAAATTAAAACCGCAGAGGTGATCTAATACCACCAAAATAAAGCTCTATTTGTGGGGAAAAAAGCACGTCAATTTTGTTTGGGAGCCACGTCGTACGACCGCGCAATTGTCAGTTAAACAACGCAGTGCCGAATCGCAAAAAGTGGCCTGGTCATTTGGCAGCCAAATGGTCCAGGGCTGAAGTGGTTACTGGATGGGCCGCCCCTGCTGATATCTGTATTAGCAAAATACCTGAAGTATGATATGACATACTTTACAGTGATACTTAAAGTGATTGTAAAGTCTTGTTTAAAAAAAATAATAAATAACAAACATGTTAAACTTAACCTGCTCTGTGCAGTTGGTTTTGCACAGAGCAACCTGAATTCTCCTCTTCTCGGGTCCCTCTTCGCTGCTTCTGGCCCCTCCCTCCTATTGAGTGTCCCCACAGTCAGCATCTTCCTATGGGGGCACTGGAGCCAAGTCACAGCTCTTTGTGTTCATTCAGACACAGAGCCCTGACCCGGCCCCGTCCCCTCTCTCCCCTGAATGGCTTACTGACTTTGATTGACAGCCGCGGGTGCCAATGGTGCAAATCAGGAGGAGTGTCCCGGATGGCTTAGACAGTTGTGGATATCGCTGGAGAGAAATGGGGCTCAGGTAAGTAATTTGGGGGTGCTGGAGTGGGTCCTACACACAAAAGGTTTTTTATCTTAATGCATAGAATGCAATAAAATAAAAAACCTTCAGCCTTTACAACTCCTTTAATGGTACAATTTTTTTTTGTCATCTTTGTTTTTTTTTTATCTATTAACTAATCAAAAAGTGTCGCCTGTTTTGAGCTACTTTTTTTGTCCTGGTTCTCTGTTGTATAATTGAAAAATAATTTTCAATAAATATTGCCCAAACCAAAAAAAATATAAAAAAAAGATCAGGATCATAATTACAGAATTTGTATAAAATTTGTATAAAACGTAATTAACACAATTCTGTCCTGAGACATGTCTGCAGAGGCAACATAAGTGCTGTACGGGCACAACCAGAAACCTACTCAGAGACACAATCAGTACCATATTGACACAAGAGCAAACATGTCCTTTAAACACAATGAGCACCATACTGACACAAACAGAAAGAGGTTCACAGAGAAACAATCATGACTGCACTGACACAATGAGAAACATGCCCGCACATAAAGGATCAGTATTATACAAACACCCAGAAACATGTACAGTACCCAGGGATAAAATCCGTACTGTATTGACATACCTGAAACATGCCCGGAAAAACATCTTCAATGCTTTGCTGGCACAACCAACCCAATAACTTTGTCACAGAGGATTATTATTTACAATACTGTACCATACTGATACAATCAGAAACATGTCTGCAGTTACATAATCAGTACCATACAGTCACATTATTATTATTATACAGGATTTATATAGCACCAACAGTTTGTGCAGCGCTTTACAAAATGAGGGCAAAGAATACAGTTACAATACAAATCAATACACAAGGAATTAGAGGGCCCTGCTTGTTAGAGCTACAATATAAAAGGGAGGGTCAAGTGATACAAAAGGTAATAACTGTGAAGGATGGGCTGATGGAGAAAATGGAAATACAGTTGTTAGGTGGAGGTGGAGGTGGGATAAGATTCTCTGAATAGAAGGGTTTTCAGGGATCGTCTAAAAATGGACAGAGTAGGAGATAGCAGGACAGATTGGGGTAGGGAATTCCATAAGATGGGAGAGGTTCGGGAAAAGTTCTGGAGGTAAGCATGTGAAGATGTGACAAGAGGGCATGGAAAAACCAGTAATTGTAAGTAAAAGCAAACAAAAAATTTTGTTTAACTAATGTGAGATTGTCTAAAAATGGACAGAGTAGGAGATAGCAGGACAGCTTGGGGTAGGGAATTCCATAAGATGGGAGAGGTTCGGGAAAAGTTCTGGAGGTGAGCATGGGAAGATGTGACAAGAAGGCATGGAAAAACCAGTAATTGTAAGTAAAAGCAAACAAAAAATTTGGTTTAACTAATGTGTGTGTAGGAGCCACTATCAGCATCCAGAGTTGTATACTGCTGTAATTTTTTGACAGAGGAAGAGAAAGATCCATTTTATGGACACTATATGACAATACAGCATTATGAGTGACTGGTGCAAGTACAAGACATCAACAAGCCTGCATAGCTGTAGTAGGTAGAAGTCTGTGAGAGGGCTAATATTAGGACCCATTTAGACTATTCAGGTAATGTTAGTGCTGTTTTTTGGCACATCAATGCATGTTTGTTTGCATAAGCCCATTTATTTTTATGGGACCATTCATGGGCCCTCAGTGTCTTTGGACCAAAAATGCACCTGACATATTTGTTCCCAATCCAACGTAAAATAATGCATGTGTTTTTTAATGCATGTGTTACAGTTCAGTGTGCACTGAAGGTCAATTGCGTTTGTTTCCAGCATATATGCGTAATGGGGTACCATGTTAATGTATACTGCAATCCATGCATCAAAGTATCTGTTGTATGTGTTAAGGCCCATACACACGGTCTGACTTTTTGCCAACAAACTTCAAAATGAGCACGTTTTTCAAAACATCCGACCGTGTGTACGCTTCATCGGACAAACTTTTTCATTTTTCATCGGACAAAAGTTTGCTCTTTTCGGCAACAAAAGTCCGATGGTGCAAAGTCCTATCGTGTGTACAGAAATCCATCGGACTTTTGTCCGAGGTACAAATACGCATGCCCAGAACCAATGTTAAAATCAACCAACAATAGCAGAAGTTGACCAAAGGGCAGAAAAGAGCAGAAAAACCACGTGATGTTTGGAAAGTTTTGGGAAAGTTTGCAAAAAAGTCAGAGCGTGTGTATGCTATGGGTGTGCCTGGCCAACTCCCTTCAGACAAAAATCCACGGAAAAGTTTGTTTGAAGTCTGACCGTGTGTACGAGGCTTTACAGTGTGCTGTGGATCATTTGCTTTTGTTCTGAGCATATATGCACCCTGAGACCTGGTTCACACTGGGGCGGCACGACTTGTCCAGCGACTCTGCCGGGCGATCTCCACACGACTTCAGAGGTGACTTGCAAAATGACTTCTGTATTGAAGTCAATGCAAGTCGCCCTGAAGTCATCCCAAAGTAGTACAGGAACCTTTTTCTAAGTCGGAGCGACTTGAGTCGCTCCTATTAGAACGGTTCCATTGTACAGAGTGGAGCGCGACTTGTCAGGCGGCTAGCTCGCCTGACGAGTCACCCCTGTGTGAACCGGCTCTCAGGAATATGTTATGCAAAACATGCACAAAACAATCAGTGAGCAATCTATTCTGCCTATGTGGTATTTGCATGTGTTTTGATTTGTTTTTTATTTTTCTAGCCCAGAAGTTACAACTCCAAATAAAGGTCCAGAGGTTCACAAAATAAAATAAATAAATTATTAAAAATAATAAAGCTTGAAATATAAACTAGAATTACATGTCTTGTTATTATTATAGACCTCAGCCAAATGACCTTGGCCCAGCAGATAAAGGCTCAACACCAGCAGCACAGTTTGAATTATTGTCTCTTTTTTGGCACTACATGCTGGGTACAGGAAGGAGAACTTGCAGCAGGAAAGTCTGGAGAGCTCCCACCATAATTGCGTGTGAAGACAAGGTTGGAGAAATTTACAGGTACTCAGTTTTAAAAGCCTATAAACAACAGCAGGGGTACAGCATTGTGATCTCATACCTAGTGCCGGGACAAGGTCATCCAGTGCCCAGGGCGAACATGGCAAACTGCACCCCCCCAGGATGGGGCTAATAGCGGTGTAAGGTTTGTAATGCATGTAATGTTTGAGACATTCGCTGAAATAGTACTAACATACCTTCCAACTTTTGAAGTTGAGAATGAGGGACATTTCAGGGAGAAAGCGACCCGTGGCATGCATAGTGCACCAGTTAAATTATGATGGCAAGAAAGAGGCAACCTGGCACGTCCTGAGTTCCTTAAACACTACACCCTTTAGCAACACAGGGGAGGCCTGGGGATGTATACATGCAGCGGCTGTGATGCTTTGCTTCTCAGCTAATGTACCTTAGCTCTTCTGTAGTAGCTACTGTGTCTATGCAAGCAAACCATTCCTGAAGAGTTGGTGGTTGGGAACATTTTCAGTGCCTCAAAATTATTTTTTTTGAAGAATCAGTAGGTGGAGTGTGAGTGAGTGTGTGGCTTGTGTAGAACTATGAGAGAATGCACCTATGTCCAAAATGGTTGGGGTATGGTTGGGGTATGACCACCAACTGTTCAGAATTGTACCACAAGTCTGACGGTTACTCCAACAAGTTTTAGGTATGTTCTGAGAAAGATAGTGAAGTGTTGTTGGCGTACAGTACCATTTATAGCATATCTTTTTTCTGAACATTGAAATTGAGTGATCCTTTGAGCATGAGCATATCCATGTATTTCTATTCCTCTGTGGAACAAGTTTGGTTGAAATTATTTTCCAAAGATTGTGTAGTCCCTGAGGGGATAAAAAGTGGGAGTGGCAAAGAAAACTGAATTTTTTCTTATCCAAGGTAAGAGAATAATTGGGATTTTGGAAGATAATTGTTCAACACTTACCCAGTCTTTATGAGATTTGTGTACATTCCAATCTATCACCCTTTTTAAGATGTATAGTACCCTCTAGAGTGTGCTAGAAGTAGAGTAGGAAAATATATTTTAGCTCAGGGCTAAGCCTAAGCTATGGGATCTGGGTCAGGGTTTACTAAAGTTTGGGCTGAGTGAATCATCCTGGCAGCTCTCTGGTGCCGCTCCCTGGTCTAGAAGGTTGGAGAATATTCTTGAATTAGTGGGTGGAGTTTAGGAGGAGCTGGCTTTAATATTTATTAAGCCTCAACAAGTCCTCAGAGGTAGGCTGGCAGGGGGCTAAGACCACTGTATAAATAGACATGGGCCATGTCAGCAGGGCAGGCGGGTGGAAAATTCAGTGTTAAAGGAGTTGTAAAGGTTTACATTTTTAAAAAAAATAACGTACTTACCTCCACTGTGCAGTTCGTTTTGCACAGAGTGGCCTGATCCTCGTCTTCCGGGGTCCCTCGGTGGCTGTCTCGGCTCCTCCCCGCAAGAGCTAACCCCCCTCTGGGAAGCGCTCTTCCAAGGGGGTTAGCTTGCGGCTGGGCTCCTGTGTGATACAGTCGGCGGCCATAGCCGGCACTCAGCCCCGGCACGCCACGTCATTGATTTGATTGACAGCAGCGGGAGCCAATGGCTCCGCTGATAGCAATCATCCAATGAAGAGCTGGGGGAAAGCAACACGGGATTGCGCCCACAGAGATTCAGGGCTCAGGTAAGTAAAACGGGGACTCAGGGGGCCCAGAGACAGCAAGGTGTTTTTTCCCCTTAATGCATAGGATGCATTAAGGGGAAAAACACAAAGCTTTACAACCCCTTTAAGGTGGCTGTCGGTGGCCCCCAGGGGTGCCCCTTGGTCTGGGGGGTGTCCTGCCTTGGGCCAGGGCTCGGGTGCTGGAAGGATTCTGCCTAAAACACACAGGAGGAGGCTTTCCTGGAGAAAAGGGAGCATAAGAGAGGACAGAGTTGGTAGTCAACACAGTTGGGGACTAACAAAGTGGGGGACTGCCACATGTGGCCAGTCTCCCTGAAAACAGCAGTGTTCTTAAGCCTTCATCCCTCCCTGAGAGATCTCCTGAGAGTGAAGAGTCAGCCAGATGGGCTGGTGAAGAGTCATTCGGGTGGACTGGTGTGAAGATTTAGCCTAGATGGCTAGTGAAAGGGGCAGCTGCAGCCAGGTGGGTTGACAGTACCTGAAGAGGTGGTGCTGGGATCAGTAGAAAGAATTACAAGCTGTGTTGCTGCACTGTGCTACATAAAAAAGGGCTGCGAGTTCCTGCCTATAATGGGCCATTGCTAATCTGACTGGGAGTATGTCATATAAATCAAAGTGATTCAGCTGGAGTAAGCTGTGCAGGAAAGTGAAGGAGACTGTATATAGACTGTATATAGGAAGATGTCCCTGAAGTTTTGCTGAATGTTTTGCTGAAGTCAGGTGGGCATCCCATAGCCTCCCATCCCTATCCAAGTTATTAACCTTCAATAAATAACAAAAACAAAGTCACAGATTGTTTTCTGACTCTGAGTGCTTGTGACAATTCTGTGTGCCTGGCTGTGTAGGAGTAGGGGATACAAGTTCATCAGCAGTCACTACGGGGGTGTGCTACAGATGGCATGCCCAGCAATATTTCCAGACATCAGGAAGTCCGATGCCCCTATTAAGTTTAGGTGCTGTGAACATACTCAAACTGACACTTGCTGGTCTGTTATTTCATAGAAAAAACAATTCATATGGGTACAGTGTTGCATGATCGTGCAATTGTCATTCAAAGTATGACAGCGCTGAAAGCTGAAAATTGGCCTGGGCAGGAAGGGGGTAAAAGTGCTCAGTAGGCAAATGGTTAACCAGCTTGATCTTATTTTGGCTGTATGTATTTTGAAAAGGACAGTTTTACACTTACCGGTCAAATCCTTTTTTTTTTAAAGTAGATATTTCCTTTAGGTCAATTCAACATTCTGCATAGAGAACAGACTAAATGAATCATTTAAGTCTGTAAGAAGGAAGCCGCAACACAAAGTCTTGATTGTAATGATGTTAAAGTAACAATTCTCTGAAGTATCTTTAGTCCTATAGTTTTCAGTTCTTTACATCTCATGGCCATTTCACAATTTCCAATAAGAGAGCAGAAAGAGATGTCACAAACAGAGGTCAAGTGTATTGGACCAACAGTCAAATCCTTTGAGCAGTAAAAGGGTCAGCTGAGATATTCTGCTGCTAAGTGTTGTCTCACCTCTCAGCATTGAACAGGTTACATATAATCTATGGCTGGATGGAGCACTGCAAATTATTGCTTAAAATGTACAGTCACACTTGGCAACACATATTGGAATTCCAGTAAACTTCCAGCTATTTATTTGCTCTTTTTAACAGTTGTTTATCAGTTTGACTTGAAGCTGTAATGCACACAAAAGGCACACTATAGTAAATGTAGAAGAAACCATTGGATTTTACTTTGCAGCTGTATGTTTTATGTTTTATGTGTATAAATTGGCTGTTCATTATTATCCTTAATATTACTAGAGAGCATATGCTGCAAAATATTATTTTCATTTTGGGTACTCATATAAGTACTTTATAGTATATAAGTATATAAGTATTTTTAGTATTTTAAGCTCTCATTTGTTTTTGAAAATGAAGAAAGAAAAATTTATTTTTTTCAATTTTCAAAACTTTGTGACAAAAAGCGAGATCTGCAAAATACTCACCATACCTCTCAGCAAATAGCTTGGGGTGTCTACTTTCCAAAATGGGGTCATTTGGGGGGGGGGGGTTGTGCCATCTGGGCATTCCATGGCCTCCGAAACTGTGATAGGCAGTGAGGAGAGAAATCAAAAATTTACACCCTTAGAAAGCCTGAAGGCGGTGCTTGGGTTTTGGGGTCCCGTACGCGGCTAGGCTCCCAAAAAGTCTCACACATGTGGTATCCCCGTACTCAGGAGAAGCAACAGAATGTATTTTGGGGTGTAATTCCACATATGCCCATGGCATGTTTGAGCAATATATCATTTAGTGACAACTTTGTGCAAAAAAAAAAATAAATTATTTTTTCCGCAACATGTGTCAACATATAAAATAATCCATGGACTCGACATGCCTCTAAACAAATAGCTTGGGGTGTCTACTTTCCAAAATGGGGTAATTTGGGGGGGGGGGTTTGAACTGTCCTGGCATTTTATGTACAACATCATCCACTTTTCTAACCACTTGAAGACAAATCCCTTTCTGACACTTTTTGTTTACATGAAAACATTTTTTTATTTGCAAGAAAATTACGTTGAACCCCCAAACATTATATATTTTTTTAAAGCAAAGGCCCTACAGATTAAAATGGTGGGTGGTGCATTTTTTTTTACCACACAGTATTTGCGCAGAGATTTTTCAAACGCATTTTTTGGGGAAAAAATACACTTTTTTTTATTTTAATGCACTAAAACATACTATATTGCCCAAATGTTTGATGAAATAAAAAAGATGATCTTAGGCTGAGTACATGGATACCAAACACGACATGCTTTAAAATTTTGCACAAATGCGCAGTGGCGACAAACTACATACATTTTTAAAAGCCTTTAAAAGCCTTTACAGGTTACCACATTAGATTTACAGAGGAGGTCTACTGCTAAAATTACTGCCCTCAATCTGACCTTCATGGTGATACCTCACATGCATGGTGCAATTGCTGTTTACATATGACGCCAGACCGATGCTTGTGTTCGCCTTTGCGCAAGAGCAGGGCTCTTTTTTTTATTATTTATTTTGCTTTTTTTTTTTTTTTAACTGTTCCTTCCATTTTTTTTTTTTTTTTTTTTTTTTTTTATAATTTTTATTGTTATCTCAGGGAATGTAAATATCCCCTGTGATAGCAATAGGTAGTGACAGGTACTCTTAAAAAAAAAAAAAAACAACTGGGGTCTATTAGACCCTAGATGAGGACTCTGCCCTCAAAGCATCTGACCACACCAAGATCGGTGTGATAAAATGCTTTCCCAATTTCCCAATGGCGCTTTTTATATCCGGGGGGGGACATTCCCTCCCACTGCTTGTAAAATCAGTCCAGAGGCTAATTAGCCGCAAGGATTGCTTTTACATGAAAGGCAGCCGCTGGCTGAAAAGAATGATACCAAGATGATACCTAAACCCGCAGGCATCATTCTGGTATAAACATTCAAAGTCCAGCAACATACCAGTACGTTGCTGGTCCTTGTTGGACATGTATTGTAATCTTTTTTTTCATGCAGCCTGTTGGCTGAATGAAAAAAAGAGATTGATCGGTGGGTATGCCCACCATTAGAATACCTCCCTTCATTCACCCACTTCTAGTGATGGGCATACATGCACCATTTATATATGCCGAAGCATGGGGGCATCCTCCCGCAAAAGTTATGCCGCGTACACACGGTCAGACTTTTCCACGGGCAAGCCTCCGTCGGAATTTTGACCGTGTGTACGCGGCATTAGGAGCAAAATCACTCCTCCGCCCCTGCTGCCCCCATGCTTCGGCATATATGCTCTTTTTTTTAACTGTGGTGGTGAAATCACCTCCTACAGCACTGGAGTCGCAGGGATCAGGCCAGACTCTGCAAACGCTGCAGTTATGTGTGTTGTGTTTTGTAAGAGACAGTGATCGATCGATACTGCACTTGGGTGGCCTGGGCTGGACGGAAGGGCAAAACGCAGGTGCTAGCAGGGATCTGGGCTGATCCCGCTAACACTGCGTTTTTGGGAACCCTAAACTGCTGGGGACACTAGTATAGATCTGATCAGATCAGATATTGATCTGTTCAGATACTATACCACTAAGGGAGGTGTATGCTTCACGCGTGGGTGTTAGCGCTACTGGCACTAACCTGACGCTGCCTGGGGTGTGACGCAGACCCTCTCTGATGCTAAAACCTAATTGATATCACCTGCCGGGCGATCAGGGGGTTAAGCCTTTATTGGGTTATATACGGCGGGTGCCCTGATGCTATAAAAAGCAAACTAACTAACCAGCGCCACCCGTAACACTTATACGGTGATCACTTGTGAAAGGGTTAACTAGGGGCAATCAGGGGGTTAAAACCATTATTAGGTAATATATGGGGGTACCTGACGCTATATAAAAACCTGACGAGGAACCTAAATAACTAACTGGCTAACCAGTGTCACCAGTGACACTTATACGGTGATCACTGGTGAAAGGGTTACCTGGGGGGCAATCAGGGGGTTAAAACCTTTATTAGGTTGTATATGGGGGTACCTGATGCTATAAAAACCTTGCGGCGAACCTAAAAAAAAACTGGCTACCTAGCGGCACCAGCATAACTAATACAGCGATCAGAAAAACGATCGCTTAGTGACACTGGTGATAGGGGGTGAAAGGGTTACCTGGGGGGCGATCAAGGGGTTAAACCTTTATTAGGTTATATATGGGGGTACCTGACGCTATAAAAACCTGCGGCGAACCTAAAAAAACCAGCATAACTAATACAGATTTCCATAAGTTGCCTACCTGCAAACCACCACAACCACCAAGCCTGAGTGGTTCGAAGAGGCCCTTGTCCTAATGAACACTGGGATAAAGTGAAAGTACCGCCCCAGCCTTATATGGTTCATGAGGTGGGGTGAGCACGCTTGTCCCTCTCTTATCCTGGCCAGGCAGTCTGCATGCTCAGATAAGGGTCTAGTATTGTTTTATTTGTGTTGGGGGAGGGGGGTTAAGCATTTTTTGCATGGGGTTCTCTCCTAAAATTCATACTAGACCCTAAGGGGCTGATTTACTAAAACTGGAGGGTACACAATCTGGTGTAGCGCTGCAGAGAAACCAATTAGCTTCCAGTGTTATTTGTCAAACCTTACTTGAACAAGCTGAAGTTAAAAAGCTGATTGGCTACGACGCACAGCTGCATGGCACTCTCCAGTTTTAGTAAATCACCCGTAAGAACTGGTATGGAATTTTGAGCAGACCCCATGCTGATTTTCTACTGTCCACTCATCCTGTGGTTGTCATTTTCTGCTGCAACTTTCCTGCTTGCTATTCCAGTCTCCTGTCCTTCATCCCCTTGGGGGAAGTTACATATCGCTGACTGGTTCAGAGATGTATTAAAATTGCTGGTCCCCACCAAACATAATTTTTTTTGTTTTGTTTCATGTTCCCCAGGGCAGTGTCCAGTCCCTCATGCAATTTGTTTGACAATCCCTTCCCTATTTCCCTAGAAGACTATTACTGTTTTTTAACTTTCATCTCCCATTGACTTCAATGTGGTTCAAACTTGGCACCCAAACTTAAAGTAAAGTTCGCTGAATCCACCTTTCACAGAACCCAGGTACATTTGCTTCTTCCTTAAGCCGCGTACACACGATCGGTTTTACCCATGAAAACAGTCCGATGGATTTTTTTCATCAGACAAACTGATCGTGTATGGGCCCCATCGGTCTTTTTTCCATCGGTGTCCAAAAATAGAACATGTTTTACATTTTTCCAATGGATAAAAAACCGATAGCAAAGTAATATCGTCTGTGGGGAACTCCATCGGATAAAAAACCCACGCATGCTCAGAATCAAGTTGACGCATGCTCAGAAGCATTGAACTTAATTTTTCTCGGCTCATCGGAGTGTTTTACGTCACCGCGTTTGAAACGGTCGGTTTTTGTACTGATGGTGTGTGGGCAAGACTGATGGAAGACAGTTTCATCGGATTTCCGATGGAAAAAACCATCGGATTAGAATCCATAGGATATCCGATCGTGTGTACAGGGCTTTACTCTTCATCAGGGCTTGGTACTGTTGAATAAAGCAAGTACTGGACTAATAAATGTGGTGGGTTCCCGGGGGGGTTAATAATATGATTGATCCAGATCAAACAAAAGTTTAGCAAACTGCCTTCTGTCTGTGGAAATCCATTGCTCAGGTCTTTGTGACATCATCTCTCGGTGCTCTAAGCCTCAACTTCTAGTGGTACAGGTAGAGGGAGGCTGATGGGCACTCTTTATGATGTAGGTGTGCCCTGCAGAGACAAGAGGGCCTTGGGAAATCCAAATACCCAGCATACAGCATACATCAGTATACTGGATACAAAATTGTTGTGCAACCTTCCTATCAGACAATCCCACAGCATCTGCTATAAAATAAATTAAACGAGGTGTCATCCCTATCCCTACTATAACTCTGAAAGCTGCCTTGAAAGATTTTAAACAAATCCCTTCCTTCAAAGTGTGACGTGTAAAACATGTTTTCTATTATATTATTGTTTTCATTCTTTGTTTTCATAATCTATGAATATTCTTATTGGATTGCTTTTTTTATTTTATTTTTATTTCTAAGTCTACATATCGACTACAATTTTGCAATCTTCTTTACTGAATGAGTGATTTGTTAAATTACATATCAGCTTGTCTATTACATAGAAGTATCACTGCCGAACTTTTGCTCTTATTTATTTTAAAAACCTAATAGAAAATGTTTCAATAAATAACTGACATTGAATTTTCTATTTAAAACACTGCAAGATGACATGGTTGTGTAAAGATTTTCTCAAAGCCTGAAACTAAGTGCCTTGCTAACAGAAACTCCCTTGGTTGATTCAAAACCCAGTTTATATTCCCACTGATGTTTAACAAGCTGCGTATACGGTCTTAGATTATAGACAGGAAAAAATCAATAGCGTTCTGTCTCAAAGGCACCGATATAGATTATGAATCACAGCTAGGAAGTAGTGACTGATCTTAGCTGCCAACAGCGCCTAAGTAAAGATATTTGCTACCTGATATTGCTTTTCATACCCGAATCTGAACTCATTGAATTTGATACATTTAAATGAGCCATGGAAATCTGAAACATAAATAAGGGCAGAAATCACAGCAAGTTATTATTGAAAAAGTAAATAATTTAATGCAGAAATCGACTATTTATGGGCAGCCAGCTCGTCTTTGGATTGTCCAATGTAAACACCGCAAGGAAAAAGGCTAATTCTCTGATGAATTAAAGGATTTTTGGCTTTCCCTGATTCCTCCTATTGATTTATTTAAGGATACTGCAGGCAGTGATGTTGGCTCTGGCAGGCTTTTTAACATACACTGATAATATCTTGCTTTTTAATATAGATGCATCTAGGCTTTGCCAGTTAAGCTGAGCCTGCCTTGATTACATGAAAAGGGACTGTTACAGGTTATGAGAGAGAATGAGACAGACTGAGATAGCTATTCAAAAAGTAGACAAAAGCCCCGTACACACGATCGGTTTGACTGATGAAAACCGTCCGATGGATGGTTTTCATCAGACCAACCGATCATGTATGGTACCCATCGGTCTTTTTTCCATCGGTTTTAAAATATAGAACTTGTTTTAAAATTTTCCGATGGATCAAAAACCGATGGTAATTTCCGATCGTCTATGGGCAAGTCCATCGGATCAAAAACCCACGCATGCTCAGAATCAAGTCGACGCATGCTCAGAAGCATTAAACTTCATTTTTCTCGGCTCATCGGAGTGTTTTACGTCACCGCGTTTGGAACGGTCTGTTTTTTGACTGATGGTGTGTGGCCAAGACTGATGAAAAACAGTTTCATCGGATTTCCGATGGTCAAATCCATCGGATGAAAATCCATAGGTTATCCGATCGTGTGTACGGGGCTTAAGAATACAAAAACCTGGCTTCATCTTAGAAAATTGTCTCTTTTTACTCTACTGGCCAGGCATGCACAATCAAACATGTGATAATTGCTTGTCCAAAATAAAGGGTCTGTCCACCAAAAATAGGTATTTTAGATAGAGGTGGAGTGTGACGTCTTATACATCCTAATTACAGAAACATAAAGATCTGCCTGCCATTAATCCAGACATCTTGCTACCTGGATGTTTTTGGAGTGGCACAGTAGCAAGCCATAAACAGCTGAGTATGACAACACATAGCTTACGGCACAGAACCAGGAGTGAGAGGTTGCTGCAAAAGAGTGTAACAGTACTGATGACACAGGGGTTGATTTACTAAAAGCAAATAGGCTGTGCAGTTTGCAAGTGCAGTTGCACTCTGCAAGTACAGTTGCTCCAGAAGGAAAGCTTTGCTGACTTCCATTATCCAATCATTTGCAAACAAAAATGCTGTTTTTTTTTATTATTACAGATGATTGGGTATTCTTTGCAATGTGAAGCTTCACCTCATTTACAAAGTGCTGGAACAACACTTTCAGAGTTCAACTGCAATTGCAAAATGCACTGTCTATTTGCCTTTAGTAAATTAACCCCATACTCTGAAGGAAAAAGCTATGGGAGAAGGAGCAACAAATGAGGAGTGAAACAAGCACACAATGGGGTTTATTTACTAAAGCTGGAGAATGCAAAATCAGGCTAACTTCTGCATAGAAACCAATCAGCTTCCAGGTTTTATTGCCATGGCTTAATTGAACAAGCTGAGGTTAGAAGCTGATTGGCTACCATGCACAACTGCACCAGATTCTGAGTGCTCCAGTTTTAGTAAATCTACCCCAATAACTCTTACAGGCGACTCAAGGCAGGTTGCAGTATACAGCCTGCAGCACAGAAGCTAGATGGGAAGCAGTAGAGAAGTCAAACAGTTAGGAAAACAGAACAAGGCATTGGGATGAAGAAGGAGCTAGAATAAAGCAGTGGAACAGTGCACATAGCCTTTAGCACTAGGCAGGTCTGGTACAAGGGGTGGCATGATACAAGACTGACAGGAGTAGTGACAAAGCAGTGATCTTGACAAGTGAGTGACTACTAGGCATAGAATCCCCTAAGCTGAACGGGGGGACGCAGTTTGGCATCTTTGCCCTGGGCATGGGATGACCTTGGTCCATGGTGACGCCTCCCACTACAGAAGGTCATTGACAACCTCAGCTGTTAATGTTTCCTGATAAGACTGTGTAGAGGGGAGTGAGTCTATACCCGCTTGCCGACTGCCTAACATTTACGTTGGCAGAATGGCACGGGCAGGCAAAGCAACGTACAGGTAGGTTGCTTTGAATCTGCCGCCTAGCGGGCGCGCCCGCCGCTGGCTCCGTGACCTTGCCCGCGGGACCCACAGACTCGATGTCCACCGGTATCCCGCGATCGAGTCACGGAGAGGCAGAACGGGGGGATGCCTTTGTAAACAAGGCATTTTCCTGTTCTGCCTAGTAACAGGACACTGATGTACTGCTCCCTGTAATCGGGAGCAGTGATCAGGGTCGTGTCACTAATAGCCCAGCCCCTCACAGTTAGAATCACTCCCTAAGACACACTTAACCGCTTCCTCGCCCCCTACTGGTTAACCCCTTCACTGCCAGTGTCATTTACACAGTAATCAGTGCATTTTTTTAGCACTGATCACTGTATAAGTGACAATGGTCCCAAAATAGCGTCAAAAGTGTCCAATGTGTCTGCCGCAATATCGCAGTCACAATAAAAATCGCTGATCGTCGCCATTACTAGTAAAAAAAATTATAATAATAAAAATGCCTTAAAACTATCCCCTATTTTGTAGACGCTATAACTTTTGTGCAAACTAGGGCTGTTACTGATTAAAATTTTCGTGTTCGATTAATCAATTTTTTTTAAATCGATTAATCGACTAATTTTGATTAATTATAGCGCACATACAGATCCAACTACTTTTAGCTGATCTCCTTGCAGGCTCTTTCCCAGTGCAGCTACCAAACACTGGAAAAATGGATAGCAGGATACAAAAAACACACAAAGGCAGCGCTCGATGGGAATAGCATTAAAACTTTTATAGTCTTCAAGTAGGTAACAAAATAAATATTGCACTGGAGATAAAAACGATATAGCTACATAAACTGTAAAAATGGTGCGAGTAATACCAAACAGTGGCAAAAGCAGTCATAAAAACATGTAGCTAAGTATGATACTGGTATAAAAATGTGTACAACGATACCAATGCTGAATCCAGATGAGGAGGGGTTAACATCAGTCCATTGGCATGTAGATGTCCCGTGAAGGGAACTATCACAACTCCCAGTGGATGGCTGTAGAATCCCAGGTTCATAGAGGGAAGTGATAGAGGGAAGTGTAACAGCCCTTGCGTGTGGCAGATAGTAAGGTCCCGCCGGCATGCAGATATGAAGGCACAGCAAAAGGAGCCCTTCAGATGGACATGGCAAGCCCCGCCGGTGTCTGTGACGTCACCAGATTTCCGACGGAACTCCCTGAAGACCCGGAAGCCGGCGGAGAGGTGAGTACCGATCAAAAGAATTTTGATCGATCAAAAACATTAATCGATTAATCGAGGAATTAATAGTTAATTTCCACAGCCCTAGTGCAAACCAATAAATATATGCTTATTGTGGTTTTTCTTTACCAAAAATATGTAGAAGAATACATATCGGCCTAAACTGAGGAAAAAAATTTTTTTTATATATTTTTGGGGGATATTTCTTATAGCAAAAAGTAAAAAATATTGCTTTTTTTCCAAAATTGTCAATTTTTGTTTATAGCGCAAAAAATAAAAACCACAGAGGTGATCAAATACCACCAAAAGAAAGCTCTTTTTGTGGGAAAAAAAGGACGTCAATTTTGTTTGGGTACCACGTCGCACGACCGTGCAATTGTCAGTTAAAGGGACGCAGTGCCGAATCGCAAAAAATGGCCTGGTCATTCAGCAGCCAATTCTTCCAGGGCTGAAGTGGATACCCTCCAATTGAGTGTCAGATTACACTCAGCTCTTTGCTGTGGAACGTGTGACATCAGAGCCCTGTTCCCTGCCTCCTGAAAGCTGAAAAATACCATTTGAACTGTGTATTTTGGAAAGGGTGTGGAGGAAAGATAGCCCCAGATAAACAGGTACAGCTTATGTGGGAAGATCTGCTTCATTACTATGTATCACCTGAAGCTTCACTTCAGTAGGTTTATGTAAGGGTTTATTATCACTTTAAGATTTGTTAAAGTGGAAGTCTGACCAGATTTGGATGTAATAGGAAGGGTCTTATTTTCCACTGGGTTTTATACTACTCCCAATGTCTCCCTTTAGAGAAATTCTCCCTTCCTTCTTGTCTCATTAACCACAGAGAAGGTAAGGGAATCCCAGTTTCACACCCAGTTCAATGGATCTCCCGTAAAGTTAATCACATATAAGTCAATAAAGAAAAAATCATGTCAATCCTAGTGCTTGTGCAGTTCTCGACTGTGCACAGAAATCTGTCTGACACAGATCAACCCCAGCTGCAACCTCTCACATTGTGCCTTGCTATGAACTTACATTGTTGCACTCAAATCACATGGGAAGAGAAGACTGAGGAAACACTCCCGCCTGCCTTCAGCAGAGTGATAACATCTTCTCAGGCTTGGAAAATCAACTGAAGCTTAAAGCAGAGCTCCACTTAAAAGGGGAAGATCTGTTTGTCTACCTACTCCACCTGTCACTGCTACATTGGCACCTTTTGGGGTAGAGGGGGAGAGGGTACCTGGTTTTGACAGGTACCAGCTCCCAATTCCTGCTCAGTTTGCAGCGGCGAACTGAGCTGCCAGTTCACCCCCCCCCTTATTCCCCTGCAGCCTTTTGGGACACTTCATATGCACAGTAGGAAACCAGCTGTGACCGCAAGGCTTCACTGTTGGTTTCCCTTAGTCAGAACGGCGGTGCCAGCACCTGACAGCTTATTGACAAATTGGCTCAGGTGAGGACAACACTGGATGTCTGGACAGGTAAGTTCCCTAATATTAAAAGTCAGCAGCTACAGTATTTGTATCTGCTGACTTTAAAAAATAAATGGGCGGGGGTGGAGCCTGGAGCTCCTCTTTAAGAATGGCTATTTATGATACAAGGTACAGCTTATTTGAAAAATGATATTGCTGTGACATATTGTATCTTTAATGTTTCAGACTTATAATGTTACGTTTGCAATAATTGGTATCTTATAAAGATTAGATGGGAAAAAATCCTCTCTATCCCATTAAAAGAAAAGTTATTTAATATTCCCAAAGTCTATTTGTATTGTTATTATTATATACAGTAATATCAAATTCCATTCATTAAAACAGTAAAATATAAAAAAATTGTCACCTTAAATATAAATATCTGACCTTTCTAACATAATATAATTGGAATTTTTTATTCATGATCTTAAAAACATTTATTTATTGACTGGCCTACCAAAAAGCATGCATTTGACTTTTTTCATGGAAAGGTATTTTTTTTTTGCATGCATTTTCATTGCAGCTTTTTACTTTATCATCTTTCATTTATCACACTATGCTTTTCCATATAAATTGAATTGCTGGAATTGAATTGTTTCAGCAAAATTTACACCACCTGCGTACTGGAATCCAGACTGTATCAACTTAATTTGCATCACTTTCCTATTCCTTAAACTCCTCTGAGACAGATGTGAAGCCCTGAGATGTTTGATGGAAAAAGCACATAGAGGCAAACCATATTTACTATAGAAATTATCTGCTAATGATTTTGAAAGAAAAAATAAACTGCATTCCTCTAGCTAAGTGTTATGATTTGTTATATATATATATATATATATATATATATATATATATATATATATATCAATGTATATATAACATCATTGTAATATTGCAACCTGTATTAATACAGCAATCTACTGTATTGAACATTGAACATCTTAATTGTTTACTGTTATTTACAATATCTAATTGTTTTCTGATATCAATAAAGCCATAATTGCATTTCCTTCTATATTACTAACTGGCAGTGTCTTTGCAAAGGTGTCTCTCATAACCCACTGATACCCACCTTATTGGAGAGCCTTCACCCTTCCTTCCTCTATCACAGATGGCTACAATACCACTGATTCTGGATATAAGGAGTATTTGACCCCCTCATATTTGAAAGTGCTTAATCAAATATGGCTATGGGACCCAACTTGTGTGATGCCCTGCTACTGTAAAAACATAGGGGAAAGCAACACAGGATTCTCAAGAATACAGTTTGAGGGGCTCCAGAATGCTATAACAAAGGGGGCTGACAAGCTCCCTATATGTCACCTATGAACTCCACTACAGCTGATAAAACACTAATTATGCTTGATCAACTTTTCCCTGGCCACAGAAGCTAGAGAATGACACTGAGATCGCAAAAGACAAGATGCTTGTCACTTCTGGCTTCATTCAGGCCAGAGGTGTTTAGAGAATGGAAATTGATGTTTATTGATTGTCCTCCGCTCTCCCCACATGACTACTGCCATGCCTATCCAGGGCTCCCAGGTGGGGCAATGGAGCCTAGACTACATGGGGGGGCCAACACATTGCTGCACCAGTGGAAGTGATTGGGCAGCTGAAAAGCCATCCAAATCACTTTTTTGTATTTGATTGAGTAGGAAATAGTTCAAACTCCTGTCAGTTCTTGTCTCAATGACAGTTTTCTTTTCATTTCCTGTCCCAGAGACACAACAGGGAGTGCTGAAATATCTCGAAATCTAAGGGTAATTGCTCTTAGCCAATTGCCACACATTTTCATTGTCCTGAAAGATTTTTCTCTAATTCTTGTTTACAACTGTAAAATGTGGTATAAGCCATCTCTGTCCTACTGACAATGGTCATCAGGATAGACAGAGAGGTTAAAGTGATTGTAAAGTCTCTTTTTTTTCCTACAAAAATAACAAACATGTCATACTTCCTACCTCCTCTGTGCAGTGTTTTTCTCACAGAGCAGCCCAGATCCTTCTCTTCTCGGGTTCCTCTTCTGTGCTCCTGGCCCCTCACCCTGTTGAGTCCAGCTTGCTATGGGGACAGCTGAGCCGAGTCACAGCCCCCTGTGTCCATTCAGACATGGAGCCCTGGCATGGCCCACACCCTCACTCTCCTGAATAGCTAGCTGACTTTGATTGACAGTAGCGGGAGCCAATGGCGGAAGCCAATCAGAAGGGAGAGACATTTGTGGACATCACTGGACAAAGATGGGGCTCATTTAAGAATTAGGGGGGCTGAGGGGGGCTGCTACACACAGAAGGCTTTTTATATTATTGCATAGAATGCATTAGAAAAACAAAACTTCTGACTTTACAGCCCCTTTAAATCTCCCCAGGGGGAACACAGACAGCAATTTAAATCTAATGCCGCATACACACGATCACTTTTCTCGTGGGGATAAATTACATTTTTTCTCTTGGATGAGAAAAACGGCCTTGTGTAGGCTTTCCAGCATTTTTCCCGATGAGAAAAAAGACAAGAATCACGACGAGAAAAATTAGAACATGCTCTAATTTTTCTCGTCGCGAATCGCAGCATTTTTTTCGGCGAAGTTTTTATACTATATATTGTCTGGGTACCTTAAAGTGGTTCTAAAGGCTAAATGTTTTGCATTCTTTGCATGAAGGTAAAAAAACCTTCAGTGTTCAACTCCCCCTGCAGCCCCCCTAATACTTACACAAGCCCGATCGAGATCCAGCGATATGCATGAGAGATCCTGCTCATTGGCTCCCACTGCTGTCAATCACAGCCAGTGAGGAGGGAGCAGGGGGCAGGGACAAGCCTCTCTTTGTGTGTCTTATGGACACCCAGAGGTGGCTCGGGAGAAAGCACTCTGCTTGCTCTAAGGGCACTCAGCGGGGGGGCAAGAAGTGTAGTTAGGGGGACCTGAGAGGAGGAAGATCAAGGCTTCTCTGTGCAAAAGCTTTGCACAGAGCAAGTAAGCATGACATGTTATTTTTAAAACAGAAAATCTGAAACCTTTAATATGACTTTAATGCCCTGCTCACATCTTGTGATTTGTGATCCCAAGTCGTGGAAGAAAGCAAGATGCACTTTTGGGTGCCATTATTATAATATATAATATATTATGTTATTATCCTTTAATGGCATTCCAAACACAATGTGACTTTGCCACAGGTGTTGTGGCAAACGCAAGATTCAAAAACACTTACCGCTTGTCGCCAAAAAAAGAGCATGCTCTTCTTTTGGGCAACAAACATGCATAGGGCAGCCAACTAAGTTAATGGGCTGTCCTATGTGTGACACGGGAAATTGTGCGCAAATCGCTCTGCCAAAATCGCAAGCGTTTGTTCCAGCTACACGAAAGTGTGAATGCAGCCCAAAAGTCTGCTTGTTGCTTTTGTTTTTAATTTTGTCAAATTTCAGCATGTTTGGTATCATGCTTCACTGTACACACTTTTTTTTTTTATCTGTTGCAAGGTTCTTGCCTGGAAAACCTGCCAAGAACACCACTTCCTGTTACAGTATGACAACACTAAGCCACTCGCAAATTAACAGCAGCATATTCAGTCTGCCATGAACATTCTTTTAATTGGCTAATGTTGCTACCTATCAGACTGGGTTCACACTATCTCTGCATGCGGCTCACAGCAGGGATCCAGTGCGTCCCCGTTCACCATTTCAGGTCTGATTTCAGCCTGAATTTTTGGCTGAATTCTGACCTGAAACAGACCAAAAAATGCACAGGACTCCTGTGCAAATTCACACTAGAGCCACAGCAGAAATGTGTGAACCGGCTCCACAGAGTGCCGGTCAAAATCTCCTGCTTTTGCGAATTGGATGCGGGGAAGCCGTATCCAATTCGCAATAGTGTGAGCCCAGTATTAGATAGGAAGTCCGACAGCCAACTGACAATTCTGAAAATGTTGCTGCGAGGCGTGGTTTAGAATTGTTAGGCTCCAACAGGAAGTGCTGTTATTGGTAAGTAACTGATTTCTAAATGATGGCTTGCCTGATGGTTTGCCTGATTTTCCATGTTGGCACCAAGTGCTTTACTTTACCACTTCAGCCTCGGAAAGTTTTTCCCCCTAAATGGCCAGGCCATTTTTTGCGATACGGCACTTTGTTACTTTAACCGACAATTACGTGGTCATGCCCAATTAAAATGTATGTCCAATTAAAATGTATATCCAATTAAAATGTATGTCCTTTTTTTCCGCAAATAGAACTCTCTTTTGGAGGTATTTGATCACCTCTGCATTTTAAATTGTTTGCGCTATAAATTAAAAAAGGCAGACAATTTTGAAAAAAAATATATATATATTTCTTACTTTCTGCTATAAAACACATTCAATAAAAAAAATAAAAAAATCTAATTTCTTCATCAATTTAGGCCAATATGTATTCTGCTACATATTTTTGCTAAAAAAAATCCCAGTAAGCATATATTCATTGGTTTACGCAAAAGTTATAGTGTCTACAAACTATGGGATAGATTTATGGACTTTTTTTTTTTACTAGTAATGGTGTCGATCAGCGATTTTTAACTGGACTTCGACAGGGGACACATCTTACACTAAGTGACACTTTTTGGGGACTAGTGACACCAATTCAGTGATCCGTGCTTAAAAAAATGCACTGTCACTGTACTAATGACACTGGCAGGGAAGGGGTTAACATCAGGGGCGATCAAAGGGTTAAATGTGTTCCCTGGGAGTGCTTTCTAACTGTGTGGGGGATGCTTTGACTGGGTGTACACAAAGATCTGTGTTCTTGCTTAGCAGGAACATAAGATATCCATCTTCCCCTCTGACAGAACGGCGGTCTGCCTTGTTTACATAGGCAGATTGCCATTCTGTCTGCCTCAGGACACTGTGGGAGCAGGTACTCCAACAGCGTGGGCACGCACCCAAGACCCCAAGAAAGAAATCACGTACAGGTACGTGATTTTGTGCTTAAGGTCCGCCCTAACGCAGTATATGTATGTGGGGCGGTCCTTAAAGTGGAAGTAAACCCTCCTATCGTTTTCAGCCAAGAAAGCTGCCATCTTGGCCTCTGTTTAATCTTCAACTGCCATGATGCTGCACATGTGATCAGTTATGACACCAGCCATTGGATGGTTTGAAAGTCTGGTTGAGAGCACATCCAATGTGACAGCTACATTCCCGGCACATGCCGGAAATTTAACTTTTTTTGAAACTGTTAAATCTATGGGTTTACTTCCGCTTTAAGTGGTTCAATCTGAACTGCAGCCTTCCCTTCAGTCTAGTACAGTTATACAGGCTCCTCTTCTATATTGAAACTGCTTACTCTGATTTCATTGCACACTGTGAGCTTCTCACTATGTTCATTAGTAGCTGCAGCAAGCAAGATACAGCCTGTCTCATTCCTGGCTGCAGGACAATCAGCATCATCTAGCTTATTCTTCAAATATATTAATAGTAAAAAGGTCAAGTCTGAGCATGTAGGCCCTTTACAAAATAATCTAGAGTGGGTGACTGGGGACAAAGAGAAGGCTATTTTTTTAAATACTTTCTTCAGCTCTGTGTATACAAAGGAACATGGGGGAGCTCATATCCAAAATGGGGGTGGTAGTGACACAGCCCCAAATCCACAATGGCTCAAAAGTGATATGGTCCAGAAATATTTAGACAGAATAAAGGTGGATAAAGCACCTGGACCAGATGGCATCCACCCACGGATCCTAAAAGAATTGAGCTCTGTAATTTCAAAGCCATTGTATCTAATTTGTAGGGACTCATTAATGACAGGAATAGTACCACTGGATTGGCGCAGGGCCAATGTGGTGCCTATATTTAAAAAGGAAACAAAGTCTTTACCAAGTAACTATAGACCTGTTAGTTTAACTTCTATAGTTGGGAAAATACTGGAGAGATTAATAAAAGACTACATAGATGAGTTCTTGCTGGAAAAAAATATTTTAAGCAACAGACAGCATGGATTCATGAAAGACAGAAGTTGTCAGACAAACCTGATTTCTTTTTATGAAGAGGTAAGTAAAACCTTGGACAGAGGGGTTTGATTGATTGATTGATTGATTACTTGTATAGCGCTACAAATGCAAACTAAATCGCCTCAAGGCGCTTGCATCCAGTGACGTCCTGTTCCATTAGAAGAGGTGGGTCTTAAGTTTTTTTCTGAAAGCTCTATGGTTTTCTTCCATGCGGATATCAGTGGGTAGAGCGTTCCATAGCCGCGGTCCTTGGACTGCAAATCTTCGTTCTCCCTTCCATTTGTAACGGGATTTGGGGATGTGGAGGAGGTTTTGATTGGTTGACCGGAGAATGCGTTTGGGGGAGTAGTGTTTAATTTTCTCGCATAAATATTGCAGTGCGTTTCCTTGTGTGCACTTGTGGGTGAGGCAGAGGGTCTTAAATGTGACCCGATCCTTTACGGTTAGCCAATGCAGGGTCCTCAGTGAAGGGGTAATCGATTCCCAAGGTTTTTTCCCTGTTACCAGTCTAGCTGCCGTGTTCTGGATGACTTGTAGGCGCGAGATCTGATATTTAGGTAGTCCTATGTAGAGGGAGTTTGCATAGTCGAGTCGGGAGTTGATGATTGTACCAACTACTACTGCTGTGTCCTCTTCCAGGATGAAGGGGATGAGTCTCCGTAACAGACGGAGGAGATGGTGTGATCCGCTGACTACTGATCCTATTTGTGCATCCATCGACATCTCTGAGTCAAAGATGACTCCGAGACTTTTGACTTTTGTGCTCGGGGTAATGGTCTGTCCAAGAATGGTGGGTGGTGTCCAAGACGTCTTTGTTTTTTGGTTTGCGTGGAGGAGAAGAAGTTCTGTTTTGGATCCATTGAGTTTGAGGGAACTCTCAGTCATCCAATCATCGATCAATGTGAGGCACTCTTCCAGTCCGCGATATTGGTCTTTTTTCCCGGTGATACGAAAGTAGAGTTGGGTGTCGTCAGTATATGAATGGTAGCGCAGATCCTGTTTGCTGATGATTTTAAGGAGGGGGCGGAGGTAGATGTTGAAGAGCATGGGTGAAAGGGGTGATCCTTGAGGGACTCCGCAAGAAATTGCGCGAGTTTCAGAGGTGAAGGCTCCTAGTTTCACTGTCTGGGAGCGATTTTCTAAGAAGGATGCGAACCAGTGAAGGTCAGGGTCTGCGACTCCTGCTACTTCTTTAAGGCGGATGAGTAGAGTTTTGTGGTCTACTGTGTCGAACGCTGCACTGAGATCCAGCAGCACCAGAAGACATGATTCTCCGTCATCTGCAGCTTCGAGGGCGTCGTCCCATATTTTGAGAAGTGCCGTTTCTGTGCCATGGCCTGGGCGGAAGCCTGATTGTAGTGGGTCTAAGAGTTTGTGGGTGTCCAAATGGAGTTGTAGTTGTTGTACTACTGCTTTCTCCATGATCTTTGAGATGGTGTTGAGGCTTGTTACCGGTCTGCGATAGTTTGGGTCTTTAGGGTCGAGGTTGGGTTTCTTTAGGAGGGGTTTGACTATGCCTTGCTTGAGGGAGATCGGAACAATGCCTTCTTTGAATGATTGATTTACGAGATGTGTTATGGAGGGTGCCAGAATGTCGGTACATTCTTTCAGGAGTTTTGTAGAAATTATGTAATTCGGTGATGTGCTGTCTCTGAGACTTCTGATGATGTTTTTGGTGATGTCAATGGTGATCGGGACCAGCGAAAATGGAATCAATTGTATATTGATTTCCTCTTCTTGTTTAGCCTGAGTGAGGTTGGATGTTTTTTTCTTTTGAATCTTTTCTCTAATGTTTTCGATTTTGTCGATGAAAAAATCTGATAGTTCATTGCAGAATTCTTGAGTTTCGTTTGTTGGGGGGTCCAAACAGGTGGGGTTCATAGTTTGAGCGACTAGTTTGGAGAGTTCGCGAGGTCGGTTTAGGGCTTTTGAGATGGTGTTAGAGAAATGTTCTTTTTTTGCTTTGAAGATCACTTTGTGGTATTTATTAGTGAGTGCTTTATAGTTAGAGTGGTTTTCCTTTGTTGGGTTTCTTCTCCAGGCTCCTTCAGCTCTTCTACGTTCTTGCTTCAGTAGCGTCAGAGTGTCATTAAACCATCCTGACTTGTTTCTGCGGATGAGTGCTCTGCGTCTCGGAGCGACTGTGTCCGCTGTTTGTAGTAATGTTTTGTTTAAGGAGTTGAGTGTTTGTTCCGTTGAGTGGTTGTGATTTAGCGTTCCTATTTTTTTTGATAGTGTAGTTTTGAAGAGTTCAGAGTGTAGTTTCTTCTGAGATCTTGTCCAGTGTGTGGTTATTGAGTGTTTCGGTTTTTGGGGGATGGTGTTGGTGGTGATTTCAAATTTGATAGCGTGGTGGTCTGACCATGGTAACGGTATGTTATCCATTGTGTGGACGTCCATATTTTGTTTGAAGATGAGGTCAAGAATGTGACCCGATCCATGCGTAGGGGCATTTATCAGTTGCTGGAGTCCTAGTTCTTCCAGTTGATTGATGCAGGAGGTGGCGATGGGGTCCTGAGTGGAGTTAGCCCAGAGGTTGAAGTCCCCAAGTAATAGAAAGTTTTTGGTTTTCAAGGTGTATGTCGAAATGAATTTGGTGAAGGGTGTGAGGAGATTTGTCTTTGGTCCTGGTGGTCTGTAGCATAGCAGTTTGTGAATGGTTTCTTGAGGTGTTGTTTAAAGATGCAGCGTGAGTGTCTCCATAAAAGGCAGTGAGTTCTGAAGAGTTGGTTTGGTGAAAGAGAGGTGAGATTTGAAGATCACTGCTAGGCCTCCTCCTCTTTGTCCTCTTCTATGCTCGGTTAGGATGGAGTAGTTCTCAGGCACCAATTCTGTTAGGATGGTGTTACAGTCGGGTGTTAGCCAGCTTTCCGTGATAAAGAGGCAATCTATGTTGTTTTGGGTGATGAAGTCGTGGATTTCCTGTCTGTGCTTGACTGCAGATCTCGTGTTGATCAGGGCGCATGATATGTGTTGTAGTGGAAGTGGTCCCTTCGTGTTTTTGGTGGTCGATTGTTGATTGATCCTTAGCAGTTGTTCTTTTCGAAGTATTTTTTGAGTGGAGGTTCGTAGTGTTGAGGCGGTATTCCTTAGCCTGTGGAGGGTGTCCGCTGAGTATTTAAAATTGCACATGATGGAAAAAAAGCAGGGGTTGATGGCGATGGTGAATGGGGCCCCACTGACCTAAACCACCCCCCGTTGGTCCAGAGGAAGGCGAAAACCCTAACTGAGCCTGACCAATTACTACAGCAAGGGAAAAATTCCTTCCTGACCCCCCGAGAGGCGATCGGGTGGCGGTGGACGTGGTATACTTGGATTTTGCAAAAGCGTTCGATACAGTTCCCCACACACGGCTCATGTCTTGAGGTGTTGTTTGAAGATGCAGCGTGAGTGTCTCCATAAAAGGCAGTGAGTTCTGAAGAGTTGGTTTGGTGAAAGAGAGGTGAGATTTGAAGATCACTGCTAGGCCTCCTCCTCTTTGTCCTCTTCTATGCTCGGTTAGGATGGAGTAGTTCTCAGGCACCAATTCTGTTAGGATGGTGTTACAGTCGGGTGTTAGCCAGCTTTCCGTGATAAAGAGGCAATCTATGTTGTTTTGGGTGATGAAGTCGTGGATTTCCTGTCTGTGCTTGACTGCAGATCTCGTGTTGATCAGGGCGCATGATATGTGTTGTAGTGGAAGTGGTCCCTTCGTGTTTTTGGTGGTCGATTGTTGATTGATCCTTAGCAGTTGTTCTTTTCGAAGTATTTTTTGAGTGGAGGTTCGTAGTGTTGAGGCGGTATTCCTTAGCCTGTGGAGGGTGTCCGCTGAGTATTTAAAATTGCACATGATGGAAAAAAAGCAGGGGTTGATGGCGATGGTGAATGGGGCCCCACTGACCTAAACCACCCCCCGTTGGTCCAGAGGAAGGCGAAAACCCTAACTGAGCCTGACCAATTACTACAGCAAGGGAAAAATTCCTTCCTGACCCCCCGAGAGGCGATCGGGTGGCGGTGGACGTGGTATACTTGGATTTTGCAAAAGCGTTCGATACAGTTCCCCACACACGGCTCATGTGTAAGGTAAAGTCTACAGGCTTGGAAATATCAGTTTGTAAATGGATAGAAAACTGGCTAAAAGACAGAATTCAGAGAGTCGTGGTTAAGGGGAGATAGCTCTTTCTTCCCCAGTCTAACCACTTTTATTATAAGGGGTCCATATAGTGAACTTGGTGTTGAATTATTCACTTTATGGTCAACACTAAGGACAAGGGGGCACTCTTTATGTCTAGAGGAAAAGAGATTTCACCTCCAAATACGGAAAGGTTTCTTCACAGTAAGAGCTGTGAAAATGTGGAATATACTCCCTGCAGAGGTGGTTCTGGCCAGCTCAGTAGATTGCTTTAAGAAAGGCCTGGATTCTTTCTTAAATGTACATAATATAACTGGGTACTGACATTTATAGGTAAAGTTGATCCGGGGAATATCCGATTGCCTCTCAGGGGATCAGGAAGGAATTTTTCCCCTGCTGTAGCAAATTGGATCGTGCTCTGCTGGGGTTTTTCCGCCTTCCTCTGCATCAACTGTGGGTATAGAATTAGGTATATGGGATTGTATGATATTATTTTTTTATTTTTTTATGGTTCAACTGGATGGACTTGTGTCTTTTTTCAACCTGACTAACTATGTAACTAGCTCTTTCCTCCCCAGTCTAACCACTTTTATTAATTGGATTTCAGTTCTTTCAATCATGGAGGCTCAGTATCACATATTAGCTTTAAGTAGGGAAGTCTGCATTCAAATACTATGTAAAGAAGGAAGAGGAAGGTGCGTGGCCTGGTGCATAAATCGTTAAAAGGGAGTTTATTACAAACAAAATTAGTATATACAAGGAAATATTACGTATTCGTACATATGAATAAAAAGCAATGTTAAACACTTGGTAGATTGATATGAGGTGATATCCACACAAGGGATACCCGAATAATTGGATAACGCTTTTCAAGGGTTTTCCTCTTCATCAGAGCCCTAGAGAGCCAAATCTGATCTGTGTGTTAAAATGTATAAAAATAGATAGAGGAGACTGGGTGGGTAGTGTAACACTACATAGGTGGTATAGCTTTGCTGGCAGATTCTCCTTCACTGTAGGAATTATCCTTCCGCATCACAGTGCTCTCAGCACCATAGGAAGGGTATATACATATAGGGTCGTCTGTTTGTTGTTGTTGGTCTTGGAGACCCGGTGGTTGATTCCGGTATTGCAGCCTAAGATCTGTGACTGGATATCCACATCATTGCTGGGCAATTCCGAGAAATTCAGCTATGCTGCTGTGGCTGTACAGTGTCCCCTACTAAACTGCAGCCATGTTATGCTCCGCAGCATTAGCACTCATAGTGTGGGTGCTCGGTAAGGTAGAGATAAGCGTTGCAGCCGTGTGACCCAGATCCAGAAAGTGTTCCTTCCACTTTCAGCTTGCCTAGGGTTGCCTGTTCCTCCAGACTGACATCCAGCCTTCAAGGGATGTTGATATTCGTATAACTCTTCCCAAGAGGCAGACCACTGCTGGCATCAGGGCTGAGGGATTTTTAGAGGAGTGCTGATGCAGAGTGCTGTGATGATTTAAGGAAGCAATGTACAGCACCCTGCTGGCCTATCCAACAAGCTGTGATCTGCCTGTGTTGCTTAAAAAAGCACAGAGACCCAGTGATGACATCATTAGGTCTAAAATAAGGTATGTAATGAATAGGGAACTTTCAATTATCAGACTGGTGGTGGTGGTGGTGGGGGGGGGGGGTGAATGTTAGTAACTGAGGTGAAGCTGAATATGTACAAGGGAAAAAAAAACAGGATTTTTGTCAGCACATGATTGGTTTATTGAACGCTGAGTGACATACACTTTCCTTAGTGAACATACATTTTGCTAAGTGAACAGTCTTTACTCATTTACTTATGTTTTGCAGTTGCTTTTTTGTGCAAATCTTCAAACTTTCCTCAACAAAGGGAAATAAAATTGATGCCATCTCAGTGCTTTTTGTGGACCTGAGACATGAAAACATCAGTGTGGGGGGCCAAAAGTGTTTGTTTATTTTGGGTTCAGTGTGGAAATGTTTATACCATGTTTCCATTGCTGTCTGTGTCCCTGCTGTGGCATTTTATTCTCTCTTTGTCCATTGTGACTATTGTCCCCAAAACATAAAGTGACAGGAAGTTCAAGATGTTACAGCTGCTATATAGCAGGTGTTCCCATAAAGGAATTCTTTCAGTGGGGACACCTTTTCTGGTGTAAACTGTCTAAGTTTGGATTTCCCTTACCATTGAATAAATTTCTTTCCATTTCCTGATGTGTATCTTGTCCAGGATGTGGAAAGAAATGATATGAGATTAACAATTACCTACAATTTAAAAAACAAAAAATTCAGTATGTAAAGATGGAATCAAATACCAAGCCAAGAAATGTCTATTTCTTGCAATATCCAAGGTCGAAATCTTTCTTATGCTGGTATATATCTGAAGATGACATACAGTAAGTCTCTGCAACACAACTCCTTCCTTGGCTTGCTTGGTGCATTTGTTTCAGAAAAGAGTCAGTTAATAGAAATGGCCATTGTTGAGCTTCTCTATTACATGCATGAGCAATTATGGGTGGTGGAAGAGCTTATGGATATGGTGGGGCTTGCCAAAACGTGTTGGCAGCTTTAAAGTGCATCAGCTAGTATGATTGTAGTACAGAAAAGTCCCAAGGCAGCAGGTTTTTTTCAGACTATTCAGATCTGGATAATTTAAAAGGCGACTTAAACAGAAGCCTAGGATCCTGGGAAGCTAAAGAGGCCCACAATCTTCATGTTTCTGCAAAAAAAATGGAGGTTTGATTTGATTAAAGCTTTGCACCTGCCTGTATCTTTACAAGGGGTAATACACTTGTAGACAGTTGTTGTTTCATAGGGCAGGTCATGCCAGTAAAGATGGGACATATTATATGTACATTTCACCTTTTTTACCATCCCTATCAATGCCATTTTGGGTGGGGGGACAAAGCATCTACCTTGTCCAGGGCTATATTCTGCCTTAGGCTAGGTTCACATCTGAGTGAGCGCGGGAAGACGTGGAAATTTCAAACTTTTCCATAAAATACAGCAATAACATTTTCCATAAAATACAGTGCTGCTGTTTAGCAGATGGATGGGGTTTCCATTAATCCTAATGTCATCCCCACATACTGGAAATTGCAAAGCAGTTTCCCATACTGGGAATTTGCGAAGCACTGTGCAGTTTTCCTGTGGCTGCGTTTTTGGAAAGGGTGCAGGGAACTTTCTCCTGTGTTTTCCATAGTATAGAAGCTCATTCAAATCAATAGGTTGTTGTGCCTATGCAAACGTGGCCAATGGGAAACAGAGTTAACCTGTCTCTCCAACTGTCCAATCTACTCATAGATTACATTATCCTGGTTTAAAGATTGAGCTCATCTAGATATGTCCACCATACAAATACAATCTTACACATTAAAATCTTTAAGAGACAAAATATTTGTTCCCGCACTTCTCTTTATTAAACTGTCTGCACATTTTACACTATTGTTTAAAACCCTCACAAGAGTATTTGACGTTTGACACATTCCACACTTAAATATGTCTACTAAGGCTCCAGTTATTAGCGCTAACCATATTTTCTTGATGATGAAATGTTATGGCAATAAATCAGGCTAGTGTAGCAAAATATGGCTTGAATGTTCCATTTCCTACTGCAATGCAAATTCTCTGTTAGATGATGCAGACCATTAAGAAACACTGCAAACAGACCATTAGGATGTGATGTACATAGTCCATTAAGCTGTAGGAGGTAACTCTTGAAAGTTGCTGTCCACTGGGTAGATTTCCAGTCCCTGGAGTCAATTGAAGCAATTATACTCTACAGAGTGGGTTGAAGAATTTGAAGTCTGCAAGGTAATCCATGGGATGAGATGTAGAATTTAAAATCTTAACAGCAACAAATTGAATCCACACAGCAGGAAATATATCAATTCAAAGGAGAATTTGTTTTAATCCGCTATGAATACCCCCAGACAGTCTTCAGATACTGCATTTGACTTGAGATAAAGTGATTTCTTTTTTGCTTGACGACATGTGAAACTTGGCCATTCATCCTCACATTATCCTCACTTTTTCCCAAGCAGGTTAATGTACCCTGTTTTTATCTCCAAGGGTGGGTCTAATTTGTATGCAGCAAGTATGCAAATAGCATTAGACTGAAAGTCTGCTTGATAGGCCAAAGTCCAATCTAGTGTAAATTGCAATCTGTACATGAAAATAGAACATTTCAAGTTACATATATCCAATCCAACTATAACAAAAATAAATGAATTAACCAATTACATGTCACAAATGTGTCTTTATCAATGTAATTCTCCTTCTTTCATCTCAGTATCCTGTGAGGAACACAATGGAGTTGATTTACTAAAGGAATATATACTGTTCACGTAGCAAAGTTGTGTTAAGTTCAATCATTCAATCACATACTGTCCAACCCAAATGCAGTTTTTTTAATTGACAAATTTACCTTTCCAAAAAGAATATTCACTTAACTACGTGGACAGTTTTTATTCTTTTAGTAATTTAACCTCCGTGTGTATCATGTACTGTTCTCACTATTT
The DNA here is from genome assembly GCA_029206835.1 of Rana muscosa. Taxonomy (NCBI): domain Eukaryota; kingdom Metazoa; phylum Chordata; class Amphibia; order Anura; family Ranidae; genus Rana; species Rana muscosa. Next base: position 61,814,162 of record JARGYO010005626.1, on the reverse strand, counting down.
TAATCAAATATAACCTACGAATTTATTTAAAAAAAGCAATTATAATAAATGTTTCTGTTTTGCTCCAATATTCTGGAATGGTAGTAATAGGTGCAGTTTTGACAGTAATCTCCTAATATGTACTTGACTTATTGCTATAGGCACTGGGTCCTTCTATCCCATTCCAATGTTTTGCCATATTAAATCAGCAAGAGCAGACTGTTGCTAATATAAAGTTAAAGTGGTTGTAAAGATAATTTTTTTTTTACCTTCTCTGCATTAAGTAAAAAAAAAAACTCCAATACCATTTCCCCCTAGCCCTCCAGCCCCCTCCCTAACACTTACCTGAGTTCTGTATTGACCCAGTGCTGTGCCCGGCTTCAGTTCTTTTCTCCCTTCTCTGTGCTCTCACAAGTTTGGCTAAGAGAAGTGGGTGCCATTGGCTCCTGCTGCTATCAGTCAAATCATGAGAGGAGGGAGTGAAGGGTGGGGTCAAGCAATGCTATGTTTGTCTATAGACGCACACAGCCCAGCACTAAATCGAGCTTGCACAAGTGCTCGCTTAGCAATCAGCTTGCTATGTAAGCAGTTTGAAGGGGGAGGAGCTGAAAGTGTTGAGGGGGAGGGGGGGCAGAAGAGGAGATTTGAAGCTGCTCTGTGCAAAAGCATTTTTTTTATTGTTTATTTCAAGAGTTTTCAATTCAATACAAAACATCAGCAGGAGACCATGGTATATAAGCATACAAAAGAGAAACAGGAGACAAAAATATGACTTACAAAGCTGCATGGAATGGTCAATGCACTGTACATTTATGAAGCTCCAATGTGAACGGAAACTTATGTAAACATTAAAGCCCTGTACACACGATCAGAATTCCTATGGATTTTAAACCGATGTTTTTTTCCTTCGGAAATCCGATGAAGCTGACTTCCATCAGTCTTGCCTACACACCATCAGTAAAAAAACCGATCGTCCCAAACGCTGTGATGTAAAACACTCAGACGAGCCAAGAAAAATGAAGTTCTATGCTTCTGAGCATGCGTTGACTTGATTCTGAGCATGCGTGGGTTTTTTATCCAATGGAGTTCCCCACAGACGATAGTAATTTGCTATCGTTTTTTTTTCCATCGGATAAATTTAAAACATGTTCTATCTTTTAACACCGATGGAAAAAAGACCGATGGGGCCCATACACGATCGGTTTGTCTGATGAAAAAAGTTCATCGGACAGTTTTCATCTGTAAAACCGATCGTGTGTACAGGGCTTAAGAGAAAACCCAGACCTGTTATGTCAGTCATGATACTAGAGCCAACAATAGAGTGAGGGTCTGAAGAGGTACAATATGAACGGTACCATTGACAGTACAATCTGGGACTCTAGCTTGCATGCGACAGTATTTAAACTGCCTGATTACCCTCAGCAAGAGGGATAGAGAGCAGGGGGAGGTCAAGAGGTACCTGAGAGGCAAGAGGTTTGGAGAAGGGAAAAGGAGAAAGGGTAACAAGTTTACCCCGAGGAGACTGCACAATACAAAAAAACAAACAAACAAAACAAAACCTGCAGACATGGGGGGGGGGGGGTGGAGCAGGGAGGCATAGGTAAAAATGGGGAGGGAAACCCGGAAATGGAAAGCCAGAGTGGCTGAGTCTGGGGGGAGAATCAAATTGGTACACTCTCACAAGGACTTCCTAAAGGTTCTGTATTCTGGGGAAAAGGTGAAATCATGCCAGTAGAACCAAGTTTTACAATATTGTTCCTCTCTGTGATTTGCAGAGTCCAAATTTTCCTCCATAATACCAATCTCCCCAATTTTGGTGATCAAAAATCTAATGGGAGGTGGAGTCATCGGATTTTAGTAGAGGGGAATGCAGGCTTTTTCCGCATTCAGAAGATGGATCAGGAAAGAGCATTTGTATCTCTTTGCAGGAAGTGGGGGGGGGGGCAGGTGTGGGAGAAAGACTGCCGGGCCATCCTCCAGGCAGTTGTCTGTTAATTTAAAAACAGAGTTCTTGAACCTGATTACAAAAGTTGAGTAGGTGTGGGCAACTCCAGAATATCTGGAGTAGAGTACCTTCATGTTGCTGGCACCTCCTGCAGAGGGTGAGCACTGGGGCCAACTTTTGTGTAGTAGCGAGAGGACCTTATAACAGCGGGAGAACTATTTTAAACCCTGTCTCTTGGATCCTGATGGAAATGGAGGCTTTTTGCGTAAAAGCAAGAATTCTTTCTTTCTGTGCATCTGAAAAAGTCATACCCAAATTAGACTCACATTTGGTGAGATATGGTGGCGTTGATTCATCTGGGGGGTTGGCTAGTATAGCATACGAGTGTGACAGCCCATGGCAGATAGGATTGGCGAACTTGCACCATTTTTGAAAGGAAGTGAATTTTAAAATTAGAAGTTTCTCCATAGTTCCGAAACTCTTGCAGGAGGTGTGGCAAAGAGGTCGCTTATTTCGTAATGAAAATGAAAAGATCGTCGGCATAGCCGGGATCTTTGCGTCCTTCTTTATCTGAGAGCATGCCAGCAATGTTGGGGTTTGCCCTTATATGGCTGGATAGAGGTTCTATTGTTAAAATAAAGATAAGGGATCCCTGACATGTCCTGTTTTGGAAATAAATTTGTGATATTTGTATATCTCTCAAGTCACTGGTATGATTACTATTAATGCACCACATGACAGACAACAGGAGCTGCGAACAAAAAAATAGGGTTGTTTTTAAGTGTTGAATTTCACCCACATATTCTAACATGATTATAAAAACTGGAAAACTTCAGATCAGGTGTCTGAGTAGTTTTTTGAGCATGTTGGGTGAGAGAGCATGTACAGCCCAGTGCTGGTTACTGTTAGTGATGAGAAGATTGATTGAAAGGCCAATAAAGTTGTGGGATTACAATTTAATTATTTTTAGATATGTATGTAGAAAATTACACAGTTCATCATAAATAACAATGTCTGAATTATGTTATTCTCTGTAGATCAGATAGATCTGTGGCAATTACTTAGATTCATTTAAAAAAAATTAGATAATCTCTAAAAAAGACAACATCATATTACACCAAAAAAAAAAAAACTCTTTATAGACACAAACATTATCAAGATAACTCATATATATTATTATGTTATTTATATATTAAATATAAAGAACTTCTTTGAAAAGCCATTTTAATATATAAAACAGAAATCAATGCCCAAATAAGTTTCAAGTTCCCCTGCAGATACTGTGCATTGAATAAACAGATAAAATGTAAATCAAATAAACAATTTAAATGTTGTTGCCTTCCAAAGCATCTTTTTTTCATGGAAAATGTTGAACCCTTTCTCTTATGCTAATGAGGACATATTCACTAACAGGATTTACAATAAAGAGGTCATTTTAAATTAAATTAAATCTGCCCTTAGTGGTGTTGTATTACAGAGCTCAGATTAAGCCTTGCACTGTTCTAACAGAATCTTTGACAAGAAGCTAAAGAGAAGAGTTTTTTTTTTTTTTAGGAAGGACAGGCTCATAATTGTAGCTGCAACATCCTTTGTTAGTTGCAGAATCAACCTTGGAGTAAACTAAGGGAACTAAGGGTACTTTTAATATCATATTACGAGGGTAATCTTCTTGTCTTTCTTCTGCTAAACTGTTGGATGGGGGCCAGGAAATGTTAGAAGTGCTGATGTACTATTTTTGTTATTGTACTACTGTGTAACTCAACCCCAAACTCCCTTCATTATCTCCCCAAGTGTATGGGGCTAATTGACAGCCCACCTTTATATCTTGATTTGTACCCATTAGATATCCTTGTGTCCTTGTATAAACAGGTAAGATAATAACTTTAATTACCAACATAATTAGCTGTTTCCAGAGCACCTGTGCTTAAAATATAGAATACAGATACCTATAACTGACCTTTCCATTCAGGATCAATGCTATGTGTGCTGATTGACAGCAGCCATTAATTGTGAAAGGAACTGAAAGCAGACAATGCCATCCTAATGTTTTAATTAATGATAAATAATTATACTGAAAGCAAAGACGTAAATGTGGTAAAGACACCAGGACAATAGCATACATGTGAAAGGAGCTGTTGTTTTCTTTAACAAGGTAAAAGTATTTGTTTGTAGAAAGTGTATATTGTGATCTCTGTTCTTCCTCCTTTGTAAAAATGTTAACAAACCTTTGCAAAATCTGGGTTAAAATATATAGTTTGTATATGCATTGTTTGCTACACAACATGACCGTCTTTATTTTCTTTGCTTTTTTATTCTTTGTTTCTTTTTTCTTTCATTTTATCTCACTCTACATTTTTGGTGCACCACTTAGCCCAGTGTTAATTAGTCTAAATGTCCTTTCCATACCACAGTAATGCAAGTATCTACCCTATGCCAAACTTTGGTCAGAAATAGGATTGAGGTTCAGGTTCATTGCTACCATGGGTTTAAGAAATATTTCCGCAATTTTCAATGCTTGCAAACTGTGAACCTTTGACTGAAACATTCGCCAATTCTCTGCCAGAAATAAAGAACAACTCATAAATAAGTGCATAGCTTTTGCCCCTGTTCAACTGAGTCACACAAGCCAATAATTTGAAGAAATGGATAACCTAGTCCCCTTTTTATAAAATGTTGCACTAAAAGAAGCGATATTGTCAGTGTGTGTTGGAGTTGGTCGGGAAAGCTGACAATTCTGTGTAGAGAGAACTTGTCATTTTGTTTTTAATTTGGCATTGGTAAATCTCCCCAATGGCAGTGCCCTGCTTCCAGTGCCTTTTGTTTGACAATAGATTGCTTCTACAAATGGCCAGAATTTAATAGCATAATTCTCCCCTACAGACTTTCACTACTAAGTTCACAAACTTCTAGCAAGTTTTGCAATAGTGTTTGTGAGATTAATCAAGGCAGATTAGGTAATCCCGAGTCATAAGTAGGCATAATTGGTCCAAAATTAAAGGGGTTGTAAACCCTCATTTTTTTAAAATAAAAATAACAAACATGCCTATACTTACTTGCTCTGTGAAATTGTTTTGCACAGAGCAGCCCCGATCCTCTTCTTCTGGGGTGACCTGCTGGCGCTACAGGCCCCTCCTCTTTATTGGGTGCCCCCAGGGAAAGCGGCTTTGCGTGGGGGCACCCGTGCAAGCTCACTTCTGAGTCCTGCTGCTGCATCCATTGACACAGACAGGGGGACTCAGTCCCACCCCCCTCTCCCATGTCACTGGGTTTAAATGACATCAGCGGGAGCCAATGGCTCCTGCTGCTATCAATCTGTCCAATGAGGAGAGAGACAGCAGCTGGAGATGCTGCGCTGGTGCACATAGCTGGATCAGATAGGGCTCAGGTAAGAAAAAGTGGGGGTCTGGGGGGAGCTGCAGCAAAGACAGTTTTTACCTAATTCCTTAAGGCTTTACAACCACTTTTATCTTCTAGCAATTTACATGAATTAGACTTGTTCTGCTGATGAATATCCTCAAAAAATTGGTAAATAAAAATATATTTTTTTTGAGATTCATCAGTTATGTATGGAGAGGTCAAGAGATAACATAGAGATTTATGGAGTGATTTCAGTGGAGTGATTTCACTATTGTAGAATTTTGTCTATAATAGAAATAGTTTAATTAATTGTAGAGAGTTTTATTTGTGTATTTAATGTAGTTTAGTTAATTACAGCTGGTGTTCTCTGTATTTGTGTTTTGGGGTACTTGATGGCTATATCTGTACTCTCACTGTAATTTTGTTTGTTGTTACTTTTTTCCTGCTGTCTTTATTTTTTTTTTGTGAAAAAAATAAATAAAAAAGGGAATTTGATGGCAGAGAAATAAACGTCAGAGACACAAAAGAAAAATTCAAGAAAATGAAAACTTAAACTTTGCTCATCCCTAGAGATCTTGTGTTCACCCTTTTTAGCTGTTGTAAAGAATTGATACCTTTCTAGAGTGTTTCATTAAGTGGGTCATAACACAAAGCAGCACGCTAGCACTTCATTGCACAAAGAACATCACTGACATATTTTCCACAGAGTTTCAAAAGTGGGTCATACCATGACGTTGTAACAAACAGGTACTCTAAAGCAGGGGGTCTCCAAACTTTCTAAACAAAGGGCCAGTTTACTGTCCTCCAGACTTTAGAGGGGCCAGACTCTGGCCAATCAGAGTAGAAAATGCCCCAGCGCCATCATTGGTTTTATTGAATGTAGAAATAGAACCTCATCATTGGTGTCTGTGGCAGGAATAGTGCCCCACCACTGGTGTCAGTGGGAGGAATGGTGCCCCATCATTAGTGTCAGTTGTGAATGGAATAGTGCCCCAAGGGCCAGATAGAGGCAAGCAAATTGCCAAATCAGGCCCCAGGGCAGCAGTTTGGAGACCACTGTATGAACAAAAGAACTGGCACCTTTCCATGACAGTTTCACCAGTGCATCATACAAAGACAGTCCAGCACACCAGGACTTCAGTGCACAAAGAAAAACACAGACACCTTTCCAGGGCTGTTCACAATTTGGATCTCACCAAGATAGCATAGCAAACTCAAATGTAGGTAAACGTTATTTTCAAAAACAACATACATGTACTAATCATTGTGTCAGTTCACCCTCTGCAACAATCATCAGACATGTGATGCCAAATCAAATGGTTTCATCTCAATATTTTGATGAACCCTTGCTTAGCCCATCACCCAGTGCAGTGATTTCTCTCAGCAGTATCCAGTAATTTGCATTGGTGCCCAATAGCCTATATTGCACCCTTGGTAATATTCCCTAACATTGATGGTAAATGTTACTGTTTTAATCCCCCAATAATAGCCCTTTCTTTACTATTATTTTAAGATACCAATGTCTTCAATGGGGTTCAGATTCAACACCTTAACTTTACTCATGTTCTGTGAACCTGCCTTGAGCCAAACCCAGGAATGTTCAATTCATCCCTACATGGGAGGTATGGTAACAACAGCTCTCCCCAAGCACTAAGCAACCTGTATAAGTGTCATGAACCAACACAATTTTGGACTTTGGATTGCGAACAATGGCCTACTGGATGGGATTTCGGAAACATTAAACAGTGATAAATGGCATTTCAGTCTCTCTCTGAAGACAACATTACAACATTAGTGAGGAAGATGTAGTCCAACATTTCTTTTATGATGATAAATCATATTACCGGAAACAGAATACTACTCATGACAAAATTTTTAAGGGAAAAAAATAATTCAGTTAGGGTCTAAATACACAGTAGTATATGTCAGGTTTAAAGCCCAAATATAATAATTTTTATTTGTTTGCTTGTTTTTTATTTATTTTTTATATAGGTCAATATTTACATTTATGCCAGATTTTATTTCTGTCTTTGACACTATTGGAGATATTTTTCCATTCACCCAGTGAAAGTGCATGTACATTCATTCTGTGAGAATGGGGGGGGGGGGGGCAAATGTAAACAGGTTATATCCTGTGTTTTTTTAATGGAAATTATTGATTTTAAACAGAAAAACATGGCCACTATATGGCGCTAAGTATTATAGAAAATTAATGTTATACTTCACTCCATCTCCTAGCCGATTGTGGGATTTTACAGGATATAGCTTATATCTTTTGTTTTTTCATCACATTCTCACAAAATTAATATTTTTTTTCACTTTCATTGGATGAATGACTATGTTCTATATCAACCTGATAGTCAGAAGTCAGACAGTCGAACCTTTTTACAAAAATGTGCATTTGTCTTTGTCCATTTTATAGGAATTTCCCATTACTTCCTGTCCTGACAGGAAGTAAGGAGAAATCTCCCCAACAGAGGCACAGATGACAATCAAAAGCCAACAAGGTGCTAACCCTTATTATTCTATTTAAAATAAAACAAAAAAAGAATAAATTTCTTTATTTATTTATGTGTATAATCTATTTAAAGCTAAACTCTTGGAATTACACAAAAAACACTCTTACATGAACCCTCTAAGTGCAAATGTTAAATGTTCATTATGCCTAAGCAGTAGAAGAATATACTGTAATACTTACCTTTTTCCTTTCTCCAGTAGGTTTCCTCCATGCTGTGTGACTAACCCTCAAAAGTTTGCTAAGGGCCGACCCCAAAAGTCCCTTTTTATAGGCTCTCCTGCTGGCAGTCGTATATAGGCATTATCAAGTTCAATGTAGACCAACAGCCCTGCATTGTTCAAGAAAATGGTGAGGGCCCATCTACAACTCCGATCTTCAGAAAGAAGAGGTGAGGGCACACAAGCACAGAATAAGATCAATATTGTTGTTTATTCCTCTAGCTCTACATTTAACAAGCATTTAAAGTGGTTTCTAAAGCCTAAACATGTTTTTACTTTAATGCATTCCTTGCATTAAGGTAAAAAATGTTTAGACATAAGTATCTCTCCCATCCCACCTTTTACTTACCTGAGTACTCATTCGATCCAGAGCTGTGCAACTCTGCAGCTCTTATCTCCCCCTAACTTCAGTGTTTTACAGACTTTACTGGGGCAGCGGGAGCCAATGTCAATCAAAGTCAGTGATGAGGGAGTGGGGGTGGGGCCAAGTCCCACTGTCTGTGTCTACGGATGTAGACAGTCAGGCTGATGAGCGAGCCCACATGAGTGCCCCCATAGAATGTGGCTTGTTATGGGGGTACTTGCTGGAGGGTTGGCAGGGGAGCCAAAGAGATGAGGTTGTGGGCCGCTCTCTGCAATTTCATTGCATGGAGCAAGTCAGTATAAACCTGTTTGTTATTTATTTTTATATTGAACCTTTACAATCACTTTAATCCTTACAAGTGTGTGGTTGTGTAATTCCCAGAGATCATCCTTAATATAAATCATGCTGCACTTTGACTGACCAGAGAAAAAAGCTGAAATGATACATTTACAGTAGGTGTGATGTCTTCAAAATGCACTACCTAAAATCAAAGTGGAATACAGCGGCCCTACCGGATCATGGCAAGTAACTTATTATGACAGCAAATTCCTTTTTCTCAACATCAAACTGTACAGAAAAAAAACAGTATAAGCAGACAGCTTTGTTTAGTAAAAATACAGTATATATGTCATTGATACAGAAGGTAAGTGTAGTATACTCAACTATCTTCAAATGTGTTAAACCCAGCCTTTGACAAAATGTACTTTTGGCTAGAGTAGAAAAAGGGCTATAACGCCCTGTCAGGCTTTCACTTTTGACAAACTGTACAATGTTTTATTTATTTTCTAGAAATATAAAACAATCAATCTATATATTTAAGCCGGGTACAGACTATTAGTTTTTTTTTCGTTCAAACCTGAGGGTAGAATGAAAAAAAACTATCAGCTCCAGTCGGAGCCGCTGTACTAACCATGCAAAGTTGGTTCAGCGATCTCCCCCGCTAAGCTGTTGTGTTCTGAGAGATAAACGTCCCCCTGCCAGAACACTTTAATCAGTGTCAGTAAGTCAGTCGGATGCTGGTTTTTCAGCATGCACGTCCGTCAGAAGCTGGCTGAATGGACAGACCGACATACACACAGGCTGAATGTAGAATTTTTTTTTTGAACCGACCATTGTCTCCCAACATCCAGCCCGTGTGTCTTTATATAGAAAAATATTCATTATAAAAAAAAATAAACAAAATAAAATATAGAAATTTAATTCTTATATACAGATTAGTGCATATGGAATGGGGGTGGTTCAGGTACAAGGCTTTCACTTTTGTCTGTGTCTCTGTGAGGGAGATTTTACTTTATTGCATGTCCTAGTTACTACGCAGAAGAAGTGGCAATCTCCCCAATGGGGACAACAATAAAAACACATCACAGAGATTCATAACATTACCCAATCCACTAAAAAATACATTTCATCCCTTTTTAGATATTTTGGGCACTTCCCATCTTGGTGACCACACAGGATGAGTAGGAAAATATACCCAATGGATACAAAAGTGGCAATAAAATCATAAACTAGGGTTATAACCCTTTCCCACTTTGTTCAAAACTAAAAAAAAAAAGTTTGAGCTGGAGCAGATTACAGCTGCTTTAATATTTTGAATCTTTTTATTAAACAAGCTTTTTCTTTTAACAAGCAATACAAATGTCTATAGAAAAATATGGTTCCAGCTTATTTTGTGTGCAACATGTGTCTTCTGAGTTGTAGCATATCACTGAATTATGTATCTATAGACCTAAGTTAGAAGAATAGCCGATAATTGTGTTCTTTTAGAACAAACAGTAGAATGTGGATAATAGCAGAATGAGGCATAATTGCCCTAACCTTAGAAATGGCAAAACTCTCTTGGCCTGTCCTGCAAATCCTTTCCAATTTTATTGGGTCCTAAAAAGAGTTATGTGATTCCCTAGGATCTAATACTTGTCAATCAGGCATGGTAAATTGGATTCTTGAATAGGGAAATCCCATGGGGAAGCTGGATGTTATCTAGATCAGATGCAGTGATTTTTTTCAACTCTGTGCTCACTAGATTCTGTTCTCTCTTTAGTGAACCAATAAAACTATAATAAGTATTGATTAACCCATTACTGGGCATTATCCTCTGGCTTCTGCCTGAGTGTATTTAAACATATGGCAGTTGCTTCAGTGCTGCCGCGGTACAGCTTTTTGTCTTTCTGTGGGTCACCTTAAAACAGAGAAATTGAGACAGCTTCAAATTTCCAAGTCAAAGTATTGAATACACTAATTATGCACAACACAAAAGCCAGCAGTTATCTATGTATTTTATGTAGACAAGCACATACCACTACATTAGGCCTGAGCTGGACCATTAGTTAACAACATGTTAGCATGTTATTATTAGCATTTCAGTGTAGAAACAGTAGTGTACTATAACTTCTACGATGAATATTCTACATGTATACATTAGAATGTTATTGCTATATCATTTCATAAGCAGACGAAGTGTAACAATATACATTTTCCAAAACAACAACAATATTCTAAAGAAAATACATTTCGAAAATCCAAATCTTAAAATTTTTACTGAAAATACTATAGAGTTGTTTTTCCTTTTGTATGACTCTTAAATAATTCAATTGTAAATGTGTCTCAAAAAAAAAAAAAAAAAAAGCTTAAAAATGCAAATGTTACCACCACTCAAATTTAAAAGGTCCTTTTTTTTTTTTTTTTTTAAATACATTGTATTAAAGGGGTTGTAAAGGTTTGTTTTTTATTTTCTAAATAGGTTCCTTTAAGCTAGTGCATTGTTGGTTCACTTACCTTTTCCTTTGATTTCCCTTCTAAATGTTTTTTTTTTCTTTGTCTGAATTTCTAACTTTCTGTTTATCCTCAGTAAATTTCACACCATCATCCGAGCTATGTTTAGTCATCCAGAACAGCTTACTATACAGCTTATTGAGGAGGAACAGGAAGTGAGAAATTCAGACAAAGAAAACAAAGAAAAAAAAACATTTAGAAGGGAAATCGAAGGAAAAGGTAAGTGAACCAACAATGCACTAGCTTCAAGGAACTTATTTAGAAAATAAAAAACGAACCTTTACAACCCCTTTAAATTTCTTTCACATCACCTCTTTCTGAGCTATACTCACAAAAAGGTTTTCTCTTAAAAATACTACAGGAAGAAAGATTTTTTATTTTATTTTTTGCACTTATGATTTCTTTAGGTGGGAGGGGAGGTTGAGCTTGGGACATCGGGAATTTTTCTTGGGAGCAGCAGCACTTGAGTGGAACCAAGGGAATAGCATATTATGAGGGGAAATTAATAATTAAAACATGTTTTATTCATCTGATAGACAGAAGAAGACTATGCACTATTAAAAAAACATAGCAGCTAATTATGTATTTTTCTTTCTTTTTCCTGAGAATCAAACTGATCAGCAGTAGGGAAGATAAAAGACTTTAAACTGCTGGCCCCTATGCTCCAATAGGAGAGTTTATTGGTGATTTATATGCTGCTTGGATTGATCCATGACTTGTGTTTGTATACATAGATTGCACTTAGTGGTAAATGTATTGTACATTGATGTGGAGAAGAATTGCCAGACCAAATATCCCCATGTGCTCTAAAAGACTTACTAAAACTAGAAAGTTAAAAATCTGATGCAGCTGTGCATGGTAGCCAATCAGCTTCTAACTTCAGCTTCTTCAATTAAGCTTTGACCAAAAAACTAGAATCTGATTGGTTTCTATGTAGAGCTGCATTCTCCAGTTTTAGTAAATCAACCCCATAGGTTGTCCTTAACCACTTGCTGTCCAGGTCACGCCGATATATGACGTGAAAGTGGTTCATTACCACGAATCACCGTATGGGTACGTCTGTACCTTTAAGGGCGATAACAGTCGCGTGTGCATCCGCTGCACAGAGGGATACCCGATGCGTGTGGCCAGCGGGCGCAATCGCGTGCACGAGAGCAGTAACAGGGATTTGTGTGTGTACACCTGTTCTGTCAGGGGAGAGGAGCATATCGTTTGTTCCTACTAAGTAGGAACAACGATATGTATCCTTCCCCAGTCAGTCCTATCCCCCCACAGTTAGAAACACTAACTAGGGAACACATTTAACCCCTTGATCCCCCCTAGTGTAAACCCCTTCCCTGCCAATGACATTTACACATTAATCAGTGCATTTTTATAGCACTGATCGCTGTATAAATGTTAATGGTTCCAAAAATGTGTCAAAAGTGTCTGATCTGTCCGCCGCAATGTCGCAGTACCACTAAAAAATGCAGATCACCGCCATTACTAGTAAAAAAAAAAAATTATGATAAAAATGCCAAAAATCTTTCCCATAGTTTGTAGACACTATAACTTTTGTACAAACCAATCAATGTACACTTATTGGGATTTTTAAACTGAGGAAGAAATTCGTTTTTTAAAAACATTTTGGGGATATTTATTATAGCAAAAAGTAAAAAATATATATATTTTTTCAAAAGTGTCGCTCTTTTTTGTTTATAGCGCAAAAAATAAAAACCGCAGAGGTGATCAAATACCACCAAAAGAAAGCTTTATTTGTAGGGAAAAAAGAACGTGAATTGTGTCTGGGTACAGCATTGCATGACCACGCAATTGTCAGTTACAGCGACGCAGCGCCGTATCACAAAAAAAGGCATGGCCATTAACCACTTGCTTACTGGGCACATACAGTGGGGCAAAAAAGTATTTAGTCAGCCACCAATTGTGCAAGTTCTCCCAAATAAAAAGATGAGAGAGGCCTGTAATTGTCATCATAGGTATACCTCAAATATGAGAGACAAAATGTGGAAACAAATCCAGACAATCACATTGTCTGATTCGGAAAGATTTTTTTTTGCAAATTATGGTGGAAAATAAGTATTTGGTCAATATCAAAAGTTCATCTCAATACTTTGTTATATATCCTTTGTTGGCAATGACAGAGGTCAAACGTTTTCTTTAAGTCTTCACAAGGTTGTCACACACTGTTGCTGGTATGTTGGCCCATTCCTCCATGCAGATCTCCTCTAGAGCAGTGATGTTTTGGAGCTGTCGCTGGGCAACACGGACTTTCAACTCCCTCCAAAGGTTTTCTATAGGGTTGATATTTGGAGACTGGCTAGGCCACTCCAGGACCTTGAAATGCTTCTTACGAAGCCACTCCTTCATTGCCCGGGCGGTGTGTTTGGGATCATTGTCATGCTGAAAGACCCAGCCATGTTTTATCTTCAATGCCCTTGCTGATGGGAGGAGGTTTGCACTCAAAATCTCATGATACATGGCCCCATTCATTCTTTCATGTACACGGATCAGTCGTCCTGTTCCCTTTGCAGAGAAACCGCCCCAAAGCATCATGTTGCCACCCCCATGCTTCACAGTAGGTATGGTGATCTTTGGTTGCAACTCAGCATTCTCTCTCCTCCAAACACGACGAGTTGGGTTTCTACCAAACAGTTCTACTTTGGTTTCATCTGACCATATGACATTCTCCCAATCCTCTTCTGGATCATCCAAATGCTCTCTAGCAAACCTCAGACGGGCCCAGACATGTACTGACTTAAGCAGATGGACACGTCTGGCACTGCAGGATCTGAGTCCCTGGTGGCGTAGTGTGTTACTGATGGTAGCCTTTGTTACGTTGGTCCCAGCTCTCTGCAGGTCATTCACTAGGTCCTCAAGTGTGGTTCTGGGATTTTTGCTCACTGTTCTTGTGATCATTTTGACCCCACGGGGTGAGATCTTGTGTGGATCCCCAGATCGAGGGAGATTATCAGTGGTCTTGTATGTCTTCCATTTTCAAATTATTGCTCCCACAGTTGATTTCTTCACACCAAGCTGCTTGCCTATTGCAGATTCAGTCTTCCCAGCCTGGTGCAGGTCTACAATTTTGTTTCTGGTGTTCTTCGACTGCTCTTTGGTCTTCACCATAGTGGAGTTTGGAGTGTGACAGTTTGAGGTTGTGGACAGGTGTCTTTTATACTGATAACAAGTTCAAATAGGTGCCATTAATACAGGTAATGAGTGGAGGACAGAGGAGCCTCTTAAAGAAGAAGATACAGGTCTGTGAGAGCCAGAAATCTTGCTTGTTTGTAGGTGACCAAATACTTATTTTCCACCACAATTTGCAAAAAAAATTCTTTCCAAATCAGACAATGTGATTGTCTGCATTTATTTCCAAATTTTGTCTCTCATAGTTGAGGTATACCTATGATGACAATTACAGGCCTCTCTCATCTTTTTAAGTGGGAGAAATTGCACAATTGGTGGCTGACTAAATACTTTTTTTCCCCACTGTATACCCCCTTCCTGCCCAGGCAAAATGTTAGCTTTCGGCACTGTCACGATTTGAATGACAATTGCGCCGTGGCTCCCAAACAAAATTGACGTCCTTTTTTTCCCACAAATAGAGCTTTCTTTTGGTGGTATTTGATCACCTCTGCAGTTTTTATTTTTTGCGCTATAAACAAAAAAAAGAGTGTCAATTTAGAAAAAAACACAGTATTTTTTTGATTTTGCTATAATAAATATCCCAATTTAAAAATAAAAATAAAAATTTTCCTCAGTTTAGGCTGATACGTATACTTCTACATATTTTTTGTAAAAAATCGCAATCGCCATTTATTGATGGGTTTGCGCAAAAGTTATAGCGTTAACAAAATAGGGGGTAGTTTTATGGCATTTTTATTAATTTTTTATTTTTTTACAAGTAATGGCGGCGATCAGCAATTTTTTTCGTGACTGCGACATTATGGCGGACACATCGGACACTTTTGACACATTTTTGGGACCATTCACATTTATACAGTGATCAGTGCTATAAATATGCACTGATTACTGTATAAATGTGACTGGCAGGGAAGGGGTTAACACTAGGGGGCGAGGAAGGCCCTGGGAGTGATTACTACTGTGGGGGGAGGGGACTGACTGGGGGAGGTGACTGATCTGTGTCCCTATGTACAAGGGACACAGCATCGGTCTCCTCTCCCTGACAGGACGTGGATCTCTGTGTTTACACACAGAGATCCACGTCCTTGTCTGTGTAACGGCAGATCGCGGGTACCTGGTGTACATCGTGGCCGCCAGGCACGCGCATCGGCATCTCAGTGACGCGCCGGGCACGCGCGCGTTGCCGGCGCCCTGCGCGCGCCCCCCATTGCCCAGAGGAGCGGTGGCCATATAAAGACGGCCTTCCCGGCATTGTAGAGCCACCTTGTGGCCGTATATAGTCGTACGGCGGGCGGCTAGTGGTTAAGCAGCCAAATCTTCCGGTCTGTAAGTGGTTAATCTGACAACTATTTTTTAATGTTCACTTCCTCATTGCATCTAGGTTGTAGTTTCAAATGCATCATTTTATTGTGACTGAAAGGAACTATATTCCTTAACATTAACAATAAAAAGATGAAATTCAAAATGACTGATCACAACACAGCTGTGTGCATGGGCCCATAATGTAATACACTGCTGCATTCATATCTGTAAAAAAAAAGGATCAAACAATTCACAGAATGAACACCACAATGTCACACGCCAAAATGATAGCCATTGACGGAGACCAATTCCCAAAATTCAAAAAACTTTGGCTCCCATGGATAAAACACTATTTACCCCCCGATTTTAACGATGAGGTCCTTTTGCCATGGTAGCGGATTAATAGCTTCAATGCAAATTCCATGTACCTAAGGAATGGTAAACCATACGCATCGTACTGGTTCATGGACCGACCTTGTGGACTTTCTCTCTCTCTCACTATTTTCTTTCTCTCTTTACTCTCCTTTATTTTTATTATAAGTAATATTGTTCTTCACTACAATTAACATAAGTTATTATACCACAATCTTTGTGTATAACGTAATGGCAATTTGTTACACGTTAAGACACGGTGGGCATGAATACAATGTTACCCACCGACTATCTAGTTAGTGAAGATCTAATTAATTTAATTTAAATATTTTATGTTATGTATTATTTACTTATAGAATATTTTTATGTAAATTGTATTTATCTGTATCCTTCCAACAATAACCAAAGTATGTATTTATTATTATGCCATTATTAAACCAAAAAGAGCAATACAAATGAGCAGCAACAGGTCAGGTTTTTTCATTTGCTTTTGTCAAGACAGCTGAGATGATTTTTTATTCATCATGGATTACTGCACATGAACAATCTCAGTGTTCTTTGCACTGCTGGATTAAGCTGGGTTCACACTGGTATGACAAACGCTCCAAACCCCGCCTCCTGAACCATACCAGGCCACATGCCATCAACATGGGGAGGTAGGTGATTTGGGGCAGGGGGGCCCTGCTCCCCCCACCCTAAAGCACCTTGCCCCCATGTTGATGGGGACAAGGGCCTCTTCCAGACAACCCTGGCCATTGGTTGTCGGGTCTGTGGACGGGGGCTTATCAGAATCTGGAAGCCCCCTTTAACAAGGGGGCCCCCATATCCTGGCCCCCCACCCTATGTGAATGAGTATAGGGTACATTGTACCCCTACCCATTCACCTAAAAAAAGTGTCAAAAATAAAACACAGTACACAGGTTTTTAAAGTAATCTATTAACCTCCCTGGCGGTAATCCCGAGTCTGGCTCGGGGTGGATTTTTCATGTCCAAAGCAGTAACCCCGAGCCAGACTCGTGATCGCATTGTAGGATACAGGGGAAGTTACTTACCTTGTCCCTGGATCCTGCAATGTGTCCTGCTGTGTATTTCAAGAAGTTTTCATCCCAGACCAAAAAATTTGTGTGGACGAGTCCCTCATACATTTCACTGGCCGACTGCATTTCAAGCAATATATGCCAAGCAAGAGAGCCAGGTATGGGTTAAAATTAAATAAATTATGCGATAGAGCCACTAGATACGTCTTCACATTCCGGATCTACAAAGGCAAAAACTCCCAGCTCCAGCCCCGTGATTGCCCCACATATATTGGAACCAGTGGGAAAATTGTCTGAGAGTTGGCATACCCCCTGTTCGCAAAAGGACACCATTTATATATTGACAATTACTATACCAGCCTGCCCCTTTTTTGTCACCTTTACAGTAAGCAAACCCCAGCCTGCAGTACCTTCAGAAAAAAACGGAAGGGATTCCCACAAAATTTGTTGACCAAAAAATTGCAACCTGGAGAATCGGCATTCATGAGGTGTTGGCCATGAAGTGGAGGGACAAGAAAGATGTCCACATCCTCTCTACGATCCACAATGACACCGTGGTGGAGATCCAAAGAAGACGCTGCCCCATTTTAAAGAGAGGAGGAGTAAGAAGAGACACCACCTATTATTGTCCCGATTGTCCCTCCCAACCTGGCCTGTGCATCGGAAATTGCTTCAAAAATTATCATACATCCATTAGTTCCCCTTATTATTAACAGACTGCCATTTAACCATTTGCCTGCTACCATGTTACTACCTTCCATGTTAATTTACTGACCCTGGCCTGTTTACCGACGATGTCTTTGCTTGCCGATTTAAACCACGTTTCTGACCGCCACGTGCACCAACCTCAGCCTGTTTACCGACGATGCCTCTGCCTGCTGATTTAAACCACATTTCTGACTTCCACCTGTACCGACCTTGGCCTGTTAATCGACCATGTTTTTGCCTGCCACTTGGACTGATCTTTTGGCCATCTACTTTTAGTACACAGGGGTCTCACATATGTGAGGGGCTTCAGAATAGCGTTCTGCCTCTACTGACTTTGGACAGTATTTCTGCTGGGACACCTCTGCCTGCTACCTGGACCTGTACTTTGGCTGTGCTCTGACTCTGCTGACAGTATCTCTGCCTGTACGAACTATGGACAGTATTCCTGCCTGCTGCCTGGATGATTGCTTTTGCTGACGCTGACCTCATCCCTGCCTGCTGCCTGGACCGATGCTCTCCTCTGTGGACCACTGCACTTCTAAAACCACAGGTTTGTTATTTGGTATGTACCTGCTATGTGTTAGATATATGAAGGGCCTTCTAAAATGTGATCGGTAGTCAGAAAATTATATGTGCAATTAATGCTGCTAGAATGCCTGGAGGTGCTACTTGGATGTTGGGCCTTTGTATGTGGCCAGGCTGTGTAAAAGTCTCACACATGTGGTATCGCTATACTCAGGAGGAGTAGCGGAATGCATTTTGGGGTGTAATTTTTGCTATGTACATTTTATGTGTTAGAAATATCTTATAAATGGACAACTTTGTGTAAAAAAAAAATGCATTTTCATTTTTTTTTCACATTTTCCAAAACCTTCTGGAAAAAAATGAACCGTTCAAAAGATTCATAATGCTTCATAGATTATACGCTGGGGTGTGTGCTTTCAAAATGGGGTCATTTTGTGATGAATTCCATTGTCCTGGTGCTCCAGGGCCTTCGAAATTGTAATAGATGGTTGAGAAAGGATATGTGCAATTTATGCTTGTAGAACGCCTGAAAGTGCTACTTCAATGTTGGGCCTCTGCATGTGGCCAGGCTGTGTAAAAGTCTCACACATGTGGTATCACCATACTCAGGAAGAGTAGCGGAATGCATTTTGGGGTGTCATTTTTGCTATGTATATGCTATGTGTTAGAAATATCTTATAAATGGACAACTTTGTGTAAAAAAAAAGCATTTTTATTTTTTTTCTACATGTTTCAAAACCTTCTGGAAAAAAATGAACCGTTCAAAAGACTCATAATGTTTCATAGATTATACGTTGGGGTGTGTGCTTTCCAAAATGGGGTCATTTTGTGGATAATTCAATTGTCCTGGTGCTCCAGGGCCTTCAAAAGTGTAATAGGTGGTTGAGAAAGGATATGTGCAATTTATGCTTGTAGAACGCCTGAAAGTGCTACTTCAATGTTGGGCCTTTGTATGTAGCCAGGCTGTGTAAAAGTCTCACACATGTGGTATCGCTATACTCAGGAGGAGTAGCGGAATGCATTTTGGGGTGTCCTTTTTGCTTTGTACATTTTATGTGTTAGAAATATCTTATAAATGGACAACTTTGTGTAAAAAAAATGCATTTTCATTTTTTTCACACATTTTCCAAAACCTTCTGCAAAACATTAAGCCTCATAGATTATACGTTGGGGTGTTTGCTTTACAAAATGTTGTCATTTTGTGGATAATTCAATTGTCCTGGTGCTCCAGGGCCTTCAAAATTGTAATAGATGTAGAACGCCTGAAAGTTCCAAAATGGGGTCATTTTGTGGATAATTCAATTGTCCTGGTGCTCCAGGGCCTTCAAAAGTGTAATAGGTGGTTGAGAAAGGATATGTGCAATTTATGCTTGTAGAACGCCTGAAAGTGCTACTTCAATGTTGGGCCTTTGTATGTGGCCAGGCTGTGTAAAAGTTTCACACATGTGGTATCGCTGTACTCACGAGGAGTAGCAGAATGTATTTTGGGGTGTAGTTGCAATTATGCATATGCTGTGTGAGAGAAATAACCTGTTAATATGACCAGTTTGTGTAAAAAAATTTTTTAAAAAAATCCTAATTTTCCCAAGAATTGTGGGAAAAAAATACAACTTCAAAAAACTCACCATGCCTCTTAGTAAATACATTGGACTGTCTACTTTCCAAAAAGGGGTAATTTGGGGGTATTTATACTTTCCTGGCTGGTTAGTGTCTCAAGAAATTGGATATGCCTTCAGTGCATCAGGCGTGATCAGATGTGATATATTTTCAGTGATTGGCACCATAGTTTGTAGACTCTATAACTTTCACAAAGACCAAATAATATACACTAATTTGGGTTATTTTTACCAAAGATATGTAGCAGTATAAATTGTGGCACAAATTTATGAAGAAAAATGACTTATTTGCAAAATTTTACAATAGAAACTAATAAGTGTGTTTTTTTTTTTAAATGTTGCTGTTTTTTTGCTTATATCGCAAAAAATAAAAAACTCAGTGGCGATTAAATACCACCAAAAGAAAGCTCTATTTGTGAGAAGAAATGATAAAAAATTTGTTTGGATACAGTGTAGCATGACTGAGTAATTGTCATTCAAATTGTGAGAGCGCTGAAAGCTGAAAATTGGTCTGGGCGGGAAGGTGCATAAGTGCCTAGTATTGAAGTGGTTAATCATGGTAAATACCCTGTGTTTTTTATTCAAAGTATAGAATTTACAAGATGCTATCTATGCCCCCGCAAGTTCTTTAAACTTAGAATTTTAAACTGCAGTTTTAATGCTTTATATGCACTGTGTATCTTATGTTGTGCACAGTGTCTAAATAAAACACCTTTTAGGCTAGGTTCACACTGCTGCGAATTCAAAATCGCGCGATTTTACCGCAATTTTGCCGCAATTCGCGGCCGCGATTTCAGGGAATGCCAGTCTATAGAGCTGAATTTGCATCGCACACGAATCAAACTCGCACAGGACCCTTTTTTCCCTGCAGCTTAGATTCGCAACGCATTGATGTGAACGGCACTAATGTAAAACAATATTATTTAAATGACTTGCGAATTTGAGCAATCGCAACGGCTCAAATTTCACTATTGGAAGCCCCCCTTCTTATTTCTTTTGGGAATCTGTTCGGCGGAAATGAGGTTCTGATCTAGTCATCTAGAGGAGCTGTTGGAGCTAGGTATATTCCTTATACCACCGTTTCCCCTTGGCACCAGGAGCTGACAGTTTCCTATGCTTGTCTGACCTTTCATAACAGAAGGTCCACCGTGTGGGGTAAGAGTACAGCCTTATTTTATGTTGGTGATACACCTGATGAAGGATACCATTTGGAGTTCACAGCACCCAACACTTTATTCAGCATATGTTTCAAGGAATTGGACTTATTACCGGTAATTTATTTTGCTGACATTTTTTTGGGACTTTACCATCTGTCCACATTTATATTATGTTCACTTAGCGCAACTTGACAGTCCAAAACGTTCTCTGAATGATCCCGTGCTGAACAGGAGGACCTCCTGTGTTTACAATGTCTTTTCCCCTGTGAGCTTCAGAGGACTGCTTGCCCCTGAAACACCTCAGGAGAACCTGCTTTGAGGGGTGGAGCTACAACATGGCGCTAAGCTAGCCTGTAGCTACGAGCCCTGGAGCGCTCTCCCCGAGCGGACTCTAAGCATGTTATGTCTGCCTGATGGAATGCACTGACCGACCTGCATCCCCACCATATCTCCGCCGAAGCTGAAGTAGATAGGAACTAACCTGGATGGACTGCTGTGCTACACATACCGATGTAAGCCACGGTAAGCGTTCCTGTGATAGTCGGCGCCTGCTATCTGCTGTATGACCCCTGCATGATCCCTGCTCCGGCCTTCGGATCCGACTAGCAGGTCATCTGTTTCTGCAGCCCCCACCCCCCCTTGATTATCCCACAGCATGCGTGAGGGAAAGCAGTGAGAGCGGAGACAGAGGAAGCTCCGTTACACCTCCCCAGGCCTTAGCCTCAGCTGAGGGGTTGCTGGCTGGAAAGTAAACAAGGGGAGCTTGGCGGCGGTGAGTGTGGCGGTGGGACTCGGATCTGGACGGGGGTCCGGCATACGAACTTGGGACTGACTGACCAGTGGGGTGCACAGGCTGTTCAAGGGACTCCCCTAAAGCCGCAGCAAAGTCACAGCATACAGAAGGAGTATGGAGATGGTATAGGAGCGCTGGAGCGCTGGATTGATCACATCAGCAGATTGAAGATCTGGTAGGAGTTTTTCCTTTTTTCCTTGCCGCACAATAAAGATAAAAGTAAAATCTTTCTTGAAACATACCTCAGGAAGCAGGCAGTGGAGGCTGGATTAGAAGAGGATTGCCGCCTGAGTACATTTAAAATAAATACCCTGCTAAATATCCTGCTAAACCTCGCTCTGGTTTATAATACTGCACCTTCACTCTGTCTGCCGATTGTTTGTTTGATGCAGTTTATACAGTATATGCAGTGCATACTGAAACTTGGAAAGTTACCAACTTAACAGAACTGAAGAGCGATAGCAATAGGTAATTTGGTACTGGAGTGTTTGCCTACTCAAAGACACTGCTGTATGTATTGGGAGCCTCAACTACCCACATGTACTTAATTGCAGACACTTTTCAGTTGTAATAAATAAGGAGAACAAGGACATTTTTACTTTTGCCAAGTTACATCTGTATGCTACATATCCTACACACCCTTTGCACGTTTCATAGACGCTGCCCTGCATTGCTTTGCCTTGTTTTCATTTGCTTTGTATAGCCCGGCTTCTGACCTCAAAGACTGCTCTCCCTCCAAGGACAGAGAGGAGGGAAAGGGAAGAGAAAGGGATTTTTTTTTTTGGGGGGATATTTGAGTACCGGAGAGACTTTGAAAACTTTATTTTTATTTTTTTCCTTCCCCCCTTCCTCTTCCCTCTTTTTCTCTGCTCTACATATTGAACTTGGTATACCTTTCCACAGCTGGCTTGTATACACGGCCTACACTGAGGGACTGAGGGGTGGGATTGATTTTTGGCTTTGCCTTGCCTTTTGCCCTTTGCTTTTTGCTACAACCGAGATCTTCATTACAACCTGAGTCCCGAGGAGCGGAATATACGTATTCAGAGGTCTGTTGTCTGATACCCCCCCTTTTTTTTTTTTGCCTTACACTTAATATTGGGGTTTTTTCTTCTTTTTTTATTTTTTTTTAACTTAGTCCTTCCCTGAGCCTGGTAAAGATATGTTTCTATAGGGAAAACTGGTTAAGGAGAGGGAGAGGGAGAGGGAAGGAGGGAGAAAAAAGGGAAAGGGAAGGACATAAATGTATTTACTATAAAAAGGTCTATATAGGTATTATATATTTGCACTAATTGAAATTTAACTTGATTCATATTTAATATAGGTGGCAGTTGCTTTTCCCCCTTCCTTTTTTTTGTATAGTTTGCTTGTTGTATGTTCATCTGGGTGTTGCTTATTTTATTTTTTTATTTTTTTGGGGTGCATTATACATAGGGTCTATATACTGTGTAGGGGACTCAATATATAAGAAAGTCCCACATAAATATACTGACTGATTGTATAGATGGTCGGAAATTAATTGGTAGGCAGTGCTCAAAGTGAACAGAAAATAAACTTGTAGGTAGGAGGGAAAATGAGGAGAAGGGGAGCAAAAATAGTTGATAATGGAAGTAGCAACTCCATAAAAGCTTACATGGTGCAAGATAAAGTAGATCAAAAGGCAGAACAAGCAGCAGAAAATACAGAAAGAATAATTTCCCCCACTAAAGGGCAGAATAAAACTCGAGATTTAGATGAAGAAGGGATTTTACAACAAGACCAACAACAAAAGGAAATGGAGAAAGAATCGGACAATCTTCAGGCACTTCCTACAAAACAAGACATGGTAGAGATGATGGCCCACTTAGAAGGCTCGATTAAAAGAGAACTGAGTGCTACCCGAACTGATATACAAAATGTGTTACAAAGAGTTGAAGAATCAGAAGCTCAAGTGGAGGAACATAAACATGCAATTTTAGAGTTGCGAGAGAGGGCTGAATTAGAATGGGTAGAAATGAGGAATATCCGGTATAGGCTTGAAGACCAAGAGAATCGTAATAGACTAAACAATCTGAGGATTCGGGGACTACCGGAGTCCGTCAAAAATAATGACTTGGAAACTACGGGCCGCGAGATGTTCAACAAGATACTGAAGAAGGAAGCAACAGCTCCCATGCCTTTTGAAAGAGTGCACAGAGTACAAAGAATGTCTACCCCTTCAACAGAAATAGCGAGAGATGTGATAGTGAGATTCTTAAGTTATGAAATAAAACAACAAGTTTCACAGGGTATGAGAAGTGTCACACCAATCGAATATATGGGAACTGAGATTCTTATCTTTACAGACTTATCACAAGAAACTCTGGCCCACAGGAGGGTGTTGAAACCCTTAACAAAACAATTACAAGATAAAAATATTGCATATAGATGGGGCTTCCCAGCCTGCCTAATAGCAAAAAACCATGGGATCTCAGCCACACTGAGATTCCCAGAGGACTTAAAAGAATTCTGCTGTAAACTTGATATACCAATTCCCCCATTAGAAAACTGGGAAAAAAAAACCCAGGATGGAAGAAGTTTAAAGATCAGTCATGGAATAAAATGTAGAGGGGTGGGATGAGAAGGGGAGAGAGAAAAGGAAAGGTAATGAAAGGTAATGAAAAGAAATGTGTTGAAGGGAAGGGGAGGGGGGAGGGGGGGAAGGGAAGAAAGGGGGAAGAAGAGAAAGAAGGAAAAGAGAAGGGAAAAGAAAGGAGAAAAAAAAACAGGAAAAAAAAACGGTTTAGTCAGTGGAGGTGGGGGAGGGGAGGTCGGCAGGAGAAAGGAATCCGCTCGGGGAGGTGAACCGGGGTTCGGCAATGCCCATCCGTGTGCCCGAGACCATCTCTGTATTAGGGATGAGGCTCGGAGGACCGGATGGCCATGCAAATACCCCTAGAGTATGCCCCACCCAGCTGAACGCCTATACATTGGGCGACAGCTGGATGGGTCATAACATTGATATTCAATGTAGTTGTGGAGGGGAAGAGGGTGGGGGGTTTTGTATGTGGGAAGTGTTATGTGGTATTGTCATGATGTTTTTTATACTGTCAGTTGTATGGGTCAACCCTGAAAAAATAGAGAAATTGGTCCTCCCTCATATGGCCAAAGGCACTAGGTCATGTGGGCATTCTCCCTTAAAGAGATGGCGCCCTTAAAGAAAATTTCCTATAACGTCAGAGGCCTAAACAGTCCTAGTAAAAGGCATCAAATACAGCAGGAATTGAAAGGCTGGGCAATAAATATAGCATTTCTGCAAGAGACCCACCTTAAATGGTCTACTAGGGTGGGATTGAACACTAAAAATTTCCCAATATGGTTTTATGGCTATTCCCCTAATAAGAGATCCAAGGGGATAGCAATAGATTTTGATAGGAATACACCATTTGTCTTAAAAGCAATGGAGTCAGATGATGAAGGAAGATATTTATTTGTGATGGGGTTTTTGTTCAATAAAGAGTACACATTAGTAAATATCTACTGCCCCAATGTTCACTTCAGCTTATTTTTTAAAAAGGTATTGAATAAATTAAAACATTTTAGGGAGGGAAAAGTGATAATGGCAGGCGATTTAAACTTTGTTTTTGACCCAACCTTGGATACCCAACCTCTTTCTATTTGCTCAGAAGGAAAACATTTAAAAACAGTCAAACAAAGACTCTATCAGCAGCAATTAGTAGAGGTTTGGAGAATATTACATCCAAGGGGGAGGGACTTCACATATTACTCCCTGGTACACTCCTCTTACTCAAGAATTGATTACATTTTCTTAGACCATCAGCTCCTTGAAGGTTTATTAAAAGTGGAAGTGAAATCGATCACCCTCTCTGATCATGCCCCAGGTATAGTAAGCTTGGAGTTAAAGGATGTACCGGAGAGGCAAAGATCTTGGAGGTTGGACAAATCACTTCTATATGATCAAGATATCCTAGGAGACCTGGAAAAGGAAATCATTTTTTTCTTTACAGAGAATAACATAGAAAATATTGCACCAACAACTCTGTGGGAAGCTCATAAAGTTTGTATGAGAGGGAGATTAATAGCGGAAGGGGTTAAGAAAAAAAAATTGGACGACCAAAAAACAGTCCCTCTTACAGGAAATCCAGGAGTTGGAACAGAAACATAAGAGAGCAAAGGATAGTGAGGTAATGGTGGAACTAATAGCAAAACGCGAAGCCCTGAGGGATTTGATGGAGCAGGAGACTAAACAAGCTTTTATTAGAACTGCAAATAAACAATATAAATTCGGGAACAAATCAGGGAAATTGCTGGCGGGACAAATTAAATCTAGGAGGAACCCGAATTTCATAGTAAAAATAAAAAATAAAAAAGGGGAGATGAAGTACTCCACTAGGGACATCAGTAAAATATTTACAGAGTACTATCAATCATTGTACAAGGTGAACGATCCACAAGATCCTGAGGATGTGCAAAATAAAATAAAAAAATAGAACAGTATTTAAGGGGAATTAAATTGCCTGTAATACTAGAAGAGGACTCAAGGATACTGGACAGCGACATCTCTAAAGAGGAAATTGAGCAGGCAATTAAAAACAGGAGGAAAAAGCCCCGGGCCAGATGGCTATACATCCTTATATTTAAAAAAAAATATTGGAATCCTGACTCCCCACTATCATTCATATATGAATTCAATAGGGGGGGGCTAAAGATACGAGGGGAAGCTTTGGGCGCCTATATCTCACTTTTAGTAAAAGAAGGAAAAGACCCCACAATGTGCTCAAGCTTTAGGCCGATATCCCTGATAAATGAAGATGTAAAAATCTATGCGCGGATTCTGGCCGAAAGATTAAAGCCCTACATGCCAGAATATATAGGGAAAGACTAAGCAGGTTTTGTCCCTGGGAGGGAGACCAGGGATAATATTTTAAAAACAACCCTCTTAATTCATGAGGCTAAGAAGGGGAAGAAGCCAGCTTTGTTTCTTTCAATAGATGCCGAGAAGGCCTTTGATAGGCTGGATTGGGACTTTATGCTGCAGACACTATATAAATTCGGCATAGGACCCCGTATGCTTAAATGGATAGAGGCATTGTACTTAAAAAAGAAGGGGAACACCCCAAGATGTATAAAGGGGTGTAAAAGTTGCTACTTAATACAATGGTAGGTATAGACTGAGACTGGGGGAAATGATTAAATAATTTATTATAGTCAAAAAGGAATACTCAAATTTTTTTTAATTGGCATTAAAAATAACACAGATAACTGCTACCACAGACTACTGACGATCACCGATGGTGATCTCAGTAGGGGGGGGGGGGGGTGGTCAAACAAGACAGGACAGGACTAACAGACATGACAAATAACAAAATAAGGGAACACACAACACAGAAAGTCCGGACATCGGCATAAAATTCGGAGTGCAGCTGAATAACGCTAATGATAGCCTGAGATGTCAATTCTAATGATTGGGAAACCCCAAATAAAACTACTAAGGCGTATCCAGCTCCACTGCGAATTACCCCGAGGTGATACCATCAAACAAATGCCAATCCTAACATCTAGACACTGGTCCCAAGGTAATGTTCAATATCAGAAAAAATTATTATTGATATATTGGCCAAAATTGCCAAAAACAGGGGACCTCAGTAGGCAAAAAATGTCAGGGTTCATCCACAAAGGACTGCGGAACAATTTTCAAGATAATCAGTAGATAGTAGTGGTTATCCTATCCTTCTTTTTCCCACTGTTTGGAGACCAGCGGGTGGCTGAAGATTTTAGTATCTACTTTGTAACTGATTGAGCCGCCAGCTGCTGTATCTCAAAGTGGTACGGAATCAATGTTCATTCAGGGGAATAGAGCCACATTCAAAGATATCTGTGCATCAACGAACTGTTCCTTAAGCATAGGTCTGTGGTGATCAAGTTAGTTGAGCCCTGCAACTATATAGTGATGGCCTATTGAACATTACCTTGGGACAAGTGTCTAGATGTTAGGATTGGCATTTGTTTGATGGTATCACCTCGGGGTAATTCGCAGTGGAGCTGGATACGCCTTAGTAGTTTTATTTGGGGTTTCCCAATCATTAGAATTGACATCTCAGGCTATCATTAGCGTTATTCAGCTGCACTCCGAATTTTATGCCAATGTCTGGACTTTCTGTGTTGTGTGTTCCCTTATTTTGTTATTTGTCATGTCTGTTAGTCCTGTCCTGTGTTGTTTGACCACCCCCCCCCCTACTGAGATCACCATCGGTGATCGTCAGTAGTCTGTGGTAGCAGTTATCTGTGTTATTTTTAATGCCAATTAAAAAAAAATTGAGTATTCCTTTTTGACTATAATAAATTATTTAATCATTTCCCCCAGTCTCAGTCTATACCTACCATTGTATTAAGTAGCAACTTTTACACCCCTTTATACATCTTGGGGTGTTCCCCTTCTTTTTTGCCTAGCCTCTTTTGCTACAGCAATGGTCCCACTACTGACCAATGGTATTTAGACTTATATTATTTAAATTAGGACTGGAGAAAATGCACTTTAGGGATTTGTTTTTCCTTTCTTTTTGTCTTTTGTGCATTGTACTTAAACCCTACTGCGCAAATCCAAGTAAATGGAACCCTCTCGGAAACTTTTCCACTTTTCAATGGCACACGTCAAGGGTGCCCACTGTCACCCCTGCTTTTTGTATTTTCATTAGAACCTTTTCTAGCATCTATAAGAGCAAATCAGGAAATCCAAGGTATAGAGGTCGGGGGTCAAGAGCATAAGTTATCCGCTTTTGCGGACGATATTATGGTCTATATAACAAACCCAAGACAGACACTCCCAAAGATTATGGAAGAACTGGATAATTATGGGAGGGTGTCAAATTTAAAGATAAACATGGAAAAAACAGAGATATTAAATATTTCAGTCCCCTTGAGTGAAAGTAGAGATCTTAGAAAAATGTACCCTTTTAAGTGGAAACAAAGGGGTCTGAAATATTTGGGAGTATTTCTGTTGAAATCAATATCAGATCTTTACCAAGATAATTACTTACCCCTCCTGAATAAAATTAAAAGTGAATTGAAAGGATATCCCGCACATAGACTGTCATGGTTTGGCAGAATAAGTGTGATTAAAATGATGACTCTGCCAAAAGCCTTGTACATTTTTCAAAGTCTCCCAATTGATGTCCCGATGGCGTATTTTAAAACCCTGAGATCAATAATACAGAGATTTGTGTGGAATAATAGAAATAACCGTATTGCGTACAAGACATTGACTAGACCAAAAGAGAAGGGAGGTATATTTCTCCCCGATTTCGAAAAATATCATGAGGCAGCAGTTTTGTGGAGGGTCATGGACTGGGTCCACGCTCCACGACAAAAAAATTGGGTGGAATTGGAGGAGAATATAAGTAAACAGATGCTAGGACAGATAATTTGGATTCCAAGGCAGTATAGAGGCTCCCTAGTAGATGCGGCACCAATTACGCTAGAAGCATTGAGAAAGTGGGATAAATTAATTAAAAACACACAGGGACAATATAACAGCCCTTTAATGGTCATAACAGGTAATAACTACTTCCCACCGGAGAAAGACAATAAATTATATTTAAAATGGACCACATCGACCTCTTTGCGATTAAAAGATGTCATGAAAGGAAGCGTTCTTTGTTCCCTTTCGGAACTACGTGAGAGGTATGGGACAACCCCATGGGATGTCTGGAGATACAAACAACTTCAACACTTTGTAGAGTCCCTCCCAAAACCCCTCCGGGGGAAGGATAACTTGAATAAATGGGAAAAAATCGCAGATCAAGGAGGGACAGATAGATATGGAATTTCTAGCCTATATAAAGAGCTGATAACACACCCAGAGGGAGGATCCGTGTGCCCAACAGAGAATTGGGAGCTGGAACTAAATCTCTCGTTGCCAGAGAGAATGAGGGGCAGAGTTTTAGATTTTGTTCACTCCACCTCTGTGGACGCGCGGATAAAAGATATGAACTATAAATTATTAGCCAAATGGTACTATGTTCCGGTGAAATTACATAAAATAAACCCCCAGGCCTCACCTCTATGCTGGAGGGAATGCGGGGAGAAGGGAACTCATGCTCACATATGGTGGCAATGCCCCAAGATTCAACCATATTGGGAGGAAATAATAGACCTAATTAAGACGATTAGCGGTATTGAAATCAGAATGGACCCATGGCAATGTTTGTTCCATGAAACAGACATCCCTAGGAAAAAATACAGAGAAACAATTATTCCAATCTTATTGAACTCAGCAAAGTTACTGATTCCAAGACAATGGAGGGTAAAACAAGCACCAACAATACAGGAATGGCTGAGGGAAGTAGATAAAATAAGATGTATGGAAGAGGTAACTCACTTGCATAAGGACACTAAAACTGTATTTATCAGGATTTGGAGGGGCTGGGAGGAATTTAGACACTCAATGGTATATGAGGGCTATATGAGAAGAGAAGGTAGCTCCTAGGGAATTTTTGTAAGATCCCCTACCCCCCCCCTTTTTTTTTCCTTTTTCTCTCACTCATTTTGCGGTAGTTGGATTGATGCAAATGAAACAAATAAAAACACCAACGTCACTGTAACATTAAATAGGGGGGCGGGGAGGGTTATACATAGGTTTCACAAATAAAATTTATTTAACCTACATCTTTTTTTTTTCTCACTAATTTTTGGGTAGTTGGATTGATGTAAATGATAACCATGTTTTTGTATAAATAAACAAATAAAAACACCAACGTCACAGTAATATTAAATAGGGGGGAGGGGGAGGGTTATACACGGGTTTCACAAAAACATTTAACTGGATCTACCCTTTTTTTTTTTTTTCGAGACAGTGAGAGGTACACAGAGGACACAAATACTAACTTAAGGGGGGGAAATGGAAGGGAAGGGTAAAATGGGGAAAGGCACTAGGCACTCAAAACCTGGGATGGGGGGGGGGGGGGGAGAAGAGAGATAAAGGTGAAGGAAAAGGGGAGGAATAAGGAGAATGATAACATAGAGGCTATGTAAGTTAAATAAGGGAAAATAAAGAGAGAGGAGAAGAATAAATGAGGCTACAGGATTGACCCATATTGTGTGTATATATTGTTGTAAGTGTATGTATTGTTAATTTTTATTTTTTATTTTTTTTTGTAATGTAATGTGTTAATTGGTAATGATATGGAAGATATGTGAATGTATGTACAGAAAAATTCTTGAATAAAAAAGATTTGAAAACACTTAGCGCAACTTACTTTGTATTCTATGTTTGTTTATGTGTATATTTCTCACATTTTTGTTGCTGCTTATCTGTTTGTACTTTATACACAAGCACAGTATTTTTGTTGTTAAATAGAATTTATGCAGCTTGTCTGAGTTCACAGAAAGCAGAGGTGGGGAGCTCAAGGTACATTCTGCAGAGCTCAGAGAGCTGACTTGAAGGAAGGGACACTCACCCTTCACACAGCACACAGAAAAATAGCTGAGGCTGTCAACCACAGGCTGTGTGTTGGAGCTCCTTCCCCATCACCTCTTCATTTCTTATGCAGATAGCAGAGGAACGAGACAGCAGACAGAAATTACACTTAGTGCCCTTGATAGATACACATACACACTATTGAGGGTTTTGTTCATATTTCATGTGAGAGGTTTACAACTATTTTAACCACCTCGCGCCCGCCGTACGACTATATACGGCCGCAAGGTGGTTGCTAAATGCCGGGAGGCCGTCATTATACGGCCTCCGCTACTTTGGCCACTGGGGGGTGCGCGAGCCGCCGGCGGCGCGCGCACGTGCCCGGCGCGTCACTGCAATGCCTATCTATCAAATATCTATCCAACACTTATTAGCAATTAAGCCCCCCAATCACACTGGTGCAACTTGTCATGTGATTTGATAGTTTCAAATCTCATGACAAGTCGCACCCTATTGTCTGCGGTGCAGGGGTGGAAGCGGTGAAATCAGTGGGACTCTAACTCCATCAGAGTCGCATCGATTTTGAAAGTAGTTCCTGCACTACTTTTTATAAGTTCAGGTACAATTTGCATAGACATCTGGGCATGAAGTCAGAGATGTCTTCCAAGTAGCACCTGAAGTAGTACTACTTTGTAATTGCAATGTTCCGATTGGTGTGACCGGGGGCTAAGAGATCACAGATGAAACAACAGTGTAAAATTACCCAATTGCAGGACAATTTTAATGAACAAAGTCATGCCCAAATTTACTAGAGACAAAAAGCACATGTGTAGGCTTTACTACAAGAATTAACCACTTCAGCCCCGGAAGGTTTTACCTACTTCCTAAACAGGCCATTTTTTACGATATGGACCTGCGTCGCTTTAACTGACAATTGCGTGGTCGTGCGTCGCTGTTTCCCACAAATAGAGCTTTTTTTTGGTGGTATTTGTTCACCTTTGCGGTTTTTATTTTTTGTGCTATAAACAAAATAAGACCGACAATTTTAAAAAAAATTAATAATAATTTTTACTTTCTGCTATAATACCTATCCCCCAAAAAAATAAAAAAATGAATTTATTCATCAATTTAGGCCAATATGTATTCTGCTACATATTTTTGGTAAAAAAAACAAAAACAATAAGCGTGCATTGATTGGTTTGCGCTGTCAGGAAAGGCTTCACCCGCTGGTGGTGCTGTTGGTCCTTTGGACTGCAGTACTGGTGTCCACCAGCAAGTGTCCTCTTGCAGCCAATATCTTTGTTGGAGGATCTCACCTGCTGGTGGTAATGCATGATCCATGGACTGTAGTACCGGCGTCCACCAGCGGGTGTATTCTGGCAGTGTGGGACAGGCAGCACTTCCTGCGGTCAGCTGTGACCTGAAGCCTGATTACAGGACTTCCTATAAATACCCAGCGAGCTCTTACATGCTCGCCCTGGTATCTCTCTCTCCTGGACCTGTGATCTGGACTTTGAGCTTGCATCCTGCCCGAACCCGATCCGATCTGATCCCTACCTTGAGCCCATCCTGCATCTGTCCCTCCTGTCTCCTGATTTCCACTGTCCCCTGTCCTCCCGTTACCTGGATATCTTGGATCCCTGCTCTGCAGCCAATCCATCCGTCCCCTCCCTGTTCCTGTTTGATTCCCATCCTTACCCATCTGCTCCGATCCCCTTGTGTATGACCTCGGCCTGGCTTTCACTACGATTCCGGTATTTCCCCTTATTGTATATATTTTCTTTAAGTCACTGTTATTTGGTTTGGTTACTGCACTGTGTTCTGTTGGAGGTGTTTATTTGTCTGTTACTTCCCTTAATAAATTGTTACAGTTTGACCTACACCTCTTTGGTCTCCTCTGTGCACCCACACAGTCTGGTTTGCTAGTATTCCATGACATGCGCAAAAGATATAACATTTACAAACTACAGGATAGATTTATGGACTTTTATTTTATTTTTTTTACTGGTAATAGCGGTGATTTTTAGCAGAACTGCGACATTGCGGCAGACAAATCTGACACTAAGTGACACTTTTTTTTATTTTTATTCTCTGATAATTTATTTTATTGAAAAATAAGAAACATTGACAACTATCTTGAACAACAGGTATACATTGGGGATTTACAAGGCCAAAGACTACCACAATATAAAACAACATACACTACAAGGTTATAACATGTGTGGTAAGAGGTTAGGCCCCGACACCTCTTTTTCACCTCAATGTCTATATCACATTTCAATGTAGTCCTTCTTATTCGTTGCATTCTTATTCACCTATCTATTTATTTATTTTTTCTAATATTGTTGACATTTTTCTTCACCTATACACATTATCAGCATTTTAATTTCACATTCACTATTTTATATTTCATCACACTCACCTTCTCATGCAGCCCATTAGGATCTAATGGCAATTTAATCTATTTCCTCATCAATAATTGAAAAACATATACGCAAACAATGCTTATCAGCATTTTGGCCATTAAATCAACGTAGATGCCTTAGGGCATACACCTTACTACATCATTTAACCAATAATACCAGTAACATTTGTAGGCTCTGCCCTTTCCATCCCAGTATAACATATATCAAGTTCATTCTTATATAGTCTTCATGCATATAGACTTAATTACTGTAACCCAAGCATTATACTAAAAAATTGTTTATCACTACTACATATTTGTAGGTGTTCGGCAATTGGTACATAGTTACCGACCCATCCCAGCTGCTCTCTTGTCTGCATGTGGAGTCCCCACCTGAATTTGTGACCCCTTGAGAGCAGACACTCATGTGGAGCGGACCCGCCGCTGGGTACAGGGCGGACACCCAGGAAGCGCAGTAATTCACCCCAAATTTTGTCCCCCCCTCTCCTTTCATCTGGGAACATCGGTGGGATTTTGAGGAACCCAAGTGTACTTTTTAATCTCCGGCCAAGCCATACCATGTGGCAAAAAGGGTAAATATCAAACAGATTTATTTTACTCTACTCTAGAAGGAAATAGATGTATGACATCGTTCTCTTCATATTAGCTGTCTCTTTGTCGACTAATATTAAATTACTCTAAAAATAATAATGTATCTAAAACTACAAAGCTAATTACTTGTCTTATTCGATGAGAGACGCTCGCAAACATTTTCTAAATCTTAACATGCTGTTATTTACTAATACTTTATAGAATGTAAGACCCCCTGAGGAAGACCCGAATGGGTAGAAATGCATCGGGGCTTTCTTTGCATCCTATGGTTCAATTATGTATGATCATTTATTCTGCATTTAATATCTGTACATGTATATTTACCCTTGTATGTACTGTGTTTGGCTTTTATGAAATACCGGAGCTCATATATTCATGGATTGATGTTTCTTTTATTTTAACCATGTGCTAAGCACTTCCTTTTTCATCAATAAAATCTATTTTTACAAATTTGGATCTTATTATACTTTTTTGCTGCTAAAAAGTCCCTCGGGAAACCTTCTGTCCATGTCCATTTTTCATTTCGGGATGTGCAGCCCTCTCACCTAATCCATATGTGTCCAAAACAAGTTAGAGGCCCCGACCTGTTATTCTAAGTATATTGAGATGTAGCAGTGAACGGAAACTTAGAGAAAGAATTAGAGATGGTGCGATAGGGGCTTGGTTACTAAGATTAGTTTTATGGAGAGGAGGCAAGGTATCCATGTAGCATACTTTGAAATGATTGAAGGGTTGGTCAGAAATTGGGTAGAGAGAGCTGTGTCTTGGTCCAGGACCTTGTAATTGGGGAGGGTGGGTTGGCATTGCGTGATATGGATAAGTGATGTTAATTTATTCGTATGTAGGTGAAAGATCTAGAGGGGATGGGGTAAGGTGTTGATGGGACGGGGGGTAAGGGAAGGGAGGAAGGGAGGGGGGACATCTCTGACTTCCCGTGGCTGTTTACGTTTGGAGGGGGGAGCTCCAGTTTAGAGAATAAGGGTGTGTAGTTAAGTGTCGAGAGGGGAAGGAGTGTCAAAAAGAGGAATGGAGAATGGTGAAAGTAAGTTACAAAGTGTAATAGGTGAGGCTTGTCACGGTTCAGGTTGTTGTTTGAGTAGATGGGTCCATTATGTTAATGTATTCAGGTGTTGTCTGGTAGTGTGACCAACAGGCCCATTTTTTGCCAAATTTCGTAGGAGTGTCACGTGCGATGTGGATACGTTTTTCCAATTTCAGCCACTTTGCGGATTCTGAGGAACCATTCCTTGAGTGTGGGTGTACAAGTTGAATTCCAGTATAAGGGAATACACTGTTTTGTTGCGTTGATCATATGCATTGCTAATGATTTGTGGTAGGAGCTGTGTGGTATGGGCGAGTGGTGGAGAAGGAATTGAGCTGGGGAGAATTCTAGGGTATAGGAAGTAATGTGGGAGGTAATACGGCAGACTTATTTCCAGAAAGTTTGTAGGGAGGTGCAGGACCACCAAATGTGGAGAAGAGAGCCCTTTTCCTGGTGACATCTCCAACAAATTTCTAGTGTAGCGGGATTAAATTTGTGTAGGAGGGATGGGGTACGGTACCATCTGGATTGGATTTTGTATCCGTTTTCTTGAGTGGTGACATTTGTTGACCTTTTATGAATGTTCAGAAAAATCTGTTCCCAATTCTTTTTCGAGAGTGAGGTGGCTAGGTCCTCCCAACTTTTGCAAGCAGGGCTCTCATTGTATGCAACTCAGTAAAGATGAGTTCATGCATAACAGAAATTAGGTGAGATTGTGGTGACTTCTGAATACACAGTCTTTCGAAGGGAGTGAGTTGTCTCGAGCATTGCAGATTTTGGTCTAGGGATTTTAGATAGTGGGCAAGTAGTAGGTATGTCCAAGGTGGTTTTTCTAATTGGGTGGATAGTTCTGAAGTGGATAGGGGTACATTCTGGTGAAAGAACTGGTGTGCCCTCATGTGGTCATGTGGCCAATTGTCTGTAAGAAAATGGCTATGCATTCCTGGCGGGAAGTCAGGGTTTAATTTAACCGGTGTGAGCGGTCCGGGGACAGAAGATATGGGGGTTTTGTGACAAGTCCGGCGAAACCAGTCTAGGGTAGGTCCTATTAAGGGATGGCGTTGTATACCCGGAGGGATGTGTCGCGGGGGGTCCATGGAAGCGAGTCCAGTCGCAGGTTGGTGAAAGATGCTTCCAGGGAAACCCAGTCTTTTTGAAGTGAGTGTACATTCCAGTCCACAATTCTTGTGAGGTGGGTAGCTGTGTGATAATTTAGGAGGTCTGGGAGGCCTATGCCTCCAAGTCACTTTGGACGGGTAAGTAGTGAGTAACGTATTCTGGGTTTGCATTCCCCACGGATAAATCTGGAACAAATACTTCTGTACGTTTTGAGGAAGGCAGGTGGGGGCTGTATAGGAACTGTCTGTAATATGTAGAGCATTCTCAGTAGAGCATTCATTTTTAGTATTGCCGCTCTGCCAAACCATGAGAATATTGGTTTGTTCCATGATTTGAGGTCAGAGGTCAGTCTATTTAGGAAGGGGAGATGGTTCAATGTATATAAGTCAGGGAGCTTGGATGGGAGCTGTATACCCAGGTATGTAATTGATTCGCGTTTCCACTGGAATGGGAAGTTTTCTTTGCATTGGGTTACTAGAGATTGAGGTAAGGATATGTTGAGGGCAAAGGATTTTGAAAAATTAATTTTGAGGTTGGAGACTAGATGGAAATGTTTGAATTCAGACAATAGTATCGACAGGGAAGTCACCGGATTCGTAAGGAATAGCAATATGTCGTCTGCAAAGGCGGCATATTTGAACTCCTTTACGGGCGTTCAAATTCCCTGAAAATCTGGGTTGAATCTCAATTTACGGAGGAACGGTTTGAGCGTGAGTACGAAGAGAATGGGGGATAAGGGGCACCCTTGTCTTGTACCATTACGGTTTGGGAAGGAATTTGACAGAGTGTTGTTTACCCGGACTTTAGCCGATGGGCCTACGTAGAGCAAAAGGATTAGGTCTGATACGTGTGGACCCAAGCCGATTGCCTGTAAAACTGCTCTCATGTAGTCCCATGCCACTCTGTCGAATGCCTTCTCTGCGTCTAGGTAGGGATGAGCCGAACACCCCCTGTTCGGTTTGCACCAGAACCTGCGAACAGGCAGAAAGTTCACGCGAAATTTAGAACCCTATTAAATACAATGGACTGGAACGTTCGAAATCAAAAGTTCTAATTATAAAGGCTAATATGAAAGTTATTGTCCTAAAAAGGGTTTAGGGACTCGGGTCCTGCCCCAGGGGACATGTATCAATGCAAAAAAAGTTTTAAAAACGTCTGTTTTTTTCGGGAGCAGTGATTTTATTAATGCTTGAAGTGAAACAATAAAAGTGAAATATTCCATAAAATTTCGTACCTAGGGTGTGTGTATAGTATGCATGTAAAGTGGCGCATGTTTCCCGTGCTTAGAACTGTCCCTGCACAAAGTGTCATTTATGAAGGAAAAAAAGTCATTTAAAACTCACTCGCGGCTATAATGAATTGTCGGCTCCCGGCAATACATAGAAAAGTCATTGATAAAAAAAAAAAAAATGCGTGGGGGTTCCCCCAAATTCAATTACCAGGCCCTTCAGGTCTGGTATGGATATTAAGGGGAACCCTGCCGCAAATTTAAAAAAAATGCGTGCGGTTCCCCCCAAATCCCCATACCAGGCCCTTCAGGGCTGGTATGGATTTTAAGGGGAACTCCACCCCAAATTTAAAAAAAAAAGGCGTGGAGTTCCCCTCAAAAATCCAGACCAGACCAGACCCTTTACCTGAGCACGCAACCTGGCAGGCCGCAGGAAAAGAGGGGGGGACGAGAGAGCGCCCCCCCTCCTGAACCGTACCAGGATGTCCCCATGTTGATGGGGACAAGGGCCTCATCCCCACAACCCTTGCCCAGTGTCACGTACCTGACAGTGACGAGCCCGGTTAGCAGAGGGAGGCCTCCCTTACGGCTCCCACCGGCGGCCCCTGGTGGTATAACAGGAAGCACGGAGGTGGAAGGGGTACGAGTGCCTGGCAGGATCAAGAACTACCGCAGGTGATCAGGAACCAGCAGGTGAGGAGGCAGGAACCAGGAACTACAGCAGGTGAGTGGACAGGAACCAGGAACTACAGCAGGTGAGTAGACAGGAACCAGGAACTCAGAAGATGACCCGGACCGGGAGGCACAGCAGGTAGACTGGAACCACTGGGCAGCAGCAGATGAACAGGAACCAGCAGATGAGCAGACAGGAACCAGCAGATGAGCAGACAGGAACCAGGAACTGCAGCAGGTGAGTAGACAGGAACCAGGAACTCAGCAGATGACCCAGACCGGGAGGCACAGCAGGTAGACTGGAACCACTGGGCAGCAGCAGGTGAACAGGAACCAGCAGATGAGCAGACAGGAACCAGCAGATGAGCAGACAGGAACCAGCAGATGAGCAGACAGGAACCAGGAACTCAGCAGATGACCCGGACCGGGAGGCACAGCAGGTAGACTGGAACCACTGGGCAGCAGCAGGTGAACAGGAACCAGCAGATGAGCAGATAGGAACCAGCAGATGAGCAGACAGGAACCAGGAACTCAGCAGATGACCCGGACCAGGAGGCACAGCAGGTAAACTGGAACCACTAGGCAGCAGCAGGTGAACAAGAGCCAAGGTCAGGCAGGATCGTCAGACAAGCCGGGGTCGGGTAAACTGGCAGGCAGCGAGGCACAAAAGGATCAGGCAATACCGAAGTCAGAAAACAGGCCGATGGTCAGGTACAGGCAGATAGCAGGAGAATCACAGGAAGCCGGATCAGATACAGGTAAACAAGGCAGATCAGGTCACTTGGGATAAACGCTGTAGAGCAGACAGCAGGGACTGTCTGCAAGTGAGGAGTTTAAATAGCCCTTCGGGCGTCACCTGCGGGGGCGGGAACCAGGAAGTCCAGGGCGTCTGTTCCTGACAGGGTTTCCATGACATTGCCCCCCCCAAGGGGCAGCCTCCGGATGCCCCTAGGAGCAAACTTCTCGGGGTGAGACCTCCTGAAGGCTTGTATCAGGTCTTTGGCGTGAATGTTCTCTTCGGGTTCCCAGGAGTTCTCTTCTGGTCCGTAACCCTTCCATTTTATTAAACATTGACTCTGGCTATTTCTTCTTCGTGCGTCTAAAATAGCTTCTACCTCAAATTCCTGTTCCCCGTCTATGATGACGGGATCAGGGCGAGTCGGGGTCCGACCTGGGAAAGGGTTGGAGACTGATGGTTTCAATAGAGAAACATGAAAAACAGGGTGGACCCTCAGGGAGTCGGGGCGCTCCAGCTCGTAGGCCACCTCGTTGATTTTCCTTTTGATAGGAAAATGCCCTAGAAACTTGGGGCCCAATTTCTTGGACGGGCAAGCCAATCTTAGATTGATGGTGGAAAGCCATACTTGGTCGCCCGGTGCCAGCGCTAATTCACCCCGTCTCCTCCTGTCGTAGACCGTCTTGTTATACTCCTGAGTTCTTGCCATGGCTTCGCGTAGAAGCTGGTTGTTAGAGGAGAAGAAATTCACTTTTTCCAGAACTGCGGGCACTGAGCACTCAGGGAGAGAGTTGGGCAGAAATGTGGGGTGAAACCCGAAGTTTGCAAAAAATGGGGTCTGGTTAGTTGCGGAGTGGATGGAGTTATTGTAGGAGAACTCCGCTAGCGGAAGCAGGGAGAGCCAGTCATTCTGAGCAAAGGAGGAGAAACAACGCAAATATTGCTCGAGGGTCTGATTTGTTCTCTCAGTCTGTCCGTTGGTTTGAGGGTGGTAAGCCGAAGAGAATGATAGCTCTATTCCCAGAGTCTTGCAGAGGGACCTCCAGAACCGGGAGGTAAATTGTACCCCCCGATCGGAGACTATATTAGCAGGTACCCCGTGGAGCCTGACGACTTCTTTAATGAACATTTGTGCAGTTTCCGGGGCCGAGGGGGTCCCTCTCATAGGAACAAAATGTGCCATCTTGGACAGACGGTCCACAATCACAAAGATGGTGGTGTGATTCTCAGCCGGGGGGAGTTCAACTATGAAGTCGATAGAAAGCATTTTCCACGGTCTCTCTGGAACGGGTAAGGGCTTCAGTAGTCCCCAGGCTTTGGATCTGGACCCTTTATTCCGGGTACATGTAGTACAGGACTCCACGAACCTCCTGCAATCCTCGCGAAGTCGAGGCCACCAGAAGGTACGTTGTACCAACTCAGTGGTCTTAGCCACGCCAAAGTGCCCAGCAAGGGCATGATCGTGGCAGAGCTCTAGCACGGTTATCTTTAGTTCTTCTGGTATGAATATCCTGTCTTGGTGCCAGAGTAATCCATCCTTGGTTTGCAGATCCAGTTCAGGAGAGGGTTCCTGTCTAGTGGTGGCTTGTCTGATCCGGGAGAGTAGGTCCTCCTGAAGTAGGAGAAAATTCCCAGGAGCGAGGATTGTATCGGGTGAGGAGAGTTCTTTGGATCCATGAAACATTCGGGACAAGGCGTCAGGTTTAGTGTTCTTGGCACCGGGGCGGTATGTCACATGGAAGGAGAACCGGGAAAAAAAACAGGGCCCATCTGGCTTGTCGTGGTTTTAGTCTTTTTGCAGTTTTCAGGTACTCTAAGTTCTTATGGTCGGTGAATACTAAGATCGGGTGAGCAGCACCTTCAAGTAAGTACCTCCATTCTTCCAGGGCGGACTTAATCGCCAAGAGTTCCCGGTCTCCCACGTCATAGTTCTTTTCTGCCACAGATAATTTGCGAGAAAAGAAAGCCACCGGATGAAGCAAAGCCTTGGTTCCTTGCCTCTGTGACAATATTGCCCCTACTGCAACCTCAGAAGCATCTACCTCAAGTACAAATGGTAGGGAGGAATCTGGGTGTTTTAAGATGGATGCAGAGGTGAAGAGCCCTTTGAGATCCTCAAAGGCCTTTTGGGCCTCAGGGGACCAGTGGAAGCGGGTACCTTGCTTGGTTAGCTGAGTAATGGGTGCAATTATGGCGGAGAACCCCCGGATGAATTTACGATAAAAGTTGGCGAATCCAACGAACCAGTGGATTCCCTTCTTATCCACTGGCGCTGGCCAGTCCAAGATTGCAGTGATCTTCTGTGGGTCCATCCTGATGCCTTCGCCAGAGATGATTAATCCCAGAAATGCTATGCTCTCCCGCTCAAACTCGCATTTCTCAGCCTTCGCATATAGTTTATACTGCCGAAGCCGGTCTAACACACTTCTGACATGCCTTTGATGAGAGTCAAGGGAGGAAGAGAAGATTAGTATGTCATCTAAATAAGCAATCACAAAGAGATCTAAAAAGTCCCGAAGAACATCATTAATTAAATACTGGAAGGTGGCAGGGGCATTGCACAGCCCGAAGGGCATCACTAAATATTCGAAATGTCCGAACCGGGAGCGGAAGGCGGTTTTACACTCATCGCCCTCCTTGATTCGGACCAGGTTATAGGCTCCCCGGAGGTCAAGTTTAGTAAAAATAACGGCAGCTCCCAATCTTTGGAACAACTCTGGTACCAGAGGAAGAGGATAACGATTTTTAATGGTGACCTTATTTAGTTCACGGTAGTCCACACATGGCCTGAGGGTATGGTCCTTCTTTTCTACAAAGAAAATGCCTGCGCCTGCTGGCGACGTAGAGGGGCGAATGAACCCCTTTAAAAGGTTCTCATCGATGTAGTCCTTCAGGGCCCCCTGTTCCACCTCCGTTAAAGGGAAAATCCTACCGAAAGGAATAGCTGCTCCGGGAAGTAGATCAATGGGGCAGTCGTAGGCTCGGTGGGGTGGTAGTGTCTCTGCCCCCTGTTTACTAAACACATCGAGAAAGTCCAGGTAAGCGTCAGGGATGGCCTGACGTATTCCGGCCTCAGTGTCGGTACACATTAAGGTAGCAGGCCCAGGGGGTTCGTGTGAGCCACAGGACCGTTGGCAGTAGGAGGAAGGAAACGTGATCACCCCCGTGACCCAGTTAATGGTAGGATTATGGGCTTGTAGCCAGGGCATACCGAGAATTATGGGGAACAGTGGAGAGGAGATAATATCCAGCCGTAGATATTCTCGGTGCACCCCGGTAGAGGAGAAGACAGTGACAGGTAGGGGAGCCGTCTCTTCGACCACGGGCCCCGACTTGATAAGGGACCCATCAGCCAGGTGAACCCGTAGTCTTGGGAAGTAGAGGAATAAGTTGAGTACGGGCAAAAGTTGAGTCCATGAAGCAACTACAAGCCCCAGAGTCAATAATTGCGACGACTTGCAGGGTCCTTCCTGGGAGCTGCAGGGAGATAGAAAGAGCGAAGTGAGAGGAGGATTTAGTCTGAGGGTTGTTCACAGCAGGGAATACTGACAAGCACTTACGGAACTTCAGGGGACAGTTCCTAACGAAGTGACCGGGCTCCCCGCAGTACAGGCACAGGTTGTGCGCGCGTCGGCGTTGGCGTTCCTCCGGAGTAAGGGAAGGGCGGAGGACCCCAAGCTGCATGGGTTCAGGAGCATCGTACAAGGGGGTCAAGGGTGCTGCAGAAGCTGGGTGCGGATGACTGGGGACCCGGTGAAGCATCCAGGTCGGCCGGGTGAAGCCCGTGGCCCTCTCAACCCTCCGTTCCCTCAGGCGTCGGTCGATCTGAATTGTCAGATCGATCAGTAGGTTCAAATTTTCTGGTATTCCTACCCTAGCCAGTTCGTCCTTCAGGGGGTCAGAAAGGCCTATACGAAACTGGTGACGGAGGGCAGCGTCATTCTAGCTGGTGTCTGCGCTCCAGTGCCTGAATTCAGCTACATAGTCTTCCGCTGCTCTGCGTCCCTGCTGAAGGGTCCGCAGGGCGTTCTCTGCAGTGACCGAGAGCTGAGGGTCCTCGTACAATTGGGCAATGGCGTCAAAAAAAAGTGTAAGGCTGTCCAAGGACGCATCTTTGCGTTCTAGCAGGCGGTGGGCCCAGTTCTGTGGGTCTCCGGAAAGCAGCGGAATTACAAAGCCCACCTTGGTAGCTTCTAAGGAAAAGGTGCGGGGCTGTAAGGCAAAGTACAACTCACAAGAGTTCCGGAAAGCCCTGAACTTGCTCCGGTCCCCGGAGAATCTTTCGGGTGTAGGGACCCTGGGTTCAGGGGGAAGCATGACCACCGTGGGCGCAGCTCCTGCCCCGGCGGAAGAAGAGGAGGCACGTGGACCCCCTTGAGCTCCATCGGGGTTGGTGAGGGCCCGCACTTGTCCTTCCAGGTGAGTGTAGCCTTGCTGGAGGCTCTTAACGGCCTCGGTCAGTCCCGCCAGGTGTCGGCATAGTTCCTCCATAGGTGAGGCTCCCTGCTCGGGCTCAGACATGGCTGTCTGCTACTGTCACGTACCTGACGGTGACGAGCCCAGTTAGCAGAGGGAGGCCTCCCTTACGGCTCCCACCGGCGGCCCCTGGTGGTATAACAGGAAGCACGGAGGTGGAAGGGGTACGAGTGCCTGGCAGGATCAAGAACTACCGCAGGTGATCAGGAACCAGCAGGTGAGGAGGCAGGAACCAGGAACTACAGCAGGTGAGTGGACAGGAACCAGGAACTACAGCAGGTGAGTAGACAGGAACCAGGAACTCAGAAGATGACCCGGACCGGGAGGCACAGCAGGTAGACTGGAACCACTGGGCAGCAGCAGAGGAACAGGAACCAGCAGATGAGCAGACAGGAACCAGGAACTGCAGCAGGTGAGTAGACAGGAACCAGGAACTCAGCAGATGACCCGGACCGGGAGGCACAGCAGGTAGACTGGAACCACTGGGCAGCAGCAGGTGAACAGGAACCAGCAGATGAGCAGACAGGAACCAGCAGATGAGCAGACAGGAACCAGCAGATGAGCAGACAGGAACCAGGAACTCAGCAGATGACCCGGACCGGGAGGCACAGCAGGTAGACTGGAACCACTGGGCAGCAGCAGGTGAACAGGAACCAGCAGATGAGCAGACAGGAACCAGCAGATGAGCAGACAGGAACCAGGAACTCAGCAGATGACCCGGACCGGGAGGCACAGCAGGTAAACTGGAACCACTAGGCAGCAGCAGGTGAACAAGAGCCAAGGTCAGGCAGGATCGTCAGACAAGCCGGGGTCGGGTAAACTGGCAGGCAGCGAGGCACAAAAGGATCAGGCAATACCGAAGTCAGAAAACAGGCCGA
This sequence comes from Rana muscosa, assembly GCA_029206835.1. Lineage (NCBI taxonomy): Eukaryota > Metazoa > Chordata > Amphibia > Anura > Ranidae > Rana > Rana muscosa. The sequence continues at coordinate 61,769,794 of JARGYO010005626.1, read as the reverse complement.
TGGTCAGGTACAGGCAGATAGCAGGAGGGTCACAGGAAGCCGGATCAGATACAGGTAAACAAGGCAGATCAGGTCACTTGGGATAAACGCTGTAGAGCAGACAGCAGGGACTGTCTGCAAGTGAGGAGTTTAAATAGCCCTTCGGGCGTCACCTGCGGGGGCGGGAACCAGGAAGTCCAGGGCGTCTGTTCCTGACAGGGTTTCCATGACACCCAGTGGTTGTGGGGGTCTGCGGGCAGGGGGCTTATCGGAATCTGGAAGACCCCTTTAACAAAGGGGACCACCAGATCCCACCCCCCCTATGTGAATTGGTAATGGGGTACATTGTACCCCTACCATTTCACAAAGAAAGTGTAAAAAATTGTAAAAGAAAATACACAGACACCGTTGGGAAAGTCCTTTATTAAAAAAATAAAAAATAAAAATAAAAAAAAACATTCCAGCGATGAAATCCAGTGTCCCACAGCGATCCGATGTCCAGCGCTGTCCACACGAAACATCATTGGCTGAGCCTGAATGGACCTGATGGGGAACTTCCTCCGCAGTGTAATAAATGAATAGACCCGCCCCTTCTAAAGTTCCCCATCAGGTCCGCTCAGCAAATGACGTAAGTGTAAGGCTGAGGACCTGATGCGGAACGTGAGAAGGGGCGGGTCTATTCATTTATTATACAGCGGAGGAAGTTCCCCATCAGGTCCGCTCATCCAATGACGTAGGCGGGGTCTGACATACGAGGGGGCGGACCTGATGGGGAACTTCCTCCACAGTATAATACATGAATAGACCCGCCCCTTCTCACGTTCCGCATCAGGTCCTCAGCCTTACACCTACGCCATTGGATGAGCGGACCTGATGTGGAACTTCCTCCACAGTATAATAAATTAATAGACCCGCCCCTTCTCACATTCCGCATCAGGTCCTCAGCCGTACACCTACGTCATTGGCTGAGCGGACCTGATGGGGAACTTTAGAAGGGGCGGGTCTATTCATTTATTATACTGCGGAGGAAGTTCCCCATCAGGTCCGCTCAGGCTCAGCCAATGACGTTTCGTGTGGACAGCGCCGGACATCGGATCGCCGTGGGATCCATTCTGCTACGGTGATTGGGGATTCAAGGTTTGTGGCAACGTCTTCAGGAATCTTTTCAGGGGCATATTTAGCCAAGAACACATTTATTTGGATAGTTCATTTGGAGGGCGGGGTCGTGAGTGGGTTGGATGTGTTGATATCGTAGAGGGAGGCGTAGTATTGTTCAAACTCTTCTGCTATTGCAATGTTATTCGTAAGTGTCTTGCCCGTGCGGGAGTGCAAATAGTGAACCGTGGTGCTGGCTCTTTTCTTACGCAAGGCTTGTGCGAGGAGGTGGCCACATTTGTTTCCGAATTTTTGTAAAATAATTTCTGGGATAAGGTGAATTTTTTCCTGAGCCTTTGGCCTAGTTCCACTTGTATTTGAGTGCGCATTTCGATGAGTTCTTGGTGAGTTTGTGTAGCTAGATTGTGCTTATGTAGTGCTTTAAGTTTTTTAAGCTTAGTGTAGCGTGTAGCCAGTTTTATTTTATTTTATTTTTTGAGCGCAGCAGTTAAGGAGATCAGCCTGCTCCGTATTACACATTTGTGGGCCTCCCATTGTGTTAATTTTGAGGTGCTTAGGGTGTCATTTTCGGCGAAGTAGTTGGTTAAACATTTGCAAATCAATTGCTCTTTTGTGTTATCTGTTAGGAAGGTAGGGTCTAATCTCCATATGTATGTGTGGTTGAGTTTGTCATGGAAGGTGAGTGTAATTGAGATGGGGTGGTGGTCTGAAAGTGTCATTGGTTCTATAGTTGCCGCTGTCAAAATGGGGAGGTCTTGTTGCATAAGGAAGAAATAGTCAAGACGTGAGTACTTGTTGTGGGGGGTAGAAAAAAAAGTGAAGTCTTTGTCGCTCGGATGAAGGGTACACCAAGTGTCATGCAATAGTAGGACTTGGAAACATCTTCTGATTTGTTTGAGGGCCCTATAGGGTAGATGGGTATGTCCAGATGAGGAGGCTAATAGAGGGTCTAGTGGGACATTGAAGTCCCCTCCAAGGATCAAGATCCCTTCTTGGAAGTTGGCTAGTGTGCGTGTGATGGCTCGAAAGAAGGGGACCTGTGCTTTGTTGGGACTGTATATGTTTGCCAGCGTGATAGGTTTGTTTTTAAAGGTACCCTTCAGGAAGACATATCTGCCCTGGTCATCAATGAGGGTGTCCGAGACGTGGATAGGAACATTTTTGGATAGGAGTATTGAAGCTCCTTTGGACTTTTAAATTGGGGAGGTGGAGTGGTAGCTATGGGGGTAAAAGTGGTTTTCTTGGTGCCAAAATGGGTTTCCTGTAGAAAGATTACGTTCGTTTTCATACTTCTTATATTAGTTAGTAGTTGGGAGCGTTTCTCTGGGGTATTCAGGCCTTTGGCGTTCAAGGATAGTAATTTTAGGGAGAGGTTAGAGGTGTTAGGCTTATGTGACGTCATGGTAAGTGTAGGGGTGAGGAGTCCGAGTCATTTATAATGGTCCAGGGAAGTCAGAGACGTTGGGGAGGGGAAAGGAGTAGTGGGGCCTGGTGTGTGGGTAGGGGGGGTAAAGTGGGTCTCAGGTACGGAGGGGTAGTGAACTGTGGTGGACTAGGATGTGTAAGGAGCTAAGGCAGGAGGGTCGTAAGGTTGTACCGGATGTGGGCGTTGGCCTGCAATCCCACCTAAGAGCGGGGGGGAATTCCGGTTCGCGTCAGCGGTTTCTACCAGAGTCCGCTGTTGGCGGGGGTAGTAGGTGGCGTTCAACTAGAGGGTGAGTTCTGTGTCCCTAGGCGGTCTATAGGGTTGTGTAAGGCGATCATGGTGGGTGCTGTCGGAGATCAGGTGGGGGATAGGTATCCCTCCTGGTCTTCATTGACAGCAGGTCTGAAATATGTTGCCATGGTGAGAAAATCAACATTTGGTGTGGTAGGGCAGATCTGATTTGGGTTATTTGTCTGGTGAGAAAGGGTTCTAAGTCTGTGGTTCTGACACATCTGGGGATATGGACGGGGATGGTGTCAAGGAGGAAACTTTGTGGTTTGAGTTTGAATGTAATATTGTCATACAACTTAAAACTGAAGGTTTAAGGTTTACACAACACAGGGTAGGAGACTTATGCTTTAACAAAAACATCAACAGTAACATCATTAATAACAGTACTAATGATAACTATAACTAGAACTATACCCTTGTGAGACTTGGATAGTACTCTATGCTCCGAGGGGGTCACGCTCAGCCCTGATTTAGAAAGCAAAGCCTTATGAGTGGCCCTTTTTGGCCAATTAGGGAGGGATGAGGTGCAATATTTTTTGGGGAGTATTTCACCTGCTCCAGTAGATGAGAGGAGCAGGTGAATGTTCTTAGGCCTTTTGACAGTCTTACCTGAGCGTGGCTCTCTCAAAGCCCCGGCCCCATGTTCGTGGCAGAGCCACAAGGGGAGTATTTGTCACGGTTCCCTGTGGTAGGAGAAAGGGTTGGTGACATGACGTATTTTGTATGCATATTAGTATACATATACAGTTGTTATCCTGAGAACGAGTATCAGAGGAAAAAAAAAGGGAGAGATAAGTGTTGGACAAGAAACAGGGAGGAGAAGATAAGGTTAAGGTGTTGATCCAGATGTAGATAAAGTGAGACGGTAGCAGGGAGGAAAGAAGTAGTAAGGTAGGTAGTGGAGAGGTGGCAGTGAGAGCTCGGACCATTGTTGAGGAGGTTTGAGGCCTTTGCTATCGTGGTCTGAGATGTCTTTGGGGGAAGGTACCGTGAGGCGTATGGTACCATATGAGTGTGTAGCATCATTTCCTGTTTTGGATCCGCCTTTAAGGGGTGGATCAACCTTTCTCATAATCTTTAAATATTGGCAATGTGGAGGGTGCAGCAATATGCCCCTGTTGAAGACTTTGAAGTCGAAACACGTCGGGTTTGTCTTGCTGTACCCTACATTGCTTTTTAGTCCTGTGATCACTTTTACTATTTGTCAACTATTTGTATGAAAATTTTATGAAAATAAACCTGATACGGTTTTATTGATCTGCACCATTGGGAGCCTTCCCTTGTGTCTCCATTTTTTTCCATCTTTTTGTTTTTGGAGCTCGCGTGCTGGAGGATTTTCTACTAGTCTTTCAGCGTATGGGATCACCCTTTCCAGGACGGTTCAAAACATCAACGGCATCCTGTTCCATTATCCATGGTCTGTGAGACCTCAAGCCTGTCTGATTGACTGATCTGAGTCCAACATTTGTGGTAAGAGTACCCCACTTATCTATTTTCTCAAGTGCTCTTTTGATTGGAATTCATCAGAAAACATTTATGGTTCTTCACATGTGGTCATTCCGTGGGAAGCTGTCTTTGAAATGGGTCTGAGGTGTCTGGACTTGTTACACCTATTAGATTAATTTTACTCTCAGTGGTGTTGAGTTCACTTTCATACGAGTGCACCCGCCACACACACAAAGACTTCATTTTAATTTCTTCCTTCACTTACGGACTCCATTATCATTAAGTTGTTTTTGGACTGTATATATGCACTTGTGTTTTTTCACGATAGCACATATAGTGTGTGGATTCCTTCAGTGGAACTACCCACACCACACTGTTTATTTTGATCCATGCACTGACACTGTGTGGATCCCTTCAGTGGAAGCATCCACATCTTAGTTTGTGGTTTAATTGATTATGCACTGTATACTGCATTTATTTTATTATATCTTAGAACATCACTTCTACATTTAGTGATATCCTTCACTAGTTTAGCGCCGCACTTCCCATTTTTCATTTACATCCACTTTGTTTGTTTGTGTGCTGGCAGCTTTTGACACCTGTTGATTGTGGGTTCTAGCGCAGTTTTATTTCATTTTTACTGTAGCATAAGTAACCTGAAGGTTCCGAGCTGTAACTGCCGAGGAATAGAAATAGAAAGCATGCGGCCCGGTGCATCGAAAGAGTCTGGAGTGGTTGTCGAGGACTGTGTCAAATGTGTAGCTTAACATTTCCATCAGATGACATAGATGTAGGTTTTACTGGACTTCGCTGTAGGTGGTATTGGCTACTGTTCTCAAAGTTTGAGTTCTCTGTCCTGGGCTTTTCAGGTCAGGTTCTCCCTTTGCTTTGAAGAATTGGAAGCGTTCATTCAGTGAGGGGGGGGAGGTAGCCGACGGATATGGTGGTGGAGTTCCTAGTCATCAGTGTTCCGGATTAGATGGTCTCAGGATATGCTGCTTACTTCTTTGGCTATCCGAAGGGTAGGGTGAGGGGGACATGTTACGTGAACAGCTTGTATGGTGCAGATCAGAGGGGTGCTCTACCATGTCTTTGGAACCATGACTGTTCAGTGAAAGAGTTCAAACAGACCGTGAAGGCAGTGGTCAGGCTGTGGTCTCTCGGGTGTTTTACAAACAAGTTTTTTTTTTTTTTTCTCCATTTTTTTTGCGGGGGTTGGGTCCCTGTGTCATGTAAAATGGGGAAAAGAAAGTGTAGTTACCTGTCTAGGTAATGCAGGCCTTGCGGTACCCTGGAGAGGCCGTTGGGCTACCATTTCTTGGGGCTCCAGTGGACCTCGGTTGAGTATGAGGAGGAAGAGGATGGGGTCGACGGCGACTGATACTGTAGTTTCCCGCTTCGTCTATGCCTTCCATAGAAGTGTCTCTTTTAGGAGATGGCAGACGGAAGTCGCTGTACCAATCCGGTAGGTCAACCAGCGGGATGTCTAATGCAGAACAAAAGTGTTCCAGATCTTCCGGTACTTTGAGGTTTACTGTTCGGCCCTGGTGCGTCGCTGATAAGCAGAAGGGGAACTTCCATCGGTAAAGGATGGATCTAGCTCTCAGAGTTTACAGTAAAGGCCGCAGTACTCGCCTGCGTTGTAGGGTGATATTAGATAGGTCTTGGTATATCTTTATCGTCCCCCCCTGGAAGGATAGTTGGTTACGGCTTCTTGCTTTGCGGAGGATTTCCTCCTTCAGTGGAATGTCCATGAGACAGCAGACCACGTCTCTAGGGGGATCTGTGTCCCTTCCCTTCGGGCGTAGCGCCCTGTGGATCCGCTCAAAGGCGATCAGTGTGTCTAGGGGCCTCTCTAGGAGATCATTAAATATATTGGTGACTGTTAGGGATAGATGACTGGGGTCTATCGATTCCGGGACACCTCTTACCCTAAGGTTTCGGCGTCTCCCACGATTGTCCAGGTCCTCCATGTGGCGGTTTATCTCTCTGAGGTGAACAGCGTGGGATTCAGTCAGCTGCTGTACCTGGCACAGGGAAGTGTCTTGGCAGGCTTGCATGATTTCCACTTCCTCCACCCTTAAGGCTATGGCCTGAATGTCGAACCATATGTCCGTAATGGCCAACATGAGTGTATTTTGAATATTAGCCGCGACGCTGTGGAGGTCCTCCAGGTTAAAAGCAAGGGGATATCTCTTCCCTGCTTCTGCTCCGAATGGGCTCCGAGCTCTGGAGGCTGATGCTTGAGGAGCGGGGCTCACGCGAAGAGGGTGTTTGTGAGGCCAGCATCTTGCTTCTAGGCCGCGATCGGAAGATCGCTGGAATGTGACCGCTTAACTGAGTGTCACTCAGACCATGCCCCTAAGTGACACTTTTTGGGGACCAGTGACACAATACAGTGATCAGTGCTAAAAAAATGGCACACTGGCAGGGAAGGGCTTAACACTAGGGGATGTTCAAGGGGTTAAATGTGTTCCCTGGGAGGTGTTTCTAACTGTGGGAGTAGTGGATTCACTGGAGGAAAAGAGATATTGTGATTCAGTTTAGCTGAAACACGATCTCTCACTTTTCCTCCATGACAGAGCAGCGGTGTGCTTTGTTTACATCGGCACACCGCTGCTCTGTCTCTCTTGTAAGCGATCGGCAGGTCTTGGCTGCAGATCCGCTGATTGGCTCCCGCTGTGTCCAATCACAGTGGGAGCAGTGCGCCCCCTAAACCGCGTGCACGAAATCACGTACAGGTACATGATTTTGCACACCCGGGCCGCCCTGCCACAGTAAATGTACGCGGGGCGGTCCAGAAGCAGTTAAGTTACTGCAGAGGATACAGTAGTATACAACTGTCCAGCAGCAGTTTTAATCAGGGGTAAAAGGCTTAAAAAGTGTATGCCTAACTTTTTAAATCTAGAGTATCGGGTAGTATGGCGAATGTACGTGATATAATTCAAGTTGGTTTATGTGCACACTGCTCTTGCATTTTTTTTTTCAAATGATTCAGCAGTATGCTAAAAACAAACTATCACTCCAAGAACAGATGATAAGGAATCCGTGAATGCTGGACTTTGTGTGCCCTAAAGTTAAGAAATGTAGGGCTCAATTCACTAAGCAATATTTTTTCACATCCGAGTATGCAGTAAAATAACGCAAATCGTTCAGAAAAAAAATAAACATTCACATGCGTTATCTTTCCGAAGTATGCCTTAAATACTACATGAAAACATGCAGTAAGCATCGGATATGATGCTTTTCCAAGGCAGCCAGCAATTTAGTCATGGCTGGTATGGCATGGCTTCTCTGTGTTAAGGGCTCAAGCTACCCTATTGCCTCATACACACAATGGTTTTCCCGACGGAATTCCTCTCAAGCCTGCCTTGACACACGGTCACACAAAAGTCGGGTGAACTTTTGACTGCCAAGAACACGGTCACGGAAAAGACTACGATGAGCCAACAAAATTAATTTAATAATGCTTCTGAGCATGCGTCGAATTGTTTCCGAGCATGCGCGTTTTTTTCCCATCGGAAAAGCATACAGACGAACGGTTTTCCCGCTAGAAATTTTTCCTGACGGGAAAAAAGAGATCCTGCTCTCTCTTTTTTTTTCAGGGAAGTTTTCCCATCTGAAAAACTCAGATGGAGCATACACACAGCCGGGATTCCCAGCCAAAAGCTCTCATTGCAGTTTTTCCGACGGGAAAACCGGTCGTGTGTACGAGGCATATGAGTTGGGTAAAAAGCTCCATGATAAGTGGCTAGGATAACCTGATCTGCGTGGATAACCTGAACTTCTGCAGGGTGTCAGCATCCGTGAATAGTTCCAGCAGATCCAGCTCCTTAAAGCTTCTTTCCTTTAAAAGGACCACTTGAGATCTTCTCCTACGCCTCCTCTTCTGCACTGATTTAAATTCCAGAAGGCTGGATTCAAAGGACTCCATCATCTTTGCTATGCCGTCTGCCAGTCTCCAGAAGCAACTCCTGACGAAAATCTAGCTGACACCTTCTCCAGCGTGCACTTTCTGACCTATTTTTTTTTTTTTTTTGTTTACAAACGATTTTATTGGGATAAAGAAAGTATACAGTCATATGACAGCATACAACATACAATCAATATCACATGTGTATTAATAAATAAAAAAAAACAAAGAACAAAAATTTCGAAGCATACTAGAAAGAAATTAGAGAATATTGATCCTTAATAGTTGAAATAGCAAAGACATATAGGGTAAGGAAAACGTACACCTGGGGGTATCGTTCATGTAAGGTTTGGTAGTGTGAATTGGAAGTTAGTCTTGTGACTAGGGATGAGCCGAACACCCCCCGGTTCGCACCAGAACTTGTGAACGGACCCAAAGTTCACGCGAACTTTAGAACCATATTAAATACAATGGATGGGAACGTTCAAAATCGAAAGTGCTAATTATAATGGCTAATATGCAAGTCATTGTCCTAAAAAGGGTTTGGGGACCTGGGTTCTGCCCCAGGGGACACATATCAATACAAAAAAAAGTTTTGAAAACAGCCGTTTTTTTGGGAGCAGTAATTTTAATGATGCATAAAGTGAAAAAAAGTGAAATATTCCTTTAAATATCGTACCTGGGGGGTGTCTAAAGTATGCCTGTGAAGTGCCACGTGTTTCCCGTGTTTAGAACTGTCCCTGCACAAAATGACATTTCTAAAGGAAAAAAAGCCATTTAAAACTGCTTGCGGCTTTAATGTCATGTCTTGTCCTGGCAATATGGATGAAAATCTTTGAAAAAAATGGCATGGCAATGGCACCCCCCCCTACCCCAGCCCATTACCAGCCCCTTTGAATCTTGTATGGATATTAAGGGGAACCCCGCACCCAAAATAAAAAAAGGCCCTATATACTCTGAACAGCAGTTTACAGGCGTGCAAACAAGACAGGAACTGTAGGTTTGTTCTTAAGTAGAATCTGTTTGTAATTTTGAACAGGTACACTGTTTAAGTGTAGCTCCAGCCAAAAAATATATTTTTAAGCTTTTTGGAAAACATAGGGAAGGGTTATCACCCCTGTAACATTTGTTATGCTGTCTGTGCACCTGTTCAGAAGATTTCACCTCACTTTCCTTCCCAATGACAAATGTTTTTGGAAAAGTGTTTTTTTTATTGAAACAAGGATTGGTGATAAAGCATCAGTAGAGAGGAGACACTTTTTTCCATATTAACTCTTACAGGAGAGAATTTCCCTTCCTAGGGGTAGATTTCCTCTCACTTTCTGTTGTCTTCTTCCGTTTGCAAGTAGTCGTTTGTAAGTTGGATGTTTGAATGTAGGGGCCTGCCGTATATACTCTGCAGAAATTTGCCCCTTAGGTGTCGGTGTTGCCACAACACTGTAAGCCCTCACAGTTACTCTTGGTGGGCACCACTGGAACGCCCTGCTGTGAACTATTATATCAGGAATTGTAATTACATGCCATTTTTGAACAGTGGTAGGAAAAATTGGGCCTTTGGTGGTGGTGCTGGTGCTACAACACTGTCAGCCCTCACAGTTACTCTTGGTGGGCGCATGAATGGGCCCTACTGTAAATTATTAGATCAAGAATTGTAATTGCATGCCCTTGTTGAACATGGGCAGAAAAATTGGGCCTTTGGTGGTGGTGGTGGTGTTGCCACAACACTGTAAGCCCTAGCAGTTATTCTTGGTGGGCGCAGGAATGGGCCCTACTGTGAATTATTAGATCAAGAATTGTAATTACATGCCCCTGTTGAACATGGGCAGAAAAATTGGGCCTTAGGCACTGGTGCCACAACACTGCAGCCCCTCACAGATACTGTACTTGGAGCACAGCAATGAGCCCTGTTGCAAAGTATTGCATAAAAAATTGTAATTACACACCCTTGTTAAACAGGGGCTGAAAAATTGGGCCTTAGGCACTGGTGCTGGTGCCACGACACTGCAACCTCTGCAACCTCTCCCAGATACTCTAGTTGGAGTGCAGGAATGAGCCCTGCTGCAAAGCATTGCATCAAAAATTGAAATTACATGCCCCTGTTAAACAGGGGCTGAAAAATTGGGCCTTAGCCACTGGTGGCGGCACCCAGAAACAAAAAAGTTCTTCCAAGCTATCATCAAGAATCGGATCATTGAGGAGGAGGATAGTCAGTCAACATAACAGGACAGTCACTCAGCATCAGCATCAGTCTTGAAGGGATGTGACATTTGAAAAAAAATTATTCTGTTATATCAGCTTCAGGTGCTTGATCCAAGACTGGTTCATCTTTATGAAGGTCAGTCGATCAACCGAGTCGGTGGACAGGCGCACCCTGTGATCCGTGACAAAGCCTCCAGCAGCACTGAATGTGCGTTCTGAAAGAACGCTGGATGCAGGACAGGCCAGTAGCTCAATTGCATACTGTGCAAGCTCTGGCCAGTGATCCATCCTCAAGACCCAGTAAGCCAGAGGATTTTCGGTGGGAAAGGTGTCCAAGTCTGACCTTGCCCCTAGGTATTCCTGCACCATGTATAACAGACGCTGGCGATGGTTGCTGGAACCGATCATACCTTGGGGCTGCGGACTAAAAAATTGTCTGAACGCATCGGTCAGACGGCCACCTTCTCCACCGCTCCTTCTGCTACTGACTGAAGCCTCAGCAACTCGTTGTCCAGGACCAGGAGTTTGTAACCTCCCAGACTCTGGGAACGTGTTGTACAGACCTTTCTGCAAGGCCTCCCGGAGTTGTCTCATCCTCTGCTCCCTCTGCAATGGCAAGATAAGGTCCGCAACCTTACCCTTGTACCGTGGATCAAGGAGAGTTGCCAGCCAGTAATGGTCCCTCTCCTTGATCCGAAGAATACGAGGATCCTTCCGCAGACTTTGCAGGATCAGGGAGTCCATGCAGCGTAGGTTAGCTGAGGCATTCGGTCCGGAGTCCTCTGGGTCACTAAGGACGACATGATCCGCAGCCACCTCCTCCCAGCCACGTACAAGTCCATGGGTTTGTTGGGACTGTAAATCATCCCTAAAAGACTGCTGTTGTTGCTGAGTGCCATGCTCCACCTCCATGCTGACACAATCCTCCTCCTCCTCCTCCTCCTCATCCTCTTCCTGTGTGATGGGTGGGACAGAAGGAACACTGTCTGGGTAAATGGGGCCTTGAGAGGCAAGGAAGTCCTCCTCTTCCTGCCTCTGTTCTGCCTCAAGTGCCCTGTCCATTATTCCATGCAGCGTATGCTCCAACAGGTGGACAAGAGGTACAGTGTCACTGATGCATGCACTGTCACTGCTCACCATCCTCGTGGCCTCCTCAAATGGTGCCAGGACAGTGCATGCATCCCTGATCATGCCCCACTGGCGTGGTGAAAAAAACCCGAGCTCCCCTGGCCCTGTCCTGGTGCCGTAGTCGCACAGGTACTCATTGATGGCCCCCTGCTGCGTGTGCAGCCGCTGCAGCATGGCCAACGTTGAGTTCCATCTGGTGGGCATGTCACATATAAGGCAGTTCTTGGGCAGGTTCAACTCCTTTTGCAGCTCAGCCAGCCGAGCACTAGCATTATATGATCTGGGAACCTGCCACCGAGGAACCGCACATTGCATAAACTCACGGAAGGGGGCCGAGTCTACCAACTGAAAAGGCAGCAGTTGAATTGCTAGCAATTTAGCCAAGCTAGCATTCAACCGCTGGACATGTGGATGGCTGGGAGTGAACTTCTTTCGACGGTCCAGCAGCTGGGGCAAGGAAATTTTCCTGCTACAATCGGACGTCGGTGTACTGCTAGCAGAGTGCCCGCAAGTACTTGGCTGTGACACACCTAATTCTACACCTTCATTCCTCTCAGTGCAGGTTTCAAAGAAGACTGAAGGTACAGTAGGTGCCGCCGATATTGTGTTTCTATCGCGCTCCCATCGCCGAGATTCTCTGCGACAGGAGTGCCGAGATGTCGGCAGCAGGGTGGCGACACGTGTCGCGTTCGCTGCAATGGCGAGGAGACGCGACACTGTATTGAGCGGGGATCCGACGCGGATTCCCGCCAATACCAGGCACTGCGTTTGGTATGAATCCTGAGCGGGAACTCCACGCCAATTTTTAAAGAAAAAAACGGCGTGGGTTCCCCCTCCAGGGGCATACCAGGCCCTTGGGTCTGGTCTGGATTTGAAGGGGAACCCTACGCTGAAAAAATGGCGTGGGGGTCCCCCTCAAGATCCAAACCAGACCCTTATCCGAGCACGCAACCTGGCAGGCCGCAGGGGAAGAGGGGGGGACGAGAGCGGCCCCCCCTCCCTCCTGAACCGTACCAGGCCACATGCCCTCAACATGGGGGGTTTGGTGCTCTGGAGCAGGGGGGCGACCTGCGGCCCCCCCACCCCAGAGCACCCTGCCCCTATGTTGATGAGGACAGGGCCTCTTCCCGACAACCCTGGCCGTTGGTTGTCGGGGTCTGCGGGCGGGGGGCTTATCAGAATCCGGGAGCCCCCTTTAATAAGGGGGCCCCCAGATACCGGCCCCCCCACCCTATGTGAATGAGTATGGGGTACATCGTACCCCTACCCATTCACCTGGTGGAAAATAAATGGAAATAAAAACACAACACAGTTTTTAAAAGTATTTTATTGCACCGCTCCGGAGGTCTTCTTCCGACTTCGGGGGTCTCCGGTGTCGTCGCCGCGTTCTCCGGTTCTTTCTTCTGCCGGGCCTCCGCTAACTTCTTTTTAGCTCTTTTGCTAACGGAGGCCCGGTCTTCTCCGTCGTCTTCTTCTTCTCCCGCTCTCCGGTTCTTCTCCCGCTCTCCGGTTCTTCTCCCAATCTCCGGTTCTTTCTTCTGCCGGGCCTCCGCTAACTTCTTTTTAGCTCTTTTGCTAACGGAGGCCCGGTCTTCTCCGTCGTCTTCTTCTTCTTCTCCCGCTCTCCGGTTCTTCTCCCGCTCTCCGGTGTCGTCGCCGCGTTCTCCGGTTCTTTCTTCCGCCGGGCCTCCGCTAACTTCTTTTTAGCTCTTTTGCTAGCAGAGGCCCGGTCTTCTCCGTCGTCGCCGTCGGCGTCTTCTTCCCTCTTCTCCTCCTCGATGTTGACTCGTCGCTTCCTCTCGCAGTAATGGTAAATCTTCGGTCCGCAGAGATTAATATAGGCTTCACATGACGTCACAGTCACATGCTCCGGGGCACATGTGCACATGACGTCACAGTCACATGCTCCAGGGCACATGTGCACATGACATCACAGTCACATGCTCCAGGGCACATGTGCACATGACGTCACAGTCACATGCTCCAGGGCACATGTGCCCCGGAGCATGTGACTGTGACGTCATGAGAAGCCTATATTAATCTCTGCGGACCGAAGATTTACCATTACTGCGAGAGGAAGCGACGAGTCAACATCGAGGAGGAGAAGAGGGAAGAAGACGCTGACGGCGACGACGGAGAAGACCGGGCCTCTGCTAGCAAAAGAGCTAAAAAGAAGTTAGCGGAGGCCCGGCGGAAGAAAGAACCGGAGAACGTGGCGACGACACCGGAGAGCGGGAGAAGAACCGGAGAGCGGGAGAAGAAGAAGACGACGGAGAAGACCGGGCCTCCGTTAGCAAAAGAGCTAAAAAGAAGTTAGCGGAGGCCCGGCAGAAGAAAGAACCGGAGAGCGGAAGAAGAACCGGAGAGCGGGAGAAGAACCGGAGAGCGGGAGAAGAAGAAGATGACGGAGAAGACCGGGCCTCCGTTAGCAAAAGAGCTAAAAAGAAGTTAGCGGAGGCCGACAGAAGAAAGAACCGGAGAACGCGGCGACGACACCGGAGACCCCCAAAGTCGGAAGAAGACCTCCGGAGCGGTGCAATAAAATACTTTTAAAAACTGTGTTGTGTTTTTATTTCCATTTATTTTCCACCAGGTGAATGGGTAGGGGTACGATGTACCCCATACTCATTCACATAGGGTGGGGGGGCCGGTATCTGGGGGCCCCCTTATTAAAGGGGGCTCCCGGATTCTGATAAGCCCCCCGCCCGCAGACCCCGACAACCAACAGCCAGGGTTGTCGGGAAGAGGCCCTGTCCTCATCAACATGGGGGCAGGGTGCTCTGGGGTGGGGGGGCCGCAGGTCGCCCCCCTGCCCCAGAGCACCAAACCCCCCATGTTGAGGGCATGTGGCCTGGTACGGTTCAGGAGGGAGGGGGGCGCTCTCGTCCCCCCTCTTCCCCTGTGGCCTGCCAGGTTGCGTGCTTGGATAAGGGTCTGGTTTGGATCTTGAGGGGGACCCCCACGCCGTTTTTTCAGCGTAGGGTTCCCCTTCAAATCCAGACCAGACCCAAGGGCCTGGTATGCCCCTGGAGGGGGAACCCACGCCGTTTTTTTCTTTAAAAATTGGCGTGGAGTTCCCGCTCAGGATTCATACCAAACGTAGTGCCTGGTATTGGCGGGAATCCGCGTCGGATCCCCGCCTATCGGCAATGCGTGTCGCTCATCGTGAAAGGAACATTTTTTCCTTTCCCGATGACGAGACAGCTCGGCGCTGGCTCTCGCGACGGAGCTCATAGGGTGTCAATATCGCCGCTAGAAGCGGCGATATTGACACAATATCGGCGGCACCTACTGTATAGTGGGGTTAGAGATCCCAGCTGATGAGGAGCAAGGAGAGGTCCGCTTTGATCTTTGGTGTGGGTCTTTAAGGTACGCTTGCCAACGAGCTGCATGGCAGGTCAACATATGATGTTTTGGCCACGCGAGATACGCTTGAGACATATGTTGCAAATAGCAGCGGTGCGATCTGATGTACTCGACTCAAAAAAGGCCCACACCAAAGAACTTTTGGAATAATGGGCAGAGGCAGCGCCTTGCACAGGCGTAGCTCTGCGGTGTGATTCAGTCGGTGTGCTGCCCTTACGCTGGCCCCCGGAGGGCATCCTGCCTCGTTGGAGATGTGCCTCCTCCTCATCCTCCTCCTCCTCCTCCTCTCTCATATCAGGCACCCACGTGAAGTCAGAGACCTCATCATCCCCTCCCTCCTCATCACTGGAGCCAATCTGGCAGTATGCTGCAGCTGCTGGAACATGACTGCCAGATTGCTGTCCTTCTTGAGCATCCCCTCTCTCTGCGCTCACGCTACTGCCTTCCTCTAGCTTGGTATCATCATCAGACCCTTTGAAACACTGGGAATCCTCCTGGAGCATGTACCCAACACTGTGCTCAAACAGTTTGGGGACTCCTCAGGAGGACATGGTGGGTCTAGGGAAGGAGTGACTGATGATGACATTGATACGAGGGAAGAGGACGCTTTGGCAGCTGCTTTGCCAGTACCCTGAGCCTGGGTGAGAGAGGATGAGGAGGATGAGGAGGGCTTGGTCATCCACTCTACCAAGTCTTCGGCATGATGCGGCTCAACACGTCCAGCTGCTGAAAATAAGGACAAGCGTGTCCCAGGGCCACGTGCTGATGACAATGCACCGCGTCCACGACCAGCACTATTGCCCCCAGACACAGAGCCTGCTTGCCCTCTTTTATTGGCTCGTGACTGTCTGCCTCTCTTTGTTGGCCTTACAGACATAGTAATGGCCTGCAGGGAGATGGGAAAACCAGCAATTGGGTAGTGTATGTTGTGCTGGAGGCACACAACACCCACTAACTCCAGCAGATGCCTTTATTAGAGAACAGCAATGATGGGTATATACAGGTGTATACTGTGCCACTAACTCCTGCAGATGCCTGTATTAGAGAACAGCAATGACGGGTATATACAGGTGTACACTGTGCCACTAACTCCTTCAGATGCCTGTATTAGAGAACAGTAATGACGGGTATATATAGGTGTACACTGTGCCACTAACTCCTGCAGATGCCTGAATTAGAGAACAGCAATGACGGGTATATACAGGTGTATACTGTGCCACTAACTCCTGCAGATGCCTGTATTAGAGAACAGCAATGACGGCTATATACAGGTGTATACTGAGTGAGTGAGTGAGTGAAAAACTTGTATAGCGCTAACAAATGCGAACTAAATCGCCTCAAGGCGCTTAGCATCCAGTAGCTTCATGATTCATCAGAAGAGGTGGGTCTTAAGTTTTTTCCTAAAGGCCCGATGGTTTTCTTCCATACGAATATCCGTGGGTAGCGCGTTCCATAGCCGTGGTCCTTGGACTGCAAATCTTCGTTCTCCCTTTGATTTGTAGCGAAATTTGGGGATGTGAAGGAGGTTTTGGTTTGTTGATCGGAGAGTGCGTTTGGGGGTGTAATGCTTTATCTTCTCGCATAAATATTGCGGAGTGATTCCTTGTGTGCACTTGTGGGTGAGGCAGAGGGTCTTGAATGTGACCCGATCCTTTACGGCTAACCAATGAAGGGTCCTCAGTGCAGGGGTGATGGATTCCCAGGGTTTTTTTCCTGTTATCAGTCTGGCTGCCGTGTTCTGGACGACTTGTAGGCGTGACATTTGGTATTTGGGTAGTCCGAGGTAGAGGGAGTTTGCGTAGTCGAGTTGGGAGTTGATAATTGATCCAACTACTACTGCTGTGTCCTCTTCTGGGATGAAGGGAATGAGTCTACGCAGCAGGCGGAGGAGATAATGAGATCCGCTGATTACTGATCCTATTTGAGCGTCCATCGACATCTCCGAGTCAAAGATGACTCCGAGACTTTTGACTTTGGTGCTCGGGGTGATGGTCTGTCCGAGAATGGTGGGTGGTGTCCAAGAGGTTTTAGTTTTTGTCTTTCGGTTAGCGTGGAGGAGAAGCAGTTCTGTTTTGGATCCGTTGAGTTTAAGTGAACTCTCAGTCATCCAATCATCGATCAATGTGAGGCACTTTTCCAATCCGTGATATTGGTCTTTTTTTCCAGTGATACGAAAGTAGAGTTGGGTGTCGTCCGCGTATGAGTGGTAGCATAAGTCCTGTTTGCTAATGATTTTTAGGAGTGGGCGGAGGTAGATGTTAAAGAGAAGGGGTGACAGTAGTGATCCTTGAGGGACTCCGCAAGAAATTGCGCGAGTTTCAGAGGTGAAGGCACCTAATTTCACTGTCTGAGAACGATTCTCAAGAAAGGAAGCGAACCAAGGAAGGTCAGGGTCTGCGACTCCTGCTACTTCTTTAAGACGAATGAGTAGAGTTTTGTGGTCTACTGTGTCGAACGCTGCACTGAGGTCCAGCAGCACCAGGAGACATGATTCTCCGTCATCTGCGGCTTCGAGGACGTCATCCCATATTTTGAGAAGTGCAGTTTCTGTGCCATGGCCTGGGCGGAAGCCTGATTGTAGTGGGTCCAAGAGTTTGTAAGTGTCCAAATGGCCTTGTAGCTGTTGTACTACCGCTTTCTCCATGATCTTGGAAATGGTGTTGAGGCTTGTTACCGGTCTGCGGTAATTTGGGTCCTTAGGGTCAAGATTGGGTTTCTTTAGGAGGGGTTTGATTATACCTTGCTTGAGGGAGTTCGGGACCAAACCTTCTTTGAATGATAGATTTACGATGTGTGTAATGCTAGGAGCTAAAATGTCGGTACATTCTTTCAGGAGTTTTGTGGGAATTATGTCATTTGACGATGTAGTGTCTCTGAGGCTTCTGATGATGTTTTTGGTGGTGTCAATGGTGATCGGGACCAACGAAAATTTTGCTAGTTGTATAATGTTCGTATTGATTTTCTCTGTTTGCTTTGGCTGTGTGAAGTTGGTTGGTTTTTTCTGTTGAATTATTTCCCGAATATTTTCGATTTTGTCGATAAAAAAATCCGATAGCTCATTGCAGAATTCTTGGGTTTCGTTTGCTGGAGGCTCTAGACAGGTAGGGTTCATGGTCCGAGTGACTAGTTTGAAGAGTTCACGAGGCCGGTTTAGGGCTTTTTTTATGGTGTTTGAGAAATGTTCCTTTTTTGCTTTAAAAATTGCTTTGTGATATTTCTTAGTGAGTGCTTTGTAGTTTGTGTGGTTTTCCTCCATTGGGTTTCTTCTCCAGGCTCCTTCAGCTCTTCTGCGTTCTTGCTTCAGTAGCGTAAGAGTGTCACTAAACCAGCCCGAGTTGTTTTTACGGATGTGTGCTCTGCGTCTCGGAGCGACTGTGTCCGCTGTTTGTAGTAATATTTTGTTTAAGGAGTTGAGTGTTTGTTCCGTTGAGCGGTTATGCTTTAGCGTTCCTATTTTTTTTGATAGAGTGGTTTTGAAAAGTTTTGAGTGTAGTTTCTTCTGAGATCTTGTCCAGTATGTTTTTGTTGAGTCTTCCGGTTTTTGGGAGATGGTGCTGGTGGTAAATTTGAATTTGATAGCGTGGTGGTCCGTCCATGGTAACGGCATGTTGTCCAGTATGTTGATGTCCATATTTTGTTTGAAGATGAGGTCAAGAATGTGACCCGATCCATGCGTGGGTGCATTTATCAGTTGCTGCAACCCTAGTTCTTCCAATTGGTTGATACAGGCGGTGGCGATGGGGTCCTGAGTGGCGTTAGCCCAGAGGTTAAAGTCCCCGAGTAGTAAAAACTTTTTGGTTTTTAAAGTGTATGTCGAGAAGAATTCGGAGGAGATTTGTCTTCGGTCCTGGTGGTCTGTAGCATAGCAGTATGTGAATGGTGTCATGGGGTGTTGTTTGGAGTTGCAGGGTGAGTGTTTCCATGAATGGCAATGAGTTCTGTAGGGTTGGTTTGGTAAGAGAGAGGTGCGATTTGAAGATAACTGCTAGGCCTCCTCCTCTTTGTCCTATTCTGTGCTCAGTTAGGATGCGGTAGTTCCCAGGTACTAGTTCCGTTAGGACGGTGTTACAATCCGGTGTTAGCCAACTTTCCGTGATAAAGAGGCAATCTATGTCGTTTTGCGTGATGAAATCGTGAATTTCCTGTCTGTGCTTGACTGCCGATCTGGTGTTAATCAAGGCGCATGATAAATCTTGTAGATGAAGTGGTGTCTTTGTGGTTTTGATAGTCGATTGTCGATTGATCCTAAGCAGTTGTTCTTTTTGTAGGATTTTTTGGGTGGCGGTTGGAAGTGTTGGGGCGGTATTCCTTAGCCTGCGGAGGGTGTCGGCTGAGTATTTAAAGATGCACATGATGGGAGGAAAAGGTGATGGGGATGATGGATGGGGCCCAATGACCTAAACCGCCCTCCCGTTGGTCCAGAGGAAGGCAAAAACCACCAGCCGAGTCTGGCCAATTGCTGCAGCAGGGGAAAAATTCCTTCCTGACCCCCCGAGGGGCGATCGGGTAAACCCTGGATCAACTCGCTATTAGTTGGTGGTGCCCCGATGTACTTACCCGGTCGGCACACGCGGGCCTGCTGGAGAGAGACTCGGGGAGGGTGTAGAGTGATGGCCGGAGCTAGGCCACAGCCGCAGTCTGTCCTGCAGTTCTAACAGTCTATAAATGGGCGCCCGGATGGCGGCAGGTGGCAGTCGGCGGCTGTGGGTGAAGCGGTGGTGAGCTGGGGGATCTGAGCTTGGGGAGAGTGGGGTCCCGTGGAAGCCGCAGGTCGTCAGGTTAACGTTTGCTGGAGGAGCGAAACGCCAGAGTCCAAGGGGGTTCCTGTATGGCCAGAGCTCCTGCCACACACGTCCGTTACACTTGACCGTATGTGTGGATTGCTCTGTGAAGCGATGAGGTCAGGGCTCCTGTCACACACGTCCGCTTCCCTGGACCGTGTGTGCGGATTGCTCTGCGAAGTGGTGAGCCTCGGGGGCCTATCGCACACGTCCGTTATGCTTGGCCGTGTGTGTGGGTCTGGGGAGATCGCGTAGTGACGGCGGTCGATGCTGTAGGTTGGGGCAGCCTGAGTACGTCAGGGGGGGGCGATCAGTCATAAGTAGTAGAGTTATTGAAGAGTATTGTGAATATAGTAATGGGGGTGGGGTGGGGAATTAGTAGGAATAGAGAGGAAAAATAAGTTTGTTTTTTTTTGTTTTTTTTGTTTGTTTTTTTTGTCAGTGTTGGGGAAAGGCTCTGGGTGTATCAAGATGGCCGCTACTTACTGGGCCGAATATCCATTTCGTCCTCCCGGCTGCCTTTTGTGAGCGACCCAGTGGGAGCCACAGGCAAGTGACCCGTGAGTGGATGCGATCCGGTAGTTATCCCGGGTCAGAATATTCCAGGGGGCCGGGAGAGGAGTTTGAGGGCTGAGGCTGGGTGTCCCAAGATGGCCGCCGGGGCCGGGTCTAGGCCGAAGCCGCGGTCTATCCTGCTGGGTAGGTAGCAGCTATTGCTGCTTCGGGACCTGCTGACTCCTCTGGGGGGCTCCCCGAGTGGGTGAGTGCCGTAGGGTGGCTCCTTGGATGATCCGGATGCTGGAAGGGGGATCGAATGTGGCTAGGCCACAACCGCGGACTTTCCTGTCGGCGGCTGCGGGTGGAGGGGGGTTCCGCCGGCGGCGGATGAATGGCCTCGGTGGCGGGTGGAGGGCTCGGATGTAGCTCGGTGAGCTAGGCCAGGGGTGCAGCCGGTCTGTGAAGGAGGCGCCAGAGGGGGGGACCGTGGGGTGAGTGATGATAGGCCGCAGCCTCGGACTTGCCCGGCGGCGGCTGCGGGAGGAGGTGTCTGGCGGGGGGGGGCTCGTATGGATTGGGGTCCCGCTGGATGGAGGGGGGGGGGGAGAGAACCGGGGGGACAAGGGTGAGAGCAGGGGAGAGAGCCAGGGGGAAAATAGGGGAGAGCCAGGGGGAAAATAGGGGAGAGTAGGGGGGAGAGTCCTGGGGAGAGAAGCAATGCAGCCCTGGAAGTCAGGAGCTAGGTAAACACGTCCTCTCTGTCTGGCAAACAATGGTAAAATTGTAGGCTGACATTGTAGGTGGCTGTTCACATGTAATCGCTCATTACTGTGCCACTAACTCCTGCAGATGCCTGTATTAGAGAACAGCAATGACGGGTATATACAGGTGTATACTGTGCCACTAACTCCTGCTGATGCCTGTATTAGAGAACAGCAATGATGGCTATATACAGGTGTATACTGTGCCACTAACTCCTGCAGGTGCCTGTATTAGAGAACAGCAATGACGGGTATATACAGGTGTACACTGTGCCACTAACTCCTGCAGATGCCTGTATTAGAGAACAGAAATGACGGGTATATACAGGTGTATACTGTGCCACTAACTCCTGCAGATGCCTGTATTAGAGAACAGCAATGACGGGTATATACAGGTGTATACTGTGCCACTAACTCCTGCAGATGCCTGTATTAGAGAACAGCAATGACAGCTATATACAGGTGTATACTGTGCCACTAACTCCTGCAGATGCCTGTATTAGAGAACAGCAATGACGGCTATATACAGGTGTATACTGTGCCACTAACTCCTGCAGATGCCTGTATTAGAGAACAGCAATGACGGCTATATACAGGTGTATACTGTGCCACTAACTCCTGCAGGTGCCTGTATTAGAGAACAGCAATGACGGGTATATACAGGTGTACACTGTGCCACTAACTCCTGCAGATGCCTATATTAGAGAACAGAAATGACGGGTATATACAGGTGTATAATGTGCCACTAACTCCTGCAGATGCCTGTATTAGAGAACAGCAATGATGGGTATATACAGGTGTATACTGTGCCACTAACTCCTTCAGATGCCTGTATTAGAGAACAGCAATGACGGGTATATACAGGTGTATACTGTGCCACTAACTCTTGCAGATGCCTGTATTATAGAACAGCAATGACGGGTATATACAGGTGTACACTGTGCCACTAACTCCTGCAGATGCCTGTATTAGAGAACAGCAATGACGGCTATATACAGGTGTATACTGTGCCACTAACTCCTGCAGATGCCTGTATTAGAGAACAGCAATGACGGCTATATACAGGTGTATACTGTGCCACTAACTCCTGCAGGTGCCTGTATTAGAGAACAGCAATGACGGCTATATACATGTGTATACTGTGCCACTAACTCCTGCAGATGCCTGTATTAGAAAACAGCAATGACGGCTATATACAGGTGTATACTGTGCCACTAACTCCTGCAGATGCCTGTATTAGAGAACAGCAATGACAGCTATATACAGGTGTATACTGTGCTGGGAGCACACAACACCCACTAACTCCTGCAGATGACTGAGAAAAGAATAGAACATAGAACACACTGTCCCTGCCTATGTATCTCTTTCCCTGCCTGCCTATCTAGCTTAGAGAACAGCAATGACAGATATATACAGGTGTATACTGTGCTGGGGGCACACAACACCCACTAACTCCTGCAGATGCCTGAGAAAAGAATAGAACACACTGTCCCTGCCTATGTATCTCTTTCCCTGCCTGCCTATCTAGCTAAGAGAACAGCAATAAAGTATATATCCAGGTGTATACTGTGCTGGAGGCACACAACACCCACTAACTCCTGCAGATGCCTGAGAAACAAATAGAACATAGAACACACTGTCCTTGCCTATGTATCTCTTTCCCTGCACGTCGGAACACACTGCATGAGGCCGCCGCGCTGGCGGCCTTTTATAGTGTGGGGCATGTACTAAACCCCCCTGAGCTATGATTGGCCACAGGCATCCTACCTGTGGCCAATTATGGCTCTCCTCGCTGCCGGCGCTGTGATTGGCCAAGCATGCGGGTCACAGTGCATACTTGGCCAATCACAGCGCCGGAAATGCAGTGCGATGTGCATTGTGGGCCGTTCGCGTCACACGAATTTGGCGCGAACGGCCCATAATGTTCGCAATTCGGCGAACAGACGAACAGGGGATGTTTGAGTCGAACATGCGTTCGACTCGAACATCGAGCTCATCCCTACTTGTGACAGTAGAATATGGTTGTGGGTTTTCCACGCCTCCCATCTTTGTTTGAATAGATGCATTTTATCCTGTAAGGTATATAAAATCCTTTCCATCAACATAACCGCATCAATTCTAGTGAGAGTAGAGGACAAAGGTACCACTGGGGTCTTCCAGTGCAGAGCAATAGTCCACAGGGTGGATATACAAATCGCATGGATGAGACATTCCTCCCTGCGGAGGGTGCCCGGGATTGGTGCTCCAAGAAGACCCATTGAGATTGTGAGCTGTAGAGAGGTACCCGCTATCGCCGAAGTGGTGGCAGACACTTTATTCCAAACTGGGGAAAGCAACGCACAATCCCAAAATATGTGCTTAAAAGTACCTGGTCTGGAGTCTGGATGGAGTATATTACCACCTAGTTAGCACTTTGTAGGCAGTTTCTCTAACTGCCAAGGATTTTGTAGCCTTGCGTAAGTTATCTAACATAGTGTCCCAGTCTTCAGGGGCGAACTGCTCATCACAGTCAGCGTCCCATTTAGTTTTGTATGGAGGTTCCCTCGGGAAGTCAACGCAGTTTTATAGAGAACTGAAATAAGGCCTTTGCCTCTGGGAGAGTCACGACAGATCTGTTCAAATGATGAAAAAGGGTAGGACGGGGTAAGAGCAAAGCGGGAGATAAAAAAGTGTCTGATTTGTAAATATCGATAGTACTCTCTAAGTGGGATATGTTTTCGTGCAGAGAAAGTCAAACGTGGCGAATGTATCATCTATTTGGAGATCACTTAAGGTGACCAAGGAGTTAGATATCCACCATGAGAAACTATTTGGGCGTACAAATGCGGTGGCAAATAAGGGCTCTCCTAAAAAGGAAGAGCCATGGGGTGCGGATGACTTAAGGCCCAGTTTATTTTTATAACGGTTCCAAAGGATAAGAGCGTGAGTCACTATGGAATTAAAGGAGGAAAGTTTGTGTGCTAAATTGGTAGGAGACCATAGTATATATGGGAGGTAATAGGGTTTAATGGATAAAGATTCAAACATGACTCAGAGAACCTTTGAATCCGGGATATTCCATTGAGCCTCTGAGAAAATCGAGCAGCCAAAAAATATAACAAGAAGTTTGGTAGGCCTAGGCCGCCGGTATTTTGAGATTTATATAAAACAAGTTTGGGAAATCTGGGTCTCTTGTTCTGCCAAATAAATCTATTAACCTCTTGCTGTAGTTTATCAATAAAGGATTTGGGGATAATGATAGGGAGAGCTCTAAAGAGATACAGAAGTTTAGGTAAAAGGGTCATTTTGACCACGTGACTCTTCCCAGAAACAAAATGCGATAAGAACTCCAAATTTTAAGCAGGTTCCGAAGTTGGGACACACATGCAGGATAATTCACAGTGAAGATGGTAGACCACTGTTGTGTGATATAAATGCCAAGATAAGGAATCCTGTCTGATGACCATTGAAAGGGGAAGGATCTTCGGAGCGTCTCACACTGAGCAGAGGGTAAGTTAATGGGGAGTGCAGTAGATTTAGTTACATTGACCGTAAGACCAGAGATAGAGGCAAATTTAGATAGTAAGGAGAGTAAGTTAGGTAAAGAGATTTGGGGTTGGGTCAAAAAGAGCATCATCCGCATACATGCAGAGTTTAAAAGGGGAAGATGCCATGGAATAACCGGATATGTCCGGGTATTGTTTAATAGCAGTTGCTAGGGGTTCCATGGCTAGTGCGAATAACAAAGGTGACAGGGGACAGCCCTGACGGGTGCCTCTGCCCAGTGTGAAAAACCCAGAGTTGCATCCGGGCAATTTTAATTCTTGTTTATGGTGGTGGTACAGAGCTTGTACTCCCATTAGGAATTCATCCCTGAAGCCCATACGTTGTAAAACTTCTCACCTATTTTTTAAACCAATCCCTGGGAGGCTGACCATTGTCATAGTTATCACATAGTTATCACAAGCTTGGACCAGTACTTAATTACTGCATGCATTTATTTATTTCCTTTTGTGAATTGACTTCAATGCCTTTTTATGCGGTACTTAACAAATGCTTTTGGTGTTTCGCTAAATATCGCAAATGAGCAATAGTGATAATCTTTAGTGAATTGTGCCCATTGGCCCTATCAACATAGAATACAAATTTTAGAAATCCTCAAAATAAATAAAAACCTGAAAATACCATCCCAAAAAAAAAAACACTGTCTTTTTAAAGGAAAGGCTTGTAGCCTCAATAAAACCTCAACCCCCCTCCCCTGAAACAAAAGCACATTTCATTTAGGAGAAGACTTGTGAAAAAAAAGTTTAATCTAAATTACAGGTCCTATCAACATAAAATAATAAACAATATATCCCCAAATTAAATGGAAACCTCAAAATAACACCCCTGAAACAAAAGCCCATTTTTTTAAAGGAAGCTATGGAGTTTGCTATTGACAAAACAGCAGATAAAGCTAACCAGTGACCTCAAACCTCTGTTTAGGGGTGGTTGTTCCTTTCCCCTGTTATTTTTTGGAAGGTTGGGGATGTTTAACTGAATTTGCATTTATAATATCACAAAACAATAGGACATAAAATCCATGTGCATACCAAACATGGCATTTAATTAACATTATCCCAGAGGCCTCTTCCTTCCCTACCTTCCTGTATGTAAATATAGAGAGGCTATGAAGTACACTCTGAGCCATGTAAGTAATAGACATGTGCATTCGTTTTCGTCCGAATACATTTTCGTCCGAATTTTGGCAATTTTCGCATTCATTTTAACCACTTCAGCCACGGACCATTTGGCTTGCCAAAGACCAGAGCACTTTTTGCAATTCGGCACTGCGTCCTTTTAAAAACAATTGCGCGGCCATGCGACGTGGCTCCCAAACAAAATTGACCTCCTTTTTTCCCACAAATATAGCTTTCTTTTGGTGGTATTTGATCACCTCTGCGGTTTTTATTTTTTGTGCTATAAACAAAAATAGAGCGACAATTTTTTACTTTTTGCTATAATAAATATCCCCAAAAAATCTATAAAAAAACTAACTTTTTCCACAGTTTAGGCCAATACGTATTCTTCTACATATTTTTGGTAAAAAAAATCGCAATAAGCGTATATTGATTGGTTTGCGCAAAAGTTATAGCGTCTACAAAATAGGGGTAGTTTTATGGCATTTTTATTATTACTTTTTTTGTACTTGTTATGGCAGCGATCTGCGATTTTTATCATGATTGCGACATTATGGCGGACACATCGGACACTTTTGACGCTATTTTGGGAGCATTCACATTTATACAGTGATCAGTGCTATAAATATAAATGTGAATGGCAGTGAAGGGGTTAACCACTAGGGGGATGAGAGGGAGCAGATGATCAGTGACAGTGTCACTAGGCAGAACGGTGAGATGCTTGTTTACACTTGCCTCTCCCCGTTCTGCAGCTCTGTGACCAGATCACGGGACACCGGCGGACATCGAGTCCGCGGGTCCCATGGGCATGGTCACGGAGCTCGCGGCAGGGGCGCACGCGCACCCGCCCAGCGGGAATTTCAAAGTGACGTAGATATATGTGACTTTGCCCAGCCATGCCATTCTGCCGATGTACATGTACAGGAGCCGGTCGGGAACCGGTTAACAAATGATAACGAACACTCAGAATCTGAAATCCGAAAGATCCGACATAAAAAATGCTTTATTTTCATTTTCGTTGCGACAACAGTTCGATATAGATAGAAGATTCGACATGACGGTGATAATAGCCATCTGTGTCTATCGGACCTGCGGTTGAATGTGCCTAACCTAACTCTATTAGTCCAAGATTATTCGAAATAGAGAAAAAAGATTAGACATTATAAAGATTCGACAAAGCATCTAAAAACATACAATCGGCCGCGAGCGGAAATTTATGTTCAAATGCTCCGCCCATAGGCTATAGAAGAATTCTAATGTTGGTTGACTAGTAATAATAATTAATAAATATAATTATTACAAGTCATACAACATTAGAATTCTACTATAGCTTGTGGGCGGAGCATTCGACCGGAAGTGTGCGATTGCGGCGTCGTAAAGTTTAGCTGCTGCGTCAAATCTTCTAAGAACTTTCGACAGACACCATAAGCCTTCAATTGACAGATTTGACCTTAGTTACTGTATTTATTGGCGTATAACACTCACTTTTTTACCCTGAAAGTAGAGGGTAAACTGTGCCTGCGTGTTATACTCAGGGGGCTGTGGAAAGTTTTTTTCCTGAAACTTCCCTCTTAAAGTTAGGGTGCGTGTTATACGCCTGTGCGTATTATACACCGATAAATACGGTAATTCGGATTTTCAGACGAATGTATTTTTTAACAAAACAAAATAAATAAAACCGAATTTTGGAAGTAACTAAATAATTTTATTTTTCAGACGAAAACTAAATTCCGAAAATAAATATTTCAGTGTGCACATGTCTAGTAAGTAACTGCAAATTTTATACAATTGGCCAACATATTGATAGTCGTCTTCTCTTTGCTCTCCTGATGAAGCTTTATATGTGAAACACAATAAGAAAGGAGACATCTGTAAAAACTACAAAAATAGAACCCCTGGACCAACTGATACATATTTTGCACAGGGATGACCACACATGTTTCCTGAAGAAGGGGAAATTATAAATGATATGATTTTATTGTACCTTGACAAAAGAAGGATTGATTTGTACAGTTTTTAAATGTTTTGATAAAGTGGTTGTAAACTCTGTTACATCACTTTTACCTACAGGTAAGCCTATTATAGTAAGGCTTACCTGTAGGTACTATGAATAACTCCTAAACTTGTACAGCTCGTGCTGCTTCTTCAGTAGCCGTGCCGTGACTGGCGGCTTTCGCGCGCAACAGCTTCAATCTAAGGTAAGTAGATGTATGCAATGCATACTAGCTCATTATGCATTTGACTTGCAGGTTTTTTTTTTCAGAGTTTACAACTACTTTAACCACTTCAATACCAGGCACTTTTGCCACTTCCTGCCTAGGACAATTTTCAGCTTTCAGCGCTGTCGCACTTTAAATGACAATTGCGCGGTCATGCTACACTGTACTCATATGAGATTTTTATAATTTTCTTCCTACAAATAGAGCTTTCTTTTGGTGGTATTTGATCACCTCTAGGGTTTTTATTTTTTGCTAAAAAATACAAAAAAATAAATAAAATGTTTTTTCTCAGTTTCTGTTATAAAATGTTGTTTTCCCCTTCACTGATGGACACTAATGAGGCAGCACTGATGGGCACTGATGAGGCGACACTAATGGGCACTGATGAGGTGGCACTGATAAGGTAGCACTGATGGGCACTGATGAGGAGGCACTGATATGTAGAATTGATGGGCACTGATAGGCGGCACAGATATGCAGCACTGATGGGCACCAATAGGTGGCACTGATATACAGCACTGATGGTCACTTATAGGCGGCACTGATGGGCACTGATAGGTGCCACTGATGGGCACTGACAGGCGGAACTGATGGGCACTGACAGGTGGCACTGATGGGTACTGACAGGTGGCACTGATGGGTACTGACAGGTGGCACTGATGGGCACTGACAGACGGCTGTAATGAGCACTGACAAGCAGCACTGATTGGCACTGATAGGTGGTAATGATTGGCACTGACAGGTGGCACTGATGAGCAGCACTGATGATGAGGTACTGATGTGTTACTGACAGGTGTTACTGCTGGGCACTGATTGGCACTGTAATAGGCACTGATTGACACTGTGGTGGGCTCTGATTGGCGCTGTGGTGGGCACTGATTGGCACTATTGTAAGATGGGAAGCAGCTCTCATTGTCTGAACTCTGTTTGTTTACAATTAAATATTTAACTGTCATTCTGCTGTTTGGCCACAAGATGCCGCTGGTTTTTCCTGACACAGATAATGGGCTGTAGCCATGGAGCCGCTGTACACAAATCAGTGCTGTGACACACAGGAAAGAAAGTGAGAGGAGAACTGTAGTATAACGGGTTGTTTTGGACAGAGATTCAAGAAAGAGAGAAAAAGTGTGTAGTGAGCAGGCAGCCATTTTGAGAAGGAGTTTGTTCTGAGGACTGTGTGCAGAGAATCCTACAACATCCAGGTGTGGAAACAGAACTGCAGATGAGTGAAGTTACTTGTGTCTAAGATCCTGATCCTGTCCAGAGGAACGAGGAATTGCTTGCAGGAAGACGGATGAGACCTGAGGAACAAAACAATATACACTGCAGGACCATATACTTGATAGAGAGACATTTTGTTCCAGTCAGAGTCACCAGCGGATGCAGAGCAGACCCGGGTCGGTAAGATGGTGCATGCACCATATTCGTTTGTTGGCGCCTAGAGACTGAGACCAGGCTTGTAGATAGTTAGCAGGGTCTCTGTTTGTGTCAGGCCACAAGTGTTGCTACTGTTCACTACAGGGACTCCATAACCTAAAGTGACACTTCACAATTGGAGAGCTGATGAACTTTCTACTAACTCAAGATAGACTGGCGTTGTGCTCAGGAGGAACACGCAGGCGCATGATACAACACCAGTTAAGGGTGGGGAAATACGGTAGAGCTTTGTAAGTTTGTAAACTGTTGTGCTGCACCGCTGGCTAGCCCGCACCACACACCCATACAGTTATTCTTGTGTTGTTTTTAAGGTATTAACAGGTAAGGTGGGGCGGTTTGGTTGTGCCCACCAGTAGGCAAATTACTCCTGCATCCTACGTAGGGCGCCACGCTGTGCAGCATAAGGGTCTCAGCCTTCGGGCTGGGTGTCTGTAAATATATTGTATGTTCCCAGAATTGGCGGTTGGGTTCAATACCCCGTCTAAGTAAAATTCAGTTTTAACAAGAGCTGGTGGTGGAGTGGTTTTCCTTGTTCGTGACTTCGCTGTATCCTGGGGAGCCCACCCCGGTACACGTTCTACATCTTGGCGTAGTCGGCAGGATACAGCGACCGTTATGGACGGGAATGCGGCGGGAGACCCTCCCCCGGTGCCAATGGCGCCGGTCCAGGACCCAGCTCAGGGTACGCCAGTGCAAGGCCAACTTGCCCCCGCCATGTCTGCCCCAGTAGGGTATATCCCTGTGGAGGCGCTGTTGCGTCATCTGCCAAAATTTGACGGTAAAAACAGGACGTTGCAGGACTGGACTGAAAGGGTGCAAAGTGCAGTTAGGATGTGTAACCTGAACCCCTAGCTACGGGCAGAGGTTGTGTTGGGGGCTCTAGAGGGTGACGTAAGACGGACAGTGATGGTGAGGCCCGAATCCGAGAGAGACACCCTAGAGAAAATATTCTCCCTTCTGGAGAAAACCCAGGGGGGGCGTACCAAAGTGGTACAGCTGCGGAGTCACTTCTTCAATAGACCGCAGCGAGAGGGTGAGACCCTGATGCAGTACTCCAATGCCCTACAGGAGATGTTAAGTGAAATGCAGCGGCGAGACCCCGAGGCCATGGGAGCCTTCCGGGGGGTGGACCGGTTACTACGAGACCAGTTCATAGTGGGGCTCTCCAACAAGTTCTTATGAGACAAATTGCAAGAGATGACCCGGATGTCGCCCGACATGACGTTCTATAATGTCTACCTAGCCGCTGTTGAGAGAAAGGAAGAGCACATGCCTGTGGCAGAGAGAGTAGTCAGTGGCATCCATGCTACAGGAGGGCGGTCGGCATCCGAAGACTAAAGCCTCGTACACACGACCGAGTTTCTCGTCCAAAACAGTCAAGAAAAGTGCCGCGAGAGTTTTTTTGTCGAGAAAAACGTTCGTGTGTATGGTTTTACGACGAGAAAATTGCAGAGAATCTCGACGAGAAAATAGAGAACCTGCTCTCTATTTTCTCGTCAGGATTCCAGATTTCCTTGTCGTGTTTCTCGTCGGCCTGTTTTGTGACGAGAAAATGGTTCATGTGTATGCTTTTACGACTCTTCCAAAAGCGCGCATGCTCACAAGCAACTATGAGACGGGAGCGCATCTTCTGGTAAAACAAGCCTTCGTAATGGAGAGAGCATATTCGTCACGCTCAAAAATATTTCATCGTTTAAATGTTCTGCATTGAAATCTTCGTTAGAATGTTACATTAATCAAAATGAGTGACCTTCTTTTGCTGCTGATATTCACACAGAGTTATGCCTTATTTTTAACCTTTTTCATGCTGCTCTTTATAAGATTTATGTGTATTATATCGTGCAAGTTTTTAGGAATAATTTAAATGGTTAGATTTTTCAAAATGGTGTTAATTATAATTTCACAATGTTTTGATAGTGATCTCCCATTTAATTTTGGAATCTATATTATTTAAATTGTTTTTGTGCTAATCAGATTTAGTTATTCTTTTGGGGGGGGTGATATCTGTCCCTTTTATTGTCAGTCAAATGTATCTGCTTACTCCAAAGCTTGATTTTGTTTATTTAAAAATACACATAGTAAAGTATGAACTTAAACAAAAATCACATTTATTCATGTTTATAAATTAAATAAAGGGAAGGCAGCGCTGGAGAAGCTGCTGCCATTTGTGCATCCCAGGGACCCCAGAGCACACAGAAACCCTGTGTGGACACTAAAATTGGGAGCTTGAGAAGGCCAACATTTCTGAACACAATCTGATGCTGGCCTCCCAGAGGTCAGGAACAGCAGCAGGTGATATATATGTCCCAAGTGTGTGGTACTACAACAGGCTGCCTTCTGTCCGACCACAATGAAGCAAGGCCATCACTTCCTCTTCTTCCTGGCAACCTTCCCTGCAGCCTTTCCTGAAGCCTTCCCTGCAGCCTTTCCTGAAGCCTTCCCTGCAGCCTTCCTTCTTCGTTTGGCTGGAGGCTGGCCCACTGGAGGGGTACTCCTGTCAGGAGGAGGAGGTGGGGCAGAAGAAGAAGGTGGAGGTGTAGCAGAAGGGGGTGGGGCAGAAGAAGAAGGTGGAGGTGTAGCAGAAGGGGGTGGGGCAGAAGGTGGAGGTGTAGCAGAAGGGGGTGGGGCAGAAGAAGAAGGTGGAGGTGTAGCAGAAGGGGGTGGGGCAGAAGAAGAAGTTGGAGGTGTAGCAAAAGGGGGTGGGGCAGAAGGTGGAGGTGTAGCAGAAGGGGGTGGGGCAGAAGAAGAAGGTGGAGGTGTAGCAGAAGGGGGTGGGGCAGAAGAAGAAGGTGGAGGTGGAGGTTGAGGTTGGGTCAGTTGGGCCACCTCACATATGGCGGTATTGGGGGTAATTTTCTCCATCACCCCCTTGTTGAGCAAGGTGATGAGCAGGGGCTCGCATAGGAGGCGTTGCTCCATGCTCATCACCTTGAACTTAGCCTCCACTAGGCCGGCAATGGCCTCTTCAGGGGATGTGGGCTCCTTGAGGGTGGCATGGGCCTCTTTAATAAGGGCCATTGCTGCCTCACTGGTGGTCCTCTCCCTCCTGCCTCTTTTGTGAAGCCGGATGGGAGGCACCTGGGATCTGGTGCTTCTCCTTTGCCCTGCCACCTCCTGTCTGCCACTGGGCCCTGCCACCTCCTGGCTGGCACTGGGCCCTGCCACCTCCTGGCTGCCACTGGGCCCTGCCACCTCCTAGCTGCCACTTGGCCCTGCCACCTCCTGGCTGCCACTGGGCCCTGCCACCTCCTGGCTGCCACTGGGCCCTTCCTCCTCCTGCCTGACAGTTTCCAGACCCTCCTCCTGGCTGATTTCATCCTGTGTATGAAAAAGGAACATAGTTTAATATGTTGGTTTAATCTTTGCATCAAACTTTGTAATCCTGATTGAAGCAATTAGAATGTAAATGCATAAATCCTTGCTTTAAATTTACCACTACATCAGATTGACTATTTAGCACCCAATTAAGTGCAGAATAATGTCTACAGATCTTGATTTCACTTGTGGAATCCAAAATAATGTATGTTTCTCATCTTGACATATTTGTCAAACATTAATTTTATCCCAATACATTTTCAGTTAATACTATACCTGGCTCCAGATGGCCAAATCAGGATCATCCAGGATGGCTGCCTCCTCTTGCTCCAGAGAAGGCTCAGGTTGGCTGCAGGGAAGTCTGGGGGGAAGAGTGGAGAGTGATGGCCTTGTCTCAATGTGGTCATCCAGAAAGGACATCCTGCTGTAGTACCACAAAATCGGGACATAAACATCATCTGCTGCTGCTCCTGACCTCTGAGAAGCCAGCACCTTAGAGCGTTCAGTCCTGTAGGTACCTCTCAAGCTCCCAATTTTAGTGTCCACTTGTTTTGCTGTGGCTGTGGGCACCTTGGTATGCACAAATGGGAGCAGCTTCTCCAGCGCTGCTTTTCTCACCCCTCTTTTTTTATGGATGGGGTTTTTCGTCTCCCACAGAGCCGGCAGCTCCCTTACACGGTCAATAAATTCCGCCAGGAACTCTTTGTCGCTAATAAAGACATTCATATTGTATCTGCAAGTTAAATAAATTATATTTAACTAATGTGAGGCAAACAGTCTAACCTCCTTAACATCCTAGTCACCATATATATCCTCCAACAATCTCAAGACAGTATAGGCCAACAATTTTTACAAGTCACAAAATCACATACCTTCGTTCACACGTCCGTCACTTGAACTCCTCTCTCCGCACACCGAACATACTATAGTCACATGTGTGTTTCCTATATACACACCACGCATGCGTCAAAATTCGAACACGTCGCTCCGCACACGTCGCCCGCCCATGACGTTCTAACTAACATCTTTTCCCCGCCCCTTCTCTTTCGGCGCGCAGACAGATATGGCGGAGTTATAGCAGGTGTCTGATAATTCCGCAACTAACGAGGAGACAAGCCCGGAGACCGAGGAAACGTCACGATCAAGGAGGAGATTCAAGGCATCAAATATGTCTTTTGCCGAGATGGCGGAGATGGTGGACATCTTGCTCAAGGCTGATTATGATGCCAAGCATGGGCCGTATAGCAAACCAAATAGAAGGAAGGCCAAAATCCTCACTAAAGTTGTGAAGAGTCTGAAGGCGAATTTCGGGGTGAAACGCTCAAATGAGCAGCTCAGAAAGAGGTGGTCAGACCTCAAACTGAGGGAGCCAGACCAGTTGAGGAGCATAAAGAGAATGCTCGCTAAAAGTAAGTAAAAAGTAGACTTTTCTGCTATTAATCTTTTTATAAACTGACATGTTTTTTTTTTTTTTTCTCATATTGGACTCCCTTCCAAAATGTAATATTTTGAACTTGGTTGGGCACAGTAATCGTTCGTTACGTTACCGACACTTTGTTCGGCCACTATCCGCGGTTTTGGCTTATTTTAGAGCCACAAAAGTAATTAGACATCTGCCATTTTTGATCAAATATTGTTGATATTTTTTTAGTCTAGATGATGTGTTTGTAAAGAGAATGAAATGCAAACTTTTATCAGTGTAAAGGAGAGGACACTCAGCAGCTGCTTCCACATCTGTACTTTGGAGCACTATAGTGTGGGCCACCAGACCCGCCATTTTTGGGTGTCCCACACAGGTGCATCAGAGAATTTTTGTGGTGCCTCCATGTCAAATAAATTACATCCAAATGTGAATACTAAACATATTTTGGGTCATAAATAATGCATTCTTCTTTAAATTCCGCACAAACACACACTTGTACCCCACTTCCAAGCAATTTAGCCTGTTTTTATTTTAACAATGAGATTTACAGTGTGATAAATAGACCTTTTGTTTTATTCTCATAGGGGAGAGAAGACTGGGAGGAGGACACTCCAGGGAGCACATGCACCCCACAACTTCCAAGCAACCCCAAACTCCCAAAGACCCACAACCGAAGGATGTAGAGGAAGTTGAGGTGGAGGAAGGAGAAGTGCAGGAAGGAGAGGTGGATGATGTTGTGGATCTGGTCACCACAACAGGTCAGTATCTGTCACCACAGCTTCAGGTAAGAGAGGTAGGCCTGCAGAGTTATAATACCTTTTTTTTTGGTTTTTAGGGGATGTAAATGTTGTGAAGGATAGTACACGGTTCTCTGCTGACAGTGCCCTCCGCCTCATCCAGCAAGTGATGGAATGTAGCACGGAACTGGACCTAATTAAACAAAGAATCCATGTGATGGAACAAACATTTAAAGACATTCTCGATGTTTTGGGGAGAATTCAATAAGCCATCCAAACACATTTGTTTTTACATGTTTGTTTTTGTAATTTTTTGAATTTTTTTGACAATCAAACCAGCCAAAAATTAAATATGCACACAGTGTGTCAACATGTGCTATCTGCCATCAGGGGATATCCATGTACGTCTTTTGTGGGTGCAACCCCTTCCTCGTATCTAAAGTCGGTGAACTGAGGAAGGGGATGCACCCCCAAAACACGTCCATTGATCACCCCTGATGGCAGATAGCACATGTTGACAATAGGGATCAGGATTGTAAACTTCCTAGATGAAAAAAATCCCAAATGTGTGCATATTCAATTTTTGGCTGGGCAAGGGGTGGCAGGACCCCATATTAGGACGGGCACATAGAGACATAGTTTGTGTAAGTGAATGTCTCCGATTGCTCAGAGGTATCCAATGTTGTAATTTTTGAAATGCAACTGTTATTTTTGTATTTTCATAAGCAAAAAATTGCCGGGTTGGGGCCAGGCCAACCCAAAAAAAAAAAAAAAAAAATTAATGAAGAGAATGTGCACAGAGTAAAATATTTGACCACAAACAACGTGTAGCTTCTTTTTATAATACCCTCTAAGCTTTTTTGGTTCTTTTGTAAGGTTACATAGTGAAATGGTTGTTATTTACTAAAGTAAAATACACTTGCCACTACAAATGCACAAAGACAAACTAGGAGACAGGAAATAACAAATAATTAAAGGTTTAATTTTTTATTAGGATACTTAGACATAGGCTGGCATAGGAATTGCCCCCCTACCCGTGAAATACTCCATGTATTTGTCCCGAACCTCACGGGCATTTTGGGGGGGCAAGCCAGGACGGGCAGATTCCAGGCCCGGCAGGGGATTTGCAGGGGAAAGTCCAGCCTCTGGCAAAACTGAGGCCATATATGAATTCGATTTGTGGCAAAGAAAGTTGTGTAGCACACAGCAGCATAACACTACATAGTTTATTTTGTAGTCCGCCAAGTGGATGGAAGTCATAAAAAGGCGTAACCGGCTGGCCATTATGCCGAAGGCATTTTCAACGACTCTTCGGCCCCTGGCCAGCCGGTAATTGAACACCCTCTTCTCTGGGGTCAGGGTCCTCTGAGGAAATGGCCTCATAAGATGCCGTCCGAGCCCGAAGGCTTCATCAGCCAAAAAAACAAAGGGGAGTCCTTCAATATTCCCTGCATCCGGTGGCAATGCAAGGTCGTCACTCTGGAGACGGAGGGCAAACTCCATCTGGATGAAGGATCCCCCATCGGACATCCGGCCATTTTTCCCTACATCAACATAGAGGAATTCATACCGTGCTGACACCACCGCCATCAGCACAATGCTATGAAATCCCTTGTAGTTGTAGTAGTAGGACCCAGAACGGGGTGGCGGCACGATGCGGACGTGCTTCCCGTCTATGGCACCACCGCAGTTGGGGAAGTCCCACCGCGTGGCAAACTCCGATGCCACAGTCTGCCATTCCTGTGGCGTGGAAGGAAGCTGTGGAGTGAAACAAGATGAAATAATATTAGAAAACCAAAGTCATACATTACAAGGAAATTCTATCCAAAAAAATTAGAGGCCAACATCAATCAAATTCTACGTTTATTAAGGTGTTTAAAATAAGTATAATGGAAGGCTCATTTATCATATTCATCACCCCCTCTGATGGGCCATTACTAAA
Organism: Rana muscosa; assembly: GCA_029206835.1. Taxonomy (NCBI): domain Eukaryota; kingdom Metazoa; phylum Chordata; class Amphibia; order Anura; family Ranidae; genus Rana; species Rana muscosa. Next base: position 61,733,159 of record JARGYO010005626.1, on the reverse strand, counting down.
TTATTTTGGGGGGGGGAGATGTGTTTGGCCACAGGATAGCATTGCAGTGGCGGTGCGTCCAGAGTGGGCGCTGGAGCACTGCCCCCTCTCTCCTGTGCCCATCACTCAGAACAATACATAGGTTCATGCGTTGCATGAACCTATGTATTGTCTATGCCGCACACTATTCAGGTGGATGGCCTCTTGTAAAGCGACCGACATATGAATCATTGCGGCATTTAGGGGGTTCAAATTGCATAGCAGAAACAGGTAGTAAAATAGTCTTGCACATTACAACCTGAGGGATGTAATTGGCTTCCTAAAAGTAAAATCGGGGACGCAGGGGGGGGGGCATTCCTTGGGGAAACACTGGCAGGCTGCTCTGCCAATCATGTTCACCAAGTCTGTTTAATGGTAACATGATTGGCTGATGCAACATGAAGGGAAGGAGAAGACATCAAGGACAGAAGAAGGATGGCGCTGACCACAAGAAGGTAAGTGCAGGGCTGGGGGGAAACTGGCTGCATTAGAGGGGACTAAATGGCTGCATTGGAGGGAACAAAATGGCTGCATTGGAGGGGACAACTGGGGGCGTTTAATAGGCACCAGAGCAAAAAAGGAGGAAGTTTATTTCCTAAATTGGGGTTTGAACCCCCAAACATTTGGAGCAACAGGCGCCCTTGCTGGAAAAGTTAGTGAAGGGAAATATTTATGGAGGAGAAAAAAGGGGCAATCTAAAGCTTCCAACATGCATGGGGACAAAGGGGACATTCTCAGCATATTACAATCATGGTCATTAGGGAAGGATGAAAGAAATACAATACATTAGCATACATGTAATACATAAAATGTGATGTTAAGGGAGCAAACTTACCCTAATATAGTCCTCCTGCAGGACTTGGATGATGGCAGAACAGGTGTCTGGGATTATGAGGCCCAGAGCCTGGGGGGAGATGCCTGTCGTGAACTTCAAGTCCTGAAGACTTCTCCCTGTCGCCAGGTAACGCAACGTGGCGATGAGCCTCTGCTCAGCACTGATGGCTTCCCGCATAACGGTGTCCTTCCTGGTAATATAGGGGGACACCAAAGCCAACAGTTCCTGAAAACCGGGGTCAGACATCCGCAGAAAATTCCTGTAGTCCTCAGGATTATTCTCGACGATCTCCCGCAGCAGAGGCATGTGGCAGAATTGGTCCCGCTGGAGCAACCAATTCTTGGTCCATGAACTCCTCCTCACACCATTCATGGACTGGTCTTGGTCCAAAACAAGCAGACCAACACCAAGCGCACGCACAGCACGAACTCGACGACGAGAACGTCCAGGCGACATGGCTAGGAAACGGTCGTCTTATCAGAACGTACAGAACAGAACGCACTTTAGAACAGCAAGGCCTATGAATAACGAACTGAAAAACAGAAACGAACAGGCAAGAACGCACTGTAAAACAGATACGACCTGCCTAGACGCCCTGAAAGTCAAGATACGAACCCACAAGCACAAACTGAACGGCAGAAAACGATCTGAAAAGTACGAAGACTGAAAAGCACGAATCGTCTCTTCCCAAACTTTTACTTCACACGCGGTAACACGAGATCAGCAAAAGCAGCCCAAGGGGTGGCGCCAAGAAAAAAGATCTTCCCCTTTATAGTGCCGTCGTACGTGCTGGACGTGAGCGCGGAGAACAACGAGGAAATTGGAAAATGACAGTGTGTACGCATAGAAAGCTTGACGAGAAAATCGACAAGCTTAACAAGAATCTCGTCGAAAAAAACGACGTGTTTTTTACGACGAGAAACTCGGTCGTGTGTACGAGGCTTAAGAGTCCTTAAGAGATGTGGTTCAGGGCCTGCGGACGGAGTTGAGAGAACTCCGGCTGGAAGTGTCTCAGATGAAGGCAGAATCACCCCGGTCACTGGAAATGACCCTGGTGCCCCGCGCTACCCCACCCAGGTTTACTCAGGTGCGAGGGTTAGTTAAAAGGGGGCCCCTCTGCTGGGCTTGTCGACAGTTACGGCCATATGGCCAGAGAGTGCCCAAAACAGATGAAGTCTGAGCCGACGTTAAACTTCCGACCGCCGCGGTAGCTGGGCGTCCTGCGGCGGTACGCCAGAAGCTAAGCCCTATGTGTGAGGAGCACGACCTGTATGCCAGCAGCCCCGTTATGGAAGCCGAGTTGGAAGGCCAGAAGGTACGCTGCCTAGTTGATACAGGGTCGGAGTGCACCCTTATGCCTCTGGAGTTCTTCGAAAGGCACTTTGGACATATGATGGAGCTGGAAGACGGGAGCGTCATCAGGCTGACAGCTGCCAATAACAGGGAGATGGACGTCCGAGTCATAGTCTGGATGCGGGTCCGACTGTTTGGGCAAGACGTTGGCAAGAAAGGGGTCGTGCTGGTGGACCATTCGTCCCTGGGAGGCATGGACGTGACACTAGGTATGAATGTGCTGAGAGACCTAGTGTCATGGATATGCATTAATGTCTGTCTGCCATCTTACCTTCCTCCTCATGTGTTCATCTAGAGACCAGACCTCCTTCACCTGGCTTCCTTTATAATCTCCTCCCAGCCTGACTCCACCCCAGGCCCTATCACTGAACACTATATTAACCTGTGCACTGCAAGCCTGCTTTGCTGATCAACGTGTTTGTTAGGCATTGTGTGTTTGGGTTCCTGCCTGCCGTGTGCTACGTCTGTCTCTCTGTTACGTTATTGGCTTGTCCCCGACCATCCCTGTCTGCTCGTGACCCTTGACCTTCGGCTCGTTCTTCGTTATCCTTGTCTGCTTGTGGCCCCTGACCTTCGGCTTGTTATTCGGTTCTCTCTATCGTGTGCTGCTGCTTCCCCTTATCCTACGGGGCGTGAGCTAGGAAACTCCAGGGGCCGCGACCTGGTCCCAGCCTGCAGCGTAACATCCTCACCACTAGAGGCCCTGGAGAAGACCAGCTGGGTCTTAGACTCCGCGCCCTGGGGAATCTTGGCTCTCGCTTCCGTTGGGATCCCGGTTGTGCTCCTCTGGTCCCGCTTTCCACAACCACCCAGTTTCCTATCCACAGAAGCCAGCCATAGGGTTCACTACCTCGCGGTGCACTCCTGTCCCCCTACGGTGTGCATCTGTCACCTGGCCACAGGTGACCCTGACAGTTTGATCAGCCATGAACCCGGCTGACATCCCGCTTCCCGCGGATGATCCATTGCAGGGCATAGTTCGCAGACTTGAGACCCAGGAATCAAATCAGACCCAGGTGATGCGATTCCTCCAGGATCTGGCTTCTCGATTCGAGCAGCTTCAGGTCTCCTTGGGAACCCCGAATCCGCAACCCCAAGTACAACCAGCGGCTGTACCTATCGCACCAGTCGCAGCCTCACACTCACTAAGATTGCCAGCTCCGTTCCGTTTCTCTGGGGACTCCAAGGCCTGCAGGGGGTTTCTCAGCCAATGCACTATTCATTTTGAGCTTCAGCCTCAAAGCTTCCTATCTGACCGGGCTAAGGTAGCCTATATCATTTCCCTCCTCTCCGGTGAAGCTTTGGCCTGGGCTGCCCCCCTGTGGGAGAGGAACGATCCGGTGGTTTCCAGTCTGTCCGAATTCTTGAAGCTCTTTCGTAATATCTTCGAAGAGCCGGCTCGGGCTTCTTCAGCGGCTAGTGCTGTCTTACGTCTTCGCCAAGAATCTAGTTCAGTGGGGCAATATGCTCTTCAGTTCCGTATCCACACAGCTGAATTGAGCTGGAATAATGAGGCCCTGGTCGCTACCTTTTTACATGGCCTCTCTGACCGAGTGAAAGACGAATTAGCGGGAAGAGCCATTCCCGTCGGTCTGGACGATGTAATTTCATTATGCAACCAGATCGACATTCGTTTTCAAGAGAGGTCCTTAGAAAAAAGACGCCAGCACTCTCTGGGTCCTAGCCAGTCTGAGCTCCCCTCCCTTCATTACGTGGAGCATCCTCTTCCTGCTGAAGAACCTATGCAGCTGGGCCGGACCAGACTAACCCCCGAAGAACGTGCTAGGCACAGAACTCTGGGCTTGTGCCTCTATTGTGGGGGCAAGGGTCATTTTCGTGACTCCTGCTCGCTTCGTCCGGGAAACGCTCGGGTCTAATACATTTGGAAGGTGGAGTATTGGACCCAGAAACATCACCTTCTCGCCTGCTCTTGCCGGTGTCCCTTCATGTAGGCACTTCTCCTTAGTCAACCCTTGCATACCTGGATTCCGGGGCTGCCGGCAATTTCATGGATTGGAGAACTGCTTCTTCTATGAAGCTTACCCTTTCACCTCTCACTACCCCATTGGTAGTCTCGGCAATTGATGGCACTGTTCTCCCAGGGGGCCCTATTCGCTTCCAGACGCTACCCATTAGGATGTCGGTAGGGATTCTCCACCAGGAGTGGATATCCTTTCTTATTCTACCCAAGGCCTCTACCCCAGTTGTATTGGGCCTCCCTTGGCTACAGCTCCACTCTCCACATGTGGACTGGGTCTCTGGGCAGATCCTGGCCTGGGGTTCCTCATGTTTCTCGTCGTGTCTTCTCAAGGTGACCCCCAAGGAGAGTCTTCCGGTTGCTGCCACTTCTGTTTCTTCTGATCTTCCCGCCGCATACAGCGATTACCGGGATGTGTTCTGTAAAAAATCAGCTGAGGTGCTTCCTCCCCACAGGTCTTTTGACTGTGCTATTGATCTTGTCCCCGGAGCAACTCTACCCAGGGGTCGTACCTACCCTCTGTCCATCCCAGAGACCCAGGCCATGTCGGAGTATGTAGCAGAGAATCTGGAGAGAGGGTTCATCCGGAAATCCTCATCGCCTGCAGGGGCAGGGTTCTTTTTTGTTGCCAAAAAGGATGGTACCTTAAGACCCTGCATCGATTATCGGGGTTTAAATGCGGTTACTATTAAAAATCGATACCCCTTACCCTTAATATCTGAGCTATTCGATAGGTTGAAGGGTGCCTCCATTTTCACCAAGTTGGATCTCAGAGGCGCGTACAATCTCATTCGAATACGGGAGGGTGACGAATGGAAGACTGCATTTAACACTAGAGACGGGCATTACGAATATCTGGTGATGCCTTTTGGTCTGTGTAATGCTCCAGCCGTGTTTCAAAACTTTGTCAATGAAATCTTCAGAGATCTGCTGTACCAGTTTGTTGTCATCTATCTGGATGACATTCTGATCTTTTCTGAAAATCTGCTCGTCCACAGAAACCATGTCCGCACTGTACTTCAACGTCTTAGAGAGAACAATCTCTATGCCAAGCTGGAGAAATGTTCCTTTGAATGTTCTGAGGTCCTGTTTTTGGGGTGCTTTGTCTCATGTTCGGGGCTTCGTATGGACCCTGGGAAGGTCTTGGCTATCACCAACTGGCCTCTTCCTGCTAGCCTCAAGGCCACACAGCGCTTTCTTGGCTTCACTAATTATTATAGGCAGTTCATAAGGAATTACTCTTCCATTGCCGCGCCTATTATCGCTTTGACCAAGAAGGGTGTGAATGCCAGAGACTGGCCTCCCGAAGCTGTCTCTGCATTTCACAACCTGAAACAGGCCTTTGTTTCTGGCCCCCTCTTGAGGAGACCAAATCCTGGGAATGCATTTTTTATTGAAGTGGACGCTTCCTCAATGGGGGTGGGAGCTGTGCTTCTTCAAATCTTTGAGAAGAGACGCCAACCATGTGCGTTCTTCTCCAAAAAATTTTCTCAGGCAGAGAGGAATTATGCCATCGGTGATCGGGAACTTCTCGCAATTAAATTGGCGTTAGAGGAGTGGCGTCATCTCTTGGAGGGTTCCCCTCACTCCATAACGATCTTTACCGATCACAAGAATTTACAGTATCTACAGAATGCTAAACGTCTGAATCCTAGACAGGCCAGGTGGAGTCTCTTCTTTGCCCGTTTTAATTTCACGATTACCTACAAACCTGGTTCCTGCAACGGTCGGGCTGATGCGCTCTCTAGGTCATTTGACACTTTGGACGAGGAGTCCGCCCCTGAACCTGAGCCGATCATTCCCACCTCATGCATTGTTGCCCACTCTACCACCCTGAAGTCTAAAATTCCGCCTGGTAAGACCTTTGTCCCCACTGGGCTAAGAGCTAAGATCCTTCGTTGGGGACATGATTCCAAGGTGGCAGGGCATTCTGGATTCCTCCGATCCTTCCTACTCATCAGTCGTCACTACTGGTGGCCTAATCTCCGCTCAGACGTCAAAGACTACGTTAAAGCTTGTCATGTCTGTGCTCAGTCCAAATCCTCCACACAAGCTCCTGCTGGTCTCCTCATGCCCTTGCCTATTCCTAAGGAACCCTGGGCCCATATTGCCATGGATTTTATCACCGATCTCCCACTGTCTGAGAATAATACAGTCATTTGGGTGGTAATCGATCGATTCTCCAAGATGGCTCATTTTGTTCCTCTTCCTGGTCTTCCTTCTGCCCCTGCCTTGGTTCCCATTTTCATTCGAGAAATTCTCCGCCTACATGGGGTCCCTTCTCATATTGTTTCCGACAGGGGAGTCCAATTCACGTCTCGTTTTTGGAGAGCCTTTTGCAAATCCCTCAATATTGTCTTGGATTTTTCTTCTTCTTACCATCCCCAATCCAATGGACAGACTGAGAGGGTTAATCAGGAGTTAGAGGTCTTTCTTCGCACCTTTGTGTCTTCTCACCATGACGATTGGTCCTCTCTACTCCCGTGGGCAGAATTCTCCCATAACAATCATGTGAATACCAGTTCGCAGAAGACACCCTTTTTCACAGTTTATGGAAAACACCCTCAACTTCCTCTTCCTATGATCTGTTCTCCAGACATTCCAGCTTTGGCTTCGGTTCAGGAGTCTCTCAATTCCGTTTGGGGTCACGTTCATGATTCCCTCCGGGCAGCTGCTGAAAAATTCAAAGGCTTTGCCGACCGCCGCAGGCGTAAACCGCCTTCTCTTCAGCCAGGGGACAAAGTCTGGCTCTCTACCAGGAACATCAAGCTCCGAGTTCCTTCTCTGAAGTTTGCTCCACGATTCATCGGTCCATACACGGTAACTGCTAAACTGAATCCGGTTTGTTTCAAACTCCAGATTCCTAAGAGCCTTAAAATCACTAACTCCTTTCATGTTGCTCTTCTAAAGCCTTTAGTCCTCAATAAATTCTCTCGTCCTCTTCCTACCGTGGCGCCTGTCTCTGAGGATAATCAGGAGTACGAGATCAGTCAAATTCTGGACTCCCGACTCTGTAAAGGCGTTCTTCAGTACCTCGTTCATTGGAAAGGGTTTGGTCCTGAGGAGAGGTCTTGGATCACTGCATCTGAGGTCTTTGCACCTCGTCTGTTAAAGGAGTTTCATCTGAAGTTTCCCTCTAAACCTGGGCCCAGGCGGGGAAGGGGGAGGCCTCGTAAGAGGGAGGGTACTGTCATGGATATGCATTAATGTCTGTCTGCCATCTTACCTTCCTCCTCATGTGTTCATCTAGAGACCAGACCTCCTTCACCTGGCTTCCTTTATAATCTCCTCCCAGCCTGACTCCACCCCAGGCCCTATCACTGAACACTATATTAACCTGTGCACTGCAAGCCTGCTTTGCTGATCAACGTGTTTGTTAGGCATTGTGTGTTTGGGTTCCTGCCTGCCGTGTGCTACGTCTGTCTCTCTGTTACGTTATTGGCTTGTCCCCGACCATCCCTGTCTGCTCGTGACCCTTGACCTTCGGCTCGTTCTTCGTTATCCTTGTCTGCTTGTGGCCCCTGACCTTCGGCTTGTTATTCGGTTCTCTCTATCGTGTGCTGCTGCTTCCCCTTATCCTACGGGGCGTGAGCTAGGAAACTCCAGGGGCCGCGACCTGGTCCCAGCCTGCAGTGTAACATCCTCACCACTAGAGGCCCTGGAGAAGACCAGCTGGGTCTTAGACTCCGCGCCCTGGGGAATCTTGGCTCTCGCTTCCGTTGGGATCCCGGTTGTGCTCCTCTGGTCCCGCTTTCCACAACCACCCAGTTTCCTATCCACAGAAGCCAGCCATAGGGTTCACTACCTCGCGGTGCACTCCTGTCCCCCTACGGTGTGCATCTGTCACCTGGCCACAGGTGACCCTGACACCTAGACCATCAACTCTATGCCAAAGAAGGGCCGAAGTATTGGCAACGGGCCACCACACACCAGCCGACCCAGAAGGTTTTACAGCAGATGGTGAGGAGCTGTAGTCTGCAAAAGAGCAACATGTCCGGTCGGCCCATTGGACACGTGAGGGTGCCGCGGAGGACCCCAGTGAAGGTCCCACCTCGTCAAGAACAAATATTGATGCTGCCGGTGGGGGCGGGACAACAACTGAATGGACTGGAGGTCCTGATCGAGCCGGCTTACCAAGAGGAGACGCAGACTCACCCACTGGTAGCCCGGGCCCTCGCAATTGTGAAGGATGGATGTGTGCCTGTATGCTGCCTCAATGTTGAAGACTGTGAGTTAACCATGCCTGGGAATACCTTGATGGCCAAAGTTTATGTGTCTGAAGGGGATATGCCTCGACGAACGAGCTTCACGCTACAGCCAGATAGGAGGTCAGCCTGGACCTATGCTGTAGAGGTCCATCAACGGGAAACCCCGACAGCGGATTGGAATGGTCGAGTGATCATGGCACGGATGGGGGTGGACTGCAAGACCCTGACTCCAGGACAACAGAAGTTGCTGGAAGACACCATTTGGGAATTTCAGGAGGCATTCTCGAGACATGATGAGGACTTCGGGTGTGCTTCCGCCATTGAACACGAAATCCCCACCGGCGATGCTACACCAATCAGGGAACATTACCAGCAAATCCCACCTAAAATGTACCAGGAGGTGAAAGATATGGTGGCCAGCATGTTGGAAAACCGAGTGATCCAGGAGAGTCAAAGTCCGTGGGCTGCTCCGGTAGTCATGGTGCGGAAGAAAGATGGGGGTCTCCGGTTCTGCGTGGATTATCGGAAGCTGAATGCCCAGACCGTCCGGGATGCCTACCCCCTTCCGCGGATTGAGGAGTCATTATCCGCCCTGAATCATGCAAAGTTCTTCTCGACTCTTGACCTGGCCAGTGGGTATTGGCAGGTACCAATGGCCAAGAAGGACAAAGCGAAGACGGCCTTCATCCTACCTATCGGACTCTATGAGTTTAACCGAATGCCGTTTGGCCTGTCCAATGCCCCAGGGACATTCCAGCGATTGATGGAGCACTGTCTGGGGGATCTCAACTTCGAGTCGGTATTGATCTACCTGGACGATATAGTAGTATTTGGGGCCTCTTTGAAGATCACCTCCAGAAGCTGCGACAGGTCCTAGGACGGGTGCGAGATCATGGACTCAAGATCAAGCCCAAGAAGTGCCAACTGTTTAAACAGCAAATAGAGTATTTAGGACATGTGGTCAACCAGGAGGGGGTAAAGCCGGCCCCCAGCAAGGTGGAAGCCATACAGAACTGGCCCCAACCACATACACTACGAGAGGTGCGGGCATTTGTGGGATTGGCCGTCTACTACAGGAGGTTTATACCCAAATTTGGTGGGCCCATTAAACGAGTTAACAAGAGGCACTGCGGGGGGCCCAAAGAATCGTCCCATCGAGTGGGGACCCCGGCAACAAGAGGCCTTCGAGGCAGTGAAGCAGGTGCTGACCAGTGCCCCGATTCTGGCTTATGCGCGGTTCGACACCCCATTCCTGCTGTACACTGATGGGAGCCTACATGGCTTGGGGGCCGTGTTATCACAAGCTCAGGATGGACATGAAAGAGTCATTGCCTATGGCAGCCGGTCTCTGAGAGAGTCGGAGTGCAACCCTGACAACTATAGCTCCTTTAAATTGGAACTACTGGCACTGGTGTGGGCCATGACCGAAAGGTTCGCGGAGTACCTGACAGGTGCAGAGGTGACCGTGATAACAGACAACAACCCGTTAGCACATCTGGAGAATGCCAAGCTTGGTGCACTGGAGCAGAGGTGGTTGGCTCGACTTTCTAAGTACCAATACCGCATCAAGTTTCGGTCAGGAAGGGAGAACGGCAACGCTGATGCACTCTTCCGAGTCCCTGTTGGGTTATCTGATCGGAATGCTGATGAGGAGTTAGAGGACACTGAAACTCCTGACCTTGGTCGAGTACCCATGTTCCAGGACGTGGCACATTCAAGTGGGGTGGCGTCCGGGATACACATGCTGCTAAGCAAGACGTTGGCTGTTTGGGAGAGAGTCCAGAATGGCTGCCCAGACCTGTGGAAAGTGAGAGAATGGATCCGGTGGGAGGCGGTCCCTTACACGGTGAAGAGGAGGATAGACCCTGACATCCCGGTCTATGAGGTAGAGCCAATAGGGACTGGGGGGCCTTCACGAAACTTGCACCGTAACATGTTGAGACGTTGTAATTTTGATAAGCCTGTGTGCGTGGAGGAGATGCCTCCTTCTGCTCAGGGTACAGAGCAAATACCCTTGGAGGAGGAGGAGGAGGAGGAATGGTGGGTTGTCCCTGCCCCGGTACCCACAGAGGCTCCAGCCGTGGCAAGTTTGCCACCTCGGGAAAGTGTTGAGCAGTCAGCAGCCCTTCCCCTATTAGATGTGTCTGACGTCTCCAGTGCTTCTGAACCTATCCCTCTTCGAAGGTCAACCAGGCCCAATGCTGGTGTGCCCCCACAGCGCTATGCCCAGAATGAGTTTGCATGGGGAGGGTTGCCGAGGACGACAACCTCTAGTGGGGTGGCATGTAAGATGGGAAGCAGCTCTCATTGTCTGAACACTGTTTGTTTACAATTAAATATTTAACTGTCATTCTGCTGTTTGGCCACAAGATGCCGCTGGTTTTTCCTGACACAGATAATGGGCTGTAGCCATGGAGACGCTGTACACAAATCAGTGCTGTGACACACAGGAAAGAAAGTGAGAGGAGAACTGTAGTATAACGGGCTGTTTTGGACAGAGATTCAAGAAAGAGAGAGAAAGTGTGTAGCGAGCAGGCAGCCATTTTGAGAAGGAGTTTGTTCTGAGGACTGTGTGCAGAGAATCCTACAACATCCAGGTGTGGAAACAGAACTGCAGCTGAGTGAAGTTACTTGTGTCTAAGATCCTGATCATGTCCAGAGGAACGAGGAATTGCTTGCAGGAAGACGGATGAGACCTGAGGAACAAAACAATATACACTGCAGGACCATATACTTGATAGAGAGACATTTTTTTCCGGTCAGAGTCACCAGCGGATGCAGAGCAGACCCGGGTCGGTAAGATCGTGCACGCACCCCATTAGTTTGTTGGCGCCTAGAGACTGAGACCAAGCCTGTAGATAGTTAGTAGGGTCTTTGTTTGTGTCAGGCCACAAGTGTTGCTACTGTTCACTACAGGGTCTCCATAACCTAAAGTGACACTTCACAATTGGAGAGCTGATGAACTTTCTACAAACTCAAGATAGACTGGCGTTGTGCTCAGGAGGAACACGCAGACGCATGATACAACACCAGTTAAGGGGGGGGGGGGGAATACGGTAGAGCTTTGTAAGTTAGTAAACTGTTGTGCTGCACCGCAGGCTAGCCTGCACCACACACCCATACAGTTATTCTTGTGTTGTTTTTAGGGTATTAACAGGTAAGGTGTGGTGGTTTGGTTGTGCCCACCAGTAGGCAAATTACTCCTGCATCCTACGTAGGGCGCCGCGCTGTGCAGCATAAGGGTCTCAGCCTTCGGGCTGGATGTCTGTAAATATATTAAAAAAAAGTGGGGGGAACTCCCGCGCTGCCTTGGCGAGGACTAAGTAGTGACTGGGGAGGGGGAGGGGCAGAGGGGAGGGGAAGGGGGCACTGCTGCTAAACACCTGTGAATCCGATTCAGGGAAACTAGAAATAATATAAAACAGTGGTGGTGTTAAGCGCTGTGTTAAAACAAACAAAGGAAAAGGGGAGAAGTGAGAATAGTGTGACTGATAACACACTTAATCAAAACATATCTGTGATGTGACCTTAGTACAAATAAATTGGCTAGGTAAGCTAAAAAGCTCCAATCCTCTACTATCAACATCTATCCATCTTAGCCAATTATAAATATTCCAAAATAAAGAGAAAAAGAAAAAATGTGTGTTCAGAAGTTGATTATCTAAACAAGTGCACTGATAAATGAAATGATCCACATGAAGTACACAATACAATTAGCAAAAAAGAAATATAAATATGTGTAAAAGTCCAATGAAAGTCCAATTTGCACCATACAATTTTAAAGTGAATTTAAAGTGATTCCCATCACCAAAGTAAACCAGTACATGCGCTAACAGACTGGCATACACATCCGTGTGACATTCCAAATAGAGAACTTTCTTCTGTGCTCCACCTCAGTGCCTGCAAGCAGCTTACCTTATTGCTAATAAAGCTTAGCATAGGCAGGTCACAGGGTGTTGGGGCGCTGTAGGCTGATGAGCAAAGATTAAAGCAGTGCTGATCTCCTTCCTATAGCTGTAATCCTCTCACGTCATACACGTCATACACGTCACACATAGATGCAGGAAAGAAAAAACCATATAGTGTAGTTCCGCTACTGTCTCGAGGTACAGACACACACCAGAGAAACACTCACTGGAAGAGAGACAATAAGGACCCGTCTCCACGAGCACGGAACTCGTCGTCCCTCAAAGTGTCAGTGGCTCTGTGTGACTTTCCAGGCAGCAGGGGATCTCGGTAGATTGCAGCAATTAATGCAACAAAAAAGATTTTTGTTGCATTAATTGCTGCAATCTACACGTGGTAAGAAGCCTCTGACAGAGGCTCCTTATCATGATCGGAGATGCGGGGTGTCAGACTGACACGCCACACTCGCGATCGCCGCGCTGTGTGCCCCCAGGGGCGCGTGCCGGCATGTTATCCTGCTGGACGTCATATTACGCCCAGTCAGGATAACAGAGCAACTTCCCGGACGTCAATATGCTTTTGACCGGGCGGGAAGTGGTTAATAAACATTGTAGTATTTTTATCTCTTGGAGTTTGTGAGGTAGTTATAAGCATATACTACAAACTACATATAGGACTTAACCCCAAATAGAACCCCAAAATAACCCTCCCCAAAATAAAAGCACACTTTATTTAGAAGTAGACTTGATGAAAAAAAGCATTTTGATCAAAAATAATGGCCCTATCAACATAGAACAATAAACAATATACCCCAAAATAAATATAAAAACCCCAAAATACCACCCCTAAAGCAAACACCTTTTTTTTAGGTAAGCTGTGGAAGCTGTGGAACTGCTGACCTCAAATCAGCCACATATTACATAGAAAAACAAAAAGCCCACAATAATAAAAACAAAAAGGCAGAAAATGGGTTAATTGCCCAGAGAGATAGCAATCATAACTGTAGTACAGTTTCCTAACTGGCCCTAATCTCTCATGCAATTTGCCTGGACCATAAATCTCAAACCTACAAGATTTGTCTCAAAGCCATGGAAGCACCAAACCCAAACGTTATCCCCAGTACTTTCCACACCCAAAACACCTGATTAGAATTTGTGGTACTGTTACTGCCCCTGACATTTTTATTGTATCGAGGTGACTCATAAGGATTTATAGTGCTTCATTATTAGTCATATTAGATTACAGGGGTGCAGAATTTCTTCCCACAATCTTCTACACACTCTTCAAATCAGGGAAAGCAGGACCTTCATTAAAACACAGGGGAGGGGGGCAGCTCGCTGAGTGGCTGAGCCAGCTACCGGTCCAGGCATCTGGGTGGCATCTGGGTGGAAACCGACATAAAAGTGTGTGACGTCAGACAGTGGGCTTTAACCCCAGGAGATCCCCAGGAGAAGTAGGGCCAAAAGAGCTTCTCTCAGCTTTCACTAAATCCATCCTTCAACTTCGCTTTAACTTAACTCCTCCCCACCTGCTTTGTTACTTTATTTCAAAATCTCTAATGTTCACAGGCTGTTCTGAACAAAATCTATTTATTAACTTGAATGAGTATGTATACAGAAACTGAAGATCCTTTTGGTGATTCTTTCAAACCCATCTACTTCATGAATGTCCTATTGGAGGTAGCAGGCAATGTTCTTCATTTGCAAGGCTACTTTAGAACAAGAGAAAGAAACTATGGTTGCATATTTCCAGAACTTTAAAGACACCTTCTGACTCTCTTCAGCATCCCTTCACTCCTCCTACATATTTCTAGAAGAGGAAAACCAAAAAAATAAGAAGTTATCTTAATTTGCCCCATGTCATGTTGCTGCTATCAGCACTTGTCCCTTGGGGGTCGATTTACTAAAACTGGAGAGTGCAAAATCTGGTGCAGCTTGCATGGCAGCCAATATGCTTATAACTTCAGTATGTTCAATTAAGCTTTGACAAAAAAAAAACTGGAAGCTGATTGATTTCTATGCAGAGCTGCACCAGATTATACACTCTTCAAATTTAGTAAATCAACCCCTAAGTGCCTTTTGGTTAATGCTGTGTAGCGGGCATTTACATTTGGGGGGGGAGCATCTGGGTTATTTAACCCAGATGTACTAATTGTTAGGGAATCTGAGAATCCCTTTTGTGGTTCTTGGAGGACTCTGGTGGTGCAAGGATCCCTGTGGCCTGCAGGTGGCGTTGTCGCCCTGGGCCGGAGTTGAACCTGCACCGCAAAACTGTTCCTTTTTGTCCTTTCCTGGTGCCGGTACAGCGGGGTGGGGAACCCGCTGTGACGCAAAGGGAGAGGAGATAAAAGGGGCGGACGCCCTGACCTCGGGGTTCAGAGTTGGAGGACGCGGCTGTGCCCAGGCACCTTCAGCCTGGGTGCTGGCATTCCGGAGTTCCAGGCCCAGGTGCCCTTGACCTGGCCGGAGCGAGGGATGGAGTCCATCCCAGGCACCTTAAGCCTGGGGTGAGGTACTACGGCCAAGGCCTGGGACCCAGTAACTTCGACTGGGTTCCGCGAGGGTGGAGGAGTCCGAGGGGCCCTAAGGTGTTGGGACCCGTATCTGAGGTGAGGAGGCCGGGGAGTGTAACCCTTCCGAATAGCCCGGTAAAGCATTAATCCGGTGAGGGCGGGGCCTCTTGTAACTCTCTTGGAGGGATGTCTTCCCCCTGACAGGGGCTGCAACGTAGCGAAGGTAACTCCAGTTCCTGTTCACTAGAGTCGCTGGAAGCGACTCTGAAGCCAAAAAGTCAATTTTACAGCCACTGTGCTTAGTAACCATTGGTGAAAACTCAACGGTTTAGTTTCTTTCAGGATTGTGCCTTGACCTACTCCCCACCAATACTGAACTGTTCTATGGGTCTCAAACTGTCTGCTCGCAAAGGACTATTTGTTTGCCGTTATGGAATAAATAAGTGTTGGACCTTTTCAGTGTGTGGTACTCCAATTACTGGGAGCAAAGGGGGTTATCAGCAGAACAGACTTGGCTCTGAGCGTATACACAGCCCGAATGTAATCTGATGCTGGCCTTCACCTCTACATGCAGTAATCTAGAGGACATAGGCCGTGGCGCACCTCGCTCTCCTCTTCAAGGTACCCCTAGACCGAAGCCAAAGTAAGCGCTAAAGAAGAGAGAGAGGGTGAGGCCGCTACAGCTGTATTGGGAGCACTTTCAAACCCACAAATATAGAATTAAAGTGATATTAAACCCTCAGTTTTTAAGCATGTTCTGCCGCTTATTTAATTATTACTGAGTATGCAGCTTCTTTCGTTTTTAATCCTTGTCTGTGTTGCTGTTTAAGCTGGTGCCATGATTGCTGTCCCAGGGTGGATGCTTTCTCTTGCAGGAGAACTATGGAAACTCCCATGCTTGCAGGGACTATAATGCTGCCTCCCTACACTATGTACATCAATAAATATGCACAGCTTCTTAGTTTGTGATGACAAGACACTCCCCTCCTCCTCCCTCCTCCCCTTCTGTGTAAATACCAGAAGTTCAGGGAAGCAGCACAGGAAAATCAGGAGCCAGCAGCATTGAAAGTTATAAATTACAAGTGCAGGGGTAAGAATTTTAACAAATAATGAAATGGGAAATGTTTATTTTATTGTGCACAATGTTATGAGGGGCTTTAATGCTACTTTATTGTACACTACAAACAAACACTATTTTGCTGCCTATAAGGGCATACGGTAGAGCAGTGGCGTCTCTAGCTTTCATATTTGGGGGGGCACATGGGGGGATAAGGAAAAAAGTAGGGAGGGCAACCATAAAACACATACACACACACACACATTTGTTATTAAAACATAAATTCAAGAATAGAATGCACTCCAGAGGTCTTGTTACAAATTCACCTTTGTTTTATTTGTGCAATATACAATACACTTGAGTGTCAACATTTCAGATACCTGTCTAATCCAGGTATTTGCCCCCACTTCCGGGCATAGATAGCCACATTATCTGCGGATACCTACGCCACGTCCGGCGCCTCCTCTGTCCCCCCCCGCTGTCTTCTGGGAGACACACAGGTCCCAGAAGACAGCAGGGACCATTCGGATCGCGCAGCGCGACTCGCAGTAGGGAACCAGGAAGTGAAGCTGCAAGGCCTCACTTCCTGATTCCCTTACCAAAGATGGCGGTGACAGCATCCAAGAGCCGAGGGACTGATCAGCTTCGGGTGCCGACATCGCGGGCGCTCTGGACAGGTAAGTGTCCTTGTTTTAAAAGACAGCAGCTGCAGTATTTGTAGCTGCTGACTTTAACCACTTAAGCCCCGGACCATTTGGTAGCTAGAGGACCAGAGGTGAATTCAGAATTTTGCACTGCGCTGCTTTAACTGTAAATTGTGCGGACATGCAATGTTGTACCCAAACGAAATTTGCGTCCTTTTCTTCCCACAAATAGAGCTTTCTTTTAATGGTATTTGATTGCCTCTGCGATTTTTATTTTTTGCGATATAAACGGAAAAAGACCGAAAATTTTGAAAAAAAATGATATTTTCTACTTTTTGTTATAAGAAAAATCGAATAAACTCAATTGTAGTCATACATTTAGGCCAAAATGTATTCAGCCACATGTTTTTAGTAAAAAAAATGTCAATAAGCGTATATTTATTGGTTTGCGCAAAAGTTATAGAGTTTACAAACTAGGGTACATTTTCTGAAATTTACACAGCTTTAAATTTATGACTGCCTATCTCATTTCTTGAGGTGCTAAAATGACAGGGCAGTACAAAACCCCCCAAATGACCCCATTTTGGAAAGTAGACACCCCAAGGAAATTGCTGAGAGGCATGTTGAGCCCATTGAATTTTTTATTTTTTTGTCCCAAGTGATTGAATAATGACTAAAAAAAAAAAAATTACAAAAAGTTGTCACTAAATGATATATTGCTCACACATGCCATGGTTATATTTGGAATTTCACCCCAAAATACATTTTGCTGCTTCTCCTGAGTACGGGGATACCACATGTGTGGGACTTTTTGGGAGCCTAGCCGCGTACGGGACCCCGGAAACCAAGCACCGCCTTCAGGATTTCTAAGGGCGCAAATTTTTGATTTCACTCCTCACTACCTATCACAGTTTCGAAGGCCATAAAATGCCAAAATAGCACAAAACCCCCCCAAATGACCCCATTTTAGAAAGTAGACACCCCAAGGAAATTGCTGAGAGGCCTGTTGAGCCCATTGAATATAATTTTTTTGTCCCAAGTGATTGAATAATGACAAAAAAAAAATTACAAAAAGTTGTCACTAAATGATATATTGCTCACACATGCCATGGTTATATGTGGAATTACACCCCAAAATACATTTTTCTGCTTCTCCTGAGTACGGGGATACCACATGTGTGGGACTTTTTAGGAGCCTAGCCGCGTACGGGACCCCGAAAACCAAGCACCGCCTTCAGGATTTCTAGGCACAAATTTTTGATTTCACTCCTCACTACCTATCACAGTTTCGAAGGCCATAAAATGCCAAAATCGCACAAAACCCCCCCAAATGACCCCATTTTGGAATATAGATACCCCAAGCTATTTGCTGAGAGGAATGGCGAGTATTTTACAGCTCTCATTTGTTTTTGAAAATGAAGAAAGAAAATATATATATATATTTTTTTTTTTTTCAAATTTCAAAACTTTGTGACAAAAAGCGAGATCTGCAAAATACTCACAATACCTCTCAGCAAATAGCTTGGGGTGTCTACTTTCCAAAATGGGGTCATTTGGGGGGTTTTGTGCTATCTGGGCATTCCATGGCCTCCGAAACTGTGATAGGCAGTGAGAAGTGAAATCAAAAATTTACACCCTTAGAAAGCCTGAAGGCGGTGCTTGGTTTTTGGGGTCCCGTACATGGCTAGGCTCCCAAAAAGTCTCACACATGTGGTATCCCCGTACTCAGGAGAAGCAACAGAATGTATTTTGGGGTGTAATTCCACATATGCCCATGGCATGTTTGAGAAATATATCATTTAGTAACAACTTTGTGCAAAAAATAAATACAATTTTTTCGTTTTTCCGCAACTTGTTTCAACATATAAAATATTCCATGGACTCGACATGCCTCTCAGTATATAGCTTGGGGTGTCTACTTTCCAAAATGGGGTCATTTGGGGGGTTTTGAACTGTTCTGGCATTTTATACACAACATTAGGAAGCTTACATCCACTCTTCTAATCACTTGAAGACAAAGCCCTTTTTGACACTTTTTGTTTACATGAAAACATTTTTTTTTTTGCAAGAAAATTATGTTGAACCCCCAAACATTATATATATTTTTAAAGCAAAGGCCCTACAGATTAAAATGGTGGGTGTTGCATTTTTTTTTTCTACACAGTATTTGCGCAGCGATTTTTCAAACGCATTTTTTTGGTTAAAAAATACACTTTTTTTAATTTTAATGCACTAAAACACACTATATTGCCCAAATGTTTGATGAAATAAAAAAGATGATCTTAGGCCGAGTACATAGAAACCAAACACGACATGCTTTAAAATTTCGCACAAACGCGCATTGGCGACAAACTACATACATTTTTAAAAGCCTTTAAAAGCCTTTATAGGTTACCCCAGTAGATTTACAGAGGAGGTCTACTGCTAAAATGATTGCCCTCGATCTGACCTTCGCGGTGATACCTCACATGCATGGTGCAATTGCTGTTTACATATGACGCCAGACCGACGCTTGCGTTCGCCATTGGGCAAGAGCAGGGCAGGACAGGGGTGCTTTTTTTTTTTTTTTCTATTATTAATTTTGCTTTTTTATTTTATTTTTAAATTGTTCCTTCCAAGTATTTTTTTTTTTATCATTTTTATTGTTATCTCAGGGAATGTAAATATCCCCTATGATAGCAATAGTGACAGGTACACTTTTTTTGAAAAAACTGGGGTCTTCTAGACCCTAGATTTTTCCTCTGCCCTCAAAGCATCTGACCACACCAAGATCGGTGTGATAAAATGCTTTCCCAATTTCCCAATGGTGCTTTTTATATCCGGGGGGGCATTCCCTCCCACTGCTTGTAAAAGCAGTCCAGAGGCTAATTAGCCGCTAGGATTGCTTTTACATGAAAGCCGGCCGCAGGCTGAAAAGAATGATACCAAGATGATACCTAAACCCGCAGGCATCATTCTGGTATAAACATTCAAAGTCCAGCAACATACCAGTACGTTGCTGGTCCTTGTTGGACATGTATTGTAATCTTTTTATTTCATGCAGCCAGTTGGCTGAACGAAAAAAGAGATTGATCGGTGGGTATACCCACCATTAGAATACCGCCCTTCATCCACCCACTTCCAATGATGGGCATACACGCACCATTTATATATGCCGAAGCATGGGGGCATCCTCCCGCAAAAAAGTTATGCCGCACACACATGGTCGGACTTTTCCACGGGCAAGCCTCCGTCGGAATTTCGACCGTATGTACGCGGCATTAGGAGCAAAATCGCTCCTCCGCCCCTGCTGCCCCAATGCTTCGGCATATTTGCTTTTTTTTTTTAACTGTGGTGGTGAAATCACCTCCTACAGCACTGGAGTCGCAGGGATCAGGCCTGTCTCTGCGAACGCTGCAGTTATGTGTGTTTTTGTTTTGTAAGTGACAGTGATCGATCGATACTGCACTTGGGTGGCCTGGGCTGGACCGAGGGGCAAAACGCAGGTGCCAGCAGGTATCTGGGCTGATCCCGCTAACACTGCGTTTTTGGGAACCCTAAACTGCTGGGGACGCTAGTATAGATCTGATCAGATCAGATATTGATCTGTTCAGATACTATACCACTAAGGGGGGTGTATGCTTCACGCGTGGGTGTTAGCGTTACTGGCACTAACTTGACGCTGCCTGGGGTGTGACTCAGACCCTCTCTGACGCTAAAACCTAATTGATATCACCCGCCGGGCGATCAGGGGGTTAAACCTTTATTGGGTTATATACACGGCGGGTGCCCTGACACTATAAAAAGCAAACTAACTAACCAGCATCACCCGTAACACTTATATGGTGATCACTGGTGAAAGGGTTAACTAGGGGCAATCAGGGGGTTAAAACCTTTATTAGATAATATATGGGGGTACCTGACGCTATAAAAACCTGCGGCGAACCTAAAAAAAATTACCAGCTACCGATCTGCATCACCGACACTAAGACAGCGTTTAGAAAAACGATTGCTTAGCGACAGTGGTGATGGGGGTGAAAGGGTTACCTGGGGGGGCGATCAAGGGGGTTAAACCTTTATTAGATAATATATTGGGGTACCTGACGCTATAAAAACCTGCGGCGAACCTAAAAAAAAATACTGGCTACGATCTGCATCACCGACACTAAGACAGCGTTTAGAAAAACAATTGCTTAGCGACAGTGGTGATAGGGGGTGAAAGGGTTACCTGGGGGCGATCAAGGGGGTTAAACCTTTATTAGATAATATATTGGGGTACCTGACGCTATAAAAACCTGCGGCGAACCTAAAAAAAATTACCGGCTACCGATCTGCATCACAGACACTAAGACAGCGTTTAGAAAAACGATCGCTTAGTGACAGTAGTGATAGGGGGTGAAAGGGTTACCTGGGGGGCGATCAAGGGGGTTAAACCTTTATTAGATAATATATTGGGGTACCTGACGCTATAAAAACCTGCGGCGAACCTAAAAAAAATTGCTGGCTGCCGATCGGCATCACTGACGCTAAGACAGCGATCAGAAAAATTATCGCTAAGCGACAGTGGTGATAGGGGGTGAAAGGGTTATCTGGGGGGTGATCAGGGGGTTAAACCTTTATTAGGGGGGGTTAGGGGGCTACACTGGACCTAAGACTAAACTTTGGTGACACTTTTACAGTCACAAATGTCACTGATTGCAGTGATCACTAAATAAATGGTCACTGCAATCAGTGACACTGTGACTGGGGGCTGGGGGGGTGATCTGGGGGGTGATCTGGGGTGTCTGGGGGGCCTGGGGGGGCGATGTATGTCCCTATGTGTCCTGGTGTCAGTGTAGTGTTGTGTGCACTGACCTGATATCTTCTCTTGTACGGCGCTCGGTATATGTGAGCGCCGCACCAGAGATGACATCACTTCCTCCTGCTCCCTCTGTCTGACACAGACAGAGGGGGCATTTCTATTCGCCGGGAGCGATCGCGAGGGGGTGGCCAGAAACGAATGGCTGCCCCCTCATCCCGGAACGCTCCCGGACACTTAGCCACCGCTCACTGTATAGAAGGGGGGTCCGATTGGACCCCCCAACTGTACAAAGGCAATCACGTACACTCTACGTGATTGTGCCTGTCGGTGCCATTCTGCCGACGTATATATACAGAGAGCGGTCGTTAAGTGGTTAAAAAAAAAAAAAATGTCGGACCTGTGCTTTAACATAATTTAATGTTAATAGCAACAAAGGAGGTTTAACAAAAATAATGCATCAGTGCCCATCAATGCAGCCTCACTGGTGCCCATCGATGCAGCTTCAGCAGTGCCCATCTATGCAGCCTCACCGGTGCCCATCTATGCAGCCTTACCAGTGCCCATCAATGCAGCCTCACCAGTGCCCATTAATGCAGCCTCTCCGGTGCCCATCAATTCAGCCTCACCGGTGTCCATCAATGCCGCCTCACTGGTGCCCATCAATGTAGCCTCACTAGTGCATGATGGAAGGGGGGACGAGTGCCGCCGTATTACACAGAGCAGGGATCTCCCACTTACCCAGTGGCTGCTGTCATACAAAGTTCCGCCTCCTGGGCGGGCTTCTATGATAGACTGCACACAGTGGCCGTGCCGTGTAAGCGGGTGATATTTGTAATCCGACGGTGGTGTGGACTTCTGGTCACCCTAGGCTAGTGGCCAGCAGGACCCACAGGTCAGTGGCCAGCAGGACCCACAGGTCAGTGGCCAGCAGGACCCATAGGTCAGTGGCCAGCAGGACCCACAGGTCAGTGGCCAGCTCCCAGCAGGACCCACAAGCTGCAGACCTGTGGGTCCTGCTGGCCACTGACCTGTTGGTCCTGCTGGCCACTGACCTGTGGGTCCTGCTGGGAGCCGACCATGGCATGTGGGTCCTGCTGGGAGCCGACCATGGCATGTGGGACCGGGCTGGGAGTCGACCATGGCATGTGGGTCGGAGGTCCTGCTGGCCTGTAGGCCATGGGCAGCTCCAAGCAGTAATCAAAGGCCATAGGCAGCTCCCATCAGGAATCACAGGCCATGATGGGCAAGGTAGATGAGGTGTATGGGAGGAGATCGATCCTGTGGGGGTGTCAGGGTCTCTCACCTTGCTCGGCAGACTCAGATCTCAGCAGGACAGGACAGGTCCTCTCTTCCACCTTCTCCTTCCTCCAGTCATGTGGTGGGTCGGTGATGTTGCTCCTGGGGTCTTAACTCCACAGTACTGCAGCCACCAGTCAGCAGGTGCGCCCAGGCCAGCTACGTCACATGGTGTCCAGGCAGGCAATATCCGACCGCGGCGATGGGAGTTGTAGCACGTAGGCTCAGGCTGGCTGCGCTGCTCTCCTCGGTCTTCTCTCCACCTCCGGGAGCAGGGAGCTTGAGCATGCAGCCGCTGCCGCGGACTACAACTCCCATAAACAACAGCAGCGGCCGGCGGCTGTCATGCCACATCACCTGGGCTAGCCCCACTTACTGGCTCAGAGACTGACAGTCACAGTGAGTCATTCAAGCAGGCAGACACTCGAAAAGCCGCGGCACCGGCCGGTGCCCATTATTCGGTTAGTAAATGACAGTCAGACAGTACTTAACTTGGGGGGGCACATGGGGGGCACACAGTAAAATTGGGGGGTCATGGCCCCCTCAGGCCCCACCCTGGTGATGCCATTGCAGTAGAGCACTTGATATATTCCTCTTCAGTTTGAATGTTTTTTCCATGTGTATTACAGCAATATAGAGACTCAAGGAATCACTATTTATGAAAATCTTCCCATAGGAAGACACAAAGTACAAAGGGCCAACGTTACCATGGATATGGGTGCAGCTCAGGGGTGTACTCACTTTTGTTGCCAGCGGTTTAGACATTAATGGCTGTGTGTTGAGTTATTTTGAGGGGAGAGAAAATTTACACTGTTATACAAGCTGTACACTCACTATTTTACATTGTAGAAAAGTGTAATTTCTTCAGTGTTGTCACATGAAAAGATATAATAAAATATTTACAAAAATGTGAGGGGCGTACTCACTTTTGTGAGATACTGTGTATATATATATTGTGACAGCAGGAAGGTAAAGTCACCTGGTTGCATCCAGGGGGATAGATATATTTCTCCCAGATTCAGGCTTTATGCCGACTTATACAACTAGGGAGTTGATGAAGCCCAGCTGAGGCTAGTGGGCTCATGGGTGACTCATACCTCTAGGGAGAGTGTGGGGCGTCGTACAGACAGGGAGTTGATGAGGCCAGCTGAAGCTTGTCAGCTCATTTAGGCCTCTATAAGAACTCCCAGATTCATTAGGTGTTAGCTCATGCCTGGAACCAGACCTGTGTGGACTGTCTAGGGAGAGTGAACCCCTGTGCGGTAAGACAAAGCCTGTGTGGCTATTTGCTTGGACATTTAAAACCAGGGACTTAGGGACTAGGACAGCACTAGGCTGATCCCAGTTGTTAGTTAGGAAACCTGTATGTTTAGTCAGAGGTCAAACTGACCAGGATTTATTTTGTTTGTTTCTTTTTGGCTTTGCTGTGTTTTTGTCACTGTACATAGAGAAATAAACCGCACCTTTTGATTTTGAAAACCACAACCTCCGTCTGCTGGCCCTGTTTTTGTGTGGGGAGCCCAACCAGGGGGTCACACACACCCACTACCGAGTTAACCCCCTCACAGTTGGTGGAGAATGCGGGCAGTTTTTTTTTAAGCCAGCATGGAGGAGATACTGAAACAGCTGGCTCTAGCAAATGCCAATCAACAGCAGACAAATGCAGGTTTGCAAAGGAGCCTTGCAGCCCAGCAGCAAGCTCATCAACAAGCCCAGCAGAAATCTGAGGCCCGCTTCATAGACCTGTTACAGAAGCAAGAGCAGAGACTACAACAAATGGAAGCAGTAATGCAGCAACGTCCGCAGACCAGTGAGGAAAGCCGTCCCACTAATACCGCGTCCTTTGGGGTGAGTCGTTTATTGACAAAAATGACTGGAGAGGATGATCCAGAGGTATTTTTGACCACATTTGAAAGGACTGCTGAAAGAGAAAAGTGGCCTGAGGAGCAGTGGGCTGGACTGGTGGCTCCTCTGTTAACTGGTGAATCGCAGAAGGCTTACTATGACCTAGAGCCTGACCAAGCAAAAGACTATGTGATGCTAAAAGCTGAAATATTGGCAAGGCTGGGTGTCACCCTGGCTGTCCGGGCTCAGCGTGTGCATAACTGGACTTTCCAGCTTGGAAAACCCCCCAGGTCTCAAATGTATGATCTCATTCACCTGAGCAGGAAGTGGCTACAGCCAGAGACTTTGTCCGCACCAGAGATTGTGGAACGTGTTGTAATGGATCGGTTTTTGAGAGCTCTTCCTACTGCCATCCAAAAGTGGGTAAGCCATGGAGACCCAGAGACGGCCGGTGGTCTTGTGGATCGTGTAGAGAAATACTTGGCTACAGAGAACCTGACGGCCTCTTCCAGAGACACTCGGACTTTCCACCCTAAGACCAGACCATCCCCAGGGGCGGATAAGAGGATTCCAAGGGGTGAGGGTGGAGAGAGTGAGAGGGTGGGAGCTCTACCCCAAGTTTGGCGAGAACAGCCTGGGAAATCAGCGGCTCAAGAGCCCGCAAGAAGGATCGTTTGCTACCGCTGCCGGCAAGCGGGACATATTGCAGCCAATTGCCCGGTTGTGGAGGAACCCATGCAGTGTGACTTTCTGACGGGCAGACGTCAGTCGCTGTGTGCGACAGTCGCATGCACTGCCATTCGAGGAACTGAGAAACATTTATGCAAAATGTGTATTAATGGTAGAAATGTTGTGGTATTACTGGATTCAGGTAGCCTTGTGACCCTGATAAAGGCTGAATTAGTTAAAACAGAGGTCTCTGGGAATAGCAAGGTAGCTGTTATTTGTGTGCATGGGGACACCCGAGAGTATCCAGTGACTACAGTGTGTTTCGAGACCCCCAAAGGTACCCTCTCTCATCCAGTGGGCTTAGTATCTCAGTTACCGCATGACGCCATTGTGGGAAGGGATTTTCCGAAGTTCTGGGAACTGTGGGATGATCCTGAGCCCCCCACTGGTGCCCCTATGTACCAGGAATGTGATAGCCAGAACTCCTCTGAGAGTGGTGAGGACTCTCCAGAATTTCCCTTGTCAGTATTTGCAGGGGAGACTCAAGAAACTGGAGAGGAGCCCACCTCCTCAGACGAAAACCTACCGTCTGTGGAGTTTTCTGATCTGGAGGTTCACAGGGAAAATTTTGCCACAGAACAGTTAAAAGACCCCGCCCTAATAAAGGCACGGGAAAACGTAGTGGAAATAGATGGCGAGTTAGTGAACCCAGATAATACCTGCACTTACCCATACTTCAGCGTAGAGAAGGACCTACTGTATCGGGTGGCAAAAAGGGCAGAAGAAACCGTTGAGCAGCTGGTGGTGCCCAAACCTTACAGGAAGTTGGTGTTGGAGTTGGCCCATGGGCACATTCTTGGAGGTCATCTGGGGACAGAGAAAACCCGAGAGAGGGTATTACAGAGATTCTATTGGCCTGGGGTGATGAAGGACATAGAAAATTATTGTTCCTCCTGCCCTGTGTGTCAGAGGTCGGCCCCGATGCCACATTTCCGTAGCCCGCTGGTCCCTCTACCCATCATTGAGGTCCCGTTTGAGAGAATCGCAATGGATTTGGTAGGTCCTATAATCAAGTCCGCTAGGGGGCACCAGTACATATTGGTTATAATGGACTATGCCACCCGTTATCCAGAAGCGATCCCTCTCAGAAATACCTCGGCCAAAACCATAGCCAAAGAGCTATCTCTTGTTTTTAGCCGGGTGGGTATTTGTAAAGAACTGCTTACGGACCAAGGTACACCCTTTATGTCCCGGGTTATGAAAGAGCTGTGTAAATTGCTCAAAGTGACGCAATTGCGTACATCTGTGTATCACCCCCAAACCGATGGGCTGGTTGAAAGATTCAACAAAACCCTAAAACAAATGTTGAAGAAAGTGGTGGATAGAGATGGAAAGGATTGGGACTGTCTACTTCCTTATTTGATGTTTGCTATTAGGGAGGTGCCCCAATCCTCTACGGGATTCTCCCCCTTTGAGTTACTGTATGGGAGACACCCAAGAGGGCTGTTGGATATTGCCAAGGAAACTTGGGAAAGTGAGAGTTCTCCCCACAGGAGTGTGATTGAGCATGTCGCCCTGATGCAAGATCGAATTGCACAGGTAATGCCCATCGTGAAGGAACATTTGGCCCAAGCGCAGTTGGCACAGCAGAGAGTGTACAACCGTGGAGCAAAGACCCGTACCTTTTCCCCGGGGGATAGGATATTGGTACTTGTCCCTACGGTTGAAAGTAAATTCCTTGCCAAATGGCAAGGCCCCTACGAGATAATGGAAAAAGTGAGCGAAGTGAATTACAAGGTCAGACAACCAGGAAAGCGAAAGCCCGAACAGATATATCACGTTAATCTGTTGAAAGCCTGGAGGGATAGAGAGTCCCTAGTCGCAGAAACTTGGTCACCAGCTCAAACTGGTTGCGTGATTCCGGAGGTTGGAATAGCAGCCACCTTGTCACAACCCCAACAACAGGAGGTTAAGGAGTTTGTGCTTCGCAACAAGGAGGTGTTCTCTGAGCCGCCGGGACAAACATCTGGGGTAGAGCATGATATTATTACCCCGCCCGGTGAAAGGGTGAAGTTAAAACCCTATCGGATCCCAGAGGCCCGACGGGAGGCAATACGGGAGGAAGTACAGAAAATGCTGAACTTAGGGGTGATAGAGGAGTCCCAAAGTGATTGGTCTAGTCCCATTGTGTTGGTGCCTAAACCGGATGGGAGCTGGCGATTTTGTAACGATTTTCGTCAGTTGAACAAAGTTACAAAATTTGACACCTACCCCATGCCACGTATAGATGAGTTGATCGACCGGCTGGGAACAGCCCGATACATGACGACTCTTGACCTCACAAAAGGGTATTGGCAAATTCCCCTGGCCAAGTCGGCCAAAGAGAAAACCGCATTTGTAACCCCAGACGGGGCGTTCCAATATAAGAGAATGCCGTTCGGGTTACAGAATGCGCCGGCCACATTCCAGCGGAAAATGGACCAGATACTGAGGCCCCATCGGAAGTATGCTGCGGCTTACCTGGATGACGTAATTGTCCATAGCACAGATTGGGCCTCACATCTGCCAAAAGTGCAAGCAGTCCTAGACTCTATCCGGGAAGCGGGGTTTACGGCTAACCCCAAGAAGTGTACCATTGGGCAGGAGGAGGCCAAATATCTTGGGTACACCATTGGCAGGGGAGTAATAAAACCCCAACTCAACAAAGTCGAGGCCATCCAGAGTTGGCCACGTCCCAACAGCAAGAAGCAGGTACGAGCCTTTCTGGGAATCGCGGGTTATTATCGGCGCTTCATTCCTTACTTTGCTTCTAAGGCTGTGCCCCTAACCAACCTGATGAAAGGGAAAGGGTCGGTCATGATTAAATGGACCCCCGAGGCTGAGGCAGCATTCCAATTCTTGAAACAAGCCTTATGTAGCCAGCCAGTGTTGTACTCACCCGACTTCTCTAAAGACTTTGTCGTACAAAGTGATGCGTCAGATGTGGGGTTAGGAGCAGTATTGTCCCAGGTCTGGAACGGGGAAGAGCACCCAGTCATTTACCTCAGCAGGAAGTTGAAGTCCCATGAGGTAAATTACGCCACGGTTGAAAAGGAGTGTTTAGCGGTGAAGTGGGCTCTAGATTCCCTTCGGTACTATCTGCTAGGTAGGCACTTTGACATGGTTACGGATCACGCTCCGTTAAAGTGGATGGCTCAAAACAAGGAGACAAATAGAAGAGTGAATAGGTGGTTCCTGGCCCTACAGGAATTCAACTTCACAGTAAAGCATCGCCCTGGCGTTCAAATGGGGAATGTGGATGCTTTGTCTCGAGTACATGAATGCCTGATTGCTGGTGTTCCAACCCCGAGGTTAAAACAAGAGGGGGGGGTATGTGACAGCAGGAAGGTAAAGTCACCTGGTTGCATCCAGGGGGGTAGATATATTTCTCCCAGATTCAGGCTTTATGCCGACTTATACAACTAGGGAGTTGATGAAGCCCAGCTGAGGCTAGTGGGCTCATGGATGACTCATACCTCTAGGGAGAGTGTGGGGCGTCGTACAGACAGGGAGTTGATGAGGCCAGCTGAAGCTTGTCAGCTCATTTAGGCCTCTATAAGAACTCCCAGATTCATTAGGTGTTAGCTCATGCCTGGAACCAGACCTGTGTGGACTGTCTAGGGAGAGTGAACCCCTGTGCGGTAAGACAAAGCCTGTGTGGCTATTTGCTTGGACATTTAAAACCAGGGACTTAGGGACTAGGACAGCACTAGGCTGATCCCAGTTGTTAGTTAGGAAACCTGTATGTTTAGTCAGAGGTCAAACTGACCAGGATTTATTTTGTTTGTTTCTTTTTGGCTTTGCTGTGTTTTTGTCACTGTACATAGAGAAATAAACCGCACCTTTTGATTTTGAAAACCACAACCTCCGTCTGCTGGCCCTGTTTTTGTGTGGGGAGCCCAACCAGGGGGTCACACACACCCGCTACCGAGTTAACCCCCTCACAATATATATATATATATATATATATATATATATGAGACTTCTCAAAGACAGACATTAACCATGGGACTTTAAAAGAGTTGCAACAAAGACAAATCAATACATCCTTAACCACTTAAGGACCGCCGCACGCCGATGTACGTCGGCAGAATGGCACGGCTGGGCACAAGGGTGTACAGATACGCCCCCTTTAAGATCCCAGCCGTGGGTCGCGAGGTCCTCTTCTCTGTGACCGTCCCCGCGGGAACAGCAGACCTGATCGCCAGCGGTGTGTCCAGCGATCGGGTCACAGAGAGGAAGAATGGGGAGAGGTAAGTGTAAACAAACCTCTCCCCGTGCTTCCTAGTGAGCCTGTCACTGATCGTCTGTTCCCTGTCATAGGGAACAATGATCAGTGATGTCACACACTAAGCCACGCCCCCCACAGTAAGAAACACATATCAGGGCACACTTAACCCCTACAGCGCCCCTCCTGGTTAACCCCTTCACTGCCAGTGTCATTTTTACAGTAATCAATGCATTTTTATAGCACTGTTCGCTGTAAAAATGACAATGGTCCCAAAATAGTATCAAAAGTGTCCGATGTGTCCACCATAATGTCGCAGTCATGATAAAAATCTCTGATCGCCGCCATTACTAGAAAAGAATTAATGATTAATGAAAATGCAATAAAACTATCCCCTACTTGGTAGACGCTATAAATTTTGCGCAAACCAATCAATAAATGCTTATTGCGATTTTATTTACCAAAAATATGTAGAAGAATACGTATCGGCCTAAACTGAGGGAAAAAAAAAATGTTATATATTTTTTGGGGATATTTATTATGGCAAAAAGTAAAAAATATTACTTTTTTAAAAAAATTGTCGCTCTATTTTTGTTTATAGCGCAAAAATTTTAAATCACAGAGGTGATCAAATACCACCAAAAGAAAGCTCTATTTGTGGGGAAAAAAGGACGCCAATTTTGTTTGGAAGCCACATTGCACAACCGCGCAATTGTCAGTTAAAGCGACGCAGTGCCGAATCGCGAAAAGTGGCCAGGTCTTTAAGCTGCATAATGGTCCGGGTCATAAGTGGTTAAAAGAATCAATTTTTTATTCACATACATGATTAAAATCACGTCCAAAAATAACAAATGACTGTGTGATAACATATGTACTTAAAAGGGTGATCAGTTGATATCCTGCAACTTGACATGTTTTGCGAAATAAAGTTCACAGGAGATAGTACTGTTGAATGGAATATCTGCAGAAAAACCATGTCATTAATCTACTATAGTAAGGAGAAAAATACCAGGAAGCATATCCACAATAAAGAAAAAGCTTTTTATAAATGTGTTGATGAGCAGTACAAAAAGATGTTAACTTAACCACCAGTCCCACAACACGTATAAAAGATGTATATACACTCCTTGTCCAGCAAAAAAACAAGAATATAATGGGAGAGCACCATAGGGAAAGTCTTGTCTGGGAGCTGTAGAAAGGACAGGCAGCCCCCAGAGGGACCACACAGCAGGGATAAAAGGCCCAGGCTACCCAAAATATTTGACTACAATAGAATCTATACCAAGGACAATGTGATTTTAATCATGTATGTGAATAAAAATTGGATTATTTTAAGGATGTATTGATTAGTCTTTGGTGCAACTCGTTTAAAGTCTCATGGGCAATGTTTTAGAGAGATCCCATTCGAAAAAATGAAAAGCATGGGCTGCTTGCCAAACCCTCAACATAGAATGCTTTTTTTTTTAAATGCACCACCAGCCAAAATGTTTGTTTTGTGTAAAGTGGGATCCGGTTAGAGTCTATGTCATGTTTCATATTGCTGTTTTTAATCCAGATGGAGATATATCCCTTCACTTCCTGCCAGGGCAAAAAATAATGGAAAATCTCTCCAATATGAGCTCAGACAAAAGCAGAAACACAGTTTTCTTAAAATTGGTCTTCATTGAGAAAAATCCCACATTAACAAAAGCTTTCAACTTTACATAACTTTATCATGTGTTGAGGGAACAATATCAAGTGTATGTAGTGTGACAACACTTTCTTAAAGCTATTGGCAAGATCTCATACTTTTAGTAATTACAATGGAAACATTTTATTATTTAGGAAAGGGAAAGCTGTGATATGTAGGGGAGGTAGAAACACATTTTTAGTAGAACAAGGAAGGGTTAGAACTTCTGACATTTCTGATTGGCTGAGTCAGAGGTTGTGACATCATCAACTCGCCTTCCTGACTCAACCAATTAGAAGAAGTTTTGTATTCATTGCTAGAATGCATTGCTTGCTCTGAGGGGCTGAGCGCCACTGTGGTAGACTCTTCTGTTTTCCAGGTATGAGATAGGTAGCCTCAGCACACACCTGGAACATAGTGCAGTATGTAGCCACAGTTTATACCGCACATCCAGCGACCTCACGTGTTAGTAAGGGACATAGTGTTTTTTTTTTACAAAAGGCAAATCCACTTTGCACTACAAGTGCACTGCAAGTGCCCTTGGAAGTGCAGTCGCTGTAGATCGCTGTAGATCTGAGGGAAAGCTCTGAAATGAGGGGAAGCTCTGCTGATTTTATCATCCAATCACATGCAAGCAAAAATGCTGTTTTTTGTTTTCCTTGCATATCCCCCTCAGATCTACAGCGACTGCACTTCCAAGTGCACTTTCAGGTGCACTTGTAGTGCAAAGTAGATCTGCCTTTAGTAAATAACCGCCAGTGTGTTTGGGCAAGCTTGGCTGAAACAAACTATGTAAAGCATGTGGAAAGATGAAGTTTTTCTTTAAATCTATCTATAGTGGTTTCATAAACAGAAAATAACCTGGCAGAAATTTTAATTATTTCCAACTCCATAAAAAAAAAAAAAAAGCTGCAGTAAGATATTAAAGCCCAAATAAATTTTCTGTTTAAATCAGCTGGACACATTCCTGGTGCATCAAACCAAAAGCCGTTCAAAGTATTACATATCATTTTTCATTACAAACCCTTGCTTTCTGTGTGGAAGTAGTGGTCTCTCTGCAGAGATCTGACACACTCCTGCTGAGGCAGAGCTAGGGTTCTCTGATTAGCAGACAGCATGAGCTTTACTGATTGTAGAGCTTTAGGTATTACTTAGCTGGGGATTTTTTAGGCTTCTGCAGAGAAACCACTGTTTCCACACAGAGTGCAGGAATCATTTTCTACAGCAGGCTGGCAGGCGACAGGCTTTTCTACTTAGAATTTTGCTGTAATAAACACTGAAAATTACCAAATGCAATGCACTGTAACTGATGGAAAATACAGGAATATAAATCAAAGGAAAGGATGAAAGGGCATGCAAGACAGCATATGTGAGTCCCCCAAACCTCACCAAGTCCATTTCCTTTATTTTCTAAACAACTTTTCACCTGAGTTTAATGCAAAGTTCATCACAATAGAAATTGTTTGCAACTAATTAAACCAAGGTATGCCACTCTGTAACCTACACACTAGATCATTACCAGATTACTGCACAGTGTATTCACACATTAACTCTAACAAATTATCAGATTTAAACTTTTCCTTCAGTTTCTGAAATCAAGATGGTTTAAATGGTCTGTTATTCTTTACATATGGATATTGCATGTTGTACTACATCAATAAATAAATCCTTGAAGGATGTTCATAGAAAAAAAGAGAGGGTAATAAAGTCTCCGGTCTTGTTCTATGTCTCTGCTTCCCTCTGCCTGTCTGGTCATTTCATTTACTCTATCTGCCCATGTCCATATGTTCATCTATCTGGGTATCTGATATCATTTTCTATGGAAGAGCCCTGGGGCCATCATAAAAAAATAAAAATAAAGTATTTTTTTTTTTTTTTTTACAAAATTCTGAGTTTGAAAGTCAGAATTCTGAGATTAAATGTCAGAATTCTGAGATTCAAATGTCAGAATTCTGAGATTAAATGTCAGAATTCTGAGATTCAAATGTCAGAATTCTGAGATTAAATGTCAGAATTCTGAGATTCAAAGTCAGAATTCTGAGATTAAATGTCAGAATTCTGAGATTAAATGTCAGAATTCTGAGATTAAATGTCAGAATTCTGAGATTCAAATGTCAGAATTCTGAGATTAAATGTCAGAATTCTGAGATTAAATGTCAGAATTCTGAGATTCAAATGTCAGAATTCTGAGATTCAAATGTCAGAATTCTGAGATTAAATGTCAGAATTCTGAGATTAAGGCCTCGTACACACGACCGAGTTTCTCGGCAAGAACCAGCAAGAAACTTGCTGGCAGAGATGTCTTGCCGAGAAATTCGTTCGTGTGTATGGTTTCTCGTCAAGAAAACCGACAAGTAATCTCGACGAGAAAATAGAGAACCTGCTCTCTATTTTCTCGTCGAGATTCTCGTCGGCATGTTTCTCGACGAGAAAAGTGAGTGTGTGTACACTTACCTGTCCTCCCGGAAGCCCGCGCATGTTCGAAATGAATTCGACGCATGCGCGGTAGCTTCCTAGGCATAGGTAGGGTATACCAAGATGGCGGCGACGGCATCGAATGTGACGAGCGCATGCTCGTCGTAGTCGATGACGTCACCGCGTACGCTCCATTCAAAGAACCGTGGGTTCTTTGAATCGAGCGTGTGTACACTCGGCCGGGACAAGTTTCTTGTCCAAGAATCTCGTCGAAAAAAACGACATGTTTTTTTCGACGAGAATCTCGGCCGTGTGTACGAGGCTTTAATGTCAGAATTCTGAGATTAAATGTCAGAATTCTGAGTTTATAAATATAGTAGTCTCTATTAGGAGGATTTTAGGCGCAATTAGCAATAATGTAGTAACACCCACAGACCATCATTCTGCAGACATACATGATGTCTTCTGCTCTGTATATGGATATGTAAATCTATTTTAGTTACAGCACACAGTATGGGGAAGCAGGCAGTGCTGGGCTCTCTGGTTCCTCTACTGTTTTAATAGTTCCTCGGTTTGCTGTCTTATTCTCCTTCTCTGTCATCTGCTCCAACATAAAGAGACATGCTGAAAACGTGTGTAAGGGGGGGCACAGCTTCCATAGATAACAGAACACAATGGCCAGCACAGCTCTGCACCCCAACTTGTAGGAGACATTGCACTATTGCCCCTACATGAGGGAATTGTGAATGGCTAGAAGGCAGCAGGACAATGTGTGTCTATGGTCATAACGGATTGATCATAGCAATTACTTGTCTGGACTAATTGTTGCAAATAATAAACCTCATATCAAACATAAAAACCAAAATACAAGTATGTACTGGGCAATAGCTTAGTGGTTAGTGTTACAGGCTTATGTTGGATAAGCTGTGAGTTCTAGCCCAGGAGAGAACACTTTTTTAAGTTAAGTTATATATATTCAATATATTGCTTTTATATTACATATTATATATCTTAAAATATGAGATAGTGACGGCTTAAATTGTATTTTATCAATATATCCAAATTGATTTCAAGGTATATTAACAAAGACACACTGATATATTAACCACTTCCCGCCCAGTCAATAGTGAATTGACGTCCGGGAAGTGGTTGCATTATCCATACTGGATGTCATATGACGTCCTGCAGGATAATGCCTTGGACACAGCGCTTCCCCGATCACGGTAAACAGCCAATTTCATTGGCTGTTTACCATGTGATCGGCTGTGTCAAAGTCACAGCCAATCACCTGTCAAAACAGACTCGGCGGCGCGCTCCGTGCGCACCGCCACAGGCTTGCAGAGCGGGGATCGGGGAAGGCGAGTGTCCCTTGGACACAGCGCGTCCCTGATCAGAGTAAACAGCCAATGAATTGGCTGTTTACCACGTGACCGGCTGTGTCCAATCACAGCCGGTCACAAATGTAAACAAACTCCACAGGAGTTACTACCTGATCCCTGCTCTCTCCTCACACACCGATCTGTGAGGAGAGAGAAGAGATCAGTAAGTTAGCTCAGTGTAGTTTGTCTACATAAGTTTACAGTGCACAACACGCCCCCCCCATAAAGAGGACCTGTCACACAGCCAAGCACATCAATCAGCCCAGTCAATCAGCCCATCTGTCAATCAATCAGCCCATCTGTCAATCAATCAGCCCACCTGTCAATCAATCATTCACAGGCCCACCTCCATCGGTACCGCCATTGGTATCGCCACACAGGCTACCAGTACCGCCATCGGTACCAGTACCGCCACCTGTACCGCCACCAGGCCCAGCATCTATACTGCCACACAGGCCCGCTACCAGTATCACCACTAGTGCCACCATCGGTACCACCATCAGTACCACCACCCGTACCACCGTCGGTAGTGCCACCACCACCTATACCGCCATCGGTACCATCACCACCCATACCACTATCGGTACCACCACCACCTGTACCGCCATCGGTACGACCACCACCCATACCGCCATCTGTACCGCCACCACCCGTACCGCCATCGGTACCACCACCACCTGTACCGCCATCGGTACCACCACCACCTGTACCGCCATCGCTACCACCACCACCCGTACCGCCACCTGTACCGCCATCGGTACTGCCGCCACCACCACCACCCGTACCGCCATCGGTACCACCACCACCTGTACCGCCATTGGTACCACCACCACCCATACCGCCATCGGTACCACCACACAGGCCAACCACTAATACCTCCATCGGTACTACCACACAGACCGCCACCACTACCACCAGCAGTACCATTACACAGGCCCACCAATAAGCACTGCCATAATGTCCCAAAGGGTTTACACACCTGAGGAGGCATATGCCATTCTTGCCATGTCGGATGATGAGAGCAGCGGGGAGCTCCCATTATCCGATTCTGGTTCGGAATACGAGCAAGTGGAGGATAGTGGCTCAGAGTCCGAGTCCCCGGAGGAAACCGTCCCTCCCAAAAGAATGCGATCAGCACCAAGATCAGGAGAACTGCCCACCACCAGCAGCGTCATACCCCAGGAAGAGGAGCCCAGTACAAGTAATGGAAATGCACGCCCAACCCGAAGAATCCAGCCCCAGTTCTACCTTCCCGATGCCCTGGCAAACCCCTTATGGTTGCCTGCCAACTCAGGATTCGCTATCATCCCCCCTTTCACCGCACAGCCAGGTGTGCAGCCCGACACTACAAATTTTTCTAAATTTGATTATTTTTGTTTATTTTTCCCACAAGATTTGCTGCAGAATATAGTGGATCAAACGAATCTGTATGCATCCCAATTTATTGCTGCCAACCCCGATTCTTCCTACGCCCGCATGTTCCAGTGGCGGCGTCTAACATTGGAGGAATTTTAATTATTTTTGGGCCTTATGTTCAATATGGGGCTTACAAAAAAGAATGAAGTCCATTCATATTGGTCCAAACGCCCCATCCAATACATGCCCATATATTCCGCTGTCATGTCCAGGAAAAGATACGACATGATTATGCGCTTTCTACACTTCAATGACAATTCACAGTGCCCTCCCCGAGATCATCCCAACTACGACAAATTGTACAAGATACGCCCCCTAATCAATGCCTTTTCCCAGCGATTTGAAGAAGTTTTCATCCCAGACCAAAACATTTGTGTAGACGAGTCCCTCGTACATTTCACCGGCCGACTGCAGTTCAAGCAGTACATACCAAGCAAGAGAGCCAGGTATGGGTTAAAATTAAATAAATTATGCGATCGAGCCACTGGATACGTCTTCAAATTCAGGATCTACGAAGGCAAAGACTCCCAGCTCCAGCCCCGTGATTGCCCCACATATATTGGAACCAGTGGGAAAATTGTCTGGGAGTTGGCATACCCCCTGTTCGGAAAAGGTTACCATTTATATGTTGATAATTATTATACCAGCCTGCCCCTTTTTCACCACCTTTACAGTAAACAAACCCCGGCCTGCGGTACCTTAAAAAAAAAACGGAAGGGATTCCCACAAAATTTATTGACAAAAAAATTGCGACCTGGAGAATCGGCATTCATGAGGAACGAGGAGGTGTTGGCCATGAAGTGGAGGGACAAGAAATATGTCCACATCCTCTCTACGATCCACAATGACACCATGGTGGAGATCCCAAGAAGACGCGGCCCCATTGTAAAGCCCGAATGTGTCCACGACTACAATTTGTACATGGGGGGTGGATTTAAACGACCAGATGCTACAGTCCTACTTATCAACCAGAAAGTCCCGTTATTGGCACAAAAAGTTGCGTTTCACCTGTTTCACATGGCCCTTTTTAATTCGTTTGTCTGCTACCAAAAAGCAACTCATAATCACCAACTCCACTACCTCCAATATATCGAAGATATCATCGATGTCCTCATTTACCAACAAGATCCCGCCCCAGGAAGCATTCGCTCTGATAGTGTGAGTCGGCTTCACGAGCGACACTATCCCTTTAGCATCCCCCCACAGAATCTGGAAGAAGACGCCAAAAGAAATGCCGTGTATGCAGCAGAGGAGGAGTAAGAAGAGATACCAGCTATTATTGTCCCGATTTTCCCTCCCAACCTGGCCTGTGCATCGGAAATTGCTTCAAAAATTATCATACATCCATTAGTTCCCCTTATTATTAACAGACTGCCATTTCCCCATTTGCCTGCTACCATGTTACTAACTACCTTCCATGTTAATTAACTGACCCTGGCCTGTTTACCAATGATGTCTTTGCTTGCCGATTTAAACCACGTTTCTGACCTCCACGTGCACCAACCTCAGCCTGTTTACCGACGATGCCTCTGCCTGCCAATTTAAACCACGTTTCTGACTTCCACGTGTACCGACCTTGGCCTGTTAATCGACCATGTTTTTGCCTGCCACTTGGACTGATATTTTGGCCATCTACTTTTAGTACACAGGGATGTCACATATGTGAGGGGCTTCATAATAGCGTTCTGAGTAGAGAAAACCAGTTTTTCGTTTTCTGTGCTCCAAGAACAGGGTCTGGTTGCCCGGAGGCTTCAAAGCGATTTGGGTGGGAGAAGCCTCTACCCCTGTCCCCCTGGCCCTAAGCTTGATGGTCCTTCCTGCTGCCTGGACCAATAATTTGGCTGTGCTGACCATATTACTGCCTGTAATGACCCATGACATTATGGACCATGTTTCTTCCTGCTGCTTGGACCAATACTTTGGCTGTGTTGACCATATATCTGCCTGCTGCCTCTACTGACTTTGGACAGAATTTCTGCCGGGACACCTCTGCCTGCTACCTGGACCTGTGCTTTGGCTGTGCTCTGGCTGTGCTGACAGTATCTCTGCCTGTGCGAACTATGGACAGTATTCCTGCCTGCTGCCTGGGTGATTGCTTTTGCTGTCGCTGACCTCATCCCTGCCTGCTGCCTGGACCGATGCTCTCCTCTGTGGACCACTGCACTTCTAAAACCACAGGTTTGTTATTTGGTATGTACCTGCTATGTGTTAGATATATGAAGGGCCTTCAAAAATGTGATCGGTAGTCAGAAAATGATATGTGCAATTAATGCTGCTAGAATGCCTGGAGGTGCTACTTGGATTTTGGGCCTCTGTATGTGGCCAAGCTGTGTAAAAGTCTCAAACATGTGGTATCACCATACTCAGGAGGAGTAGCAGAATGCATTTTGGGGTGTCATTTTTGCTATGTACATATTATGTGTTAGAAATATCTTATAAATGGACAACTTTGTGTAAAAAAAATGCATTTTAATTTTTTCTCCACATTTTCCAAAACCTTCTGGAAAAAAATGAACCGTTCAAAAGACTCATAATGCTTCATAGATTATACGTTGGGGTGTGTGCTTTCCAAAATGGGGTAATTTTGTGGAAAATTCCATTGTCCTGGTGCTCCAGGGCCTTTAAAAGTGTAATAGGTGGTTGAGAAAGGATATGTGCGATTTATGCTTGTAGAACGCCTGAAAGTGCTACTTCAATGTTGGGCCTCTGTATGTGGCCAGGCTGTGTAAAAGTCTCACACATGTGGTATCGCTATACTCAGGAGGAGTAGCAGAATGCATTTTGGGGTGTCATTTTTGCTATGTATATGCTATGTGTTAGAAATATCTTATAAATGGACAACTTTGTGTAAAAAAAATGCATTTTCATTTTTTTTCCACATTTCCAAAACCTTCTGGAAAAAAATGAACCGTTCAAAAGACTCATAATGCTTCATAGATTATACGTTGGGGTGTGTGCTTTCCAAAATGGGGTAATTTTGTGGAAAATTCCATTGTCCTGGTGCTCCAGGGCCTTTAAAAGTGTAATAGGTGGTTGAGAAAGGATATGTGTGATTTATGCTTGTAGAACGCCTGAAAGTGCTACTTCAATGTTGTGCCTCTATATGTGGTCAGGCTGTGTAAAAGTCTCACACATGTGGTATCGCTACACTCAGGAGGAGTAGCAGAATGTATTTTGGGGTGTAGTTGCAATTATGCATATGCTGTGTGAGAGAAAAAAACTGTTAATATGACCAGTTTGTGTAAAAAAAAAAAAAAAATTAAATTTTCCCAAGAATTGTGGGAAAAAAATACAACTTCAAAAAACTCACCATGCCTCTTAGTAAATACCTTGGACTGTCTACTTTATAAAAAGGGGTCATTTTGGGGTATTTGTACTTTCCTCGCTTGTTAGTGTCTCAAGAAATGAGATATCCCTTCAGTACATCAGGCGTGATCAGATGTGATAAATTTTCAGTGATTGCCACCATAGTTTGTAGACTCTATAACTTTCACAAAGACCAAATAATATACACTAATTTGGGTTCATTTTACCAAAGATATGTAGCAGTATACATTTTGGCACAAATTTATGAAGAAAAATTACTTATTTGCAAAATTTTACAATAGAAACAAAAAAAAGTGTTTGTTTTTTTAAAAAAATGCTGTTTTTTTGCCTATATCGCAAAAAATAAAAAACCCAGTGGCGATTAAATACCACCAAAAGAAAGCTCTATTTGTGAGAAGAAAATGATAAAAATTTTGTTTGGATACAGTGTAGCATGACTGAGTAATTGTCATTCAAAGTGTGAGAGTACTGAAAGCTGAAAATTGGTCTGGGCGGGAAGGTGCATAAGTGCATGGTATTGAAGTGGTTAAGCACACAAAGTTGTAGTATATGCTGACTAGTATAAATTAGAGAGTAGAGATTTAAAAGAAAAAAAAAAAAGCTGTGTATATATATATATATATATATATATATATATATATATATTAGGGTAATCAGATGGGATTATTAGGGTGTCATCTTCAGTTTCCCTGGGGGCAGTTCCCAATTCCAGGAGACTGGTCATAAGGAATCGATCATAGCAATTACTTGTCTAGACTAATACAAAACAGAGATTTAACCTCATATTAAACATAAAAAACATTCACAAATACACACTAAATGATAGCATAGTGGTTAGAGTATTAGGCTTATGTTGTTGAATTTCTGGGTTCTAGTCCAGAGCACATTATTTTGTTTTATTAATAGTTTCAATATATTGATTTTATATTAAACATATTTTAAAATATAAGTTAGTGAGGCCTTAAATTGTATTTTATTGATATATCCAAATTGATTTCAAGGTATATTAACAAAGACATATTGATAAAATTGTTGTATATGCTGACCATGCACAGCCTATTGCATTAGGGTAGCCATTCTCAACCAGGGTTCCGTGGAAGCCTGGGGTTCCTCCAGAGGTTGCTAGGGGTTCCTTGAGCTGTGGCTGATGAATAGGGATGAGCTTCGAGTTCGAGTCGAACTCATGTTCAACTCGAACATTGCCTGAACAGCGAACAAATTGGGGTGTTCGCGGCAAATTCGAAAAATCTATGGGAGAAATCTAAAGTGCTAATTATAAAGGCTTATATGCAAGTTATTGTCCTAAAAAGTGTTTGGGGACCCGGGTCCTGCCCCAGGGGACATGTATCAATGCAAAAAGAAGTTTTAAAAACGGCAGTTTTTTCGGGAGCAGTCATTTTAATAATGCTTAAAATGAAAAAATAAAAGTGAAATATTCCTTTAAATTTCGTACCTGGGGGGTGTGTATGATATGCATGTGAAGTGGCGCATGTTTCCCATGCTTAGAACTGTCCCTGCAAAAAATTCAATTACCAGGCCCTTCAGGTCTGGAATGGATATTAATGGAAACCCCGCCGCAAATTTAAAAAAAAAATTGACGTGGGGTTCCCCCAAATATCCATTCCAGGCCCTTCAGATCTGGCATGGATTTTAAGGGGAACTCCACCCCAAATTAAAAAAAAAATGGCGTGGAGTCCCCCTAAAAATCCATACCAGACCCCTTATCCGAGCACGCAACCTGGCCGGCCGCAGGGGAAAAGGGGGGGACGAGAGAGCGGCCCCCCCTCCCTCCTGAACCGTACCAGGCCACATGCCCTCAACATGGGGAGGATGTCCCCATGTTGATGGGGAAAAGGGCCTAATCCCCACAACCCTTGCCCGGTGGTTGTGGGGGTCTGCGGGCGGGGGGCTTATCGGAATCTGGAAGACCCCTTTAACAAAGAGGACCCCCAGATCCCGGCCCCCCCCATGTGAATTGGTAAGGGGTACATTGTACCCCTACCATTTCACGAAGAAAGCGTAAAAAAATGTTTAAAAAAACACACAAACACCTTGAAAAAGTCCTTTATTTAAAAAAAAAACAAAAAAAAACATTCCAGCGGTGAAATCCAGTGTCCCGCGGCGATCCCGATGTCCAGCGCTGTCCTTCATTGGTTGTGCCTGAGCGGACCTGATGGGGAACTCCCTCTCAGTATTTTAAATGTATAGACCCCCCCCTTCTAAAGTTCCCCATCAGGTCCGCTCAGCGGACCAGATGCGGAACATGAGAAGGGGCGGGTCTATACATGTATTACCAAAGTGAGAGCAGTTCCCCATCAGGTCCGCCCCCTCGGTATGTCGGACCCGCATACTTCATTGGCTTGAGCGGGGAACTTCCTTCACTATGTAAATTTAAATTACACAGTGAAGGAAGTTCCCCGCTCAAGCCAATGACGTAGGCGGGTCCGACATACCGAGGGGGCGGACCTGATGGGGAACTGCTCTCACTTTGGTAATACATGCATAGACCCGCCCCTTCTCATGTTCCGCATCTGGTCCGCTGAGCGGACCTGATGGGGAACTTTAGAAGGGGCGGGTCTATACATTTAAAACACTGAGAGGGAGTTCCCCATCAGGTCCGCTCAGGCACAACCAATGAAGGACAGCGCTGGACATCGGGATCGCTGTGGGACACTGGATTTCACCGCTGGAATGTTTTATTTTTTATTTTTTAAATAAAGGACTTTTCAAGGTGTTTGTGTGTTTTTTTTAAACATTTTTTTACGCTTTCTTCGTGAAATGGTAGGGGTACCCCTTACCAATTCACATGGGGGGGGGCCGGGATCTGGGGGTCCCCCTTGTTAAAGGGGTCTTCCGATAAGCCCCCCACCCGCAGACCCCCACAACCACCGGGCAAGGGTTGTGGGGATGAGGCCTTGTCCCCATCAACATGGGGACATCCTCCCCATGTTGAGGGCATGTGGCCTGGTACGGTTCAGGAGGGAGGGGGGGCCGCTCTCTCGTCCCTCCTTTTCCTCTGCGGCCGGCCAGGTTGCGTGCTCGGATAAGGGGTCTGGTATGGAT
This sequence comes from Rana muscosa, assembly GCA_029206835.1. Taxonomy (NCBI): domain Eukaryota; kingdom Metazoa; phylum Chordata; class Amphibia; order Anura; family Ranidae; genus Rana; species Rana muscosa. The sequence continues at coordinate 61,690,522 of JARGYO010005626.1, read as the reverse complement.
TTTTAGGGGGACTCCAGGCCATTTTTTTTTACATTTGGGGTGGAGTTCCCCTTAAAATCCATGCCAGATCTGAAGGGCCTGGAATGGATATTTGGGGGAACCCCACGTCAATTTTTTTTTAAAATTTGCGCGGGGTTCCCCTTAATATCCATTCCAGACCTGAAGGGCCTGGTAATGGAATTCTGGGGAACCCCCACGCTTTTTTTTTATTTTTTTTTATCAATGACTTTTGAATGTATTGCCGGGAGCCGACAATTCATTAATAGCCGCGAGTGAGTTTTAAATGACTTTTTTTCTTTCAAAAATGACATTTTTTGCAGGGACAGTTCTAAGCATGGGAAACATGCGCCACTTCACATGCATATCATACACACCCCCCAGGTACAAAATTTAAAGGAATATTTCACTTTTATTTTTTCATTTTAAGCATTATTAAAATCACTGCTCCCGAAAAAACGGCCGTTTTTAAAACTTTTTTTTGCATTGATACATTTCCCCTGGGGCAGGACCCAGGTCCCCAAACACTTTTTAGGACAATAACTTGCATATTAGCCTTTATAATTAACACTTTAGATTTCGAACGTTCGAGTCCATTGTATTTAATAGGGTTCTAAAGTTCACACAAACATTTTGTCTGTTCGCAGGTTCTGGTGCGAACCGAACAGGGGGGTGTTCGGCTCATCCCTGCTGATGAACCACCTATTTGACCTAAATTAAGGACTATTTTATGATGCCTACAGAGTTCAAGGTTCAACACCACTTAGCAAAGCCAGCAGCATGACACCAAATATCTCTTTAGCTGTCTTTAAGGGTGGCATTCTGAACACCACTTTAAGGGGGACATTCTTCCTTTTGACCACCAATATAAGGAGCATTGTTCCTATTGAGCCCTCATGATTTGGTTTTAGTAAGGGTTTCTCGAGACATGAAAATTTATTTTTGGGGTTCCTCTAGGGTTAAAAGGTTGAGAAAGCCTGCATTAGGGTGTGCACCCAAAGCTCAAACACACATGTTTGCGTGTGTGCATATATATATGTAGCGGGGTCCCCAAATTTAAGCCCGCTATACCTAAATTTAGGGGTGACCAGAGCAATAGTTGGCTTGGGTCTTTTGATTATTTGGACTCTGCTTTACTGCTGTGTCACCTGGCGTGCAGTTCCCCATTGAACCACATGCGATGGAGTGGATATTGGATGTCCTTTCTCGGCTGCAGTTGGTGGGCGGTTCTGGCCTGCTGTGCATGCCGGGAGAGGATATATAAGGGGCAGACGCCATTACACTGGGGGCCAATTTTTTGCGAGGAGGGAGCTACCCCATCATGATCAAGCACCTTTAGCTAGAGACTACAGAGTTCCGGATGGGCTCAGTACCTTTGACTGAGTCTATAGAAGAAGCTGAGGAAACCCAGGGAACCTTGGAGGGGTGACCGCTCTGACTGAAGGGGAACCGGGGGAGGATCTATCTCATAACAAGAGGGTAGTGATAAAGATTGCTAACTCGGGAAAGGCCTGGTGACCTGTCAGAGGGAAGGATTCCTAGCTTCACGGACTGACTTAGAGGAGCTGTTTGCTGCTTAAAAAGGAGGGATCTCCTTGACTTGGTCCTTGGAGGGGACTGGGTCATTGTTCCAGCATCACGCCGGCTGCTAGTGCTATTGAGTGACTATCCGGGTGAGCTGTACCCACTCGGGATCGAGTGGCGACGAAGCCAAGAGTGGGCCTGAATGCACTTCTATCTGCTAATCTTTTTCTTCTCACTTCAACTCTCTAGTTCCTGGAAGCAAGATAAAATAAACTCACGTTGGAGTTGATATGTTGTGTGGACATTGACCTCATTGGGGAAAGATAAAGACTCGCCTCTATAAACATAGAGGGGAGAACCAGAAGAAGGGGACTTATCAACTGCAGGACTCAAGTATGTGACACCGCCTGACCTCTATAACCTAGAGGACACCGGCATGTGGCATGGTGTGTCTTCTCCCCCTGCTTGAGAAGGTAAGAGGGGGAAAAGGATCAGTGTGCTACATATATATATATATATATATATATATATATATATATTAGGGATGAGCTTCGTGTTCGAGTCGAACATACGTTCGACTCGAACATCAGCTGTTCGATCGTTCGCCGAAGATCGAATGTTATGGGCCGTTCGCGCCAAATTCGAGTGACGCGAACGGCCCACAATACACTGCGCCATCGCAGTGCAATCCCGGCGCTGTGATTGGCCAAGCATGCACTGTGACCCCGCATGCTTGGCCAATCACAGCGCCGGCAGCGAGGAGAGCCATAATTGGCCACAGGCAGGATGCCTGTGGCCAATCATAGCTCAGGGGGGTTTAGTACACGCCCCACACTATAAAAGGCCGCCAGCGCGGTGGCCTTGTGCAGTGTGTTCCGGCGTGCAGGGAAAGAGATACATAGGCAGGGACACTGTGTTCTATTCTTTTTTCAGGCATCTGCAGGAGTTAGTGGGTGTTGTGTGCCTCCAGCACAGTATACACCTGGATCTACACTTTATTGCTGTTCTCTTAGCTAGATAGGCCGGCAGGTAAAGAGATACATAGGCAGGGACAGTGTGTTCTATGTTCTGTTCTATTCTCAGGCATCTGCAGGAGTTTGTGGGTGTTGTGTGCCCCCAGCACAGTATACACCTGTATATACCCGTCATTGCTGTTCTCTAATACAGGCATCTGCAGAAGTTAGTGGCACAGTATAAACCTGTATATACCCGTCATTGCTGTTCTCTAATACAGGCATCTGCAGGAGTTAGTGGCACAGTATACACCTGTATATACCCGTCATTGCTGTTCTCTAATACAGGCATCTGCAGAAGTTAGTGGCACAGTATAAACCTGTATATACCCGTCATTGCTGTTCTCTAATACAGGCATCTGCAGGAGTTAGTGGCACAGTATACACCTGTATATACCCGTCATTGCTGTTCTCTAATATAGGCATCTGCAGGAGTTAGTGGCACAGTATACACCTGTATATACCCGTCATTGCTGTTCTCTAATACAGGCATCTGCAGAAGTTAGTGGCACAGTATACACCTGTATATACCCGTCATTGCTGTTCTCTAATACAGGCATCTGCAGGAGTTAGTGGCACAGTATACACCTGTATATACCCATCATTGCTGTTCTCTAAAACAGGCATCTGCAGGAGTTAGTGGCACAGTATAAACCTGTATATACCCATCATTGCTGTTCTCTAATACAGGCATCTGCAGGAGTTAGTGGCACAGTATACACCTGTATATACCTGTCATTGCTGTTCTCTAATACAGGCATCTGCAGGAGTTAGTGGCACAGTGTACACCTGTATATACCCGTCATTGCTATCAAGAATAAGGGGTTGGGACTTTATATGAGGCAATACCTATGATTAACCTCCATCCCTGGACATATTGAAAAAAGAAAGCAGTGGGACTTTATACGAAGCAATAATACTAAGTAATACTGAATAGAATGAATCAATCAATGTACACATTGTTTATTAAATACAATTGGCATATATACACTGTAAAATAGATAATAAAAGAAAACATTAAATTGTAATCATTGGTCTCAGTAGCAATAGATTGCACAATTAGTAGAAGTACATAATTGTTACAACATAATACACATAGTAATAGACCAAGGTATATATACCAGTAAGTAATAGTGATAATGTATAGATATAAAAACAATGGTAGAAGAATTCATTGGAATATAATAAAATAAAATAAAAAACAAAAAAGGATAGAAATAGTATTGGTAGGACCGACACTGTGACGTTGCATCATAGGAAAGCTCGACGCGTTTCGTGGTAGCATGACCACTCATCAGGAGCAAGATGCAGGGTATGGGAATATCTAGAATAGAAAATTGTTAATGCAATGACTAACATGGTAAGGTAGTCAGAATAGGGTATGTAGTAAGTAAAGTGAAGAGGGGAAACTAAAACAGATTCCAAACACTCTCACCTGGTATTTTTAAAATAAAATAGTAGATGGTAACGATATTCAAGGCGTGCATTGAATCAGGCGTCCCCCCGGGAGCTGAGGAGATATAAACCCTGGGCACGGCGGTAAGTGCAAAGCAGCCAATAGGAAAGTGAATGTGAAGGCTCCAGTTAGAAGCTAGGGTCTGCATAGTGAAAAAATAATATTGTTTGTATTGTAGGTAATCCAGAATATCTGTAACAATAGTAAAAGTAAAATAGCAATCAGCTAATATGCAGCTAATAAACTGGAGAAGGTAGGCAGACACCAGGTGAACGAAAAGAAAGTGAAAGAGTGCACAAAAGTGCACATGCATAGACATAGAATGTGCAAAACAAAGGTGTGCTATCAACTATGTGTATAGGGCAATGGAGAAAGAAAAACAAATGGTGACCAAAAAATAGATAGGATAGTGCACAAGGTGCCTGGGAGGTATGAAGGGGGGAAGTTGAGGGAAAGTAAAGAGGTATGAGGAGAGTGAAAAAAGAGGATGACCGCAGTGCAAGATGGAGATGTTTACCAGCCGTGAATCGAGGGTGATCTCCAACGTCACGTCGAGTGCAGCAAAGGGAGGGCAACGCCATCGCATGAGCAGTAACACGCTCAGCGCACTGGCGCTGGAAACCTCCCTCATGGTGCATGCAGTATAATAAACGTGTAGGTGCTGCGGCGTCATCAATGACGTCACACGCACACCACGTAGGCGTGGCGTCGACTCACAGCGAGCAAATGCCCCGCCCCCCCAGTGGGGAGGGGAGAGGGAAAGCTCGGTGTGTGTCGCAGCTCCCGGGAGATTCGATAAACAACCCAGCCCCGCTATCAAAGATAGCCCCTGAAGGGTATCAATAAAAAGAGGAAACAGTCACAGATAATAAAGAGGATAAACGGGTATAGTAAGTGCTTCCATCCCTAATAATTGAGATCAAGAATAAGGGGTTGGGACTTTATATGAGGCAATACCTATGATTAACCTCCATCCCTGGACGTATTGAAAAAAGAAAGCAGTGGGACTTTATACGAAGCAATAATACTAAGTAATACTGAATAGAATGAATCAATCAATGTACACATTGTTTATTAAATACAATTGGCATATATACACTGTAAAATAGATAATAAAAGAAAACATTAAATTGTAATCATTGGTCTCAGTAGCAATAGATTGCACAATTAGTAGAAGTACATAATTGTTACAACATAATACACATAGTAATAGACCAAGGTATATATACCAGTAAGTAATAGTGATAACGTATAGATATAAAAACAATGGTAGAAGAATCCATTGGAATATAATAAAATAAATCTACCCGTCATTGCTGTTCTCTAATACAGGCATCTGCAGGAGTTAGTGGCACAGTATACACCTGTATATACCCGTCATTGCTGTTCTCTAATACAGGCATCTGCAGGAGTTAGTGGCACAGTATACACCTGTATATACCCGTCATTGCTGATCTCTAATAAAGGCATCTGCTGGAGTTAGTGGGTGTTGTGTGCCTCTAGCACAATATACACTACCCAATTGCTGGTTTTACCATCTCCCTGCAGGTCATTACTATGCCTGGAAGGCCAACAAAGAGAGGCAGACATTCACGAGCCAATAAAAGAGGGCAAGCAGGCTCTGTGTCTGGGGGCAACAGTGCTGGTCGTGGATGCGGTGCATTGTCATCAGCACGTGGCCATGGGACACGCTTGTCCTTATTTTCAGCAGCTGGACGTGTTGAGCCGCATCATGCCGAAGACTTGGTAGAGTGGATGACCAAGCCCTCCTCATCCTCCTCATCCTCTCTCACCCAGGCTCAGGGTACTGGCAAAGCAGCTGCCAAAGCGCCCTCTTCTCTCGTATCAATGTCATCATCAGTCACTCCTTCCCTAGACCCACCATGTCCTCCTGAGGAGTCCCCCGAACTGTTTGAGCACAGTGTTGGGTACATGCTCCAGGAGGATGCCCAGCGTTTCGAAGGGTCTGATGATGATACCCAGCTAGAGGAAGGCAGTAGCGTGAGAGCAGAGAGAGGGGATGCTCAAGAAGGACAGCAATCTGGCAATCATGTTCCAGCAGCTGCAGCATACTGCCAGATTGGCTCCAGTGATGAGGAGGGAGGGGATGATGAGGTCACTGACTCCACGTTGGTGCCTAATAGGAGAGAGGAGGAGGAGGAGGATGAGGAGGAGGCACATCTCCAATGAGGCAGGATGCCCTCCGGGGGCCAGCGTAAGGGCAGCACACCGACTGAATCACACTGCAGAGCTACGCCTGTGCAGGGCGCTGCCTCTGCCCATTATTCCAAAAGTTCTTTGGTGTGGGCCTTTTTTGAGTCAAGTGCATCAGATCGCACCAGTGCTATTTGCAACATAGACTCAGTCAAAGGTACTGAGCCCATCCGGAACTCTGTAGTCTCTAGCTAAATGTGCTCGATCATGATGAGGCGCACCCCCCCTTGAGGGGTAGCTCCCTCCTCGCAAAAAATTGGCCCCCAGTGTAATGGCGTCTGCCCCTTATATATCCTCTCCCGGCATGCACAGCAGGCCAGAACCGCCCACCAACGGCAGCCGAGAAAGGACATCCAATATCCACTCCATCGCCTGTGGTATAAGTGACAACACCACCTATACGACCAAAGGGAAACTGCACGCCAGGTGACACAGCAGTAAAGCAGAGTCCAAATAATCAAAAGACCCAAGCCAACTATTGCTCTGGTCACCCCTAAATTTAGGTATAGCGGGGTTAAATTTGGGGACCCCGCTACATATATATATATGCACACACGCAAACATGTGTGTTTGAGCTTTGGGTGCACACCCTAATGCAATAGGCTGTGCAGGCCTATGGTCAGCATATACAACAATTTTATCAATATGTCTTTGTTAATATACCTTGAAATCAATTTGGATATATCAATAAAATACAATTTAAGGCCACACTAACTTATATTTTAAAATATGTTTAATATAAAATCAATATATTGAAACTATTAATAAAACAAAATAATGTGCTCTGGACTGGATTAGAACCCAGAAGTTCAACAACATAAGCATAATACTCTAACCACTATGCCATCATTTAGTGTGTATTTATGAGTGTTTTTTATGTTTAATATGAGGTTAAATCTCTGTTTTGTATTAGTCTAGACAAGTAATTGCTATGATCGATTCCTTATGACCAGTCTCCTGGAATTGGGAACTGCCCCCAGGGAAACTGAAGATGACACCCTAATAATCCCATCTGATTACCATAATATATATATATATATATATATATATATATATATATATATATATATATATATACATATATATATATATATATATATATATATACACACAGCTTTTTTTTTTTTTTTTTTTTAAATCTCTACTCTCTAATTTATACTAGTCAGCATTAGGGATGGGCCCGGTGCTCGATTCGAACCCATGTTCGAATCGAGCATCGGGCGTTCGCTCGCTCGTCGAGCCCAGAACTATTTGGGCCGTTCGCATCACATTCGTGTGATGCGAGCGGCCCCGCAATGCATTGCGGCCGGCGCGGCCGGCGCAGTGCATTGCTGGCTGATGATTGGCCAAGCATGCACTGTGACCCCGCATGCTTGGCCAATCACAGCGCCCGAAACTCGGAGAGCAATAATTGGCTACAGGCAGGACGGCTGTAGCCAATTACAGCTCAGGGGCTTTAGTACACGCCCCACCATTTAAAAGGCCGCCACGCCATCGGCCCCGGTCACATGAGTTCCGGCTTTAGGAGAGATTAGTCTGCTGATTCTGTCTTTGCTTGATACTGAAAGATTTGCTCTTCTTTGCTAAACCATTGGCTATTTCTTTGCTAAACCATTGCTACCTAAGTCATTGATCGTTCATTGCTGCTGATTGCACAGTTAGTGTGTTATTAGCTGCTGCTGGGGATTAGTCTGGTGCGTGCTTACTGTTAGTACAGTATTGCAGTAGTACCAACCGCAGTGCTGTTAGCACAGCATTGCACCCCAACAGCACCCATAGGACTTCTAGTGTGTTAGTGGCAGCAAACAGAGCTCCTATATTTTCTTCTCAGCAGCACCCATAGGACTTCTAGTGTGTTAGTGGCATCACACAGAGCTCCTGTATTTTCTTCTCAGCAGCACCCATAGGACTTCTAGTGTGTTAGTGGCAGCAAACAGAGCTCCTATATTTTCTTCTCAGCAGCACCCATAGGACTTCTAGTGTGTTAGTGGCAGCAAACAGAGCTCCTATATTTTCTTCTCAGCAGCACCCATAGGACTTCTAGTGTGTTAGTGGCAGCAAACAGAGCTCCTATATTTTCTTCTCAGCAGCACCCATAGGACTTCTAGTGTGTTAGTGGCAGCAAACAGAGCTCCTATATTTTCTTCTCAGCAGCACCCATAGGACTTCTAGTGTGTTAGTGGCAGCAAACAGAGCTCCTATATTTTCTTCTCAGCAGCACCCATAGGACTTCTAGTGTGTTAGTGGCATCACACAGAGCTCCTATATTTTCTTCTCAGCAGCACCCATAGGACTTCTAGTGTGTTAGTGGCAGCAAACAGAGCTCCTATATTTTCTTCTCAGCAGCACCCATAGGACTTCTAGTGTGTTAGTGGCAGCAAACAGAGCTCCTATATTTTCTTCTCAGCAGCACCCATAGGACTTCTAGTGTGTTAGTGGCAGCAAACAGAGCTCCTATATTTTCTTCTCAGCAGCACCCATAGGACTTCTAGTGTGTTAGTGGCATCACACAGAGCTCCTATATTTTCTTCTCAGCAGCACCCATAGGACTTCTAGTGTGTTAGTGGCAGCAAACAGAGCTCCTATATTTTCTTCTCAGCAGCACCCATAGGACTTCTAGTGTGTTAGTGGCAGCAAACAGAGCTCCTATATTTTCTTCTCAGCAGCACCCATAGGACTTCTAGTGTGTTAGTGGCAGCAAACAGAGCTCCTATATTTTCTTCTCAGCAGCACCCATAGGACTTCTAGTGTGTTAGTGGCAGCAAACAGAGCTCCTATATTTTCTTCTCAGCAGCACCCATAGGACTTCTAGTGTGTTAGTGGCATCATACAGAGCTCCTATATTTTCTTCTCAGCAGCACCCATAGGACTTCTAGTGTGTTAGTGGCAGCAAACAGAGCTCCTATATTTTCTTCTCAGCAGCACCCATAGGACTTCTAGTGTGTTAGTGGCAGCAAACAGAGCTCCTATATTTTCTTCTCAGCAGCACCCATAGGACTTCTAGTGTGTTAGTGGCAGCAAACAGAGCTCCTATATTTTCTTCTCAGCAGCACCCATAGGACTTCTAGTGTGTTAGTGGCAGCAAACGGAGCTCCTATATTTTCTTCTCAGCAGCACCCATAGGACTTCTAGTGTGTTAGTGGCAGCAAACAGAGCTCCTATATTTTCTTCTCAGCAGCACCCATAGGACTTCTAGTGTGTTAGTGGCATCACACAGAGCTCCTATATTTTCTTCTCAGCAGCACCCATAGGACTTCTAGTGTGTTAGTGGCAGCAAACAGAGCTCCTATATTTTCTTCTCAGCAGCACCCATAGGACTTCTAGTGTGTTAGTGGCAGCAAACAGAGCTCCTATATTTTCTTCTCAGCAGCACCCATAGGACTTCTAGTGTGTTAGTGGCAGCAAACAGAGCTCCTATATTTTCTTCTCAGCAGCACCCATAGGACTTCTAGTGTGTTAGTGGCATCACACAGAGCTCCTATATTTTCTTCTCAGCAGCACCCATAGGACTTCTAGTGTGTTAGTGGCAGCAAACAGAGCTCCTATATTTTCTTCTCAGCAGCACCCATAGGACTTCTAGTGTGTTAGTGGCATCACACAGAGCTCCTATATTTTCTTCTCAGCAGCACCCATAGGACTTCTAGTGTGTTAGTGGCAGCAAACAGAGCTCCTATATTTTCTTCTCAGCAGCACCCATAGGACTTCTAGTGTGTTAGTGGCAGCAAACAGAGCTCCTATATTTTCTTCTCAGCAGCACCCATAGGACTTCTAGTGTGTTAGTGGCAGCAAACAGAGCTCCTATATTTTCTTCTCAGCAGCACCCATAGGACTTCTAGTGTGTTAGTGGCATCACACAGAGCTCCTATATTTTCTTCTCAGCAGCACCCATAGGACTTCTAGTGTGTTAGTGGCAGCAAACAGAGCTCCTATATTTTCTTCTCAGCAGCACCCATAGGACTTCTAGTGTGTTAGTGGCAGCAAACAGAGCTCCTATATTTTCTTCTCAGCAGCACCCATAGGACTTCTAGTGTGTTAGTGGCAGCAAACAGAGCTCCTATATTTTCTTCTCAGCAGCACCCATAGGACTTCTAGTGTGTTAGTGGCAGCAAACAGAGCTCCTATATTTTCTTCTCAGCAGCACCCATAGGACTTCTAGTGTGTTAGTGGCAGCAAACAGAGCTCCTATATTTTCTTCTCAGCAGCACCCATAGGACTTCTAGTGTGTTAGTGGCATCACACAGAGCTCCTATATTTTCTTCTCAGCAGCACCCATAGGACTTCTAGTGTGTTAGTGGCAGCAAACAGAGCTCCTATATTTTCTTCTCAGCAGCACCCATAGGACTTCTAGTGTGTTAGTGGCAGCAAACAGAGCTCCTATATTTTCTTCTCAGCAGCACCCATAGGACTTCTAGTGTGTTAGTGGCAGCAAACAGAGCTCCTATATTTTCTTCTCAGCAGCACCCATAGGACTTCTAGTGTGTTAGTGGCATCACACAGAGCTCCTATATTTTCTTCTCAGCAGCACCCATAGGACTTCTAGTGTGTTAGTGGCAGCAAACAGAGCTCCTATATTTTCTTCTCAGCAGCACCCATAGGACTTCTAGTGTGTTAGTGGCAGCAAACAGAGCTCCTATATTTTCTTCTCAGCAGCACCCATAGGACTTCTAGTGTGTTAGTGGCAGCAAACAGAGCTCCTATATTTTCTTCTCAGCAGCACCCATAGGACTTCTAGTGTGTTAGTGGCAGCAAACAGAGCTCCTATATTTTCTTCTCAGCAGCACCCATAGGACTTCTAGTGTGTTAGTGGCAGCAAACAGAGCTCCTATATTTTCTTGTCAGCAGCACACATAGTACCTATAGTGTGTTAGTGTCAGCACCCATAGGACCTACAGTGTGTTGTGAGCACACATAGGAGTTCTATTTTTTATACTATATACACTACCGACTACAATGGCTGGAAGACCGCCAAGGAGAGGCAGAGCGTGCCGAGGCAAGAACACAGGGCAGGCAGGCTCTGTTTCTAGAGACAACAGTGCTGGCCGTGGACGTGGTCGTGCATCGTCATCAGCACGTGGCCATGGGACACGCTTGTCTTTGTTTTCGGCAGCTGGACATGTGGAGCCGCATCATGCCGAAGGCTTGGTAGAATGGATGACCAAGCCCTCCTCATCCTCCTCATCCTCTCTCACCCAGGCTCAGGGTACTGGCAGAGCAGCTGCCAACGCGTACTCAATGGCATCATCAGCCACCCCTTCCCTAGACCCACCATGTCCTCCTGAGGAGTCCCCCGAACTGTTTGAGCACAGTGTTGGGTACATGCTCCAGGAGGATGCCCAACGATTCGAAGGCTCGGATGATGATACCCAGCTTGAGGAAGTCAGTAGTGTGCGCGCAGAGAGAGGGGATGCTGAAGGACAGCAATCTGGCAGTAGTGTTCCACCAGCTGCAGCTTACTGCCAGGTTTGCTCTAGTGGTGAAGAGGGAGGGGATGATGAGGTCACTGACTCCACGTGGGTGCCTGAAGGGAGAGAGGAGGAGGAGGAGGAGGATGCAGCGTCACATGTCCAACGAGGCAGGATGCCCCCTGGAGGCCAGCTAGAGGCCAGCACAGCAACTGTACCACACCGCAGAGCTCCGCCTGTGCAGGGCGCTGCCTCTGCACGTTATCACAAAAGTTCTTTGGTGTGGGCCTTTTTTGAGACGAGTGCATCAGATCGCACCACTGCTATTTGCAATATTTGTCTCAAGCGTATCTCGCGTGGCCAAAACATCAGCCGCTTGGGCACCACAAGCATGAGCAGACATATGTCGACCTGCCATGCAGCTCGTTGGCAAGCACACATAAAAGACCCACACCAAAGAACAAAGCGGACCTCTCCTTGCTCCTCATCAGCTGGGATCTCCATCCCCACTATATCTTCAGTCCTCTCTGAAAGCTGCTCTGAGAGGACTGAAGGTGTAGAATTAGGTGTGTCACAACCAAGTACTTGCAGTACACCGACGTCCGATTGTAGCAGGCAAATTTCCCTGCCCCAGCTGCTGGACCGTCGAAAGAAGTATACTCCCAGCCATCCACATGCCCAGCGGTTGAATGCTAGCTTGGCTAAATTGCTAGCACTTCAACTGCTGCCTTTTCAGTTGATAGACTCGGCCCCCTTCCGTGAGTTTGTTCAATGTGCGGTTCCTCAGTGGCAGGTTCCCAAACGCCACTTTTTCTCACGGAAGGCGATTCCGTCTCTCTACTGGCATGTGGAAGGCAATGTCCATGCCTCGCTGGACAGGGCGGTCAGCGGTAAGGTGCATATTACCGCTGACTCATGGTCCAGCAGGCATGGACAGGGACGTTATCTTTCTTTCACGGCCCATTGGGTCACTCTATTGGTAGCTGGGAGGGATGCAGGACAAGGTGCAGTAGTGTTGGAGGTTGTTCCGCCACCACGCCTCCAAAATGCTACTACTGGTTGTGACACACCTCTCTCCTCCACCCCCTCCTCTTCTTCTTCCTCCATGTCCTCTTCGAGTGCTCTGTCCTCGGAACCAGCGGTGCTCCGTAGGCGTACAAGGGGCTACGCGAGTACGCAGGCAAAAAGATGCCATGCCGTGCTTGCGCTGGTGTGTTTGGGGGACAGGAGCCACACTGGGCCAGAGGTTCTGGCAGCTCGGCAGGGGCAGGCCGAGAGGTGGTTGACGCCACGCCAGCTTAAGCCAGGAATGGTCGTTTCTGATAATGGCACCAACCTCCTCTCCGCCCTGCGACAGGGGCAGCTCACCCATGTGCCCTGTATGGCTCACGTCCTCAACCTGGTGGTGCAGCGGTTCTTGGGCAGGTTCCCAGGCTTACAGGATGTCCTGAGGCAGGCCAGGAAAGTCTGTGTGCATTTCCGCCGATCTTATAATGCCAGTGCTCGGCTGACTGAGCTGCAAAAGGAGCTGAACCTGCCCAAGAACCGCCTAATATGTGACATGCCCACCAGGTGGAACTCAACGTTGGCCATGCTGCAGCGACTGCACACGCAGCAGAGGGCCATCAATGAGTACCTTTGCGACTACGGCACCAGGACAGGGTCAGGGGAGCTTGGCTTTTTTTCCCCACGCCAGTGGAGCATGATCAGGGATGCATGCACTGTCCTCTCACCATTTGAGGAGGCCACGAGGATGGTGAGCAGTGACAGTGCATGCATCAGTGACACTGTACCTCTTGTCCACCTGTTGGAGCATACGCTGCGTGGGATAATGGACAGGGCACTTGAGGCAGAACAGAGGCAGGAAGAGGAGGACTTCCTTGTCTCTCAAGGCCCCCTTTATCCAGACAATGTTCCTTCTGTCCCACCCATCACACAGGAAGAGGAGGAGGAGGAGGAGGAGGAGGAGGATTGTGTGAGCATGGAGGTGGAGCCTGGCACTCAGCATCAGCAGCAGCAGTCTTTTAGGGATGATGTACAGTCCCAACAAACCAGTGGACTTGTACGTGGCTGGGAGGAGGTGGCTGGCGATCATGTCATCCTCAGTGACCCAGAAGACTCCGGACCGAATGCCTCAGCTAACCTACGCTGCATGGCCTCCCTGATCCTGCAAAGCCTGCGGAAGGATCCTCGTGTTCTTCGGATCAAGGAGAGTGACCATTACTGGCTGGCCACTCTCCTTGATCCACGGTACAAGGGTAAGGTTGCGGACCTTATCTTGCCGTCGCAGAGGGAGCAGAGGATGAGACATCTCAGGGAGGCCTTGCAGAAAGGTCTGTGCAACGCGTTCCCAGAAACTGGGAGGTTACAAACTCCTGGTCCTGGACGACAAGTTGCTGAGGCTTCGGTCAGTAGCAGAAGGAGCGGTGGGGAAGGTGGACGTCTGACCGATGCGTTCAGACAATTTTTTAGTCCGCAGCCCCAAGGTATGATCGGTTCCAGCAACCATCGCCAGCGTCTGATATACATGGTGCAGGAATACCTAGGGGCAAGGTCAGACTTGGACACCTTTCCCACCGAAAATCCTCTGGCTTACTGGGTCCTGAGGATGGATCACTGGCCAGAGCTTGCACAGTATGCAATTGAGCTACTGGCCTGTCCTGCATCCAGCGTTCTTTCCGAACGCACATTCAGTGCTGCTGGAGGATTTGTCACCGATCATAGGGTGCGCCTGTCCACCGACTCGGTTGATCGACTGACCTTCATAAAAATGAATCAGTCTTGGATCACCACCAGCTACCAGACACCTGAAGCGGATATAACGGAATAATTTATAATGTCACATCCCTTCAAGACTGCCTATGCTGATGCTGAGTGACTGTCCTGTTATGTTCACTGACTATCCTCTTCCTCCTCCTCAATGATCCATGCCACCACACCAGTGCCTAAGGCACAATTTTTCAGCCCCTGTATAACAGGGGCGTGTAATTACAATTTTTTAAAAAGATGCTTCGCAACAGGTGTGACTGCTGTGCTCAGAGTACAGTATCTGTGAGGGGTTGCAGTGTTGTGGCACCAGCACCAGTGCCTAAGGCACAATTTTTCAGCCCCTGTTGGGGCGTGTAATTACAATTTTTAGGCAATGCTTTGCAACAGGTCTCATTGCTGTGCTCAGAGTACAGTATCTGTGAGGGGTTGCAGTGTTGTGGCACCAGCACCAGTGCCTAAGGCACAATTTTTCAGCCCCTGTATAACAGGGGCGTGTAATTAAATTTTTTTAAAAAAATGCTTCGCAACAGGTGTGACTGCTGTGCTCAGAGTACAGTATCTTTGAGGGGTTGCAGTGTTGTGGCACCAGCACCAGTGCCTAAGGCACAATTTTTCAGCCCCTGTTGGGGCGTGTAATTACAATTTTTAGGCAATGCTTTGCAACAGGTCTCATTGCTGTGCTCAGAGTACAGTATCTGTGAGGGGTTGCAGTGTTGTGGCACCAGCACCAGTGCCTAAGGCACAATTTTTCAGCCCCTGTATAACAGGGGCGTGTAATTACAATTTTTTAAAAAGATGCTTCGCAACAGGTGTGACTGCTGTGCTCCAAGTACAGTATCTGTGAGGGGTTGCAGTGTTGTGGCACCAGCACCAATGCCTAAGGCACAATTTTTCAGCCCCTGTTTAACAGGGGCGTGTAATTACAAATCTTGATCTAATAGTTCACAGCAGGGCCCATTCCTGCGCCCACCAAGAGTAACTATGAGGGCCTACAGTCTTGTGGCAACACCATCCACCACCACCACCACCACCAAAGGCCCAATTTTTCTGCCCTGTTCAACAGGTGCATGCAATTACAAATCTTGATCTAATAACTCACAGCAGGGCCCATTCCTGCACCCACCAAGAGTAACTGTGAGGGCTTACAGTCTTGTGGCAACACCGTCCACCACCACCACCACCACCACCAAAGGCCCAATTTTTCTGCCCGGTTCAACAGGTGCATGCAAGTACAAATCTTGATCTATTAACTCACAGCAGGGCCCATTCCTGTGCCCACCAGTCTTGTGGCTACACCAACATCTAACAGGGCAAATTTCTGCAGAGTATATACGGCAGGCCCCTACTTTCAAACATCCAACTTACAAACGACTCCTACTTGCAAACGGCAAGAGAAAACAGGAAGTGAGAGGAAATCTACCCCTAGGAAGGAAAATTCTATCCTGTTAGATTTAATTTGGGAAAAAGGTATCTCCTCTCTACTGATGCTTTATCACCAATCCTTGTTTCAATTAAAACCCCACTTTTCCAAAAACATTTGTCATTGGGACGGAAAGTGAGGTGACATGTTCTGAACAGATGTGCAAAGACAGCAAATGTTACAGGGGTGATAACCCCTCCCTATGTTCTCCAAAAAGCTTAAAAATTGATTTTTTGGGGATGTAGCTACACTTCATAATGTACCTGTTCAGATTCTACTTAAGAACAAACCTACAGTCCATGTCTTGTTTGCACCACCTATATACTGCTGTTCAGAGTATATAGGGTTGTAGGTATAGGGTTTTATTTTGGGTGCGGGGTCCCCCTTAGTATCCATACAAGACCCAAAGGGGCTGGGGTGGGGGGGGGGGTGATGGGGTAGCCATGCCATTTTTCTCAAGGATTTTCAGCCATATGGCGGCCAGGACAAGACATGACATTAAAGCCGCAAGTGGTTTTAAATGGCTTCTTTTTTTCCTTTACAAATGTCATTTTGTGCAAGGACAGTTCTAAACACGGGAAACACATGCCACTTCACAGGCATACTTTAGACACCCCCCAGGTACCATATTTAAAGGAAAATTTCACTTTTTTTTTTTCACTTTATGCATCATTAAAATGACTGCTCCCGAAAAAACTTTAGTTTTTAAAATTTCTTTTTGCATTGATATATGTCCCCTGGGGCAGGACCCGGGTCCCCAAACCTGTTTTATAACATTAACATGCATATTGGCCGTTGTAATTAGCAATTTTGATTTCGAACGTTCGCGTCCATTATAACGAATAGGGTTCGAAAATTCGCGCGAACTTTCGGTCCGTTCGAAGGTTCTGGTGCGAACCGAACCCGGGGGTGTTCGGCTCATCCCTAGTCAGCATATACTACAACTTGGTGTGCTCAATATATCAGTGTGTCTTTGTTAATATACCTTGAAATCAATTTGGATATATTGATAAAATACAATTTAGGCCGTCACTATCTCATATTTTAAGATATATAATATGTAATATAAAAGCAATATATTGAATATATATAACTTAAAAAAGTGTTCTCTCCTGGACTAGAATTCACAGCTTATCCAACATAAGCCTGCAACTCTAACCACTAAGCTATTGCCCAGTACATACTTGTAGTTTGGTTTTTATGTTTGATATGAGGTTTATTATTTGCAACAATTAGTCCAGACGAGTAATTGCTATGATCAATCCGTTATGACCATAGACACACATTGTCCTGCTGCCTTCTAGCCATTCACAATTCCCTCATGTAGGGGCAATAGTGCAATGTCTCCTACAAGTTGGGGTGCAGAGCTGTGCTGGCCATTGTGTTCTGTTATCTATGGAAGCTGTGCCCCCCCTTACACACGTTTTCAGCATGTCTCTTTATGTTGGAGCAGATGACAGAGAAGGAGAATAAGACAGCAAACCGAGGAACTATTAAAACAGTAGAGGAACCAGAGAGCCCAGCACTGCCTGCTTCCCCATACTGTGTGCTGTAACTAAGATAGATTTACATATCCATATACAGAGCAGAAGACAACATGTATGTCTGCAGAATGATGGTCTATGGGTGTTACTACATTATTGCTAATTGCTCCTAAAATCCTCCTAATAGAGACTACTATATTTATAAACTCAGAATTCTGACATTTAATCTCAGAATTCTGACATTTATTCTCAGAATTCTGACATTTGAATCTCAGAATTCTGACATTTAATCTCAGAATTCTGACATTTGAATCTCAGAATTCTGACATTTGAATCTCAGAATTCTGACATTTGAATCTCAGAATTCTGACATTTAATCTCAGAATTCTGACATTTAATCTCAGAATTCTGACATTTAATCTCAGAATTCTGACATTTAATCTCAGAATTCTGACATTTGAATCTCAGAATTCTGACATTTAATCTCAGAATTCTGACTTTGAATCTCAGAATTCTGACTTTGAATCTCAGAATTCTGACATTTGAATCTCAGAATTCTGACATTTGAATCTCAGAATTCTGACATTTAATCTCAGAATTCTGACATTTAATCTCAGAATTCTGACATTTGAATCTCAGAATTCTGACATTTAATCTCAGAATTCTGACTTTGAATCTCAGAATTCTGACATTTAATCTCAGAACTCTGACATTTAATCTCAGAATTCTGACATTTAATCTCAGAATTCTGACATTTGAATCTCAGAATTCTGACATTTAATCTCAGAATTCTGACATTTAATCTCAGAATTCTGACTTTGAATCTCAGAATTCTGACATTTAATCTCAGAATTCTGACATTTGAATCTCAGAATTCTGACATTTAATCTCAGAATTCTGACATTTAATCTCAGAATTCTGACTTTGAATCTCAGAATTCTGACATTTAATCTCAGAATTCTGACATTTAATCTCAGAATTCTGACATTTGAATCTCAGAATTCTGACATTTAATCTCAGAATTCTGACTTTGAATCTCAGAATTCTGACATTTAATCTCAGAATTCTGACATTTGAATCTCAGAATTCTGACATTTAATCTCAGAATTCTGTCATTTAATCTCAGAATTCTGACTTTGAATATCAGAATTCTGACATTTAATCTCAGAATTCTGACTTTCAAACTCAGAATTTTGTAAAAAAAAAAATTCTGTCATTTTTTTTTTATGATGGCCCCAGGGCTCTTCCATAATTTTCCTATTTAATTTATTTTTAGATTTTTAGATTTTCTTTTTTAACACATAGGAGAAATTCTGTATTGGGGTTGATATACTAAAGGAATAGAGGCTGCTCACGTGGCAAGGTGAATTTTCATTTTGCCAATCAAATGTCAACAAATAAGGGGACCCTGTTTTTACTTTGATGTCATGTGCAAGGGAAAGAAATACAAAGTTAGAATACTTTTTTTCTACATGAACAGTCTCTGTCCCCTTCAATTCCAATGTGTGTGTTTAGTACAGTATTCAGCTCCCTTCAACAGTAGCTAGTGCCCCCCCTCCCCCCTTACCTTGAAATACATAACTCCATTCAGCATGGTACCTCTTTTCCTTCTGTGTCTTACTTATGCAAATGATTATTTAAAGTTTGAAATTCTGCCCACTTTCATATCTGATGCAAACTGCATGTAAGATGCATGTTGGTGTCCTTTGCATGTAAGAAAAAATCATTATAACTATAATAAGTTTTGGTTTGATTATACAATCAATTTTCCCAGAAAACAAAAAACTTATATTTAGAAACAGTAAGGTTAATTTACTAAAACTGGTGAGTGTAAAATCTGGTGCAGCTGTGCATGGTAGCCAATCAGCTTTTAACTTCACCTTGTTCAAATAAGCTTTGACAACAAAAAATTGAATCTGATTAGTTTCTATGCAGAGCTACACCAGATTTTGCACTCTCCATTTTTAGGAAATGAACCCCAAATTGCCTCCTAACTGACCTATTCAAATTAAAACACTCTTACAAAGCCATTAGACAGACGAGTGTCACTATGTGACTCCTTTGCATTGATCAGTTGTTAACACTGTTTTTTTATTCTTTTTTTTTTTTTTTTACAGACAAACTATAAAAATTAATTTTTCATATGTATTATATATGAATATATTTCATGTATTCAGAAAGACTTAATAAATGACAATGTGTAATGATTTGTAGAAAAAAAATGTGCAAAGAAAATAGTGTTGAATTTTTGGGGGCCTATTTGACGTGGGTCTATGGTAATTTGTGTTCATTACAGAATAGCCGTTTGATCAAGTGATTTCCAATACCTTGTCAAAATAAATTACATTCACTTAATTAGATGTACAGGAAGTATAGCTGAAGCTAGGACAAGTATTAATTTAGGACTCTGCAGAAACTGACACTCCATCTTCTGACCCTCAGGCTGTATAATTCAAGATACCCCGTGATGGAAGGAAGTCTGTCTCCATAGCAATTACCTAAATCTTTTATCAGTCATTTCTGGAAGGAAAATTAGAGCAATTGTGTCAGGATAGTCATATGGGCAGAAATTGCACACTCATTCAAACCACTTATGTCCCTGACTTTGTCCCTGCTTGATGGCTGCCTTTGTCCTCATCCATGTTTTTGAAAGCTTGATTAGCTATGAGCAGATGTGCCATACTGTAATCACAAAAGCTGCCCCTTTGTTTTCTCCCAATTCCTTTTATTTTTACTAGGATTGGCACAAAATGATGCTCTATTTTTATTTATTAAGCAAATTAGTCTGTTTTTTTTTTTTTTTAGGAAAATATCTTCTGATTCGTCTTGGCTAAAGTGTTATTTCTGTGCACTTTCTTCTACTGCATATAATTAGAAACACATTTGACAATATTTCTAAGCCCAGGACCACTTAGTAAAAACATTGAGAAAGAGAATATAATTGATCGTCGTGGCCTGTTTTGTGGTGACTTCTCATCTGGGAGGGGGTGTAGGTTAGAAACTGACAAACCTTTCTTGGTCTGGAAACGTTCGATATTGACACTGTTGCATTTCCTCCAGGCTGCACCTCTCTTTATTTAGGACATTTACATGTTATCACTGTCGGATGCTGAAAACTGAAAAAAGCTTATCTTTTGATCAATAATAGTTGCAGCTTATGCTGAGTGATATAAAAGGCAGTCTAAACCTTTCCCTTCTGATTCCTACTTAGGGAATATTTGCAATTAATGGCTCTTACAACAGGAAAGATATTCCCTTTCCTAGTGGCTCAGCTAGGGACCTGCCAGATTAATCTATTCCTAGTTTGCTAGCTCTGGTCCTTTTCCCCCTATCTGTCTTAGCATATTGATTTTTTTAGCTGTCTTATTGGTTCCTAACATAATTATAGCAGGAGTAGGTCTCTTAGTACAGCTAATACATTTACACCACTGCATGTTGAGAAGGTTATATCTTTTCCATTTATTTTCCTTTAAATACTGGCTCTTAATTTTAGGATTAAAATGCAAGTTATGCGAACTAGGGAATTAAAACAATTTGTTTAATCTGTGCAGCAATAATTGCCTTTTTTTTTCTGCGTGTTAAGTAACAGAAACTACAAAAAAAGGGAACAAAGTAGTACGGTGCCTCAGCCACACAGGCTAATTGGTTTAAAAATAACATAGTGTCATAGGAAGATTAAACATCACTTGCTGCTCCATAAAATCTACCCTTTCCTTTTTTTTTTCAGTGTTTCGGTATACACAAGTGGCACTCATAATGTCTATTTGTTACTGAAGATAACTTTACATACCCTGTCATAACAATGAAGAATTGCCAACTATTTATTTACAGTGTTCCTAATTGTTGTCAAAATGTGACCCACACTGTGACACCGGATTTTTCAAAGTCAGCCACAAAAGAAAGGGCATACATTTATTAATGCGGATATCTTTTCACTTATGCAAGAGAGTTCGCTCGGATCTGTTTATCTTGAAGTTTAACAGTTTTATTTTGGTCTGTGGAAGTACAAGTTCATAAATTAGTCAGGTGAGTTATTTTATTCTTGACAGTCACAGAATTTCATTTGGATTCATTTCATGCTTACCTGCAATGCAAAGATGAAGGAAGTAGTGTTGGTTTATTTTTGGACTGTTGCGCTGTACAAAAAATATATGTATACAAAAAATATTGTTGAAATAATGGCCTATAAATTATAAATAAATTAACAACTTAGCCTTATCACCGACAGAGTGGCTTTCAGTTTGCTGGTAACTACACACTTATTCACATCAAAGTGTTTTTAAAAAAACATGTTTTCTTGTGTGTGTTCATACCAATAGAATTTTGACTATTGACATGTGGATTGGATGAATTGCACTATTGTTTTTTTTTTTTTTTACCAATTAAATTTTTTACATATAAATGTGTAGAAAGCATTTGGTAATATAAGTATTATGCATTTTGACATTCATTAGGGCAGTCAAACTGTAGACTGTATGGTAGTAAAAGTGACTCTTTCATAAGAGGAGAACGAAGGAGGCCATGGCTGGGTCTTTTAAAAATGCTAGTTGCCTGTCTGTCTCTGACTTAATATGTACTGTAGTAATAGATGGAGTGGGGAAGGGATACAAATACTACCACTTTATTTTTGCTGTCTGTGCCCCTTTGAGGATATTTCACTTATCTTCCTTTGCACCAGATGCAACAGGAAGTAAAAGAAAATCTCACTTGCGTGAATTGAGTTTCCCCATTAGACAGTTGTTACTGGAACAGATGTTCCCATTGGAACCATACCCTTAATTCTTGTTCTGATGACAACTATAAAATGGTAGGTTTCCCATCACTTTTTGTCCCTAAGACAATGGTCACCAGAGTGGTGACTATACCTAGGGAGACATAGACAGTTAAAAACTTGAATAAGCTTCTAATCCTTCTTTACTCTGCAAAACAACAAAAAAAGTTTTAGTTATATAAAAAGTACACCTTAAGGTGTATCGAAATCCATTTTTGTTTCATTTTGTGTACGTGGTGAGTGCTTAGAAGCCATGTATTGCTTTCTGTTTTCCCATTTCAGAGATCCATTCTCTCTATTTCTCCTGATGATCGTTGCCACCAGAACTGCAAGTCAAGGAAAATCCAACATTTTGAGTTGTCACCAGAACAAGAATAGAGTGTAAATCTTCTGATTGAGACAGGTTTTCTGATGACAACTACAAAAGCAATTCTCTCAGTTTGAATAGATTTCCTCTCCCTTCCTGTTGAATCTTCAAGTATAGGAAGTGAGAGGAAATCTCTTCAATAGAAAACAGACAGCAATACATGGGTTTTAGCCCTTTCCTACTCTATCCAAGTGTAAACAATTGGCTAAACATAAAATTTACATATTTTGGAGTCACAATCACAGAACAAGTATTCTATAAATTAACTGTACTGTGCTGCAGGGGTACACAGATTGCTACAGTGGGGAATTCTAAATATTTTGCCGGATAATACAATACATATAAATATATACACATATTGGGGATTCAATTCAGGATGCTGAATCAATGTGATACCACCCTTGGAGCTTCAGCAGCACCTGCCTTTTGCAACTGCAATTCAAAAGAAATCCGCATATTCCGGCACTGCATTTATCCTCTGAAGGAGTCTCTAGCATTATCTCCTCATTCCACACTCATCAGTTTTTCTGCTTACCCTGTCAGGGAAAAGTGGAACTGCTGTAGAAAGTGGATCAACATCTCAGAGTGAATGGAAAAGAGGAAACTAGACTTAACCTGAGCATACAGAAAGAAATGTCTGTGTGATCACTGGGTTGGACTATTTTAATCAAGTCTCTCATGACTTCCATGAGTGTTCATGAGGTGTGTTTGCACTCCAGATTAAGCCCTGGAGCGACTTGGTAACTGGTTGCAGGCCACAATGAGCAGAGCAGGCGATTGACAGGTCCGCGTCCACTCTGCATTAGCACAGCAGACACGGACGCAGCCCACTCTACTCTATAGGCCCTCCAATTCTATCTGCCCAGATGAAAAGGGACTGATGCCCGAATGTTTTTTTTTTTTTTTTAGTGGATCGGATTGGAGGTAGCTGGGTGTAAACTGACACAAATCTGATTATATCTGCTGCTTCATAGAGGTGAATGGAGGGTGCCATTGGGTCTGCCTGAAAAACTGAGGCCTAAGGGTGCTTTCACATTGATGCGCTGTGGTTTACCTGCACCGTGGGTGCAACGCAGTGCACCTGTGGCTTTCCTGCGAGTTATATGCACTTTGCTATAGAATTCTATTATATCTCACAGGTGTGGTGTACTTTCTAAAAGCACACCAAAACCGCAGGTACTAACAGAAGTCTATGACTCAGTGTAGATAACACACAGGCGCACTAACGCACAGGCGCACCTGCGGTTCGGTTTGACAGCAGCCCAGTATAGCTAGTGTACCTGTGTAGAGAACAGATATGCCCATGGCTGTTTGATTTTAATTAAAAACTGACCTCAATCTTCTCTTCTTCCTCAGGATACCTGCAGGTATTGCTGGCTGCTGCTATTCCCCAGATGTTTATGGCTGGCTGCTGCTGTCCCCCAGGCGGGTATGGCTGCCTGCTGTTTCTGTCCCCCAAGCAGGTATGGCTGGCTACTACTGCTGTCCCCCTGGTGGGTATGGCTGGCTGCTGCTGCTTCTTTCCAGGCGGGTATCGCTGGCGTCTGCTGCTGTCCCCCAGGTGGGTATGGCTTGTGGCTGGTGTCCCATAGGTGAGCATGAGCGGTGACTGCTGCTGTCCCCCAGGTGGATATGGCTGGTGACTGCTGCTGTCTCCCAGACAGTATGGCTGGTGGCTGCTGCTG
Source organism: Rana muscosa (assembly GCA_029206835.1). NCBI lineage: Eukaryota > Metazoa > Chordata > Amphibia > Anura > Ranidae > Rana > Rana muscosa. Next base: position 61,666,420 of record JARGYO010005626.1, on the reverse strand, counting down.
TTCCCCATGCTGGTATGGCTGACTGCTGCTGTCCCCGGTATCGCTGGCTGCTGCTGTCCCAGGCTGAGTGTCTTTGGAATCACTCCACCTGTGACAGGAGCTGGTGCTATACCAGAAGAATCGGCTCTGCTCTCTACTGCAGCCACATGCTTCTTTTACAGCTGGCTTCATTCTTTACACTGATGCTCTGTGATGGCGGGTTGAGAACCCACATCAGAGGGTGCCGTGGGCCACATGTGGCCCACGGGCCAGCGGTTGGGCACCCCTGCCCTAGAGGCTTGGTGTAAACTCCCTGTGAATCTAGGTACTTTCTTCATGTAGGATCTCTACAAGTTTGAACTGATCTGTGTGTATGATCATGTCAGTGCTTCATTATGGCACTTGTTAATCCCCGAAATAAATGCACTTGTTTTGTCCCAGAAATTGGTGTCGTTCCATGTGAGCCCAGTGCAGTGCATGGCCAAATACCTGTAGCTGAATAAGTATCTCAGTTTGTGATAACAGTAAAACAAGGAGCCTTTCACAAGCATCATGGGATGAGATTGCAAAATAAATAATGGCACCAAGTGGTTATTCCACATGCAGCAGCAGCCGCCTTTACCCCAGTATCATCATCATACAGGCTCACTGCCCTGTTACTTCAGGAAGGAGAAAAATCACATCAAAGTCCACCAGGCCCAGAAATAAGGGGCCTTTGGTCATCCATACAATGGCTGGGCGCAGGAGGAGTAGTGACAGGGCTTCCAGATGCAGCACAGCAACAGCCTCTACCAGGAGCCTTGCTCTGACTCCAGCTGCAAGAATAAGTCTTCATCCTCTCCTTCCTCCCCACATCTGTATCCTGGAACAGCGAGTGGTGGCCAGCCAAGTACAGCCACCAACAGCAATAGCTCTAAATATATAATATGCAGCATTCCAGGCAGTTACCTTTTCAAGTTTCATATATTCATGAAAGGAAGCATCATATTAGAACATAACATTAAATTGTAGTTCATGCACGAGGCCTCCTCAAAGTAGCTCTTACTTGAAAAAGACTCTCAGCTACAAACATTATATATATTTTCATTATAACAGGGAGGAGATCCAGGCTAAAAGTACAGCAATTGACAAGCATCAATACATATGTATAGATACCAAAAAATAGGTTTGAGAGTCCAGGGTATCTGGATCAGGGTGCATATATGCCAAAAACTGCAAAGCATCCAGTGTTTATGTGCTCATAGCCCAAATTTGTGCCTTGTCCAGATCTGTGAGATTTATGGATTTAGGCAGAGCACGAAAAAGGTCAATATGAATTAAACTTTTTTATTTTCTTTAGGAAGGGGGCTCAACTTATGATCTTGCACACAGGCCATCTGTGTTGATGTGTGTGCTGAGATAAAATAGTTGCAATATTAGGGTATGTGCTGTAGCATACAGAATTATGTAGCAGTAAAATTAAAACACAAGCACTGAAATGCATTTTAGGGTATCTATTGTATGTATATTGTACATGAGCCCTAACAATTGCACTTGCTTGCTATCCTTCGTTACTACATTTTATATACAGATGACCCTCTAGTGGTCATTTAAATGATTAGCACTTCATGCTTAAAAACGTATAGAAAGTCTGCTGCCTTAGTAAGGTCAGACCAGACCCATTGACTTGCACTGAGAGAGAGGAATATTGAAGATTATGAAATAGTGCAAAGTATATGTATAGGAAAATATGTCTGCCACCATATTTGCAAATTAGACAAAGAAATAAAGTCTGTAAAATAGTTACACTTACTGACAAAATGTTAATCACATTTTCATAATTTGTGCTAGTTGTACTCTATGTCTTAAAATGGAACCTAAAAATGTCCTATTTTTTTATATTAGTCATATATACAGTATACAGCGCCTTGCAAAAGTATTCACCCCCCTTGGCTTTTTACCTATTTTGTTACACTGCAGCTCTTAGTTCAATTATTTTTTTAATCTGAATTATATGTGATGGATCAGAACACAATAGTCTAAGTTGGTGAAGTAAAATTAGAAATATATATACATAAAACTATTTTTCAGAAATAAAAAAATGATAATTGGCATGTGCGTATGTATACACCCCCTTTGTTATGAAGCCCATAAAAAGCTATGGTGCAACCAATTACCTTCAGAAGTCACGTAATTAGTGAAATGATATCCACCTGTGTGCAATCTAATGCCGTGTACACACGACCGTTTTTCATGACGAGAAAAATTAAATTTTTTAATTTGGTCATTAAAAACGATTGTGTGTGGGCTCCAGAGCATTTTTCACGACGTGAAAAATGGCCGTTAAAAATTTGGAACATGCTCTAATTCTGGTCATGAAAAACGGCCGTGTGTAGGCTTTAACGACGTGAAAAAAACGTGCATGCTCAGAAGCAAGTGATGAGATGGGAGCGCTTGTTCTGGTAAAACTAGCGTTCGTAATGAAGATAGCAAATTCGTCACGCTGTAACGGACTGAAGAGCACGAGGCTGAAAAGCGCGAATCGTCTCTCATCAAACTTTACTAACACAAGGATCAGCAAAAGCAGCCCAAAGGGTGGCGCCATCCGAATGGAACTTCCCCTTTATAGTGCTGTCGTACATTTTGCGCTTTGCTCAAGCATTTTTTTTCATGATAGTGTGTAGGCAAGGCAGGCTTGAGAAGAATCATGTCGAGAAAAACTTCGTTTTTTTCAATGACATTAAAAACGGTCGCGTGTACGCGGCATAAGTGTCACATGATCTGTCATTACATATACACACCTTTTTGAAAGGCCCCAGAGGCGGCAACACCTAAGCAAGAGGCACCACTAACGAAACACTGCCATGAAGACCAAGGAACTCTCCAAACAAGTAAGGGACAATGTTGTTGAGAAGTACAAGTCAGGGTTAGGTTATAAAAAAATATCCAAATCTTTGATGATCCCTAATAGCACCATCAAATCTATCATAACCAAATGGAAAGAACATGGCACAACAGCAAACCTGCCAAGAGACAGCTGCACACCAAAACTCACAGACCGGGCAAGGAGGGCATTAATCAGAGAGGCAGCACAGAGACCTAAGGTAACCCTGGAGGAGCTGCAGAGTTCCACAGCAGAGACTGGAGTATCTGTACATAGGATGACAATAAGCCGTACGCTCCATAGAGTTGGGCTTTATGGCAGAGTGGCCAGATGAAAGCCATTACTTTCAGCAAAAAACAAAATGGCACATTTTGAGTTTGCGGAAAGGCATATGGGAGACTCCCAAAAGGTATGGAAAAAGGTGCTCTGGTCTGATGAGATTAAAATTTAACTTTTTGGCCATCAAAGAAAACACTATGTCTGGTGCAAACCCAACACATCACATCACTCAAAGAACACCATCCCCATTATGCTGTGGGGAGGTTTTTCAGCAGTCAGGACTGGGAAACTGGTCAGAGTTGAGGGAAAGATGGATGGTGCTAAATACAGGGATATTCTTGAGAAAAACCTGTACCACTCTGTGTGTGATTTGAGGCTAAACAATCCATGTTAATTCATGGTTGTGAGGCAAAAAAACACGGAAAACACGGAAAATGCCAAGGGGGTGAATACTTTTGCAAGGCACTGTATGTTTTTTTAAGTGGACCTTTAGAGAGAAAAAAATAAAAAAAGATGCTGATTGGGACATATTCTAACACTCGCAAAAAACAGATCCTAGTGAACTATAGTGGCAGTTAGCCACTCACAGAATCCACAGCTAAAGCAAAGTACTCTAGGGCCCCATTCAGAATATGGCATGCAATACCATATGCTACACATGTAGGACAGCTTGTTCATTATAATAGGTTGCCCTACGTGTGAGAAATACGGAAAAGTAGCTCATGCACCTTTTTCCATTTAGAGCTTATTAAAAGGGTTGTAAAACTTTGAGGATTTTATTCTATGCATTAAGGTGAAAAACCTTCTGTAGTGCAGCAGTCCCCCGGAGCCCCCTTTTACTTACCTGTACCCGATCGTTCCATCGACAGGGACGCGCACACCAGCTCCAGCCGCTGTCTCGGGTCCTCATTGGATATATTAATACCAGCGCAGCGATTGGCTCCCACTGCTGTCAATCAAATCAAGTGACACGGGAGCCAGGGGGCGAGACCGAGTCCTGCCGTCTGTGTCAATAAATGCAGCAGCAGGACTCAGGAGTGCGCCCGCATGGGTGCCCCCTTGGAATGTGGGTCCCAGAAGGAGCACTCGATGCAGGGAGGAGCCAGGAGAACCGCTGAGGGATCCCAGAAGAGGAGGATCGGGGCCAATCTGTGAAAAACCCTTGCACAGAGGAGGTAAGTATACCATTTTTGTTATTTAAAAAAAAAATACTTTGTGGTATATAAACTATTTGAACTATTAAGATAGGTATATATGTCTGTGTGAATATATATATATATATATATATATATATATATATATATATATATATATACATATATATACACACACACACATACACCCTGTATATATAGATTTATCTATAGTTGCCGAAAGTACTGCTAATCAAAAACAGAGATTTATAAAAATGTCAAAAATACACAATGTAATTCTTTTTTTCTGCTTTCAAAATTCTCAATTCTTTGTCTGTGTCCTAAATTCTTTGTGGGGGTCATTGATGAGTGAGTCTCATACTGCTAGTGTCAATGGTTATGAGGATAAAAGTAAATATAATAGGAGGAAGGACTGAGATCCCGCAGACATTAAAGGCATGGTGTTTAAAAGAAGCCAGAAGCTGATTTGATTTGTTCTTATTATTCTTAAATACATCACCAAACACACTGTATGGCTTTTGTTTGACAGGGTTAAAAACCTAATCTGTGTTTTGTACCTGCAACTCCTCTTCAACACAGGATATTTCTTTTTAAGTGTTCAGATCATGACTATGGTTTGCTTATTGGATCTCTGAAGTTCCATCTGCTAGCTTCATTTATGTGTCCCTAAAGTATAAATGCTTAAGGGCAAAGCATCATGTCTATGTTCGAGTTCCTAGGGTAAATTTTGGGTAGATGTTGTTGAACTTCTGTAGGGATATAAAATATACTCATGTACAGGGTAACAGTGGAAATGGCACAAATAAAGGTCGTGTAACCTTTTCCTTCAATGTTAATATTTATGCCTTGTAGACTGTATAAGAGTTAATTAACCTTATACGGAAACGAATGGGCAATTCAACTCTAATTTCCCATTGGGTAAACATTTCTAGTCTTATGCATAATCTTTTACAGTTGGGGTGCTGCATGCACAAAGAAAAAAAAGGTAAGCATGAAAAAGAAGCATCATGGGTGTCACTTTCACTGGGCACCTGGGGCATGTGCCTACCATTTGTTGGTGAGTGCTCCTGGGTCCCTATGCCAAGACTGACCACATGGTTTGTATGATTTGGAAGCTGCTAGCTTCTGTCCCTGTCTGCCAGCCCACCCACTGGCCTATTACACCTGCAGTACAAAGATGGAAGTTCTTCAAAACTCTCCCTTCGCTCTGTTCTGTAAGTCAGACAGGCAGTGTGTGGGAGATGCAAAAGCACACGAATAAAGAAAAAGATGCAGGTGGTTGAAGTGTTGGCACCCTTGACCTTTGCGTATTGTGCCTTACTTTCTCTTGAGTCCTACATTTTGTGAGATACAGTACTTACGCCCAACCCCTGCACTTTATGCAGTACTTACTCCTGATTCCTGTGCTCTGTGCTTTTTTTATTTCTAATACCTGTACTCTTTGTGTTATGTACTCCTGACTCCTGTTGCACTTTTTGTGTTATTCCTGAACCCTGCACTTTGTTCACTACATAATCCTGACCCCTGCACCCTCGAAATTAAATACTCTTGATGTCTGCTTTTTGTGCGATGTGTGCACCTGACCCTTGCACTCTGCACCTTACATACTCCTGACCTCTGTGTTTTGTATATTACGTACTTCTGACCCATCAGAAACTGGATTGCCTGCTTGTGGCACTGTGGTTACCGAACCTGAAGGGTGATCTGGTGTCCACCAGCAAGTGTCTCCCAGCAGCCAGCAGATCCTAGCAACCAATATTCAGCAGATGCTGGCTGCTGGGAGTGTATTTAGCACCTCATCTACTAGGACTACTACTTTACTTTGCTCCCTGTTACCTGTAATTCTGATTCTGATGCTGTTCCTGATCTCTCGCCTGTCTTCTTGTATTTGCTTACAAAAAAGAGAGCAAAATGGGAATCCTACTTATTTTAACAGTAGTGCTCACCAAAAAATCGGGGGTGTGGTCAAAAAATACATGTATCAAAAAACAAAAAACAAGAAAGACCTCCACACACCTACTGTAAATGAGTAACACTACAAAGTTGAATAGCCTATAATGGACAAGATACATGAATAAAACACATTACTTTTGCGAGTCAAACCATTTTTGTGTTGTCTTAATGAAATATTTTTTGTTTTTTGATGCTTGTATCTGCTACCTTATACCTTCTCCCCATTCTATCTTATTACTTGCTCTTCAGCTTGATCCTTTTCTTCCCTGTTTACCTCACCAATTGTAAGCAGATTAATTTAGTTTAATTTAGTTTAGGAAGGTTTGCTTTATTGTTCTCACTTCCACTTTGTTAGGTTTTGTATTCTTTTGTATATTGGATGTTTGTATTTATTCTTGTAGTTGTCACTTGTGTTGTTGTCTTAATGAAACCCCATTACTTGTATAAATCTTTGTGCAGGTCTATACATATCCTACCTGTTTCGTAGGATAACAATACTTGGTATATTGACAAAACCCTAAGGCTAGTAATGACCACATTGGCTGCCCAGGGGATTGATTTTGGTTCTGTGGTATTCACTTGCTGTTTTTCTTCAAGATGCATTTAGATGAGGTTTTGTACTAGGATAGAAATTGAATAATGCTGCCAAATATTGAATTAGCAGCATATGGGACAGTTATTGGAATGCATTCATCCAGCACATTTTCTTGTTGATCAGGGTTTTGTCTTATAACATTTTGCCCCTGATTCAAATTTGTGCACAACTGGCTTTGTCTTGTACTCCTAAAGGTGCATTTTTTCATTTGTGCCCCAGGTGGAATCACTGGTGAAGTTATTGGAAGATGGATTGTAATAATGCAGTACATTCTATAGTCAGACAAAGGAATTGTAAATTGAGTTTTGTTAAACCTCTATTTTACGGTTGTAATTTCAACTATTTTGTAAGTTGCCATTTTAATTTAATAAATTGGTCTGTTTAGACGGTACACACTGTGCCTTTCTTTTTCTATTTCTGGAAAATTACCACTGGGTACTGAGTCCCTGCCTTTGGAGTGTTCCATCCTTGGGGTCCTTCATCCACTGCGAGGAAGTGAGCTATTCAGGTGTTTTTGGCTTGGAATCAGCTTGCCTTTGGTAAGCGCATTGATTTGGTGGTGGTGCACGTGTGCAGTTTGGTGTGAGTTCTGAAGTTCACCTTTTCCTCTTTATTCACATCCTCATTTCAATATTCACGTTCTGGATTTTATTATGGATTTCATTATGGATTTCATTATGGACTTTTTATATGTATATTCACATTATTAATTGGTGTTCATTCAACTATTAATTCTTATTGGTGTTCATTCAATTGTCATTTTATTTGTCACTAATAGTAATTAGTTGGTTACAGGGTGATCATTTCACTTGTATGCACATATTCATTTCTGTTTATGTGTTTTTTGCGCAGCTCTTTTCTCCTTTGTTCACTTCTTCAACAATGTCAGTCTATATGAAATTCTATATGAAAGTTCTCTTGTCCTAGGTGCTGCAGCTCTCTCACAAATCCACTGGGTGGCAGACATAAATCTGAAAGCATACAAAGGAAGAGAGAGCGCAAAGCTGCCCTAGTGTGATACTGTTTTTAATAAGAAATAATAGATAAAAATACGAGGGTTACATTCACAGACATAGAATGTAAATTCACATGTACAGCTTGATTCAAACCTCCTCTCCTGATTTGTGTAGATCAATTGGCTCACACAGATTAGCGATGTTGATGTTAGTGCTAGGAATCTGCTTCTTCATCTCATACGCTATTCAGCACTCACACGGACCAGTCGGTGCTGCGTGACGTCACTCTTTCTTTATAGTAGTTTGAGGAAAGGGAGCTGCATTACAATTAAATCCATCCGCCGAGGAAAGGAAAGCATACAGTGAGCAGAAGGTACACTGGTGCAGAGCAGGGAGTGTATGCCTCCGCCCGAAATTGGAGAAAAAGTCCCTCTTCTGCTCTCACCTCCTGGGCCCCTCTATTCAGATTCAGCTCTCTCTTCCTTTGTATGCTTTAAGTGACTACAGAGCATTTGGTACCAGTATTTAAGATCATCCTTGAACCAAATTGGCCCAGAAGAGCCTGGTACACAGAAATACTCAGACTTCTGGCAGACAAGCCTTTGCCTCCTCTAACAGACCAGACTAGTCTTGACCAGAATTTGGCCCTGAGTACCCTTCAAGGGAATGATTTCTACTTTATCCTTCTTATTCCAAAAAATCCTTTCCTTGTAAGCCCTTATATACACTTTTTTTCAGAGAGTTACTTATACATATCACTCAGTCCAACCTCCTGTGTCACCAGATATTCCAGAGACCTCCATTTGAACCAATTAGAGACTTTACATTGGAAGACCTTACTATAGAGTTGCCTTTCTGGTAGCCATTACATCTGTTAGAATTTTCAGTCCTGTAAAGAGCTCTTTTTGTTTTGCACAAGAACAAAGTGGTTTTGAGCCCAAAAGTTTCCTTCCTTCCCAAATTGGTCTTTCAACCTTAGATACAACATTGTTCCTCCTTCCATCTGTCCTGCCCCAAAACAGGATGACAAAATTGCCCTACATTGCCTAGATGTGGTCAGGACTGTCATGGTTTACCTAAAAACTATGGAGTCCCTCTTTGTCCTGCCTGTGGGCCCTTAAAGAAGGCATGCCGCTTGCCATTTCATCATTGCTAGATGGATCATGCAACTTATTTCTGTATCAGAGCCCATTCCACTAGGTTTGTTGGTGTATCTTGGGATTTCCAGCATCAAGCATGTGCTTCCTATATTTGCAAGACCACCACCTGGTCCTCTGTTCACTTGCTCTCCAAGTTTTACCCAGAAAATATTCAGACCTCGCCTAATGCAAGCTTTAGTCACAAGGTGCATCAAGATGATATTTGACTGTTTTTTTGGGGTTCTTTAATTCTTTATGTTCTGTTTGCAATGCTGTTGCCCACCATTCAGTTTACTGTGTGGGTACATACCATGGTCTATGAATACAAGTCCTGCATCCTTTACTGTACAATTAAGATAACAGGAATTTTGATTTACCTGTGAATTTCTTATCTTTGAGTACAGTACAGGGCACAACTTCCTCCCCTCTGTGTCTTGATCATTTCTTATTGCTTGCTAAAAAAAAACTGATTCTCACAGAGAAGGGTTTTATGGTGCACTCTGTGGTCAATAGCACATTTTTTTCCAGTGTCAAATCCCCTGAAGATAACTGCATATAACCAATGACCTATACAAGTCCTGTGCCCTGTACTGTACTCCAAGAAAGGGAATTTACAGGTAAGTAAAAATTTATTTTTGTTTAAAATTAATGTTAATCAGTTTGGGTAGTTGCAGCTGTATGTAACCCAAGCTAATGGAAAAAAAAATCAGTTCCATAACCAAGTATGCACTGCCAGTTTATACTGTCACTCAGACTGTCTGTGAAATCGTGCAGCCAGGAGCTGGCTAATGCAGCCTGCATTGTCAGGAGACCCTGTGCAACATTGCTGCTGTGGAGCTGTTCTCTTCTAGTGTTCAGCTGGACTCTATGCTGAACATAGAGTTACTAAGTTCTATAAGAAAAGAAAAGCATCTTGGGACGTGTAGTCCATAGAGTTAATATCTGTATTCAGTTGGACTGGTTCAAACTACAAATACCATGCAGGTGGAGAGGAAGAACAGGATGCTGGGAAAGGTGATAAAAGGCCTGTGTGTGGGTGGGATTTTCCTCTTGGGACCCAGGCCTGGAAGCTGCTAGCAAGCAACTCATTGGTGGTGTGTGCTGTGGCTGAGTAGCGGCCTGTGCTGTAGAGAGAGTCATCGCTTGCGGATGCAGGAGCATCCGTTGCCAGCTACCTCTGCCGCTCTTCACACGTCCACATCAGATCCAGCTGGGCTGGAGTGCGGTGTGTTGCGGGACCATTGTACCCTTAAGCAGGGCTCGATTAAGGCCTATTGCTGAGGCCCATGCCCCTTCCATTACCAAGAGTCGTTGGGACTTGTGAGTACTTACCCATTCCTCCATCACAGGGACACTGCACACTGCATGCAGACAACTCTGTTTGTCCCTTTGCCTAATCCAGTAAGATTTGGTGCTACACTAACACTCTGCAGAGCAACAGCAGTGCTCCTTTTCCACAGGACACTATAAGTACCCATTGCTGCACATTGCCAGTTAAGTTGTCACCAGGCTTCTTCACCTTCTCCCAATAACCAAGATATTTCAAGTACTTCATTAAAAAGAGCTAGCTAAAGACCAAAGGCTTCTTTCTTCTCTGAGAGACTACAACATATCCTCCTTCCCACTAAGGGACTGTTCAGTTAGTAACATAGGTAAAAGTGCCTACACCTAGGACTCTATTTGCTGACAGAGTGGGTTTAAGTATTTAAGAGTTAAAAAAATGTATTACTGTAAGGACATTTTTATATCTTGCTGCTCCATTTGGCCTGCAATGTTTAGGCATAGAATTGAGTGGTTTGACACAAGAGTGGTCAGCCCTCTGCCCTCCTCCTGCCTGTTCACACAGGTTTTAGCTGAATAGAGTATTGTTTTAAAAAACCTGTGCTTTCTACAGCCAAATATTGCTTTTGTGTCACAGTTTTAAATCATTGTCACTCCCCAGGGGTCAAGTTGATACCACTGGGGATCTATGCTCATAGCTTTTTAGTAAACCTTTTTCAATTTTTGCACCTAAATTGTGTGTGTCTTTAACTCTTTGATTTTCATTAAGACATGTCTGAACCCAGAGTGTCAGAGGTATTGGAGGACTTGCATGGTCGGGGCAACCAGTAGGGTACAGATTCAGCAAGTGGCTCTCACAGGGTTAGCAATGTCCCCCAAGCATGTTCTTTCATTAAAGAATATGTGTATTTTCAATGGTGCCTTCAAATTTACTGTATTGTATTTTTTTAAAAGCTTTTTTTAAATTAGTGCATGTACCCCATGGCAGTGCCCAGTTTTCCATGCCTTTCTGTATAGAAGTTTGCCTACTACCTACTAGCGCTAACAATAGCCAAAATGTATCAAGACTGGTCTCTAATAGTCTTCAATAAGGTCTATCCTTAAATCTAAGTTCCCCAAATTTTTAACAAGATTTGCCAAACCCTTGGTGAACTGATCTCGAACAGATTCACCCATCACTACTGTGGAACTATCAATAGTGCTACTAATAGCTAACAAAAAAAAATCGAATTATACTAATATATAAAAAATACATTACATTGAAGAAAACACCATACACGCATGGGTTGCACTCTACACCTCAGCATTGTAAAAGTATTCATTAGAAGACCCATCAAGGAACAAGGCTTTATTTGTTAAGTGAATTGATACAAATGTAACTAAAAGTCTTTCTAAATAATCCTTATGAAATGGAACATTTGCTAAAAGCTGGGGATGATCATGTCCTCTATTATTCAATTACCATTCTTTAAAAAAACATTAAGCAAATAACAGGAAATCGTGCTCTGTAGCAAGATAATATAATCAGACTTCAGTTATGAAAGCTATGAACAACAAATAGAACTGTAAAAAAGAAAAACTTTAAGTTTTATCACTACATATCTAAATGGTTTTGTTTTGCTCAGTCACATATCACATTTAAATTCCAGTATATATAATGCAGAGCTAAATATCAGTTATTTTTTAGATTATTTTTCGCACTTTCCAAGTTGATTAAAAATATAATCCTTGATTATTGCATGAAAGTCATACCTTACAAATATATTCTTGAAAGGACCACTACCACAAAAAATATGTATTCTGAGAACTGCATAATGTAATATACAGTATATAATAATAGTAGAGGTTATATAAATTCCTTGTTTTTTCACAGGCCCTTATTAATTCTTTGCCCACATTTACATTAAGTGACAGTGACCAGGGCTGACAGTCACCAGGGCTGAGGCTTTACCACTGTCAAGGGTGTTTGAGGAGTTACAGAAGATTTAAACTATATACATAATACAGTGACCATTGCAAGTACATCTGGCTTGGTATAGTTTTGTACATAATCACTTTTGTAAATCTTTTTGTAAATCTTTTTGGTGGGTAAAAATGCAAGAATTACAAATAAAAACATGTAAAAAAAAAACAATGATTGGAAGCAGAACTACAGTTCGCTGGGTAAGGGTTGGGGAGATACTTACTCGCACATTGAGACCATCTAACCTCCTAATGCACCCTGCTCCAGAGATGAAGTCAAGGCTTGCAGGCTTCTTTGACCCTTGAAGTCCTCATCTTTTTCATGGCTTCCTCTGGGTCCCACATTATTTTTTGCCATTGGTTGACCACTGATGGTGTAATTTCTATGTATGTGCACAGGAGATATATCATCTGCAGTATCCATATCTATTCTTGGCATGCCAAGAACGATCAAGAGTGTAAACTGGCACATGACCAGCAAGATCTCTTACTTCAAGTTAACCACCTTTTGGTCTCCAGACAACAATTTTGTTAGCAAGAAAGAAAGTGTCATATATACATTATTGGATCACCTCAGCTCCCTAAGGTACTTTTGGTACACTGAATTTTTAACCCTGCCAATGATGACACTAAACACCAGAGCTGTTGTTACACACAGTTCCTCACACAGTTCCTCACACAGTTCCTCAGGCTACAGGTTCCCAATCCACAGTTGCACAGGTGCTAGGTTACTGTTCTACAGTTTTTATGGTTGCCTATTGCAACCACAGTGCATTCACTCTACCACCAATATGTTAATTATAAGCATATGTACAGGATTACATATATACTTCCAGTGGACAAATGGCGCATTAATGTTACACAAATAAGCTCACTGCATAACAACATGTTAGCTCTCTTATTATATTTTGTCAAAATTTTCCACTAATCTTAGTAGCCCATAATGAGACTAATATTTTCACAATAAAAACAGTGCAGGTGGTTGTTTGGGACTAAAGATCAACTAGAAGGTAGTGGACTCATCTGATTATACTTATCTATACTGGAAACTGAAATACAAAAAATATGTAGTGTGACAGTGCTAGGTTCTGGTATTGTGGAAAGGACACAGAGTTTTCACATTTGCTGAGTGCAGAACTACGGAGTGTTAATTTTAAGTGGAGAAAATGGCTTTTGCAGATTTCTCCGGATTTTGTTATTTCTGGATGGGGCTCTATAGTTTGGAGATTCCAAAGAGTCTTGGGAGGGATGAAATCTAACCTTGTGTCTGGGTTTTGTGGTTAACCAGCAGGGAGTGGGCCCAGGTGCACACAGCCTTTATAATGTTGGTCTGCTGAGAGTTGCAGGTGGAGTGGAGTTAGAGCAGTGGCTGCTATTGAGAGAGTCTCTGTGTGGAGACAGACGATGTGTGCATTAAGAAGATCAAAACTCTGTGTGTGGTAAAGCACTCAAAGCTGTGTGCATTAAAGAGCTCAAGGCTGTATGTGTCCAAGAAGCCCAAGGCTGTTTGCATGGAACAGCTAGTGGTCTGGAAGACCAAACAAGCAAAGGTACTGCTGACCGGAGAGCCAGATGGATTGGTAATTTTCATTTGTATTTTGCTGGAGAAGAACCCCTGTGTGGGAAAGCTTATGTTGGACTTTTGTTTTGTTTTTGCCTTTTTTTAATAAACATGGGCTACCAGGCCCTTAACTATAGTTCCCATCTACCATGGACTCACTGTTAAAAAAAAATAATCATCTACTGTACCACTGTGCTAATGATCCCCCATATCACAGTAGATGAGAAAGAAAAGAGGTACCATACATGCTCGAGTATAAGCCGAGTTTTCAGCACATTTTTTTGTGCTGAAAATGCCCCCCTCGGCTTATACTCAAGTCACCTTTTTGTGCCTGATCTTCTGAATTTTGGGGACCCGGTACCAGCTGGCCTTAGGTCCCCTGGACCCCAAACTTGGCACACATGTAGCCCCACTCTTCCTCTATAAGTGTGCAAAGTTTGTTGTCCGGAGGACCTACTGCCGGGGAGCACCAATTTTTCAAACCTGGGCACCCCTTCCATAGACTCCCATGTTAAACGTAATTTCTCTGGTGAGTTTGGGGACCCAGTACCGGCCGGTCGTAGGTCCCCTGGACCCCAAAGGTCGGGGAGCATCGATTTTTTAAAGCCGGGCACCCCTTCCATAGACTCCTATGTTAAACGTCAGTCTAGTCATGGGCACAGTGAGGCATGGGCACAGTGAGGCATGGACACAGTGAGGCATGCACATAGACCAAGTGAGGCACAGTGAGGCATGCAGATGGACACCCTAGGCTTATACTCGAGTCAATACGTTTTCCCAGTTTTTTGTGGTAAAATTAGGTGCCTCGGCTTATATTCGGGTCGGCTTATACTCGAGTATATATGGTATGTCCTGAGAAAACAATATCTGATGTGATGCCAAAAATTTGCATCTTAAAAGAGCATTCTTATCTTTTTTTATTAGAACTGAACTGAAAAAGAATTTGAGTATGGTTATCTGAAATCTAGAACACAAACTGCAGAACCCACTGGGTTCCAAAATTTTGAATGGTAGTATGCAAATCCATCACATCTGTCGGCACTATACTATACAGTACATGCATATCGTATCTATAATTCATCATTTAGCTTGTGTTAAACTCTGTCAAGCACTCTTACATCACTCAGCCAGTGATCTATTCTTTTGTATGGGATGGATAAAACCTTTCATTGCAAAAAAAACATGCAAACTAGCATCAGCTAGGATTTCCATATAACTGACAAGATTGCAGATGAAAGGGAATGGACATCAAATGAGTCCCTGGACATGTTTGGTAAATGTAGTGTAGCAACTTGTCTTAAACAGGGGCTATTGCCTAAATTTAGTTTTTAGCTGGGTGGTAGTTAGCCCAGATTGATTGTATAGATTATCACTTGGTCTTTCCCTAAGCTCAGTTATGTTGTGATTTCTCACTGCTTGTAACAGACTGAGTTATGAATATTTATATTTTCTTCAGCCAGCCCAGTAGGAGGTTCAAGGCAACTAGTGCATGCTGGTGGAGGATTTAAATATTTGTGCCAAGAAAGAGACCCAGGGAAGACCCTTGTTGTAGTGGGGGCCTAGTGACTCACTTGGAGAAGGACTAACTGAAGCCTAGGAAACAGAAAATAACTTTGTGGACTGTCTTGGATGCTACTTTCAGTGTTGTCAGGTCGGCTTAAAGGTACTGACACTGTCAAACTGGACATGGACGAAGTCTGTAAGTGTTCTAGTAGGGTATATGAGACCCCTAACCCTCGTGCAATGTTCAATAAATCTTCTAATGAGACTGGCGCCCATTGTCCTGAATCTGTCTCCCACTTTAGCCATAGACTCAGCCCTGAGGTGAAATGCTCTGGAAGTGCTACCTTGCCTCTGGGGGTCGGGGGGAGGGTGCTACAGTAGCACTGACAACATCAATGTACAGTAAGTTCATACATGGATTATACATATATAATACATATTTAGTGTTTCTACAAAGGCCAACATTTTGCAAGTACTGTAAATTACTTGTAACCTGAACATGTACTATTGCCCATATCACCCATTCAGAATTGCTCTTTCAATGTATAGATTCAGAAAATCAATTGAAAAAAGGCTGGTTGGCTTATATGTGCAACTAAAAATTAACACTTTGCTGTTTAATACATCAGCTGGACACAGATGAAATAGCAGCCATAATGCAGACTTGCTTTTAGACTTTTTTTTTTCAAAAGTTTTTATTAAAAAGTAAGTGCAAAATCGCGGATGCAGCCGCTATGTCAAGTATACAGATGGAACAATATATTCATGCAGGAGAATATACAAATCATATGGGTATAACATGGCTCGTTTTGTAATTTATTAGGCGTATCAATCATAAGGAAACATCAGGTTGATATTCTATCAGCTATCGGTCGGGGAGGATAAGTATGGGTATCCTGATGAAAGATCTGGTATTCAAATTTGGGTGTGAGAACCCTAAATTTGGGTATGTTGCGGTTGAAAACAAGTGGGGGCAGTCCGGGGGAAGGGGGACAGGGAAAGTGGGTACTAAGAGGTCTAGGGAGGATGTCCTTAAGGGCCCAGTGAAATGATGGCAAGGGCAGACATTTCTCTTAAGAGAGGGAATGTCACATAATTCAATTTGAAGAGATACGGTACGTCCGGTGCCCAACCTTTTGAAGAGCGAGGGCCACTGAAAGAGGAGTTCCACCCAATAATGGAACTTCCGATGTCCGGATCCCCCCCCTCCGGTGTCACATTTGGCACCTTTCAGGGGGAGGGAGGAGCAGATAACGGTCTAATACAGGTATTTGCTCCCACTTCCGGCGAAAGTTAAATAAAATGGGTATTAGTTCACATGTTCACTGATTTTTTGTGTGCTTCTGCTATGAAGAAACTTCTGCACTGAACATAGACTGTTGATGCTTTTTGTACCAGGTAAAATACACAGTATACATGAATTTCAATATAGGAGCATAGGGGTTAAGTTGTCAAGTGTTTATGGCATCAGCAAAACAGAAAGCTAGTTTCAATGATTATTTTAAAAAGCTGGATTTTCATAAACATCGTTTTTTTTAGTGGTAAAATACATGGACAGGTGGGAAAAACACACAATCTGCCTTATTCACTAAACTCAAAAGTGCGAATATTTAAAAAAAATAGGACCAATTGAAACCACAATAGTGACCATGTGAAAACAGGCTGAAATAAAATATACATATGGATTTCCTTGTCAAAAAAGGTTTATTGATTGCACAATAAAATGAAAGTACATTGTTACATATACAAGGATATATATAAATAAGCTTTTTTGTTAAACAATAAAACAATAAAAATAATACATGTAGGTAACATAGTATGTTTTGTTTGTGTTAAACTTCATCACACACAATTAATTAATTGCTCTGTTACTTTATCATGTTAGTATGAATATTGTAACTATTCACTAGGTTATCCTTAGGGCCAGTTCACACAGGGGCGGCACGACTTTAGGGGCGACTCAGCAAGGCGATCTGAAGACGACTTTAGAGGCGACTTGCAAAATTACTTCTGTATAGAAGTCAATGCAAGTCGCACCGAGTCGCCCCCAAAGTCGAACAAAAACCTTTTTCTAAGTCGGAGCGACTTGCTACTATTAGAACGGTTTTATTGAACAGAGCGGGACGCGACTTGTCAGGCGGTTGAGTCGTCCCTGTGTGAATGGGCTCTAAAGGACTTTGTATATATGTAGAGCTGAAATAGATAAACAAATGTTATACATAACTTAAAAAGAAAAGAAAGTTAAGAGAAAAAGGGGGGGAAAGAAAGAATAGTGAGAGAGTAAGTTCACAAGGTCGGTCCAGGTACCAGGGCCTGGTTCAGTATAGTTATTCCATGTATAAATAGAAGTGTGGTTACACGGTTTTGTTAAATAATCAGTTACCATGGGTGAAGGACTGAATCATTAAAATTTGGGGGTAAATGAGTCTTTATCCATGGGTTCCACATTTTCTTGAATTTTGGAATATTGTTACCTTCAATAGCTGACATTTTAGCATGGGACATTGCAGAATTCATTCTGTTCTTAGTTTCAGCCGATGCCAATACATATGCATTTCAATATTTAGTGGACCAAACATAAGGATTTTATCTGCATCAACCAATATTTTTCTTTGTTCTTAATTCATCCTATAGTTGTTACATTTATTTTATCACATCTTATCTTATCTTTCAATATTTTTTTATGGCTATAAGACTATACATAAGAGTTGTTGCCTTATGGGTTATGTGAAATCTCCATTAAATAGCTGTAAAATATTGTAAATATGAATATATTTCATTTAGCTTGCTGTAGATATATTTCATTTATCTTGCAGAATATATTTTATTTAGCACCTATGAAAGCCCTTTTGTTAACAGCCAGACATTGCGGAGCCCCAAGCTTGGAGAGACAATTCCATTGTTTGCATCTACACACCTCAAAGGATCCCATGCTGGGATATGCAGATTCAATTAAATCTCCTGCCCAGATAGAGACACCAGGATTTGCATGAAAGGTGGCTGACTTACGTAGTAAGCCCTCCAATCATGATACCAGCTAGGCCAACCAATGGGACATCAGCATAGAGAGATATACTCAAGATGGGAGGAGAAGGGAGCTCTCTCTTGAGGGAAAGGTAGCCTGAAGGATGGTTCAGAAAGGGTAACTATGGTAAAGGTCTGTCTGACCTGCAACTACACATGCTTGTACTTTAATGTTTTAGAGGAATATGCTCTATATTCCTCCATGTAAATACTTTGTATATTTTTAACCTACTATTTCCTGCTTATTTAAGACTATAGATAGTTTCTTTGTGTTAGATTCGATTTTAACAAATACATAATAAATGTTCATTATGTTAAAGCCTTCACTTCTGGTCAAAAGAACTCTTATTTAACCCATATTATATCTTTGAGATATTAAATCTTAAATATAGATTTTAAACCGCAACAGAGTGAATACATTTACAGTATATGCTAACATCAACTGGATTTATCGATGATTGTGCAATTACAAATGAAAATACAAATTGATTTTAACGCTCAACATTTTTTTTTGCTCTTGTTCTCTAACATCAAAATTTAATAAAAATGTTTTACCAGCCCAGGATCTGTAGATAAAGGCACAACAACCACAAGATATGTGAATGGGATTTTTAAGGGAACAACCAGAGCAGTAGGAAAACAAAGGAATTAAATAAAATAAAAAGTTATCTTAAGTACAAAAAGTTTTTTTAAGTACAAAAAGTTTTTGAAACCAATTTTTCATAAAAATCATCGTCATGAAATCTATAAGGTCGTAATGTGTGTACAGTAGTTTCCGCTCAACATGTTTTACCATTCAATGGCTTTCTCAGAAAGACTTGTGAAGCACTATACAAATTGTCATCACTACAAATGAATACGAAAAATTACATTATACACTTGAACCCATGAATTGTTTAAAGCGGAGTTCCGCCTGGGAAAAAAAAGTTGGGAATCAGCTACTCTCATCGTGCGTCTCAACTTGACGCGTTTCAATGTCGAGTCATAAGAAACTAGGGATGGGCCAAACGACCCCCCTGTTTGGTTTGCAACAGAGCTTTCAAACATCGGGAAAGTTCAGGACTGAATAACCCCATTAAAGTCTATGGGACCCGAACATGAAAAATCTAAAGTGCCCATTTCGAAGGCTTATATGCAAGTAATTGGGCATACAATGGTTATGGGGGTCCAGGTACTGCCCTGGAGCACATGTATCAATCTAAAAAAAAGTTTGTAAAAAATTGAATTTTAAATGAGCAGTGATTTATTGAAGCTTAAAGTGAAAGTATTAAAAAAATCCCCTTAGTCCACCTGTAAAGTGCCACATCTGTACTGTGTGCAGCAATAATTGCATTTATAAAGCCCAGCAAATGACATTTTCCCTGCAAGCTTTCTTTATTTTGTAAGCAATGGTTTGGGAAGCCAGTCTGTGATGAGGCCACAATGTAGTACACTGGGAACAAGATAAAAGATTTTTTGGATAAATTCTGGTGTCGGTGGCGCCTTCACACCGTAACCCTATAAAGGTACTCCGGATGAAAGCAAGAATTGGCTTTGCTGTCAAAAATTGCAATAATATGAACCTGTCAAACAGGTGTGGAAAATGTGTTCTTTGGATGTCGGTGGCACCTTCACACCGTAACCCTATAGAGGTACTCTTGATAAAAGCAAGAATTGGCCTTGCTGTCAAAAATTTTAATGATATTCAGGTGTCAAAAAGGTGGGGAAAGATTGTTCTTTGGGTATCGGTGGCACCTTCACACCATAACCCTATATTAGTGTTACTATGGTATAATAATATAGATATACAACATAACATTCCTGCAGTTCAAAAGAAACTGGTAAATAAATGTATTTCTCACACTACAGCCTGCAAACCTTGTTCCTATAGATGTGTATATATAACTATATCAAACTATAAAAAAAAACAAAACCCAATATCTCATACCACTAAAAATACATGTATAAATATCTATTTACAGTTGCTAATGGAGATTACACATAAACTCCTCATAAGTCGACAAGGGCATCATTCCATTGCTTTCTACTAAGTCACTCTCCTGTAAAGGTATGAAATGAGTGCAGTCCTTCATGCAAGCCAATATACCCAAACCAGTAGATACCATCATGGTGAAATTCAAGCTACCACTTGCCGACCAGCTGCCGTCATTATACTGCGGTAGGTCAGCTCATTCCCGCAAACCGCTGTCGCTGTACGTTGGTCACTTTAACAGCTATAGCACGTGTGTGCCTGCTGCACAGTGGGGGAACTGATGTGCGTGGCCGGCAGCCACGATGTCTTCCGGCCACCCGCAATCGCTCCACAGAGAGTCAGAACAGGGATCTGTCAATGTAAACAAACAGACCCCCATATTGTCAGGGGAGTAGAGAGTGATTGTCTGTGCCTAGTGATTAGGAACAGTGATCTCTCTCTACTCCCAGTCAGTCCACTCCCCCCACAGTTAGAAACACCTCTCAGGGAACACATTTAACCACTTGATCCCCCTCTAGTGCTAACCCCTTCCCTGCCAGTGTCATTTATACAGTAATATGCACATTTTTATAGCACTGATCGCTGTCTAAATGTCAGTGGTCCCAAAAAAGTGTCAAAAGTGTCCGATCTGTCTGCCGCAATGTTGCAGTCCCCACTAAAAAGTCAAGTCAAGTCAAGCCAAGTCAAGCTTTATTGTCATTCTACTACACGTAAAGACATACAGTAGAACGAAATGTTGTATCTCACAGGGCCATGGTGCTACATACAAACTAAACATAATTATAAATAAATATACAAAGAATAAAAACACAGTAAAAAACAAAACAAAACAAAACAAACAAAAAAAATATTATAAACCTATACACATCTGGGAACTACGTAACTGTACATATACTGTATATTTCCAAAAGTTTTTGTAGCAGCAAAAGTTTATAAAAGTGTCTAGTGCATATTCAAGAGTAAAAAAGAGGGGAAGTGAGACGTTCCTGGTCACAATTTATAGGTTGTAGAAGAGGTTTCAAAGAGATTGGAGTTGAGGGCTCTCACAGCCTGGGGGAAAAAAAATGTTGAGATGTCTGACAGTCCTAGTTTTGATACTCCGGTACCTTCTACCTGATGGCAAGAGCTGGAAGAGACTGTGAGAGGGATGGATAGGATCCCTCACGATACTGGTAGCTTTGCTAAAAATCGCTGATCACCGCCATTACTAGTGAAAAAATGTTTTATAATAAAAATGTCATAAATATATCCCCTATTTTGTAGACGCTATAACCTTTGCTCAAACCAATCAATATACGCCTATTGCGATTTTTACCAAAAATATGTAGAAGAATACATATTGGCCTAAACTGATGAAGAAATTCAATTTTTTCTTTTTTTTTGGGGGGGGGGGGGGTATATTTATTATAGTAAAAAGTAAAAAAAATATATATATATTTTTTGATTTGTCGCTCTTTTTTTGTTTATAGCGCAAAAAAATAAAAACTGCATAATTTTTGTCTTATGCTGAAAAACGAAAAAACAATTAATTGTTTCAAAAAAATTCAATTTGCAAAGAACATCCAACATCATGCAAGGAAAATTAAGAAAAACAATATGTTTGCATACACATGATTGGATGATGGAAGTAAACAGACCTTAGTAAGCTTAGGGTTAGTTTCCTTGCAAAGTGAAAATTATCTTGCAATGTGAACAGCCTGTTCGAATTAGTAAATTAACCCCGAAGTGTCCAAATGAAGCTGGGAATTAGCTGCACTGCTATGCAAAAAGGATGAAAATGATGCCAAATTATTTTGACACACAGTACTTTAACAAACAAACACTTAGGGCTTAAATCAATTTTACCTTAATTTGCTATGTTTTATGATTCATTCATATTTAGTCTGCTATAGATGTGAATAAATAGCTAAATCTGGTATGCTAGTAAATAAGGCCCTTTAAATGCAATGCAAGATATATTTTTTTGTTTGGGAGGGGGAGCATTTCAATTTCAATATTTTAAAATATATTAGACTTCTCCATGTAGAACATTAAGAATTTGGGTGGTCCTGTGGAAACATTTAAAAATTAAAACACCCTGTGGTTTTTGCAGTATCAGTTTAATAATTTTTGATTAAATTATACCACCATTGGGATATTTACAGACTTGTAGTGCTGTTTTGGATGTGGGTCATTACTTATTGACTGGGAAAGGTAAAACAGATGTCTAAGCCTGTGGTAGAAATTATAGTTCTTTCTTTTGGTTAGATGAGCAGTATTTGTTAAATTATTTTGTAAAATAATTGGGTTTTGATATTATATATTTTATTAAAATATGTGGGACCAAACAGCATTCTCAAAACACATTTAGGGAACTATGGGGATTTTGTTAGACTTATTATTTTATTATTCTGTGAGATGGTTATAATATCACCAGGCAACATGCTTTGCTGTTCAATTACATACATCTGTATACTTTGGCACAGATTTAAATTTGCTGTAGGCCTATTACTTATTTTGATAACTTAAAAAGAACCCTAAAGCTATGTACACCATAAACTTAGGGCAATCCATCCTGTATAGTTTTTTTGTATGCAAGTTAGAATAAAAAGATTATTGTATTTTATATCAGACTTACAGTTAAAGAAGTGACACTGGACAATGTTTATTTTTAAATTTTATATACCACATGATAGCATATGATTTGAATATAATGCATAATTTGGGTCTTACTGTGCTTGATTGCAGACATCCTTAATTCTGATTTTTGGGGAGATTCACCTAACTAACACTGCTACCTATGATGCACACTGCAACTTTTCTAATATAAGTTTTATAGGGTTCAGTCTTTTTTTTTATGGAAGTCATAGAAGAATTCTCTCTATTAAATTCAGACACATGTCCCACCCTTTTTTTGACCTGAATATGTATCCAAGAAGGTATCCAAATGAAGCAAATATAATGGAAAAAATGATTTTTGCTAAGGGGTTTGGCTTCAATCTATATTTCATAAGCAGCACCAGAACAAGGAGAGCTGATGGTTAAATAATCAGAGTTCAATTAAACTTATCAGGTAAATACAACTGCCTAGAAAGATATCCACAATAAAAGAGGACATAATCGACCTTGCGCTCTTCCCTCCCTGAGTGGAAGACGGAGTTTATACATTTGTTCAGTAAAGACAACATTGGCTTGTTCAAAAATAGTGAGGATATAACATCTCTGTATGACTGACAGGCTTACATATAATTATAGTGTCTACTTTATTATGTATAGGTGGCTAGGCAACCCTATATTTGGAGAATATATACATCTGTGTGGATCAATAGTACAGATAGTACAGACAGAGTGTTTGTAGGTCAAGGTATCCTATATAAATTATGTATTACCATATTTGGGATTTTGTCTCTTCACAAGATTATTGTAATAGAGATGTAATTGCAGTGTAGGTGGGGCTAGTGTGGGTTCCCCTAGCCAATTAATCCAAACTTTTGTAACTTTTAGGGACATCCTCTACACTGATATACTGTATTTGTTTTGTTTTTTTCTTATTAGAATTATAATAATTTGTTTGTTTGTTTTTCCAGACAATAAAAGTAAGGGGGAGGGGTGATAGTCAGTTTTGTGCAATCAACTTTCTAACTAAAAATTTTTTTTGGTAACTAGCATTATACTGTTGGAAGGGTAAAGTTCTATGTCAAGGAGTAAATAGGATACATATTTTAGGACCCAGATCAGTGGGTAGTTGTAAAATCATGGAGATAGCTTGTATTATTATTTCTGTCCAGTAACATACAAATTTAGGGCAGTTCCGTATAAGATGAATAAAGACCCCTGGGTTAATTCCCTTCTAACCCCACCTGTGCATTCCCTTTAGGGATTTGGTACACTTCCTGTATAATGAACAATTAAATTAGTTTTTGGGATGGTAATATTGTGACTTTGAGAATCAGGAATGGGATGTCTTCCCTTTGCTCATCTGATATGAACTCCAGATCTTCCTACTATCCAGATCTGCTTGGTAAGGGTAAAGAATTACTGGACTTAGACAGTAGAGTGGTATATACAGTGGGTACGGAAAGTATTCAGACCCCCTTAAATTTTTCACTCTTTGTTATATTGCAGCCATTTGCTAAAATCATTTAAGTTAATTTTTTTCCTCATGAATGTACAGAGAGCAACCCATATTGACAGAAAAACAGAATTGTTGACATTTTTGCAGATTTATTAAAAAAGAAAAACTGAAATATCACATGGTCCTAAGTATTCAGACCCTTTGCTGTAACACTCATATATTTAACTCAGGTGCTGTCCATTTCTTCTGATCATCCTTGAGATGGTTCTACACCTTCATTTGAGTCCAGCTGTGTTTGATTATACTGATTGGACTTGATTAGGAAAGCCACACACCTGTCTATATAAGACCTTACAGCTCACAGTGCATGTCAGAGCAAATGAGAATCATGAGGTCAAAGGAACTGCCTGAAGAGCTCAGAGACAGAATTGTGGCAAGGCACAGATCTGGCCAAGGTTACAAAAAATTTCTGCTGCACTTAAGGTTCCTAAGAGTACAGTGGCCTCCATAATCCTTAAAGTGGTTGTAAACCCACTTTTTTTTATTATTTTTTTTGGCCCACCTGCAAGAGAAAGGCATAATGAGCTATTATGACTGGCATAATAGCTCATTATGTTCCACTTACCTTAGATCGGGGCCCCCAAAGCCGTCCTCGTCCCTCTGTCCAGCCGCAGACATCACTGCGGCGATAGCCGGAATGTTACTTCCGGGTATCGCCGCACCAGCCAATCACAGCGCCGCTCCGGCGCTGTGATTGGCCGGAGCGGCGGAGACGTCACTCTGCGCATGCACGCGAGAGGCGTCCCACTCGGCTACACCCAGCGATTGCTGGGAAGTAGCCGAGTATGTGAATGGGATTAACCCCATAAATGCGCCGTTGTCTACGGCGCGCATGCGCCGTAGATAGCGGCGCTTGACATTTTAGTAAATATCTCCTAAACCGTGTAGGTTTAGGAGATATTTCTTGCACCTACAGGTAAGCCTTAATCTAGGCTTACCTGTAGGTGCAAGTTGAAAAAGTGGGTTTACAACCACTTTAAATGGAAGACGTTTGGGATGACCAGAACCCTTCCTAGAGCTGGCCGTCCGGCCAAATTGAGCTATCGGGGGAGAAGAGCCTTGGTGAGAGAGGTAAAGAAGAACCCAAAGATCACTGTGGCTGAGCTCCAGAGATGCAGTCGGGAGATGGGAGAAAGTCAACCATCACTGCAGCCCTCCACCAGTCGGGACTTTATGGCAGAGTGGTCCAATGGTAGCCTCTCCTCAGTGCAAGACACACGAAAGCCTGCATGCAGTTTGCTAAAAAACACCTGAAGGACTCCAAGATGGTGAGAAATAAGATTCTCTGGTCTGATTAGACCAAGATAGAACTTTTTGGCCTTAATTCTAAGCAGTATGTGTGGAGAAAACCAGGCACTGCTCATCACCTGTCCAATACAGTCCCAAAAGTGAAGCATGGTGGTGGCAGCATCATGCTGTGGGGGTGTTTTTCAGATGCAGGGACAGGACTACTGGTTGCAATCGAGGGAAAGATGAATGCAGCCAAGTACAGGGATATCCTGGACGAAAACCTTCTCCAGAGTACTCAGGACCTCAGACTGGGCCAAAGTTTTACCCTCCAACAAGACAATGACCCTAAGCACACAGTTAAAATAACGAAGGAGTGGCTTCACAACAGCTCTGTGACTGTTCTTGAATGGCCCAGCCAGAGCTCTGACTTAAACCCAATTGAGCATCTCTGGAGAGACCTAAAAATGTCTGTCCACCAACGTTTACCATCCAACCTGACAGAACTGGAGAGGATCTGCAAGGAGGAATGGCAGAGGATCCCCAAATCCAGGTGTGAAAAACTTGTTGCATCTTTCCCAAAAAGACTCATGGCTGTATTAGATCAAAAGGGTGCTTCTACTAAATACTGAGCAAAGGGTCTGAATTCTTAGGACCATGTGAAATTTCAGTTTTTATTTTTTAATAAATCTGCAAAAATGTCAACAAAACAATTCTGTGTTTTTCTGTCAATATGGGGTGCTGTGTGTACAATAATGAGGAAAAACATGAACTTAAATGATTTTAGCAAATGGCTGCAATATAACAAAGAGTGAAAAATTTAAGGGGGTCTGAACACTTTCCGTACCCACTGTATATATATATATATATATATATATATATATTGTGACAGCAGGAAGGTAAAGTCACCTGGTTGCATCCAGGGGGGTAGATATATTTTGCCCAGATTCAGGCTTTACGCCGACTTATACAACTAGGTGGAGAGTTGTATAAGCCCAGCTGAGGCTAGTGGGCTCATGGATGACTCATACCTCTAGGGAGAGTGTGGGGCGTCGTGCAGACAGGGAGTTGATGAGACCAGCTGAAGCTTGTCAGCTCATTTAGGCCTCTATAAGAACTCCCAGCTTCATTAGATGTTAGCTCATGCCTGGAACCAGACCTGTGTGGACTGTCTAGGGAGAGTGAACCCCTGTGCGGTGAGACAAAGCCTGTGTGGCTATTTGCTTGGACATTTAAAACCAGGGACTTAGGGACTAGGACAGCACTAGGCTGATCCCAGTTGTTAGTTAGGAAACCTGTATGTTTAGTCAGAGGTCAAGTTGACCAGGATTTATTTTGTTTATGTTTCTTTTGCTCTGCTGTGTTTTGTCACTGTAAATAGAAAATAAACCGCACCTTTTTGATTTTGAAAACCACAACCTCCGTTTGCTGGGCCTGTTTTTGTGTGGGGAGCCCATCTCGGGGGTCACACACACCCGCTGCCGAGCTAACCCCCTCACAGTTGGTGGAGAATACAGGCAGTTTTTTTTTAAGCCAGCATGGAGGAGATACTGAAGCAGCTGGCTCTAGCAAATGCCAATCAACAGCAGACAAATGCAGGTTTGCAAAAGAGCCTTGCAGCTCAACAACAGAACTTCGCAGCCCAGCAGCAAGCTCATCAACAGAGCCTTGCAGCCCAGCAGCAGACAAACGCAACTTTGCAACAGAGTCTGGAGGCTCAGCAACAAGCCCAGCAGCAATCTGAAGCCCGCTTCATAGACCTGTTGCAGAAGCAAGAGCAGAGACTGCAACAACAGATGGAAGCAGCAATACAGCAACGTCCGCAGACCAGTGAGGAAAGCCGTCCCACTAATACCGCGTCCTTTGGGGTGAGTCGTTTATTGACAAAAATGACTGGAGAGGATGATCCAGAGGTATTTTTGACCACATTTGAAAGGACCGCTGAAAGAGAAAAGTGGCCTGAGGAGCAGTGGGCTGGACTGGTGGCTCCTCTGTTAACTGGTGAATCGCAGAAAGCTTACTATGACCTAGAGCCTAACCAAGCAAAAGACTATGCGATGCTAAAAGCTGAAATATTGGCAAGGCTGGGTGTCACCCAGGCTGTCCGGGCTCAGCGTGTGCATAACTGGACTTTCCAGCTTGGAAAACCCCCCAGGTCTCAAATGTATGATCTCATTCACCTGAGCAGAAAGTGGCTACAGCCAGAGACTTTGTCCGCACCAAAGATTGTGGAACGTGTTGTAATGGATCGGTTTTTGAGAGCTCTTCCTACTGCCATCCAAAAGTGGGTAAGCCATGGAGACCCAGAGACGGCCGATGGTCTTGTGGATCGTGTGGAGAAATACTTGGCTACAGAGAACCTGACGGCCTCTTCCAGAGACACTCGGACTTTCCACCCTAAGACCAGACCATCCCCAGGGGCGGATAAGAGGATTCCAAGGGGTGAGGGTGGAGAGAGTGAGAGGGTGGGAGCTCTACCCCAAGTTTGGCGGGAACAGCCTGGGAAATCAGCGGCTCAAGAGGCCGCAAGAAGGATCGTTTGCTACCGCTGCCGGCAAGCGGGACATATTGCAGCCAATTGCCCGGTTGTGGAGGAACCCATGCAGTGTGACTTTCTGACGGGCAGACGTCAGTCGCTGTGTGCGACAGTCGCATGCACTGCCATTCGAGGAACTGAGAAACATTTATGCAAAATGTGTGTTAATGGTAGAAATGTTGTGGTATTGCTGGATTCAGGTAGCCTTGTGACCCTGATAAAGGCTGAGTTAGTTAAAACAGAGGTCTCTGGGAATAGCAAGGTAGCTGTTATTTGTGTGCATGGGGACACCCGAGAGTATCCAGTGACTACAGTGTGTTTCGAGACCCCCAAAGGTACCCTCTCTCATCCAGTGGGCTTAGTATCTCAGTTACCGCATGACGCCATTGTGGGAAGGGATTTTCCGAAGTTCTGGGAACTGTGGGATGATCCTGAGCCCCCCACTGGTGCCCCTATGTACCAGGAATGTGATAGCCAGAACTCCCCTGAGAGTGGTGAGGACTCTCCGGAATTTCCCTTATCAGTATTGGCAGGGGAGACTCAAGAAACTGGAGAGGAGCCCACCTCCTCAGACGAAAACCTACCGTCTGTGGAGTTTTCTGATCTTGAGGTTCACAGGGAAAACTTTGCCACAGAACAGTTGAAAGACCCCGCCCTAATAAAGGCACGGGAAAACGTAGTGGAAATAGATGGCGAGTTAGTGAACCCAGATAATACCTGCACTTACCCATACTTCAGCGTAGAGAAGGACCTACTGTATCGGGTGGCAAAAAGGGCAGAAGAAACCGTTGAGCAGCTTGTGGTGCCCAAACCTTACAGGAAGTTGGTGTTGGAGTTGGCCCATGGGCACATTCTTGGAGGTCATCTGGGGACAGAGAAAACCCGAGAGAGGGTATTACAGAGATTCTATTGGCCGGGGGTGATGAAGGACATAGAAAATTATTGTTCCTCCTGCCCTGTGTGTCAGAGGTCGGCCCCGATGCCACATTTCCGTAGCCCGCTGGTCCCTCTACCCATCATTGAGGTCCCGTTTGAGAGGATCGCCATGGATTTGGTAGGTCCTATAATCAAGTCCGCTAGGGGGCACCAGTACATATTAGTTATAATGGACTATGCCACCCGTTATCCAGAAGCGATCCCTCTCCGAAATACCTCGGTCAAAACCATAGCCAAAGAGCTGTCTCTTGTGTTTAGCCGGGTGGGTATTTGTAAAGAACTGCTTACGGACCAAGGTACACCCTTTATGTCCCGGGTTATGAAGGAGCTGTGTAAATTGTTCAAAGTGACGCAATTACGTACATCTGTGTATCACCCCCAAACCGATGGGCTGGTTGAAAGGTTCAACAAAACCCTAAAACAAATGTTGAAGAAAGTGGTGGATAGAGATGGAAAGGATTGGGACTGTCTACTTCCTTATCTGATGTTTGCTATTAGGGAGGTGCCCCAATCCTCTACGGGATTCTCCCCCTTTGAGTTACTGTATGGGAGACACCCAAGAGGGCTGTTGGATATTGCCAAGGAAACTTGGGAAAGTGAGAGTTCTCCCCACAGGAGTGTGATTGAGCATGTCGCCCTGATGCAAGACCGAATTGCACAGGTAATGCCCATCGTGAAGGAACATTTGGCCCAAGCGCAGTTAGCACAGCAGAGAGTGTACAACCGTGGAGCCAAGACCCGTACCTTTTCCCCGGGGGATAGGATACTGGTACTTGTCCCTACGGTTGAAAGTAAATTCCTTGCCAAATGGCAAGGCCCCTACGAGATAATGGAAAAAGTGAGCGAAGTGAATTACAAGGTCAGACAACCAGGAAGGCGAAAGCCCGAACAGATCTATCACGTTAATCTGTTGAAAGCCTGGAGGGATAGAGAGTCCCTAGTCGCAGACACTTGGTCACCAGCTCAAACTGGTTGCGTGATTCCTGAGGTTGGAATAGCAGCCACCTTGTCACAACCCCAACAACAGGAGGTTAAGGAGTTTGTGCTTCGCAACAAGGAGGTATTCTCTGAGCTGCCGGGACAAACATCTGGGGTAGAGCATGACATCATTACCCCGCCCGGTGAAAGGGTGAAGTTAAAACCCTATCGGATCCCAGAGGCCCGACGGGAGGCAATACGGGAGGAAGTACAGAAAATGCTGAACTTAGGGGTGATAGAGGAGTCCCAAAGTGATTGGTCTAGTCCCATTGTGTTGGTGCCTAAACCGGATGGGAGCTGGCGATTTTGTAACGATTTTCGTCAGTTGAACAAAGTTACAAAATTTGACACCTACCCCATGCCACGTATAGATGAGTTGATCGACCGGCTGGGAACAGCCCGATACATGACGACTCTTGACCTCACAAAAGGGTATTGGCAAATCCCCCTGGCCAAGTCGGCCAAAGAGAAAACCGCATTTGTAACCCCAGACGGGGCGTTCCAATATAAAAGAATGCCGTTCGGGTTACAGAATGCGCCGGCCACATTCCAGCGGAAAATGGACCAGATGCTGAGGCCCCATCGGAAGTATGCTGCGGCTTACCTGGATGACATAATTGTCCATAGCACAGATTGGGCCTCACATCTGCCAAAAGTGCAAGCAGTCCTGGACTCTGTTCGGGAAGCGGGGTTTACGGCTAACCCCAAGAAGTGTACCATTGGGCAGGAGGAGGCCAAATATCTTGGGTACACCATTGGGAGGGGAGTAATAAAACCCCAACTCAACAAAGTCGAGGCCATCCAGAGTTGGCCACGTCCCAACAGCAAGAAGCAGGTACGAGCCTTTCTGGGAATCGCTGGGTATTATCGGCGATTCATTCCCCACTTTGCTTCTAAGGCTGTGCCCCTAACCAACCTGACGAAGGGGAAAGGGTCGGTCATGATTAAATGGACCCCCGAGGCTGAGGCAACATTCCAATTCTTGAAACAAGCCTTATGTAGCCAGCCAGTGTTGTACTCACCCGACTTCTCTAAAGACTTTGTCGTACAAAGTGATGCGTCAGATGTGGGGTTAGGAGCAGTATTGTCCCAGGTCTGGAACGGGGAAGAGCACCCAGTCATTTACCTCAGCAGGAAGTTGAAGTTCCATGAGGTAAATTACGCCACCGTTGAAAAGGAGTGTTTAGCGGTGAAGTGGGCTCTAGATTCCCTTCGGTACTACCTGCTAGGTAGGCACTTTGACATGGTTACGGATCACGCTCCGTTAAAGTGGATGGCTCAAAACAAGGAAACAAATAGAAGAGTGAATAGGTGGTTCCTGGCCCTCCAGGAATTCAACTTCACAGTAAAGCATCGCCCTGGCGTTCAAATGGGGAATGTGGATGCTTTGTCTCGAGTACATGAATGCCTGATTGCTGGTGTTCCAACCCCGAGGTTAAAACAAGAGGGGGGGGGTATGTGACAGCAGGAAGGTAAAGTCACCTGGTTGCATCCAGGGGGGTAGATATATTTCGCCCAGATTCAGGCTTTACGCCGACTTATACAACTAGGTGGAGAGTTGTATAAGCCCAGCTGAGGCTAGTGGGCTCATGGATGACTCATACCTCTAGGGAGAGTGTGGGGCGTCGTGCAGACAGGGAGTTGATGAGACCAGCTGAAGCTTGTCAGCTCATTTAGGCCTCTATAAGAACTCCCAGCTTCATTAGATGTTAGCTCATGCCTGGAACCAGACCTGTGTGGACTGTCTAGGGAGAGTGAACCCCTGTGCGGTGAGACAAAGCCTGTGTGGCTATTTGCTTGGACATTTAAAACCAGGGACTTAGGGACTAGGACAGCACTAGGCTGATCCCAGTTGTTAGTTAAGAAACCTGTATGTTTAGTCAGAGGTCAAGTTGACCAGGATTTATTTTGTTTATGTTTCTTTTGCTTTGCTGTGTTTTGTCACTGTAAATAGAAAATAAACCGCACCTTTTTGATTTTGAAAACCACAACCTCCGTTTGCTGGGCCTGTTTTTGTGTGGGGAGCCCATCTCGGGGGTCACACACACCCGCTGCCGAGCTAACCCCCTCACAATATATATATATATTATATATGGGGAGATGAACGGGCCTGGGTTACTTTCTAGAGCATCAAAATATAATGAACACCCGCGCTAGCCAGACTGGGCAGATGGGGCCAAACGGTGGGAGGGACACTGCAGAAAACACCAGGGGGTCCAATCCAGAATAGACAAATTTAAAATATAAATAAGTGATGGTGACTGCGCTGTGATTAAACTATAGTGGAAAGGTGAGGGAAGGGGCTAGAGCCAATCTAATAAAGGAGGACCAGAATATGAGTGACGTGATAACATCAAATGAGTGACACAAGTGCAAAAAAAGTTGATACATATAAATGTCACATATAGTGACCGTGAACACTTGCAAAAAATACGGATATATAATGTCCTGAATAAGTAAAAATAGTGCAAAAAAAGTGCAAAAAAACGTGTGTTACAAGAAAAAAACGCAGCACAGCAATGTGTGAACTGCAAAAAATAAGTCCAAAATGTACCCAATAAACTCTAAAGGATGTAAGTTCAGTACTGTAGTGAATTCCGTCACCATTAGTTGCTAGGGTGTTTTACCAAAAAACTCTTCAGTGCAGATCCACCACTAGGGATGAGCCGAACACCCCCGGGTTCGGTTCGCACCAGAACCTTCGAACGGACCGCAAGTTCGCGTGAATTTTCGAACCCTATTCGTTATAATGGACGCGAACGTTCGAAATCAAAATTGCTAATTACAACGGCCAATATGCATGTTAATGTCATAAAACAGGTTTGGGGACCCGGGTCCTGCCCCAGGGGACATATATCAATGCAAAAAGAAATTTTAAAAACTAAAGTTTTTTCGGGAGCAGTCATTTTAATGATGCATAAAGTGAAAAAAAAAAAAGTGAAATTTTCCTTTAAATATGGTACCTGGGGGGTGTCTAAAGTATGCCTGTGAAGTGGCATGTGTTTCCCGTGTTTAGAACTGTCCTTGCACAAAATGACATTTGTAAAGGAAAAAAAGAAGCCATTTAAAACCAGTTGCGGCTTTAATGTCATGTCTTGTCCTGGCCGCCATATGGCTGAAAATCCTTGAGAAAAATGGCATGGCTACCCCATCACCCCCCCCCCCCACCCCAGCCCCTTTGGGTCTTGTATGGATACTAAGGGGGACCCCGCACCCAAAATAAAACCCTATACCTACAACCCTATATACTCTGAACAGCAGTATATAGGTGGTGCAAACAAGACATGGACTGTAGGTTTGTTCTTAAGTAGAATCTGAACAGGTACATTATGAAGTGTAGCTACATCCCAAAAAAATCAATTTTTAAGCTTTTTGGAGAACCCCTGTAACATTTGCTGTCTTTGCACATCTGTTCAGAACATGTCACCTCACTTTCCGTCCCAATGACAAATGTTTTTGGAAAAGTGGGGTTTTAATTGAAACAAGGATTGGTGATAAAGCATCAGTAGAGAGGAGATACCTTTTTCCCAAATTAAATCTAACAGGATAGAATTTTCCTTCCTAGGGGTAGATTTCCTCTCACTTCCTGTTTTCTCTTGCCGTTTGCAAGTAGGAGTCGTTTGTAAGTTGGATGTTTGAAAGTAGGGGCCTGCCGTATATACTCTGCAGAAATTTGCCCTATTAGATGTTGGTGTAGCCACAAGACTGGTGGGCACAGGAATGGGCCCTGCTGTGAGTTAATAGATCAAGATTTGTACTTGCATGCACCTGTTGAACCGGGCAGAAAAATTGGGCCTTTGGTGGTGGTGGTGGTGGTGGTGGACGGTGTTGCCACAAGACTGTAAGCCCTCACAGTTACTCTTGGTGGGTGCAGGAATGGGCCCTGCTGTGAGTTATTAGATCAAGATTTGTAATTGCATGCACCTGTTGAACAGGGCAGAAAAATTGGGCCTTTGGTGGTGGTGGTGGTGGTGGACGGTGTTGCCACAAGACTGTAGGCCCTCATAGTTACTCTTGGTGGGCGCAGGAATGGGCCCTGCTGTGAACTATTAGATCAAGATTTGTAATTACACGCCCCTGTTAAACAGGGGCTGAAAAATTGTGCCTTAGGCATTGGTGCTGGTGCCACAACACTGCAACCCCTCACAGATACTGTACTTGGAGCACAGCAGTCACACCTGTTGCGAAGCATCTTTTTAAAAAATTGTAATTACACGCCCCTGTTATACAGGGGCTGAAAAATTGTGCCTTAGGCACTGGTGCTGGTGCCACAACACTGCAACCCCTCACAGATACTGTACTCTGAGCACAGCAATGAGACCTGTTGCAAAGCATTGCCTAAAAATTGTAATTACACGCCCCAACAGGGGCTGAAAAATTGTGCCTTAGGCACTGGTGCTGGTGCCACAACACTGCAACCCCTCACAGATACTGTACTCTGAGCACAGCAGTCACACCTGTTGCGAAGCATCTTTTTAAAAAATTGTAATTACACGCCCCTGTTATACAGGGGCTGAAAAATTGTGCCTTAGGCACTGGTGTGGTGGCATGGATCATTGAGGAGGAGGAAGAGGATAGTCAGTGAACATAACAGGACAGTCACTCAGCATCAGCATAGGCAGTCTTGAAGGGATGTGACATTATAAATTATTCCGTTATATCCGCTTCAGGTGTCTGGTAGCTGGTGGTGATCCAAGACTGATTCATTTTTATGAAGGTCAGTCGATCAACCGAGTCGGTGGACAGGCGCACCCTATGATCGGTGACAAATCCTCCAGCAGCACTGAATGTGCGTTCGGAAAGAACGCTGGATGCAGGACAGGCCAGTAGCTCAATTGCATACTGTGCAAGCTCTGGCCAGTGATCCATCCTCAGGACCTAGTAAGCCAGAGGATTTTCGGTGGGAAAGGTGTCCAAGTCTGACCTTGCCCCTAGGTATTCCTGCACCATGTATATCAGACGCTGGCGATGGTTGCTGGAACCGATCATACCTTGGGGCTGCGGACTAAAAAATTGTCTGAACGCATCGGTCAGACGTCCACCTTCCCCACCGCTCCTTCTGCTACTGACCGAAGCCTCAGCAACTCGTCGTCCAGGACCAGGAGTTTGTAACCTCCCAGTTTCTGGGAACGCGTTGCACAGACCTTTCTGCAAGGCCTCCCTGAGATGTCTCATCCTCTGCTCCCTCTGCGACGGCAAGATAAGGTCCGCAACCTTACCCTTGTACCGTGGATCAAGGAGAGTGGCCAGCCAGTAATGGTCACTCTCCTTGATCCGAAGAACACGAGGATCCTTCCGCAGGCTTTGCAGGATCAGGGAGGCCATGCAGCGTAGGTTAGCTGAGGCATTCGGTCCGGAGTCTTCTGGGTCACTGAGGATGACATGATCGCCAGCCACCTCCTCCCAGCCACGTACAAGTCCACTGGTTTGTTGGGACTGTACATCATCCCTAAAAGACTGCTGCTGCTGATGCTGAGTGCCAGGCTCCACCTCCATGCTCACACAATCCTCCTCCTCCTCCTCCTCCTCCTCTTCCTGTGTGATGGGTGGGACAGAAGGAACATTGTCTGGATAAAGGGGGCCTTGAGAGACAAGGAAGTCCTCCTCTTCCTGCCTCTGTTCTGCCTCAAGTGCCCTGTCCATTATCCCACGCAGCGTATGCTCCAACAGGTGGACAAGAGGTACAGTGTCACTGATGCATGCACTGTCACTGCTCACCATCCTCGTGGCCTCCTCAAATGGTGAGAGGACAGTGCATGCATCCCTGATCATGCTCCACTGGCGTGGGGAAAAAAAGCCAAGCTCCCCTGACCCTGTCCTGGTGCCGTAGTCGCAAAGGTACTCATTAATGGCCCTCTGCTGCGTGTGCAGTCGCTGCAGCATGGCCAACGTTGAGTTCCACCTGGTGGGCATGTCACATATTAGGCGGTTCTTGGGCAGGTTCAGCTCCTTTTGCAGCTCAGTCAGCCGAGCACTGGCATTATAAGATCGGCGGAAATGCACACAGACTTTCCTGGCCTGCCTCAGGACATCCTGTAAGCCTGGGAACCTGCCCAAGAACCGCTGCACCACCAGGTTGAGGACGTGAGCCATACAGGGCACATGGGTGAGCTGCCCCTGTCGCAGGGCGGAGAGGAGGTTGGTGCCATTATCAGAAACGACCATTCCTGGCTTAAGCTGGCGTGGCGTCAACCACCTCTCGGCCTGCCCCTGCAGAGCTGCCAGAACCTCTGGCCCAGTGTGGCTCCTGTCCCCCAAACACACCAGCGCAAGCACGACATGGCATCTTTTTGCCTGCGTACTCGCGTAGCCCCTTGTACGCCTACGGAGCACCGCTGGTTCCGAGGACAGAGCACTCGAAGAGGACATGGAGGAAGAAGAGGAGGGGGTGGAGGAGAGAGGTGTGTCACAACCAGTAGTAGCATTTTGGAGGCGTGGTGGCGGAACAACCTCCAACACTACTGCACCTTGTCCTGCATCCCTCCCAGCTGCCAATAGAGTGACCCAATGGGCCGTGAAAGAAAGATAACGTCCCTGTCCATGCCTGCTGGACCATGAGTCAGCGGTAATATGCACCTTACCGCTGACCGCCCTGTCCAGCGAGGCATGGACATTGCCTTCCACATGCCAGTAGAGAGACGGAATCGCCTTCCGTGAGAAAAAGTGGCGTTTGGGAACCTGCCACTGAGGAACCGCACATTGAACAAACTCACGGAAGGGGGCCGAGTCTATCAACTGAAAAGGCAGCAGTTGAAGTGCTAGCAATTTAGCCAAGCTAGCATTCAACCGCTGGGCATGTGGATGGCTGGGAGTATACTTCTTTCGACGGTCCAGCAGCTGGGGCAGGGAAATTTGCCTGCTACAATCGGACGTCGGTGTACTGCAAGTACTTGGTTGTGACACACCTAATTCTACACCTTCAGTCCTCTCAGAGCAGCTTTCAGAGAGGACTGAAGATATAGTGGGGATGGAGATCCCAGCTGATGAGGAGCAAGGAGAGGTCCGCTTTGTTCTTTGGTGTGGGTCTTTTATGTGTGCTTGCCAACGAGCTGCATGGCAGGTCGACATATGTCTGCTCATGCTTGTGGTGCCCAAGCGGCTGATGTTTTGGCCACGCGAGATACGCTTGAGACAAATATTGCAAATAGCAGTGGTGCGATCTGATGCACTCGTCTCAAAAAAGGCCCACACCAAAGAACTTTTGTGATAACGTGCAGAGGCAGCGCCCTGCACAGGCGGAGCTCTGCGGTGTGGTACAGTTGCTGTGCTGGCCTCTAGCTGGCCTCCAGGGGGCATCCTGCCTCGTTGGACATGTGACGCTGCATCCTCCTCCTCCTCCTCCTCTCTCCCTTCAGGCACCCACGTGGAGTCAGTGACCTCATCATCCCCTCCCTCTTCACCACTAGAGCAAACCTGGCAGTAAGCTGCAGCTGGTGGAACACTACTGCCAGATTGCTGTCCTTCAGCATCCCCTCTCTCTGCGCGCACACTACTGACTTCCTCAAGCTGGGTATCATCATCCGAGCCTTCGAATCGTTGGGCATCCTCCTGGAGCATGTACCCAACACTGTGCTCAAACAGTTCGGGGGACTCCTCAGGAGGACATGGTGGGTCTAGGGAAGGGGTGGCTGATGATGCCATTGAGTACGCGTTGGCAGCTGCTCTGCCAGTACCCTGAGCCTGGGTGAGAGAGGATGAGGAGGGCTTGGTCATCCATTCTACCAAGCCTTCGGCATGATGCGGCTCCACATGTCCAGCTGCCGAAAACAAAGACAAGCGTGTCCCATGGCCACGTGCTGATGACGATGCACGACCACGTCCACGGCCAGCACTGTTGTCTCTAGAAACAGAGCCTGCCTGCCCTGTGTTCTTGCCTCGGCACGCTCTGCCTCTCCTTGGCGGTCTTCCAGCCATTGTAGTCGGTAGTGTA
This sequence comes from Rana muscosa, assembly GCA_029206835.1. Taxonomy (NCBI): domain Eukaryota; kingdom Metazoa; phylum Chordata; class Amphibia; order Anura; family Ranidae; genus Rana; species Rana muscosa. The sequence continues at coordinate 61,628,478 of JARGYO010005626.1, read as the reverse complement.
TATAGTATAAAAAATAGAACTCCTATGTGTGCTCACAACACACTGTAGGTCCTATGGGTGCTGACGCTAACACACTATAGGTACTATGTGTGCTGCTGACAAGAAAATATAGGAGCTCTGTTTGCTGCCACTAACACACTAGAAGTCCTATTGGTGCTTCTGAGATGAAAATATAGGAGCTCTGTGTGATGCCACTAACACACTAGAAGTCCTATGGGTGCTTCTGAGATGAAAATATAGGAGCTCTGTGTGATGCCACTAACACACTAGAAGTCCTATGGGTGCTGCTGAGAAGAAAATATAGGAGCTATGTGTGATGCCACTAACACACTAGAAGTCCTATGGGTGCTTCTGAGATGAAAATATAGGAGCTCTGTGTGATGCCACTAACACACTAGAAGTCCTATGGGTGCTTCTGAGATGAAAATATAGGAGCTCTGTTTGCTGCCACTAACACACTAGAAGTCCTATGGGTGCTGCTGAGAAGAAAATATAGGAGCTCTGTGTGATGCCACTAACACACTAGAAGTCCTATGGGTGCTGCTGAGAAGAAAATATAGGAGCTCTGTTTGCTGCCACTAACACACTAGAAGTCCTATGGGTGCTGCTGAGAAGAAAATATAGGAGCTCTGTGTGATGCCACTAACACACTAGAAGTCCTATGGGTGATTCTGAGATGAAAATATAGGAGCTCTGTGTGATGCCACTAACACACTAGAAGTCCTATGGGTGCTTCTGAGATGAAAATATAGGAGCTCTGTTTGCTGCCACTAACACACTAGAAGTCCTATGGGTGCTGCTGAGAAGAAAATATAGGAGCTCTGTGTGATGCCACTAACACACTAGAAGTCCTATGGGTGCTTCTGAGATGAAAATATAGGAGCTCTGTGTGATGCCACTAACACACTAGAAGTCCTATGGGTGCTGCTGAGAAGAAAATATAGGAGCTCTGTTTGCTGCCACTAACAGACTAGAAGTCCTATGGGTGCTGCTGAGAAGAAAATATAGGAGCTCTGTGTGATGCCACTAACACACTAGAAGTCCTATGGGTGCTTCTGAGATGAAAATATAGGAGCTCTGTGTGATGCCACTAACACACTAGAAGTCCTATGGGTGCTGCTGAGAAGAAAATATAGGAGCTCTGTTTGCTGCCACTAACACACTAGAAGTCCTATGGGTGCTGCTGAGAAGAAAATATAGGAGCTCTGTGTGATGCCACTAACACACTAGAAGTCCTATGGGTGATTCTGAGATGAAAATATAGGAGCTCTGTGTGATGCCACTAACACACTAGAAGTCCTATGGGTGCTTCTGAGATGAAAATATAGGAGCTCTGTTTGCTGCCACTAACACACTAGAAGTCCTATGGGTGCTGCTGAGAAGAAAATATAGGAGCTCTGTGTGATGCCACTAACACACTAGAAGTCCTATGGGTGCTTCTGAGATGAAAATATAGGAGCTCTGTGTGATGCCACTAACACACTAGAAGTCCTATGGGTGCTGCTGAGAAGAAAATATAGGAGCTCTGTTTGCTGCCACTAACACACTAGAAGTCCTATGGGTGCTGCTGAGAAGAAAATATAGGAGCTCTGTGTGATGCCACTAACACACTAGAAGTCCTATGGGTGCTTCTGAGATGAAAATATAGGAACTCTGTGTGATGCCACTAACACACTAGAAGTCCTATGGGTGCTGCTGAGAAGAAAATATAGGAGCTCTGTTTGCTGCCACTAACACACTAGAAGTCCTATGGGTGCTTCTGAGAAGAAAATATAGGAGCTCTGTGTGATGCCACTAACACACTAGAAGTCCTATGGGTGCTTCTGAGATGAAAATATAGGAACTCTGTGTGATGCCACTAACACATTAGAAGTCCTATGGGTGCTGCTAAGAAGAAAATATAGGAGCTCTGTTTGCTGCCACTAACACACTAGAAGTCCTATGGGTGCTTCTGAGAAGAAAATATAGGAGCTCTGTGTGATGCCACTAACACACTAGAAGTCCTATGGGTGCTTCTGAGATGAAAATATAGGAACTCTGTGTGATGCCACTAACACATTAGAAGTCCTATGGGTGCTGCTGAGAAGAAAATATAGGAGCTCTGTTTGCTGCCACTAACACACTAGAAGTCCTATGGGTGCTGCTGAGAAGAAAATATAGGAGCTCTGTGTGATGCCACTAACACACTAGAAGTCCTATGGGTGCTTCTGAGATGAAAATATAGGAGCTCTGTGTGATGCCACTAACACACTAGAAGTCCTATGGGTGCTTCTGAGATGAAAATATAGGAGCTCTGTTTGCTGCCACTAACACACTAGAAGTCCTATGGGTGCTGCTGAGAAGAAAATATAGGAGCTCTGTGTGATGCCACTAACACACTAGAAGTCCTATGGGTGCTTCTGAGATGAAAATATAGGAGCTCTGTGTGATGCCACTAACACACTAGAAGTCCTATGGGTGCTGCTGAGAAGAAAATATAGGAGCTCTGTTTGCTGCCACTAACACACTAGAAGTCCTATGGGTGCTGCTGAGAAGAAAATATAGGAGCTCTGTGTGATGCCACTAACACACTAGAAGTCCTATGGGTGCTGCTGAGAAGAAAATATAGGAGCTCTGTTTGCTGCCACTAACACACTAGAAGTCCTATGGGTGCTGCTGAGAAGAAAATATAGGAGCTCTGTGTGATGCCACTAACACACTAGAAGTCCTATGGGTGATTCTGAGATTAAAATATAGGAGCTCTGTGTGATGCCACTAACACACTAGAAGTCCTATGGGTGCTTCTGAGATGAAAATATAGGAGCTCTGTTTGCTGCCACTAACACACTAGAAGTCCTATGGGTGCTGCTGAGAAGAAAATATAGGAGCTCTGTGTGATGCCACTAACACACTAGAAGTCCTATGGGTGCTTCTGAGATGAAAATATAGGAACTCTGTGTGATGCCACTAACACATTAGAAGTCCTATGGGTGCTGCTAAGAAGAAAATATTGGAGCTATGTTTGCTGCCACTAACACACTAGAAGTCCTATGGGTGCTTCTGAGAAGAAAATATAGGAGCTCTGTGTGATGCCACTAACACACTAGAAGTCCTATGGGTGCTTCTGAGATGAAAATATAGGAACTCTGTGTGATGCCACTAACACATTAGAAGTCCTATGGGTGCTGCTGAGAAGAAAATATAGGAGCTCTGTTTGCTGCCACTAACACACTAGAAGTCCTATGGGTGCTGCTGAGAAGAAAATATAGGAGCTCTGTGTGATGCCACTAACACACTAGAAGTCCTATGGGTGCTTCTGAGATGAAAATATAGGAGCTCTGTGTGATGCCACTAACACACTAGAAGTCGTATGGGTGCTTCTAAGATGAAAATATAGGAGCTCTGTTTGCTGCCACTAACACACTAGAAGTCCTATGGGTGCTGCTGAGAAGAAAATATAGGAGCTCTGTGTGATGCCACTAACACACTAGAAGTCCTATGGGTGCTTCTGAGATGAAAATATAGGAGCTCTGTTTGCTGCCACTAACACACTAGAAGTCCTATGGGTGCTGCTGAGAAGAAAATATAGGAGCTCTGTGTGATGCCACTAACACACTAGAAGTCCTATGGGTGCTTCTGAGATGAAAATATAGGAGCTCTGTGTGATGCCACTAACACACTAGAAGTCCTATGGGTGCTGCTGAGAAGAAAATATAGGAGCTCTGTTTGCTGCCACTAACACACTAGAAGTCCTATGGGTGCTGCTGAGAAGAAAATATAGGAGCTCTGTGTGATGCCACTAACACACTAGAAGTCCTATGGGTGCTGCTGAGAAGAAAATATAGGAGCTCTGTTTGCTGCCACTAACACACTAGAAGTCCTATGGGTGCTGCTGAGAAGAAAATATAGGAGCTCTGTTTGCTGCCACTAACACACTAGAAGTCCTATGGGTGCTGCTGAGAAGAAAATATAGGAGCTCTGTGTGATGCCACTAACACACTAGAAGTCCTATGCGTGCTTCTGAGATGAAAATATAGGAGCTCTGTGTGATGCCACTAACACACTAGAAGTCCTATGGGTGCTGCTGAGAAGAAAATATAGGAGCTCTGTGTGATGCCACTAACACACTAGAAGTCCTATGGGTGCTTCTGAGATGAAAATATAGGAACTCTGTGTGATGCCACTAACACATTAGAAGTCCTATGGGTGCTGCTGAGAAGAAAATATAGGAGCTCTGTTTGCTGCCACTAACACACTAGAAGTCCTATGGGTGCTTCTGAGAAGAAAATATAGGAGCTCTGTGTGATGCCACTAACACACTAGAAGTCCTATGGGTGCTTCTGAGATGAAAATATAGGAACTCTGTGTGATGCCACTAACACATTAGAAGTCCTATGGGTGCTGCTAAGAAGAAAATATAGGAGCTCTGTTTGCTGCCACTAACACACTAGAAGTCCTATGGGTGCTTCTGAGAAGAAAATATAGGAGCTCTGTGTGATGCCACTAACACACTAGAAGTCCTATGGGTGCTTCTGAGATGAAAATATAGGAACTCTGTGTGATGCCACTAACACATTAGAAGTCCTATGGGTGCTGCTGAGAAGAAAATATAGGAGCTCTGTTTGCTGCCACTAACACACTAGAAGTCCTATGGGTGCTGCTGAGAAGAAAATATAGGAGCTCTGTGTGATGCCACTAACACACTAGAAGTCCTATGGGTGCTGCTGAGAAGAAAATATAGGAGCTCTGTTTGCTGCCACTAACACACTAGAAGTCCTATGGGTGCTGCTGAGAAGAAAATATAGGAGCTCTGTTTGCTGCCACTAACACACTAGAAGTCCTATGGGTGCTGCTGAGAAGAAAATATAGGAGCTCTGTGTGATGCCACTAACACACTAGAAGTCCTATGGGTGCTGCTGAGAAGAAAGTATAGGAGCTCTGTTTGCTGCCACTAACACACTAGAAGTCCTATGGGTGCTGCTGAGAAGAAAATATAGGAGCTCTGTTTGCTGCCACTAACACACTAGAAGTCCTATGGGTGCTGTTGGGGTGCAATGCTGTGCTAACAGCACTGCGGTTGGTACTACTGCAATACTGTACTAACAGTAAGCACGCACCAGACTAATCCCCAGCAGCAGCTAATAACACGCTAACTGTGCAATCAGCAGCAATGAACGATCAATGACTTAGGTAGCAATGGTTTAGCAAAGAAATAGCCAATGGTTTAGCAAAGAAGAGCAAATCTTTCAGTATCAAGCAAAGACAGAATCAGCAGACTGATCTCTCCTAAAGCCGGAACTCATGTGACCGGGGCCAATGGCGTGGCGGCCTTTTAAATGGTGGGGCATGTACTAAAGCCCCTGAGCTGTAATTGGCTACAGGCGTCCTGCCTGTAGCCAATTATTGCTCTCCGAGTTTCGGGCGCTGTGATTGGCCAAGCATGCGGGGTCACAGTGCATGCTTGGCCAATCATCAGCCAGCAATGCACTGCGCCGGCCGCGCCGGGCGCAATGCATTGCGGGGCCGCTCGCATCACACGAATGTGATGCGAACGGCCCAAATAGTTCTGGGCTCGACGAGCGAGCGAACGCCCGGTGCTCGATTCGAACATGGGTTCGAATCGAGCACCGGGCCCATCCCTATCCACCACTGTGTTTTCAAGCAGCTTACCTCCTGGCTGCAATAAACAGCATGAAGTGCACTCCTGTTGTAGGCAGCAATGGATTGTCCACTCAGCAAAAATCTCATTCACACTCCCATGGGGTGTATAAAGGTATGTAAACGGAAGAGGAAAATAAAAAATGTATATAGCATAACTCTGTGGTACCAGGTTGATTGACTGAAAATAGATTTTCTAAAACTCACTTTTAAATACTGTAAGCGAGCATGCACATCAATCCATGAGCACTGAACTCGTCTCTCAGACTGCAACCTTCAGTGATAGTACCCCTCCAATAGAAGTGATTGCAAGATGCCTCCCAGGTGAAGATGCATGGGAAAGAAACACAAACAAGGAATAATGGTGTAGCTCTGAGTATCACAGAAATGGAGTGGCTTATTTAAAAGTGAGTTTGAGAAAATCTATTTTCAGTCAATCAACCTGGTACCACAGAGTTATGCTATATACATTTTTTATTTTCCTCCTCCGTTTACATACCTTTATACATCCCATGGGAGTGTGAATGAGATTTTTGCTGAGAGGACAATCCATTGCTGGCTACAACAGGAGTGCACTTCATGCTGTTTATTACAGCCAGGAGGTAAGCTGCTTGAAAACACATTGGTGGATCTGCACTGAAGAGTTTTTTGGTAAAACACCCTAGCAACTAATGGTGACGGGATTCACTACAGTACTGAACTTTCATCCTTTAGAGTTTATTGGGTAAATTTTGGACTTATTTTTTGCAGTTCACACATTGCTGTGCTGCGTTTTTTTCTTGTAACACATTTTTTTTGCACTTTTTTTGCACTATTTTTACTTATTCAGGACATTATATATCTGTATTTTTTTGCAAGTGTTCACGGTCACTATATGTGACATTTATATGTATCAACTTTTTTTGCATTTGTGTCACTCATTTGATGTTATCACGTCACTCATATTCTGGTCCTCCTTTATTAGATTGGCTCTAGCCCCTTCCCTCACCTTTCCACTATAGTTTAATCACAGTGCAGTCACCATCACTTATTTATACTTTCTAGAGCATGGCATAGTTGGAGATACTGAGAAATTCCTGCTTAGGGAGCTGAAATTCAGCTTATAATATAATAAAATGTTTCATTATTTCATTACTATGTACTTGGTGTAGGTATCTAATGCCCAGGAAGGCCAAGGGTAAAATCATCATATTTGGCATGTTTAATGTATTGGTTATATTCCCAGTCAGGCGTGTAGACGTTAAAGCTTTTATATTGTATAATTAAGTATTATTTTATTAATTATTGTCTAATTGGTAATTAAATATTAATATTAGTATTAATTAATAATTACTTGTTCCATTATTGACCATGTTTTCCCTATGAGGAGGAAAGTGGGATTTTGCAACATCTTAGCAAATATACCTGCTTCTAGGTGTGCTGTGATAGGGGTAGGTAAAGTTCTAAAGTTCAGGAGTTTTCAGATAGAGTCATCAGAGTCCTCATATATCCCCAATACAGCCAGGTGTTGTAACCCTGGTGCTAAGAAGTACAGTTTAGCATTAGGCATTGGTAGGCCACCAGCTTTCTTTGATAATTGTGAGGTTGATATTGTTATTCTAGCCTGTTGTTTTTTCCATATCAAATGCCCAAATTTCTGGATTTGTCTAGATTAGAAAATGATGTAGAATATTTGTGTTGAATGGCCCATATCATCTTGATAAAGTTAACTATGTGTGTAACTGAGAGAGTCAGCCTACATTTCTCTGTACATTTTTATATTAAGGGAGTTAAATTACAGTCTAAATGTTCCTGGATATTGGGAGTAACCCTTACACCTAAATAAGTGAATGAAGATACTATTTTTATTTGTGAAGTGTAGATTGGGATTGCCTGTGGTAAACCCTGATTGACTCTCAAATTGTTCTATGAGTTGCAATAAGGATGTTAAGGATTAGATGGTGTCCCCCACATATAGGACAGCATCGTCCTCATATAGTGAGATTTTGTCCTCTCCCAATTCCTTCTTTAATTCTGTAATATCCTCTGACTGTCTCCCTAGGGCTGCTAAAAGTTCCAGTGCTAGCGAAAAGAGCAAGGGGGTAAAGAAACCCATTTTTTTGTGAGATCCCCATTAAAGCATAAATGAGTTGTGGGGGTAGAGTATAGATATGGTTCCCACTTAATAAATGTAGATCCAAGTCCAAATCTAGTTACTATATCCAATAGGTAAAGCCATTCAATGCTGTCAAATGCTTTAGCAGCATCTAAGAATAGAATTGTTCAATGTCTAGTATTATCAGTGGGTATTTCGCAAATTTAGAGTTTAATGCCGTTTAACAAGAAAAACGCCCGTGTGTGGGCCTTTTGTAATTTTTCCAGACGGGAAAAACAGCATTAATTACGACAAGAAAAATTAGAACATGCTCTAATTTTTATCGTCGTGATTCCCGTCATTTTTTTCCGCTGCAGTTTTCCCATAGGGAAACACTGCCACGGAGCCCACACACGGTCGTTTTTCTCGACCAAGAACAAAAATGTCGGGAAAAACGGCCATGTGTAGGGAACCAAGCCGTTCCCTCGTTTTTCCCGTCGATTTTCTCGACGGTGTTTTCACCGTCGAGAAAATCGATCGTGTGTACGCGGCATAACAGTTTCCTTATGTTTGCAGCTGTAGATCTTGTAGGAATAAAGCCAGACTGCTCTCCATGTACCAGCTTCTAGATAACTTGTGCCAAGTGAGTCAATAAAATCATTGCTAATGTCTTTAAATCTGATGTTAACAGGGATATGGGGTGATAGGATGTCATCCAATGTTTATCCTTCCCTGGTTTAAGCAGCAATAATGGCTTTGTTCATGTACAGGAGAAGGGTACTTAACACAACTCTTCTGTTGCAGGAACACACTTCTTTAACTGTGTCTGCAGAGGGATCAGTGTAACCAGTATCTGCACAGGGTTTATTCACTGTGCCCCATGTATCTCTGCCAGCCCCCCCCCCCCCATTTCCATCTCAATGTTAGAATCATCTGGTGTAGATTAATTTATTACCGGAGTCAGAGTACACTGATACACTTTAGGATTTGCAGAAGTTTGGGTGAATTTTTCCAGTTTTTATGCTGTCTCCTTATAATTCTCTGTATCAAGTCTCTGTGGCAGTGGAGCATCCCACTGTAGACAGTTATCTTTGTTGTATTTTGTCTTGGCTAGATTCAGCTAAAACTTATACCAGCTTGTGCTACATGAGGTGCTAATGCAGTCTAGATATATTGAAAATGTGCCAACACAACAGGATTTAATTTGCCTGCAGGATAAAACTACCAGAGCGTAAGGCAGGAGAGTCCAAGCAAGTGTCCGCTCTTATTGAATACCAAGCCATGCCCCTGAGAGGTAAGCTTTTACTCTCTTTATAGTGACATATTTCTGGGCAATTTAATTTACCTAACATGGTCACTTAAGAATAAAATATAATATTTTCTGGGTGTATCAGGAAGTTAGCAAAGCATCATAAAGTTCCTAAGGGGGAAAAGTACCAATTTGGAGAGGTGCAGGCATTTTAGATATACATAAAACAATCTATCCTATGTACAAAGTTACTAGAAAAAAAAAAAGATCTACTTAGTTGGTACATGAGCTTCACAATAAAGCAGCATTGTATATTTCTTTTCTGGAGACCAGACTTGTGGGATGGATAGGCAACAAAAGAAATGGAAGTTAGATTTTATGAGAAATGGTCAGCTAATATTTTTCACAGCAAAAAAATAACTCTTCAGGAGAAATTCTTTATTCATTCTTAAAAAAAGCTCTACTGAAAGTGTGTGACTAGACTACAGAAATGCATAATGGAGTTTAGATTTGAAAATGAGGCAGTGATGCCCCCAATTTTGAAAAAAATAAGTCTATTCATTTAAAAATATGTACATTTTATTAAAATATCTTTTGACAAGGTCCATCAACTTCACAGAAGATTATAATGGAATTCCAATCTTTTATGCCTGGCAGATATTTCGAAACTGGAGAATGCACAGAAAAATATATATTTAGGAAAAACTACCATATACCGTATTTATCGGCGTATAACACGCACTTTTTTCCCCTGAAAATCAGGGGAAAATCGTGGGTGCGTGTTATACGCCGATATCCACATCCCTGAGCTGTCTCCGCTGACTGGGAGCGGAGCGGAGCGAGATACACATAGCCGAATGTACTCGGCTATACTCGGCTTTTCTCGGCTCCGCTCACAGTCACGCCCAGTCCCGCCATTGGACCTGTGTTATGTCCATCATAGGGCGGGACTCGGCGTGACTGTGAGCGGAGCCGAGAAAAGCCGAGTATAGCCGAGTACACTCGGCTATGTGTATCTCGGCGGCGGCTCCGCCCAGTCCCTGCGTCCCTGCATCCCCGGCGTTCTCGGCGGCGTCCGCACAGTCTCGGCGCCAATTTTAAAATGCTGCACGGCGACTCTGGGGCAAGGCTGCACGGCGACTCTGGGGCAAGGCTGCACGGCGACTCTGGGGCAAGGCTGCAATGGACACTGACAAGGCTGCACTGTGACCAGGCTGCACTGTGACAAGGCTGCAATGGACACTGACAAGGCTGCACTGTGACAAGGCTGCAATGGACACTGACAAGGCTGCACTGTGACAAGGCTGCAATGGACACTGACAAGGCTGCACTGTGACAAGGCTGCAATGGACACTGACAAGGCTGCATTTAAATGTAAGTTATTTTTCCTTAAACTTCCCTCCTAAAAGTTTTTTCCCTAAAGTTTCCTCCTAAACTTGGGGTGCGTGTTATACCCCGGTGCGTGTTATACGCCGATAAATACGGTAGTTCTAGAATATCAAGAATATCTGCTGAAAGTTTGTGTCAACAATTTGTAAGAGACTCATAGTATTCAAAACAACCTTGAGCCCTGGTTCACACTGCTGCGTTTTGACATGCGATTTGACATGTCAAATCACATGTCAAATCGGCGGCAATTGCCAGCAATGACACCGTCCTAATTGGTACGACGCTGCATCTGTGGCGCTGCACCGATTTCAAAAAGTAGCTTCTGTACTACTTTTTGCGAATTCGCCCCGCGATTTACATTGACATCTGTACAGAAACCTGCACAGATGTCTCTGTAATCGCGGCCGAAATTGGGACTGCCAGCGGGAGTGAAATCGTGCGAGTTCAGCTGAACTCGCACGGCTTCACTCCCACAGCCCAGTGTGAACCTGGGCTGAAAGTCTGACAGAAGAACCAAGTAAGCTTAAAAACAGTCCTCACTAGATATTTCTGAAAAAATATATATTGACATACTGACAATATTATACCACAGGAATACATTGTGAAATTCCAAAACTTAAATAAGACAAAGGCCATTACATTATAAAATACACGTGAAGAAAACTATTTTTGGAAATGATATTCAAAAACAATGATTCACTGACTGTGAGCATTTACCGTGCATGAAATATTTTTTGATTTATTAAAGGATGCTTATCTCCACCCTATGGTTATGTCACAGAATGCAAAACTCGAAACATTTGACTATTCTGTATTTAATACAGAAAACGATTGGTACAATAGCTACCACGGAGAGATTGGTGCTGATAGTTTTGGTAGTAGAGAGCAAAGCCTTAACCTAAGTCCCCTTATCCTTAAAGTGATATTAAAGGTTCAGATTTTTTTTTAATGACAAACATGTCATACTTACCTGCTCTGTGCAGTGGTTTTGCACAGAGCAGCCCCCATTCCCCACTTATTGGGTCCCCCGCCAGCGCTCTGGGCTCCTCCTCCTTGACACAAGCACAGGATAATAAAGTAACATTGTTCTTTCTTTAACATCCAACTACGTAGAGAGTTATTTACTCTAAGAGCAACCAGAATGTGGAATTCCCTTCCACAGGCGGTGGTCTCAGCTGGGGGCATCGATAGTTTAAAAAAACTATTAGATGAGCACCTGAACGACCACAACATACAGGGATATACAAGGTAATACTAACATATAATCACACACATAGTTTGGACTTGATGGACTTGTGTCTTTTTTCAACCTCACCTACTGTGTAACTATGTAACTGAGAAGTGTGGTACACTACATGCCAGCTATATTTTTCTGTATGGAGTAAATATTACTTAAATAAGCTACTCTTTAGCTCTTCCGATGCTATTGCCAGAGACAGTGTGGTTAACCTTTTTGTCAAAAAATACTGATGCAAAAAGAAAAAAATTACAGGTTTAGGCACAACAATTATCTATAATGCAGTTCCTTCTTTTTATGGTCAGGCTTAGCATTTCAGGACAATGTGTCTGAGCCAATGAGGAAGGAAAGAGCCGGGAAATCAGCTGCTCTCGAGCACATCGGTGGATCAAGATCAGAGAAACAAGGAGATCTCCTTGTTTCTCTGTAGCTCCCTGAACATGGTTTCTGTTCACCTATGAGGGCAGTCCTGTGTACTTTGGACTTTTTTAACCCCTCATGAACCTTGTGTGTTACAGACTTTGAGAGACTGTGCAAACCATATGGATTGATCTTTTCATTTAATCTATCTGCATATGTTATACTATTCCTTTATTAATTTATGCTGGGCACTATACATGTCTTTTGGAGTTTTTTGCGCCTTCACTTGCTGTGAATCAAGATCATGCTTGGGTAAGTATAAGGGGGACTGCACTCAGAGGGTACCATGGAATGCGTAAAAGGTAAAAAAAATCAGGCTTCAGAAACACTTTAAAGCGGAGTTCCGCCAACATTTATTTTTTTAAGTCAGCAGCTACAAATACTGCAGCTGCTGACTTTTAAAATATGGACACTTACCTATCCAGGGCGCCCGCGATTTCGGCACCCGAAGCCGATCTGTTCCTCGGCTCTCAGGTGGAGGCACCGCCATCTTCGGTAAGGGAATCAGGAAGTGAAGCCTTGCCGCTTCACAGCCTGGTTTCCTACTGCGCATGCGCGACTCGCGCTGCACGTCTTTATTCACTGGTCCCTGCTGTCTTCTGGCACCTGTGTCTCCCAGAAGACAGCGGGGGGGGGGGGGGGGTCCGGACATGGCGTAGATATCCGCGGCTACTGCGGCTATCTATTCCTGGAAGTGTTAGCAAATACCTGGCTTAGACAGGTATCTGCTCCCCCCCTCCCGCTGAAAGGTGCCATATGTGACACCGGAGGGGGGGAGGATTCCGAAAAGCGGAAGTTCCATTTTTGGGTGGAACTCCGCTTTAAGGCTAATGTTAAAAAAAGTCTGTAGCACTCTGTTGGGGGGTGAAGGGGGTATGACAAATGCCCCTTCTCACACAAGATATTGCACTGGACTTGTAGGTACACAAGAGAACTGAAACCCTCACTAAGTGGAAGAGTGGGCTTAATAATAAAGTTGGCAGTCTCTTCACCTAGGACAGGGCTTCTGTATACAGATGGGATTCCCTTCTTAGGAAATTAACCATTATATGCAACCAGCATATAACATTAACTATACTATACACCAGTATGAAACTAATACAGGTTTTATATAAGGAAATTTTAAATATAGTACATACATCCAATATACAACCAGGTATTATCAACAAAGAGCCCAACAGGAGTCTTGGTGGAATTGTGCACATGTACCTGGGTATATATAGTTATTAAAAACGATACCTCCAGATGAATTTTGCAGCAGGGACCCCTAAGGATGATCGCAATGTGGCATCTATCTTTGTGTCAGAGACCTAAAGACAAGATCATTGCAGATCATTGCAAGAATGCAGATTCTCACACACAGAAAATGCGATATTGCACTGGAACTCAGAGTCAGCCTATCTATTCTGTGTCTTAGCCCTAGTAGTTTCTAATCTGTCATGCAACCGTACCTCTAAATACTAGACATGTGCACACTGAAATATTTTGTTTCGGAATTTCGTTATCGTCCGAAAAATAAATGTATTTAGTTACTCCCGAAATTCGTTTTTATTTATTTTGTTTTTCGTTAGAAATTGCATTCGTCCGAAAATCTGAATTAATTAAGGTCGAATCTGTCATTGAAGGCTTATGGTGTCTGTCGAATGTTCAAAGAAGATTCGACGGAGCAGCGAAACTGTACGACGCTGCAATCATACATTTCCGGTTGAATGTTCCGCCTACAAGCTATAGTAGAATTCTAATGTTGTATGACTAGTAATAATTATATTTATTAATTACTATTACTAGTCAACCAACATTAGAATTCTTCTATAGCCTATGGGCGGATGCATTTGACCGGAAATGTACGATTGCAGCGTTGTACAGTTTTGCTGCACCGTCGAATCTTCTAACTTTCGATGCTTTGTCGAATCTTCGTCATTGTAGCTATTTTACTGCTCCTCCTCTTTGGTTACAATCAGCCAATAACATTCATCATCATCATTATTTTTATTTTACTTCCCCCACCCAATTCCAGCAGTGATCTTGTCTCTCTATGTCAAATCTTTTCTCTCTATGTCGAATCTTTTCTCTCCTATGTCGAATCTTTTCTCTCCTATGTCGAATCATTTCTCTCCTATGTCGAATCTTTTCTCTCCTATGTCGAATCTTTTCTCTCTATAATGTCGAATCTTTTCTCTATAATGTTGAATCTTTTCTCTCTATAATGTCGAATCTTTTCTCTCTATAATGTCAAATCTTTTCTCTCTATGTAGAATAATCTTGGACTAATAGAGTTAAGGTTAGGCACATTCGACCACAGGTTCGTTAGACACAGATTGTTATTGTCAGCGTCACGTCGAATCTCCTATCTATATCGAACTGTTGTAGCAACGAAAACGAAAATAAAGCATTTGTTTATGTCGGATCTTTCGGTTTTCGGATTCTGTGCTTTCGTTTTCGTTTGTTAAAATGATAACGAAAATAGCTGAAATTCGGACGAAAATGCATTCGGACGAAAACGAATGCACATGTCTACTAAATACCAGATATGGCTGTCGGATGGCTAACCTGGCTCTAGCCTATGCTTCTTACTGAGCTCTAAACTAAAACTAGCTATAGAATAACAGATCAGAAGGGAGGGGGTTAACTAAAATGACAGAAGTTGCAAATAAACTCTATTGCAATAAACAGGTTCAATAGCACAGATCCAGCTATCTGGGACTGTGCATGGGAGGTAATAGCAATAGGACAGAGATAAGTCTCTCACAAGGATTAGGAAATGCAAGAAGCTAAGGGCAGCTGCAGCTAAGCTATTAGAACATAGGAATACTTGCCTAGTAGTCACTGCTTCTGGCCTGGGTGAAATAAAAAAGCAGCAGCAGCTCCTATATATTTTTTTTCAATTTAAATCTTTTATTTTATTTAGGAAACAACATTACATAATATCACAGTCAACCAAAAAAAAGGAGATTATCACAAAACAATAATGTCCTGACCAGGGGAATTATTATCAAACTATGTACTACCTATTCTTTTCTTAGTCATCTTGGTTATTTCCCTCTGGTCTTATATTTCCCATACTCTGATCTCCTATTTGGGCTCCCTCATACAAACTGTACTGGAAACCCTCCACATAAATGTTCTTCACCAACACCCCCCTCCCACCACGAAGGAAAAAAAAA
This sequence comes from Rana muscosa, assembly GCA_029206835.1. Lineage (NCBI taxonomy): Eukaryota > Metazoa > Chordata > Amphibia > Anura > Ranidae > Rana > Rana muscosa. The sequence continues at coordinate 61,613,308 of JARGYO010005626.1, read as the reverse complement.
GGTACCATACCTCTCCTACTAATAATAATGATTATAATGTCTCTCCTCCTCCCCCTCGCCCCCCCCCCATTGCCCACATACAGTTACATGCATCGCTCCCCATCCCAAGGTACCGACGGCCAAAGGGTGTAGTTCCCTCAACCCTCTGGGTCCTCAAAAATGAGAGTCTCTCCCTTCTCTAAACTGATAAAGAGGTTCCAGAGAGACCATATCTCTCTATGTCTCTCGTTTCTGCCTGTCCACACCATTTTCTCTAATCAGTTCAGATCTTCCACCTTCCTAAGCCACATACCTACCGAAAGTGGTTGTGTCTTTTTCCATCTAAGCGGGATACAGGATCTTGCTGCATTCAAAAGGTGACACAGAATAGAGTTCTTATATGTCTTGACTGGTGTTTTATGGTCATATAACAGAAAAAAGGTGGGGTCCTTTGGAACCGCATAGTCACAAAACTTTCGGGTGATTCTTCGAACCTCCCTCCAGTAACTCCTAATTTCATTACATGACCAGAAAATGTGTAATAGTGTCCCACTTTACTTCCTGCAGTGCCAGCATCTATCAGAAGTGTCTGGGAAGTATCTATGAAGCAGGGCCGGGGTTTGGTACCACTGAGACAGAATCTTATAATTTGTTTCTGTACATTAGGGATGAGCTTCGAGTTCGAGTCGAACTCATGTTCGACTCGAACATTGCCTGTTCGCACCGTTCGCCGAACAGCGAACAAATTGGGGTGTTCGCGGCAAATTCGAAAAATCTATGGGAGAAATCTAAAGTGCTAATTATAAAGGCTTATATGCAAGTTATTGTCCTAAAAAGTGTTTGGGGACCCGGGTCCTGCCCCAGGGGACATGTATCAATGCAAAAAGAAGTTTTAAAAACGGCCGTTTTTTCGGGAGCAGTGATTTTAATAATGCTTAAAATGAAAAAATAAAAGTGAAATATTCCTTTAAATTTCGTACCTGGGGGGTGTGTATGATATGCATGTAAAGTGGCGCATGTTTCCCGTGCTTAGAACTGTCCCTGCAAAAAGTGTCATTTTTGAAAGAAAAAAATGCATTTAAAACTGACTCGCGGCTATTAATGAATTGTCGGCTCCCGGCAATACATACAAAAGTCATTGATAAAAAAAAAAAAAAAAAAGCGTGGGGGTTCCCCAGAATTCAATTACCAGGCCCTTCAGGTCTGGAATGGATATTAAGGGGAACCCCGCCGCAAATAAAAAAAAAATTGACGTGGGGTTCCCCCAAATATCCATTCCAGGCCCTTCAGATCTGGCATGGATTTTAAGGGGAACTCCACCCCAAATTTTAAAAAAAATGGCGTGGAGTCCCCCTAAAAATCCATACCAGACCCCTTATCCGAGCACGCAACCTGGCTGGCCGCAGGGGAAAAGGGGGGGATGAGAGAGCGGCCCCCCCTCCCTCCTGAACCGTACCAAGCCACATGCCCTCAACATGGGGAGGATGTCCCCATGTTGATGGGGACAAGGGCCTCATCCCCACAACCCTTGCCCGGTGGTTGTGGGGGTCTGCGGGCGGGGGGCTTATCGGAATCTGGAAGACCCCTTTAACAAAGAGGACCCCCAGATCCCGGCCCCCCCCTATGTGAATTGGTAAGGGGTACATTGTACCCCTACCATTTCACGAAGAAAGTGTAAAAAAATGTTTAAAAAAACACACAAACACCTTGAAAAAGTCCTTTATTTAAAAAAAAAAAAAAAACATTCCAGCGGTGAAATCCAGTGTCCCGCGGCGATCCCGATGTCCAGCGCTGTCCGTCATTGGTTGTGCCTGAGCGGACCTGATGGGGAACTCCCTCTCAGTATTTTAAATGTATAGACCCGCCCCTTCTAAAGTTCCCCATCAGGTCCGCTCAGCGGACCAGATGCGGAACATGAGAAGGGGCGGGTCTATACATGTATTACCAAAGTGAGAGCAGTTCCCCATCAGGTCCGCCTCCTCGGTATGTCAGACCCGCCTACGTCATTGGCTTGAGCGGGGAACTTCCTTCACTATGTAAATTTAAATTTACATAGTGAAGGAAGTTCCCCGCTCAAGCCAATGACGTAGGCGGGTCTGACATACCGAGGGGGCGGACCTGATGGGGAACTGCTCTCACTTTGGTAATACATGTATAGACCCGCCCCTTCTCATGTTCCGCATCTCGTCCGCTGAGCGGACCTGATGGGGAACTTTAGAAGGGGCGGGTCTATACATTTAAAATACTGAGAGGGAGTTCCCCATCAGGTCCGCTCAGGCACAACCAATGAAGGACAGCGCTGGACATCGGGATCGCCGCGGGACACTGGATTTCACCGCTGGAATGTTTATTTATTTATTTTTTTAAATAAAGGACTTTTTCAAGGTGTTTGTGTGTTTTTTTAAACATTTTTTTTACGCTTTCTTCGTGAAATGGTAGGGGTACAATGTACCCGTTACCAATTCACATAGGGGGGGGCGGGATCTGGGGGTCCCCTTTGTTAAAGGGGTCTTCCAGATTCCGATAAGCCCCCCGCCCGCAGACCCCCACAACCACCGGGCAAGGGTTGTGGGGATGAGGCCCTTGTCCCCATCAACATGGGGACATCCTCCCCATGTTGAGGGCATGTGGCTTGGTACGGTTCAGGAGGGAGGGGGGGGCGCTCTCTCGTCCCCCCCTTTTCCCCTGCGGCCGGCCAGGTTGCGTGCTCGGATAAGGGGTCTGGTATGGATTTTTAGGGGGACTCCACGCCATTTTTTTTTTAAACTTGGGGTGGAGTTCCCCTTAAAATCCATGCCAGATCTGAAGGGCCTGGTAATTGAATTCTGGGGAACCCCCACGCTTTTTTTTTTTTTTTTCTCAATGACTTTTGTATGTATTGCCGGGAGCCGACAATTCATTAATAGCCGCGAGTCAGTTTTAAATGCATTTTTTTTCTTTAAAAAATGACATTTTTTGCAGGGACAGTTCTAAGCACGGGAAACATGCGCCACTTCACATGCATATCATACACACCCCCCAGGTACGAAATTTAAAGGAATATTTCACTTTTATTTTTTCATTTTAAGCATTATTAAAATCACTGCTCCCGAAAAAACTGCCGTTTTTAAAACTTCTTTTTGCATTGATACATGTCCCCTGGGGCAGGACCCAGGTCCCCAAACACTTTTTAGGACAATAACTTGCATATTAGCCTTTATAATTAACACTTTAGATTTCGAACGTTCGAGTCCATTGTATTTAATAGGGTTCTAAAGTTTACACGAACATTTTGTCTGTTCGCAGGTTCTGGTGCGAACCGAACAGGGGGGTGTTCGGCTCATCCCTGCTGTACATATTGAAGATTCAAAAATAGAGTGTATTAAACCATTGCGCTGCTCCTCAGAGAAAGTTCTGTCTAGATCCAGCTGCCATTTTCGAAAAAATGGTAACTGGAAATCCCCCGGGGGGGGGGCCGTCAGCAAAGCATACATCCTCGAGATTGTGTGGGGGAGAAATCCTTTCTCCATACAGTATTCTTCGAAAGGAAGAAGCACGAGTTGCTGGCAGGATCTGGATGGGTCCACAAGTGCACCACCTTGTGAGGACTGCCAGGGCGTGGTGGTGCACAGGCAGTTAGGAACTTCCCGCTGTGCTTGGAATAAACCGTGCTTCAGAGGACAGCAGTGGACACCTGGCTGAGGGTCAAACACAGGATGGCCAGTGGACACCCGGCTGAGGGTCAAACACAGAATGGCCAGTGGACACCCGGCTGAGGGTCATGCACAGGATGGCAAGAAGCAAGAGCAAGTCCGTGAAGTAAGCTGAGGTCATAAACTGCTAATCAAGTAGGAGCAAAGTCCATATGGCAAGCCAGGGTCATGCACAGGTAATCAGGCAGAGGCATAGTCCATATAGCAAGCCGGGGTCATGCAAGGTTAATCAGGCAGAGGCAGAGTCCATATAGCAAGCCGGGGTCATGCACGGTTAATCAGGCAGGGGCAAAGTCCATATAGCAAGCCGGGGTCATGCACGGTTAATAAGGCAGAGGCAAAGTCCATATAGCAAGCCGGGGTCATGCACGGATAATCAGCAGAAGGAAGGTCAAGGAGCAATCCAGGGGATGAGCCAGAAGAGGAGGTCAACCGGTCTGGAACGAGCCAGGTCAAAAACAGGAGATCCAAGAAGTAACACAGAGGTTCAGGAGTACAGGAAGCTGACGAAAATCCAGCAACTTGGATCAGACAGTGGCAGTCTTTTATAGGCCAGCAGGGGGATCCATCTGTCACACGATGTGCCTATGGCGCCCATTTCTTCTACTGGCAAGATTGCCACTACTTCCACGGCCATTTCCCTGACACATAGCCACTACAAGTAGTAGGCACAGCTGTGGTCAGTTTAGGCAGCAGGCAGAGTCATGATCAATAACAGGTCAGGGTAAGTTGGCAGCAGGTGGAAGTATCAGGCTTAGGACCTTGGTTAGGTAAGACCTGGGCACAGGGGTAAAGGCTTCTTCTCACCCAAATCTCTTCAAAGTCTCTGGTCTCCAGACCCTAATGCAGGAAATACAAAACCCAGGTGGCAAGCAGAGGCATCATCAATAAACAGGCCATGGTCAGTTCCAGAGCAGGCAGAGGTATGATAAGTTTAGGCGGCAGGCAGAGGCGTGGTCAAATAACAGGCTAGGGTCACTTCAGGAGCAGGCAGAGGCATAAGGAGTGTGAAGGCAAATGACAGGAATTCAGAATTACATTCATCCTACTTCAGTAATATTGTAGAGAAGCATGGTAACGGCAAAAACAGTCACCTAAGCAGAGGCCTGGTTCGGAAGAACACTGAGGACAATAATAACTGGTGTCTCATCTAACTCCCCCTCTGGAGCACACCCGACATTTTTATTTTACGACTTTGGCCTGTTTATCTGGTAGAGACCTTTTCGGCAAAAAGGTGTTCGTGGAGTCTGTTTACTACATCTGAGTGAATGCTTTCTGGTGGGCTGTCCGGGTACTTGTGCCAATGGTACGTTCTTCTTGTTGCAAGGTAGGGTTGGATCATCTGATCATTGAAGTTTACTCCCCTCATGAACATATTGTATTCATACACACATTCTGGTTCTACACTGGGCCATCCCTTTCAGGGATTTGCACATAGGTGTCCTTGCGAATTGAAGAAAGCATGTAGATGTCTCTTTTGTCCCTTCACTTCATCTCTCCTCTTTGTAGTTTTCATATTAACCAGCCTTTGCGGAAAGACCTTCCTACTAGCTCTCACAGTGCCACATGCTAGTGTTTTCTTCTGGTAAAGATTGCGGAAAAGGGACAAGCTGATATAATAGTTATCAAAATGGAGATATTAACCCTTTTCGAAAACTAAGAATATAAGGTCCCAAACAGCTTTTCCACTTTATCCAATATAGTCTGGGCAGTCAGGGGATTCAGCTGGGTGACCTATCCTTCATACACACGGAAGGCATAGGTGTACCCCATGGCTCTGTAACGTGTAGAGTTTCACCCCATATTGGGCACTTTTGCTGGGGATGAACTGTTTGAAGGCCAGTTTGCCAGTGAAGTTGAAAAGTGACTCATCCACACAGATATTTTTGTCCAGAGATATATACTTGACCAAATTTCTCTGAGAAAAATAAAAAAAGTGGCTGAATTTTATATAATTCATCATATGCTGGGTTATTTTGGGGAGGGCACTGGGTGTTATCACTGTAATGAAGGAACTGAATGATCATTAAATATCTTGTTCTTGGCATAATGGATGAATACATTGGCATGTGATGGGTATGGTGGGTGGACCAGTAAGAACATCCCATATTAAATTCCTCCACTATTAATGGTTTCCATTCATAATATGAAGTTGGGTTGTTGGAGATAAATTGTTGGGCATAGAGGTTGCGTGGAAATTAAATGAAAAAGATCAATCTGTTAAAAAATTTCTGTGTTGGCTTTAACACCTGGCTGGGCAGTAAAAAGGGGTATGTTAGCTGCATATGAGTTAGAGGGAAGCCATAAAGGGTTTTGAAGTGCATATGGTAGACTGGCATGGGTCCTAATCCTTTGGGGCTGACGTGACACCCCACTAGTACCCGGCCTTTCGTGCAGAGGTACTACGTTTTTGGTGCATGCCACTGAGCTACTGGTGGATGCCACTGCACTATTTGTGGTAGCCTGCTCCTTGCCAAAGACCATTTGTTTGGTGGGAACACTTTCCTCCTCCTCTGATTCTGTTAGTGTCCCACTACTTAACTCTGGTTCATAATCATAATCAGAAACAGAATCCGACACAGAGAGCTCCCCACTGGTCTCGTTGGCCATGCTTAGGACTTGGTATGCCTCCTCACTGGTAATTTTTTTTAGACATAGTGGTAACTTTAGGCTGTTGTGACACACTGCTGTGATGGGGACACTGGTGCAGATGTGGCTGCACTGATGTGCACTGAGGTGTGCTATTGAGGCTGCACTGATGGGTGCTGACAAGATGGCACTGATGGGTGTTAATGAGACTGCACTGATGGGTGATAATTAGGCTGCACTGATGTGTGCTGGTGAGACTGCACTGATGGGTAATGGTGAGACTGCACTGATGGGTGCTGATGAGGCTGCTCTGATGGGTGCTGATGAGGCTGCTCTGATGGGTGCTGATGAGGTCGCACTACTGGGTGCTGATGTGCACTTATGAGGCTGTACTGATGGGCACTGATTAGGCTGCAGTATTGGGCATAGATATGAACTGATGAGGTTGCACTGATGGGTGCTAATGAGGTTGCACTGATGGGTGCTGATGAAGTTGTGCTGTGGGGGCTTTTGAGGCTACTCTGATGGGTGCTGATGAGGCAGCACTGATAGGTGCTGATGAGGCCACACTAATGGGTGCTGATGAGGCCGCACTGATGTGCACTGATGAGAATGCACTGATAGAAACTGTTGAGGCTGAACTGATGGGCACTGTTCAGGCTGCAGTAAAGGGCACTGATATGAACTGATAAAGTGGCACTGATGGGTGCTGATGAGGCTGCACTGATGTTCACTAATGCACTGAACAGATGGGGCTGCACAGATGTGGGTAGCACTGATGAGGCGACACTGATCAGTTACACTGATATCCACTGATGGGGCGGCACTGATGGGCGCTGATGAGGCTCCACTAATGAGGCAGCACTGATAAATGGCACTGATGGGCACTGATAAGCAGCACTGATAAGGCAGCGCTGATCAGCTACACTGATGAGACAGCACTGATGGGCGCTGATGAGGCTCCACTGATGAGGCAGTGGCACTGATAAGCAACACTAATGAGGCAGCACTGATCAGCTACACTTATATCAACTGATGATGCGGTACTGATGGGTGCTAATGAGGCTCCACTGATAAAGCAGCACTGATAAGTGGCACTGATGGGCACTGGTCAGCTACACTGATGTCCACTGATGAGGCAGCATTGATGGGCACTGATAAGACTTAACTAATGAGGCAGCACTGATAATCGGCACTGATGGGCACTGGTTAGCTGCACTGATAAAGCACTGATGAGGCAGTACTGATGGGCACTGTGTGACACAGATGGCCACAGTAAAGCACTAACAAATAATAGTAAACTTACTGTCTGGCACAGCTCTCTCTCCTTCCCTCACACTGGTTCTCTGTGTGAGAGAAGGAGAGCTGCCAACCCCTGATGACTCTGTTTATATTTGTGATCGCCTGTTAATGGACACAGTAATTACATGGTAGAAGGCCATTGTGATTGGCCCTTTACCCCAATCTGTGATGTGCTGGGTCCAAGGCACACAGTGATCACAGATCCCTGGCGTTGCATGTCAATAGACATAGCGGTCATTTGACTATAGCACAGTCGGCAAGGGGTTAAAGTCTTGAAGTTCAGTTCTGTGTCTACTTCCTGGAAACTCTCTTTTATATAACATCATAGTCCAATCATAGTCCTCCTTCTAACCCAACTAACTGAATCAAATATCTCTATGGTAATTACTAGTAAAACTATTGAAACACAGACAGTGGGGAGGCATTAAAAAAGTGGAAACATTCTAAGCAGAATATATATTACATTGCTGTATACTTCTTAATCAGTCAGGTGAGTTTTTCTTATAATTATGCATATGTACTGTACATCTTCACTTTTGACTTGTAAATCTTAAAGTCAGCAAATAATGCTCTTATCCAGAAGTCCTTTACTTGTATGTAAACCATAAATCTTTGAGTTTTCAGTATGTTTGGAATTTTGTCTTAGCCCTGGTTCACACTGGTGCGATTTGACATGCGATTTGACATGTCAAATCGCATGTCAAATCGGCGAAATTTGCCGCAAATTGCGGGCAATGGCACCGTCCTAATCGGTGCGATGCCGCATCTGCGGCGCTGCACTGATTACAAAAAGTAGTTTCTGTACTACTTTTTGCGATTTCAGCCGCGATTTACATTGACATCTGTGTCAGATGTCTCTGTAATCAAGCTGAAATCGAGACTGACAGGCAGGAGTGAAATCGTGCGAGTTCAGCTGAACTCGCACGGTTTCACTCCCGCAGCCCCAGTGTGAACCTGGGCTTACTCTATATAGTTTCCTTAAGCTATTTTTTTTTAATGTATCTCTGTTGCAAAGTTTCTACCTGGAGATGCTTCCTGCAACACCAATTTCTGTTGCAGGCTGTCAATGCTATGCTGCTGCCTTTCAAGCTTCATCAGTTGGATGCTAAACTGCCTGAAAGTCAGCCCAATGGTCAACTGCAGAAACGCACATGACTGGGTAACAACACCGCTTCTAAACTGAAGCCTCGTACACACGACCGAGTTTCTCGTCAAAAAATGACAAGAAAACTGCCAAGAGAGCTTTCTTGCCGAGAAAAACGTTCGTGTGTATGGTTTCTCGTTGAGAAAACTGCCGGGAATCTCGACGAGAAAAATAGAGAACCTGCTCTCTATTTTCTCATCAGGATTCTCGTTTTTCTCGTCAGATTTCTCGTCGGCCTGTTTTGCGACGAGAAAACCGGTCGTGTGTATGCTTTTCCGAGTCTTAAAAAATCGCGCATGCTTAGAATCAAGTATGAGACCGGAGCGCTTCTTCTGGTAAAACTAGCGTGCGTAATGGAGATAGCACATGCGTCACGCTAAAACGAACTGAAAGCACGAAGACTGAAAAGCGCGAATCGTCTCTTCCCAAACTTTTACTTTAAACGCGGTAACACGAGATCAGCAAAAGCAGCCCAAGGGGTGGCGCCATTGAAATCGAACTTGCCCTTTATACTGCTGTTGTACGTGCTGGACGTGACCGTGCAGAACAACGATGAGATTTGGAATTGACAGTGTGTATGCAAGGAAAGCTTGACAAGAATCTCGTCAAGCTTGACAAGAATCTCGTCAAGCTTGACAAGAATCTCGTCTAGAAAATCAACGTTTTTTTTACGACGAGAAACTTGGTCGTGTGTACGAGGCTTCAAGCTTTGGTTTGGTGCTGTCATTGGGCAACAGGAAGTGTGGTTACTTGCTGGATCTTCAGGTAAGATGAAGATTTACAAAAATATATTTGTGATAGATTCACAAATAAGTATTTGCTTTTGACAACTATAAATGTCAATTACTTGTAGCAGTGAACTGTGATAAAAATGTTAATCAAAAAATGTCACCCTTAGTAATAACAATAAATAGATATTTGGCTTGCAATAATTTTACGTGTTTCCACATCTATGCTTTTATGAACTGCAGGTGCTCATGCAAACAGGTACAGAACACTGACTGAGAGGCTCTCACTGGCAATGCAACAGGGGGTAAAATACCATATTTGACTTATTGCAGACAGCTTATTGGGGAATGTTGTCCTTTTGTTTTGAGTTCCTCCAATCAAATTGAACAAGCATTGTTGCACTGATAAATAAGTAAATTCCTTTTATTTATTTTTCTCATTTATAAAAAATGTAATTGTCTCAGTAATGTCAGAACATTCATGTTACAAAGCTTCTGGGCTTTACTATATAGTAGAGATGTTTTTGCATATTTTAATACTAGATGGAGCAGATTTATTAATTTCTAATAAAACTGAATACATTACACAAATTCTAAGCATGAAGCTATTAATTTATCTGATAGTAACACGCTTTTTTCTATTATATATAACTGCTCAAGAGAACTCACATTGAGAATATCAGTACCTACACAGATAACAATTTGTGAGAGATTATAAAATGCCCATCATTAAAATGAACTACTGCTGATGGCATCGTTTTTTTCTTGAACTAGATTTATACATTTGTGACAGGGAAAAAAGAAAAAATCTGACTAAGCTAGACAAAAAATATTTGATGCAAGTCCTAACAGGATAAACGTTAAAAATTTCTCAGCATGTTATTTAAATTCTGCACAGGGTGAATTTATTGTAAAATATACTTAAAAAGAACACCTGAAGCCCTCACACAAGATGAAAAATAACTCCAAATATATACTTAAAATATGCTTACAATTACCGAGGTTATAATTTAAAAGTGCACTTAAAGTAGGCGGGTTTAAATGAATATACTAATGGGCCCTTGCTTGCTAAGTTATCTTTTTAAATTAAAGCAATGATTTTATTTTTTCCAAAACGTCAACTAGTACCATTGAAATGTAATATAACATTCAATAGCTAAGAAAATCCTGCATATAATTCTATTTTTAATGTTGGAGCAAATATTTGTAAGCCAACTTTGTGATCATATATCAGCAATACATTTTAAAGCTGTTATACAATTAGTTTTTTTGCTACAATATATGGTATAGTATATGAAAATTTTATGTTACACATGAGAGTCCCCCTATTTCAGAAATAGCAATTTTTAAATAACCATTTCATAGTTTATGATAATCCTAAATAGAGAATTATTGAATTCTATGTATGCTATATGTTTTAGCAGCAAAGCTTGTTAATAGTTACCAATTAGCTGACCTCCTAAACCAGGCACTTAGCATTGTTTTGTGTCTGTGCTATTATCTCTAAAAAGTAACCACTGCACTGAGTGTAAATTACCAAAATCATGTTGATGCTTTTCATGTGACACCCTAAGATACCTGCTCCTATGAGCACAGTGGCTCTTACCTTTGCAATGCTCCACTTAAAGGCCCTGAACAAATGTTAAGTGTATGTAAATGCAAATACTAAAGTTGTGTAAACAGCTTCCTTTTTGCCTTGCAAATGTATATTTTATATGTTTTATAATAGTTTGAGTAAATTGTTTAATAAATGCCTGTTGATCCTGCCAATTTCTGCTCTTTGAGTTTGTCGGTATAGCCAAAACATTATGTTTAGTTTTGGATAGGGTATGGAATTATTAAAACCCCTGCCAGGTTATTTCTTTTCTCTCTGTGTTCCATTAGGGAAAATGTAGGTCCCAGAGATTTTACTTCCTGCCCCAGAGATGCAAAAGAAAGTTAGATGAAATCCCAAAGTGAGGGGAGGGAATACCCCTATTAGACAGTTGTGTATGAAACAGGTGTCCCGATTTAAGGATTACCCCTTACCTCTTGTTCTGGGGACAACTGTAAAATTTTGGATTTCCCTTCACTCTCCATACAAATATAGGGGATTGCATCTCGATAATGGGGGCATAAAAAGCAATAAAAAATTGAGAGAAGATCTAAAGCTGGCCTTGGATTGATCGCAATCAGCCAGTTTAGCTGGGAACAGCTGAATTTCGATCCATGTGTGGCCATCCCAGTTCCAAAGAAGTAGATTGTTAAGCCTTGTACACACAATCTGATTTTCCGACAACAAATGTGTGATGGCAGGGTTTTGTCAGAAAACCCGACCATTTATATGCTCCATTGGACAATTGTTGTCGGATTTTCCGACAACAAATGTTTTATAGCATGCTTTCAAATTTTCCGACAACAAATGTGTGCCATCGGATTATCTGATCGTGTGTACACAAGTCCATCTGAAAAAAATCTAAAGTACAAACACGTGTGTTTAGAAGCAATGCTTACCATAGCACAACATTAGCAGAAGTTGCCCAAAGGGTGGCGTTAAAGAGCAGAAAAACCACGTAGTTTTGTTTTTTTGGCTGACAAAGTTTTGCCGTCTGCATGCAGAACAAGTTCACAGCCAATGCCCTTCGGACAAAATTCCACGGATTTGTCCGATGAAAATCCGATCGTGTGTACGAGGCTTTAGATCGACGTCTGACAAACATGAATGTTGGAAAATATCCCGGTGTCAGAATACAATATCCCAGCAAGGAATATTCCTCTATCCACCTCACCTGTGTGGATAAAGAAATCCATTTATTTATTTATTTTTAATAATGAGTCATCTGTGGCCAATTTAACACTTTAATAGGGTTACAAAGCTATTCTGCTAGCACCCAATGTTGCAGGAGTCATGTCACCCACCCAGTGGCGTATCGTGGGGGGGCAGGGGGGCGGTCGCCCCGGGTGCAAAATTTAGAGGGTTGCAGCAGCAGTCTAGCAGACTGTGAGCTCTTCCGCTTCGCTATGAGGAAGAAGTTCCGGTGCAGTCTCGGCTTAGGCTCCAGCGGTGACACTGACACAGCAGTGAGTAAATGAACACTGAAGACCATCCATGATGATCCCAGGGATTGTGACCGTGCGGAGACTGAGGGGAAGGAGGAGGGGAGGGGACTCACGAGGCATCCTCTCCATTACACACCACTCCCCACACACGAGGTCCAGGATCCTGGCTCGTGTGACATGCTTTCCGTCCACTTAGCCCGCCCCATAGCCTAGACTTCCGACCACAGTCCTGCCTGTGCCTGTCAGTGTGCTGCTACGTGGCCCCGGTGTTTCTTGACAGGAAACCGGCACTCTGACCCTGCACCGACCACCACGGGACTGGAGGAAACCGGGACCAGGAGGAAGAGGATAAGGTATCATCCACACAGACAGAAGCCCCTCCTCACCGGCAGCTGCAAGGAAATAGTGAGTACTCCTCTACAGAGGAAAGCTCTGTACAGGATGATGGCAGCCGGAGGGGGGCTGGGGCTGAGCTCTGAACTGGAATCTGTGGGAAAGAGAGCTTTGTTTTTTGGGGGGGGATGTACACAGCGCACCCCCCTCAACCCTGCACGCTGTACACAGTGCACCCCCCTCAACCCTGCAAGCCACACACAGCGCACCCCCTCAACCCTGCAAGCCACACACAGCACACCCCCTCAACCCTGCAAGCCACACACAGCGCACCCCCCTCATCCCTGCAAACCACTTACAGTGCACCCCCTCATCCCTGCATGCCACACACAGCACACCCCCCAACCCTGCATGCCACACACAGCACACCCCCCAACCCTGCACACCACACACAGCGCACCCCCTCAACCCTGCACGCCACACACAGCGCACCCCCCTCAACCCTGCACGCCACACACAGCGCACCCCCCTCAACCCTGCACGCCACACACAGCGCACCCCCTCAACCCTGTACGCCACACACAGCGCACCCCCCTCAACCCTGCACGCCACACACAGCGCACCCCCTCAACCCTGCACGCTGCACACAGCGCACCCCCTCAACCCTGCACTCTATACACAACGCACCTCTAAACCCTGCATTCAGTACACAGCACACCATACACAGCGCACCTCTGAACCCTGCATTACGTACAAAGGGCATCCCTAAGCCTTGCACTCAATACACAGCACACCCCTCAACCCTCATTGCTAATAATTCGTTCTAGTTCTTCTTTTCTGTCTATTGGTGGGTCTGTCACTTCCGCAGTCTGTGGTGTGCAGGCAGTGGGATGATGTTCTCTAACACTAAAATCTAAATCAGTGGGTTGTAATGATGTGCTGTAACCTCTAGCAACCAATCAGTGAGCCGTAATGATGTGCTGCAATGTCTAGCAACCAATTGGGGAGCATTAATAATGTGCAGTAACCTCTAGCAGCCAGTGAGTGGTAATGATATGCAGTAACCTTCAGCAACCAATCAGTAAATAGTAATGATCTGCTGTAATCTCTAGCAAGCAATCAGTGAGCAATAATATTTTGCAGTGACCTCTAGCCACCAATCAGTTTGTAGTAATGATGTGCAGTAACCTCTAGCAAACAATGGGTAAGCGGTAATTATGTGCAGTATCATCTAGCAACCAATCAGTGAGCAATAATAATGTGTAGACAGTGTAGGAATCAGGTGGGTCAGTGTAGTAGTCAGTATAGGAATCAGGTAGGTCAGTGTAGTGGCCATTATAGGAATCAGGTAGGTCAGTGTAGTGGTCAGTATAGGAATCAGGTAGGTCAGTGTAGTGGTCAGTATAGGAATCAGGTAGGTCAGTGTAGTGGTCAGTATAGCAATCCGATAGGTCAGTTTAGTGGTCAGTGTAGAAATCAGACAGGTCAGTATAGGAATCAGGTAGGTTAGTATAGTGGTCAAGTAGGTCGGTGTAGGAATCAGGTTGGTCATTACTACTGTACTAGCTATAGGGACTCTCAAGCCTCGTACACACGAACGAGTTTCTCGGCAAACACCAGCAAGAAACTTGCTGGCAGAGATTTTTTGGCGAGAAATTTGTTCGTGTGTATGGTTTCTCGTCAAGAAAAGCGACAAGTATCTTGACGAGAAAATAGAGATCCTGCTCTCTATTTTCTCGTCGAGATTCTTGTCGGCATGTTTCTCGACGAGAAAAGTGAGTGTGTGTACACTTACCTGTCCTCCCGGAAGCCCGCGCATGTTCGAAATGAATTTGACGCATGCGCGGTAGCTTCCTAGGCATACGTAGGGTATACCAAGATGGCGGCGACGGCATCGAATGTGACAAGCGCATGCTCGTCGTAGTCGATGACATCACCGCGTACGCTCCATTCAAAGAACCGCGGGTTCTTTGAATCGAGCGTCTGTACACTCGGCCGGGACAAGTTTCTTGTCCAAGAATCTCGTCGAAAAAAACGACATTTTTTTTTCGACGAGAATCTCGGCCGTGTGTACGAGGCCAGAGTGCTAAAAATCCACGGGTTAGGGGGCGCAAATCTCTTGCCTGCCCCGGGCGCTGACAACCCACGCTACGCCACTGCACCCATCTGTGTGAATTACAGAAGTGCTTTTATCTAATCTATTGCTAGTTGAAAAACAGCTGTTTTGAAAAAGCAACTAAAATGGGTAATAGACTTTTTAAACCTACAGAGTATTACATTTGAATGCCTGTTTTATACCCTGCATTCTTGTCAAATGCAGGCTTCATGTATACTTGAACTTATGGATATGAGACACCTGCACACTCCTGTTTCCCACAGTGCTGTGATCAATGTCCTGGCAATTTTTTACCAGGCCCTAGCAATGTCACTTGGAGAGCATTGCAGGCTACCTAATGCCTTGTACACACGATCGGAAACTCAGATGAAAAAAGTCTAATTGACTTTTTTTATCGGAAATTCCAATCGTGTGTGGGCCCCATCGGATTTTTTTCTGTCAGAGTTTAGAAATAGAACATGTTTTAATTTTTTCAGATGGAAAAAAAAAACTATAGGAAATTCCTATCGTCTGTGTGGAACTCCGACGGAGAAAAAACCCACGCATGCTCAGAATCAAGTCGACGCATGCTCAGAAGCATTGAACTTCCTTTTTCTCGGCTCGTCGTAGTGTTGTACGTCACCACGTTTTGGACGGTTGGAATTTGGACTGACAGTGTTTCGGCAAGACTGATGAAAGACAGCTTGAATGGAATTCCGACGGAAAATTCCATCGGATTTTAACCCATCGGAAAATCTGATCGTGTACAGGGCATAACTGTATCTATATACGCACATGGAACATAATGTTTGCATGGTGCATTCCAACAATATCAGATGAGGCAGCCTCATGTGGCCCTTAGGCTCCAGCAGACAGTAGATATTTTTTTTATTGCCTGCATGCTTACTCAGAGTGAATGAAAATATTCATGAAATTAGTATTCAAAATGTTACCTAAATTATTTAGTATACTTCTGTCACTTTTTTACTTTTCAGGTCAGGAGAGGAGAGGTACAGGCTCAAGGTCCGGATACAAGCAGCAAGGTAAGGGCTCCAGGAGAAAAATACCAAGGCGAGCATGTAAGGGCTCGCCGGGTATTTATAGGACTACTATAATTGTCCTCATGTGACAGCTGAGCAAAGGAAGTGCTGCCTTCCCCACACTGCCAGAATACCCCCGCTGGTGGACGCCGGTACTACGGCCCATGGATCAGGCATTACCACCAGCAGGTGAGATCCTTTGTCAAAGATACTGGCTGTGAGAGGACACCCGCTGGTGGACACTAGTACTGCGATCCATAGGACCAACAGCGCCACCAGCGGGTGAAGCCTTTCCTGACATTATCTTTTGTTCTCTATTTTTATTTATCTTTTGTTACTGGTCAACTATTGCCTGCCAGTAGAGAGCTTTAGTTTATACAGAGTTTTAAATCATATAGATAGAAAGGCTTCTATTGTGACAAGGAAGGGTTTGACCCTTAAGATTTTATTTACCGAGCATGAAAATTTTAAAAATAACATTTATAGTAGTGGTAGTCAACTTACTTGATATTGTTACCCTGATCTCAACAGGGGTGCACATAATGTGTGGTGTTTGTAAAGCTAAAGAAATAGTCAGAGACTGTGACCATACTACAGCTGATTGTCAAAGATGGTGGTTATGCTACAGGAGATGAGGCTATGGACATACTACTGACATACTTGGAGACTTGGCACATGCTGCAAAAAACAGTCAGGAACTGGTAAAATAATGCAAGATACTGTTAGAAATAATTGCCATTACAGTCCCTATAACAAAAGTACATCTACCATATTTAATATGTATCTCAGTAAAATCTAAAAGGTCAAAAAAATACACAATAAGAAAAAAAGAATGTGCAACAGGTGGGGCAAACCTGAGGACCACGACCTGGTACTAGCTCGCAGCTAAATCCATCTCCACCATCAGGAGCTCTGGGGAAAACCAGCTAGTACTTAGACTCCGCACCTCAGATGAGCCTGTGTCATCTGCCAGAAGTGACTGCCTGTATGCCTGTCTTGTCACTGCTATTGCAATTGGTCTTCAAGCCCGACGCCTGATCGTGACAATATGAATGCGGGAGGGGGTGCAGTATAGTGTATTATAAACTCAAAGTTTTATTAAGAAATGGTTAAAATTACTCAGACAACCACTTGCGGTGCAGCATTTAAACAATTCTGGAAGTGTAATGCACTTCCTTCCTGTTATCAACAATCAGAGTGAGTGTTAGATATGTGCAGAATGGAAAAAAATTGTTTTGTTTTGGATAGATTTGTTATGTTACTAGTTTCATTTCATTACGATATTTATTTAGTTTGGTTTTCGGAATTCGTTTAGTTTAGTTTTGTTTTCATTAAAATTTGTTTTGTTTAATAATTTTCTAACAAATTCCAACATTTCAGAACGATTAGAATTCGGATCCGTCGAAAAACAATCAACTAATGTGAATTCTGTGTGAAGAAATAGCTGGTTGTTAAGCAGCGGGACAGGAAGCCAGCCGCCTGCATCCTTAACAACCATGAGTCATCATCTTTTAGCAGTCTTCCGCACTGACAGATGAATAAAAAGATAAAGAATGCATTGTCCGGCAATAGAAAACATGTTTAACCACTTCAGCCACAGATGGTTTTACCCCCTTAATGACCCAAGCATGACCCGCCGGAAACCCCCGTTGCGTCAGAGGGGAGCAGGGTCACCCGCTTACGTCACGGGTGGCCCCGCCCCTTGGCTATTTAAGAGCTGTCAAGCGGATCTTGCGTCATTGGAGGCCGCCTCCCATGGAATGGCGGAATCGTCGGGTCCTAGAAGGATTACATTGCTGGAATTTTTTTAAATTTTTATTAAAGGACTTGTCCCAAGCTGTGTGTGTGTCTTTTTACAATTTTTGACACTTTTTTGGGTGAAATGGTAGGGGTACAATGTACCCAGTTACCAATTCACATAGGGGGGGCCGGAATCTGGGGGTCCCCTTTGTTAAAGGGGGTTTCCAGATTCCGATAAGCCCCCCACCCGCAGACCCCCACAACCACCGGGCAAGGGTTGTGGGGATGAGGCCCTTGTTCCCATCAACATGGGGACATCCTCCCCATGTTGAGGGCATGTGGCCTGGTACAGTTCAGGAGGGGGGGCATTCTCTCGTCCCCCCTCTTTTCCTGTGGCCTGCCAGGTTGCATGCTCTGATAAGGGTCTGGTATGGATTTTTGGGGGGGAACCCCACCCCATTTGTTTTTATTTTGGCGCGGGGTTCCCCTTAAAATCCATACCTGACCTGAAGGGTCTGGTATGGTTTTTGAGGGGGCCCCTACGCCATTTAAAAAACAATTGGTGCCAAAGGGCCTGGTAATGGACTGGGGGGGGACCTATGCCATTTTTTTCAATAACTTTTATCTGTATTGCCGGGACCCGGCAATTCATTATAGACGCAAGTAGTTTTAAATGACTTTTTTTCCTTTAGAAATGACATTTTGTGCAGGGACTGTTCTAAACACGGGAAACATGTGCTACTTTGCAGGCATACTATAGACACCCCCCAGGTACGAAATTTAAAGGAATATTTCACTTTTATTATTTCACTTTAAGCATTATTAAAATCACTGCTCCCGAAAAAATGTTTTATTGCATTGATACATGTCCCCTGGGGCAGGGGCAGGACCCGGGTCCCCAAACACTTTTTATGACAATAACTTGCATATTAACCTTTAAAATTAGCACTTTTGATTTTTCACGTTCGTGTCCCATAGACTTTAACGGTGTTCGCGTGTTCGAACAAATTTTTTGCCTGTTCACATGTTCTGCTGCAAACCAAACCAGGGGTTGTTCGGCTCATCCCTAATCATAATCTCAGAAGACTAAAATATCATACATCCTTCACTTCCTCAAATGGAAGAAAAGTGGTAGAATTGATGTACTTGTAAAAATCATGTGTTTTTAATATGAGGTTTTAATTGTATGTAATAAAGACATGTATCTTTTTAAACCGATTTTGTTGTGTATATGTGTCTATTGGAGGGATATTTAAAGTCCCATTATATATACTCTTTCATCTGTTATTGGACTGTATGTCTGTTTGCTACTTTATCACATATTTGGTGCATTTATAAACGTTAATTTTTCTGTTTGAAATAAGTGCAAATATACTGATGTTAATGAGATAAACAAGAAGTCTATGTCTAATTCCCCACTTCGGGGGAATAGCCATGACAAAGAACCAGACTTGATATAAAAAAGGCATGACAAAAACCAAGATACCAAAAAAGAAAAAAAAAATTAAAGAAAATGTATGAAATTTATGAAAATAAAATAGGTAAGAACAAGAAAGCTGCAGCAAGGATTAAAATAGCCCTTGCTAGCGGTACATTGAAAAATTGGACCGCTCCACTCACAATCATAGCAGAGCTGGGTCTTCAGAACACCCCCTGCACACTGCTCCAATCAACAGCACTCTTGCTGTGGGCATGTCGGATCACTGGAGATCTTTGCCATCACGTGGTGTTTTATCTACTGTTGTGCCATTTAGTAACAAAAAATCCCTAAAAGAGAGGCATATCTTTAAATTTATGTGCAGCCTGACTGCATTACAGCAATAAAGACAAAAGGGTTCAATTAGGCTTTAACTCTATTTTCTTTCCCTTACAGACATGCAATTTAAGTTAAAAAAAACAACTACATTTTCATTTTATGAAAAAGTAATTAAAAACTATAGCATCCCAACAATCCAGGGGCACAGCCTTTAAAGAGAAATTATTGCAACATAATTTACTGTGTTTAAAAGTTATTGTGGTGAATGTCCCTTTAAACATAGATGTTGTCTTCAGTTAACAGCCTTTACAGAACAAGTCTTTCTTAAATGACTTCACAGAACATTATGTAACTGTTTACGAGAACCAATAATGTCAGAGTGCCGTAACAACAAGCCACTATGGTTCGATTTCTAATACTGCCACATCTTTAATAGCTTCCTGCATCCTTTGTGCTTTTTGACTCAACAACATAAGTGCAATTGGGGGTAGGAGAAGGCAGATTAATATTGATAGACCTGTGTTCCATAGATTCTAAGCAAATGATTCATTTACTTTAACCAGAATCTCCGTCTGATTTTGAAACCCAGTTAAAGTAAAATGAGAAAATAATAATACTAATCCACCATTTGTTTGAATTTGCTTTGGCTTAGTTTATCATTTTTCCTTCATTGCTTTTTGACACCTCCACGTCAGACTATTCTCCTTGAACAATGGCGATTTTGATGAGGGATTTTCAGTGGGTAGAAAAACATCATCTGAACAGTATAAAAGCACAAATAATTACAATCTTCTGTACTGTGCTGTCATTACTAAATTAACATTTTCAATCAATGGCAATGCCATGCATTTTTAATGTAAATGGCATATAATTATGACACTTAATTTAATCTTCATGAAAGGTTGCAAAACACAATCACTTTTCTATTAAACTTGTTCAAAAATGTAATTTAGTAGTTTTACCATCAACAATAAAAAGGGACTTCATTGACTCTTTGTAAGAAAAATAATCTATTATGTCCTGAAAATTAATCATTTTGTCCTAAAAAAAATAAACTTAGTGGTAATGCCGTATTTTAACAATTATTTCTAGCCCACATATTTAGTTATCTACTTATTTCTGAATAATCCTATTTTAAACAAATCTATTTAGTTAGGGATGCTATACAGAGATTGTATTTTTTTAAAGTTTTATAAACATTGTAAACCATGTAAACATCAAAACAAATGAAATATTACAAAACGTGTGCAGGCAAAAACATAATACCCTACCTGCCCCCCAAACTACACTTATTTGCACAATCTATTACTCTACTTCCTGTCAACAATGCATTAAACACAGCTATAACATAAAGAAGATTGAGAAAAAATTTTAGGCATATTTTCTAATTGTAAAGTATTTATTATATTAATCACACATCGGCTCTAACTTGTTAATGTATTGCTGGTAATGCATTTATGTAATTTCAAAGGCAATTTTTTGTATTTTTGGGGGATTTTTCTTTACACCTGAATATTTTTATGTTAATTAGAAAAATATGGCCACAAATTTGTTGTGAAATGCTAATGCTAATTCATCCCCTTTCCCCTATTACTATGTACTGCCATGGATTATTTAAAGTGCACCTGTGCCCAGACTATGTAAATATTCTAAACAAGTAGTAAAAAAATATACCGTATTTATCGGCGTATAACACGCACTTTTTTCCCCTGAAAATCAGGGGAAAATCGTGGGTGCGTGTTATACGCCGATATCCACATCCCTGAGCTGTCTCCGCTGACTGGGAGCGGAGCGGAGCGAGATACACATAGCCGAATGTACTCGGCTATACTCAGCTTTTCTCGGCTCCGCTCACAGTCACGCCCAGTCCCGCCATTGGACCTGTGTTATGTCCATCATAGGGCGGGACTCGGCGTGACTGTGAGCGGAGCTGAGAAAAGCCGAGTATAGCCGAGTACACTCGGCTATGTGTATCTCGGTGGCGGCTCTGCCCAGTCCCCGGCGTTCTCGGCGTTCTCTGCGGCGTCCGCACAGTCTCGGCGCCAATTTTAAAATGCTGCACGGCGACTCTGGGGCAAGGCTGCACGGCGACTCTGGGGCAAGGCTGCACGGCGACTCTGGGGCAAGGCTGCACGGCGACTCTGGGGCAAGGCTGCAATGGACACTGACAAGGCTGCACTGTGACCAGGCTGCACTATGACAAGGCTGCAATGGACACTGACAAGGCTGCACTGTGACAAGGCTGCAATGGACACTGACAAGGCTGCACTGTGACAAGGCTGCAATGGACACTGACAAGGCTGCACTGTGACAAGGCTGCAATGGACACTGACAAGGCTGCATTTAAATGTAAGTTATTTTTCCTTAAACTTCCCTCCTAAAAGTTTTTTTCCCTAAAATTTCCTCCTAAACTTGGGGTGCGTGTTATACGCCGGTGCGTGTTATACGCCGATAAATACGGTATTTATATATATATATATATATATAAAATAAAAATTGCTAAGTTCTCTAGCTGTATGTGCTGTGATCTAATTATGCTCAAAGAATCTCAACGATAATAAAACTCTAAAATCAGGTTTCTTTCAATAGCTTAAAATGCCTAGTCTCTACACTGACACACCTTATTCCTTGCAGCGAGTGATCAATTGCAGGATGGGAATGGCTGCTAGACAATAATACTTGCACCTACCTGGATATGTGAGGAATTCCCAGTATTCCTCGCATGAATCCATGGCTCTTTAAACTTGCTTATTATATATATGCCCCTGAAAACAGGTGACCTGTAGAGATAAACTACATTGGATTTAAATTTATTATACAATCAAGTGGAATATATAGATACATACATATATACTGTTGAAAGAAATACCATCAGTGTCAGCTGTGATTTGAATGTTATTTACCATCTAAGGCCACTTATGGTTATGTCTGTACTCCCTTTCTCTTTGTCTCACATTTAGTCTGTGTAACCCATGGGATAGTGTGGGCTCATTCCATACTCCTTGGACAGACTACTACCTGGAAACTACCCCGTCTATATGTTTTTAATTGACTCTGGTCATGCACGATATTTTAATTTGAAGATGTCTTCATCCCCCTGAGGAAGATCAGAACAATATACGATCAAAACGCGTTGGAGCTCTTCTCTGAGCAATAGCATTTAGTGTTAAAGCGGTAGTAAACTCGCAGATTTTTTTTTTTTAAACCTGTAAGGCAAAAGGCATAATGAGCTAGTATGCACCACATACTAGCTCATTATGAAATACTTACCTTAGAACGAGGCCTCGTATCGCAGGCCGGTCCACGCCGAGGGAGCTGACATTTTGCCTTGGCGTGTCTTCCAGGTATTGCGGCTCCGGTGCTGTGAGTGGCCGGAGCCGCGATCTTGTCACTCCCGCGCATGCGTGCGGGAGACTTCTTTCCGGCAAGGTCCGGCTGTCTGCCGGACCTTCAGCCGGAAACTCAGAGCGCATGTGCCGCTGAAGTCAGCGGCTGCATACAAAGGGAATATCTCCTAAACCGTACAGGTTTAGGAGATATTCTTTTTACCTACAGGTAAGCCTTATTATAGGCTTACCTGTAAATAAAAGTAAAACAAAGGGTATACAACCGCTTTAAGAAACTCTTTTTTGCTATTTGCATTTGTAACATTGACATCTCATGTTTGGGTACCATGCATACCAGAGCTCATTTAGTTTTTAATTAGTGTTTTTTCATATATCTGTACGCAATATATATTTTATATATATTTTATATATATTTATATATTATATATTTTATATATTCTATTCAGTTCATTTTTTTTTTGGTGCCTATAGGCCCTTGGGAGCAATTTTTCAAATTAAAAATGCCTGGTATGTGCCTACATTAAAGGGCTGGCAGAATGCCTACATTTTATGCTCCCCGGAAAACAAAAAGGAGATGAGCTTTTATTTCAGAGTCTCTGTTGTTAACCTTGAAGAATATTTTATCCACAATGCCTATAGCTACAAAGGTGAATGAGTGTTTGTTTTAAAGTGTGTTCACCACTTGCTTAGAATATATAAATATTTTAGTCATATCTAGACACAGGTTTGAATTAAGATACCATGTACCTTTAACCATTTAAGCCCTGGACCAATACGGGCCATTATGACCAGGCCCCTTTTTGCGATTCGGCACTGCGTCGCTTTAACTGACAATTGCGCGGTCGTGCGACGTGGCTCCCAAACAAAATTGGCATCCTTTTTTTCCACAAATAGAGCTTTCTTTTGGTGGTATTTGATCACCTCTGCGGTTTTTATTTTTTGCGCTATAAACAAAAATAGAGCGAAAATTTTGAAAAAAATGAAATTTTTTACTTTTTGCTATAATAAATATCCCCAAAAAATATATAAAAAAACATTTTTTTTCCTCAGTTTTGGCCGATACGTATTCTTCTACATATTTTTGGTAAAAAAAATCGCAATCGCCGTTTATTGATTGGTTTGCGCATAAATTATAGCGTTTACAATATAGGGGATAGTTTTAAGGCATTTTTTTTTTTTTTTTTACTAGTTATGGCGGCGATCAGCGATTTTTTTCGTGACTGCGACATTATGGCGGACACATCGGACACTTTTGACATGTTTTTGGGACCATTGTCATTTTCACAGCGATCAGTGCAATAAAAATGCACTGGTTACTATGAAAATGACACTGGCAGTGAAGGGGTTAACCACTAGGGGCGCTGGAGGGGTTAAGTGTGCCTAGGGGCGTGTTACTAACTGAGGGGGCGTGGCTACGACTGATTGTGCCTGTACGTACCATTCTGCCGACGTATATCTCCGTGAAGGGGTCGGCAAGTGGTTAAAAAGAAGGCATTGGTTATTGCATGTGTTTGAACAAACTTTGAGGTTGTGTGCTTTTAGATATATGTAAAAACTGGAAAAAAGGGAACATAAGTAATTGTCACGAACATGTACGAATTATAAAAAATGGGTGTTACGATTCCACAATAAAAAAAAGGGTTACTAAAATAGTACAAGCTGAAATATTGGCAAGCTATGAAATAGCAGCTTATTTAAGGGTATTTACTACTGGAACCTCCATGTGCAAGCAGCAACAGGTGCTCTTTGGTACCTTCAGTGCAGCATGGACTAGGCATTTTCACATCTGGTAATCTTTTACAGTCACCCTTAGTGACTAGGAAAGATCTGACCTTAATTCTAAGCATTTCAGCACATACCTGGCATGCATTCAGACCCTGTAGCATACACCTAATACAGTACATACAGTACATTCAAACTGCATTTGTTAGTGAGTTTGACGTGTGAATGATATAACAGATGAGCACCTGTTCATGTACATTGGCCATGCATGGCAACTACTGTAAGAATTTGATCCATTGCAATTGTGTATGCAAACATGGTAAATCAAGACCTTCTGGTAAATGAAGACTTTTTCTGCTTGCCTTTTTAACGATGTTTTAAAAAAAAAACAATAATAATAATACACGTGTGTATATATATATATATATATATATATATATATATATATATACACACAGTATCTCACAAAAGTGAGTATACCCCTCACATTTTTGTAAATATTTTATTATATATTTTCAACACTGAAGATATTACACTTTTCTACAATGTAAAATAGTGAGATCACAGATTGTATAACAGTGTAAATTTTCTGTCCCCTCAAAATAACTCAACGCACAACCATTAATGTCTAAACCGCTGGCAACAAAGTGAGTTTACCCCTAATTGAAAATGTCCAAATTGGGCCCAAAGTGTCAATATTTGTGTGGCCACTATTCTTTTTCAGCACTGCTTTAAACCTCTTAGGCATGGAGTTCACCAGAGCTTCACAGGTTGCCACTGGAGTCCTCTTCCACTCATCCATGACAACATCACGGAGCTGGTGGATGTTAGAGACCTTGCGCTCCCCACCTTCCATTTGAGGATGTCCCACAGATGCTCAATAGGGTTTAGGTATGGATAAATGCTTGGCCAGTCCATTACCTTTACCCTCAGCTTCTTTAGCAAGGCAGCGGTAATCTTGCAGGTGTTTTTGGGGTTGTTATCATGTTTGAATACTGCCCTGCATCCCTGCCCCTGAGGGGGGGAATCATGCTTTGCTTTAATATGTCACAGTACAAGTTGGCATTCATGGTTCCCTCAATGAACTGTAGCTCCCCAGTGTCGGCAGCACTCATGCAGCCCCAGACCATGACACTCCCACCACCATGTTTGACTGCAGGCAAGACACACTTGTCTTTGTACTCCTCATCTGGTTCAAAATGCAATTGGTTAAAAGCACAGTTACTGTTGAAATGTTCAGGAAGTGCTGGTCCTGACTGAGGAGTCAAAGAAGATGGCCTACGCCTATACAAATTGAAGCACAAATTTGTACATGAACTCTAACAATATACAAACTTATTTTTTATGAGAGATACATATAAACATCAAGAAATAATTTTATTCCCAAAAAGAAGATTTGCTATTTTAAACATACTAAGTCACATTATTTTAAATGTCTTATATTGTTGCCCTTAAAGAGCCTGTTATATGCATCATGGCATACCATGGGTGAAATGGGAAAAAGGGTGAAATGGGAAAAATGGGTAAACAAGGAGAACAAGTTTGCTTGACTTGAATTTATTCATGTAAATCTTATTAACATATCTAAATTAATAAACATATAGGGGAACATGCAGAGAAATCAGCTGATTAACCTGTGTAGTTTTGTTCAGCCGATCTGGTGGATGTAGAGCCTGGGGAGCCCGTGGGGATTAACTCTGCATCCTCCCAGAAAAATACAGTATATGGTGATGGTGCAAAAGTGAACTTAATGTCAGAATGTGCAAAAAATAGAAATGGGAAAGGGAGAGGGGGGAAGGAAAACAAAGAGAAAGAGAAAAGAGAGAGGGGGAGGGGGGGAGAGAGAGGGGAAGGAGGAAGGGGAGGAAAGAAAGGAGGGGGGTTTCCAGCTTCGAAACATTGTACATCCCCTCACCCGTACACTTTTATCCTTTAATGAACTGCAAAGGAAACATCAGATCCCTAAACAACTACTCTACTCCTACCTTCAGAATAAACACTATTTGCCTCTAAATCATCTACTCTGGCCCTAGATAAACTTTCCCCATTTGAACTCCTATGTGCTAAAGGACCGTACCAGACCCATCTCATTTCTGACATTTACAGGTTTTTACATAACGCTACCTCTATCACTGACTCATCCCATTCCTATATGCTAAAATGGTCCCAGTTGGTAAAACGCCCCATCCCTCTCCCTCAATGGCAGAAAATTTGGGAGGCTGTTTCCAAATCATCAAAATGTGTGGAACAAAAGGAGACGGTTTACAAAATATTTTTTTGGTATAGAACCCCTGAAATTTTACATAGATACGATCCCAAGACTCCTCGGGTGTGTTGGAGATGCCGGAGTGACATTGGCTCTCATTTCCACATTTTTTGGAACTGTCCCCTGATCCGCCCATTTTGGTTGTCCATTCAGACGTTTATACAGGATTTGTTTAATGTTTCATTCCCACTGGATCCAGTCCACTTTCTGTTGGGCCTGCCGATCCCTGGCATCTCCAAGCATGCCCAAAAATTGGCCACCTTTATTTTTCTCGCTGCGAAACGGGCTATACCCTTGCGGTGGCTGTCCCCTTCCCTGCCTACTCTCTCACGGGTCCTACAAACACTGGAACAGATCTGTAGAATGGAACGCCTCACTGCAATAGTACATGACACTCTCCCGCAATTTTCAAAGATCTGGGATTTATGGGACCATTCAGACCTTAACTCTGGTATTAGTTCCTTAACCGCCAATGATGTGACACCTCCTTGACCTCGCCTCCCAACGTTTTTCTTCAATGGTTTGTTAGCTTATATACTTGTTGTTTCCATGGTGCCCCTTCCTACCTCCTCCCCTCCCCCAACACCCCCTTTTGTTTATACTAAGATAGACTTCTACGGAGTGCCTTCGTTCTTTGGTTCGGCCCCCCGGCGGTCTCATCGACACCTGACCCAATGAGTAACACTTTGCTTATCCATGATTTAAAATATATGGTTTTAAAATGCCCACTCATTGGGCTTTTCGTCTGTTTGTATGTTGTCCTTTTGTCCTAATTTTTTATTTACTTTGTATTATCTTTTCTGCATGCCCTTATTTCCCCTGACCTATATAGCTAAAATCTCGACTTTTGTTTTGTTGGTGGCATTGTAACTGTATTGATTCATTTTTTCAGATATGATATATATTTTATCCAAAAATGAATATTGAAATTTAATATTTTCACACCTGTTTTTGTATGTATGAAAATTTTTCAATAAAAACACAATTTAAAAAAAAAAAAGAAAAAAAAAAAAGAAAGGAGGGGGAGAGGGGAAGGAGGAAAGGCAGGAAAGAAAGGAGGGGGAGAGGGGGAAGGAGGGAAGAGAGGAGGGGAAAGGGGAAGTGGAGGGAAGAAGGAAGAAGGGGGGAGAGAGTGGAGGAATAGAAAGGGGGAGAGGGGAAGGAGGAAAGGGAGGAAAGAAAGGAGGGGGAGAGGGGGAAGGAGGGAAGAGAGGAGGGGAAGTGGAGGGAAGAAGGAAGAAGGGGGAGAGAGTGGAGGAATAGAAAGGGGGTAGGGGGAGGAGGAAAGGAAAGGAAAACAATCAAAAAGAGAAGAAAAGGAGAAGGGGGTCTTATCTTTAAGAATAAAAAAAGGGGAGATAAATAGGCCATGGACAATAAATGTCCCAAAATGCAAAAGCCAAAGATTGAAGAGCCACATCTAAACCTTTACTGCATCTCGTTACGTGAAAAAAAATGCAGAAGGCTCTATCTGAAAACCAATAAAGAACTAATCAGACCACTAAAATTATGAGGGGTGAAGTGTGGATAAAAGACGTTTATTCCCTGTGGAAAATTCCTCACCTGTATTCTCAATTTACAGGATACATATGCTTCCACCATCAGTGTCTTCAGACAAATAACCAGCCATGGGTGGATATATATATATATATATATATATATATATATATATATATATATATATATATATGTGTGTGTGTGAAAGAGTCTGTATCAATAACAGGAGGGGGACGGAGAAATCCCTGTTGCCCAGATCACAAGTACAGAAGGGCCATGTATGATCCGGAGGGACGGGAGCGGGCTCATCTGCTCACTGACCTGCCGGTGTGGGGTGTAAACCAGGGCAACAGTGTATACCCCATGAAAGGATACACCTTTGGAGTGTACCGCCCGCTGGGTGGGCGGTATGGTGGGTCTCACCCAGCTAAACTAATCAGGAGGAGAGGCACCTGGATGGATTGCGAGGAGGGGGACTCTAACCGGAAGCGCACCGGAAATGAAGGGTGCATCACGGTGCTGTGCGTTCCAAATGGTGGAAATGAATACCCGGAAATGACGCAGACAGGAAGTTGCGTCATTCCGGGACTGTGATAGTATGTTCCACCCTGGTGGCACCTCTGTGGAATTGTAAAAAACATAAGTTGCGCTTGTAATATACTCTATAAAAGTGACATAAAAGTAATAGGGAAAACTTGATTGGTGAAAAAACTGAAAAAATTGAGTCCATACACAAATAAGAAAAAAGCACTGATGGAAGGAAACAAAGTCCAATGAGAATACAAAATCCAGAGTTCGTTCACCTTCACCAAGGAGATGTAAGAGAGTCCCCAATTGAAGATCAATCCCACTCTGTAAGTGAGTTCCCATACCAGAAATGGTGGACCCTCTAAATAGCAAGGTCTTACACACAAGCAGATTCAGCCCTCTGCAGGGACAGATGGATCTACTCTACCACCGGAATCTCTGTGCTGTATTCAGACCTCCGTGGTGCTCAGCGAAGAGAGAAGCTGGAACTCCAATCTAGAGATTTCACTTTTTGACCGAAAGGCCGTGAGTGTAAAAATACAGGGAACTCCAATAGCGTAGTAGAGTAGGTAAAAAAGCCTTTATTGCTTTAAAATTTAGCAAGCAATGACACCGCATAATACATTAAAAAGTGGCCGGCAAGCTTAAAAACAAAATACGAATGCCCGTGTACCAGGGTCATGTGGGGCGTAATGGCGTCAGCACGTCGTAGCTCCGCCCTACATGTTTCATCATACGTGACGTCTTCCTGGGGCAATCCCTACGAGGTAAGCAAGGCTAGAGAAAGCGAAGTGATGTGATGAACGAATAATTTCTTCTTCTTACAGATCTCAATCCAATCGCACGCATTGTGGTTCACACAGACCCTTTACACCTAACCCAAATTCTACAGATTTGGGTGACATGGAGTTTTGTGTTTTGGTGACACATAGAGGTAAAACACACCCTATTGGAGCGGCATCAGGGGCCACTCCCAAACACCCTAAATTTTCAAGTTTTCGCACACCCGCACTCCAAAGTAGCCACGACACCCACGACACCAAGGTCTCACACAACTACAGCACAGAGCCACATAGATCAATATGTGGTCCGGCCCACTCAACCCAGTGACACGTGTTTGACATTATTAATTGAACCTCTCAAACCTTTTTCCCCACAGAACTTGAAGTTCTTGGATTGGGATTTAACTTTTGCCCTTCATGCAATTTTGACCACTTTAAATGTATTAAAATACATTTCGCTGGAAAATATTATTTAAAATCATATTGGCATAATCAATCCATTCGTACCAAAGAGAGCCCAGATGTATAGGATGTTAAAAATCCTCAATCAATTGGAGATGGAATTGGGTGTCTGGAATGACCACAAAGAAATGCATCAAATTTTGATGAATACGGAAGATATCACGGCTTCCAATTTCACACCCCATGAGTACAAGAACAAGTCGTGCAAATTTCCAACCTTCTCTAATTTCAAACTATTTGTTGATCATGTCACTCAGGACATTAAAAAATACACTTTAGAGGTTCTAATCTAACATCCAACCAAAGATTTGCCCTTAATCAACTCAAAACCAGGCAAGACATAATAATCAAACCGTCGGAAAATGGAGGTAAATGTGGTTATACAGACAACTGAGGCTTATATGGCCATATGTTTAAGAATCCTGGGAAATCCCCTTGGTATCGGTGGATATCGGTTACCGACACCAACGACTTCCAACAGGAATTTTCAGCATCATAGACAACGCATACTTAAAAAAATCTAATTTTCAAGAACACCCAGGACTATCTTAAAGTACATCATCCCATCACTCCCACCTTTTATGACTTGCCCAAACCCACAAATCACTGATAGATCCACCTGGGAGACCTATAGTCTCAGGGGTTGGGTGTTTAACCAAACAAGCCAGCTCCCTTATTGATGACTACCTACACCCACATGTGGATATTCTACCAACTTACCTAAAGGGCACAATTAATTTATTGACTGTACTAGAGGGACTGTCCATTCCAAATCATACCATTCTTGCCCCCATTGATGTGGAGGCACTTTACTCCAATATTCCACACGATAAAGGGATTTCCACGGCATCTCGTTTCCTTGGGGAAAGAGACCTTGATGCTATCCCCTACAACACATTTATCACGGAGATGCTATATTTCCTTTTGACACATAACGCGTTCACCTTTCACGGCTCCCACTACCTCCAGGTGCAGGGAGTGGTGATGGGGACCAAGTGTGCCGAATCCTATGCTAACCTGCACCTGGGGGGTGGGAGCGTATGGGGTTTGCATCACATCAATATTTAATGTACCTGTGCCACTGTATATGTGCCACACTTTACTGTGGCACAGGTACATCAATGATATACTTATTTTTGGACAGGCCCCAGTGCAATTTTATTAAACTTCATTGAAGCACTAAAATGCAATGACTTAAATCTGTCCTTCACTTTGAACTGGCATGTTGACACCCTCCCCTTTTTGGACTTAACTATTCACAAGAACCCCAAAGGAGATATCACTACCAATCTCTACCGTAAAGACATAGCGGGCAATTCATTATTACACTTACAAAGTGCCCATCCCTCGCATCTGATAAAAACTATACCTAAGGGGCAATATCTGAGAGCCAAGTGGAAAAGTAGTAATGAAGCAGCTTTTCAATCACAGGCCTAGGATTTACGGGTATGGTTTACAAACCGTGGTTTCAGCCAAAAATCCCTCAAAAAGGCCTACAGAAATGCAAAAGACAATCCTCATGATCTCTTGCTCTTTCAAGGAGCTACACCATGTTCTCCCAATGCACATAACTTACGTCCAATCACAAAATATAACAACCAACATTTTGTATTGAAAAGCATTCTTAAATCCCACTGGCATCTATTGGGAGATGATCCATCTTAAATCTATTCATAGAGCCTGAACCCCATGTTATATTTAAGAATAATGAATCCCTTTGAGACATTTTGATGTCAAGCCATTTTTCTCCCCCAAAAAAACAGGATCCTTGTGGCTCGTTGTTCCGTGGTACGTTTCACTGCGATGCATGCGATTATTGTCAATTTATCCAATTAGGCAAACATGTGCATTTGGCTTCAGGGGAAAATCTGATGTAACACTTTGTGAATTGTAACACCATGGCATAGTGTATTTTCTCACATGTTGCTGTGGAAGCCACTATGTGGACAAGACCAAACGTACTGTAATTTTTGGAGACGAATAAAAGATCATGTCACAGACATACATGGAGGTATCACAGAGAAACTGATACCAAGACACTTTGCTCAGGCTCACAATTATGAAACAGATTCCCTTAGATTTAAAGTACTGGCCAGAATCCACCCCCCAGAGGGGGGTGACTTCAACCAGAAATAGAGGCTAAGTGGATTTATAGACTTAAAACTACTCATTCACTGGGGTTAAACAATGCCACTAGCTACGCCCCATTTCTTTAGATATATAATTTCCGGACCACCCTTTCCATTTCTGTTTCCCTCCCTTACCTCCCCCCCCCGTCTTTCCCCTTCTCCCACAAACAGACCTTATAGCCAGAAACTCAGTTGGTAATAAAAATAATCATATTTAGCATTTTTTTATGTTGTACATTTGGTTACATTATATGTACTCAAGCCTGGACTGTAAATGCATTCTGGCAATCATGAGATATATGCGGGTTGAATAGAAAGATTTGAATGCTGTGTTTTTATTGTTAACTTATTTATCTATTTTTGTTAAAACATTACAGCATTATTTTTGGTTTATGTTGAGATTGGCTATATTCTATTACCGTTATTTATTTGTTATTTGCCTTTATTAGTATGTTTTCTTCTTGCCGGGTCTTGGTGGGTTTGGCCATGCCTATGTCTGCCCATTGCCTGTGGGAGCTTGTGAAGTTATTCGGTCATCACAGCACTTCACTTTCTCTATCCTTGTTTACCTTGCAGGGATTCCACAGAGGTGCCACCAGGGCGGAACGTACTATCAGAGTGACGTGCCTTCCGGTCTGTGTCATTTCCGGGTATTCATTTCCGCCAATTTGGAATGCACAGCCCCATGACGCACCGTTCTGGTTGCGTCATTTCTGGTGCATTGTCGGCTAGTCCCATTCCTTGCAATCCATCCAGGTGTCTGCCCTCCTGATTATTTCAGCTGGGTGAGACCCACCATACCGCCCACCCAGCAGGCGGTACACTCCAGAGGTGGATAATTTCATGGGGTGTACACTGTTGCCCTGGCTTACACCCCACACCAACAGGTAGGTGAGCAGATGAGCCCACTCCTGTCTTTCTGGATCCTACATGGCCCTTGTGGACTTGTGATCCGGGCGATGGGGGCAGACTTAGGGATTTCTCCATCCCCTCCTGTAATTGATACAGACTCCTTTAGATACATATATATCGTCACCCATGGCTGTTTGAACGTGATTGGTTATTTGTCTGAAGGCACTGATGGTGGAAGGATATGTATCCGGTAAATTAAGAATACAGGTTTGGCTTTTGCATTTTGGGACATTTATTCTCCACGGCCTATTTATCAGCCATTTTTAATTCTTAAAGGTAAGACCCCCTTCTCTTTTTCCTCTCTTTTTGATTTGTTTTCCTTTCCTCTCCCTCTCCCCCCTTCCCTTTCTTTTCCGTCCCTCCCCAATCCCCTTCTTCCCCCCTTCTTCCTTCTTCCCTCCCCTTCCCCCTCTCCCCCTTCTTCCTTCTTTCTTTCTTTCCTCCCCTTCCCCCTTCCCCTCTCTCCTCCTCTTCCCCCTTCCCCTCTCTCCTCCCCTCCCCTAGCCCCTCTTCCCTTCTCTCTCTCTCTTTCTTCTTTCTCTTTCTTTTCCTTCCCCCTCTCTATTTGTCCCCTATACCTCTTCAATTTCTATTTTATGCATATTCTGACATTAAATTCACTTTTACACAATCACCATATATAGGAGTCTGTCTCTTTTTTCTGGGAGGATATGGAGTTAAACCCCACGGGCTCCCCAGGCTCTACCTCCACCAGACCAACTTAACAAAACTACACAGGTGAATTAGAGGATTTCTCTGCATGTTCCCCTATATGTTTATTAATTTAGATATGTTAATAAGTTAATAAGATTTACATGTACAATATCAAATCAAGCTAACTTGTTCTCTTTGTTTACCCCTTTTTTCCCTTTCACCCATGGTATACCATGATGCATACAACAGGCTATTTCAGGGCAACAATATAGGAAATTTAAAATAATGTGACTTAATATGTTTAAAATAGCAAATGTTCTTTTTGGTAACAAAATGATTTATTGATGTTTATCTGTATGTATCTCTGATTAATAATATGTCTGTATATTGTTTCAGTGCATGTACAAATTTGTGCCTCAATTTAGGGCCCTGACGAAGCTGGATTTCCCGCGAAATGCGTAGGTCATCTTATTTGACTCCTCAGTCAGGACCAGCACATTCTGAACATCTCAACAGTAACTATGGTTTTAACCAATTGCATTTAGATTTTTTTAATCCAACCATTTGTTAGTAGGATAATAAAGACTTGTTTTTTTATTTTATTGTTTGGTAGACCCTGCAAGGTACACGTAAAGTCCCACCCTAATGTGTTTTCATTTGTATATGGTTCTATATGGGATGGTGCCTGTGTAGGGTCATAATTACCCCACACTCATCCTTTTAACCCTTCAAATATTTCCCAAAGACAACCTCTGGATATGATGCTGAGCATGTGCACTTAACTTCTTTGGTCGATCATGGTCGACCATGGTCGACCATGGCAAGGCCTGTTCTGAGTAAAACATGTCCTGTTAAACCACTGTATGGTCTTGGCCCCCGTGCTCCAGCTCTGTTTCAGGATCTTGGCAATCTTCTTATAGCCTAGGCCATCCTTATGTAGAGCAGCAATTCTTTTTTTTAGATCCTTAGAGAGTTCTTTGAAATGAGGTGCCATGTTGAACTTCCAGTGACCAGTATGAGAGCCTGAGAATGATAACACCAAATTTAACACACCTGCTCCGCATTCACATCTGAGACCTTGTAACACAAACGAGTCACATGACACCGGGGAAGGAAAATGGCTAATTGGGCCCAATTTATACATTTTCACTTAGAGGTGTACTCAATTTTGTTGCCAGCGGTTTAGACATTAATGGCTGTGTTGAGTTATTTTGAGGGGGCAGCAAATTTACACTGTTATACAAGCTGTACACTCACTACTTTACATTGTAGCAAAGTGTAATTTTTTCAGTGTTGTCACATGAAAAGTTATAATAAAATATTTACAAAAATGTGAGGGGTGTACTCACTTTTGTGAAATACTGTATATATACAGTGATACCTCAGTTCACAAACTTAATTTGTGAATAGGGATGAGCTTTGAGTTCGAGTCGAACTCATGTTCGACTCGAACATTGCCTGTTCGCCCGTTCGCCGAACAGCGAACAAATTGGGGTGCTCGCGGGAAATTCGAAAAGTCTATGGGAGAAATCTAAAGTGCTAATTATAAAGGCTTATATGCAACTTGTTGTCCTAAAAAGTGTTTGGGGACCCGGGTCCTGCCCCAGGGGACATGTATCAATGCAAATATATTTTTTTTAAACAGCCGTTTTTTCGGGAGCAGTGATTTTAATAATGCTTAAAGTGAAACAATAAAAGTGAAATATTCCTTTAAATTTCGTACCTGGGGGGTGTGTATGATATGCATGTAAAGTGGCACATGTTTCCCGTGTTTAGAACTGTCCCTGCACAAAGTGTCATTTTTGAAGGAAAAAAAGTAATTTAAAACTCACTCGCGGCTAATAATGAATTGTCGGCTTTTATCAATACATACAAAAGTCATTAATAAAAAAATAAAAAAAAAGCGTGGGGGTCCCCCAGAATTCAATTACCAGGCCCTTTAGGTCTGGAATGGATATTAAGGGGAACCCCACCGCAATTTTTTTTAAAAATGGCGTGGGGTTCCCCCAAATATCCATACCAGGCCCTTCAGATCTGGCATGGATTTTAAGGGGAACTCCACCCCAAATAAAAAAAAATGGCGTGAAGTCCCCCCAAAAATCCATACCAGACCCTTATCCGAGCACGCAACCTGGCCGGCCGCAGGGGAAGAGGGGGGGACGACCATGCTTGTTGATGGGGACAAGGGCCTCATCCCCACAACCCTTGCTCGGTGGTTGTGGGGGTCTGCAGGCGGGGGGCTTATCAGAATCTGGAAGACCCCTTTAACAAAGGGGACCCCCAGATCCCGGCCCCCCCCTATGTGAATTGGTAAGGGGTACATTGTACCCCTACCATTTCACGAAGAAAGTGTCAAAAAATGTCAAAAAAAACACACAAACACCTTGAAAAAGTCCTTTATTAAAAAAAAAAAAAAACATTCCAGCTGTGAAATCCAGTGTCCCGCGGCGATCCGATGTCCAGCGCTGTCCGTCACTGGTTTTGCCTGAGCGGACCTGATGGGGAACTTCCTCCGCTGTGTTTTAAATGTATAGACCCCGCCCCTTCTAAAGTTCCCCATCAGGTCCGCTCAGCGGACCAGATGCAGAACATGACAAGGGGCGGGTCTATACATGTATTACCACAGTGAGAGAAGTTCCCCATCAGGTCCGCCCCCTCGGTATGTCGGACCCGCCTACGTCATTGGCCTGAGCGGGGAACTTCCTTCACTGTGTAATTTAAATTTGTGTGTTTTTTTTTACATTTTTTTACGCTTTCTTCGTGAAATGGCAGGGGTACAATGTACCCCTTACCAATTCACATGGGGGGGGGCCGGGATCTGGGAGTCCCCTTTGTTAAAGGGGTCTTCCAGATTCCGATAAGCCCCCCGCCCGCAGACCCCCACAACCACCGGGCAAGGGTTGTGGGGATGAGGCCCTTGTCCCCATCAACATGGGGACATCCTCCCAATGTTGAGGGCATGTGGCCTGGTACGGTTCAGGAGGGAGGGGGGCCGCTCTCGTCCCCCCCTTTTCCCCTGCGGCCGGCCAGGTTGCGTGCTCGAATAAGGGTCTGGTATGGATTTTTTGGGGGACTTCACGCCATTTTTTTTTTACATTTGGGGTGGAGTTCCCCTTAAAATCCATGCCAGATCTCAAGGGCCTGGTATGGATATTTAGGGGGAACCCCACGCCATTTTTTTTAAAATTTGCGGCGGGGTTCCCCTTAATATCCATTCCAGACCTGGAAGGCCTGGTAATTGAATTTGGGGGAACCCCCACACTTTTTTTTTATTTTTATCAATGACTTTTGTATGTATTGATAAAAGCCGACAATTCATTAATAGCCGCGAGTGAGTTTTAAATGACTTTTTTTCCTTCAAAAATGACACTTTGTGCAGGGACAGTTCTAAGCACGGGAAACATGCGCCACTTTACATGCATATCATACACACCCCCCAGGTACGAAATTTAAAGGAATATTTCACTTTTATTTTTTAATTTTAAGCATTATTTAAATCACTGCTCCCGAAAAAACGGCCGTTTTTAAAACTTCTTTTTGCATTGATACATGTCCCCTGGGGCAGGACCCGGGTCCCCAAACACTTTTTAGGACAATAACTTGCATATTAGCCTTTATAATTAGCACTTTAGATTTCGAACGTTCGAGTCCATTGTATTTAATAGGGTTCTAAAGTTCACACGAACATTTTGTCTGTTCGCAGGTTCTGATGCGAACCGAACAGGGGGGGTGTTCGGCTCATCCCTCTTTGTGAAATTACTCTGGTCGTGAACCAAATTGGTCATTAACCAAGGCAAATTTTCCTATAGGGAAAATCAGGTTAATCCGTTCAGCATTTTTTTTTTTTTTTTTTAAACACAAAAATATGAAACAAAGTACAGTATAGCATAAAGAGAGAGAACACCAACCTTTACCACTCATTACCGCACTGCACTTTCTTTTCAACAACATGCTTGCTCTTAACAGTCTTGTCACCTTCATTACTGCTCCGCACTTTCTTCTTACCACCATGCTTGCTCTACATTTTCTTTGGAGCCATACTGGATGTTCGGTACAGTACAGTATGTGATAAAAAGCACACAAACAAGATTTACAGCAAGTGTGCACAGGGATTTACAGTACAGTACTTTACAGAATGTGCTAAAAAGCACACCAAAAAGCTTCTCAATATAGTGTCAGAGCAGGGAAAATGGCCGTGCCTCCTGTTCGTGAATACATTTTCTGTGAACTCTTCTGTTCGCGAACCAAGTTGTTTGTGAACAGAAGCATTCATGAACTGAGGTATCACTGTATATATATTATGAGGGGGTTAACTCGGTAGCGGGTGTGTGTGACCCCCTGGTTGGGCTCCCCACACAAAAACAGGGCCAGCAGACGGAGGTTGTGGTTTTCAAAATCAAAAGGTGTGGTTTATTTCTCTATGTACAGTGACAAAAACACAGCAAAGCCAAAAAGAAACATAAACAAAATAAATCCTGGTCAGTTTGACCTCTGACTAAACATGCAGGTTTCCTAAACTAACAACTGGGATCAGCCTGGTGCTGTCCTAGTCCCTAAGTCCCTGGTTTAGTAAAAGTCCAAACAAATAGCCACACAGGCTTTGCCTCACCGCACAGGGGTTCACTCTCCCTAGACAGTCCACACAGGTCTGGTTCCAGGCATGAGCTAACACCTAAAGAATCTGGGAGTTCTTATAGAGGCCTAAATGAGCTGACAAGCTTCAGCTGGTCTCATCAACTCCCTGCCTCACGACGCCCAGCACTCTCCCTAGAGGTATGAGTCATTCATGAGCCCACTAGCCTCAGCTGGGCTTCATCAACTCCCTAGTTGTATAAGTCGGCATAAAGCCTGAATCTGGGAGAAATATATCTACCCCCCTGGATGCAACCAGGTGACTTTACCTTCCTGCTGTCACATACCCCCCCCTCTTGTTTTAACCTTGGGGTTGGAACACCAGCAATCAGGCATTCATGTACTCGAGACAAAGCATCCACATTCCCCATTTGAACGCCAGGGCGATGCTTTACTGTGAAGTTGAATTCCTGTAGGGCCAGGAACCACCTATTCACTCTTCTATTTGTCTCCTTGTTTTGAGCCATCCACTTTAACGGAGCGTGATCCGTAACCATGTCAAAGTGCCTACCTAGCAGATAGTACCGAAGGGAATCTAGAGCCCACTTCACCGCTAAACACTCCTTTTCAACCGTGGCGTAATTTACCTCATGGGACTTCAACTTCCTGCTGAGGTAAATGACTGGGTGCTCTTCCCCGTTCCAGACCTGGGACAATACTGCTCCTAACCCCACATCTGACGCATCACTTTGTACGACAAAGTCTTTAGAGAAGTCGGGTGAGTACAACACTGGCTGGCTACATAAGGCTTGTTTCAAGAATTGGAATGCTGCCTCCGCCTCGGGGGTCCATTTAATCATGACCGACCCTTTCCCTTTCGTCAGGTTGGTTAGGGGCACAGCCTTAGAAGCAAAGTGGGGAATGAAGCGCCGATAATAACCCGCGATTCCCAGAAAGGCTCGTACCTGCTTCTTGCTGTTGGGACGTGGCCAACTCTGGATGGCCTCGACTTTGTTGAGTTGGGGTTTTATTACTCCCCTGCCAATGGTGTACCCAAGATATTTGGCCTCCTCCTGCCCAATGGTACACTTCTTGGGGTTAGCCGTAAACCCCGCTTCCCGGATAGAGTCTAGGACTGCTTGCACTTTTGGCAGATGTGAGGCCCAATCTGTGCTATGGACAATTACGTCATCCAGGTAAGCCGCAGCATACTTCCGATGGGGCCTCAGTATCTGGTCCATTTTCCGCTGGAATGTGGCCGGCGCATTCTGTAACCCGAACGGCATTCTCTTATATTGGAACGCCCCGTCTGGGGTTACAAATGCGGTTTTCTCTTTGGCCGACTTGGCCAGGGGAATTTGCCAATACC
The DNA here is from genome assembly GCA_029206835.1 of Rana muscosa. Lineage (NCBI taxonomy): Eukaryota > Metazoa > Chordata > Amphibia > Anura > Ranidae > Rana > Rana muscosa. The sequence goes on along the minus strand of JARGYO010005626.1, from coordinate 61,573,631 downwards.
CTTTTGTGAGGTCAAGAGTCGTCATGTATCGGGCTGTTCCCAGCCGGTCGATCAACTCATCTATACGTGGCATGGGGTAGGTGTCAAATTTTGTAACTTTGTTCAACTGACGAAAATCGTTACAAAATCGCCAGCTCCCATCCGGTTTAGGCACCAACACAATGGGACTAGACCAATCACTTTGGGACTCCTCTATCACCCCTAAGTTCAGCATTTTCTGTACTTCCTCCCGTATTGCCTCCCGTCGGGCCTCTGGGATCCGATAGGGTTTTAACTTCACCCTTTCACCGGGCGGGGTAATAATATCATGCTCTACCCCAGATGTTTGTCCCGGCAGCTCAGAGAACACCTCCTTGTTGCGAAGCACAAACTCCTTAACCTCCTGTTGTTGGGGTTGTGACAAGGTGGCTGCTATTCCAACCTCCGGAATCACGCAACCAGTTTGAGCTGGTGACCAAGTTTCTGCGACTAGGGACTCTCTATCCCTCCAGGCTTTCAACAGATTAACGTGATATATCTGTTCGGGCTTTCGCCTTTCTGGTTGTCTGACCTTGTAATTCACTTCGCTCACTTTTTCCATTATCTCGTAGGGGCCTTGCCATTTGGCAAGGAATTTACTTTCAACCGTAGGGACAAGTACCAATATCCTATCCCCCGGGGAAAAGGTACGGGTCTTTGCTCCACGGTTGTACACTCTCTGCTGTGCCAACTGCGCTTGGGCCAAATGTTCCTTCACGATGGGCATTACCTGTGCAATTCGATCTTGCATCAGGGCGACATGCTCAATCACACTCCTTTGGGGAGAACTCTCACTTTCCCAAGTTTCCTTGGCAATATCCAACAGCCCTCTTGGGTGTCTCCCATACAGTAACTCAAAGGGGGAGAATCCCGTAGAGGATTGGGGCACCTCCCTAATAGCAAACATCAAATAAGGAAGTAGACAGTCCCAATCCTTTCCATCTCTATCCACCACTTTCTTCAACATTTGTTTTAGGGTTTTGTTGAATCTTTCAACCAGCCCATCGGTTTGGGGGTGATACACAGATGTACGCAATTGCGTCACTTTGAGCAATTTACACAGCTCTTTCATAACCCGGGACATAAAGGGTGTACCTTGGTCCGTAAGCAGTTCTTTACAAATACCCACCCGGCTAAAAACAAGAGATAGCTCTTTGGCTATGGTTTTGGCCGAGGTATTTCTGAGAGGGATCGCTTCTGGATAACGGGTGGCATAGTCCATTATAACCAATATGTACTGGTGCCCCCTAGCGGACTTGATTATAGGACCTACCAAATCCATTGCGATTCTCTCAAACGGGACCTCAATGATGGGTAGAGGGACCAGCGGGCTACGGAAATGTGGCATCGGGGCCGACCTCTGACACACAGGGCAGGAGGAACAATAATTTTCTATGTCCTTCATCACCCCAGGCCAATAGAATCTCTGTAATACCCTCTCTCGGGTTTTCTCTGTCCCCAGATGACCTCCAAGAATGTGCCCATGGGCCAACTCCAACACCAACTTCCTGTAAGGTTTGGGCACCACAAGCTGCTCAACGGTTTCTTCTGCCCTTTTTGCCACCCGATACAGTAGGTCCTTCTCTACGCTGAAGTATGGGTAAGTGCAGGTATTATCTGGGTTCACTAACTCGCCATCTATTTCCACTACGTTTTCCCGTGCCTTTATTAGGGCGGGGTCTTTTAACTGTTCTGTGGCAAAATTTTCCCTGTGAACCTCCAGATCAGAAAACTCCACAGACGGTAGGTTTTCGTCTGAGGAGGTGGGCTCCTCTCCAGTTTCTTGAGTCTCCCCTGCCAATACTGACAAGGGAAATTCTTGAGAGTCCTCACCACTCTCAGAGGAGTTCTGGCTATCACATTCCTGGTACATAGGTGCACCAGTGGGGGGTTCAGGATCATCCCACAGTTCCCAGAACTTCGGAAAATCCCTTCCCACAATGACATCATGCGGTAATTGAGATACTAACCCCACTGGATGAGAGAGGGTACCTTTGGGGGTCTCGAAACACACTGTAGTCACTGGATACTCTCGGGTGTCCCCATGCACACAAATAACAGCTACCTTGCTATTCCCAGAGACCTCTGTTTTAACTAATTCAGCCTTTATCAGGGTCACAAGGCTACCTGAATCCAGTAATACCACAACATTTCTACCATTAATACACATTTTGCATAAATGTTTCTCAGTTCCCCGAATGGCAGTGCATGCGACTGTCGCACACAGCGACTGACGTCTGTCCATCAGAAAGTCACATTGCATGGGTTCCTCCACAACCGGGCAATTTGCTGCAATATGTCCCGCTTGCCGGCAGCGGTAGCAAACAATCCATTTGGCTGCCTCTTGAGCCCCTGACTTCCCAGGCTGTTCTCGCCAAACTTTGGGTAGAGCTCCCACCCTCTCACTCTCTCCACCCTCACCCCTTGGAATCCTCTTATCCGCCCCTGGGGATGGTCTGGTCTTAGGGTGGAAAGTCCGAGAGTCTCTGGAAGAGGCCGTCAGGTTCTCTGTAGCCAAGTATTTCTCTACACGATCCACAAGACAACCGGCCGTCTCTGGGTCTCCATGGCTTACCCACTTTTGGATGGCAGTAGGAAGAGCTCTCAAAAACCGATCCATTACAACACGTTCCACAATCTCTGGTGCGGACAAAGTCTCTGGCTGTAGCCACTTCCTGCTCAGGTGAATGAGATCATACATTTGAGACCTGGGGGGTTTTCCAAGCTGGAAAGTCCAGTTATGCACACGCTGAGCCCGGACAGCCAGGGTGACACCCAGCCTTGCCAATATTTCAGCTTTTAGCATCACATAGTCTTTTGCTTGGTCAGGCTCTAGGTCATAGTAAGCCTTCTGCGATTCACCAGTTAACAGAGGAGCCACCAGTCCAGCCCACTGCTCCTCAGGCCACTTTTCTCTTTCAGCAGTCCTTTCAAATGTGGTCAAAAATACCTCTGGATCATCCTCTCCAGTCATTTTTGTCAATAAACGACTCACCCCAAAGGACGCGGTATTAGTGGGACGGCTTTCCTCACTGGTCTGCGGACGTTGCTGCATTACTGCTTCCATTTGTTGTAGTCTCTGCTCTTGCTTCTGTAACAGGTCTATGAAGCGGGCCTCAGATTGCTGCTGGGCTTGTTGATGAGCTTGCTGCTGGGCTGCAAGGCTCCTTTGCAAACCTGCATTTGTCTGCTGTTGATTGGCATTTGCTAGAGCCAGCTGTTTCAGTATCTCCTCCATGCTGGCTTAAAAAAAACTGCCACTGGTTCTCCACCAACTGTGAGGGGGTTAACTCGGTAGCGGGTGTGTGTGACCCCCTGGTTGGGCTCCCCACACAAAAACAGGGCCAGCAGACGGAGGTTGTGGTTTTCAAAATGAAAAGGTGCGGTTTATTTCTCTATGTACAGTGACAAAAACACAGCAAAGCCAAAAAGAAACATAAACAAAATAAATCCTGGTCAGTTTGACCTCTGACTAAACATGCAGGTTTCCTAAACTAACAACTGGGATCAGCCTGGTGCTGTCCTAGTCCCTAAGTCCCTGGTTTAGTAAAAGTCCAAACAAATAGCCACACAGGCTTTGCCTCACCGCACAGGGGTTCACTCTCCCTAGACAGTCCACACAGGTCTGGTTCCAGGCATGAGCTAACACCTAATGAATCTGGGAGTTCTTATAGAGGCCTAAATGAGCTGACAAGCTTCAGCTGGTCTCATCAACTCCCTGCCTCACGACGCCCAGCACTCTCCCTAGAGGTATGAGTCATTCATGAGCCCACTAGCCTCAGCTGGGCTTCATCAACTCCCTAGTTGTATAAGTCGGCATAAAGCCTGAATCTGGGAGAAATATATCTACCCCCCTGGATGCAACCAGGTGACTTTACCTTCCTGCTGTCACAATATATATATATATATATATATATTGAAGGGGGTTAACTCAGCAGCGGGTGTGTGTGACCCCCTGGATGTTTTCACCACACAAAAACAGGCACAGCAGACAGAGTTTGTAGTTACAACAACAAAAAGTGCGGTTTATTTAAACTATTTACAGGGGAAAAACAGCAAAACAAAAAGAAACATACGAAAAGAAATCCTGGTCAGCTTGACCGCTTACTACACACGTAGGTTCCCTGTCTGACAACTAGGTGCAGCCTTGTGCTGCCCCAGCCCCTATCTCCCTGTTTTTTTAAGGTTTTAGCCACACAGGCTTTGTCTCACCGCACAGGACAGAAACACACTCCCCAGTCTTGCACAACACAGAACTGGTTCCAGGATGGAGCATCCCCCTTAGCATGCTGGGAGTTCTTGTAGAGGCCTCAATGAGCCACTTGATTCAGCTGGGCTCATTAACTCTTCCCCTGCAAGACTCCCAGCACTCCCCCTAGTGGTATAAATCTGCATAAAGCCTGAATCTAGGGCATACATATCTACCATCCTGGATGCAACCTGGTGATTTTACCTGCCCGCTGTCACATACCCCCCCTCTTGTTTTAACCTTGGGGTTGGAACACAAGCAATCAGGCATGCATGTACTCGAGACAAAGCATCCACATTCCCCATTTGAACGCCAGGGCGATGTTTTACTGTAAAGTTGAATTCCTGTAGGGCCAGGAACCACCTATTCACTCTTCTATTTGTCTCTTTGTTTTGAGCCATCCACTTTAAAGGAGCGTGATCAGTAATCATGTCAAAGTGCCTACCTAGCAGATAGTACCGAAGGGAATCTAGAGCCCACTTCACCGCTAAACACTCCTCAATCGTGGCATAATTTACCTCATGGGACTTCAATTTCCTGCTGAGGTAAATGACTGGGCGCTCTTCCCCGTTCCAGACCTGGGACAATACTGCTCCTAACCCTACGTCTCAGGCATCACTTTGTACGACAAAGTCCCTAGAGAAGTCGGGTGAGTACAACACTGGCTGGCTACATAAGGCTTTTTTTAAGAATTGGAATGCTGCCTCAGCCTCTGGGGTCCATTTAACCATGACCGACTCTTTCCCTTTTGTCAGGTTGGTTAGGGGCACAGCCTGAGAAGCAAAGTGGGGAATGAATCGCCGATAATAACCAGCGATTCCCAGAAAGGCTCGTACCTGCTTCTTGCTGTTGGGACGTGGCCAATTCTGTATGGCCTCGACTTTGTTGACTTGGGGGTTTTATTACTCCCCTCCCAATGGTGTACCCAAGATATTTGGCCACCTCCTGCCCAATGGTACACTTCTTGGGGTTGGCCATAAACCCAGCTTCCCGGATAGAGTCTAGGACTGCTTGTACTTTTGGCAGATGTGAGGCCCAATCTGTGCTATAGATAATTACATCATCCAGGTAAGCCGCAGCATACTTCTGATGGGGCCTCAGTATCTGGTCCATTTTCCGCTGGAATGTGGCCGGCGCATTCTGTAACCCAAACGGCGTTCTTTTATATTGGAACGCCCCGTCTGGGGTTACAAATGCGGTTTTCTCCTTGGCCCACTTGGCCAGGGGAATTTGCCAATACCCTTTTGTGAGATCAAGAGTTGTCATGTATCGGGCTGTTCCCAGCCGGTCGATCAACTCATCTATACGTGGCATGGGGTAGGTGTCAAATTTTGTAACTTTGTTCAGTTGTCGAAAATCGTTACAAAATCGCCAGCTCCCATCCGGTTTAGGCACTAACACAATGGGACTTGACCAATCACTTTGGGACTCCTCTATCACCCCTAACTTAAGCATTTTCTGTACTTCTTCACGTATTGCCTCCCGTCGGGCCTCCGGGATCCGATAGGGTTTTAGTTTCACCCTTTCACCGGGTGGGGTAATAATATCATGCTCTACCCCAGACGTTTGTCCCGGCAGCTCAGAGAAAACCCCCTTGTTGCGAAGCACAAACTCCTTAACCTCCTGTTGTTGGGGGTTTGACAAGGTGACTGCTATTCCAACCTCAGGAATCACGCAATCAGAGTGAGCTGGGGACAACGTTTCCGCGACTAGGGATTTCCTATCCCTCCAGGCTTTCAACAGATTAACGTGATAGATCTGTTCGGGCTGTCGCCTTCTTGGTTGTCTGACCTTGTAATTCACTTCGCTCACTTTTCCCAATATCTCATAGGGGCCTTGCCATGTGGCAAGGAATTTGCTTTCAACGGTAGGGACAAGTACCAATACCCTATCCCCCGGGGAAAAGGTACGGGTCTTGGCTCCACGGTTGTACACTCTCTGCTGTGCCAACTGTGCTTGGGCCAAATGTTCCTTTACGATTGGCATTACCTGTGCAATTCTATCTTGCATCAGGGCGACATGCTCAATCACACTCCTGTGGGGAGAACTCTCACTTTCCCAGGTTTCCTTGGCGATATCCAACAGCCCTCTGGGGTGTCTCCCATAAAGTAACTCAAAGGGTGAGAAACCCGTAGAGGCTTGGGGTACCGCCCTAATAGCAAACATTAAATAGGGAATTAGACAGTCCCAATCCTTTCCATCTTTATCCACCACCTTCTTTAACATTTGTTTTAGAGTTTTGTTGAATCTTTCAACCAACCCATCTGTTTGGGGGTGATACACAGATGTACGCAATTGTGTCACTTTGAACAACTTACACAGCTCTTTCATAACTCGGGACATAAAGGGTGTACCTTGGTCCGTAAGCAGTTCTTTACAAATACCCACACGGCTAAAAACAAGAGATAGCTCTTTGGCTATGGTTTTGGCCGAGGTATTTCGGAGAGGAATCGCTTCCGGATAACGGGTGGCATAGTCCATTATAACCAAGATGTACTGGTGCCCCCTAGCGGACTTCATTATCGGACCTACCAAATCCATTGCCATCCTCTCAAAGGGGACCTCAATGATGGGAAGAGGTACCAGCGGGCTACGGAAATGTGGCATCGGTGCCGACCTCTGACACACAGGGCAGGAGGAACAATAATTTTCTGTTTCCTTCATAACCCCAGGCCAATAGAATCTCTGCAATACTCTCTCTCTGGTTTTCTCTGTCCCCAGATGACCTCCAAGAATGTGCCCATGGGCCAACTCTAACACCAACTTCCTGTAAGGTTTGGGCACCACAAGCTGCTCAATGGTTTCTTCTGCCCTTTTAGCCACCCGATACAGTAGGTCCTTTTCCACGATGAAGTATGGGTAAGTGCAGGTCTCATCTGGGTTCACTAACTCGCCATCTATTTCCACTACGTATTCCCGTGCCTTTATTAGGGTGGGGTCTTTTAACTGTTCTGTGGCAAAATTTTCCTTGTGAAGCTCGAGATCAGAAAACTCCACAGACGGCATGTTTTCGTCTGAGGATGTTGGCTCCTCCCCAGTTTCTTGAGTCTCCCCTGCCAATACCGACAAGGGAAATTCTGGAGAGTCCTCACCACTCTCCGGGGAATTCTGCCTATCACATTCCTGGTAGATATGGGCACCAGTGGGGGGCTCAGGACAATCCCATAGTTCCCAGAACTTTGGAAAATCCCTTCCCACAATGGCATCATGAGGCAAGTGAGACACTAATCCCACCCGATGAGAGAGGGTACCTTTGGGGGTCTCAAAACACACTGTAGTCACCGGATACTCTCAGGTGACCCCGTGCACACAAATAACCGCTACCTTGCTATTCCCAGAAACCTCTGTAGTAACTAATTCAGCCTTTATCAGCGTCACGAGGCTACCTGAATCCAGCAATACAACAACATTTCTACCATTAACACGCATTTTGCATAAATGTTTCTCAGTTCCCGAATGGCAGTGCATGCGACTGTCGCAAACAGCGACTGACGTCTGTCCGTTAGAAAGTCACATTGCATGGGTTCATCCACAACCGGGCAATTTGCTGCAATATGTCCCTCTTGTCGGCAGCGGTAACAAACAATCCTTCTTGCTGCCTCTTGAACCCCTGACTTCCCAGGCTGTTCTCGCCAAACCTTGGGTAGAACTCCCACCCTCTCACTCTCTCCACCCTCACCCCTTGGAATCATCTTACCCGCCACTGGGGATGGTCTGGTCTTAGGGTGGAAAGTCCGTGAGTCTCTGGAAGAGGCAGTCAGGTTTTCTGTAGCCAAGTACTTCTCTACACGATCCACAAGATTATCGGCCGTTTCTGGGTCTCCATGGCTTACCCACTTTTGGATGGCAGTAGAAGAGCTCTCAAGAAACGATCCATCACAACACGTTCCACAATCTTTGGTGCGGACAAAGTCTCTGGCTGTAGCCACTTCCTGCTCAGTTGAATGAGATCATACATTTGAGACCTGGGGGTTTTTCCAAGCCGGAAAGTCCAGTTATGCACACGCTGAGCCCGGACAGCCAGGGTGACACCCATCCGTGCCAATATTTTAGTTTTTAGCATCACATAGTCTTTTGCTTGGTCAGGCTCTAGGTCATAGTAAGCTTTCTGCGATTCACCAGTTAACAGAGGAGCCACCAGTCCAGCCCACTGCTCCTTAGGCCACTTTTCTCTTTCAGCAGTCCTTTCAAATGTGGTCAAAAACACCTCTGGATCATCCTCTCCAGTAATTTTTGTCAATAAACGACTCACCCCAAAGGACGCAGTATTAGTGGAACGACTTGCCTCACTGGTCTGCGGATGTTGCTGCATTAACGTTTCCAATTGTTGTAGTCTCTGCTCTTGCTTCTGTAACAGGTCTATGAATCGGGCCTCAGATTGCTGCTGGGCTTGTTGCTGAGATTGCTGCTGGGCTGCGAGGCTCTGTTGCAAAGTTGCATTTGTCTGCTGCTGGGCTGCAAGGCTCTGTTGATGAGCTGCAAGGCTCTTTTGCAAACCTGCATTTGTCTGCTGCTAAATGGCATTTGCTAGAGCCAGCTGTTTCAGTATCTCCTCCATGCTGGCCTTAAAAAAACTGCCACTGGTTCTCCACCAACTGTGAAGGCGGTTAACTCAGCAGCGGGTGTGTGTGACCCCCTGGATGGTTTCACCACACAAAAACAGGCACAGCAGACAGAGTTTGTAGTTACAAAAACAAAAGGTGCGGTTTATTTAAACTATTTACAGGGGAAAAACAGCAAAACAAAAAGAAACATACAAAAAGAAATCCTGGTCAGCTTGACCGCTTACTACACACGTAGGTTCCCTGTCTGACAACTAGGTGCAGCCTTGTGCTGCCCCAGCCCCTATCTCCCTGTTTTTTTAAGGTTTTAGCCACACAGGCTTTGTCTCACCGCACAGGACAGAAACACACTCCCCAGTCTTGCACAACACAGAACTGGTTCCAGGATGGAGCATCCCCCTTAGCATGCTGGGAGTTCTTGTAGAGGCCTCAATGAGCCACTTGATTCAGCTGGGCTCATTAACTCTTCCCCTGCAAGACTCCCAGCACTCCCCCTAGTGGTATAAATCTGCACAAAGCCTGAATCTAGGGCATACATAGCTACCATCCTGGATGCAACCTGGTGATTTTACCTGCCCGCTGTCACAATATATATATATATATATATATATATATGGCAGAAGCATGTCCGGTATTAAACGGATTGGTATTCTTTGATACAATAGTGTAGTGACGTTATAAAGATATCCCCATTATAACCCGAATTATGAAAATTATAGGAAACTTAGCTTTGTGTAGTTCAAATAACCAGACCCACAGATGTAAGCTGTGAAATCATATACCAGACAGGAATTTTCTATCACTATTAGCAGGTGCTGGTTTAGAAGACATCATGATTATGGGTTTTAAGACATGTAGTTGGTCATGAATATGGCGCTAATTAACACACTGTGCGGAGTCTTGATTGGTACTGATAGAATTGAATGCTACTGAAATTTAGGCCCAGCTCATTAACATGAAGTGAGTCCCATCCTCCTCCATACCTAGAAACACCAAGTATTTCCTCTAGCCTCTGTTGCTTAGCAGAACAAGGCAAGTATATTTGGCAGGTGATATGGATAACTAAAGCAAACCTCCTCCTTAGCACTGAACTGTCAAAGAATAGGCTTTCTTTAAAACGGATAAATCTGCCCAAACACACAACCCATGAAGATTTAAACACTCAAAATTCTCAGGAACCCTAGAGGGACCTACTCAGCTTTCTCTTGAGCAATTTGGTGTTTATTTGAGTTTTCATCCATATATAAACAAAATATTTAAAGTATAAAATACAAACACAAAAAAATGCAGTGCTTGTGACAAGGGGGCACTAAAGGGTAACCCCAGATAACAACACAAGTGTGTCCAGCAACCACTGTGAGCGTCACAGTGTCCCAATACTAGTAATAGAGATCAATAAAAAACTCTGATGTCATAAAATGTGCACATGTATTCAAGTCCCCAATGTGTTACAAATGGTGTATTTCTTGAAATGAGACAATGGAGATCAGAGATCTGTGATGTACGGCTGTGATAAGCTTGCTAGGAGAACTGTATCCACCATGGGGTTAGCATATATTTGTAATCCAGCTTCCGAGACAAAAGGTGAGAAATAAATACTCTTACCAGAGGCCGGGGGCACACACGTCAGCGACGGTGTGCCAATCAGGCATGGACAGGCTCTCCTGGGCTGGGCTTCCATACGGTGGTGTAACGAACCGAAACCTGGACGTCTCCAGGAATGCTGTGATACTCCGATGTTACCAGTCTCAGGTGCCAGGTGCAGGATGGAGCTGACCAAATCTCAGCAGACAGAGGCATGCGATGATCCAAAAAATGATATATGAAAGAGACAAAGAAACAACTCGGATGCTGGATTACACATATATGCTAACCCCATGGTGGATACAGTTCTCCTAGCAAGCTTATCACAGCCGTACATCACAGATCTCTGATCTCCATTGTCTCATTTCAAGAAATACACCATTTGTAACACATTGGGGACTTGAATACATGTGCACATTTTATGACGTCAGAGTTTTTTATTGATCTCTATTATAGGTTTTGGTTCTTTGAAATATTTGGACCTCCAATTTCTTTACATTCACCAGCACCACTTACTAGTATTGGGACACTGTGACGCTCACAGTGGTTGCTGGACACACTTGTGTTGTTATCTGGGGTTACCCTTTAGTGCCCCCTTGACACTAGCGCTGCATTTTTTTGTGTTTTCATTTTTTGTGCAATATTGTCATATTGTTTATGCTGGCTGCTTCATTTCTTCACCGGTAGCGCAACTTTTCCTTTATTAAGTATAAAATACAGCAGTGCACCTAAACCCCCCACTGCTTTATTGAAAGGCACTATGTATGTATGGTCCTATAAATATATAGAAAATAAGACAGAGAAAAAATATATGTTTTTTAAACTGTTCACATAATCTAACAATAAAACCTCAAATGGTTTACTACTGTGAATAAAGTGTAACTCCCAATGTCTCGTGGCTTACAGGAAAATACAAAAAGTCGGAACACCCTTGTACCAAAGACAATGACCTCTTACCAAGCTAAATTTTACAAGCAGGAATGATGGATATATTTGTATTATACTTCCTTTGCTATAGGAAGGATAATCTTTCAGTCAGATTAATGAGGAAATATATTGAGTGGTGCCTACAACCTCTTTTTTCTCTCTCCAAGATAATATGTGATTTAAATCCCAAAAGTACATTTTCAGCATTACAATATCCTTTGATAATGGTGTTGCTTGCATAAAGAAAGATAAAAATAAACCAGTCCCTCTTGATTTCTCGTTTTAGATTTAAAGTAAATTTTCTATTTCTCGCCTATGTTGAAGGAGATTCTATTGAGAAGCGTCACATTTAATAAGACAAAGAGAATTTCTAATTATGCCACCTGTCAAGATTGGAATCTATAGGAGTGCACTACAATATTGAAGGAGCAGAAGGAAGGATTGCAAATGCTCCAGTTTACTTTGGTGTATTACTATTTGCACTCAAATATTTCTAAATGTAAATCAAGCCACTACAAAACTGCATTCTTGGAGGTAAACAATGAAATGTCAGGATTTCACATGACAGTCTTCATTTCACAGTTCTGGACCAGATTTTATTTAGTGGCTTGGTATATTACAATAGAGAATACACACACACATACACAGCATGAATGTTGCATTTTATTATAACAGTGACCTAGTCTACAATTGTTCTAGCAATCTGCATTATCCACAACTCTGACACTACTCATAACACATAAACATTCTTCAGATCAAATCAGCTGCTCCACAATTCTGAAAAACAAAAATAAATGAAAAATAAAAAAGCAATAAAAGCTTTCCAATAACAAAAACTATAAAGATAATTTGTGCAAATGTTCTAAAGAATACAATTTGTACTAGGTCAGTCTGTAACCTGGAGAACATTAAAGGAAAGATACATTTTTGTGAAAATAATATAGCATATGCAATTGTTATATAAGTCATTTTGAAATTTAATGTTATTTAAAATCACCATTCTAGATTTCAATCTGTAGCCAAAATGATTAAAAAAAAACTTGCAATATGACAACCTGGATATGGTCTGGACACTTTTGGTGTATAAAGTGCCCTCAGAAGTGTCATTTCCTGCTTCTGTGAAAGAGGCAACATCTGCAATAAGAGTTTTATTTTTGGGGAGATTCTCCCAAAGTCTTATCTACTATAGGAATGCTGACACTGTAGCTTTTTTAATTTATAACACTGAGACGTCCACAGTTAGTTTAAATTAAATCAGGCCCTTCCTTTCAGTCTGTAAAGGACAAGGTGAAATAAACGATTTAATTCTGAACAGAAAAAACAAGGGATCTACAACAAAGCTTGTTTTTCTCAACAAAAGCAGCCAGTGGCGGCTGGTGCTCAAATTTTTTGGGGGGCGCCATCAAACTGAAAAAACCTACCCATCAATTGCAGCCTCACTGTGCCCATCAAACGCAGCCACTGTGCCCTCCAAACGCAGCCACTGTGTCCTTCAAACACAGCCACTGTGCCCCCCAACGCAGCCACTGTGCCCATCAAACGCAGCCACTGTACCATCAAACGCAACCACTGTGCCCTCCAAACGCAGCCACTGTGTCCTTCAAACACAGCAACTGTGCCCCCCAAATGCAGCCACTGTGCTCATCAAACGCAGCCACTGTGCCCATTAAACGCAGCCACTGTGCCCATCAAACACAGCCACAGTGCCTATCAAACTTTGTCAATGGGCCCCAAATGCTGCCACCGTGCCCATAAAATTCTGCCACTGTGCCCCAAATACTGCCACTGTGCCCATCAAATGCTGCCACTTTGCCCCAAATGCTGCCACTGTGCCCATTAAACGCTGCCACTGTGCTCCAAATGCTGCCACTGTGCCAAACGAATGCTGCCACTGTGCCCCAAATGCTGCCACTGTGCCCATTAATTACTGCCACTGTGCCCAAAATGCTGCCACTGTGCCAATCGAATGCTGCCACTTTGCCCCCCCGCCCGCCTGCTATCTGCCCGGCACTTACCCTGTCTCGGTGGGGCAGCCAGGCAACAAGCGGTGTCCGGTGTCCTCCATGCTCTCCCTCGATGTCTTCTCCCATCTGATCCTCCCGTCCTCTCCTATGATTGAACGCCTGATAGGCATCCAATCACAGCGCCTGTCGTTTCAGCCAATCAGTTGACAGGTAACAGACCGGAGCACCTGATTTTCGGAGAGGCGGTTCAGTGTTAGGAAAGCGAATATTCATTCGCTTTCTTAAAGAGGTTGCAAAGGTTTGTTTTTTATTTTCTAAATAGGTTCCTTTAAGTTAGTGCATTGTTGGTTCACTTACCTTTTCCTTAGATTTCCCTTCTAAAAAATGTTTTTATTTGTTTTCTTTGTCTGAATTTCTCACTTCCTGTTCCTCCTCAGTAAGCTGACTTAACACCACTCGGATGATGGTGTGAAGTTTAGTGAGGAGAAACAGGAAGTGAGAAATTCAGACAAAGAAAAAAAACATTTAGAAGGCAAATCAAAGGAAAAGGTAAGTGAACCAACAATGCACTAGCTTAAATGAACCTATTTAGAAAATAAAAAACAAACCTTTACAATCCCTTTAACACACAGCATGGCGCTCGCTGTTCACTTTTTTTACGCCTATTAGAGCCTATGGCCGGGCGCCTGAATAGGGGGTGTCAGCGGCGGCCATAGATAGATTCATGCAATGCCTGAATCTATCTATTGGTGATAGAGGCAGTGGATGGAGAGAGGGGGGCGGCGCCTGTGCGCCCTTATGGACGTACAGCCACTGAAAGCAGCGTTACACTTTAAAAAAATCTGTACTGAAATAGTAGTGAGGTCTTACATTGCTTAGCTCCATTTCTAAAAATGCTACTTCTCTATGGTCCAAGTCCAAGCAGCTGCACCATCTTTTTAGATGGGGATGTTGTACATGGCAACACAGCACTTTCTGAGTCAGTGACCTGAAACAAGTGTAAGGATCTCTTACTGCACTCTGACTTTCTCAATCTGCATGCTTGTTCCAGGTCAGAGTATCAGAAAATATGGAAGCCAAAGACAGCCAGGCAGCTAACATTTTCATAAGGAGCTAAAAAATGTACTTCCACTGTAAGATGCTTAAAGTAGAAGTAAACTTTCTAGTCTCACATGAGCTTTTGCCTTAATGTGAAAGGGAAACTTACCTTGCAAAGTGCCCCCCCTTCCAACACTACAACATCTCCCTCATCACTCTATCACTGGTGTTTCCTTCTCTATCTCCATTTTCTATGGGATTCTGGAGTCTTCAGCCATCTTGATTGGCCAGGCCAGGATGACAAAACTCCTGTATTGCACAGCTGTCATTGCACAATTTGTAAAAAAAAAAACTGCTAGAGGTTAGTAAACTCCTATTGCCTCACTTCCCCTGAAACATATAGGAATTTGGGGCATATTTATTAACATATGAAAAAAGCAAAACAAAAGAAAAAACTGACTGGGATCTGAGGGTACTTCCCTGAATAATGGTAGGGTGTGTACACAAAAGGCAAACTGTCATAAAAATAAAAATAAAAGAATATGCACACCCATGGGTTATCTCTTCAAAATGTATTGAATAAAAAATGCACCACAAAAATAGCTCAAAAATACTCTTGTCTCTCCCACATAATCCCACAATCCCCCATAGAAAAAATCTACTTTCCCACCCACCAAGACATAATCTCATTATACCTTAGGTGCAGAGCCTTCCACTCAGGTATCTGAGAACTCCGTTGGCGATATCCTAGGGTAGAGCTTGGATTCAGGTGTAGTTATCGGGGTCCCATCCTAGGTGGTTTCCACACAGTTTTCTGGTATCAGCACTGGAAATATAAGGGGGGGGGTTCTTAGCGGTCCCACACAAGTGGAAAGAGGGGATGGAAATGGGATTATCTTTGCATATGTGTCTTGGTGGGTGAAAAAGTATATTTTTTTTCTATAAAGGATTGTGGGATTATGTGGGGGAGGCAAGAGTATTTTTGGGTTGTTTTTGTGGTGCATTTTTTATCCTATACATATGGAGGAGATAACCAACGGGTGTGCATATTCTTTTATTTACCGTATTTATCGGTGTATAACACGCACAGGCGTATAACACGCACCCTAACTTTAAGAGGGAAGTTTCAGGAAATAACTTTATAACACGCAGTCACAGTTTACCCTCTATTTTCAGGGTAAAAAAGTGAGTGTTATACGCCAATAAATACAGTAATTTTTTTTGCCGTATTTAGTAAACCAGGCTGGCACCAGGTATGACTGAGAAAGTTATTTATGGTTAGCTTCCAGTGCATTCACATTAGGGGGGGGGGGGGGGTGGATTGCATTGTAGACCAGATTTGAGACAAGCCTTCCATTTTCAGGTGTCCAAGTTCCTTCTCCTATTTGGAAACCTAAAGAGGAATATGAAAGGGTGGAGGATAAGAAGAGACTTATAGGGGTTGATTTACTAAAGTTGCTTCAGAGCTTAGTAAATGAAGCAGAAGCTCTGCTGAGTTCCATCATCCAGTCATGTGCAAGCAAAAATGCTTTTTTTTTTTTTTTTCCTCGCATGTGATTGGGTACTCTTTGCAAAGTGAAGCTTTACCTAATTTACTAAGCTCTGGAGCAACTGCATGTGCAGAGTGCAGCTGCATTTTTCAAAGTGCACAGTCTATTTGCATTTAGTATATCAACTCCATGGATAAGTGTTACCATGCCTTTAGAATGAGGGTTGTTTTGGTTGCTTGGCATTTAGATTCAAATGCTGTCAAAGAATAAAACTCATCAAAGCTTTGATTTAGCATGCTTGCTATATAATTTTTCACTTTTCACTTTCAAATATTTTTCATCCATAAATAAGCCAAATTGTAAAGTTTGGAAGATTTTCAAAGCTAAGAGGAAATAAAAGATTTTATAGGGCAGACTTTAGGGGTAGGTGGGGGGATGTAGGTTTTTAAGCAAGTGAGCCATGCCAGGGTTGGGGGGTGGGTGGCTTGTCTGTATTTAGGTAGAATCTAAAAGAGACTATCTATACAATGTGGGTTATATCTAATGCCGCATACACATGACCGTTTTTCATGACGTTAAAAATTCAATTTTTTAAATTGGTCCTTAAAAACGATCGTGTGTTGGCTCCAGAGCATTTTTAATGACGTGAAAAATGGCCTAAAAAAAATAGAACCTGCTCTATTTTTTCACATCGTTTTTCACGTCGTTCTTTTTAACGTTGTGAAAAACGGTAGTGTGTATGCTTTTACGAGGGGAAAAAAAACGCGCATGCTCAGAATTAAGTATGATATGGGAGTGCTCGTTCTGGTAAAACTAGCGTTTGTAATGGAGATAGCACATTCGTAACGCTGTAAATTATTGCATCATTTAATGCAGCGCATTAATTTCTTCTTTATATAATGCTACAATAATGAACATCTTTTGCTGCTGATATTCAGACAGAGTTATGACAAACTTCTTTATTTATAATTTTTTGTGATCTCATGAATATTTTTATTTTTTGGAAAGCCAGATCTCCATAATAAATTATAAATTAATTTAAAATAGCTTAATTAAAAGATCTGCCTTTTTTTTTTCTAATATTTTAGAATTTTTTTGTTTTTTGTATTTTTCTTTTGTGTGTCAAGTTACCACAACAACATTATAAATTTGTATTATTTCCCCTCAAGGAGGTTGGTGTCCCTTGTTAATTATAAAATGTATTTTTTAAATGTCCCTGCCTACTCACTAGCAAACTCTCTTTTTGAATTAAAAACACATGGTTAAGTATTTACTGTAAATCAAAAAAACATTTATTCTGGCACATAACAAATTCAAGGGGAAGGCAGCACTGGAGACCCTGCTTGAATTTGTGCATCCTTTGGACCCCACAGCAAACATCAAAGAATAGAACACCAAAATATGGATTAAAAAAAAAAAGATTAGGAGCACAATCTTGTCCTGGACTCCCAGAGGTCAGGAACAGCAGCAGGTAAGTGAGATATATGTCCCCAGTCTGTAGTACTAGAACAGTCTGTGCCTTCTGTCAGACCATCCAGAAGCAAGGCCATTACTTCTTTCTCTTCCTTGTAGCCTTCTCTCCAGCCTTCTCTGCAGCCTTCTCTCCAACCTTCTCTGCAGCCTTTGTTAAGCGCTTCCTCAGAGGCTGTGTCTCAGGAGGAGAGCTTGTGGCAGGAGGTGGAGGGGCGACCCCTGCAAGGTCAGTGTATTGTGTTAGGTCGCCCATCAACATTAGGTTCTCACTAAAGAGCCGTTGCCGAATGTCCGTTCTGGCTAATTTGTGTGCCAGTACTGCGGCATAGCCCTCTTCAACGGAGGGGGGCTCTCTAATAAAGGCAGGTGTTTCCTCCTCCACCTGCCTAACCCTCCTGGGCATTCTTGTTTAAATTTGGAGGGGAGGCATCTGGGCTCTTGTGCTGGCCCTGGCCTCCTACTGTGTGCCACTGGGCCCTGCCTCCTCCTGTGTGCCACTGTGCCCTGCCTTCTCCTGTGTGCCACTGGGCCCTGCCTCCTCCTGGTCCACAACGTCACCCACTTTATGGCTCAGCTCTGGCTGTGTATAAAAAATGGACATAGTTATATTTTTAGCTTCATCAATCACACACATTTTTCACCTCATGACATTTGCAAATTGAATGCTAATAAATTAAAAAGACAATCATTCTGACCCCTGCATTTTTCATTCTTGTCCCCATCATTTTTGACCACTACTGTCTATTGATATGTAAAACGCTTTTTGTTCAAGCATTAAATAGTTAGCAATAGTAACATCTATTTGACATAATTTCTTTTAGTACAATAAATCTTGAGATCAATACTATACCTGGCTCCGTATGTCCAAATCCAGCTCCTCCAGGACCTCTGGTTGTTCCTCTGAAGAAGGCAGAGCTGGGTTGCAGGGAAGGCTGGAGGGTTGGCTGCAGGGAAGGCTGGAGGGTTGGCTGCAGGGAAGGCTGGAGAGACGTCTGAGGGGAAGGGTTGAAAGAGAATCCCTGACTTCCAGATGGTCATCCAGAAAGCTTAATTTGCTCTAGTACCACAGACTGGGTTTACAAACTTCCTCTGGGATTTCAGGACCATATTGCGCTGAGTCCTATATGTGCCCCTAATGGTAGAAATTTTGGTGTTCACATCTTGGATGGTTGCTGTGGGGATCTGTGTCTTGACAAATTCAAGCAGGCTTTCCAGTGCTGCCTTCCTGGCTGCTTTATTTTTATTTTTAGATGTTTTGGTTTGCCAGAGAACAGGAAGTTCCTTCCATCTGTCCAGGAACTCCCCCATAAATTCTGGACTTTTGAAAGCCTGCATGTTTTTTGCAAGTCAAAAACAAGACAAAAATACTAGTGTCAGTCAAGACTCTTCAAATAATCTTTATCACCATATATAGGCCACAATCTCATCAACTGATGAATCAAAATTCTGAAAAATGTTACGTACCTTCGTTATCACGTTCATTGCTTACTCCTCCTTCTGCACAATGAACGTAGTTACAACTAGGGATGAGCCGAACACCCCCCGGTTCGGTTCGCACCAGAACTTGCGAACGGACCGAAAGTTTGCGCAAACTTTAGAACCCTATTAAATACAATGGATGCGAACGTTCGAAATCAAAAGTGCTAATTATAATGGCTAATATGCAAGTCATTGTCCTAAAAAGGGTTTGGGGACCCGGGTTCTGCCCCAGGGGACATGTATCAATGCAAAAAAAAGTTTTAAAAACGGCCGTTTTTTTGGGAGCAGTCATTTTAATGATGCATAAAGTGAAAAAAAAAAGTGAAATATTTCTTTAAATATCGTACCTGGGGGTGTCTAAAGTATGCCTGTGAAGTGCCACATGTTTCCCGTGTTTAGAACTGTCCCTGCACAAAATGATATTTCTAAAGGAAAAAAAATGTCATTTAACCACTTCCCTACTGTGCACGAAAACCCCCTTCCTGCCCAAGCCATTTTTCAGCTTTCAGCGCTGTCACACTTTGAATGACAATTGCGCCGTCGTGCGACGTGGCTCCCAAACAAAATTTGCGTCCTTTTTTTCCCACAAATAGAGCTTTCTTTTGGTGGTATTTGATCACCTCTGTGGTTTTTATTTTTTGCGCTATAAACAAAAGAAGAGTGTCCAGTTTGGAAAAAAAACACTATTTTTTACTTTTTGCTATAATAAATACCCATTTTTTTTTCAAATAAAATTTTCCTCAGTTTGCGCCGATACGTATTCTTCTACATATTTTTGGTAAAAAAAAAATGCAATAAGCGCGTATTGATTGGTTTGCGCAAAAGTTATAGCACCTACAAAATAGGGGATAGATTTATAGCATTTTTTTAATTTATTTTTTTATTAGTAATGGCGGCGATCTGCAATTTTTATTGTGACTGTGATATTGCGGCGGACACATCGGACACTTTTGACACATTTTTGGGACCATTCACATTTATACAGCGATCCCTGCTATAAAAATGCATTGATTACTGTATAAATGTGACTGGCAGGGAAGGGGTTAACCACTAGGGGGCGGGAAGGGGTTAAATATGTTCCCTCAATGTGTTCTAACTGTGGGGGGAGGGGACTGACTGGGGGAGGTGACCGATGGTTGTCCCTATGTACAAGGGACACACCATCGGTCCCCTCTCCCTCACAGGACGTGGATCTCTGTGTTTACACACAGAGATCCACTTTCCTGCTCGTTTCCCGGGCAATCGCGGGTGCCCGACGTCCTGTCAGAAAGAGAGTGTCCTCCGCCCGCCGTCAATTGAGGTGGGCGGGGGACAAGTGGTTAAAACTGCTTGCGGCTTTAATGTAATGTCTGGTCCCGGCAATATGGATGAAAATCATTGAGAAAAATGGCATGGGTATCCCCCCACCCCACTTGTATGGATATTAAGGCGAACCCAACACCCAAAATTAAAAAAAGGCCCTATATACTCTGAACAGCAGTATACAGGCGGTGCAAACAAGACAGGGACTGTAGGTTTGTTCTTAAGTAGTATCTTTTTCTAATTTGGAACAGGTACATTTTTTAAGTGTAGCTCTAGCCAAAAAATCTATTTTTAAGCTTTTTGGAGAACATAGGGAAGGGTTATCACCCCTGTAACATTTGTTTTGCTGTCTGTGCACCTGTTCAGAATATTTTACCTCACTTTCCGTCCCAATGACAAATGTTTTTGGAAAAGTGGGTTTTTTATTGAAACAAGAATTGGTGATAAAGCATCAGTAGAGAGGAGACACCTTTTTCCCATATTAACTTTTACGGGAGAGAATTTGCCTTCCATGGGGTAGATTTCCTCTCACTTCCTGTTGTCTCCTTCCGTTTGCAAGTAGGAGTCGTTTGTAAGTTGGATGTTTGAAAGTAGGGGCCTGCCGTATATACCCTGCAGAAATTTGGCCCTTAGGTGTTGGTGTTGCCACAACACTGTAAGCCCTCACAGTTACTCTTGGTGGGCGCTGGAACGCCCTGCTGTTAACTATTATATCAAGAATTGTAATTACATGCCATTGTTGAACAGTGGTAGGAAAAATTGGGCCTTTGGTGGTGGTGGTGCCACAACACTGTAAGTCCTCACAGTTACTCTTGGTAGGCGCAGGAATGGGCCCAGCTGTGAAATATTAGATCAAGAATTGTAATTACATGCCCCTGTTGAACGGGGCATACAAATTGGGCCTTAAGCACTGGTGCCACAACACTGCAACCCCTCACAGATACTGTACTTGGAGCACAGCAATGAGCCCTTTTGCAAAGTATTGCATCAAAAATTGTAATTACACGCCCCTGTTAAACAGGGGCTGAAAAATTGGGCCTTAGCCACTGGTGCTGGTGCCATGACACTGCAAACTCTCCCAGATACTCTAGTTTGAGTGAAGGAATGAGCCCTGCTGCAAAGCATTGCATAAAAATATGTAATTACATGCCCCTGTTAAACAGGGGCTGAAAAATTGGGCCTTAGGCACTGGTGCCACAACACTGCAACCCCTCACAGATACTGTACTTGGAGCACAGCAATGAGCCCTGTTGCAAAGTATTGCATCAAAAATTGTAAGTACATGCCCCTGTTAAACAGGGGCTGAAAAATTGGGCCTTAGGCACTGGTGCCACAACACTGCAACCCCTCACAGATACTGTACTTGAAGCACAGCAATGAGCCCTGTTGCAAAGTATTGCATCAAAAATTGTAATTACACGCCCCTGTTAAACAGGGGCTGAAAAATTGGGCCTTAGGCACTGGTGCTGGTGCCACGACACTGCAACCTCTCCCAGATACTCTAGTTGGAGTGCAGGAATGAGCCCTGCTGCAAAGCATTGCATAAAAATTTAATTACATGCCCATGTTAAACAGTGGCTGAAAAATTTGGCCTTAGCCACTTGTGGCGGCAACCGGAAACAAAAATGTTCTTCCAAGCTATCATCATGAATCGGATCAAAGAGGAGGAGGAGAATAGTCAGTCAACATAACAGGACAGTCACTCAGCATCAGCATCAGCATAGGCAGTCTTGAAGGGATGTGACATTTCAAAATAAATTATTCTGTTATATCAGCTTTAGGTGCTTGGTAGCTGGTGGTGATCCAAGACTGGTTCATCTTTATGAAGGTCAGTCGATCAACCGAATCGGTGGACAGGCGCACCCTGTGATCCATGACAAAGCCTCCAGCAGCACTGAATGTGCGTTCCGAAAGAACGCTGGATGCAGGACAGGCCAGTAGCTCAATTGCATACTGTGCAAGCTCTGGCCAGTGATACATCCTCAAGACCCAGTAAGCCAGAGGATTTTCGGCGGGAAAGGTGTCCAAGTCTGACCTTGCCCCTAGGTATTCCTGCACCATGTATATCAGATGCTGGCGATGGTTGCTGGAACCAATCAAACCTTGGGGCTGCGGACTAAAAAATTGTCTGAACGCATCCTCGAAGCCTCAGCAACTCATTGTCCAGGACCAGTAATTTGTAACCTCCCAGTCTCTGGGAACGCGTTGCACAGACATTTCTGCAAGGCCTTCCGGAGATGTCTCATCTTCTGCTCCCTCTGCGACGGTAAGATAAGGTCCGCAACCTTACCCTTGTACCGTGGATCAAGGAGAGTGGCCAACCAGTAATGGTCCCTCTCCTTGATTCGAAGAATACGAGGATACTTCCGCAGACTTTGCAGGATCAGGGAGGCCATGCAGCATAGGTTAGCTGAGGCATTCGGTCTGGAGTCCTCTGGGTCACTAATGACGACATGATCCGCAGCCACCTCCTCCCAGCCACATACAAGTCCACGGGTTTGTTGGGACTGTAAATCATCCCTAAAAGACTGCTGCTGTTTATGCAGAGTGCCAGGCTCCACCTCCATGCTGACACAATCCTCCTCCTCCTCCTCTTCCTGTGCGATGGGTGGGACTGAAGAAACACTGTCTGGGTAAAGGGGGCCTTGAGAGGCAAGGAAGTCCTCCTCTTCCTGCCTCTGTTCTGCCTCAAGTGCCCTGTACATAGAACACACTGTCCCTGCCTATGTATCTCTTTCCCTGCCTGCCTATCTAGCTTAGAGAACAGCAATGAAGTGTAGATCCAGGTGTATACTGTGATGGAGGCACACAACACCCACTAACTCCTGCAGATGCCTGAGAAAAGAATAGAACATAGAACACACTGTCCCTGCCTATGTATCTCTTTCCCTGCACGCCGGAACACACTGCACGAGGCCGCCGCGCTGGCAGCCTTTTATAGTGTGGAGCGTCTACTAAATCCCCCTGAGCTATGATTGGCCACAGGCATCCTGCCTGTGGCCAATTATGGCTCTCCTCGCTGCCGGCGCTGTGATTGGCCAAGCTTGCGGGGTCACAGTGCATGCTTGGCCAATCACAGCGCCGGAAATGCAGTGCGATGGCGCAGTGCATTGTGGGCCGTTCGCGTCACGCGAATTTGGCGCGAACGGCCCATAATGTTCGCAATTCAGACAACAGACGAACAGGCGATGTTCGAGTCAAACATGCGTTAGACTCGAACACCGAGCTCATCCCTAGTTACGACACATGCGTATTAGCTTTATATACACTGCGCATGTGTGAAACTCAGCACGTTTTCCCCCGCCTCTGACGTTCGATATAGTACTTTCCCCGCCCCTTCTCGCTCGTCGTAGATCTACACAACATGGCAGAGACACAGGTGGCTGAAATTACCTCAACAGAGGATGAAATTCCGGAGGAACCAAAGACCCAATCCTGGAGATATAAGGCATCCAACATGACATTCGAGGAAATGGTGGAGATGGTCTCCATTTTGAGGAGGGAGGATTATGATGCCAAGCATGGGCCGTATAAAAAGCCTAATCTTGTCAAGGCCAAAATTATAGGGAAAGTGGTTAAAACTCTTCACCATAAATTCGGGGTGTGCAGAACTAAGGAACAGCTCAGAAAACGGTGGTCTGACCTCAAGTAGCGGGAGCCCGACCAATACAAAAGAATAAAGAAAGTTATTGGAAAAAGTAAGTAATTTTCATGTCTTTGAACTTCTGATTATTATTACTTGCATGTTGCTGCATGTGCTTTTCTTTAATGTAGTACAGTTAAAGATAGCAACTTTCATGTTTGTGGGCACAGTAATCGGTCGTAGTAAACCTCTTTTGTACGTTCACTTAATAATAAAATGTTTTTGGCTGATACAGCGTTAAATAAATGTTACCATGCCTATTTTGGTGAGATAATTTTTTTGACATGGTTGAATAGATTTTTTGGCAACTATATTTAAAAAATATAACTGGATGCATTGTAATGTAAGGAGAGAATGCTCAGCAGCTGGTTAAACATCTGGACTCAATAGCACAAGTGTGGGCCAACAGAACAACCTT
Source organism: Rana muscosa (assembly GCA_029206835.1). Classification (NCBI taxonomy): domain Eukaryota; kingdom Metazoa; phylum Chordata; class Amphibia; order Anura; family Ranidae; genus Rana; species Rana muscosa. The sequence goes on along the minus strand of JARGYO010005626.1, from coordinate 61,549,484 downwards.
TTTAGGGTGTCACACACAGGTGAACCAGTGTATATACTTGGGGGTGTTTCCATGTGTGAAACTTGATAAAAATATATATATATGTTCCTGTTTTGGTAAGGGATACAATCATGTGTTCAGCTTGGAACTTTGCCAAAACAGACAATTGTACAACACTTTCAAAGAATGTTTCATATTCCTCTTTCAGGCCTCAATTTTTTAGTAAATTATTATTTATTAACTAAAGTATACCTTTTCTTGCAATCTCAATAGGGCTTCAAACAGGTTCTAGACATGAGCCTAGGAACCCCACACCTCCAACAAGAGACCCACAACCACATGATGTAGAGGAACGAGAAGTGGAGGAAGTGGAAACTGGCACCACAACAGGTCAGTGTCATACACCACAGATTCATGTAATAGATGTAGGCCTGCATATTTATAATACATGTTGTTTTTTACAATTATAGGTGCTGTTCTGCCTGTAGAGCAAGAAAGTTTCACAAGTCATAGTGCCCAGATCCTGATACAATACCTAATGGTCTGCTGTCGTGACCTTGAAAAAATAAAGGGAGACTTGATACAGATCAGGCAAAATACCAAGCGGGTGGGGCAAAGGCTCCAAAATATCATGGCTGTGCTTGGGCAAGTTTAATTTTTTTTATAAAAATTACTTTGAAATTGCTTTTGTTTGTAATGTTATTTTTTTGTTTACTATTTTAATAATTGTACACGTTGAACTTTAGAAGTTCCAGTTTAGAAAATGTTTTGAAGCGTGCCTGTTCATGCGTTTTAGCCAAAATAATATTTTGTAACACTCAAAATTTTTGACATACTTTTCCAAAAAAATAAATATATAAAAAAATGATAATGTGCAAATAGTAAAAACCTTTTAAACTCAACAATGTGTGGCTTCTTATATCAATGTTGACCAAAGTAAGCAAAATTATTTTTTGTGTTTACACTGACAATGATGGGTATTTACTAATGGAAAATACACATGGCACTACAAGTGCACTAGGAGAACCTAGGAGAAAGATAAAAGAAACACAACCAAAAATAAAAGAAAAGATGTTTTCAGCTGAAAATTATTTTTTATTCAAATTCAAAGTTAAGGTTCATCAGGCATATCAATGGCCCCCCTACCCACAAATTATTCTAGATATTGTTGCAGCACATCACGGCCGCTTTGGGGGGCCAAGCCTGGACAGCCAGCTTCTAGGGCCAACAAAGGATTTGGGTCCTGTATTGTGGCCTCAGGCCCAACTAAAGTCATATAATTCTGGGAATGTACCCTTAAGAAATTGTGAAGAACACAACATGTCATAACCACATGGTTTCATTTGTATTCCGCAAGATGGATGGAGGTCAGGAACAGGCAGAAGCGGCTGGCCATGATGCCAAAGGCATTTTCAACCACCCTTCTGGCTCTGGCCAGCCTATAATTAAGCACCCTCCTCTCAGGGGTGAGGCTCCTTTGAGGAAATGGCCTCATAAGATAGGGACCCAGGGCAAACGCCTCATCAGCGACAAAAACGAATGGGAGTCCCTCCACATTCTGTGCCGCAGGTGGCAATGCCAGCTTATCAGATAGGAGCCGTTGGGCGAACGTCTGAGCAAATACTCCACCATCAGACATCCGTCCATTTTTCCCCACATCCACGTATAGAATCTCGTAGTTGGCCGACACCACCGCCATCATGACGATACTGTGGAACCCCTTGTAATTAAAATAATAGGATCCCGATCGGGGTGGCGGCATGACCCGGATGTGCTTGCCGTCGATGGCCCCTCCACAGTTGGGAAAGTTCCACCGCTGGGCAAACTGAGATGCCACATTCTGCCATTCCTGTGGCATAGAAGGGAACTGTGGAGTTACAAAAAAAAAATTAATACTTTCATACATAAACATTGCAAGCAGATTAGACAAAATCATTCTTGGCCAACATCAGGATAAACTTTTTTTTATAGAGGATTTGAATACAAAAAAAAATCTTTTCAATTATCAGATTATCACTGTCACTTATCAGATTCATCACCCCCTCTGATGGGCCATTTAATTAATTTTATGGGGGGGGGGTTGAAGATGAGTTGGGGACCTCACAAATAAAGGCTGTAGCACTCTGTCTGAATTTAAAGAAAAAATAACAATCATCACAAATTTTTAGGGGGCGTTTAGGGTAAAGCACTACAATGGAGCAGACAAAATACATTGGGAAGTGACTAGGCTAGGTGTGTATGGGCCCAGGATAGCGTGCTGGAGAGGTTAGTTAGGGGAAATATGCATGTAGGCCAAAAAAGGAGCATTAAAAGCTTACAGCATGCATGGGGACAAAGGGGACATTCACAGCATATTACAATCATGGTAATTAGGGACTGATGAAAGAAATATAATACATTATTAAGCATTAAATACATAGAATGTGATGTTAAAGTAGAAAACTTTTACCTTAATATAGTCCTCCTGCAAAACTTGAATGATGGCAGAACAGGTCTCTGGTATAATGATCCCCAGAGCCTGGGGGGAGATGCCTGTTGAGAACTTGAGGTCCTGCAGGCTTCTCCCAGTCACCAGGTATCGCAACGTGGCGATGAGCCTCTGCTCAGCAGTGATGGCTTCCCGCATAACTGTGTCCTGCCTGGTGATATAGGGGGACACCAAAGCCAACAGATGCTGAAAAACGGGGTCCGACATCCGGAGAAAATTACTGTAGTCCTGAGGCTTATTCTCCTGGATCTCCCACAACAAAGGCATGTGACAGAATTGGTGCTGCTGGAGCAACCAATTCTTGGTCCATGAACTCCTCCTCACCCTGTTCATGGACTGGAGTTGGGATAAAGCAAGAACCCCAGCACCAACCTCAGCACAAACTCTACGACAAGTACGTAGCCGCAACATGGCTAGAAAACGGTCGGCTGTTCAGAACGAACTAAAAGAATGCACGGAAGAACAGCAAGACCTATGAAGAACGACTTGAAAAACAGTAACGAGCGGACAAGAACGCACTGAATAAACAGATACGAACTGACTACAAGCACTGAAAGACAGATACAAACCCACAAGCACAAACTGAACTCCACAAAACGATCTTAAAAGCACGAAGACTGAAAAGCGTGAATCGTCTCTCACCAAACTTTTACTAACACGCGGTAACACGAAATTAGCAAAAGCTGCCCAAAGGGTGGCGCCATTCGAACGGAACTTCCCCTTTATAGTGCCATCGTATGTGTTGTCGTATGTGTTGTACGTCACTGCGCTTTTCTCGAGCGTTTTTTTCATGAACGTGTGTATGCAAGGCAGGCTTGAGAGGAAACAAGACAATTCACGTAGAGAAAAACATCGTTTTTTCCAATGACATTAAAAACGGCCGTGTGAACGCGGCATAAGACTTGAGGCTGGCCCATAGTAGAGGCTCTTCTCATGGATGGAGTGATATTTCACTAGTTGAGCCAGCTAGAAGGCCTCTTGGTAATTGATGAGGTGTAGTACACCTAGGTCTCTTGAAAGTTTCAATTGGTACATAGTGGCAAGTTCCAAATAAATGTATTAATCTGTCTCTACATTAGATGTATGAAATTAAAAGGCATGGGGATTGGGAGAACTCAGAAACCATGACTAATTGAGACTTCAAAGTTGTTAATAGGTCTTTAGCTCTTGAAAATTGTAGGGTAGCTTGCCACATATGAGGAACCATAAGAGGCTTTGAGGAACAGGGAAGTAGGGAAGTTTGGAGGCTTCACAATAAAAGTCAAAAGACTGTTTTAGATCCAATAAGAAGATGTTTGAATTTATATATTTGCTGCTGTTGAAATTGATCCCAAACAAATTGTCTGAGGTCTCAGAGGGTTTTAAAAAAAGATATAAAAATGCTCTATTTGTAGTAAGTATCGGCTATGTCAATATTTGGACTTGGACCAAGAGACTTAATAGCTAAAGGAGAAGGGATAATTCAATGAGGAATGAAGTGGCACTAAAATTAGTCTATCAGTAGCCTAATGAGCAATGTCTGTATTTAGTTTAAGGATTAAACATATACGTAGTTGCTTAAAAAAAAGTCAGAAGTAAAATCTGATTTTAACAGGCCAAGAAGTGCCTTTTGGAGCATAGCCACTACGATCTCTAATTATTTATTATAATATGTGTCTGTAAACCCAGAGTCCTGTATTTTATGGGGTTCAAGTTGTTTAGTAGCAAGTGCAATTTCAGAATCCAAAATATTTTGTTTCCTGTTATAGGGCAGACTTGAGGACTTGAGGGAGTGTTGGTAAGTTGAGGTAGGAAAAAAATCTGCCAAATCTGTATGGACTTCTGTGTGGGAGCTATAAAAGTGGGCTAGGTGCCTCCAGAACCTGGATAGAAGTTTATTTGAGTTAGTGGAATATGTGTTAGAACCAATGTATCATGTTATGGGTTTGAATGTGGAGTCTAAGCTCTTTAGTGTGTTTGCAAACATTGTATCCTGCTTGATGCTTTTATGGTAAAATGTATGACACATTATGCAGATTAACCACTTAACGACCGCTCACTGTATATATACGTCGGCAGAATGGCACCGACAGGCACAATCACGTAGAGTGTACGTGATTGCTTTGTACAGTTGGGGGGTCCAATCGGACCCCCCTTCTATACAGTGAGCGGTGGCTAAGTGTCCGGGAGTGTTCCGGGATGAGGGGGCAGCCATTAGTTTCTGGCCACCCCCTCGCGATCGCTCCCGGCGAATGGAAATGCCCCCTCTGTCTGTGTCAGACAGAGGGAGCAGGAGGAAGTGATGTCATCTCTGGTGCGGCGCTCACATATACCGAGCGCCGTACAAGAGAAGATATCAGGTCAGTGCACACAACACTACACTGACACCAGGACACATAGGGACATAAATCGCCCCCCAGGCCCCCCCAGACACCCCAGATCACCCCCCAGATTACCCCCCCAGCCCCCAGTCACAGTGTCACTGATTGCAGTGACCATTTATTTAGTGATCACTGCAATCAGTGACATTTGTGACTGTAAAAGTGTCACCAAAGTTTAGTCTTAGGTCCAGTGTAGCCCCCTAACCCCCCCTAATAAAGGTTTAACCCCCTGATCACCCCCCAGATAACCCTTTCACCCCCTATCACCACTGTCGCTTAGCGATCATTTTTCTGATCGCTGTCTTAGCGTCAGTGATGCCGATCGGCAGCCAGTAATTTTTTTTAGGTTCGCCGCAGGTTTTTATAGCGTCAGGTACCCCAATATATTATCTAATAAAGGTTTAACCCCCTTGATCGCCCCCCAGGTAACCCTTTCACCCCCTATCACCACTATCACTAAGCGATCGTTTTTCTAAACGCTGTCTTAGTGTCTGTGATGCAGATCGGTAGCCGGTAATTTTTTTTAGGTTTGCCGCAGGTTTTTATAGCGTCAGGTACCCCAATATATTATCTAATAAAGGTTTAACCCCCTTGATCGCCCCCCAGGTAACCCTTTCACCCCCTATCACCACTGTCGCTAAGCAATTGTTTTTCTAAACGCTGTCTTAGTGTCGGTGATGCAGATCGTAGCCAGTAATTTTTTTTAGGTTCGCCGCATGTTTTTATAGCGTCAGGTACCCCAATATATTATCTAATAAAGGTTTAACCCCCTTGATTGCCCCCCAGGTAACCCTTTCACCCCCTATCACCACTGTCACTAAGCGATCGTTTTTCTAAACGCTGTCTTAGTGTCTGTGATGCAGATCGGTAGCCGGTAATTTTTTTTAGGTTCGCCGCAGGTTTTTATAGCGTCAGGTACCCCAATATATTATCTAATAAAGGTTTAACCCCCTTGATCGCCCCCCAGGTAACCCTTTCACCCCCTATCACCACTGTCGCTAAGCAATTGTTTTTCTAAACGCTGTCTTATGCCCCATACACACGATCATTTTTCATGCCGTTAAAAATGCCATTAAAAAAAATTGCCATTAAAAATGATCGTGTGTATGCTCCAGAGCATTTTTAACGACGTGAAAAATGGGCATTAAAAATTTCGAACATGCTCTCTTTTTTCACATCGTTTTTCATGTCGTTTTTTTAACGACGTGAAAAACGATAGTGTGTATGCTTTAACGACGTGAAAAAAAATGCGCATGCTCAGAATCAAGTATGAGACGGGAGCACTCGTTCTGGTAAAACTAGCGTTCGTAATGGAGATAGCACATTCGTCATGCTGTAACGAACTGAAAAGCACTAGACTGAAAAGAGCGAATCGTCTCTCAACAAACTTTACTAACATGAAGGGTGGCGCCATTCGAACGGAACTTCCCCTTTATAGTGCCGTCGTACGTGGTGTACGTCACTGCGCTTTTCTAGAACATTTTTTAAAATGATGGTGTGTACGCAAGACAGGCTTGAGAGGAAACAAGAAAAAAAATGACGAGAAAAACGTCAGTTTTAAAAATGACATTAAAAATGATCGTGTGTATGGGGCATTAGTGTCGGTGATGCAGATCGTAGCCAGTATTTTTTTTTAGGTTCGCCGCATGTTTTTATAGCGTCAGGTACCCCAATATATTATCTAATAAAGGTTTAACCCCCTTGATCGCCCCCCCAGGTAACCCTTTCACCCCCATCACCACTGTCGCTAAGCAATCGTTTTTCTAAACGCTGTCTTAGTGTCGGTGATGCAGATCGGTAGCTGGTAATTTTTTTTAGGTTCGCCGCAGGTTTTTATAGCGTCAGGTACCCCCATATATTATCTAATAAAGGTTTTAACCCCCTGATTGCCCCTAGTTAACCCTTTCACCAGTGATCACCATATAAGTGTTACGGGTGACGCTGGTTAGTTAGTTTGCTTTTTATAGTGTCAGGGCACCCGCCGTGTATATAACCCAATAAAGGTTTAACCCCCTGATCGCCCGGTGGGTGATATCAATTAGGTTTTAGCGTCAGAGAGGGTCTGAGTCACACCCCAGGCAGCGTCAGGTTAGTGGCAGTAACGCTAACACCCACGCGTGAAGCATACACCCCCCTTAGTGGTATAGTATCTGAACAGATCAATATCTGATCTGATCAGATCTATACTAGCGTCCCCAGCAGTTTAGGGTTCCCAAAAACACAGTGTTAGCGGGATCAGCCCAGATACCTGCTGGCACCTGCATTTTGCCCCTCCGTCCAGCCCAGGCCACCCAAGTGCAGTATCGATCGATCACTGTCACTTACAAAACAAAAACACACATAACTGCAGCGTTCGCAGAGACAGGCCTGATCCCTGCGACTACAGTGCTGTAGGAGGTGATTTCACCACCACAGTTAAAAAAAAAAGCAAATATGCCGAAGCATTGGGGCAGCAGGGGCGGAGGAGCGATTTTGCTCCTAATGCCGCGTACATACGGTCGAAATTCCGACGGAGGCTTGCCCGTGGAAAAGTCCGACCATGTGTGTGCGGCATAACTTTTTTGCGGGAGGATGCCCCCATGCTTCGGCATATATAAATGGTGCGTGTATGCCCATCATTGGAAGTGGGTGGATGAAGGGCGGTATTCTAATGGTGGGCATACCCACCGATCAATCTCTTTTTTCGTTCAGCCAACTGGCTGCATGAAATAAAAAGATTACAATACATGTCCAACAAGGACCAGCAACGTACTGGTATGTTGCTGGACTTTGAATGTTTATACCAGAATGATGCCTGCGGGTTTAGGTATCATCTTGGTATCATTCTTTTCAGCCTGCGACCGGCTTTCATGTAAAAGCAATCCTAGCGGCTAATTAGCCTCTGGACTGCTTTTACAAGCAGTGGGAGGGAATGCCCCCCCCCCCGGATATAAAAAGCGCCATTGGGAAAGCATTTTATCACACCGATCTTGGTGTGGTCAGATGCTTTGAGGGCAGAGGAAAAATCTAGGGTCTAGAAGACCCCAGTTTTTTCAAAAAAAGAGTACCTGTCACTACCTATTGCTATCATAGGGGATATTTACATTCCCTGAGATAACAATAAAAATGATAAAAAAAAAAATACTTGGAAGGAACAATTTAAAAATAAAATAAAAAAGCAAAATTAATAATAAAAAAAAAAAAAGCACCCCTGTCCTGCCCTGCTCTTGCCCAATGGCGAACGCAAGCGTCGGTCTGGCGTCATATGTAAACAGCAATTGCACCATGCATGTGAGGTATCACCGCGAAGGTCAGATCGAGGGCAATCATTTTAGCAGTAGACCTCCTCTGTAAATCTACTGGGGTAACCTGTAAAGGCTTTTAAAGGCTTTTAAAAATGTATGTAGTTTGTCGCCAATGCGCGTTTGTGCGAAAATTTAAAGCATGTCGTGTTTGGTATCTATGTACTCGGCCTAAGATCATCTTTTTTATTTCATCAAACATTTGGGCAATATAGTGTGTTTTAGTGCATTAAAATTAAAAAAAGTGTATTTTTTAACCCAAAAAATGCGTTTGAAAAATCGCTGCGCAAATACTGTGTAGAAAAAAAAATGCAACACCCACCATTTTAATCTGTAGGGCCTTTGCTTTAAAAATATATATATATAATGTTTGGGGGTTCAACATAATTTTCTTGCAAAAAAAAAATGTTTTCATTTAAACATAAAGTGTCAAAAAGGGCTTTGTCTTCAAGTGGTTAGAAGAGTGGATGTAAGCTTCCTAATATTGTGTATAAAATGCCAGAACAGTTCAAAACCCCCCAAATGACCCCATTTTGGAAAGTAGACACCCCAAGCTATATACTGAGAGGCATGTCGAGTCCATGGAATATTTTATATGTTGACACAAGTTGCGGAAAAACGTCAATTTTTTTTTTTTTGCACAAAGTTGTCACTAAATGATATATTGCTCAAACATGCCATGGGCATATGTGGAATTACACCCCAAAATACATTCTGTTGCTTCTCCTGAGTACGGGGATACCACATGTGTGAGACTTTTTGGGAGCCTAGCCATGTACAGGACCCCAAAAACCAAGCACCGCCTTCAGGCTTTCTAAGGGTGTAAATTTTTGATTTCACTTCTCACTGCCTATCACAGTTTCGGAGGCCATGGAATGCCCAGATAGCACAAAACCCCCCAAATGACCCCATTTTGGAAAGTAGACACCCCAAGCTATTTGCTGAGAGGTATTGTGAGTATTTTGCAGATCTCGCTTTTTGTCACAAAGTTTTGAAAATTGAAAAAAAAATATATATATATATATATATATTTTCTTTCTTCATTTTCAAAAACAAATGAGAGCTGTAAAATACTCGCCATTCCTCTCAGCAAATAGCTTGGGGTGTCTATATTCCAAAATGGGGTCATTTGGGGGGGTTTTGTGCGATTTTGGCATTTTATGGCCTTCGAAACTGTGATAGGTAGTGAGGAGTGAAATCAAAAATTTGTGCCTAGAAATCCTGAAGGCGGTGCTTGGTTTTCGGGGTCCCGTACGCGGCTAGGCTCCTAAAAAGTCCCACACATGTGGTATCCCCGTACTCAGGAGAAGCAGAAAAATTTATTTTGGGGTGTAATTCCACATATAACCATGGCATGTGTGAGCAATATATCATTTAGTGACAACTTTTTGTAATTTTTATTTTTTTTTTGTCATTATTCAATCACTTGGGACAAAAAAAAATATATTCAATGGGCTCAACAGGCCTCTCAGCAATTTCCTTGGGGTGTCTACTTTCTAAAATGGGGTCATTTGGGGGGGTTTTGTGCTATTTTGGCATTTTATGGCCTTCGAAACTGTGATAGGTAGTGAGGAGTGAAATCAAAAATTTGCGCCCTTAGAAATCCTGAAGGCGGTGCTTGGTTTCCGGGGTCCCGTACGCGGCTAGGCTCCCAAAAAGCCCCACACATGTGGTATCCCCGTACTCAGGAGAAGCAGCAAAATGTATTTTGGGGTGAAATTCCACATATAACCATGGCATGTGTGAGCAATATATCATTTAGTGACAACTTTTTGTAATTATTTTTTTTTTAGTCATTATTCAATCACTTGGGACAAAAAAATAAAAAATTCAATGGGCTCAACATGCCTCTCAGCAATTTCCTTGGGGTGTCTACTTTCCAAAATGGGGTCATTTGGGGGGGTTTTGTACTGCCCTGTCATTTTAGCACCTCAAGAAATGAGTCATAAATTTAAAGCTGTGTAAATTTCAGAAAATGTACCCTAGTTTGTAAACTCTATAACTTTTGCGCAAACCAATAAATATACGCTTATTGACATTTTTTTTACTAAAAACATGTGGCTGAATACATTTTGGCCTAAATGTATGACTACAATTGAGTTTATTCGATTTTTCTTATAACAAAAAGTAGAAAATATCATTTTTTTTCAAAATTTTCGGTCTTTTTCCGTTTATATCGCAAAAAAAAAAATCGCAGAGGCAATCAAATACCATTAAAAGAAAGCTCTATTTGTGGGAAGAAAAGGACGCAAATTTCGTTTGGGTACAACATTGCATGTCCGCACAATTTACAGTTAAAGCAGCGCAGTGCAAAATTCTGAATTCACCTCTGGTCCTCTAGCTACCAAATGGTCCGGGGCTTAAGTGGTTAAGAATGGTTTTTGTAGCTTTGGTAGCTGGAATGGTATGCAGTTGTTTCAATATAGCTAAACTATCTTTTTTTGGGGCGTGGCCTGGACCGACATGTGAGAGGACACAGCTCTCACAGCTCCTGAGCTTAATCTGAGACCGATCCTCCCTCAGCCAAGCCACCGTCATTCTGCCGCTATATGCTGCAAGCAACTGATCCCGGGATCTCAGGGGAACCTCTGCCAGCCTCCGTACTAGGGGAATGGCCCGAAAAGTGCTGTCCGACATGGGTCCTGATTTCCAAGATGGCGCTGCCACAATCACAGTGAAGGGGACTCCACGAGGCGCTGATAAACTGAAGGAGCAGGGACCTTAAGTGCAGAAGCCGACGAAAGCACAGGGTAAGGAGGCACCCAAGGACATGGTGTATTACACCCAGAAAATGAATGGGCTCATGGGGGCTGATGCAGCTGGGCACTCGCAGCACATTGAGCCTGCTATGACTGGGACACAGGCACGGGCGGCCATCTTAGATGAACACAGTGAGAGTGAGGAGACGGACCAGGCTGACTCTGGGGCCCTAAGTACTAATGACACTGATGCATCTGGGGCTGCTCAGCCCACACTGGCAGATATTCTCAGGGCTGTCAATATTGGCAATGCCTCAGTGGCTACCATGCGAGAAGAATTGTTGCTGCTGTGACAGGACCTGCAAAAAATGAGGGAGCGCACTACTGCTGTGGAGAGCAGGGTGAGTGAAATAGAGGATCATTTACCCCCATAGAAAGAGATACAAAAGCTGCTTACCAACTAGCGAGAGAGGCTGTTGACAGAGCTGAGGATTTTGAGAACCGCCTCAGGAGAAATAATATTCGTATTGTGGGACTTCCTGAGAAGGTGGAGGGCAGGGACCCCACAAAATACATGGAGGGATTGCTGCTCCCCTGTTTGCGGTGGAGCGCACTCATAGAGTGCCGCCTCTCCCTCCTCAAGCTGGAGGGTCTCCCAGGCCAATGCTGGAAAAACTACTGCACTATAGGGACAGAGAAAATGTCTGGCGAGGGAGCGGGCCAACATACAACATAACGGAGCCAGAGTGTCCTTCTATCCTGACTTCTCGGCTGATGTGCAGAGACGATGGGCAACATTTTTTTATGTGAAACGCAGGCTCCGGCAGCTGCAGTTATCATACGCCATGTTATACCCGGCTAAACTGTGAGTGATCGTGAGTGGTCAGGCACAATTTTTTGAGTCGGCCAAGGGTGCAACTAATTGGCTAGACCGAAATGAGCAAGCCCTGAGACGACATGGTCAGAATGGAGAGGAGGAATGATATGGGTGCCCCAGCCCCTGAAGGGAGCCTGAGCTATGCATGGCACCTATGGTGCCATATTATGGTGTGGAAACTTTGTACTAATCTTACCCAGATGACCCTTGGCTGAGGGACATTATACTGCTACAGATCAAGACGAGAGCTTCAGACATCATAAGAGTGGATTTACAATTTCTGACCTTTTGTGGCCCCCTGAGTTTGCTTACAGGGGCCTGTGTTTGTCCTGCCCTGTTGGCGGGGGATGGTACTGAATGGTTGGTGAGGACAGCTATTTGTGTCCTTTTTTTTTTCTTTTTCACTTTCTTTGTTGGTGGTTTTTCAGCACTAATTTTACATTGGATAGCCAATGTGCATTTCTCAAGGAACTTTTCAAATGCCAAAGGACCAACAGATTCTTAGGTCTGATGGGGTTACACTTGCTCATTATTATGTTTTACTTTGGTATATGGTGGGGATCCCTATAGTATCGTGGAATGTGAGGGGGCTTCACTCACCTCTTAAGAGAACTATGATACACATGTGCCTTAATTTTTTTTTACCCGGGGATATTTTGCTTCCAGGAAACACATTTGATGGGGGAGAAGGTGAGCTGTATACAGTACAATTGGGTGAACAAAGCATACCACTCCACTCACACCTCCTACTCTAGGGGGGTGAGTGTCTTGGTTCACGGCTCCTTGGACTATCAGAAGTTGGACAGTTTAATTGGACGATTTGTGTTTCTTCATTGCAGGTTGGGAGCCTTAACGTGTGCTATTGCTTGTGTATATCCCCCCCCTTTTCACGGCGGTGGTGCTGAGGACCCTGATCTCCTATGCGGACAGTAGGCCTGAGGTGCCGCTGCTGGTGATTGGGGACTTCAATTGTTGTCTGGACCCCTCGCTGGATAGACATCCGGCCATAGGAGCCTCTGCCCTCTCCAGGGGTACCCCTGGCGCGGTTGTTGTAAGAGGTGGGCTGGGTGGATATCTGGCGACATCGTAACCCGGGGGTTGGACAATATACGTGTTTTTCTAAGTCACATGGCAGCTTGTCTAGAATAGACATGGGGGTGGGAAACACACGCATTCTCCAGTATGTGTCCGAAATGGAATATAGGCCCCGTAGTGTGTCTGATCATTCCCCATGAATAGTGCACCTGGTGGTCCTACTGCGCTCCCAAAAGCCCCATGGAAATTTAATGCATTCTGGTTGAAATTGTTTAAATCCCCTGAAGCTATAGAAGAGAGCGTGCGTGGCTTTTTCACTAACCAGAACCCATGAGGTTCTTGTATGCAGCAGTGGGAGGCATTTTAAACATTTTTGAGAGGGGTTCTGATAGCAGAAATGACCAAAGTAAAAAGGGACTCATCGGCTTTTGTGATGGAGTTGGAAGCAAGGGTGAAGGATCTTGAGTAGTGTTGAGCGAACCCGAACTGTAAAGTTCGGGTCCGTACCGAACTTTAGCTTTTTCCCGAACCCGAACCTGGACTTTGCCCAAAAATCTGGGTTCGGGTTCGGGTTCGGCAATCTAATTACGCATTTAGAAATGCTTCAGGGGCCAGCCAATCACCTTTTGATTAGCTGATGTGCCCTTAGAGGCCATCATAGCCATGCCTACTAATGGCATGGCTGTGATTGGTCAGTGCAACATGTGACCCAGCTTCTATATAAGCTAGAGGCACACAGCAAACACGTCACTCTGCTTTAGAATAGATAGGGAGAGGATCTAGTCTGCTGCGGCTGCTTTTAGGGAGAGATAGAAAAATAGATGAGGTAGTCCTGATTCTACAATCTGAGGGAAAAGATAGAGAGATAGTGTAGTGTAGGGCCAGGTTCCTGTTGGTGCTTTCAGGGAGAGAGATATATTATATAGGAGTCCAGATTCAGAGATTAAAATCAGCGATCTGCATAGGTTTACCTGTTTGTGTTGCAGTGCACAGTCTTTTTACACTGCCATGAGCCCAGTGTCAGAGAAAATCTAACTTTTAGGGGAAAAAAAGGCACTTTATTGTGCTCTTTTCCAAAAGACCCATAGGGCAAAAAAAAAAAAAAAAGCATTTTATTTTGCTCGTGCAAAAAAAGACCCGTTTAGGGCAAAAAAAATAAAAATAAAATTTGCACTTTAACCACTTCCCGCCCCGTCAATAGCAGATTGACGTCCGGGAAGTGGTTCTGTTATCCACACTGGACGTCATATGACGTCCTGCGGGATAACAGCCACCGCGCGCCCGGGGGGGCGCGCATCGCGGCGATCGGTGGAGCGGTGGGTCAGTCTGACCCACCGCTACACTGATCTCGGTAAAAAGCCTCCGTCGGATGCTTTTTACTATGTGATCAGCCGTGTCGAATCACGGCTGATCAGGAAGTAAACAGGAAGAGCCGTTGATCGGCTCTTCCACACTCGCGTCTGACAGACGCGAGTAGAGGAGAGCCGATCGGCGGGCACTGACTGGCACTTTCACAATGTGTGGTGGCTGGCATTGCTGGGCACCAGTGCCACCAATGCCACCTACTAGTGTCCATCAGTGCCACCTATCAGTGCCCATCCGTGCCAATCTGTGCCCACCTATCAGTGCCCGTCCATGCCACCTATCAGTGCCACCCATAAGTGCCCATCAGTGCCGCCCATGAGTGACAATCAGTGCCGCCTATGAGTGCCAATCAGTGCCGCCTATGAGTGCCAATCAGTGCCACCTATGAGTGTCCATCAGTGCCGCATACCAGTGCCACATATCAGTGCCCATCAGTGCTGCCTATCAGTGCCCATCATCAGTGCCCATCAGTGCCACCTCATCAGTGCCACCTCATTGGTGCCACCTCATCGGTGCCCATCAGTGTCGCCTTATCAGTGCCCTTCAGTGCCGCCTTATCAGTGCCCGTCATTGAAGTAGAAAAGGTACTTATTTACAAAAAAAATTAACAGAAACAAAGAAAAACTTAGTTTTTTAAAAAAAATCGCTCTTTTTTTATTTGTTGTGCAAAAAATAAAAATCGCAGAGGCGATCAAATACCACCGAAAGAAAGCTCTATTTGTGGGAACAAAATGATAAAAAATTTGTTTGGGTACAGTGTAGCATGACTGCGCAATTGTCAATTTAAATTGCGACAGCGCTGAAAGCTCAAAATTGGCTTGGGCAGGAAGCTGTATAAGTGCATGGTATTGAAGTGGTTAATGTACGCTTGCAAAAAGAGCCATTCAGGGGCACAAAAAATAGTTTGCAGTGTGTTATACATATGTGGAGGTGTGTGAAATAAACAATTTCTATATAGTTTTCTCCTACTGTGCTATACTAAAAAAAAAAACATTTTTTTTGAATAGCATTTTCTGCAGTTCTGTAGCTGTGCGATTCAGCGGTTACGTACTGTGGGTGTGTTCTGCTCTTCCAAAAAACGCCGTTTAGGGGCACAAAAAATTGTTTGCAGTGTGTTATACATATTTGGAGGTGTGTGAAATAAACAATTTCTAAATACCGTATTTATCGGCATATAACACGCACTTTTTTCCCCTGAAAATCAGGGGAAAATCGTGGGTGCGTGTTATACGCCGATACTGACATCCCTGAGCTGTCTCTGCTGACTGTGAGCGGAGCAGAGCGAGATACACATAGCCGAATGTTCTCGGCTATACTCGGCTTTTCTCGGCTCTGCTCACAGTCACACCCAGTCCCGCCATTGGACCTGTGTTATGTCCATCATAGGGCGGGACTCGGCGTGACTGTGAGCGGAGCCGAGAAAAGCCGAGTATAGCCGAGTACTCTCGGCTATGTGTATCTCAGGGGTGGCTCCGCCCAGTCCCTGCGTCCCCTGCGTCCCCTGCGTCCCCGGCGTTCTCGGCGGCGTCCGCACAGTCTCGGCGCCAATTTTAAAATGATGCACGGCGACACTGGGGCAAGGCTGCACGGCGACACTGGGGCAAAGCTGCACGGCGACACTGGGGCAAGGCTGCACGGCGACTCTGGGGCAAGGCTGCACGGCGACTCTGGGGCAAGGCTGCACGGCGACTCTGGGGCAAGGCTGAAATGGACTCTGGGGCAAGGCTGCAATGGACACTGACAAGGCTGCACTGTGACAAGGCTGCAATGGACACTGACAAGGCTGCACTGTGACAAGGCTGCAATGGACACTGACAAGGATGCACTGTGACAAGGCTGCAATGGACACTGACAAGGCTGCATTTAAATGTAAGTTATTTTTCCTTAAACTTCCCTGCTAAAAGTTTTTTTCCCTAAAATTTCCTCCTAAACTTGGGGTGCGTGTTATACGCCGGTGCGTGTTATACGCCGATAAATACGGTAGTTTTCTTCTACTGTGCTATACTAAAAAAAAAAACATTTTTTTTAATAGCATTTTCTGCAGTTCTGTAGCTGTGCGATTCAGCGGTTACGTACTGTGGGTGTGTTCTGCTCTTCCAAAAAACGCCGTTTAGGGGCACAAAAAATAGTTTGCAGTGTGTTGTACATATTTGGAGGTGTGTGAAATAAACAATTTCTAAATAGTTTTCTTCTACTGTGCTATACTAAAAAAAAAACATTTTTTTGAATAGCATTTTCTGCAGTTCTGTAGCTGTGCGATTCAGCGGTTGCGTACTGTGGGTGTGTTCTGCTCTTCCAAAAAATGCCGTTTAGGGGCACAAAAAATAGTTTGCAGTGTGTTATACATATTTGGAGGTGTGTGAAATAAACAATTTCTAAATAGTTTTCTTCTACTGTGCTATACTAAAAAAAAACAACATTTTTTTTAATAGCATTTTCTGCAGTTCTGTAGCTGTGCGATTCAGCGGTTACGTACTGTGGGTG
This sequence comes from Rana muscosa, assembly GCA_029206835.1. Lineage (NCBI taxonomy): Eukaryota > Metazoa > Chordata > Amphibia > Anura > Ranidae > Rana > Rana muscosa. Next base: position 61,532,916 of record JARGYO010005626.1, on the reverse strand, counting down.
TGTTCTGCTCTTCCAAAAACACCCATTTAGGGCAAGATCCTAAATTTGGAAAATATGAGGAGAAGGTCAAAGGGACGTGGTGGCCCCGGTCGTGGTGCTGCTGGTGGAGCTCCTGTTGCAGGGAGAGGACGTGGTGGATCTGTGCCAGATACACGCACAAGTGAAACACCTTCTTCAGGTGCGAGTAGGCGACCGAGCCTGCGGCGGTATTTTATCGCACCTAATGAGGCTGTACGAATGTTTAGGCCAGGACAAGTACAGGCGATAGTAGATTGGGTTGCTGACAGTGCCTCTGGTTCCTTCACATTGTCTCCCACCCACTTTTCTGATGAAAGAACAGAGTTGGCACCTGAAACCCATGTCCATCAGTCTTTCACCTCACCTCCTTGCAAATCAGCCAAGCAGTCTGAGCCCCAAATCATGCAGCAGTCTCTTCTGCTTTTCGATGACTCTGTTAGCAGGGTTTCCCAGGGCCATCCACCTAGCCCTGCCCCAGAAGTGGAAGAGATTGAGTGCACCGATGCCCAACCACTTATGTTTCATGATGAGTACATGGGAGGACCATCGCAGTACGTCTCGGATGATGACGAAACACAGGTGCCAACTGCTGCTGCTTTCGCAATTGTGCAGACAGACAAGGAGGGCAGGGGTGAAGACTGGGTGGAAGATGATGTGGAGGACGATGAGGTCCTCAACCCCACATGGAATGAACGTTATGCAGGTGACCAGTGTAGTTTGGAGGAAGAGGCGGTGGTCGCACAGAGCCAAGAGCACAGCAGAAGAGGGAGCAGGGTGCAAAAGCGGAGCGTCCGTCCGCTAGACAGTATGTCTGCTACTGCCCAACGCAGCAAGGGACCGAGCACACCAAAGCCAGGTCCAAGGAGTTCCCTAGCGTGGCAGTTCTTCACACAATGTGCTGATGACAAGACACGAGTGGTTTGCAGGCTGTGCAATCAGAGGCTGAAGCGAGGCATAAACGTTCTCAACCTGAGCACAACCTGCATGACCAGGCATCTAAGTGCAAAGCACGAGTAGTCACCTCAAAAACCAAGAAAGGTCTCTGGCTCCTCCTGCTTCCTCTTCTGCTGCAGTCTCGGCCTCTTCATCCACCTCTGTAGTGACAGTGGCACCTGCCACCCCGCAAACAGAGGATCTGCCAGCAACACTACCACCTGGGTCACCAACCATCTCCACAATGTCCCATGGAAGCGTTCAGCTCTCTATCTCCCAAACATTGGAGCGGAAGAGGAAGTACCCCCCTAGCCACCCGCGATCCCTGGCCCTGAATGCCAGCATTTCAAAACTCCTGGCCTTTGAAATGCTGTCATTCCGTCTGGTGGAGACGCAGAGTTTTAAAAGCCTGATGGCATTGGCTGTCCCACAGTACATCGTGCCCAGCCGCCACTATTTTTCCAGGCGAGCCATCCCTTCCCTGCACAACCAAGTGAGGGACAAAATCAGGTGTGCACTGCGCAACGCCATCTGTGGCAAGGTCCACCTAACTACGGATGCGTGGACCAGTAAGCACGGTCAGGGACGTTATATCTCCCTAACAGCACACTGGGTAAATGCAGTGGCGGCTTGGCCTGAGGCAGATAGCAGTTTGCCGCATGTCCTTCCACCACCGAGGATTGCAGGGCGCTTCAGTTTGCCTCCTGTTGCTAACTCCTCCTACTCCGCTTCCTCATCCTCTACCGCCTCCTCATCCGGTCAGCGTAACACCTTCACCACCAACTTCAGCACAGCCAGGGGTAAACGACAGCAGGCAGTTTTAAAACTTTCCTGTTTGGGGGAAAAACCCCACACCGCGCAGGAGTTGTGGAGGGACATGGAACAACAGACCAATGAGTGGTTGCTGTCAGTGAGCCTCAAGCCCGGCCTGGTGGTGTGCGATAATGGGCGAAATCTCGTAGCAGCTCTGGGCCTAGCCGGTTTGACGCACATCCCTTGCCTGGCGTATGTGCTGAACTTGGTGGTCCAGAGGTTCCTTAAAAATTACCCCAATATGCCAGAGCTGCTGCAGAAAGTGCGGGCTGTGTGTGCGCACTTTCGGCGTTCTCACCCTGCTGCTGCTCGCCTGTCAGCGCTGCAGCGTAACTTTGGCTTTCCCGCTCACCGCCTCATATGTGACGTGCCCACAAGGTGGAACTCCACCTTGCACATGCTGGCCAGTCTGTGCGAGCAGCAGCAGGCAATAGTGGAGTTTCAGCTGCAGCAATCACGCGTGAGTCGCTCTGCGGAACAGCACCACTTCACCACCAATAACTGGGCCTCCATGCGAGACCTGTGTGCCTTGTTGCGCTGTTTCAAGTACTCCACCAACATGTTTAGTGCCAATGACGCCGTTCTTAGCGTTACTATCCCAGTTCTATGCCTCCTTGAAAAAACACTTCGGGCGATGATGGAAGAGGATGTGGCACAGGAGGATGAGGAGGAGGAAGCGGGATCATTTCAAAGGCTTTCAGGGCAGTCTTTCACAAGTGGCTACGAGGGTGGGTTCCTGCACCAACAAACGCCAGGTACACAATTGTCCGGCAGAAAGGGCACAGTTCTGGAGGATGACGAGGTGGAGGAGGAGATGGAGGAGGAGGAGGAGGAGGAAGAGGAGCCATTTTCACAGCAGGGTGGCACCCAGACCAGCTCGTGGCCATCACTGGTGCGTGGCTGGGGGGATACAGAGGACACAGACGATACACCTCCCACAGAGGACAGCTTTTCTTTGCCTCTGGGCAGCCTGGCACACATGATCGATTACATGCTGCAGTGTTTCCGCAATGACCGCCGAGTTGCCCACATTTTAACTGGTGCTGATTACTGGGTGGCCACCCTGCTGGATCCCCGTTACAAGGACAACGTACCGTCCTTAATTCCCTCACTGGAGCGGGATCGTAAGATGCGCGAGTACAAGCGCACGCTGGTAGACGCGCTGCTGGTGGCATTCCCACCTGACAGCGGGCGTACGGTGAAAGCACAAGGCGAAGGCAGAGGAGGAGGAAGAGGTCGCCAACGCAGCTGGGGCACCGGCAGCACCTCAGAAGGCAGGGTTAGCATGGCTGAAATGTGGAAAAGCTTTGTCAGCACGCCACAACAACCAGCACCACCAGCTGAGATGGAACGTCTTAGCAGGAGGCAGCATTTCACCAACATGGTTGAGCAGTATGTGTCCACAGGCCTACACGTACTGGATGACGGGTCTGCCCCCTTTAACTTCTGGGTCCCCAAATTGGGCACATGGCCTGAGCTTGCCCTTTATGCCCTGGAGGTGCTGGCCTGCCCTGCAGCCAGTGTATTATCTGAACGTGTATTTAGCACGGCAGGGGGCGTTATCACAGACAAGCGCAGCCACCTGTCCAGAGCCAATGTGGACAAGCTCACGTTCATTAAAATGAACCAGGCATGGATCCCACAGGACTTGTCCATACCTTGTGCGGAATAGACATGTATACCGGTGTTGTGACAAAAACTGTCCGGCCATCGGATTGTGTCCGGCCCATACTGCGAAGGCGCAGCGCTTGCGCAGTACAGAGGACAAGGAGATTCACAAAATCTCCGAAGATGAACGGCGCCTGCGCTGTGAGTGCAGGTTCAAGCCCCACCATCCAAGTGGACATACGGTAGCACATAGTAACAGGGCCCCTCACAGGCTCGGTTCGATCGCCATGCTTCGGGCACAGCCTCACTTGGCTCGGCTTGAACCACGGATGGTGTGGCCTTCACCTGAACTCACCACGCAGGCGCCGTTCGTCTTGGGAGATTTTCGAAATCCCCTTGTCCTACATACTGAGCAAGCGCAGTACAGGGTGGACACTATTTGACGGGGGACAGAATTCGACACATCACCGGCCTTACCCAGCCATTGTTGTATTTTTGAATCAGTGTTGGCTACCTCGTCCTCCTCCACCGCCGCTTCCACCTACACAGCCACATCCACCGCCACCTCAACCTCCTACTCCATATGGACCTCGTCCTCCTAGGTCAAGATTATTATTATTATTTTTTATTTAATTGTTTTATTTTAAGTTATTTCCCTATCCACATTTGTTTGCAGAGCACTTGCCATGCTCTTAACAACATTTTGCTGCCATTTGCAGCCCTGTAGCCCTTTCCATTACTTTTTTAGAGCCTTTTTAGTCCTTAGAAGTCCGGGTCCCCATTGACTTCAATGGGGTTCGGGTTCGGGTCCGGGTTCGGGTTAAAGTTCGGTCCCGAACCCAAACTTTTTTCCGAAGTTCAGCCGAACCCGTCGAACCTGAACATCCAGGTGTCCGCTCAACTCTAATCTTGAGTATCAATATGTCTTGGATCATTCTGACTTGGCTAGAGAGGAGTGGCAGGCCGCTCAGTCAGCTTATGGGCGGGTGCTCTCCTCCACTGCTGAGAAAAAACGTTTTTTTTGCCAAACAAGCATTCTTTGAGGAGGGGGAGAAAACTGGGCGTATGCTGGCACGAATAGCGAATTCACAACAGAGGTCCCCAACCATAGGTGCAATAAAATCCAAAGCTGGGCCCATCGTCAACTCCCCTGAACTTATTATGCAGGAGTTGGCGGGGTTGTATGAGGAACTGTACTGCCCTGGCACCGCTTACGTACAGGCGGATCTGGAACAGTACTTGCATGGCTTGACAATTCCTAGACTAACTGCAGGGCAGAGGAAAGGGTTGGATGCACCCCTCACAGTTGAGAAACTTCAGGAGGCAGTGGGTCTATTTCCTAATTGTAAGGCGCCGGGGGAAGATGGGATCCCCATGGAAGTATATAAGCAACATGCAGCTGTTTTGCTGCCACGTTTGCTTCGGGTGTTTAACGCAGCTCTGGAGGCTGAAGAACTTCCACCTTCTATGGCAAAAGCAAACATTATATTGCTCCGGTTGACCCAGGTTCTTACAGGCCAATTGTGTTGCTACAATGCGACATAAAGATCCTGGCGAAAGTGCTAGCAATGCGACTTAATAACGTTATAGCTTCCCCCATACACGGTGACCAGGCAGGGTTTATGCTGAAATAAATCTACTGCCATTAATCTGCGGCAGTTGTTCCTGAATATGCAGTCAGATGTGGATAATGTAGGAAGCAGGGCTCTGCTGTCCTTAGACGCCAGACGCCACTAAGGCATTTGACAGTATTGATTGGAATTACTTGTGGGCAGTATTAAGGCGATTCGGGTTCGGTCACACATATTTAGCGTGGGTGCGCCTACTATACAGTAGGCCGGAGGCTGCTATTAGGGCCTTTGGTTGTCTGTCCCATGACTTTGCATTGAGGAGGGGGAGGAGGCAAGGTTGTCCGCTGTCCCCTCTGCTCTTTGCATTAGCTATTGAACCCCTGGCCATCGAGATCAGAGCGAATACGCATATTGTAGGATTTTGTTATGGCCCCCTGCAGGAGAAAGTAATGCTTTATGCTGATGATACCTTGCTTATGCTGGGAGATACTGACAAGTCCCTGCGGGACGCCATGGCAACCATTAAAATATTTGGGCTGTATTCTGGACTACAGATCAATTGGTCAAAGTCCGCACTATTGCTGCTAGACGGTGATGCCACACAAACGGTGGCCTCGTCCTGTCCCATCCCAGTCACGACCTCCTTTAAATACCTAGGGATTCATGTTACCTCCAACCCAAGGGAATTTTGCCACTTGAACATTTCTCCCCTGCTTCAGAGGTTTAGAGAACGGGTCAAAACATGAAACGGCCTCCGCATCTCGGTGGCGGGCAAAGTGAACCTAGTGAAGATGATTCTCAGGCCTCATGTCTACTTTACTGTCTCCACAATCCCCCAGTGGTGATCCCTTTGAAAATCTTTTGAATAGTGAACTCCATCTTCCGTACTTTGATATGGAAGAATAAACCACCCAGGATTAAATTAGAGCATCTTCAACGGCCTAAAGATAATGGCGGGTTGGCGCTTCCCAACCCATGGTTGTACTACCTGGCAGCTCAGTTACAGCACCTGGTGGGGTGTTTTGGGACTGAGCCAGCTGGCTATTCCCAGGCGCTTATGCTCCACACGGTAGGTACAGGTCCCATCCCCATGGCACTGGAAGCCTTAGCTTTTGCCAAACCGAATAAGAAATACCCTACGTACAATCTCATACAAAAAGTGTGGAACAAATGCAAATACATCCAACAGGCTGATGGGTACACTGAGTATAGCCCCCTATGGCTTAATGACACTTACACGAAGCTGGCCAAACTACAGGGAGGGGCTAGTTGGAAACCATACAGGATTACACATATTAAACATATTTTTAAACATGTAACGCTCAGGTCATCGCAGATCTGCAGACATAATTTAACCTTCCGTCCTCAATGCTTTTCCAGTATTTACAGCTCCAGCACGCGGTTAGGGCTCAGAGTAGGTCTTCGGAGTGGCATTTGTCACCAACCCCAGTATTTAGCCTCATTAGGGATGCTGTGTCTTCGAAGGGATTTATTTCTCAAAGTTATGCCATTCTTTTACAAAACTTCTTGGGGCAACATCCCATACAGGTGAGGGAAAGATGGGAGAGGGACGTGGGCCAAATGGATGGAGAGCATTGGGAAGAGATATTTCAGGGGGTGAGCATTTGTTCACTGAATGTGGCCCAGCAGCTCACTCAATTATACATTATCTTGAGGGTATACTATACACCACATAGATTACAATTGATGGGGTTGCAGTCTGAGGATACTTGCACCAGATGTAAGCGTGACCCGGGGGACCTTATTAACCTCCTGTGGCGATGCCCCAAACTACATAAGTATTGGACCGAGGTGGTGAACACTGTCAACTTGGTGTTCAAGGTATTTCTACCCGTAGATCCCAGAGTATGCCTTTTGGGGGTACTGGAGGAGTTTGAGATGGAGGGGCACACCAGGGAGGCAGTTCATAGAGTGCTTTTTCAAGCCAGAAAGCTGATTATGGTCTACTGGAAATCAGAAAAAACCCTGACTTCGAGGGAATGGATTTGTAAGATAGGGGATATGCTATGCATGGAGAAACGTATCTACCAACACAGGGGAAGTACACAGAAATATGAAAATCTTTGGGCCCCGTGGCTGGATACACCGGGGCTTGCCCCGGTGGACCTGGTCATGGAGAGGTTGTTAGGACTGAATGTGGGGTAGTGAATCCGCATATGGGTTGAAGTGTAATAGAAAAAGTGACATTGTGGTAATGCTGAATTTATTGTAACATGTTTCAGTTGGTCGTGTGTATGGACATGTTGGTTATTGTATTGCTGTTAATGGCTGTATACCACCTTTGAATCAATAAAAAATCTTTTGTTGGATAAAAAAAAAAAAAAATGTATTTTTTCAGCCACAATGCCAATTCAATTATTATGCCTTTTAAGACTGTCTTATGGCTTGCTCATATAAATATTGAAGATATTACTGTTGGGCAGTTTTTAGTGTTGTAATCGTTATTATAAAATTGTACAGTGGTATTGAGAGTTGGGTGGGAAAGGAAGGAATTATATCATGTCCAGCTATGGTTGGTATTCTGTTGTATTATAGAGGAAATGTGTGCAATACCTGCATTGTGTTCTGGCCAGGATATCATTATAGGAGATGTGTCACAGTCTCGGGTAATGAAGACGTCTTGATAAAAAGATGGGCTATAAGCAAAAAATGGAAATCGGGGTGCGGATAGTATGTGAACTATCGGTTTTAATTCTCTGTAGCAATCTGTTAATGAATGGGCGTCCAACAGTCTACCAAATTCAAATGACTAAGTAGGGATAGACTATTAGTTTTAACTCTCCTCATATAATTAGAATCCATTTCTGGTGTTTGGAGATAGTTTGAAATAGATGCATAAGAAATAGGGGCTCATTGGAGTTTGGAGCATAGTAAGGGACAATTGCAATGTCTGGGTTCTGAAGAAGGCCTGTAAGAATGAAATATTTAAACGTTAACATTAACTGAGCACCAAAAGCTAATTAAAACTCTTTGCCAATTTGTTGGTACCACTTGCTGTAAAGATGAGAAGGTAGGATAGGTTAAAGTATCTGGAAGTGGAGAAACTGGAGAAATGGGTCTCCTGTGAGCATTAGGGATGGGCCCGGTGCTCGATTCGAACCCATGTTCGAATCGAGCATCGGGCGTTCGCTCGCTCGTCGAGCCCAGAACTATTTGGGCCGTTCGCATCACATTCGTGTGATGCGAGCGGCCCCGCAATGCATTGCGGCCGGCGCGGCCGGCGCAGTGCATTGCTGGCGGATGATTGGCCAAGCATGCACTGTGACCCCGCATGCTTGGCCAATCACAGCGCCCGAAACTCGGAGAGCAATAATTGGCTACAGGCAGGACGCCTGTAGCCAATTACAGCTCAGGGGCTTTAGTACACGCCCCACCATTTAAAAGGCCGCCACGCCATCGGCCCCGGTCACATGAGTTCCGGCTTTAGGAGAGATTAGTCTGCTGATTCTGTCTTTGCTTGATACTGAAAGATTTGCTCTTCTTTGCTAAACCATTGTCTATTTCTTTGCTAAACCATTGCTACCTAAGTCATTGATCGTTCATTGCTGCTGATTGCACAGTTAGTGTGTTATTAGCTGCTGCTGGGGATTAGTCTGGTGCGTGCTTACTGTTAGTACAGTATTGCAGTAGTACCAACCGCAGTGCTGTTAGCACAGCATTGCACCCCAACAGCACCCATAGGACTTCTAGTGTGTTAGTGGCAGCAAACAGAGCTCCTATATTTTCTTCTCAGCAGCACCCATAGGACTTCTAGTGTGTTAGTGGCAGCAAACAGAGCTCCTATATTTTCTTCTCAGCAGCACCCATAGGACTTCTAGTGTGTTAGTGGCAGCAAACAGAGCTCCTATATTTTCTTCTCAGCAGCACCCATAGGACTTCTAGTGTGTTAGTGGCAGCAAACAGAGCTCCTATATTTTCTTCTCAGCAGCACCCATAGGACTTCTAGTGTGTTAGTGGCAGCAAACAGAGCTCCTATATTTTCTTATCAGCAGCACCCATAGGACTTCTAGTGTGTTAGTGGCATCACACAGAGCTCCTATATTTTCTTCTCAGCAGCACCCATAGGACTTCTAGTGTGTTAGTGGCAGCAAACAGAGCTCCTATATTTTCTTCTCAGCAGCACCCATAGGACTTCTAGTGTGTTAGTGGCAGCAAACAGAGCTCCTATATTTTCTTCTCAGCAGCACCCATAGGACTTCTAGTGTGTTAGTGGCAGCAAACAGAGCTCCTATATTTTCTTCTCAGCAGCACCCATAGGACTTCTAGTGTGTTAGTGGCAGCAAACAGAGCTCCTATATTTTCTTCTCAGCAGCACCCATAGGACTTCTAGTGTGTTAGTGGCAGCAAACAGAGCTCCTATATTTTCTTCTCAGCAGCACCCATAGGACTTCTAGTGTGTTAGTGGCATCACACAGAGCTCCTATATTTTCTTCTCAGCAGCACCCATAGGACTTCTAGTGTGTTAGTGGCAGCAAACAGAGCTCCTATATTTTCTTCTCAGCAGCACCCATAGGACTTCTAGTGTGTTAGTGGCATCACACAGAGCTCCTATATTTTCTTCTCAGCAGCACCCATAGGACTTCTAGTGTGTTAGTGGCAGCAAACAGAGCTCCTATATTTTCTTCTCAGCAGCACCCATAGGACTTCTAGTGTGTTAGTGGCATCACACAGAGCTCCTATATTTTCTTCTCAGCAGCACCCATAGGACTTCTAGTGTGTTAGTGGCAGCAAACAGAGCTCCTATATTTTCTTCTCAGCAGCACCCATAGGACTTCTAGTGTGTTAGTGGCATCACACAGAGCTCCTATATTTTCTTCTCAGCAGCACCCATAGGACTTCTAGTGTGTTAGTGGCAGCAAACAGAGCTCCTATATTTTCTTCTCAGCAGCACCCATAGGACTTCTAATGTGTTAGTGGCATCACACAGAGTTCCTATATTTTCATCTCAGCAGCACCCATAGGACTTCTAGTGTGTTAGTGGCATCACACAGAGCTCCTATATTTTCTTCTCAGCAGCACCCATAGGACTTCTAGTGTGTTAGTGGCATCACACAGAGCTCCTATATTTTCTTCTCAGCAGCACCCATAGGACTTCTAGTGTGTTAGTGGCAGCAAACAGAGCTCCTATATTTTCTTCTCAGCAGCACCCATAGGACTTCTAGTGTGTTAGTGGCAGCAAACAGAGCTCCTATATTTTCTTCTCAGCAGCACCCATAGGACTTCTAGTGTGTTAGTGGCATCACACAGAGCTCCTATATTTTCTTCTCAGCAGCACCCATAGGACTTCTAGTGTGTTAGTGGCAGCAAACAGAGCTCCTATATTTTCTTCTCAGCAGCACCCATAGGACTTCTATTGTGTTAGTGGCAGCAAACAGAGCTCCTATATTTTCTTCTCAGCAGCACCCATAGGACTTCTAGTGTGTTAGTGGCAGCAAACAGAGCTCCTATATTTTCTTCTCAGCAGCACCCATAGGACTTCTAGTGTGTTAGTGGCAGCAAACAGAGCTCCTATATTTTCTTCTCAGCAGCACCCATAGGACTTCTAGTGTGTTAGTGGCAGCAAACAGAGCTCCTATATTTTCTTCTCAGCAGCACCCATAGGACTTCTAGTGTGTTAGTGGCATCACACAGAGCTCCTATATTTTCTTCTCAGCAGCACCCATAGGACTTCTAGTGTGTTAGTGGCAGCAAACAGAGCTCCTATATTTTCTTCTCAGCAGCACCCATAGGACTTCTAGTGTGTTAGTGGCATCACACAGAGCTCCTATATTTTCTTCTCAGCAGCACCCATAGGACTTCTAGTGTGTTAGTGGCAGCAAACAGAGCTCCTATATTTTCTTCTCAGCAGCACCCATAGGACTTCTAGTGTGTTAGTGGCATCACACAGAGCTCCTATATTTTCTTCTCAGCAGCACCCATAGGACTTCTAGTGTGTTAGTGGCAGCAAACAGAGCTCCTATATTTTCTTCTCAGCAGCACCCATAGGACTTCTAGTGTGTTAGTGGCATCACACAGAGCTCCTATATTTTCTTCTCAGCAGCACCCATAGGACTTCTAGTGTGTTAGTGGCAGCAAACAGAGCTCCTATATTTTCTTCTCAGCAGCACCCATAGGACTTCTAATGTGTTAGTGGCATCACACAGAGTTCCTATATTTTCATCTCAGCAGCACCCATAGGACTTCTAGTGTGTTAGTGGCATCACACAGAGCTCCTATATTTTCTTCTCAGCAGCACCCATAGGACTTCTAGTGTGTTAGTGGCATCACACAGAGCTCCTATATTTTCTTCTCAGCAGCACCCATAGGACTTCTAGTGTGTTAGTGGCAGCAAACAGAGCTCCTATATTTTCTTCTCAGCAGCACCCATAGGACTTCTAATGTGTTAGTGGCATCACACAGAGTTCCTATATTTTCATCTCAGCAGCACCCATAGGACTTCTAGTGTGTTAGTGGCATCACACAGAGCTCCTATATTTTCTTCTCAGCAGCACCCATAGGACTTCTAGTGTGTTAGTGGCAGCAAACAGAGCTCCTATATTTTCTTCTCAGCAGCACCCATAGGACTTCTAGTGTGTTAGTGGCAGCAAACAGAGCTCCTATATTTTCTTCTCAGCAGCACCCATAGGACTTCTAGTGTGTTAGTGGCATCACACAGAGCTCCTATATTTTCTTCTCAGCAGCACCCATAGGACTTCTAGTGTGTTAGTGGCAGCAAACAGAGCTCCTATATTTTCTTCTCAGCAGCACCCATAGGACTTCTAGTGTGTTAGTGGCAGCAAACAGAGCTCCTATATTTTCTTCTCAGCAGCACCCATAGGACTTCTAGTGTGTTAGTGGCAGCAAACAGAGCTCCTATATTTTCTTCTCAGCAGCACCCATAGGACTTCTAGTGTGTTAGTGGCATCACACAGAGCTCCTATATTTTCTTCTCAGCAGCACCCATAGGACTTCTAGTGTGTTAGTGGCAGCAAACAGAGCTCCTATATTTTCTTCTCAGCAGCACCCATAGGACTTCTAGTGTGTTAGTGGCAGCAAACAGAGCTCCTATATTTTCTTCTCAGCAGCACCCATAGGACTTCTAGTGTGTTAGTGGCATCACACAGAGCTCCTATATTTTCTTCTCAGCAGCACCCATAGGACTTCTAGTGTGTTAGTGGCAGCAAACAGAGCTCCTATATTTTCTTCTCAGCAGCACCCATAGGACTTCTAGTGTGTTAGTGGCAGCAAACAGAGCTCCTATATTTTCTTCTCAGCAGCACCCATAGGACTTCTAGTGTGTTAGTGGCATCACACAGAGCTCCTATATTTTCTTCTCAGCAGCACCCATAGGACTTCTAGTGTGTTAGTGGCAGCAAACAGAGCTCCTATATTTTCTTCTCAGCAGCACCCATAGGACTTCTAGTGTGTTAGTGGCATCACACAGAGCTCCTATATTTTCTTCTCAGCAGCACCCATAGGACTTCTAGTGTGTTAGTGGCAGCAAACAGAGCTCCTATATTTTCTTCTCAGCAGCACCCATAGGACTTCTAGTGTGTTAGTGGCATCACACAGAGCTCCTATATTTTCTTCTCAGCAGCACCCATAGGACTTCTAGTGTGTTAGTGGCAGCAAACAGAGCTCCTATATTTTCTTCTCAGCAGCACCCATAGGACTTCTAGTGTGTTAGTGGCAGCAAACAGAGCTCCTATATTTTCTTCTCAGCAGCACCCATAGGACTTCTAGTGTGTAGGGATGAGCTTCGTGTTCGAGTCGAACATACGTTCGACTCGAACATCGGCTGTTCGATCGTTCGACGAAGATCGAACGATTTGGGCCGTTCGCGCCAAATTCGAGTGACGCGAACGGCCCACAATGCACTACGCCATCGCAGTGTCATCCAGGCGCTGTGATTGGCCAAGCATGCACTGTGACCCCGCATGCTTGGCCAATCACAGCGCCGGCAGCGAGGAGAGCAATGATTGGCCACAGGCAGGATGCCTGTGGCCAATTATTGCTGAGGGGGTTTAGTACACGCCCCACACTATAAAAGGCCGCCAGCACGGCGGCCTAGTGTAGTGTGTTCCGGAGCAGGGATAGAGCAGCATAGGCAGGGACAGTGACTTTTATTTCTTTCTTGCTTAACCTGGATTCCTTTAGTTTAGGGAAAGAGAAGGATAGGTAGGGAGAGTGTCAGTGTGTTTTGTGCTTGTGCTATATTGTGCTTAAAAAAAACATTTTTTCTAGGGACAGAAAACTGTAGGTAGGGAGAGTGTGTCAGTTTCTTTCACTGTCAAAGTCCTTGTTTCCAGGGACCTGGAAGGACAGTGAGTGAATTCTCCTTGTGCTATATTGTGCTTAAAAAAAACATTTTTTCTAGGGACAGAAAACTGTAGGTAGGGAGAGTGTGTCAGTTTCTTTCACTGTCAAAGTCCTTGTTTCCAGGGACCTGGAAGGACAGTGAGGTAATTCTCCTTGTGCTAAATTGTGCTTAAAAAAAACATTTTTTCTAGGGACAGAAAACTGTAGGTAGGGAGAGTGTGTCAGTTTCTTTCACTGTCAAAGTCCTTGTTTCCAGGGACCTGGAAGGACAGTGAGGTAATTCTCCTTGTGCTAAATTGTGCTTAAAAAAAACATTTTTTCTAGGGACAGAAAACTGTAGGTAGGGAGAGTGTGTCAGTTTCTTTCACTGTCAAAGTCCTTGTTTCCAGGGACCTGGAAGGACAGTGAGGTAATTCTCCTTGTGCTAAATTGTGCTTAAAAAAAAACATTTTTTCTAGGGACAGAAAACTGTAGGTAGGGAGAGTGTGTCAGTTTCTTTCACTGTCAAAGTCCTTGTTTCCAGGGACCTGGAAGGACAGTGAGGTAATTCTCCTTGTGCTAAATTGTGCTTAAAAAAAACATTTTTTCTAGGGACAGAAAACTGTAGGTAGGGAGAGTGTGTCAGTTTCTTTCACTGTCAAAGTCCTTGTTTCCAGGGACCTGGAAGGACAGTGAGGTAATTCTCCTTGTGCTAAATTGTGCTTAAAAAAAACATTTTTTCTAGGGACAGAAAACTGTAGGTAGGGAGAGTGTGTCAGTTTCTTTCACTGTCAAAGTCCTTGTTTCCAGGGACCTGGAAGGACAGTGAGGTAATTCTCCTTGTGCTAAATTGTGCTTAAAAAAAACATTTTTTCTAGGGACAGAAAACTGTAGGTAGGGAGAGTGTGTCAGTTTCTTTCACTGTCAAAGTCCTTGTTTCCAGGGACCTGGAAGGACAGTGAGGTAATTCTCCTTGTGCTAAATTGTGCTTAAAAAAAACTTTTTTTCTAGGGACAGAAAACTGTAGGTAGGGAGAGTGTGTCAGTTTCTTTCACTGTCAAAGTCCTTGTTTCCAGGGACCTGGAAGGACAGTGAGGTAATTCTCCTTGTGCTAAATTGTGCTTAAAAAAAACATTTTTTCTAGGGACAGAAAACTGTAGGTAGGGAGAGTGTGTCAGTTTCTTTCACTGTCAAAGTCCTTGTTTCCAGGGACCTGGAAGGACAGTGAGTGAATTCTCCTTGTGCTATATTGTGCTTAAAAAAAACATTTTTTCTAGGGACAGAAAACTGTAGGTAGGGAGAGTGTGTCAGTTTCTTTCACTGTCAAAGTCCTTGTTTCCAGGGACCTGGAAGGACAGTGAGGTAATTCTCCTTGTGCTAAATTGTGCTTAAAAAAAAACATTTTTTCTAGGGACAGAAAACTGTAGGTAGGGAGAGTGTGTCAGTTTCTTTCACTGTCAAAGTCCTTGTTTCCAGGGACCTGGAAGGACAGTGAGGTAATTCTCCTTGTGCTAAATTGTGCTTAAAAAAAACATTTTTTTCTAGGGACAGAAAACTGTAGGTAGGGAGAGTGTGTCAGTTTCTTTCACTGTCAAAGTCCTTGTTTCCAGGGACCTGGAAGGACAGTGAGGTAATTCTCCTTGTGCTAAATTGTGCTTAAAAAAAACATTTTTTCTAGGGACAGAAAACTGTAGGTAGGGAGAGTGTGTCAGTTTCTTTCACTGTCAAAGTCCTTGTTTCCAGGGACCTGGAAGGACAGTGAGGTAATTCTCCTTGTGCTAAATTGTGCTTAAAAAAAACATTTTTTCTAGGGACAGAAAACTGTAGGTAGGGAGAGTGTGTCAGTTTCTTTCACTGTCAAAGTCCTTGTTTCCAGGGACCTGGAAGGACAGTGAGGTAATTCTCCTTGTGCTAAATTGTGCTTAAAAAAAACATTTTTTCTAGGGACAGAAAACTGTAGGTAGGGAGAGTGTGTCAGTTTCTTTCACTGTCAAAGTCCTTGTTTCCAGGGACCTGGAAGGACAGTGAGGTAATTCTCCTTGTGCTAAATTGTGCTTAAAAAAAACATTTTTTCTAGGGACAGAAAACTGTAGGTAGGGAGAGTGTGTCAGTTTCTTTCACTGTCAAAGTCCTTGTTTCCAGGGACCTGGAAGGACAGTGAGTGAATTCTCCTTGTGCTATATTGTGCTTAAAAAAAACATTTTTTCTAGGGACAGAAAACTGTAGGTAGGGAGAGTGTGTCAGTTTCTTTCACTGTCAAAGTCCTTGTTTCCAGGGACCTGGAAGGACAGTGAGGTAATTCTCCTTGTGCTAAATTGTGCTTAAAAAAAAACATTTTTTCTAGGGACAGAAAACTGTAGGTAGGGAGAGTGTGTCAGTTTCTTTCACTGTCAAAGTCCTTGTTTCCAGGGACCTGGAAGGACAGTGAGGTAATTCTCCTTGTGCTAAATTGTGCTTAAAAAAAACATTTTTTCTAGGGACAGAAAACTGTAGGTAGGGAGAGTGTGTCAGTTTCTTTCACTGTCAAAGTCCTTGTTTCCAGGGACCTGGAAGGACAGTGAGGTAATTCTCCTTGTGCTAAATTGTGCTTAAAAAAAACATTTTTTCTAGGGACAGAAAACTGTAGGTAGGGAGAGTGTGTCAGTTTCTTTCACTGTCAAAGTCCTTGTTTCCAGGGACCTGGAAGGACAGTGAGGTAATTCTCCTTGTGCTAAATTGTGCTTAAAAAAAACATTTTTTCTAGGGACAGAAAACTGTAGGTAGGGAGAGTGTGTCAGTTTCTTTCACTGTCAAAGTCCTTGTTTCCAGGGACCTGGAAGGACAGTGAGTGAATTCTCCTTGTGCTATATTGTGCTTAAAAAAAACATTTTTTCTAGGGACAGAAAACTGTAGGTAGGGAGAGTGTGTCAGTTTCTTTCACTGTCAAAGTCCTTGTTTCCAGGGACCTGGAAGGACAGTGAGGTAATTCTCCTTGTGCTAAATTGTGCTTAAAAAAAAACATTTTTTCTAGGGACAGAAAACTGTAGGTAGGGAGAGTGTGTCAGTTTCTTTCACTGTCAAAGTCCTTGTTTCCAGGGACCTGGAAGGACAGTGAGGTAATTCTCCTTGTGCTAAATTGTGCTTAAAAAAAAACATTTTTTCTAGGGACAGAAAACTGTAGGTAGGGAGAGTGTGTCAGTTTCTTTCACTGTCAAAGTCCTTGTTTCCAGGGACCTGGAAGGACAGTGAGGTAATTCTCCTTGTGCTAAATTGTGCTTAAAAAAAACATTTTTTCTAGGGACAGAAAACTGTAGGTAGGGAGAGTGTGTCAGTTTCTTTCACTGTCAAAGTCCTTGTTTCCAGGGACCTGGAAGGACAGTGAGGTAATTCTCCTTGTGCTAAATTGTGCTTAAAAAAAACATTTTTTCTAGGGACAGAAAACTGTAGGTAGGGAGAGTGTGTCAGTTTCTTTCACTGTCAAAGTCCTTGTTTCCAGGGACCTGGAAGGACAGTGAGGTAATTCTCCTTGTGCTAAATTGTGCTTAAAAAAAACATTTTTTCTAGGGACAGAAAACTGTAGGTAGGGAGAGTGTGTCAGTTTCTTTCACTGTCAAAGTCCTTGTTTCCAGGGACCTGGAAGGACAGTGAGGTAATTATCCTTGTGCTAAATTGTGCTTAAAAAAAACATTTTTTCTAGGGACAGAAAACTGTAGGTAGGGAGAGTGTGTCAGTTTCTTTCACTGCCAAAGTCCTTGTTTCCAGGGACCTGGAAGGACAGTGAGGTAATTCTCCTTGTGCTAAATTGTGCTTAAAAAAAACATTTTTTCTAGGGACAGAAAACTGTAGGTAGGGAGAGTGTGTCAGTTTCTTTCACTGTCAAAGTCCTTGTTTCCAGGGACCTGGAAGGACAGTGAGGTAATTCTCCTTGTGCTAAATTGTGCTTAAAAAAAACATTTTTTCTAGGGACAGAAAACTGTAGGTAGGGAGAGTGTGTCAGTTTCTTTCACTGTCAAAGTCCTTGTTTCCAGGGACCTGGAAGGACAGTGAGGTAATTCTCCTTGTGCTAAATTGTGCTTAAAAAAAACATTTTTTCTAGGGACAGAAAACTGTAGGTAGGGAGAGTGTGTCAGTTTCTTTCACTGTCAAAGTCCTTGTTTCCAGGGACCTGGAAGGACAGTGAGTGAATTCTCCTTGTGCTATATTGTGCTTAAAAAAAACATTTTTTCTAGGGACAGAAAACTGTAGGTAGGGAGAGTGTGTCAGTTTCTTTCACTGTCAAAGTCCTTGTTTCCAGGGACCTGGAAGGACAGTGAGGTAATTCTCCTTGTGCTAAATTGTGCTTAAAAAAAAACATTTTTTCTAGGGACAGAAAACTGTAGGTAGGGAGAGTGTGTCAGTTTCTTTCACTGTCAAAGTCCTTGTTTCCAGGGACCTGGAAGGACAGTGAGGTAATTCTCCTTGTGCTAAATTGTGCTTAAAAAAAACATTTTTTCTAGGGACAGAAAACTGTAGGTAGGGAGAGTGTGTCAGTTTCTTTCACTGTCAAAGTCCTTGTTTCCAGGGACCTGGAAGGACAGTGAGGTAATTCTCCTTGTGCTAAATTGTGCTTAAAAAAAACATTTTTTCTAGGGACAGAAAACTGTAGGTAGGGAGAGTGTGTCAGTTTCTTTCACTGTCAAAGTCCTTGTTTCCAGGGACCTGGAAGGACAGTGAGTGAATTCTCCTTGTGCTAAATTGTGCTTTAAAAAAAAATTTTTTCTAGGGACAGAAAACTGTAGGTAGGGAGAGTGTGTCAGTTTCTTTCACTGTCAAAGTCCTTGTTTCCAGGGACCTGGAAGGACAGTGAGTGAATTCTCCTTGTGCTAAATTGTGCTTTAAAAAAATTTTTTTTCTAGGGACAGAAAACTGTAGGTAGGGAGAGTGTGTCAGTTTCTTTCACTGTCAAAGTCCTTGTTTCAAGGGACAGAGAAGGACACCTGAAGGTAGCCCTTATTGCTTTTTTCCCATCTCCCTGCAGGCCATCTATTAGAATGTCTGGAAGGCAAACAAGGAGAGGCAGACAGTCAGGAGGCAATAAAAGAGGGCAAGCAGGCTCTGTGTCTGGGGGCAACAGTGCTGGTCGTGGACGTGGTGCATTGTCATCAGCACATGGCCATGGGACACGCTTGTCCTTCTTTTCGGCAGCTGGACATGTTGAGCCACATCATGCCGAAGACTTGGTAGAGTGGATGACCAAGCCCTCCTCCTCCTCCTCATCCTCTCTCACCCAGGCTCAGGGTACTGGAAAAGCAGCTGCCAAAGCGTCCTCTTCCCTGGTATCAATGTCAGACTCATCATCAGTCACTCCTTCCCTAGACCCACCATGTCCTCCTCCTGAGGAGTCCCCCGAACTGTTTCAGCACAGTGTTGGGTACATGCTCCAGGAGGATGCCCAGCGTTTCGAAGGGTCTGATGATGAAACCCAGCTAGAGGAAGGCAGTAGCGTGAGAGCAGACAGAGGGGATGCTCAAGAAGGACACCAATCTGGCAGTCATGTTCCAGCAGCTGCAGCATACTGCCAGATTGCCTCCAGTGATGAGGAGGGAGGTGATGATGAGGTCACTGACTCCACGTGGGTGCCTAATAGGAGAGAGGAGGAGGAGGAGGATGAGGAGGAGGCACATCTCCAACGAGGCAGGATGCCCTTTGGTGGCCAGCGTAAGGGCAGTACACCGACGGAATCACACCGCAGAGCTCCGCCTGTGCAGGGCGCTGCCTCTGCCCGTCATTCAAAAAGTTCTTTGGTGTGGGCCTTTTTTGAGGCTAGTGCATCAGATCGCACAGCTGCTGTTTGCAACATATGTCTCAAGCGTATATCGCGTGGCCAAAACATCAGCCGCTTGGGTACCACATGCCTGACCAGACATATGTTGACCTGCCATGCAGCTCGTTGGCAAGCCTACCTCAAAGACCCACACCAAAGAACAAAGCGGACCTCTCCTTGCACCGCATCAGCTGGGATCTCCAACCCCACTATAACTTCAGTCCTCTCTGAAACATGCACTGAGAGGAATGAAGGTGTAGAATTAGGTGTGTCACAGCCAAGTACTTGCGGCCACTCTGCTAGCAGTACACCGACGTCCGATTCTAGCAGGCAAATTTCCCTGCCCCAGCTGCTGGACCGTCGAAAGAAGTTCACTCCCAGCCATCCACATGCCCAGCGGTTGAATGCTAGCTTGGCTAAATTGCTAGCGCTTCAACTGCT
The DNA here is from genome assembly GCA_029206835.1 of Rana muscosa. Taxonomy (NCBI): domain Eukaryota; kingdom Metazoa; phylum Chordata; class Amphibia; order Anura; family Ranidae; genus Rana; species Rana muscosa. Next base: position 61,513,452 of record JARGYO010005626.1, on the reverse strand, counting down.
GCCTTTTCAGTTGGTAGACTCGGCCCCCTTCCGTGAGTTTGTGCAATGTGCGGTTCCTCAGTGGCAGGTTCCCAAACGCCACTTTTTCTCACGGAAGGCTATTCCGGCTCTCTACCGGCATGTGGAAGGCAATGTCTTGGCCTCGCTGGACAGGGCGGTCAGCGGTAAGGTGCATATTACCGCTGACTCATGGTCCAGCAGGCATGGACAGGGACGTTACCTTTCTTTCACGGCCCATTGGGTCACTCTTTTGGCAGCTGGGAAGGATGCAGGACAAGGTGCAGTAGTGTTGGAGGTTGTCCCACCGCCACGCCTCCAAAATGCTACTACTGGTTGTGACACACCTCTCTCCTCCACCCCCTCCTCTTCTTCTTCCTCCATGGCCTCTTCCTGTGGTTTGTCCTATGAACCAGCGGTGCTCCGTAGCCGTTCACGGGGCTACGCAAGTACGCAGGCAAAAAGATGCCATGCCGTGCTTGCGCTGGTGTGTTTGGGGGACAGAAGCCACACTGGGGCAGAGGTCCTGTCTGCTCTGCAGGGCCAGGCCGAGAGGTGGTTGACGCCACGCCAGCTTAAGCCAGGAATGGTGGTTTGCGACAATGGCACCAACCTCCTCTCCGCCCTCCGACAGGGACAACTGACCCATGTGCCCTGTGTGGCTCACGTCCTTAACCTGGTGGTGCAGCGGTTCTTGGGCAGGTACCCGGGCTTACAGGATGTCCTGAGGCAGGCCAGGAAAGTCTGTGTGCATTTCCGCAGATCTTATAATGCCAGTGCTCGCCTGGCTGAGCTGCAAAAGGAGTTGAACCTGCCCAAGAACCGCCTTATATGTGACATGCCCACCAGGTGGAACTCAACGTTGGCCATGCTGCAGCGGCTGCACACGCAGCAGAGGGCCATCAATGAGTACCTGTGCGACTACGGCACCAGGACAGGGTCAGGGGAGCTTGGTTTTTTTTCTCCACGCCAGTGGGGCATGATCAGGGATGCATGCACTGTCCTGGCACCATTTGAGGAGGCCACGAGGATGGTGAGCAGTGACAGTGCATGCATCAGTGACACTGTACCTCTTGTCCACCTGTTGGAGCACACGCTGCGTGGAATAATGGACAGGGCACTTGAGGCAGAACAGAGGCAGGAAGAGGAGGACTTCCTTGCCTCTCAAGGCCCCCTTTACCCAGACAGTGTTCCTTCTGTCCCACCCATCGCACAGGAAGAGGAGGAGGAGGAGGAGGAGGAGGAGGAGGATTGTGTCAGCATGGAGGTGGAGGCTGGCACTCAGCATCATCAGCAGCAGTCTTTTAGGGATGATTTACAGTCCCAAGAAACCAGTGGACTTGTACGTGGCTGGGAGGAGGTGGCTGCGGATCATGTCGTCCTTAGTGACCCAGAGGACTCCGGAGCGAATGCCTCAGCAAACCTACGCTGCATGGCCTCCCTGATCCTGCAAAGTCTGCGGAAGGATCCTCGTATTCTTCGGATCAAGGAGAGGGACCATTACTGGCTGGCCACTCTCCTTGATCCACGGTACAAGGGTAAGGTTGCGGACCTTATGTTACCGTCGCAGAGGGAGCAGAGGATGAGACAACTCCGGGAGGCCTTGCAGAAAGGTCTGTGCAACGCGTTCCCAGAGACTGGGAGGTTACAAACTCCTGGTCCTGGACAACGAGTTGCTGAGGCTTCGGCCAGTCAAAGAAGGAGCGGTGGGGAAGGTGGCCGTCTGACCGATGCGTTCAGACAATTCTTTAGTCCGCAGCCCCAAAGTATGATCGGTTCCAGCAACCATCGCCAGCGTCTGATAAACATGGTGCAGGAATATCTAGGGGCAAGGTCAGACTTGGACACCTTCCCCACCGAAAATCCTCTGGCTTACTGGGTCTTGAGGATGGATCACTGGCCAGAGCTTGCACAGTATGCAATTGAGCTACTGGCCTGTCCTGCATCCAGCGTTCTTTCGGAACGCACATTCAGTGCTGCTGGAGGATTTGTCACGGATCACAGGGTGCGCCTGTCCACCGACTCGGTTGATCGACTGACTTTCATCAAGATGAACCAGTCTTGGATCACCACCAGCTACCACACACCTGATGCTGATATAACAGACTAATTGATTTTAACATGTCACATCCCTTCAAGACTGATGCTGATGCTGAGTGCCTGTGCTGTTATGTTGACTGGCTATCCTCCTCCTCCGAGTCCTCAATGATACGATTGATGATGATAGCTTGGAAGATCATTTTTGTTTATGGGTGCCGCCACCAGTGGCTAAGGCCCAATTTTTCAGCCCCTGTTTTACAGGGGCGTGTAATTACAATTTTTTTAGCAATAATTTGCCATAGGGCTCATTGCTGTGCTCCAAGTACAGTATCTGTGAGGGGTTGGAGTGTTGTGGCACCAGTGCCTAAGGCCCAATTTTTCAGCCCCTGTTTAACAGGGGCGTGTCATTACAATTTTTGAAGCAATACTTTGCAACAGGGCTCATTGCTGTGCTCCAAGTACAGTATCTGTGAGGGGTTGTAGTGTTGTGCCACCAGTGCCTAAGGCCCAATTTTTCAGCCCCTGTTCAACAGGGGCATGCAATTACAATTCTTGATCTAATAATTCACAGCAGGGTCCATTGCTGCACCCACCAAGAGTAACTCTGAGGGCTTACAGTCTTGTGGCAACGCCACCACCACCACCACCACGAAAGGCCCAATTTTTCAGCCCCTGTTCAAAAGGGGCATGTAATTACAATTCTTGATCTAATAATTCACAGCAGGGCCCATTGCTGCACCCACCAAGAGTAACTGTCAGGGCTTACAGTGTTGTGGCACCAGCACCACCATCAAAGCCCCAATTTTTACTACCACTGTTCAACAATTATATGTAATTAAAATTCCTGATATAATAGTTGACAGCAGGGCGTTCCAGCACCAACCAAGAGTAACTGAGTGCTTACAGTGTTGTGCCAACACCAACAACTAAGGGGCCTATTTCTGCAGAGTATATACGGCAGGTCCCTACTTTCAAACATCCAACTTACAAACGACTCCTACTTGCAAACGAAAGAAGACAACAGGAAGTGAGAGGAAATCTACCCCTAGAAAGGAAAATTCTCTCCTGTAAGAATAAATATGGGAGAAAGGGGTCTCATCTGTACTGATGCTTTATCAGCAATCCTTGTTTCAAGAAAAACACCACATTTCAAAAACAGTTGTCATTGGGACGGAAAGTGAGGTGAAATGTTCTGAACAGGGGCACAGACAGCAAAACAAATGTTACAGGGGTGATAACCCTTACCTATGTTTCCCAAAAAGTTTAAAAATAGATTTTTGGGCTGGAGCTACACTTCAACAATGTACCTGTTCAAAATTACAAACAGATTCTACATAAGAACAAACCTACAGTCCCTGTCTTGTATGCACCGCCTGTATACGGCTGTTCAGAGTATATAGGGCCTTTTTTATTTTATGTGCGGGGTTCCCCTTAATATCCATACAAGACCCAAAGGGGCTGGTAATGGGCTGGGGTAGGGGGGGGGGTCATGGGGTAGCTATGCCATTTTTCTTAAAGAATTTCATCCATATTACCGGGACCAGACATTACATTAAAGCCGCAAGCAGTTTTAAATGGCTTTTTTTTCCTTTAGAAGTGTCATTTTGTGCAGGGACAGTTCTAAACACGGGAAACACGTGACACTTCACAGGCATACTTTAGACACCCCCCAGGTACGATATTTAAAGGAATATTTGACTTTTTTTTTTTCACTTTATGCATCATTAAAATGACTGCTCCCGAAAAACGACCGTTTTTAAAACTTCTTTTTGCATTGATACATGTCCCCTGGTGCACAACCCGGGTTCCCAAACCCTATTTATGACAATAACATGCATAATAGTTGTTATAATTAGCACTTTAGAATTCGAACGTTCGCATCCATTGTATTTAATAGGGTTCTAATGTTCGTTCGAACTTTCGGTCCGTTCGCGGGTTCTGGTGCGAACCGAACCCGGGGGTGTTCGGCTCATCACTACTAGTGTGTTAGTGGCATCACACAGAGCTCCTATATTTTCTTCTCAGCAGCACCCATAGGACTTCTAGTGTGTTAGTGGCAGCAAACAGAGCTCCTATATTTTCTTCTCAGCAGCACCCATAGGACTTCTAGTGTGTTAGTGGCATCACACAGAGCTCCTATATTTTCTTCTCAGCAGCACCCATAGGACTTCTAGTGTGTTAGTGGCAGCAAACAGAGCTCCTATATTTTCTTCTCAGCAGCACCCATAGGACTTCTAATGTGTTAGTGGCATCACACAGAGTTCCTATATTTTCATCTCAGCAGCACCCATAGGACTTCTAGTGTGTTAGTGGCATCACACAGAGCTCCTATATTTTCTTCTCAGCAGCACCCATAGGACTTCTAGTGTGTTAGTGGCAGCAAACAGAGCTCCTATATTTTCTTCTCAGCAGCACCCATAGGACTTCTAGTGTGTTAGTGGCAGCAAACAGAGCTCCTATATTTTCTTCTCAGCAGCACCCATAGGACTTCTAGTGTGTTAGTGGCAGCAAACAGAGCTCCTATATTTTCTTCTCAGCAGCACCCATAGGACTTCTAGTGTGTTAGTGGCATCACACAGAGCTCCTATATTTTCTTCTCAGCAGCACCCATAGGACTTCTAGTGTGTTAGTGGCAGCAAACAGAGCTCCTATATTTTCTTCTCAGCAGCACCCATAGGACTTCTAGTGTGTTAGTGGCATCACACAGAGCTCCTATATTTTCTTCTCAGCAGCACCCATAGGACTTCTAGTGTGTTAGTGGCAGCAAACAGAGCTCCTATATTTTCTTCTCAGCAGCACCCATAGGACTTCTAATGTGTTAGTGGCATCACACAGAGTTCCTATATTTTCATCTCAGCAGCACCCATAGGACTTCTAGTGTGTTAGTGGCATCACACAGAGCTCCTATATTTTCTTCTCAGCAGCACCCATAGGACTTCTAGTGTGTTAGTGGCAGCAAACAGAGCTCCTATATTTTCTTCTCAGCAGCACCCATAGGACTTCTAATGTGTTAGTGGCATCACACAGAGTTCCTATATTTTCATCTCAGCAGCACCCATAGGACTTCTAGTGTGTTAGTGGCATCACACAGAGCTCCTATATTTTCTTCTCAGCAGCACCCATAGGACTTCTAGTGTGTTAGTGGCATCACACAGAGCTCCTATATTTTCTTCTCAGCAGCACCCATAGGACTTCTAGTGTGTTAGTGGCAGCAAACAGAGCTCCTATATTTTCTTCTCAGCAGCACCCATAGGACTTCTAATGTGTTAGTGGCATCACACAGAGTTCCTATATTTTCATCTCAGCAGCACCCATAGGACTTCTAGTGTGTTAGTGGCATCACACAGAGCTCCTATATTTTCTTCTCAGCAGCACCCATAGGACTTCTAGTGTGTTAGTGGCAGCAAACAGAGCTCCTATATTTTCTTCTCAGCAGCACCCATAGGACTTCTAGTGTGTTAGTGGCAGCAAACAGAGCTCCTATATTTTCTTCTCAGCAGCACCCATAGGACTTCTAGTGTGTTAGTGGCATCACACAGAGCTCCTATATTTTCTTCTCAGCAGCACCCATAGGACTTCTAGTGTGTTAGTGGCAGCAAACAGAGCTCCTATATTTTCTTCTCAGCAGCACCCATAGGACTTCTAGTGTGTTAGTGGCAGCAAACAGAGCTCCTATATTTTCTTCTCAGCAGCACCCATAGGACTTCTAGTGTGTTAGTGGCAGCAAACAGAGCTCCTATATTTTCTTCTCAGCAGCACCCATAGGACTTCTAGTGTGTTAGTGGCAGCAAACAGAGCTCCTATATTTTCTTCTCAGCAGCACCCATAGGACTTCTAATGTGTTAGTGGCATCACACAGAGCTCCTATATTTTCTTCTCAGCAGCACCCATAGGACTTCTAGTGTGTTAGTGGCAGCAAACAGAGCTCCTATATTTTCTTCTCAGCAGCACCCATAGGACTTCTAGTGTGTTAGTGGCAGCAAACAGAGCTCCTATATTTTCTTCTCAGCAGCACCCATAGGACTTCTAGTGTGTTAGTGGCAGCAAACAGAGCTCCTATATTTTCTTGTCAGCAGCACACATAGTACCTATAGTGTGTTAGTGTCAGCACCCATAGGACCTACAGTGTGTTGTGAGCACACATAGGAGTTCTATTTTTTATACTATATACACTACCGACTACAATGGCTGGAAGACCGCCAAGGAGAGGCAGAGCGTGCCGAGGCAAGAACACAGGGCAGGCAGGCTCTGTTTCTAGAGACAACAGTGCTGGCCGTGGACGTGGTCGTGCATCGTCATCAGCACGTGGCCATGGGACACGCTTGTCTTTGTTTTCGGCAGCTGGACATGTGGAGCCGCATCATGCCGAAGGCTTGGTAGAATGGATGACCAAGCCCTCCTCATCCTCCTCATCCTCTCTCACCCAGGCTCAGGGTACTGGCAGAGCAGCTGCCAACGCGTACTCAATGGCATCATCAGCCACCCCTTCCCTAGACCCACCATGTCCTCCTGAGGAGTCCCCCGAACTGTTTGAGCACAGTGTTGGGTACATGCTCCAGGAGGATGCCCAACGATTCGAAGGCTCGGATGATGATACCCAGCTTGAGGAAGTCAGTAGTGTGCGCGCAGAGAGAGGGGATGCTGAAGGACAGCAATCTGGCAGTAGTGTTCCACCAGCTGCAGCTTACTGCCAGGTTTGCTCTAGTGGTGAAGAGGGAGGGGATGATGAGGTCACTGACTCCACGTGGGTGCCTGAAGGGAGAGAGGAGGAGGAGGAGGAGGATGCAGCGTCACATGTCCAACGAGGCAGGATGCCCCCTGGAGGCCAGCTAGAGGCCAGCACAGCAACTGTACCACACCGCAGAGCTCCGCCTGTGCAGGGCGCTGCCTCTGCACGTTATCACAAAAGTTCTTTGGTGTGGGCCTTTTTTGAGACGAGTGCATCAGATCGCACCACTGCTATTTGCAATATTTGTCTCAAGCGTATCTCGCGTGGCCAAAACATCAGCCGCTTGGGCACCACAAGCATGAGCAGACATATGTCGACCTGCCATGCAGCTCGTTGGCAAGCACACATAAAAGACCCACACCAAAGAACAAAGCGGACCTCTCCTTGCTCCTCATCAGCTGTGATCTCCATCCGCACTATATCTTCAGTCCTCTCTGAAAGCTGCTCTGAGAGGACTGAAGGTGTAGAATTAGGTGTGTCACAACCAAGTACTTGCAGTACACCGACGTCCGATTGTAGCAGGCAAATTTCCCTGCCCCAGCTGCTGGACCGTCGAAAGAAGTATACTCCCAGCCATCCACATGCCCAGCGGTTGAATGCTAGCTTGGCTAAATTGCTAGCACTTCAACTGCTGCCTTTTCAGTTGATAGACTCGGCCCCCTTCCGTGAGTTTGTTCAATGTGCGGTTCCTCAGTGGCAGGTTCCCAAACGCCACTTTTTCTCACGGAAGGCGATTCCGTCTCTCTACTGGCATGTGGAAGGCAATGTCCATGCCTCGCTGGACAGGGCGGTCAGCGGTAAGGTGCATATTACCGCTGACTCATGGTCCAGCAGGCATGGACAGGGACGTTATCTTTCTTTCACGGCCCATTGGGTCACTCTATTGGCAGCTGGGAGGGATGCAGGACAAGGTGCAGTAGTGTTGGAGGTTGTTCCGCCACCACGCCTCCAAAATGCTACTACTGGTTGTGACACACCTCTCTCCTCCACCCCCTCCTCTTCTTCTTCCTCCATGTCCTCTTCGAGTGCTCTGTCCTCGGAACCAGCGGTGCTCGTAGGCGTACAAGGGGCTACGCGAGTACGCAGGCAAAAAGATGCCATGCCGTGCTTGCGCTGGTGTGTTTGGGGGACAGGAGCCACACTGGGCCAGAGGTTCTGGCAGCTCTGCAGGGGCAGGCCGAGAGGTGGTTGACGCCACGCCAGCTTAAGCCAGGAATGGTCGTTTCTGATAATGGCACCAACCTCCTCTCCGCCCTGCGACAGGGGCAGCTCACCCATGTGCCCTGTATGGCTCACGTCCTCAACCTGGTGGTGCAGCGGTTCTTGGGCAGGTTCCCAGGCTTACAGGATGTCCTGAGGCAGGCCAGGAAAGTCTGTGTGCATTTCCGCCGATCTTATAATGCCAGTGCTCGGCTGACTGAGCTGCAAAAGGAGCTGAACCTGCCCAAGAACCGCCTAATATGTGACATGCCCACCAGGTGGAACTCAACGTTGGCCATGCTGCAGCGACTGCACATGCAGCAGAGGGCCATCAATGAGTACCTTTGCGACTACGGCACCAGGACAGGGTCAGGGGAGCTTGGCTTTTTTTCCCCACGCCAGTGGAGCATGATCAGGGATGCATGCACTGTCCTCTCACCATTTGAGGAGGCCACGAGGATGGTGAGCAGTGACAGTGCATGCATCAGTGACACTGTACCTCTTGTCCACCTGTTGGAGCATACGCTGCGTGGGATAATGGACAGGGCACTTGAGGCAGAACAGAGGCAGGAAGAGGAGGACTTCCTTGTCTCTCAAGGCCCCCTTTATCCAGACAATGTTCCTTCTGTCCCACCCATCACACAGGAAGAGGAGGAGGAGGAGGAGGAGGAGGATTGTGTGAGCATGGAGGTGGAGCCTGGCACTCAGCATCAGCAGCAGCAGTCTTTTAGGGATGATGTACAGTCCCAACAAACCAGTGGACTTGTACGTGGCTGGGAGGAGGTGGCTGGCGATCATGTCATCCTCAGTGACCCAGAAGACTCCGGACCGAATGCCTCAGCTAACCTACGCTGCATGGCCTCCCTGATCCTGCAAAGCCTGCGGAAGGATCCTCGTGTTCTTCGGATCAAGGAGAGTGACCATTACTGGCTGGCCACTCTCCTTGATCCACGGTACAAGGGTAAGGTTGCGGACCTTATCTTGCCGTCGCAGAGGGAGCAGAGGATGAGACATCTCAGGGAGGCCTTGCAGAAAGGTCTGTGCAACGCGTTCACAGAAACTGGGAGGTTACAAACTCCTGGTCCTGGACGACGAGTTGCTGAGGCTTCGGTCAGTAGCAGAAGGAGCGGTGGGGAAGGTGGACGTCTGACCGATGCGTTCAGACAATTTTTTAGTCCGCAGCCCCAAGGTATGATCGGTTCCAGCAACCATCGCCAGCGTCTGATATACATGGTGCAGGAATACCTAGGGGCAAGGTCAGACTTGGACACCTTTCCCACCGAAAATCCTCTGGCTTACTGGGTCCTGAGGATGGATCACTGGCCAGAGCTTGCACAGTATGCAATTGAGCTACTGGCCTGTCCTGCATCCAGCGTTCTTTCCGAACGCACATTCAGTGCTGCTGGAGGATTTGTCACCGATCATAGGGTGCGCCTGTCCACCGACTCGGTTGATCGACTGACCTTCATAAAAATGAATCAGTCTTGGATCACCACCAGCTACCAGACACCTGAAGCGGATATAACGGAATAATTTATAATGTCACATCCCTTCAAGACTGCCTATGCTGATGCTGAGTGACTGTCCTGTTATGTTCACTGACTATCCTCTTCCTCCTCCTCAATGATCCATGCCACCACACCAGTGCCTAAGGCACAATTTTTCAGTCCTTGTATAACAGGGGCGTGTAATTACAATTTTTTAAAAAGATGCTTCGCAACAGGTGTGACTGCTGTGCTCAGAGTACAGTATCTGTGAGGGGTTGCAGTGTTGTGGCACCAGCACCAGTGCCTAAGGCACAATTTTTCAGCCCCTGTTGGGGCGTGTAATTACAATTTTTAGGCAATGCTTTGCAACAGGTCTCATTGCTGTGCTCAGAGTACAGTATCTGTGAGGGGTTGCAGTGTTGTGGCACCAGCACCAGTGCCTAAGGCACAATTTTTCAGCCCCTGTATAACAGGGGCGTGTAATTACAATTTTTTAAAAAGATGCTTCGCAACAGGTGTGACTGCTGTGCTCCAAGTACAGTATCTGTGAGGGGTTGCAGTGTTGTGGCACCAGCACCAATGCCTAAGGCACAATTTTTCAGCCCCTGTTTAACAGGGGCGTGTAATTACAAATCTTGATCTAATAGTTCACAGCAGGGCCCATTCCTGCGCCCACCAAGAGTAACTATGAGGGCCTACAGTCTTGTGACAACACCGTCCACCACCACCACCACCACCAAAGGCCCAATTTTTCTGCCCTGTTCAACAGGTGCATGCAATTACAAATCTTGATCTAATAACTCACAGCAGGGCACATTCCTGCACCCACCAAGAGTAACTGTGAGGGCTTACAGTCTTGTGGCAACACCGTCCACCACCACCACCACCACCACCAAAGGCCCAATTTTTCTGCCCGGTTCAACAGGTGCATGCAAGTACAAATCTTGATCTATTAACTCACAGCAGGGCCCATTCCTGTGCCCACCAGTCTTGTGGCTACACCAACATCTAATAGGGCAAATTTCTGCAGAGTATATACGGCAGGCCCCTACTTTCAAACATCCAACTTACAAACGACTCCTACTTGCAAACGGCAAGAGAAAACAGGAAGTGAGAGGAAATCTACCCCTAGGAAGGAAAATTCTATCCTGTTAGATTTAATTTGGGAAAAAGGTATCTCCTCTCTACTGATGCTTTATCACCAATCCTTGTTTCAATTAAAACCCCACTTTTCCAAAAACATTTGTCATTGGGACGGAAAGTGAGGTGACATGTTCTGAACAGATGTGCAAAGACAGCAAATGTTACAGGGGTGATAACCCCTCCCTATGTTCTCCAAAAAGCTTAAAAATTGATTTTTTTGGGATGTAGCTACACTTCATAATGTACCTGTTCAGATTCTACTTAAGAACAAACCTACAGTCCATGTCTTGTTTGCACCACCTATATACTGCTGTTCAGAGTATATAGGGTTGTAGGTATAGGGTTTTATTTTGGGTGCGGGGTCCCCCTTAGTATCCATACAAGACCCAAAGGGGCTGGGGTGGGGGGGGGGGGTGATGGGGTAGCCATGCCATTTTTCTCAAGGATTTTCAGCCATATGGCGGCCAGGACAAGACATGACATTAAAGCCGCAAGTGGTTTTAAATGGCTTCTTTTTTTCCTTTACAAATGTCATTTTGTGCAAGGACAGTTCTAAACACGGGAAACACATGCCACTTCACAGGCATACTTTAGACACCCCCCAGGTACCATATTTAAAGGAAAATTTCACTTTTTTTTTTTTTCACTTTATGCATCATTAAAATGACTGCTCCCGAAAAAACTTTAGTTTTTAAAATTTCTTTTTGCATTGATATATGTCCCCTGGGGCAGGACCCGGGTCCCCAAACCTGTTTTATGACATTAACATGCATATTGGCCGTTGTAATTAGCAATTTTGATTTCGAACGTTCGCGTCCATTATAACGAATAGGGTCGAAAATTCGCGCGAACTTTCGTTCCGTTCGAAGGTTCTGGTGCGAACCGAACCCGGGGGTGTTCGGCTCATCCCTAGTGAGCATACAATATCTTTATTAAGGGATTGTAAGTACTGGAAGGCTTTAATGTGTTTTTAAAGTGGTTATGACCTGTTTAAAGAGAGTTTGTATAAAGACATTACTAATCAGATATTGAGTGATACTATGAATAAGGCCATCTCAGAGAGGTTTTTGACCAACTCTTGGGAGCCCTAGACTACAGAGGTAAGAGGGAGAGGGGAGGAGGTGAAATAATAAATTTTAGCAGAAGAAAGCGGAAACTAGAAATATATAGACAAATAAACATTGTAAATACATCCTGATGGGTTTGACATGGAGAGAGGCAGGCAAAAGCAAATCCCACAAAATTATTAGGGGGGTTAGCAAAGAGAGCTCACCAAGAGCAGTAGTGTGGGCAATCTGCCTATAATGCACATAGTATGAACAAAATTGTGGCAAAATTACCTTAATACTTCCAAGAAAAATGAGAACAGTGGGCTGAAAGTATAAAAAAAATGAACACGGGAGTGACCTTTCCACTGTTCTCTTTCTTCTTTCTCTTCTCAAAGTTGATCAAAAATATAACCAAGATTAAGACTGACCTAAGCTTTTCAATCATCAAGCATTCCTAGCCCCACCACTGCAAGAAGGGAGATCCTAATTAATAGGCCTTGAGAGATACAGTATCTCACATAGGTTAGTACACCCCTCACATTTTTGTAAATATTTTATTATATATTTTCATGTGACAACACTGAAGAAATTACACTTTGCTACAATGTGAAGTAGTGAGTGTACAGCTTGTATAAGAGCCCCTTTACACTGGAGCGCCCATAGCGTCGGCGTAAAACGCTGCTATTTTAACCGCAGACGCTATGAGCGGATTTGCGGTGCATTTCGGGCGCTAGCGGGGGCGGTTTTACCCCCCGCTAGCGGCTGAGAAAGGGTTAAAACCGCTGCAATGCGCTGCTGAAGCAGCGCATTGCGGGTGGTATAGCCGCACTGTCCCATTCATTTCAATGGGCAGCAGCGGTGGAGGAGCGGTAAACACACCGCTCCTTCACCGCTGCAAAGATGCGGCTAGCAGGACATTTTCGAACGTCCTGCTAGCACAACGCTCCAGTGTGAGAGCCCTCAGGCTTTCACACTGGAATGAATGGGGAAGCAGTTTAGCAGCATTTTGAAGGCGCTATTTTTAACACTATAGCGCCTGCAAAAACGCTCCAGTGTGAAAGGGGTCTAACAGTGTAAATTAGCTGTCCCCTCAAAATAACTCAACACACAGACATTAATGACTAAACCGCTGGCAACAAAAGTTGCCCCCTAAGTGAAAATGTCCAAATTTGGCCCAATTAGCCCTTTTCCCTCCCCGTTGAGTTGAGTGCACGTGCTTAGCGTCATATCCAGAGATTGTCTTTGAGAAATAGACGTATGAGTGCTGCCAGCATTGCTGCATAGGTTGAAAAGGTGGGGGGTCAGCCTGTAAGTGCTCAGACCATACGTTGCACACTGCATCAAATTGGTCTTCATGGCTGTCGTCCCAGAAGGAAGCCTCTTCTAAAGATGATGCACAAGAAAGCCCGCAAACAGTTTGCTAAAGACAAGCAGACTTAGGACATGGAATACTGGAACCATGTCCTGTGGTCTGATGAGACCAAGATAAACTTAATTGGCTCAGATGGTGTCAAGCGTGTGTGGCGGCAACCAGGTAAGGAGTACAAAGACAAGTGTGTCTTGCCTACAATCAAACATGGTGGTGGGAGTGTCATGGTCTGGGGCTGCAGGAGTGATGCCAGCTCTGGGGAGCTACAGTTCACTGAGAGAACATGTACTGTGACATACTGAAGCAGAGCATGACCCCCTCCCTTTGGAGACTGGGCCGCAGGGCAGTATTTCAACATGATAACGACCCCAAACGCACCTCCAAGACGACCACTGCCTTGCTAAAGAAGCTGAGGTTAAAGATGATGGACTGGCCAAGCATGTCTCCAGACCTAAACCCTATTGAGCATCTGTGGGGCATCCTCAAATGTAAGGTGGAGGAGCTCAAGGTCTCTAGCATCCACCAGCTCTGTGATGTCATCATGGAAGCCTGGAAGAGGACTCCAGTGGCAACCTGTGAAGCTCTGGTGAACTCCATGCCCAAGAGGGTTAAGGCAGTGCTGGAAAATAATGGTGGCCACACCAAAAATTTACACTTTAGGCCCAATTTGGATATTTTTCACTTAGGGGTGTGCTCACTTTTGTTGCCAGCAGTTTAGACATTAATAGCTGTGAGTTGAGTTATTATGAGGGTACAGCAAATTTACACTGTTATACAAGCTGTACACTCACTACTTTACATTGTAGCAAAGCATTTCTTCAGTGTTGTCACATGAAAAGATATAATAAAATATTTACAAAAATAAAAAGCAAACATATGCAAACTATTACTGTCTCATCCATGGAAAGCCACATCCACTTAGAACATGTTGCGTATTAAAGGGAAGGCATTTTAGAAACACCAACAGTTTCTAAGGGATTATGATATTATGCATCTACAGGGAACTTTCCCAGAGCCTGCAAGACTACTGTTCAGTGCTCAGACTGTGACAGCAATATGCATGTACCAGGCTTCCACAGAGACCCTTCAAAACAGAGCTTTACATCTACTAAAGACCTTAAATCTCTGACAGATCATGGTACGGAGAGCCATAAACATTTCCTACCAACGATTGTATCAAAAAGTCATAAGTTAGGTAAAAAGAGACTTTGGGAGAAACTACTGCTAAAATAAGTTTAAACAAAGTGGTCCCATAAGAACAGCAAAAGTGAACTGTTGACGGTTATACAACTAAAGCAGGCATTCATTTTCAACTTAAGTATTCTTTGACTTGTTTGACATAAAGGGAAAAGTATTGTGCTAAATATTTCACATGTTACATAGTTACATAGTTACATATCCCTGTATGTTGTGGTTGTTCATGTGCTTATCTAATAGTTTTTTGAAATTATCGATGCTCCCCGCTGAAACCACTGCTTGTGGAAGAAAATTCCACATCGTCACCGCTCTTACAGTAAAGAACCCTCTACACAGTTTAAGGTAAACCCGCTTTGCTTCTAATTTTAGTGAATGTGTCTTATTTAGATATGTAAATTTATATCGCGCTAAATACTGTCTTGGAGGACTGCAACTAAGCGCGCTGTACCATAAATTCACCAATCAGCCTTGGGAAAAGAAAAAAACATTTGAGAAAAAGGGAGGGGAGAAAAAAAAAAAAAAAGAAGAAGGAAGGCTCACGAGGGGAACCGAAAAACAAAGTTAACGTTAAATTATTACAGAGTTAGATGTCTCTACATCCGTAGTTAGGAAAAAGCGTTTTTAAAAAGGTGGGTTTTTAATTGCCTTTTAAAAAGAGCTTGGGGCATTGGGAGCCGGAGATGGTCGGGGAGTTGGTTCCAAAGGGCCGCGCCCATAGTCTGCGTTCGTCGACCTCCCAAGGACTGGAGTCGGGTGCTTGGATGATCCTATTTTGAAGCCCTGACCGCAATGCTCTAATTGGTGTGTAATGGGGGGCCATTTCTGTGAGATAGAGTGGGCCCAGGCCCCAATATGCTATAAACATCAGAACCAAGATTTTAAATTGTACTCTATGCACTATAGGTAACCAATGTAGCTGTGCCAGCACGGGGGTGATGTGATGTCTATATGGTGTACCCGTAATAGTGCGTGCTGCTTGATTCTGTATAATTTGGATTTTTTTGACCCACTTAAGGGGAAGGCCAAGGCAAAAACCATTGGCAAAGTCTAGTCTGGAATGTACTAGAGCCAAAGTAAGTGTGATTTGGTGTAGATATGAAAGTAGATGTCTGATCTTCAGAATAATTTGCAAATAGAATGAGGCATTTTTCATACAGTTCATAATTTGCGGAATCCAGGTAAGCTTTGCATCAAAAATTATTCCAAGGTTCTTGACTTGTCTTTTAGGTTCTGGGCAGGTACCTAGGTCAGATGGCCATCGGGATAGAATGGGAAAGGCTAGAGGTTTGCCCAATTGGAGTATTTCTGTTTTGGAGCAATTGAGGCTCAACCAGTTTCTATTCATCCAGGAATGGATATGAGTAATGCATTCTGCTAGGATCTGGGGATGTCTGTCATTTTTGGAAGTGTTGACTAGGATTTGGATGTCATCGGCATATAGTTGGCCTTGAAGGCCATGTAACTGCAACATATCGGGTAGGGGGTGCATGTAACAATTGAAAAGTTATGGAGAGAGGGCAGAGCCCTGTGGTACTCCCCAGGGCACTGGGCTTATGGCTGACCTGAAAAAGAATGTCTCCCGCTAATTAGTTCATTATTACATACAGTACCCAGGGAATGGGTCCTGGGTGGCAGGTATGTTCCTCCAGTATTTGTGTTGTGGTCCCTTTAAGGGTGACAGTTTGAAGACCTTCTCTCCCATGCAGGGTAAGGAGTTCCATGGTGGTCTGGCCGAAGAGCAGAGGACTGTTTTTAAGTACTCTCTGGAGTCTTTATTAGGGACCCATGATTTTGGAGGTTCAAAGAGTTTTGGGTGGGAAAAACCTCCAAACACTGATTGCAAGGACTCTGGTCTTAAAAGGGTTAAGCTACAGGCAAAAGGAGTCTTGAAAAGAAGCAGGCTGGAATCAGTATATGTATCAGTGAGACAGAGTGGAGTGGTTTACAAGCTGTGAGAAAGTGTGATCTCTCTGGCAACTGAGGCATTTGTTGCTTAAAGGGGTTGTAAAGCTTCCTGTTTTTTCACCTTAATGCATCCTATGCATTAAGGTGAAAAAACATCCGATGCTTACAGGCTACCCAAGCCCCCCGTTTACTTACCTAAACCCTCGAAAGTCCCGCGTCGCGAACGCGCTGGCTTCTCTGCCCGGGCTTTTTGGCTCTTCTCGGCTCTTCATTGGATAGATTGATAGCAGCGCAGCCATTGGCTTGCGCTGCTGTCAATCAACTCCAATAACATGAGGGCCTGGGGGTGGGGCCGAGTCCTGTAGTTGGCGGCTAGGGATGAGCCGAACACCTCCCTGTTCGGTTCACACCAGAACCTGCGAACAGCCAGAATGTTCGCGTGAACTTTAGAACCCTATTAAATACAATGGACTCGAACGTTCGAAATCAAAAGTGCTAATTATAAAGGCCAATATGCAAGTTATTGTCCTAAAAAGTGTTTGGGGACCCGGGTCCTGCCCCAGGGGACATTTATCAATGCAAAAAAAAGTTTTAAAAACTGCAGTTTTTTCGGGAGCAGTGATTTTAATAATGCTTAAAGTGAAACAATAAAAGTGAAATATTCCTTTAAATTTCGAACCTAGGGTGTGTGGATAGTATGCATGTAAAGTCGCGCTTGTTTCTCGTGCTTAGAACTGTCCCTGCACAAAGTGTCATTTCTGAAGGAAAAAAAGGAATTTAAAACTCACTCGCGGCTATAATGAATTGTCGGCTCCCGGCAATACAGAGAAAAGTAATTGATAAAAAAATAAATAAAAGCGTGGGGGTCCCCCCAAATTCAATTACCAGGCCCTTCAGGTCTGGTATGGATATTAAGGGGAACCCTGCCGCAAATTTTAAAAAAACAATGCGTGGAGTTCCCCCAAATATCCATACCAGGCCCTTCAGGTCTGGTATAGATTTTAAGGGGAACTCCACACCAGATAAAAAAAAATGGCGTGGAGTTCCCCCAAAAATCCATACCAGACCCTTTATCCGAGCACGCAACCTGGCAGGCCGCAGGAAAAGAAGGGGGGATGAGAGAGCGCACCCCCTCCTGAACCATACCAGGCCACATGCCCTCAACATGGGGAGGATGTCCCCATGTTGATGGAGACAAGGGCCTCATCCCCACAACCCTTGCCCGGTGGTTGTGGGGGTCGGCGGGCAGGGGGCTTATCGGAATCTGGAAGACCCCTTTAACAAAGGGGAACCCCAGATCCCGCCCCCCTATGTGAATTGGTAAGGGGTACATTGTACCCCTACCATTTCACGAAGAAAGTGTATTTTTTTTTTTAAAAACACACAGACACCTTGGAAAATTCCTTTATTAAAAATTTAAAAAAAAAATAATTCAAAAAAACATTTCAGCGATGAAATCCAGTGTCCCGCGGCGATCTGATGTCCAGCGCTGTCCACACGAAACGTCATTGGCTGAGCCTGAGCGGACCTGATGGGGAACTTCCTCTGTAGTGTATTAAATGAATAGACCCGCCCCTTCTAAAGTTCCCCATCAGGTCCGCTCAGCCAATGACATTGGTGTAAGGCTAAGCGGACCAGATGCGGAACGTGAGAAGGGGCGGGTCTATTCATTTATTACACTGTGGAGGCAGTTCCCCATCAGGTCCGCTCAGCCAATGACGTAGGCAGGGTCTGACATACGAGGGGGCGGACCTGATGGGGAACTTCCTCCACAGTGTAATAAATGAATAGACCCGTCCCTTCTCACGTTCCGCATCAGTTTTTTTTTTTAATAAAGGACTTTTCCAAGGTGTCTGTGTGTTTTTTTTACATTTTTTTTACACTTTCTTCGTGAAATGGTAGGGGTACAATGTACCCATTACCAATTTACATAGGGGGGGGCGGGATCTGGGGGTCCCCTTTGTTAAAGGGGTCTTCCAGATTCCGATAAGCCCCCTGCCCGCAGACCCCCACAACCACCGGGCAAGGGTTGTGGGAATGAGGCCCTTGTCCCCATCAACATGGGGACATCCTCCCCATGTTGAGGGCATGTGGCCTAGTACGGTTCAGGAGGGGGGGCGCTCTCTCGTCCCCCTCTTTTCCTGCGGCCTGCCAGGTTGCGTGCTTGGATAAAGGATCTGGTATGGATTTTTGGGGGAACTCCACGCCTTTTTTTTTTTTATTTGGGGTGGAGTTCCCCTTAAAATCCATACCAGACCTGAAGGGCCTGGTATGGATATTTGGGGGAACTCCATGCATTTTTTTTTAAATTTGCGGCAGGGTTCCCCTTAATATCTATACCAGACCTGAAGGGCCTGGTAATTGAATTTGGGGGGACCCCCACGCTTTTTTTTTTATCAATGACTTTTCTATGTATTGCCGGGAGCCGACAATTCATTATAGCCGCGAGTGAGTTTTAAATGACTTTTTTTCCTTCAGAAATTACACTTTGTGCAGAGACAGTTCTAAGCACGGGAAACAAGCGCAACTTTACATGCATACTATACACACACCCTGGGTACGAAATTTAAAGGAATATTTCACTTTTATTGTTTCACTTTATGCATTATTAAAATCACTGCTCCCGAAACAACGTCCGTTTTAAAACTTTTTTTTGCATTGATACATGTCCCCTGGGGCAGGACCCGGGTCCTCAAACACTTTTTATGACAATAACTTGCATATAAGCCTTTAAAATTAGCACTTTAGATTTCACCCATAGACTTTTTGAATTTGCCGCGAACACCTCAAATTGTTTGCTGTTCGGCGAATGGGCGAACAGGCAATGTTCGAGTCAAACTCGAAGCTCATCCCTATTGGCGGCTATGGACACCGAATACAGGACTCAGGAGCGCGCCCGCAAGGTAACCCCCTTGGGAGAGCGCTTCCCTGAGGGGGCTATCAGAAGTGGGGAGGAGCCAAGACAGCCACCGAGGGACCCCAGAAGACGAGGATCGGGGCCACTCTGTGCAAAATGAGCTGCACAGTGGAGGTAAGTATGACATGTTTGTTATTTAAAAAAAAAAAAATGTGAAGCTTTAGTATCACTTTAACCCTGCAGCCTTTGTGGCACCCTGAGACAAGTGGAAACTCTAAACCCAGTGTCGGACCTAGTCGGACCTGAGTCTGGCAGTGAGCCTGTTTTTTTATGTCAGAACTATGAACTGTTTGCTTTACTTTTGCTGAAGAAAGCTGTCTATGTTTGCCTGTTTTGAAGAGACCAATAAAGAATGTTTACTTGAGGAGTGGCTTGCTTGTGATCTTGAAACCTCCATATTACAATACACAGAAGGAGCTAAAGATATTCTCCTACCTACAATCATCGTTTCCAATCACATACCAGGGGGAGAAAGGGTTCAATCACTTAAAATGTGTGTGTGTTCTTTTTGTTGCTGTGGAGATTTCCTTTCATACCATGTTTTGGAAATGTAACAGGAAATCGGATGAAACCTGAAGGTATTTCCTATCTTAGTTTTCACCAAAGCATTTTTCCAGAGTTGTCTAAATTAGTTGTTACCACAGCATTTATGACAGCTCTAAAATTTTGGATTTCCCCTTACTTTACTGTATGTCTTAAGGCCCGTACACACGGTCAGACTTTTTGCCAACAAACATCAAAATGAGCAAGTTTTCAAAAATTCCGACCGTGTGTACGCTCCATCGGACAAACTTTTTCGGTTTTCATCGGACAAATGTTCGCTCTGCAAACAGACAAATTTGTCGGCAACAAAAGTCCGATGGTGCATAATCCGACCGTGTGTACAGAAATCCAAGTACAAATACACATGCCCAGAACCAATGTTAAAATCAACCAACAATAGCAGAAGTTGACCAAAGGGTGGCGGTAAAGAACAGAAAAGAGCAGAAAAACCACGTGATGTTGGGAAAGTTTCGGGAAAGTTTGCAGAAAAGTCGGAGCGTGTGTATGCTATGGGTGTGCCCGGCCAACTCCCTTCGGACAAAAATCCACTGAAAAGTTTGTTTGAATTCCGACCGTGTGTTTGAGGCTTTAGTGACAATGGTCATCAAGATCAGTAGAGGGGTTAATCTCCCCAGCAGGGACATAGAATGTAATACAATTTGGCAAGGTGTCTAACCCTTACCAATTTATTTAAAACAAAAAAAGTTTTGCTTTTGTGTGCACTTTTTTTAATGTTTTTATTTTTTCATTCACAGTTTATGAAGGGAAAATTATATACTGATTTTTTTCTATGTGATCATAATGCAATGTCCATTTCATGTCAATGATGCAACAACATTGACTTGTGAATTAAAGGCAAAATAAATACCAATTTGCGAATCTATGTTACTATGACAAAATCACATACACATGAATTTTCAGCAGCCCTTTCAAGCATAAACATTTAAGGTTGTAGCATAGTAATAGAATATTTACTAGCGCTTGTGAAGAGCAGATCACTGGAGAGTTATTAAGAATAAAATTGTACATATCTGCAGTAAAAATCCAAATAACCAATGTTTTTTCCTGTCAGTTTTTATCCTTAAAAGAAATCTAGAAATGTATTACATTGCCTGCCGCAAAAGATGGAATGAACAGTTTTTATGCATGTATATATTTTACATGTACTAAAGGGATATATACGCCTACTGATTTTGTCTTAAATGCATGTAATAAAAGACCTGTGCATATTTCTACTTAAAAGTGAGGAAAAAGTAATGCATGATAAGATGTACTAAAGTTTGCTCAGCTTAAACTTTAGCTTCCCAGTTTATCTTTTGTTCTAATTATAATTCATATATAAGGAATCATGTAAGAAAACAAATGCAATTAAAATCTTTCAAGATCTCTCACGATCAGCAATTATGGTTTGACCATTTAAATCCTTCAAAGAAATTAATCTCTTAAATTTGAAGCCTAAGCTTGCAAATCTGGATCATGAAACGTTGTGAAATTAGGCAGGAAATGATTTTAGAAAGGGAAAGTCTGTGAAGCAATCACTAAATCAATTACCGTATATACTTGAGTATAAGCCGAATTTTTCAGCACATTTTTTTGTGCTGAAAATGCCACCCTCGGCTTATACTCGAGTCACCTTTTTGCGCCTGATCTCCCGGACTTTGGGGACCCGGTACCGGCCAGCCGTAGGTCCCCTTGGCATACATGTAGCCCCACTCTTCCTCTACAAATGTGCAAAGTTTGTTGTCCGGGGGACCTACGGCCAGGGAGCACCGATTTTTCAAAGCCGGGCACCCCTTCCATAGACTTCAATGTTAAACAGTAATTTCTCTGGTGACTTTGGGGACCGGCCGGTTGTAGGTCCCCTGGACCAAAAACTTGGCACACATATAGCCCAATTTCTCCTTTACAAGTGTACAAAGTTTGTTGTCTGGGGGACCTACGGCCGAGGATCACCGATTTTTCAAACTGGGCACCCCTTCCATAGACTCCCATGTAAACGTCAGTGTAGTCATGGACACAGTGAGGCATGGGCACAGTGAGGCATGGACACAGTGAGGCATGGACACAGTGAGGCATGCACATGGACACAGTGAGGCAAAGTGAGGCACAGTGAGGCATGCAGATGGACACCCTAGGCTTATACTCGAGTCAATAAGTTTTCCCAGTTTTTTTGTGGTAAAATTAGGGCCTCGGCTTATATTCGGGTCGGCTTATACTCAAGTATATACGGTAATCTAACAAAATCTCATGATAAAATATCACCTGAGTAGGCAGCCTTATGTTTAGATTGATGACTGTGTTTGTTGTTGTTATCCCAGGTCACTGTATGATTTTGTAAACCTTGTAAAGTAGAATATAAATTTAACAGTTTTCCTGCAATGCAAATTTCCTTACTTCACTTATTTCTTTTCGATAAAGTTGAATACTTCTAAAAGAGTAAACAAACCAAAAATGGGACAGGCACCTCATATTTCTGTTTGAGATTGTATATATTTGTGTAGAGGCTCCAAATGCAGAGTGAGTTGAGTGTGCAGCTGAATAAGTGTTAAATAGTGTAAGGGCCTAGATTATGATATACAGTAGGTAAGTGTTTGACTTAACCACTTGAGGACCGCCGCACGCCGATGTACGTCGGCAGAATGGCATGGCTGGGCACATGGGCGTACAGGTACGTCCCCTTTAAGAGCCCAGCCATGGGTCGCGAGCGCGCTGCCGGCAGCGCGCTCGCAACCCGGTCCTCTTCTCCGTGACCGCGGGAACAGCGGACCCGATCGCCACAGAGAGGAAAACGTAGAGAGGTAAGTGTAAACAAACCTCTCCCCGTGCTTCCTAGCGAGCCTGTCACTGATTGTCTGTTCCCTGTCATAGGGAACGACGATCAGTGACATCACACGCTAAGCCACGCCCCCCCACAGTAAGTAAAAAACATCAGGGCACACTTAACACCTACAGCGCCCACTCCTGGTTAACCCCTTCACTGCCAGTGTCATTTTCACAGTAACCAGTGCATTTTTATAGCACTGATTGCTGTGAAAATGACAATGGTCCCAAAAATGTGTCAAAAGTGTCCGATGTGTCCGCCATAATGTCCATTACTAGTAAAAAAAAAAAAAATTATAAAAATGACATAAAACTATCCCCTATTTTGTAAACTTTTGCGCAAACCAATAAATAAACGCTTATTGCGATTTTTTTTTTACCAAAAATATGTAGAAGAATATGTATCGGCCTAAACTGAGGAAAAAAATGTTTTTTTAATATATTTTTGGGGGATATTTATTATAGCAAAAAGTAAAAAATATTGATTTTTTTTCAAAATTGATGCTCTATTTTTGTTTATAGCGCAAAAAATAAAAACCGCAGAGGTGATCAAATACCACCAAAAGAAAGCTCTATTTGTGGGAAAAAAAGAACGCCAATTTTGTTTGGGAGTCACGTCGCACGACCGCGCAATTGTCAGTTAAAGCGACGCAGTGCCAAATCGCAAAAAGTGGCCAGGTCTTTAAGCTGCATAATGGTCTGGGTCTTAAGTGGTTAAAGGAGTATTAAACCCCTAAACAAAAATATATAAAATTGCAGCTTAGAAATTCTTAGATATGGTGACTGCATTAGTTTGCCTTTTTAGACTTTATCCCTTTATTTTCACCTGATGATTCAAACAGTACGTCTGTTATTTCTAAACGTATTTTAACAAACCAAGTTGTTCAGACAAATTAGCATTTAGAGGAATGAGACAAGCCATTTAACACTTGCGGGGAGGGAGTAAAATTGTCAGTATTTTAAAAAAAAATCTTGAATTTTTGCAGAGTACAAAAAGAAGACAAATAGGGTCACATCTGTATGCATGACATAAGTAGTACAGTAAACTAATTTAATAAAATAAAATAAAATAAACTTTCCTTATTATCAAAAGAGGAGACATGGATGGAACCCCACCGAACAGGGGGAGAGTAAGAGAGTAATGCCGCGTACACACGGTCGGAATTTCCGATGGAAAAAGTCAGATGGGAGCTTTTCGTCGTATATTCCAACCGTGTGTATGCCCCATCTGACTTTTTCTGTCAGAATTTCCAACGGACTTAGATAGAGAGCAGGTTCTCTATTTAAAAAAAGTCAAGCTTGAGCGGAATTCCGTCAGAAAAACCATCCAATTTTTTTCCCATGGAAAATCCATTCGTGTGTACGCGGCATTGATAGAAGTGCCATCAGCAAAGTTAGCAAGGTTAACTCAAAACCTAACTCAAAAAAAAAAAAAAAAAGTGTGGTTGATAGCGTGGTTGATATGAAAGCTTGCCATCTCTGATAGAAACATTGTTTGGAACAGGATGGAAATAATTCAGAGTCCAGCTTTTCCCAGTACAGTAGAAGTTAAATTTCCTTCTTTACATCTGAAACTGTTGGAGCAATAGAGGAGGTCCATTTCTTCAGGACAGCTCTGTGGGCTACGAAAAGGCAAAGGAACATAATGTGGGCTCGCCCAATCATGTTTTGGAGAATGTGGAGAGAGGGAGCCAAAGATCAGAAGAAGAGGATCTTTCGGAAGGCAATGACAAGTGACCCAATAAACAAAAGCGATTGCCTGGTCCCAGAAAAGTGATAAAGCTGGGCATGACCATATGTAGTTTGAGAGGGTGGACCTCAACTGATCACATAGTGGGCAGACAGCCAAGTGAGGAGTACATGTATTAGAGAGGAAAGGGATATAGGCTCAATGTATAAGCTTAAATTGAGTCTCTCTCTCCACAATTTATTGGTGATTGGTTGTGGTGGAATTTGTGGCAAAGTCCTTACCCCAATTAGTGGCTGTGGAAAAGCTCAAAGGATTTGTGAATTTGCAGTTGCGAGGATTAAAATGTCCAAAATGGAAAAGGATTATATGTTCAAGAGCCGCTCTATAAAATATAGCTGGAATCACTTGACCAAACTTGACAACAGGAGTTTGCATAGTCATTTGCTGCAAGGCTTTGCCAGTAGTAGAAGATGTGGTCTGTAGGAACTGTGAATGATGCAGCGATGTCTCGGAAGAGATAGGGATTGCCAGAGTCAGGATTAAATATAGATGAAAGTTAGGTTAGTCCCTTGCGTTTCCATACTGCGAAGGCTTCATGTTGCATTCTAGACATGTGCAATTTGTTTTGTTCCGAATTTTGAAAATTCAATAAAATTCAGCATATTAGTTAATTTGGAAACATTTGAATTAACGAAAGACTGTTTAACAAATTTTATCGAAAACAAATTTTTAAAAGAAAGAAAACTCAAAAGTACGAAAATTCGAAAATCCGAAAATTCTAAATTCGAAAATCCGAAAATTCGAAAGAATAAATATCTGAAAATTTTAAAGAACAAATATCCGAAAATTTGAAAGAACAAAAATCGGAAATTCATAAATTCGGAAGAGCGAAAAGCCAAAAATTAGAAATTCAAAACAAAAAGAACGAAAATTAGAAAATCCGAAAGAACAAAAAACATCAGATAATTTCTTTTGTAACTAAAATATTAGGTTTATTAACCATTATTCTAGTTTTTATTATTATTATTGTAGCGGGGTGTTGCTTTAAGTAGCCCTAAAGACTACCTTACCCAGTATGCAATGGGATACCCACAGTTCCTTTTGACCCGGCGCAAAGTCTGCTGGGGTTGGACTATATAAGGGGGGGCGGAGCAGGACGGGGCTCTCTTTGGACATCGCCCGCCTAGCAAGTGGAACTCTGTGCTGTGTCTGCTGCTCCAGGATAGGCCCGAGAGTTGGGCCCTGTGGATCCAAAGGGCCTTCTACCCTTCACGGAAGAATCCCTGAGACGTCTCGAGTATCTACCTTCCAAGGCTTGTAGGTAGAATCGGAGACCCCGGGTGTCGTAAGACTGTGTGTGGGACGCACAGTGGTGGAAGTCGGCCGCACGGACTGGTTCGGTTGGGTGAAAGAGCACTTGCTTGAAGATTTCTTAAGTTACTCTTTAGGCCCAGTGTCTTTTGCTTAGGGCCCATTGTTATCAAGTTGAGCTGCTCACCAGAGGGACAGTGTGCCGTGCAGCCTTAGTTGAATCCTTTGTCGCACATTCAGCAGCTAATTGTTTTACACCCTGTGGATTACAAATAACCTACAAAGTGCACCACCATTGCTAGCGAAGATCCTTCTCTACAGAAACATTGTGAACTAAGTAGTCAGGTCTGACTGTATAGAGAAGAGACATTGCTGGACGCCATCTTGCCCATGAGGGGGAAGCTTGCAAGCGGGATTTATTAATTGATGCGCATAGGATTGAGGGGGTTGTATACCTGTTTTATATGCTTGTATAGAAAAGCAGTGCAGCGCTAAATACGTATATAACACAAAAAGAGTCCATAGGTGTATAATTCAGAAAAATAGATGTTCTCCAAAGCACCAACAGGGGGATAGAAGGATCCTCTAGCTGTGAAACAGAGTGCTTGTATATAATCACAAGTGCAACCACTTCCGTGTAATTCCACCACCAAGTGTACAGGCCGCTCACCTCAAAATGTGGACCTCTGTATTACCAGAAGGTCACATAAGCAGTCCCTTTAACAAGGGTAATGTAAAAGATGAGAGGGCTGTCTTCATACGGCACTTCAACCGAAATCCTCAATCACTCTATACTCCCAGTAATGAACTCATATGTTTGACGTGGTTACATGAAAAATGTCAAAAAAGAAATACATAGTGCTCTCCATAGAAAAAAACACTTGATTTATTGGTATAAAAAGTTACTCACAAACAAAGCACAGATACCCTGTGCTCGGATGGCAGTCATGTAACTTAGATGTGGAACCAGGTAGATGGCTGTCCTGACGTCGTGTAGCCCCTCGCACGCGTATCGTCCGTGGGTAAGGACTTCCTCAGCGATATTTAAATGGGGACAACATGTCAGTTCGTTTATATAGGCCATATTCCTGGTGTGTGCTGTGTATGGAAAAGAAATCCCGCCCCCCATAATTAGGGGATCATGTATCAAGCGCCCTCATAGGTAGCTGAAAGCCATGCCAAAATGACAGACCAGCGGTCATTGGCTAAAGAAATATAGTGGTCAAAGAGTTTCCGGGTCATGACCCTTACCTCTTGTATTGCTGCTCCCATTGGCGGCAGACTCACAGGAGGTACTGCCTCCCGGTCTATGACCTTCCGGGTCGGCG
Source organism: Rana muscosa (assembly GCA_029206835.1). Classification (NCBI taxonomy): domain Eukaryota; kingdom Metazoa; phylum Chordata; class Amphibia; order Anura; family Ranidae; genus Rana; species Rana muscosa. Next base: position 61,486,727 of record JARGYO010005626.1, on the reverse strand, counting down.
CTCCCCACGTGATCCGTCGTCATGACGACGGAAGTAAACATGCCTGCAGAGCGCTCAGTTCTCCGCATCCACGTAAAACCGTGGGCGGAGCCGAGCGGTCACATGACACCAAGTGTCAACAAAGCACGCTAGGACTGATCCTCACTGTGCTAAGCATATAAAGCCTCCGGATAACCTATATCAGATCCACCATTTCTAAACCCATCCCTCCTGGCTAATACATGGTTGTCAAAAATAATAACATATGGCAATGATAACAGGCAATATTTTTAATGTTGCACAGCAACCGCTGTACCCCATAGAGTGCCACTCAGTGGCAGATACCTGTAATGCATGTCATACAGGATTTCAAAAAAGTGAAAAGAATGGAATAAAATACAATATAAAATAAAGTTAAAACCGCACCAGTGATCCCGCTATCTCAATGAAAGATATATAGAAGGGTACCAAGCAAACTCAAAAATGCAAAAATGCATATACGCTTGCTGGAGTCGCATATGCACAGATCAACAGATCTGACCATATAAAGGGCACAATGGTCACTATGTGCATAGACTTATTTCAGCACCCCCCTTCTTATTTGTGGGCCCAATGGGTCCTAATAACAATAGCAATCTTGACACTAGACAGGGGCCAGAGATGCATAAAGGTAATCAAACAGTCATAAATGGACCTGTGAGATTAATATAGACGTCAGCACAACCATCTAACCTGTTAAACAAATATCACATACTAAATACATAGTAAACTATTAACCCTATAACAAAGAAAAAACGTAAATCTTAACGGTCTGATATAAAACAATTGAGATCGAACTCAACGTTCAACCCCAACGGGACCCCCACCTTCAATTCATATACCCAAAATGACTCACGTCGGCTGAGCTGCCGAATGAAGTGTCCTCCTCTCCAATGGTTCGTCACCTTCTCTATCCCCCAGAACTGCAACCCAGATGGGCTACGGTTATGGTGGAGTCGGAAGTGCTTCGAAACGTTGTGAGTAACCAACCCCTTTTTAATATTATTGACATGCTCCCCTATCCTTACACGAAGGGGCCTAGATGTCCTACCGACATATTGCAAACCACACTCACACTGTAGCATGTATACAACCCCTGTGGTATCACAAGTGATAAAATCCTTGATCTTGTAATTTTTTCCCGTTGCTGATGCCACAAACTCCTTCCACTTTTTTAAATTCTTTCTGGCCTGTCGACATGGTGGGCAACGACCACATTTGTGGAAGCCAGTCAGAAAATCAAAAATTCTGTTCTCAGAATGGGTAGGAGGGTCAATCACTCCAGGGGCTAGTGTGTCCCTTAAGGAAGGTGCTTTTTTATAAATAAATTTCGGACGGTCAGAAAGTAGGGGGCCTAAAATCCTATCATGCTTAAGGATTGGCCAATGCTTCTGTACAATTCGCTCAAAATTCCTATATTGGATGTTATAGTCTAAGATCATTCGTGTCCTTGTGGGGTCATTACGATCAACCTTAGGGACATTTGACACAAGTGCTTGTCTGTCCAGACTACGGACATTTTCCATTTCAGTACCTAAGCTATTTTTATCATAACCTTTTTCAACGAATCTTGAGGTTAATACCTGTGACTGTGAGATGAAATCACCTACATTGGTGCAATTACGCCTCAGGCGTATAAATTGCCCTCTCAGTATATTACACAGCCACTTGGAATGGTGACAGCTTTCAATGGGGATAAAGGTGTTACGGTCTGTAGCCTTAAAGTGAGTAATCATATTAATCCTATCCCCATTCTTGGTTAGATCAAGATCCAAGAAGACCAATCTGTCCAGACTGATGTTCCATGTCAGAACAATGTTCAAACTATTAGAATTCAGTTTAGATGCAAACTCATCAAAGCTTGCTCGGTCACCATCCCAAATCATAATAAGGTCATCAATATACCTCTGGTAGCAAAGTAACTGTGGGGGTTTGTTCTTAAACACGGCCTTTTCCTCCCAGTGTGCCATAAATAAGTTGGCGACACTGGGAGCGAACCGAGCCCCCATAGCTACCCCTCTAGTTTGTAAAAAGAATTGCCCACCATACCAGAAATAATTCTTTGATAAGCAAAAGGTAAGACTGTCAATCAAAAAATTCCGATATCTTCTAGACAAACCAGATGTTCCTAGTGCCCAACTGACCGAGGATAAAGCATCCTCATGACTGATGATCGTATATAACGAACTAACATCAGCTGTGATCAAAAGGCAAGAGGGCGTGATAGCTAGAGACTCCAGAATTTGTATGACATGTTTAGTGTCTTTAAGAAAAGCGTCAGTTTTTGTCACTAGCGGCTGGAGGAAGGAATCTATATATTGACCAAGTCGGGAGGTGACCGAATCGATCCCGTTTACTATCGGTCTCCCAGGTGGGTTGGTGCTATCTTTATGGACCTTTGGTAGAAAATAAATAATGGGAGTGCGGCAAAACAAAGGGTCTAAATAAAGTGACTCCTTCACGCTCAACACTCCTATATGTTTCCCCCTTTCTATCAAGAAGTGGAGTTCTCCCTTAAATTCAAGCATAGGATCTTTTGTCATAATGCTATAAGTGTTAATATCACTAAGGAGATTGTCCATTTCGTTCTTATAGTAGGCCTTACTAAGTACCACCAGCCCTCCCCCTTTATCAGCAGGTCGTATGACCAAGTCCTTCCTCTCCGTCAGAGATTTGATACCATTCTGAATATAAATGGGATCATTCACCTTACGGATTTTCAACTTCTCCAAATCCCTCGCCACCATATTCCTAAACACCTCAAGATGCTTCGTGTCTGATACAGGGGGATTGAAAATGGATTTATTCCACAGAGTAGAATGATGACTTGTCTGACTTATTGGAGCACTTAATGTCCTAGTAGACGGAGTATTCAAAAAAATTTTTTTGATATTCAAACTACGCACAAACTTCTGCAAGTTGACATACGTTTGAAATTTGTTTAAATTATGAGTAGGAGCATATTTGAGACCTTTATCAAGCACTTTGATTTCTTCCTCACTAAGAGGTGTGCCACTCAAGTTATAAATCCCTGCACCTATTGGGGTTTTACTCTTTTGAGTTCTCCTGCCTCCTCTCCTTCCTCTCTTGCTTTTCTTTTTCGCAGGGGTACCCCTTCCTGTGATGGCTGCTGGGGTTGTGTGCCCCTCCAGCCTCCCGGGTTGGGGGGGATGGAGGGTGCACCTCTCCCTGCACCTCTCGGTGCTCCGCGAAAATCCCCACCTCCACGTGGGCCCTTATAAGCCATACACAACCGCTTTTCACCCCTGGCTTATAAGGGCCCACGTGGAGGTGGGGATTTTCGCGGAGCACCGAGAGGTGCAGGGAGAGGTGCACCCTCCATCCCCCCCAACCCGGGAGGCTGGAGGGGCACACAACCCCAGCAGCCATCACAGGAAGGGGTACCCCTGCGAAAAAGAAAAGCAAGAGAGGAAGGAGAGGAGGCAGGAGAACTCAAAAGAGTAAAACCCCAATAGGTGCAGGGATTTATAACTTGAGTGGCACACCTCTTAGTGAGGAAGAAATCAAAGTGCTTGATAAAGGTCTCAAATATGCTCCTACTCGTAATTTAAACAAATTTCAAACGTATGTCAACTTGCAGAAGTTTGTGCGTAGTTTGAATATCAAAAAATATTTTTTGAATACTCCGTCTACTAGGACATTAAGTGCTCCAATAAGTCAGACAAGTCATCATTCTACTCTGCGGAATAAATCCGTTTTCAATCCCCCTGTATCAGACACGAAGCATCTTGAGGTGTTTAGGAATATGGTGGCGAGGGATTTGGAGAAGTTGAAAATCCGTAAGGTGAATGATCCCATTTATATTCAGAATGGTATCAAATCTCTGACGGAGAGGAAGGACTTGGTCATACGACCTGCTGATAAAGGGGGAGGGCTGGTGGTACTTAGTAAGGCCTACTATAAGAACGAAATGGACAATCTCCTTAGTGATATTAACACTTATAGCATTATGACAAAAGATCCTATGCTTGAATTTAAGGGAGAACTCCACTTCTTGATAGAAAGGGGGAAACATATAGGAGTGTTGAGCGTGAAGGAGTCACTTTATTTAGACCCTTTGTTTTGCCGCACACCCATTATTTATTTTCTACCAAAGGTCCATAAAGATAGCACCAACCCACCTGGGAGACCGATAGTAAACGGGATCGATTCGGTCACCTCCCGTCTTGGTCAATATATAGATTCCTTCCTCCAGCCGCTAGTGACAAAAACTGACGCTTTTCTTAAAGACACTAAACATGTCATACAAATTCTGGAGTCTCTAGCTATCACGCCCTCTTGCCTTTTGATCACAGCTGATGTTAGTTCGTTATATACGATCATCAGTCATGAGGATGCTTTATCCTCGGTCAGTTGGGCACTAGGAACATCTGGTTTGTCTAGAAGACATCGGAATTTTTTGATTGACAGTCTTACCTTTTGCTTATCAAAGAATTATTTCTGGTATGGTGGGCAATTCTTTTTACAAACTAGAGGGGTAGCTATGGGGGCTCGGTTCGCTCCCAGTGTCGCCAACTTATTTATGGCACACTGGGAGGAAAAGGCCGTGTTTAAGAACAAACCCCCACAGTTACTTTGCTACCAGAGGTATATTGATGACCTTATTATGATTTGGGATGGTGACCGAGCAAGCTTTGATGAGTTTGCATCTAAACTGAATTCTAATAGTTTGAACATTGTTCTGACATGGAACATCAGTCTGGACAGATTGGTCTTCTTGGATCTTGATCTAACCAAGAATGGGGATAAGATTAATATGATTACTCACTTTAAGGCTACAGACCGTAACGCCTTTATCCCCATTGAAAGCTGTCACCATTCCAAGTGGCTGTGTAATATACCGAGAGGGCAATTTATACGCCTGAGGCGTAATTGCACCAATGTAGGTGATTTCATCTCACAGTCACAGGTATTAACCTCAAGATTCGTTGAAAAAGGTTATGATAAAAATAGCTTAGGTACTGAAATGGAAAATGTCCGTAGTCTGGACAGACAAGCACTTGTGTCAAATGTCCCTAAGGTTGATCGTAATGACCCCACAAGGACAAGAATGATCTTAGACTACAACATCCAATATAGGAAGTTTGAGCGAATTGTACAGAAGCATTGGCCAATCCTTAAGCATGATAGGATTTTAGGCCCCCTACTTTCTGACCGTCCGCAATTTATTTATAAAAAAGCACCTTCCTTAAGGGACACACTAGCCCCTGGAGTGATTGACCCTCCTACCCATTCTGAGAACAGAATTTTTGATTTTCTGACTGGCTTCCACAAATGTGGTCGTTGCCCACCATGTCGACAGGCCAGAAAGAATTTAAAAAAGCGGAAGGAGTTTGTGGCATCAGCAACGGGAAAAAATTACAAGATCAAGGATTTTATCACTTGTGATACCACAGGGGTTGTATACATGCTACAGTGTGAGTGTGGTTTGCAATATGTCGGTAGGACATCTAGGCCCCTTCATGTAAGGATAGGGGAGCATGTCAATAATATTAAAAAGGGGTTGGTTACTCACAACGTTTCGAAGCACTTCCGACTCCACCATAACCGTAGCCCATCTGGGTTGCAGTTCTGGGGGATAGAGAAGGTGACGAACCATTGGAGAGGAGGACACTTCATTCGGCAGCTCAGCCGACGTGAGTCATTTTGGGTATATGAATTGAAGGTGGGGGTCCCGTTGGGGTTGAACGTTGAGTTCGATCTCAATTGTTTTATATCAGACCGTTAAGATTTACGTTTTTTCTTTGTTATAGGGTTAATAGTTTACTATGTATTTAGTATGTGATATTTGTTTAACAGGTTAGATGGTTGTGCTGACGTCTATATTAATCTCACAGGTCCATTTATGACTGTTTGATTACCTTTATGCATCTCTGGCCCCTGTCTAGTGTCAAGATTGCTATTGTTATTAGGACCCATTGGGCCCACAAATAAGAAGGGGGGTGCTGAAATAAGTCTATGCACATAGTGACCATTGTGCCCTTTATATGGTCAGATCTGTTGATCTGTGCATATGCGACTCCAGCAAGCGTATATGCATTTTTGCATTTTTGAGTTTGCTTGGTACCCTTCTATATATCTTTCATTGAGATAGCGGGATCACTGGTGCGGTTTTAACTTTATTTTATAAATTTATATTTTATATTGTATTTTATTCCATTCTTTTCACTTTTTTGAAATCCTGTATGACATGCATTACAGGTATCTGCCACTGAGTGGCACTCTATGGGGTACAGCGGTTGCTGTGCAACATTAAAAATATTGCCTGTTATCATTGCCATATGTTATTATTTTTGACAACCATGTATTAGCCAGGAGGGATGGGTTTAGAAATGGTGGATCTGATATAGGTTATCCGGAGGCTTTATATGCTTAGCACAGTGAGGATCAGTCCTAGCGTGCTTTGTTGACACTTGGTGTCATGTGACCGCTCGGCTCCGCCCACGGTTTTACGTGGATGCGGAGAACTGAGCGCTCTGCAGGCATGTTTACTTCCGTCGTCATGACGACGGATCACATGGGGAGCGCCGACCCGGAAGGTCATAGACCGGGAGGCAGTACCTCCTGTGAGTCCGCCGCCAATGGGAGCAGCAATACAAGAGGTAAGGGTCATGACCCGGAAACTCTTTGACCACTATATTTCTTTAGCCAATGACCGCTGGTCTGTCATTTTGGCATGGCTTTCAGCTACCTATGAGGGCGCTTGATACATGGTCCCCTAATTATGGGGGGGCGGGATTTCTTTTCCATACACAGCACACACCAGGAATATGGCCTATATAAACGAACTGACATGTTGTCCCCATTTAAATATCGCTGAGGAAGTCCTTACCCACGGACGATACGCGTGCGAGGGGCTACACGACGTCAGGACAGCCATCTACCTGGTTCCACATCTAAGTTACATGACTGCCATCCGAGCACAGGGTATCTGTGCTTTGTTTGTGAGTAACTTTTTATACCAATAAATCAAGTGTTTTTTTCTATGGAGAGCACTATGTATTTCTTTTTTGACATTTTTCATGTAACCACGTCAAACATATGAGTTCATTACTGGGAGTATAGAGTGATTGAGGATTTCGGTTGAAGTGCCGTATGAAGACAGCCCTCTCATCTTTTACATTACCCTTGTTAAAGGGACTGCTTATGTGACCTTCTGGTAATACAGAGGTCCACATTTTGAGGTGAGCGGCCTGTACACTTGGTGGTGGAATTACACGGAAGTGGTTGCACTTGTGATCATATACAAGCACTCTGTTTCACAGCTAGAGGATCCTTCTATCCCCCTGTTGGTGCTTTGGAGAACATCTATTTTTCTGAATTATACACCTATGGACTCTTTTTGTGCTATATACGTATTTAGCGCTGCACTGCTTTTCTATACATGTTACATTTAAGGATTTATATTTTGACCTTCAGTGTTCAGCTGCATTTTGTTAGGATAGGTTTTGCGCTGTCTGGTTTTTTCTACTGATTTCTGTTTTATATGCTGACTAGATCTTATTGCAGGGCTCTGCATTAATAGATGTACTACTGTTTAATCTGATCTTTTATTTTTCTCAGTAAACGCATTAGTGATTAAGCAGACACTTTGTGTGGTGTGATTACTGTGTATGTTATTGACAGGATTGTGATACCCATAGCCTACGGGTCTCACAATCCTTTAGTCTCACTAGCTGTGCCAAGGGAGGGTAGAGCCAGTAACTGGGGGTTGACGGCAGAGTGTTACAGGCATGAAAATAATACCAGCAGCCCTTTTAACTGGGGGTATTGCTACATTATTATTATTATTAATAAATAATATTAATAAAAACTAGAATAATAGTTAAAACCTATTAAATTCCTTTCAAATTGGGCTGTTAATAAACGTAACGAATACGAATTTATACAAAATTACAAATCATAAATAACAAATGCTGCATCTAAACAAATGGAGTGTAACAAATTAATAATAATAAATAGTTATAAACAGTTATAAACTATTAATTTATAGATATTGTAATTTCCTTTCAAATTTGGCTGTTAGGGAGCGTAACGAATATGAATTTATCCAAAGTTACAAATTTTCCGAAATAACGAATGCCATATAAATTGTAACTTCGGATAAATTCGTATTCGTTATGTTCACTAACAGCCAAATTTGAAAGGAATTTAATAGGTTTTAACTATTATTCTAGTTTTTATTAATATTATTTATTATTAATAATAATAATGTAGCAATACCCCCAGTTAAAAGTGCTGCTGGTATTATTTTCGTGCCTGTAACACTCTGCCGTCAACCCCCAGTTACTGGCTCTACCCTCCCTTGGCACAGCTAGTGCCTATTAAACTAATTTAATAGTTTATAACTATTTTTATAGTTTTTAGTATTTTTATTATTATTATTATTATTAATAATAATAATAATAATAATAATACAAAATCTATATAATAATGGTTAATAAACTTAATATTTTAATTATAATAGAAATTATTTAAATGTTTTTTGTTCTTTCGGATTTTCATATTTTCGCTCTTTTGAATCTTCGAATTTCGGATTTTCGAATTTTTAGATTTTTTTTATTTCGAAATTCAACATTTTGGACTTTCGAATTTTTGAAATTCATATTTTTGTTCTTTAGAATTTTTATTTTTTTTATTTCTTATTTTTATTCTTTCTAATTATTAAGAATTTTCGAAATGAATGAAAAAAAATCCAAACTTTGAAAGTCCAAAAATTTGAGTTAGAGTAACACAATGATTCTGAGATCCAATCGAGACCTATACAAAGTAGGCAAGCTGAATTATACACCCTGATGTTGGGGAGAATCTCCCCCCTTTTGCTTCTAGAGAGATAAAGCTTTGTTAAAGTTCCACGAGTTCCACCTAAAAATGGAATTTCCTTTGTAAGTGACGGTGACCCCCTGACATGCCACATTTGGTATGTCATTTTTTTTTGGGGGGGGCGCATACCCTTTTTTTAGAGGCACCCAGCTCCCAATTCCTCCCGGGGCTCCGCGGCGTGGGAAGGAAGCTTACTTCTCCCCCTCCCTCCCTGCAATCTTCTGGGACACGTCACAGGTCCCAGAAGATTTTCTTGCCAATCACAGTGCACAGCACGGCTCGTGCATGCACAGTGCGTGCCCACCTGTGAAGCCACAGCCAGACGCCCAAAGTTACAATGCCGGCGCCGCACAGACGAGGGGGAGAGGAGCGAGGCTTCGTTCGCCAACATCGCTGGACCGTGGGACAGGTGAGTTTTACGATTAATAACAGTCAGCAGCTACACTTTTTGTAGCTGCTGACTTTTAAATCGGTGGAACTCCGCTTTAAGGCTACGTGGCTTTTTATTATATCATAAAAAAGCTGTAATCGCCTTATTCAAAATGTTTACATCTTTATGCTTTAACCACTTGCCGACCAGCCGCCGTATAACGTTATACGATGGCAGGTCGGCACGATCCCGCATACCGACGTAGGTGTACGTCGGTCCCTTTAAGAGTGATAGCAGGATGCTCGGGACAGGCTGTCGCGATGACCGCCGGCCGCGAGCGATCGCAGGCATGAGAGGCAGAACAGGGACGTGTGTGTGTGTAAACACACAAATCCCTGTTCTGTTCTGTGAGGAAAGACAGATCGTGAGTTCCTAATAGCTAGGAACCACGATCTGTCATTTCCTCTAGGTCAGTCCCATCTCCCTACAGTTAGAAACACACTAGGGAACACAATTAACCCCTTGATCGCCCCCTTAGTGTAAACCCCTTCCCTACCTGTGACATTTTTACAGTAATCAGTGCATTTTTATAGCACTGATCACTGTATAAATGCCAATAATCCCAAAAATGTGTCAAAAGTGTCCGATGTGTCCGCCATAATGTCCAGATAAAGATCGCCGCCATTACTAGTAAAAAAAAAATTATAATAATAAAAATGCTATAAATCTATCCCCTATTTTGATAGGCAGCATTGGTTGGCACTGATAGGCAGCATTGGTTGGCACTGGCAGGGGAGAGGAGGAGTTTCACATGCAGCAGACAGACCTGCCAGAGCCACTCGGTGTGTGAAACTGTCCTCTAATGTAACTACTTGCAGGGAGAGAAAGAGGCTGTCACAACTCAGCTGCGATGTTGGGGGTGGGCGGGAGCAAGCAGCTATCAACACCAGCCAATGATTGGGCAGCTTAAGAAAGGGGGCAGAGCCACATAAACGTAGCGGCCCACCCAGACCCCATCCCATTAGCTGGTATTTAATAGCCGTTTGGTCCTGTCCCACCCCCGACATCACTGCTGAATTTTGACAGCTGGTCTCCCTCTCTCTGCAAGCCATAACATTATATGACAGTTCACACACTCAGCAGCTCTGGTAAACCTCACAATCGGCTGCCTGTGAAACTGTTTCACAGGCAGTGGGGGCTACACACTCTCTTGAATGCAAAATTTTGGGGCAGATCTTGGGAGACAGCACGGGTGATTAGGGTGTGCCCAGGCACACCCGTGTGCATGCCTATGTGTGCAAGCAAAAATGTGATAAAAAAAATTCCCTTGTATGTGATTGGGTATTCATTGCAAAGTGAAGCTTCACCTCATAAGCTCTGTAGCAACTGCACTAGCAGAGGTGCAAGTTGCACAGTCTATTTACCTTTAGTAAATCCACCCATAGAAAACAGTACTTTTCTGAGTCATGTTCATCAAAATTCTGTGTTTCTCTCATGTTTGCATAATATTGCACCTCAGAAAACACGTGTAAATTCTCAAAAACGCAACATACCTTTCACCCTCAACAATTAAGTCAGAGAAAACATAACGTTGGAAAAAAAATAACTATGCAGAAAAACATGCATAAATACGCATGAAAACATGCACAGGAGCTGCAAGTGCATTTTTATGTAAACGGACCCTTAGAGACTAATCATGGGAAGGAAGGTTAGGTTTTAAGGGTATATGTTAGGAATTAAGAGTTAAGGAGAGGATTAACTGCTTGCCGACCAGCCGCCATCATTATACTGTGGCAGGTTGGCACGGCTGCGCAAATCTCTGTAGGTGTACGTTGGCTGCTTTAAGAGCCATAAATCTATCCCCTATTTTGTAGACGCTATAACTTTTGCGCAGACTAATCAATATACGCTTATAGCAATTTTTTACCAAAAATGTGTAGAAGAATGGCCTAAACTGATGAATAAATTTGTTGTCTTTTAAAATAACTTTTTGGATATTTATTATAGCAAAAAGGTAAAAATATTGTTTTTTTTCAAAATTGTCAATCTATTTTTTGTTTATAGCGTAAAAAAATAAAAACTACATAGGTGGTCAAATACCACCAAAAGAAAGCTCTATTTGTGGGAAAAAAAAGGAAATCTATTTTGTTTGAGTACAGCGTCGCACGGCCGCACAATTGTCAGTTAAAGCGACTCAGTGCTGTATCTAAAAAAAATGGCCTGGTCATTAAGGGGGGAAAATCCTTCCGGTCCTTAAGTGGTTAAAGAATATGTTACCCCAACATTTCATATTCCTGATACGAGCCTGTTGTATCATGTACATGTGTTAAAGAGTATTCTGTTCTCTTTGTATTTTTGTATTGCTTCCTCTGAGTGTAATCAATTATATAAAACATTTTATATATATATATATATATATATATATATATATATATATATATATATATACACACCAGGGGCGGATCCAGGGGGGGGCAACGGGGCAATTGCCACCCCCGAGAAATTAGTTTTAGTTGCGGAAATTGCGGGCGCCTGAGAGTTTGAGCGGGTGTTAGTTGCGGAACTGGTGGCGCCTGAGAGTCTGAGCGGGCAGCTCCGTGTGTGAGTGACAGAGCTGACGGCTCCACGGGCGGGTGACAGTGTGGGCTGCCGGATGCCTCAGTGTGTGGGCGGGTTGCTCGGCAGCAAGTGAGAGTCACAGAGTGGGTGGTCAGCTGGTCGGCTCTGTGGGTGAGCGGGCGGCTGGCCAATCAACAAGCCAGCAGCCGGGGAGCAGAGAGATGACATCATCTCTCACCGCCCTGTGCCCGCCCTGTATCCCTGCAGTAACTTCCGCCCTCACTGTGCAGGCAGCAGAGAGATTACATCATCTCTCTGCTGCCTGACTCTGACAAGCAAAACACCACCTTAGCAAGTGACAATCCACAAGGTGTGGCAGGTGAGGTGGCAAGTGATTATCTGCATCTGGTGGCAGGCAAGTGACAATCCGCAACATGTGGCAAGTGACAATCCGCAACATGTGGCAAGTGACAATCCGCAACTTGTGGCAGGTGACAATCCGTAACGTGTGGCAGGCGACGTGGCAAGTGACAATCCGCAAAGTGTGGCAAGTGACAATCTGCAACGTGTGGCAGGCGACGTGGCAAATGACAATCCGCAACGTGTGGCAAGTGACAATCCGCAACGTGTGGCAGGTGACGTGGCAAGTGACAACCTGCAACGTGTGGCAGGTGACGTGGCAAGTGACAAACTGCATCTGGTGGCAGTCAAGTGACCTTCCGCAACATGTGGCAGGTGATGTGGCAAGTGACAATCTGCAATGTGTTGCAGGTGACAATCCGCAACGTGTGGCAGGAGACGTGGCAAGTGACAATCCGCAAAGTGTGGCAAGTGACAATCCACAACGTTTGGCAGGCGACATGGCAAATGACACTCCGCAACGTGTGGCAAGTGACGTGGCAAGTGAAAATCTGCAATACCTACTTTAGGAACAATGTAGAAACAGACACTAACCCCTTGAACAACTGGGAAGCCCACAAAAGTGTTATACGAGGGGAACTTATAAAGTGGGGGTCCAGAAGAAAGAAAGAAAAAGAAAAAGAAATTGATAGACTCTCCCAACAAATTGCTAAACTTGAATCGCAACACAAAAAGTCCCTCTCAACCAAATTAGAAGATGAATTGACACAATGCAGAATTGAACTGAAATTACTTTTGGACTTTAAAATCAAAAAAGCTATTTTCTTTAAAAAAAGCATATATTATGAACAGGGGGACAAAAGTGGGAAACAATTAGCAAAAGCCCTTAAAGACGCAACACTGTCTGGCCATATACAAACAATTAGAGACAAAAACGGCACTCCCAGACATAGACCCGAAGATATAGCCGAACTATTCCACGAATTTTACTCTAAACTATACAATCTCTCTGAGCAACACAAACCCGCCCATCTATCCCTACCGAAAAAAGACATAATTCAAAATTTTCTGATTGACAGCAAAATCCCCGCCCTCAAAAAAGAAGATGTAGACAACCTGGAGGTGCCCATAACTATAGACGAAATCTTAGGAGCTATTAAAGACCTTAAAACAGGGAAGAGCCCAGGCCCGGATGGCTTCACCTCTCAATATTTCAAAACTTACTCACATCTACTAGTTAAACCCCTCCTATCAGCTTTTAACTTCCTAGCGAAGAATACACATAACTCCACCTCGCTACTAATGGCACACATAGCGGTGATTCCTAAGCCAGATAAAGACCATACAGACTGTGCAAATTTTAGGCCCATATCACTCCTGAATACCGATCTGAAACTTCTAGCCAAAATACTAGCTAACAGATTAAAACCCCTTCTGGCTCAGGTTATAGGACCAGAACAAGTGGGGTTTATGCCAGGTAGGGAAGCTCGTGACAACATCATTAAAGCCCTAAACTTAATACACTATGCCCAAAAGTCCAAGACAAAGGGTTTATTACTCTCTACGGATGCTGAAAAGGCTTTCGATAGGGTCTCCTGGGATTACATGATGGCTACCTGTGCTCATATTGGCCTGAATGCAAATATGCTATCATGGATCGCAGCACTCTATCGAAACCCACAAGCCAAGATAAAAATTAATAACACTTTTTCAGACCCTATACAAATCTATAATGGTACACGCCAGGGCTGTCCTCTCTCCCCACTTCTCTTTATCATCTCTCTAGAACCTCTAATCAGAACAATCAATTTGTCTAAAGATATTAAGGGCCTCACGGTTGGGAACAGAGAATTTAAAACAGCTGCTTATGCAGATGACCTTCTGTTCTTCCTAACATGCCCCCACACATCGATCCCCAATCTCAAAAAGATCTTTGAAACCTTCGGATTCATATCCAACTTCAAAGTAAATCAATCAAAATCTGAGGCCCTCAACCTCGGCCTCCCACCAGACCAACTGAAACTGATTATGGACAATTATTCCTTCAAATGGGAGAAAAACACACTCAAATATTTGGGTGTAAACTTAACTAGTGACATTGACTCACTTTATCAGGCCAACTATAAACCCCTGCTGACCAGAATAATCAGAGATCTCCAAAAGTGGACACCAAAAACCTTTTCATGGTTCGGCAGATCTGCGATCCTCAAAATGACAGTCCTACCTAGACTGCTGTATTTCTTTAATGCCCCCCCCGTTAGAATCCCTGAAACCTTTTTTGCCACCCTTCTCAGGGCCCAAAGGAGATTTTTATGGGCAGATAGGAGACCAAGAATAAAATTCAGCCTACTAACGAAGCCCAAAAATAGAGGTGGCATTGGCCTCCCAGACTTCAGGAAATATCACATCACCAGAATCTTAGATTGGCACTGCCATGGTAAGACCAAGGACTAGGTTCAATTGGAACATGCCCTTACACCATTTCACGTACCTTTGTACACATGGACCTCTCATTCCAAAACAAATAGGAACATAAACCATTCATTAATTGCAAACACTATACACATATGGCACAAGACCCGGACCACTGACGCCAATCACAAACAATCCTGACTTCCATCCAGGCCTCCATTTGAAGAATATTCAGAACTTCCGGGTCTCCCACTGCTTGATGGGAGCAAAGGTTAAACCTTTATAAATGCTGCAAGCAGAGAGGGGTGGATCATTTCCTGGTTTCTGGCTCTACCAACAAATGAAGGATTTCCTGGTAAACAGTAAACACAAATTTTCCTACTGGCTGCCCATGACGCACCTGGAGACCCTGTGCTCTGAGGGGTCACTGGTAACAAATACCACGTCCCAAGCATACTCTCTGCTGAATCATGCTCACCATGCAGACGATAACAAACGTAAAGAAAAATGGGAGCAAGACCTGAAAAACTAATTTTCAAATCAACAATGGGAAAAGGCATGTATACTATCCCACAAATGCTCTTTAAGCACCAAATACCAGGAAGTCTCATATAAAATTCTCTTCCAATGGTATATCACGCCAATTAAGGCCAGGAGATGGTCCACTGAAACTTCAGATTCGTGTTGGCGCTGTAACAAGCATTTGGGCTCCTTTTTGGTGGGAATGCCCTGCAATACTTGTCTACTGGGACGAAATAAGAAAATGGATTAAACACATTACGGAGACAAAAATGACTCTTGATGCAGCAGCCTGCCTGTTAAACATTAACTCTCTTTCTTTGAGCAAGTACAAGAAAACACTCTCCAGATTCCTCATACTTGCTGCTAAAACACTAATCCCTCTATATTGGAAATCCCCACGCGTCCCAGGAGTCAAGGATTGGCTGAATAGGGTCCACTATATTTTCAAAATGGAAGAAATTGTAGCCATGAAACGTGAAAATAGCACATCCTTTAACGAAACATGGCAACCATGGCTCTTATTTACTTATTCTAACGAATATAAACTTCTCATGAATTGAGAACAGATTACCAGATTCTTTAAGTACAACCCAGTCGGTATGTGAAATATTAATAATGTGGTTACCATCCGCTTTGATGTTACTGTGTCTTCTACCCATCAGCCTACCCGTTATAATCTCTAATGCTATTCATAGATCTCCCCCTTCTTCCCCTTTTTTTTTTCTCTCTCTCTCTCTTTTCTACTACTCACCCTTCCCCTCCCTATTTCCTCCCTCCTTTTAACCCTTTAATCTCATTCCTCTCCCTTTTCTCCCAAATTCTGTTATTATGCTATGTCAGTCCTCAATTATCACTGAACTTTATTACGTTTATTTCAGTATATGTATGTCTTTTACCTGTACATTGACATTTATTTTTCATGTAAGATTTAACTTGTGTTTACCTTTGTCAAATGTTTGTTCATTTTGACTTCAATAAAATCTGATTGTGAAAAAAAAAAGAAGAAAATCTGCATCTGGTGGCAGGCAAGTGACATTCCGCAACATGTGGCAGGTGATGTGGCAAGTGACAATCTGCAACGTGTGGCAGGTGACAATCCGCAATGTGTGGCAGGCGACGTGGCAAGTGACAATCCGCAAAGTGTGGCAAGTGACAATCTGCAATGTGTGGCAGGCGACGTGGCAAATGACAATCCGCAACGTGTGGCAAGTGACAATCCGCAACGTGTGGCAGGCGACGTGGCAAGTGACAATCCGCAACGTGTGGCAGGTGGCGTGGCAAGTGACAAGCTGCATCTGGTTGCAGGTGACATGGCAAGTGACACACTCGGGGCACCCACTGATTCTGCATTATGGTGAGTTGAACCATTTCATTTTATTTTACAATGTAATAATATAAATAATGTGCTTCAATCATCCTGACACCATAACAACCATGATGCCGTGATCATTGAAGTGCAACACCAGTCATTTTCCTGATAAATTGCCCCCAAAAAAAAATATTTTCTGGTAGTGCCCCTCCCGAGACTAGACTCTGGATCTGCCCCTGACACACACACAAAAAGAGCTACCAATCAGAATTAAGGTACAGTTTCCAAACTGGCCCTAGTCTCTCCCTGTGCAAACTGTCATCTTTCCCTATGTGTTGCTGTCTGCAACAGCTTCCAATTAATTGCTCTATTCCTCCCTTTTATAGGGAGGAAGCTGGCTAATCCAAAAGCTCTCCTACTGACCCTTCTAAGCCTACTTGCCACAGTTCTAGGGTCATGCAGTGCATTACAGTTTAAACAATTATCCTGGGCAAATCTACACATCTACACATCTTCACTGGGACGATGAATCTTGAACCTGCAGGATTCACCTTATGTCCATGTATCAAACCCAAACCTCATTCCTCCTTGTGAGCAATACATGAATTAATACCAACAAACCTAAAAGTCATCTTTAATTAAAATGCAATTAGCTGAATTATGATACTATGGTGTTTTGAAATAAATTCTGTATAGTTTCTGCAAATGTACTAAGTTTTAATATGCATACAGTATATGTATATATACTTTTGGTATTTGTTATATGATAATAATAAAATAGAAATAAAATTGTAATTTATGAAATAATTTTAAATGGCTATCGACTTCATCTTGGTGATGTACATACATCTTTGTTGTTCTTATTTTTTATAATTATGTATGTGCATATGCTTGCTATAAGGAAAATATATTTATTGATTGGTGTAAGCAGCATGGAAAACTAAGATGGAAGGCGATGTATTAAATAGACTGATAAGTCAAATAGCAGCTTCTAAATAATACAGCATCCAAATATGTCATTTTATAATGGAAACCTGCTGGGATAGCAAAGAAACTCAAGATAGAATTGTGCATCTTACCATTAAAAACTGTCCTGGTTTATGAAACACCTCTACACTGAAATAAGTGAAAATGAATTAAAATGTACACATCATCTGCTGTTCTTTCAGTCCAGAGGAAATTTTGAAGTAGCCAACTGTTCTGAAATATAAATTCCCTGCGGTTGCTATAGTGATGATAATAAAGTCTCTACCTCAATTTTGATGATAGAGTGCAGCACAACACTTGAAAAGAGAGACTAATCAAAAATGAAGACAGTGCTACTTCTCTTCTCTCAATACAAGGCAGCCTTCTTGAATTAAGTTCACAATTATAGGACTTTTGCATTGTTGTCAGATTTATTCTATGTACATTTTTATTATCTTCCTTAATGTAGTGGGAAAATTGTGTGACACAGGCTTCATTGATTTTATAGGTTAAAGCAGACAGGGGACAAAAAATTTAGACTGTTTTCAACCAATTATTAACTAGTTCAAGACCATTTTCAATTATATTGGCCTGTTTCAAAATGTTTATTTCACCCACAGTATTATGATTGTGTGCTGTGCGTTTGCTTCCAAGCTACATGTTATTTGAATCTCACTTTTTCTTTGCATTGATGCAAGCTAAATATCTTTAAAGCTGACAGTTACCTGTCAGAATGAATTGCTCAGGAATCAGTCAGTGATGAAGCTAAACTGTTCTGATGTTTCCACACCAATAAATATTTCCCAATGTTACACAACCTTCTCTACATTTGGTGATTATTTACAAAAGTATGAAACAAAACAGTTTTCAATGTAATAACTGAACAAAACCCTTTGTGCATTCATTAATAATAAAACTTCAATAAAGCATATATATATATATATATATATATATATACAAAAAAATCCTATAAGTGTGTGTAGCACCCCTAGGTAGGTAGGTGCTAGAGATAGGTCATGGTTAGGATAGGTAAATTTAGGCAGGCCTGGTTGGCAGCCAGGTCTATTTGTTTTGATCTGGGCTGGGCTGGGCTGGGAGTGGCTCAGGGTAGTGCTGGGGTACCTTACAGGTGGCATCACTGGGAGCTCCTACTTCTTTCTATAATGTTCCAGTGTTTTCTGGAAAGAGAAGCTGGAGTGGAGGTGGAGCCACCTGGGGTATTCTAAGGAGCCCTGACCCATCCCCAACTTGGATTGGCCTCCTTAAATACCCAGGGTCAGCCCAGCTGGGGAGGAGTTGTTCGGGTTGGAAGCTGGAGATGAAGTGCTAGGCTGTCAGGGCCTTAAAGGGAGCTCCCAATTCTGGGGGGGGTGACCTTGGGCTTGGGCTTGGGCTCGGATTTGGACGGGACCCTCCTACAACAAGCAGAGGTTTCCTGGCCAAAAGGCGCACGGAGAGGACAGCAGGAGAGGGCACTGCCGTGCAAGTCTCCAGGGAGGAACAACAGGTCGCAGCCAAGAGGGCTGGTGAGTGAAGCACAGTGGAGAAGACTGGGGAGACATGCCTGAGAGGACTGATAGAGAGAAGTCTGAGATGGGTGTAGAACCAGAAGAGAAGACTGGGGAGGCACACCTGAGAGGACTGGGAGATAGCAGTCGGAGATGGTTGCAGAACCAGGTGAGAGTGCTGTGGAAACATGGGCAGTGGAAAGAGGCAGCTGCAGCCATGAGGGCTGGCAGGGCCTGAAGATGTGGTACTCGGCTCAATAGCCACACAGACAGCTAGCACTAAAAGACTACCATAATTTTGTCACTACACTAAGGGGGCCCGCACTCCCTGCCTGCAAAGGGCACCTACTTTATGCCTGGTTGAGTCAGTTCTGGCCTACAAATCAGTGCTAGCTGGTCCTGGAAGGGTAAGCAAGTAAAGTGTTGGAGGTATTGAGGAGGAGGAGGTATTGAGAATGCAGCTCAGCTCATACACTGTTATGGATATCACAGCAAAAAATGTAATATGCATTATATCCCAAAATAACGCAAAAATAAAAACGTATAAAACCACAAGTATAAATTAAAATTTACAGCACACGGGTTAATTTTTACTTAATGTTTTTTTTTTATTAAGGTTCTTACTTTTTCTTTATTTTTTGTGTGTGTGTTTTTGGGGTATAATGCATATTGTAAACACAGAGATGCCGGTAATCGGCTCTCCTCGCCTCACACTGACAGAGTGTGTAGTGAGGAGAGCCGATCAGTGGCTTCTCCTCACAGGGGGACATCTAGGAATGCAATCAGGCCACTGATCATCAGTGCCCTGATTACTGTTTTACAATTTAGTGTCACCAATCAGTGTCCACCATTGCCCACCAGTGCCAGCAATCAGTGCCCACCACTGCCCACAAGTGCCACCAATCAGTGCCCATTAGCGATACCAGTCAGTGCTGGCTGTCAGTGCCACCTATCAGCGCTGCCCATCAATGCCCATCACTGCTGTCGATCAATGGCCATCAGTGTTACTCATCACTGCTGTCGATCAATGGCCATCAGTGCCGCCCATCAGTGCCACCCATCAGTGCCCATCAGTACCGCCTTTTCGTGCCTCCTATCAGTGCCCACCAGTGCCGCCTATCAGTGCCCACCAGTGCCGCCTATTAGTGCCCATCAGTGCCACCTAACAGTGCCCATCAGTGCCACCTTTCAGTGCCCATAAGTGTGGCATATTAGTGCCTCCTCATCAGTGCCACCTAATCAGTGCCGATAACTGCCGCCTCATCAGTGCCCATAAGTGCCACCTTATCAATGCCCACCAGTTCAGCCTATCAGTGCCCATCAGTGGTGCCTCATCAGTGCACATCAGTGAAGGTGAAAAATTACTTAGTTACAAAATTTACTGACAGGAACTAAGTAAAAAACATTTTTTTTGTAAAAGATAAAAAAACAGCAGTGATTAAATACCACCAAAAGTAAGTTCTATATGTGTGAAGAAAATGATAAAAGATGAAAAATGGCTTGGGCAGGAAGGGGGTGTAAGTACCCTGTAGGCAAGTGGTTAAGTGGTTAATAAACACACTGACAGTATTATTAGCTTTAGCGGGCCCTTGCCCATTACCAACTGTAGCCTGTGATCCAGTTATCACACAATTAAAAATTTTTAAAGGGAGAAACTTTGAAATCCAACACTGAAGGTTTCTGCGAGGTTTCCAGGGACACCTCTGTCGTACCTAAAGCTGTCACTAGGGAAAATGGTGCGTACATTTTAGTTTTCACCCCAATACATCTGTCTCAGTACTTTTCTGGATTAGCCCAGGCACATACAGAGAACACAAGTCATAACTAGTCCTCCACATTGCTGTGTGTTTAGCTCTAACCTGTGCCTCCCCACTACATAGGGCGTTACAAAGCGTCAAGTTTCTCTACGTCTTCTCTGGCGGAAGTTGAGGAAGGTTTGGACAGCCGCTCTCCAAAAAATAGTTCCTTTATTTTAAAATCAAGTCACAAAAATACATGCCACAGCAAAAAAGCAGGTGTAACTGACGCGTTTCACACTGTAGTTCAGTGCTTATTCATAGCTATGCTCAACTTCCGCATTTTCATATGCATTGTCTGCACCCGCGGCTTTGGATCTAGTGAAAGGCTCATTAGTCACATCTGAGTGGTAATCTTCTCTCTTTCTCTATGTTGGGTTCACTCCCATGTCACAAAGGATCTGTCCTATAGCCAGTCTCTTTCATATTTATATAGTTTTAGCCTTCCCCTGTCAGGTGTTGCAATCTTCCATTGATGGTGCTGCCTCTTCTCTGCTGCTTTCATGGGCTGACTCCCCCATGTGACCACAAGGTGAAATTACAGCAGGCACCCTATGCAACTCGGCAATCAAAAAAATAGCCACCCATATTAATTAAAGTTTGCCAGCTTCCAATGTACTGGTACTATGGCTGCTCTGTGCCCCCCCATGTCCTTTAACAGATTTTCGACCACCTCCTGTACATATATTGCAGCAAGGCAGCTCTATTGCGTAAAATCGCATACCTGTACATGATTTTGTTCAATAGCCACTGGGGGACAGGCACTGATTGGGCACACGGGGAGCCCGCAATCGCTCCCAACAGAGACAGAACAGCGTTCTGCCGATGTAAACAAGCAGACGGCCGTGCTGTCAGGCATGGACACTGTGATCTTGTGTTCCTGCCGTGCTGTCAGGCTTGGACACTGTAATCTTGTGTTCCTGCTAATCAGGAACTCGGATCACAGTGTCCATGCAGTGAGCCCATACCCCACAGTAAGAAAGCACAATTAGGGAATACACTCAACCCTTTGATCCCCCCTGATGTTAACCCCATTCCCTGCCAGTGTCATTTATACAGTGTCAGTGCAAATATTTAGCACTGATCACTGTATTAATGTCCATAGTTCCCAAAAACGTGTCAAAAGTGTCAGCTAGGTGTCTGATCTGTCCGCCGCAATGTCCCAGTCCTGCTAAAAATCATTGACCACCAGCATTACAAGTAAAAAATAAATAAATAAATAAAAATGCCATAAATCTATCCCCTATTTTGTAGATGCTATAACTTTTGCGCAAACCAATCAATATGCACTTATTGGGATTTTTTTACCAAAAATATGTAGCAGAATATGTAGCCTAAATTGATGAATAAATTAGATTTTTTACATTTTTTATTGAATATGTTTTATAACATAAAGTAAAAAAATATTGTTTTTTTTTTTTCAAAATTGTTGTTCTTATTTTGATTATAAGAAAAACAAAAAACAAAAACACAGAGGTAATTAAATACCACCAAAAGAAATCTCTATTTGTGGGGGGAAAAAGGACACCAATTTTATCTGGGTACAGCGTTGTACGACCGTGCAATTGTCAGTTAAAATAACGCAGTGCCGTATCGCAAAAAAATGGCCTGGTCATTAAGGGAGTAAAACCTTCCGGGCTGAAGTGGTTAAACGGTGAGGGGGCTGAATTATCCAACCCCCCCCCCCCCAAGCCTGCTAGCCATTGTTCAAATACTGAGCAGTGGATTGTGGTTTAAAAAAAAATCCCAGTTATATCTGCACAAGAATTATTCAAGAGACCACCAATCTCAAACCAGCAGAATTCACCTCAAAACCACCAGCAGTGAATCAAAACCTCATCCCTGATAGTGAGCTGCAGTTCACAACCACACACACAACTTTATTGCTTGCACAGATTCAATAAGGGAAGTACTTTTTTTTTATCAAATATTAGATTAAAAACAAAAAGCAAACTACAACTAAACTAAACAAAACAACTAAAACTATTCATACATAAGATTTACTATCGCTGTCAATTTCTCTGTTTTAAGTTTGTCAGAGATGTAGTAAAATGTCTATTGTAATTTGATTACACTTTTTATTCTAGCCCACATCTTTGTATTTCCTCAACAGCATATGCTTTTCCTCCATCTTTGGGAGCTTAAATCTGACCACTGACACAAAGGTCGGGAGTACACATATGGTATGCCACACTGACTCAATTAGTCATCCATCAAATTAATTGCATAATACATCAAAAGATGAGCTGTAATACCCCATACAGTTTACAGATGAAGAAACATAATCAAGACAAATTAGTGATACCGTGATGACTGTTTGGCCATATAGAAGAGTTAAAAACATTTTTCAAACAGGTTCATTTGATCAGTCAAGTCCTGTGATGAACAGATAGATTTGCTTCTATGCTTTTTGCTCTATATACAATAAATGTGTGGTTGATGTAATTTTTATTTGCCACAATGTTTGCACAACCATTTATTAAACCAAATTTCCTGTAAAAAAAACACTCAAATGCATTTTACTGCACACAACCATAATTTACTGTAATGCAAATTTTTGGTAAAATATAAAAAAATATGTGCTGCATAAATAGATGCCAAACATATCAAGATGTTAAATTGCGCACACCAGGGAAATGGTAACAAACTACAGTACAGTACCTAAAATTGTCTATAGCCACTTCAGCCCCAGAAGATTTTACCCCCTTCCTGACCAAAGCACTTTTTCCAATTTGGCACTGCACTGCTTTAACTGGTAATTGCGCGGTCATGCAATGCTGTACCCAAACAAAATGTGTGTCCTTTTTTTCCCACATATAGAGCTTTCTTTTTGGGGTATTTGATCACCTCTGCGGTTTTTATTTTTTGCGATATAAACGAAAAAAAAAGAAAATTTTGAAAAAAAAAAGATATTTTCTACTTTTTGTTATAAAAAAATACAATAAACTAAATTTTAGACATACATTTAGGCTAAAAAGCATTCAGCCACATGTCTCGGGTAAAAAAAATCAATAAGCGTATATTTATTGGATTGCGCAAAAGTTATAGCGTCTACAAACTAGGGTACATTTTCTGGAATTTCCGCAGCTTTTAGTTTATGACTGCCTATCTCATTTCTTGAGGTGCTGAAATGGTAGGACAGTACAATCCCCCCCCCAATTACCCCATTTTGGAAAGTAGACACCCAAAGGAATTTGCTGAGAGGCTTGTTGAGCACATTGAATATAAATTTTTTTTGTCATAAGTGATTGAAAAATTATTATTTTTTATAAATAAATACATTTACACAAAGTTGTCACTGAAATTATATATTGCTCAAACATGCCATGGTCATATGTCAAATTACACCCCAAAATACATTCTGCTGCTTCTCCTGAGTACGGGGGTACAGGCTTTCTAAGGGCGTACATTTTTGATTTCACTCCTCACTACCTATCACAGTTTCGGAGACCATGAAATGCCCAGATAGCATAACCCCCCCCCCCCCCAAATGACCCCATTTTGGAAAGTAGACACCCCAAGATATTTGCTGAGAGGCATTTTAAGTCTATGGAAAAATGTACATTTTGCCACAAGTTTCAGGAAAATTACAATATTTTTTTTTCCGCAAAGTTGTCACTAAATTATATATTGCTCAAACATGCCATGGGCATATGTGAAATTGCACCCCAAAATAGATTCTGCTGCTTCTCCTGAGTACGAGGATACCACATGTGTGGGACGTTTTAGCCCAGTGTGCTGGTGTTAGTGTAGTGTTGGTGCAACTTACTATGAGATTTCTTCTCTCCTCTCTCTGGAGATGACATCACTTCCCCTGCCTGTGTTTACACTTACACTTACAGACAGCACAACCCCCCCCAAATAACCCCATTTTGGAAAGTAGATACCCCAAGCTATTTGCTGAGAGGCATGTTAATTATTTTTTAGATCTCGCTTTTTGTCACAAAGTTTTGAAAATTTAAAAAATAAAAAATGATTTTCTTTCTTAATTTTCAAAAACAAGTGTGAGTTGCAAAATACTCACCACGCCTCTTAGCAAATACCTTGGGAGGTCTTTCCAAAATAGGATAATTCGGGGGGGGGGGGGGGGGGTTGTGCTATATGGACATTTCAGGGCCTCTGTAACTGTAATAGGTAGCGAGAAGTGAAATCACCATTTTAAACCCTTAGAAATCCTGAAGGCGGTGATTGGATTTTGGGGGTCCTGTACGCGGCTAGGCTCCCAAAAAGTCCCACACATGTGGTATCCCCGTACTCAGGAGAAGCAGCATAATGTATTTTGGTGGTGTAATTTCACATATGCCCATGGCATGTTTGAGCAATATATAATTTAGTGACAACTTTGTGAAAAAAAAAATGTATTGTCATTTTCCCAAAACTTGTGTTAAAATGTAAAATATTCCATGGACTCAACATGCCTCTTATCAAATAGCTTAGGATGTCTACTTTCTAAAATGGGGTCATTTGGGGGCGGGTTCTGTGCTATCTGGGCATTTCATGGCCTCCGAAACTGTGTAAGATAGTGAAGAGTGAAATCAAAAATTTACGCCCCTAGAAAGCCTGAAGGCAGTGATTGGTTTCGGGGTCCTGTACGTGGCTAGGCTCCCAAGAAGTCTCACACATGTGGTATCCCCGTACTCAGGAGAAGCAACAGAATGTATTTTGGTGTGAAATTTCACATATGCCCATGGCATGTTTGAGCAATATATAATTTAGTGACAACTTTGTGAAAAAAAATAAAAAAATGTATTGTCATTTTCCCGAAACTTGTGGCAAAATATAAAATATGGACTCAACATGCCTATCAGCAAATAACTTGGGGTGTCTACTTTCCAAAAAGGGTTCATTTGGGGGGGTTTTGATCTGTCCTGGTATTTTATGCACAACATTAGAAGCTTGTGCACAATTAGAGGCTTGTGCACAATGGAAAAATTCGTTCCGTTTCGGTTCGTTTCTTTCCGGTCCTGTTGATTCGTAATCATTCGTAATTTTGCTAGACGGGATTTTTCGTGTTCGGACTCATTCGTATTTTTGCAAGCGACATTTTTAGTTGAATTTTTTGTTGCTTTATAATTCGTACTTTCGGTAGAGTACGTTGTTTTTCGTTGATTCTGGACACAACTCCTACTTTCGTAACTTTTTTTGGGTTCGTTGATTCGTAATTTTCCGTGTCTCTCTCACACCGACGCTGCCTATTATGCCTAATGTGCTTCGAATGGATTTGTACTTTTCTAAATACATAGCGGTTATTTGTAACGATTCGAAATCTCGTATTTTACTTTCGTTTTTTACATGCGGCTATAGGCCCCGCCCCTGTACACCATTTTGAGAGGGTTCAGCACGGTGAGGGAGAAGCAGAGAGCAGAGCAGAGTGAGTGTTATTGTGCTTCGAATGGATTCGAAATCTCGTATTTGACTTTCGTTTTTTCATGCGGCTATAGCCTCCGCCCCTCTACACCATTTTGAGAGGGAGTTCAGCATGGTGAGGGAGAAGCAGAGAGCAGAGTGAGTGTTATTGTGCTTCGAATGGATTCGTACATTCGTAACTTTTTTCATAACGAATTATGCCGAAGACCTTCGGGCATTCGCTATTTTGCGGTATAATTTATTTCGGATTCGGTTTTATTCGTAATTGCTCTGTTCGGAAATTCGAATACTTCCGAATGTCCAAAAGTTGCTAAATTCGGACGAATTTCGATTCGTTACGAAACGAATTGCACAAGCCTAGAAGCTGATGCCACACATCACCCACTCTTCTAATCACTTGAAGACAAAGCCCTTTCTGACACTTTTTGTTTACATGAAAAATATTTTTCTTTTGCTAGAAAATTACTTTGAACCCCCAAACATTATAGATTTTTTTTAAAGCAAAGGCCCTACAGATTAAAATGGTGGGTGTCGCTTTTTTTTCCCACACAGTATTTGTGCAGTGATTTTTCAAACGCAATTTGTTTTGAAAAAAAACAAAAACTTTTTTGAATTTTATTGCACTAAAACACACTATATTGCCCAAATGTTTGATAAAATATAAAAGATGATCTTATGCCGAGTACATAGATACTAAACACGACATTCTTTAAAACTGCGCACAACCGTGCAGTGGCGACAAACAACATACATTTTTAAAAGCCTTTAAAAGCCTTTACAGGTTACCACTTTACTGTAGATTTACAGAGGAGGACTACTGCTAAAATTACTGCCCTCGATCTGACGTTTGTGGTGATACCTCACATGCATGGTGCTATGGCTGTTTACATATGACACAAGACCGACACGGGGGGGGGGCAGGGGTGCTTTTTTTTAATACTATTTATTTTGCTTTTTTATTTTATTTTTACACTGTTCCTTTAATTTTTTTAATCATTTTTTTTTCTTATCACAGGTAATGTAAATATCCCCTATGATAGCAATAGGTAATGACAGGTACTCTTTAAAAAAAAATGCAGGTCTATTAGACTCTAGATATCTCCTCTGCCCTCAAAGCATCTAACCACACCAAGATCGGTGTGATAATATGCTTTCCCAATTTTCCAATGGCGCTGTTTATATCCGGCAAAAACAAAGTCATAAAATGCTCGTAGCTTCCGGTTTCTTAGGCCATAGAGATGATTGGAGCCGTTCTGGTCTTCGATCAGCTCTATGGTCAGCTGGCGGAACCACCCGCTGCATTCTCAGGTTCCCCGGTGGGACAGGAGAGCCCGAGAAAACCATGGAAGACGGCGGGGGGGGCGTTCCCTCCCACTGCTTGTAAAAGCAGTCTAGCGGCTAATTAGGATTGCTTTTACATTAAAGCTGACCGCTGGCTGCAAAAAACAATACCAAGATGATACCTAAACCTGCAGGCATCATTCTGGTATAACCACTCAAAGTCCAGCAACATACCAGTACGTTGCTGGTCCTTGTTGGGCATATATTATAATGTTGTTTTTTTCATGCAGCCTGTGGGCTGAACAAAAAAAAATATTGATCGGTGGGTATGCCCACCATTAGAATACCGCCCTGCATCCACCCACTTCTAATGATGGGCATACATGCACCGTTTCATTTTTTTTTTAACAGTGGTGGTGAAATCACCTCCTACAGCCCTGGAGTCGCTGATTTACGTATCACGAGAGCAAACGCTGTTGCTGTCAAGATAAATAAATCAGTGCTGCAGCTGAATGGTGTACCTGGATAGCAAACAATGGTAGCAATAAGGCCCCTTTCACACTGAGGCGTTGAAAAAACGCTCAAAAATTATGGGATTTTGTACCTCTATTTTACCGCGATTTTACCGCGATTTTACCGCATTTTTAACCGCGATTGCGCTAAAAATAGCGCTAACGCGTGTGCGTTTTTACCGCGTTCGCGCTAAAAATAGCGCGAACGCGGTAAAAACGCGGTAAAAACACATACGCGTTAGCGCTATTTATTTAAATAACGCTTATGCCTATGCGTTTTTACCGCGTTTTTACCGCGTTTTTACCGTGGTTCCCATTCATTTCAATGGAGATAGGCGTTTTTACAGCGCTATTTTATGCGCCCTAAAGTTGCTCTAAAAAAGCGGTTTGCAGGATTTTTTCCAACGCCCAGCCAGCATAACGCCTCAGTGTGAAAGCCCTCAGGGCTTTCACATTGAGAATGCTGGGGCAGGATAATTTCAGGCGTTATTACAGCGCTATTTTTAGCGCAAAAACGCGGTAAAAACGCCTCAGTGTGAAAGGGGCCTTAATAAAACAACAACAATCTGTGCCAAAAAAAGAGTAAAAAATATATGCCGAAGCATGGGGCAATCTGTCTGGGGTCTCTGCTAAATATATATATATATATATATATATATATATATATACAGTATCTTACAAAAGTGAATACACACCTCACGTTTTTGTAAATATTTTATTATATCTTTTCATGTGGCAACACTGAAGAAGTTACATTTTGCTACAATGTAAAGTAGTGAGTGTACAGCTTGTATAACAGTGTAAATTTGCTGTCCCCTCAAAATAACTTAACACGCAGCCATTACTAAACCGCTGGCAACAAAAGTGAGTACACGCCTAAGTGAAAATTTCCAAATTGGGCACAAAATGACAATATTTTGTGTGGCCACTATTATTTTCCAACACTGCCTTAACCCTCTTGGGCATGGAGTTCAGCAGAGCTTCACAGGTTACCACTGGAGTCCTCTTCCACTCCTCCATGATGACATCACGGAGCTGGTGGATGTTAGAGACCTTCCACTCCTCCACCTTCCATTTGAGGATACCCCACAGATGCTCAATAGGGTTTAGGTCTGGATAAAATGCTTGGGCAGTCCATCACCTTTACCCTTAGCTTCTTTAGCAAGGCAGTGGTTGTCTTAGGGGTGTGTTTGGGGTCGTTATCATGTTGGAATACTGGCCTGCGGCCCAGTCTCCAAAGGGAGGGGATCATGCTCTGCTTCACTATGTCACAGTACATGTTGGCATTCATGGTTCCCCAGTGTCAGCAGCACTCATGCAGCCCCAGAATATGACACTCCCATCACCATGTTTGACTGTAGGCAAGACACACTTGTCTTTGTACTCCTCCCCTGGTTGCCACCACACACGCTTGACACCATCTGAACCAAATAAGTTTATCTTGGTCTCATCAGACCACAGGACATGGTTCCAGTAATCCATGTCCTTAGTCTGCTTGTCTTCAGCAAACCGTTTGCGTTCTTTCTTGTGCATCATCTTTAGCTGAGGCTTCCTTCTGTTATGACAGCCATGCAGACCAATTTGATGTAGTGTGTGGCATATGGTCTGAGCACTGACAGGCTGACCCCCCACCCCTTCAACCTCTGCGGCAGTGCTGGCAGCACTTATACGTCTATTTCCCAAAGACAACCTCTGAATATGACACTGAGCACATGCACTGAACTTCTTTGGTCGACCATGGCAAGGCCTGTTCTGAGTGGAACCTGTCCTATTAACCTCCCTGGCGGTATGATTCTGTCAGATTTTAGGTGCTGAAAGCGGTACCATTATTCTGCATGGAAATTTAGCGTTTTATATTGCAGGCCTGTAATTCTTAGTAGGGATGAGCTTCGAGTTCGAGTCGAACTCATGTTCGACTCGAACATTGCCTGTTCGCCCGTTCGCCGAACAGCGAACAAATTGGGGTGTTCGCGGCAAATTCGAAAAATCTATGGGAGAAATCTAAAGTGCTAATTATAAAGGCTTATATGCAAGTTATTGTCCTAAAAAGTGTTTGGGGACCCGGGTCCTGCCCCAGGGGACATGTATCAATGCAAAAAGAAGTTTTAAAAACGGCCGTTTTTTCGGGAGCAGTGATTTTAATAATGCTTAAAATGAAAAAATAAAAGTGAAATATTCCTTTAAATTTCGTACCTGGGGGGTGTGTATGATATGCATGTGAAGTGGCGCATGTTTCCCGT
Organism: Rana muscosa; assembly: GCA_029206835.1. Classification (NCBI taxonomy): domain Eukaryota; kingdom Metazoa; phylum Chordata; class Amphibia; order Anura; family Ranidae; genus Rana; species Rana muscosa. Next base: position 61,456,663 of record JARGYO010005626.1, on the reverse strand, counting down.
GCTTAGAACTGTCCCTGCAAAAAATGTCATTTTTGAAAGAAAAAAATGCATTTAAAACTCACTCGCGGCTATTAATGAATTGTCGGCTCCCGGCAATACATACAAAAGTCATTGATAAAAAAAAAAAAGAAAGCGTGGGGGTTCCCCAGAATTCAATTACCAGGCCCTTCAGGTCTGGAATGGATATTAAGGGGAACTCCGCCGCAAATTTTAAAAAAAATTGACGTGGGGTTCCCCCAAATATCCATTCCAGGCCCTTCAGATCTGGCATGGATTTTAAGGGGAACTCCACCGCAAATTAAAAAAAAAATGGCGTGGAGTCCCCCTAAAAATCCATACCAGACCCCTTATCTGAGCACGCAACCTGGCCGGCCGCAGGGGAAAAGGGGGGGGGACGAGAGAGCGGCCCCCCTCCCTCCTGAACCGTACCAAGCCACATGCCCTCAACATGGGGAGGATGTCCCCATGTTGATGGGGACAAGGGCCTCATCCCCACAACCCTTGCCCGGTGGTTGTGGGGGTCTGCGGGCGGGGGGCTTATCGGAATCTGGAAGACCCCTTTAACAAAGGGGACCCCCAGATCCCGGCCCCCCCCTATGTGAATTGGTAAGGGGTACATTGTACCCCTACCATTTCACGAAGAAAGCGTAAAAAAATGTTTAAAAAAACACACAAACACCTTGAAAAAGTCCTTTATTTAAAAAAAAAAAAAAAACATTCCAGCGGTGAAATCCAGTGTCCCGCGGCGATTCCGATGTCCAGCGCTGTCCTTCATTGGTTGTGCCTGAGCGGACCTGATGGGGAACTCCCTCTCAGTATTTTAAATGTATAGACCCGCCCCTTCTAAAGTTCCCCATCAGGTCCGCTCAGCGGACCAGATGCGGAACATGAGAAGGGGCGGGTCTATACATGTATTACCAAAGTGAGAGCAGTTCCCCATCAGGTCCGCCCCCTCGGTATGTCGGACCCGCCTACGTCATTGGCTTGAGCGGGGAACTTCCTTTCACTGTGTAATTTAAATTTACATAGTGAAGGAAGTTCCCCGCTCAAGCCAATGACGTAGGCGGGTCCGACATACCGAGGGGGCGGACCTGACGGGGACCTGCTCTCACTTTGGTAATACATGTATAGACCCGCCCCTTCTCATGTTCCGCATCTGGTCCGCTGAGCGGACCTGATGGGGAACTTTAGAAGGGGCGGGTCTATACATTTAAAATACTGAGAGGGAGTTTCCCATCAGGTCCGCTCAGGCACAACCAATGAAGGACAGCGCTGGACATCGGGATCGCCGTGGGACACTGGATTTCACCGCTGGAATGTTTTTTGTTTTTTTTTAATAGAGGACTTTTTCAAGGTGTTTGTGTGTTTTTAAAAAATAAATAAAAATATGCTTTCTTCGTGAAATGGTAGGGGTACAATGTATCCCTTACCAATTCACATAGGGGGGGGCCGGGATCTGGGGGTCCCCTTTGTTAAAGGGGTCTTCCAGATTCCGATAAGCCCCCGCCCGCAGACCCCCACAACCACCGGGCAAGGGTTGTGGGGATGAGGCCCTTGTCCCCATCAACATGTTGAGGGCATGTGGCCTGGTACGGTTCAGGAGGGAGGGGGGCCGCTCTCTCGTCCCCCCCTTTTCCCCTGCGGCCGGCCAGGTTGCGTGCTCGGATAAGGGGTCTGGTATGGATTTTTAGGGGGACTCCACGCCATTTTTTTTTAAATTTGGGGTGGAGTTCCCCTTAAAATCCATGCCAGATCTGAAGGGCCTGGAATGGATATTTGGGGGAACCCCATGTCAATTTTTTTTTAAATTTGCGGCAGGGTTCCCCTTAATATCCACACCAGACCTGAAGGGCCTGGTAATTGAATTCTGGGGAACCCCCACGCTTTATTTTTATTTTTTTTTATCAATGACTTTTGTATGTATTGCCGGGAGCCGACAATTCATTAATAGCCGCGAGTGAGTTTTAAATGCATTTTTTTCTTTCAAAAATGACATTTTTTGCAGGGACAGTTCTAAGCACGGGAAACATGTGCCACTTCACATGCATATCATACACACCCCCCAGGTACGAAATTTAAAGGAATATTTCACTTTTATTTTTTCATTTTAAGCATTATTAAAATCACTGCTCCCGAAAAAACGTCCGTTTTTAAAACTTCTTTTTGCATTGATACATGTCCCCTGGGGCAGGACCCGGGTCCCCAAACACTTTTTAGTACAATAACTTGCATATCAGCCTTTATAATTAACACTTTAGATTTCGAACGTTCGAGTCCATTGTATTTAATAGGGTTCTAAAGTTTACACAAACATTTTGTCTGTTCGCAGGTTCTGGTGCGAACCGAACAGGGGGGTGTTCGGCTCATCCCTGATTCTTAGGAATAACTCACTTAAATCTATCCAAACAAGAGTCTAGTAGACATCCCGGGTATGATAAAGTTCAAAAAACAAAATTATACATTATAATAAAATAAATAACTATAAAATAAATATAACAAATAATATAATAATAATAATAAAAGTGTTTTTCAGTGTTTGATGACGAATTTCCCCACAAATCGCTATCGCTTAATTCTGCGAGTGATTCTAATTTATTATCGCTGTTTTTTAGCTGGTCTAAAACCACTTTTTACATAAAGGGACACTTTTTGGTTGCTATGGACAATCTCCAGTTTCTAGGCAGAAAGAAAAGTTTTTATTATATAAAAGTGCATGCAGGACACTGGGCAGACCACTAGAGACAATGGGGGTGTGTAATTATTACATACAGTACTGTAATCTGTAAGATTACAGTGTACTGTATGTATACTGTGTTTTAACTTTTTTGAATTTGGCGCCGATCTCCGTCCTCATGCGTCGTAACGTCGCAGGGAACGGAGCTCGGCGGCACTCGGAAGTGTGTGAATCGAGCGAGGAGACAGCTCGATCACACAGCGGAGAGGCATCGCAGGATCCTGGGGACAAGGTAAGTAACTCTGCCTGGATCACTGCGATGCAATCCAGAGTCTGGCTCGGGGTTACCTCTTTTGGTGCTGAAATTTAACCCCGAGCCAGACTCGGGAATACCGGTAGGAAGGTTAAGATGCTATATGGTCTTGGCCACCATGCTGCAGCTCAGTTTCAGGGTCTTGGCAATCTTCTTATAGCCTATGCCAGCTTTATGTAGAGCAACAATTCTTTTTTCAGAGAGTTCTTTGCCATGACGTGCCAGGTTGAACTTCCAGTGACCATTATGAGTGAGTGAGAGCAATAACTCAAAATTTAAACCCACCCGCTCCCCATTCACACCTGAGACCTTGTAACACTAATGGGTCACATGACACCAGGGAGGGAAAATGGCTAATTGGACCAGTGGGATCGCGCAGCGCGATTCGCGCATGCGCAGTAGAGAACCAGGAAGTGAAGCCGAAAGGCTTCACTTACTGATTTCCATACCAAAGATGGCGGTGGCAGCACCTGAGAGCCGATGGATAAATCGGCTTCGGGTGCCGACCTCACGGGAGCCCTGGACAGGTAAGTGTCCTTATTTTAAAAGTCAGCAGCTGCAGTATTTGTAGCCGCTGACTTAAAAAAAAAAAAAACGGCGGAACTCCGCTTTAACTATGGAAAACTTGAAGCTGTTATAGAAATTCTACTTATAATGCAGAGTTAATATAGATCAAATTAAGGCCTGGCAGTCAAGGCTGCATGAGACAGATTACTGTAAATCTCATCTAACTCTCATCTAACTATGCAAAAAGTACAATACACAGGTTTTTGATAATGTCAGACAACCAAATTTTAAGGGTAGCTCTATTCAATATTCTGATTCTGACAATAGACCCTAGTGTATGTTTGTACTTTGGTTATATCAATATGACTATGATATGAATATATGACTATAACCTGCCACCAGGGATCAGTCAGAAAGCTCTCCTTACTCTATCAGTTGTTCTAGAATTAGGCAATACTACATAAAAAGGAGCAATTACGAAGAATCATTCATTTTCAATATGCCTGAACATGTGCATTGTGATTTTTCCAATCTGCAAAGAATGATGCAATTCATGACAATCTGGTTTTGTGGATTGTCTGATTCTCCAGAGATGTGACAAATATAAATGCAAATATTCAGGCATAATAGCACTTTTTGTCAGTAAGCATAATATTTACTAGATTTTCCTAGTTCCATATCCATTTTTGCTCAAAATAAAATGCCAGATTTTGAGAAAGAATATTTAATGTTTGATGTCAGGAGCATTTTGTAATAAGGGAATTACATATATGATACATGACTTCCTTAAAGGGACACTTTAGTGTATATCCTGATATGTATTCTAAATCATTATTGTAATGTTTACCTGACAGCAATGTTTAATGAGACTTTTTACATTTTCACAATCTTGAAAAGGTGACAGATTTGTGTATTCTCCTTATAATGCCTATAAGGTCTTCAAGCAGACAGTCAGGAGGAGATTTACTAAAAGTGAAGCAAACAGAATCTGGTACAGCTGTGCAAATGAGCCAATCAGCTTCTAAGAGTGGGTTTGAAATTGTGCAAGTTCAGCTGAACTCGTACAATTTCAAACCCGCATTTCAATGCGAGTTAGGAGGTGATTTGAAAGACATATGTGCGGGTTCATGCACAGATGTCTATTGAAATCGCCCCCGAAGTCGCCAAAAGTAGAGTAGAAACTACTTTTGTGTTGCAGCAATTCGGAAAGTGCTGTTGCCAGCAATAGGCTCTGAATTGGCATGCGATTTGGCATGTGAAATTGCATGTCAAATCAGCCGATGTGAACAGGGGCTAATTGTCAAAGCTTCAAGTGGAATTTCTGTCAAAATAAAAAATCTACCCTTTATTTATTTGAAAAAAAATATATATAAACTTCTATTTTAAACCCTTTTTGGAATGCTAAATGTCTGATTAGAAAGAACTTTTTAATTCAGATATTGAGCAACCCTTCACCGACAACTAGTGTTGAGCAAGCAGTTTCGGACCTAGCATAAGTTCGGCCTGAGCTCCACCCATTCAGTGAACACCTGAATTTGCGGTTCACTCAGCAGGATGTTTGCCCGCCGAGCACCCCACAACGCACTGCATGCTGCACAGTACATTCTAATCCCTGATTGGCTGAATCGGGGCACAGTGAATAGCTATTTGTTATGGAGCAGGCCAGGAAGCCGGCCGTTGCATCCTTAAAGGAGTTGTAAAGGTACATTTTTTATTTTCTAAATAGGTTCCTTTAAGCTAGTGCATTGTTGCTTCACTTACCTTTTCCTTAGATTTCCCTTCTAAATATTTTTTTTCTTTGTTTTCTTTGTCTGAATTTCTCACTTCCTGTTTATCCTCAGTAAGCTGTTCAGTAAGCTGTTCTGGATGACTCCACACCACTCGGATGATGGTGTGGAGTTCAGTGAGGAGAAACAGGAAGTGAGAAATTCTGACAAAGAAAACAAACCTTTAGAAGGTAAATCAAAGGAAAAGGTAAGTGAAGCAACAATGCACTAGCTTAAAGGAACCTATTTAGAAAATAAAAAATGTACCTTTACAACTCCTTTAACAACAGATGAGTCATCAGCTGTCAACGGGCTTCCCCACTACCAGCTGAATGAAAAAAAAAACATTGCCGACAATAGAAAAATGTGAAAAAAAAAACGGCGTGGGGGTCACCCCTTAATCCATACCAGGCCCTTTGGGTTGGGCATGGATTTTGAAGCCAATGAAAAAAAAAAAAAGCATGGGGTCCCCTCAAAATCTATACCAGACCCTTCTCCGAGCATGCAGCCTGGCATACCAGGAAAGGGGGTGGGACAATCAAACACCCCCCTCCTGAACCACACCAGTCCACATACCACTCTGCCCCCCACCCCAAAGCAGATAGTGCAAAATGTGGTGCAGCTGTACATGGTAGCCAATCAGCTTCTAACTTCAGCTTGTTCAATTAAGCTTTGACAAAAAAAAAATGGAAGCTGATTGGTTTCTATGCAGAGCTGCACCAGATTTTGCACTCTCCAGTTTTAGTAAATCAACCTCATAGAGAGTTTATTATTTCTACTCAGTAAGGGATGATTATTTTTTTATGTTTGAATGTTTTATAAAGAAACAATAAGACACAACTAGTGTACATCACTTCTGCCGAGTTTGGCATACAGTTTATGCATTGCAGTAATGAACACATTTTAACGCGCACTACTGCAATACATGGCATTGCGCTGCATAAAAAGAATGCAGTTCAAAAGAACTTACTGTGGGGAAAAATTGTGCAAATGCATTTTCTGGTCCAATGTTGTGCACTGGCGACCCACTAATGTGGGAAATCCCCCAGCGTGCTACTATGCCTTTTTTTGAAGCAACAGAGGACATATAGCATAGGGAAAATCAAAGTCAGTATCTTCCAAATAGAAACCACTAGTAAATTTTATAATAATGTAATATATAGTAATATAATGGTATGCTATTAAACTATGAGGAGCACTTTCTGTTTATTTTTCCTAATGTGAGCCATAATAATACATACCGTTGTTCCCAACTGTCCCCAATTCCGAGAAACTGTCCCTGATTTGGAACAAAGTCCCTCTGCCCCTCTTTCCTGCTCATTTGTCCCTCATTTTGTTGTATATAAAATGCCCTATTTATCTGCACAGCCATTCACTGGGAAGCTCAGTGTGCTGTTGCTTCTCCCCCCCCCCCGCTCTTATGCAGCTGAGAACAGAGGGAATGTGATATGATAACTTAAAATATATTTATAAAGTATTTTTTTTAATCTATAAAAATGTTTTATACTGAATGAGCTGTTTTACAAGGGGATCATTTACAATCACTTTAAGAGTATGTTTTTAATTGTTTGGTTTTGCACAGAGAAACCTGGATCCTCCTCTTCTTGGGTCCCTGGCTGGAGCTCCTGGCCCCTCCCTCCTGTTGAGTGCCCCCACAGCAAGCAGTTTGCTATGGGGGCACCCGAGTCAAGCTATAGCTACCTTTATCCATTCAGACACAGAGCTGCAGCCTGTCCCCGCCCCCTATCTCTCCTGATTGACTAGCTGAGTTTTATTGACAGCAACGGGAGCCAATAGCGCTGCTCTTGTGTCTCAGCCAATCAGGAGAGAGAGTCCCGGACGGCCGAGGGACTCGTGGACATCGCTGGACAGAGATGGGGCTCAAGTAAGTATTGGGGGGGGGGCAAGTGGGGCTGCTGCATACAGAGGGCTTTTTATCTTAATGCAGAAAATGCATTAGGATAAAAGAACCTTCTGACTTTACAACCCCTTTAAGAGAAGCTCTTAGTGATACCAAGTCTCACAGTAGTGTAATGGAGGTAGAAGTGGAAAGAAAGAAAGAGGGGATAAATGTAGCTCTATAGTCAGGCTGATTTACTGTACAGCTAGCAGGGTTCACTGAAATATATCAAGGGAGTTGAAAGGAGTCATCAAAATGGGGAGGAAGAAAGTGCTGTACCTATGGTTGTTATAATGTTGCATAATATTCAATGCTTTTCTGTCTTTTTTATATTAAATAACACACTATTACTTTAATTTCATGTTTGAAACCTGCCTCTGGAATTTGATTCTCTCCCTCTCTCTATTTGGGTAGTGATTCTACATGTTTGGTGGAAAGCAGATTGTGTTACCTGTGAACCTATGTGAAGCAAAAACATTCAATAAAATTTGTGTTTCTATTTCATACATGTCAACCACTTTTCATCCCGACATGTCCCTAAAGATATTTCTTAGTTGAACTGTTAATAATTGATGCAGCAATAGCCTGGCATATGAATGCTTCTCAGTTAATGTAAAGAAATATTCCTTGAAGGCACAATTTTTTTTATTACATCACTATACAGCAAAACCTTGGATTGCAAGCATAATATGTTCCAGAAACATGCTTGTAATCTAAAGCACTCGTATATCAAAAGAGATAAGAAATAATTTCATAAGAAATAATGGAAACTCAGATGATTCGTTCCACAACCATTTATCATAATTCTTTCAGTTTATAGTCCATTAGCCTCCCTGGCGGTATTCCTGAGTCTGGCTTGGGGTAAGATTTCAGTACCAAAAGCGGTAACCCTGAGCCAGACTCGGGATCGCATCGCAGGATACAGGGGAGGATACAGGGGAAGTTACTTACCTTGTCCCTGAATCCTGCGATGTGTCCACGATGTGTGAGCGAGCCGTCATCTCGCTCCATCCACACTGCCGAGTGCCGCCGAGCTCCGTTCCCTGCGACGTTGCGGCGCACGGGAGGCGGAGTTCGGCGCCAAATTCAAAAAGTGAAACACACAATACACATACAGTATACTGTAATCTTACAGATTACAGTACTGTATCAAATAATAACACATCCCCTTTGTCCCTAGTGGTCTGTCCAGTGTCCTGCATGCACTTTTATATAATAAAAACTGTTCTTTCTGCCTGGAAACTGGAGATTGTCCATAGCAACCAAAAAGTGTCCCTTTACATCAAAAATGGTTTTAGACCAGCTAGAAAACAGCGATAATAAATTAGAATCACTCGCAGAATTGTGCGATAGCGATTTGTGGGAAAATTCGTCATCAAACACTGAAAAACACTTTTATTATTATTATATTATTATTGGTTATAATTATTTTATAGTTATTTATTATATTATAATTTATGATTTTGTTTTTTGAACTTTATCATACCCGGGATGTCTAATAGACTCTGGTTTGGATAGATTTAAGTGAGTTATTCCTAAGAATTACAAGCCTACAATATAAAGCGCCAAATTTCCATGCAGAATAATTGTACCGCTTTCAGCACCTAAAATCTGACAGAATCATACCGCCAGGGAGGTTAAAAAGGATTATAGCAATATGATAGGTTGTGTGACCATAAATTGTCCATCCACAAATGGCAGCCTCCACAAAGAGATTAGAAGTAAAATCTAGCAGGAGCTACAGAGTATAAAAGAGAAGAGAAATGTAGCAATATGGTTACATTTAATGAAGGTACAACATTTAGCAACTTACATGGTTGATGATTAAAAGAGGAACATCTAAGTATGCAGGCATCCGGGGTAAAGCTGTCCTCTGCACTGCTGTCAGACTGCAATCGTGACTGGGAAGACTACCCTGCAGTAGAGCGACCTAAAAGCGAGGCTTAAATCGCTTGTGGAGCACAGCGTGGAAGGGATGACGTTGATGGCAGTGCAGGGGATGGTCTATGTGGACAGCTTTACCCCTAATGCCTGCAAACTTAGATGTGCCTGTTTTAATCATCAGCCATGTGAGTTGCTCAATATTGTACCGTCAATAAATGTAAACATATTGCTACACTTAGAGGCACCTCTCTTCTCATTTATACTAGTTGTGACATGATGCTACTTGTATATGAAGACTTCACTGGTTTATCAAATTAAGATTTATTAAACAAATTTGTTTGTCTTGCAAATCACACTCAGACCAAGTTACTCTCAATCCAAGGTTTTACTGTACTATAAAAAATATATTTGCGCTTCTCCTACAAAGTGAAGTGTATACTATATACTGAAGGTGCTACTGCTTAACCACTTGCCGTCCGCCTTATAGCAGAATGACGGCGGCAAAGTGGTTTCAATATCCTGACTGGACGTCATATGATATTGTCAGGATATTAAGCCGCTGTGCGCCCCCGGGGATGCGCATCATGGCGATCGTTGTAGCGGTGTGTCAGTCTGACACACCGCAACTCCGATCTAGGTAAAGAGTCTCTGATGGAGACTCTTTACCACGTGATCAGCCCTGTCCAATCACGGCTGATCACGATGTAAACAAGAAGAGCCCGGTGATCGGCTTTTCCTCACTCACGTCTGTCAGACGCGAGTAGAAGAGAGCCGATTGGCTGCTCTTCTGACAGGGGGGTCTATGCTGATCGATTATCAGTGCAGCCCCCCCGAGAATGCCCACACTGGACCACCAGGGATGCCAACAGACCACCAGGGATGCCTATCACCAGGTATGCCACCCTAGACCACCAGGGATTAGTGTTGAGCGGACCCGAACTGTAAAGTTCGGGTCTGTACCGGATTTTGGCGTTTTCCCGACCCCGGACCCGGATTTTGCGCTAAAGTCCGGGTTCGGGTCCGGATTCGGGAATTTAATGGCGCAGTTAGAAATGCTTCAGGGGCCAGCCAATCACCATTTGATTAGCTGGTGTGCCCTTAGAAGCCATCATAGCCATGCCTACTAATGGCATGGCTGTGATTGGTCAGTGCAACATGTGACCCAGCATGTGACCAGCTTCTATATAAGCAAGAGGCACACAGCACAGATCGTCACTCTGCTTTTAGACAGTGTAGGGAAAGGATCCTGGCTGCTGTTGCTGTGAGGGAGAGAATTATATGATAGGAGTTAGTCCTGATTCTGCAATCTACTGATAGAAAAGATAGAGAGACAGTGTAGTGTAGTGTAGTGTAGGGGCAGGATCCTGTTTGTGCTTTCAGGGAGAGAGATTTAGATAGGAGTCCAGATTGAGAGATATAATAGCTCAGCGATCTGCATAGGTTTATCTGTTTGTGTTGCAAGCTCAGTGCACCAGCACTGCATTACGTTGAGTGATACACCTATTCCATACTGTGGCTGTATTGTGCTCTTGCTAAAAGACCCATTTCGGGCAGAAAAAAAAAAAAGGCACTTTATTGTGCTTTTGCTAAAAAGACCAATTTTTGGGCCCCAAAAAAAAAAAAGGCACTTTATTGTGCTGTTGCAAAAAAAAAAAAGGCACTTTGTTGTGCGCAAAAAAGACCTGTTTTTGGGCAAAAAAAATATTTTGCAGTGTATATCTCTAGTTGTGTGAAATAACCAATTTCTATATATTTTTCTTGTACTATGCTATACTAAAAAAAAACAAAAAACTTTTTTTTGAATAGCATTCTCTGCAGCTGTGCGATTCAGCGGTTATATACTGTGGGTGTGTTGTGCTCTTCCAAAAAACGCCATTTAGGGCCACAGAAAATATTTTGCAGTGTGAAATACACATCTGGAGGTGTGTGAAAAAACAACATTATTTTTGAATAGCATTCTCTGGCCTCTTCAGCTGTGCGATTCAGCGGTTATATACTGTTGGGGTTGTTGTGCTCTTCAAAAAAACGCCATTTAGGGCCACAGAAAATAAATTGCAGTGTGAAATACACATGTGGAGGTGTGTAAAATAAACAATTTCTATATATTGTACAGTGCTATACTAAAAAAAAAACATTTTTTTTGAATAGCATTCTCTGCACTTCTATAGCTGTGCGATTCAGTGGTTAAATACTGTGGTTGTGTTGTGCTCTTCCAAAAAACGCCATTTAGGGCCACAGAAAATATTTTGCAGTGTGAAATACACATCTGGAGGTGTGTAAAATAAACAATTTCTATATATTGTACAGTGCTATACTAAAAAAAACAACATTTTTTTTTGAATAGCATTCTCTGCACTTCTATAGCTGTGCGATTCAGTGGTTAAATACTGTGGTTGTGTTGTGCTCTTCCAAAAAACGCCATTTAGGGCCACAGAAAATATTTTGCAGTGTGAAATACACATCTGGAGGTGTGTGAAAAAACAACATTATTTTTAAAAAGCATTCTCTGGCCTCTGCAGCTGTGCGATTCAGCGGTTATATACTGTTGGGGTTGTTGTGCTCTTCCAAAAAACGCCATTTAGGGCCACAGAAAATATTTTGCAGTGTGAAATACACATCTGGAGGTGTGTAAAATAAACAATTTCTATATATTCTTCTTGTACAGTGCTATACTAAAAAAACAACCTTTTTTTTTGAATAGCATTTTCTGTAGCTGTGTGATTCAGCAGTTACATGCTGTGGGTGTGTTGTGGTCTGGCAAAAAACGCCATTTAGGGCCACAGAAAATATTTTGCAGTGTGAAATACACATCTGGAGGTGTGTGAAATAAACAATTTCTATATATTTTCCTTGTACTGTGCTATACTAAAAAAACAACCTTTTTTTTTTTGAATAGCATTTTCTGCAGTTCTGTAGCTGTGCGTTTCAGCGGTTAAATACTGTGGGTGTGTTGTGGTCTTCCAAAAAACGCCATTTAGGGCAAGATCCTAAATTTGGAAAATATGAGGGGAAGGTCAAAGGGACGTGGTGGCCCCGGTCGTGGTGCTGCTGGTGGAGCTCCTGTTGCAGGGAGAGGACGTGGTGGATCTGTGCCAGCTACACGCACAAGTGAAACACCTTCCTCAGGTGCGAGTAGGCGACCGAGCCTGCGGCGGTATTTTGTCGCGCCTAATGAGGCTGTACCAATGTTTAGGCCAGGACAAGTACAGGCGATAGTAGATTGGGTTGCTGACAGTGCCTCGGGTTCCTTCACATTGTCTCCCACCCACTCTTCTGATGAAAGATCAGAGTTGGCACCTGAAACCCATGTCCATCAGTCTTTCGCCTCACCCCCTTGCAAATCAGCCAAGCAGTCTGAGCCCCAAATCATGCAGCAGTCTCTTCTGCTTTTCGATGACTCTGTTAGCAGGGTTTCCCAGGGCCATCCACCTAGCCCTGCCCCAGAAGTGGAAGAGATTGAGTGCACCGATGCCCAACCACTTATGTTTCATGATGGGTACATGGGAGGACCATCGCAGCACGTCTCGGATGATGACGAAACACAGGTGCCAACTGCTGCTGCTTTCGCAATTGTGCAGACAGACATGGAGGGCAGGGGTGAAGACTGGGTGGAAGATGATGTGGAGGACGATGAGGTCCTCGACCCCACATGGAATCAACGTTATGCAGGTGACCAGTGTAGTTCGGAGGAAGAGGCGGTGGTCGCACAGAGCCACCAGCACAGCAGAAGAGGGAGCAGGGTGCAAAAACGGAGCATTCGTCCCCTAGACAGTACATCTGCTACTGCCCAACGCAGCAAGGGACCGAGCACACCAAAGCCAGGTCCAAGGACTTCCCTAGCGTGGCAGTTCTTCACACAGTGTGTTGATGACAAGACACGAGTGGTTTGCACGCTGTGCAATCAGAGCCTGAAGCGAGGCATAAACGTTCTCAACCTGAGCACAAGCTGCATGACCAGGCATCTAAGTGCAAAGCACGAGCTGCAGTGGAGTAGACACCTCAAAAACCAAGAAAGGTCTCTGGCTCCTCCTGCTTCCTCTTCTGCTGCAGTCTCGGCCTCTTCATCCACCTCTGTAGTGACAGTGGCACCTGTCACCCCGCAAACAGAGGATCTGCCAGCAACACTACCACCTGGGTCACCAACCATCTCCACAATGTCCCATGGAAGCGTTCAGCTCTCTATCTCCCAAACATTGGAGCGGAAGAGGAAGTACCCCCCTAGCCACCCGCGATCCCTGGCCCTGAATGCCAGCATTTCAAAATTCCTGGCCTTTGAAATGCTGTCATTCCGTCTGGTGGAGACGCAGAGTTTTAAAAGCCTGATGGCATTGGCTGTCCCGCAGTACGTCGTGCCCAGCCGCCACTACTTTTCCAGGCGAGCCATCCCTTCCCTGCACAACCAGGTGGGGGACAAAATCAGGTGTGCACTGCGCAACGCCATCTGTGGCAAGGTCCACCTAACTACGGATGCGTGGACCAGTAAGCACGGTCAGGGACGTTATATCTCCCTAACAGCACACTGGGTAAATGCAGTGGCGGCTGGGCCTGAGGCAGATAGCGGTTTGGCGCATGTCCTTCCACCACCGAGGATTGCAGGGCGCTTCAGTTTGCCTCCTGTTGCTAACTCCTCCTTCTCCGCTTCCTCATCCTCTACCGCCTCCTCATCCATTCAGCGTAACACCTTCACCACCAACTTCAGCACAGCCAGGGGTAAACGACAGCAGGCAGTTTTAAAACTTTCCTGTTTGGGGGAAAATCCCCACACCGCGCAGGAGTTGTGGAGGGACATGGAACAACAGACCGATGAGTGGTTGCTGTCAGTGAGCCTCAAGCCCGGCCTGGTGGTGTGCGATAATGGGCAAAATCTCGTAGCAGCTCTGGGTCTAGCCGGTTTGACGCACATCCCTTGCCTGGCGCATGTGCTGAACTTGGTGGTCCAGAGGTTCCTTAAAAATTACCCCAATATGCCAGAGCTGCTGCAGAAAGTGCGGGCTGTCTGTGCGCACTTTCGGCGTTCTCACCCTGCTGCTGCTCGCCTGTCAGCGCTGCAGCGTAACTTCGGCCTTCCCGCTCACCGCCTCATATGTGACGTGCCCACAAGGTGGAACTCCACCTTGCACATGCTGGCCAGACTGTGCGAGCAGCAGCAGGCAATAGTGGAGTTTCAGCTGCAGCAATCACGCGTGAGTCGCTCTGCGGAACAGCACCACTTCACCACCAATAACTGGGCCTCCATGCGAGACCTGTGTGCCTTGTTGCGCTGTTTCGAGTACTCCACCAACATGGCCAGTGCCAATGACGCCGTTCTCAGCGTTACTATCCCAGTTCTATGCCTCCTTGAAAAAACGCTTTGTGCGATGATGGAAGAGGATGTGGCACAGGAGGATGAGGAGGAGGAAGCGGGATCATTTCAAAGGCTTTCAGGGCAGTCTTTCACAAGTGGCTACGAGGGTGGGTTCCTGCACCAACAAACGCCAGGTACACAATTGTCCGGCAGAAAGGGCACAGTTCTGGAGGATGACGAGGTGGAGGAGGAGATGGAGGAGGAGGAGGAGGAGGAGGAGGAGGAGCCATGTTCACAGCAGGGTGGCACTCAGACCAGCTCGTGGCCATTACTGGTGCGTGGCTGGGGGGATACAGAGGACACAGACGATACACCTCCCACAGAGGACAGCTTTTCTTTGCCTCTGGGCAGCCTGGCACACATGAGCGATTACATGCTGCAGTGTTTCTGCAACGACAGCCGAGTTGCCCACATTTTAACTGGTGCTGATTACTGGGTGGCCACCCTGCTGGATCCCCATTACAAGGACAACGTACCGTCCTTAATTCCCTCACTGGAGCGGGATCGTAAGATGCGCGAGTACAAGCGCACGCTGGTAGACGCGCTGCTGGTGGCATTCCCACCTGACAGCGGGCGTACGGTGGAAGCACAAGGCGAAGGCAGAGGAGGAGGAAGAGGTCGCCAACGCAGCCGGGGCACCGGCAGCAACTCAGAAGGCAGGGTTAGCATGGCCGAAATGTGGAAAAGCTTTGTCAGCACGCCACAACAACCAGCACCACCAGCTGAGATGGAACGTCTTAGCAGGAGGCAGCATTTCACCAACATGGTTGAGCAGTATGTGTCCACAGGCCTACACGTACTGGATGACGGGTCTGCCCCCTTTAACTTCTGGGTCTCCAAATTGGGCACATGGCCTGAGCTTGCCGTTTATGCCTTGGAGGTGCTGGCCTGCCCTGCAGCCAGTGTATTATCTGAACGTGTATTTAGCATTGCAGGGGGCGTTATCACAGACAAGCGCAGCCGCCTGTCCAGAGCCAATGTGGACAAGCTCACGTTCATTAAAATGAACCAGGCATGGATCCCACAGGACTTGTCCGTACCTTGTGCAGAATAGACATGTATACCGGTGTTGTGACAAAAACTGTCCGGCCATCGGATTGTGCCCGGCCCGTACTGCGCAGGCGCAGCGCTTGCGCAGTACAGAGGACAAGGAGATTCACAAAATCTCCGAAGATGAACGGCGCCTGCGCTGTGAGTGCAGGTTCAAGCCCCACCATCCAAGAGGACATACGGTAGCACATAGTAACAGGGCCCCTCACGGGCTCGCTTCGATCGCGGCCTTGCTTGGCTCGGCTTGAACCACGGATGGTGTGGCCTTCACCTGAACTCAACACGCAGGCGCCGTTAGTCTTGGGAGATTTTTGAAATCCCCTTGTCCTACATACTCAGCAAGCGCAGTACAGGGCGGACACTATTCGACAGGGGACAGAATTCGACACATCACCGGCCTTACCCAGCCATTGTTGTATTTTTGAACCAGTGTTGGCTACCTCGTCCTCCTCCACCGCCGCTTACACCTACACAGCCACATCCACCGCCACCTCAACCTCCTACTCCATATGGACCTCGTCCTGCTAGGCCAAGATTAAAATTTTTATTTTATTTTTTTGTAGCGCACAGATCCTTTCCCCCTTACCTGCCTTTATGTTGTTGGCTCTTCGCAGGAGGGAGAAAGGCACACCGCACTACCAGCCCGTATCCTCCTATATAAAGAGGTTGAGCGGTGTACTTGACGGGCCGTGTCCACAGCCGGAGTCAAAACTCCTCCAGAGGATGATTCTCACCTCTACTGTAGGTAGAGGCAAGTCCTTTAATTGCCAGTAAAGTCAATGTCCACACCAGCTGAAACTCCAACTCTTATTCTCTCATGGCAAAATAAACTGTACTCAGATAGAAAAGGTTAGAGCAAAGAAACAGGACAGCTTAAGGTGTGGAGGAGGTCCAGGCACAAACGTAGCACATTCACTTCACTGCTTAGGTTTCTCAAACAGTTTTTGGCGCACGGTCTCTGCCACAGACATTGAGGTTGGTCTCTGCCACAGACCGGGTGTACAAGGCCCCTGCCACGGGCCTGGAGAACTTTGGTCTCAGCCACAGACCAGGGTGTATAAGGCCCCTGCCACGGGCCGGTTGAATAAGGCCTCTGATACAGTCAAGGTGACCTTGAGCTTCTCCTTCTACGAACCTAGCCCATATCAAGGGGAAGACATCTCTCCAGGGAGTCAACAGACCATTCCTTCACCGTGACTCCTGCATCGGTCCATCAGAATGATCCTCCCTTCCCTGGAACAGGGTCCCCTACACGAGGCGGCTCTGGACTCCAGGCTTTACTCCCGCCCCTAGGCCTCCATACCCAGGGCAGCAAGAACTCCAGGATAGTACCTCACCCCGGGCTAAAGGTGCCCGAGATGGAACAGGAACACATGCACCCAGGCCGAAGGCACCTGGGCGCGGACCCCACTGGACATCAGCCCCCAGGCCAAAGGTCTGCCCCTTTTATATGCTCTCCCGGCATGCACAGCAGGTTCCCCGGCCCGCTGTACTACTGCCAAGAGGGGACACAAAAGGCGCCACCTGTAGGCCGCAGGGAACTGCACACCAATACTGTCCCCTGAGGACAAAATGGTCCATGAATCCTACAGAATTAGGGTATTTGAGCCTATTTACCACTCAAACACTTTCCTTAAATTTAGCACCCCGCTACATTTTTATTTCAAAGTATTTTATTTTCCCACTAGCTTATCCATTAAATTAAATAATTTATTCCAGAAAGGGCGTATTCTGGGGCATTCCCACCATATGTGTCGCATCGTGCCGTTGAGTTTCTGAGGTTCTTAATGACTTCCTGTACCTCTTCTGCTGAAAAGGGGGCCTCCAGCATATTTTTTTATTTTTTAATTTTTTTTATGTTCTTTTAAGTTATTTCCTATCCACATTTGTTTGCAGAGCACTTGCCATGTTCTTAACAACATTTTGCTGCCATTTGCAGCCCTCTAGCCCTTTCCATTACTTTTTTAGAGCCTTTTTAGTCGTCAGAAGTCCGGGTCCCCATTGACTTCAATGGGGTCCGGGTCCGGGTTCGGGTTAAAGTTCGGTCCCGAATCCGAACTTTTTTCCGAAGTTCGGCTGAACCCGCCGGCCCCGAATATCCAGCTACCCGCTCAACTCTACCAGGGATGCCAATCAGTGCCCCTAATGAATGCCAATCAGTGCCCACAATGGATGCCAATCAGTGCCCACAATGGGCATCACTGATTGGCAGGTATATTGTTTGGCACTGATTGGCATCCATCAGTACAATACATTACAGTACATCAGTGCCACCTATCAGTGCCCATACATGCCCATCCGTGCAACCTATCAGTGCCCATCCATGCCAACTATCAGTGCCCATCCGTGTCACCTCTCTGTGCCCATCCATGCCACCTATCCATGCCCATCCATGCCGCCTATCCATGCCCATCTATGCCACCTATCTGTGCCCATCCGTGCCACCTATCTGTGCCCATCCATGCCGCCTATCTGTGCCCATCCATGCCGCCTATCTGTGCCCATCCATGCTGCATATCAGTGTCACCTATCAGTGCCCATCAGTGCCGCTTATCAGTGCCCCATCAGAGCTGCATATTAGTGCCCACCATCAGTGCCCATCAATGCCACCTCATCAGTGCCACCTCATTGGTGCCACCTCATCGGTGCCCATCAGTGCCGCCTTATCAGTGCCCATCAGTGCAGCCCCATCAGTGCCCATCAGTGAAGGAGAAAACTTGCTTATTTACAAAGTTTTGTAACTGAAACAAAAAAAAAACATTTTTGTTCAACATTTTCGGCCTTTTTTTTTTTTTTGCAGAAAATAAAAATCCCAGAGGTGATCAAATACCACCAAAATAAATCTCTATTTGTGGGAACAAAATGGTAAAATTTTTGTTTGGGTAGAGTGTAGCATGACCGTGCAATTGTCATTTAAAATGCAACAGCGCTGAAAGCTGAAAATTGATCTGGGCAGAAAGGTGTATAAGTGCCCAGTATTGAAGTGGTTAAGATAGCCAGGATACTTTAGCTAAACAGTGTAAGATAGATATAAGTGCTCTACCCAAAGAAAAATACAAACAAAAATGTTATTTATAGTGTCCATAAACAATAAACGTGAAAATTATCAATCAAAGAAAAATAAAAAAGGAGGAAATTTTTCCAGCAAACTAAAGGTTTTTCCAAAAAGAGTCCAAACAGTGTTCAAAAACTCAACCAGGTGAAAAAAAATCTATATTCGCTCAAATAAAAACACAGCCGCTTACCAGGTCTGTTGTATCTCAAATTATAGAGATCAAGAGCACTCATACAAAAAAATACAGCACAGAAAACCCTCTCCTCGTAATCCTCTGCACACTGCACCTCTTCAATGAGACCAGGCTATTTAAGGATGGATCTTTCTTGGATATGGATCATCCCTCTCCGAATCATCTCAGATAAATGGAGTAAGTAGCACAGCCGTGGATCTTGCCAACAAGCTCATTGTGGTGACGTCTAAGGCAGGGTTTCTCAACTCCAGTCCTCAAGGCGCCCCAACAGATCATGTTTTCAGGCTTTCCATTATTTTGCACAGGTTATTTGATCAGTTTCACTGCCTTGTAATTACCACAGCTGTTTCATCTGAGGGAAATCCTGAAAACATGACCTGTTGGGGCGCCTTGAGGACTGGAGTTGCGAAACACTGGTCTAAGGAATGCTGCTCCACCCGACGCATTTCCCTGTAAGAGGCATCAGTTGGGTCCAGAGGCTCTTTGACACGGGAAAACGCGTCGGGTTGAGCAGCATTCCTTAGAGACGATTCCCAATCAATTTTGCTTCCCCATAAAGTGCTTTAATGATTTTATTCAGGAATTTGTTAAACCCTTTCTCATTCAATTACAAAGGAAAGCTGTTGGGTTATTTACAACTCATGAACTTCCAAATGTATTAATCTGGCCAAAGCTGAAGACCAGCAACCTGAACAGATTGCATGTGTCAAGTTCCTTCACCTCTTCTGCAGTGCATTAAAAGTTTAGATTCTCCAATTTTACCTCTGCCATCTTGAGAACATTACTCAGCACCATGCCATGGTCACACTTCCACTCCCCACCTGGGCACAGTCTAAAACACTCAGTTAGTTTCTGGGCAATAATGTATTGCTACCTGTGTGGCTATTGTTTGCTTTGAATTTACATTCAATATCAACTTCCCTTGCTGACTATATTTGCCTTCTGCCCACTCTGACCTTTTGTTTATTTCCTAAACACACTTGTTTATCACCTACCTTGACATACAGCTTGTCTGACTCCATTCCTAATTTATGCTTCTGTATTGTGTTTGACTAATGTTGACTTATGCCAACATAAGTCAACTGTTATTGTTTCAGTGGCTCTGGGGAAAAGCTGACACCCCAGAGTTGCACCTAAGAGCTATCTAGCTCCAGTAGGTGGCACAAATGTTCCATTGCATTTCATGACACCACAGAAGACCTGTGGTCTGTTTCCAGTCGAATCACATTTCTGATGCCAGTCAATCAGTCTGTCATGTACAGTTCTATGTTCTATCAGTTTTATAAATATCTTTAGCAGCATCTCTCTAACAACCAGCCTGTCTCAATACTGAATGAATTCAGAGATATGTTCAGATTAAAAAAAAAAACGTCTTCATGAGTAAAGGGGAAGATGAACTTTCTTCTTAAGATTCTTATTAATAAATCCCAACTTTACAGGCCTAAAAATACTGTATATAACCCAACGCAGGCCTTTAAAAATCTGTGGATTAATTGCTGATTATTTTATAATGAATCATATATGCAACATATACATATACTTATATAATTTGCTATTTCAGAGACATAAATGTGAACTGGTTTATACTGCTTGCAGTAGTATTCATTTTTTTTTTTTATCAAGCTGAGGTTCATATTTCTGCAGCCAACTGCAAGGTATAGCACAGGAGTTTTAATTGTTTCCCATCAAAATAGCTGTGTAAGCTTGATTAACGGTGTTCAGCAACATTCATAATAGTCCACGCCTGGTCCTGCATAAAATAGAAACCGGGAAAAAATCAATAAGATTTAATAAGATCAGGAACAATCACTTACAATAGTACATCAATCACACAAAGTAATAGGTGCAGGATTTGATAGGGTCCTGAACTGCCTGAGAGATTCATAACTCGTACTCATTAATGATTTGTTCATTTGCATTTTATCAATCTCTCCATAGCTGACAAGATGAAGGACCAGAAATGCAATGTGTTGACTAATTCTAAGTCAATCAAACACAGCAATTAAAAGAGCAG
The DNA here is from genome assembly GCA_029206835.1 of Rana muscosa. Taxonomy (NCBI): domain Eukaryota; kingdom Metazoa; phylum Chordata; class Amphibia; order Anura; family Ranidae; genus Rana; species Rana muscosa. The sequence goes on along the minus strand of JARGYO010005626.1, from coordinate 61,435,963 downwards.
CAACAAACAACAATAGTCTTAAATGTCTTTATTAAGTTATTTGTTTAAAGGCTGGTAAAATATAAAAACATATACATGAGGGTTGAAATTATTGCCATAATGTGTGTTTTACCTATATATGGTTTGTTTCACAACTATTTCCATCCATCAAACCACTGGACATACATTCTGTTGCCTGTCTTGCAGCAGGCAATTATACAGTGTAACAGAATTAAAAGGCAGAGAAATGGGAGGCTGTAAAAAGACTTTGCATTTTATGGAGAGAAGTGAGCTGCTCTAGGATCCAATTATATTCACCCTGTTCATTCTGAGCTTATTGATCTTAGGGGTTGATTTACTAAAGAGTTCAAAATCTGGTGCAGCTCTGCATAGAAACCGATCAGCTTTTGGGTTTTTTGTCAAAGCCTAATTGAACAATCTGAAGTTAGAAGCTGATTGGCTACCATGTACAGCGGTGCCAGATTTTACACTCTCGAGTTTTAGTAAATCAATTCCTTAGAGTTTTCAAGTTACAACTTATAAAATCATTAAGAAAATGTTTCATTTTTTTTTAAAACCCAATCTCTGTGTGCATTAATGTGCATTTGTTGCCAACACTTGTGTTGTGTTAAGGCATCCTATTCACTTTGAACAGGTAAATAAAAAGTCTAAACATACAAACATTGTACCTGTAGTTCAGAGCATGGAGGACCTGAAAGGAATTTGGGCTGACGCTTAAGCAATGGTCATCAACCCTGTCCTCAGGGCCCACAAACAGGCCAGGTTTTATGTATTACCTTGGGGAGATGCAGACTAGAATACTGAAATCACTGAGCAGCAAATGATATCACCTGTGATGTATTTAAGTTATCTTTCAAACCTGGCCTGTTAGTGGGCCCTGAGGACAGGGTTGATGACCACTGCGCTTAATGATCGCTACTCTTTTCTTAGAATTAAACTCCTGTTCCAAATCTCCCCTTTCCCTGACCTGCATTTACCAGCTTCTGTAATGTACTTTTACTTCTCCTCCCCAAATGCAGAGGCGTCTCAATGTTTTATAATATCTTACAAGAGAAATTATTCTTTACTAAATCCAAACAGGATCGCTCCACCTCCTACTCCCTTGCAGTGGTGCAAAGCCTGTAAAGTAATTTATGGCAACACTGGGAGATGGCACAGAAGATTGCCCTCCATTGGTACCTCACTCCTTGTTATCTAGTCCAGATGTCCCCTTCTCATTCTCCTCTATGTTGGTGGGGTTGGGGCCAAACAGGAAACCATTTACACATCTTTTGGTCCTGTAAATGTGTAACTAGCTTTTGAAAAAAAAAAATCAATTGATCTCAGAAGAGACGGGAGTCCTCCTATCACCTAATCCAGCTCTGGCCATCTTGAGTTTAGATATAGACAAAGTTCCCACTCTGTTCCGCACAGTAAGCACACACATTTTTTTTGCAGTCAGGCTCATGATCGCCAGACAATGGAAATCCCAATCCGCTCCAAACCCCCTTAAAAGCTATAGCGTCAACTAACCTCCATTATTCCAATGAACGCACACTAGCCCTATGGAATGGTTGACTCATTTTGGGAGCCTTGGTCCACATAGTGTAGATCAATAAGCATAAGTAGGTATAGCACACCTGTGCCTATACCTGGTCTTTTATGTTTACTTTACTTATGTTTTTTTATGTGTATATATCTGATTTCCTGTTATTGCTGTGTTAGTGGCTTGTCGATATGTAGTATGTTCATACTTTTGCTCTTCTAGTTCAATGTAACCTGTGATATCCCTGTATTTTCTTAAATCTGCCACCAGTGGTATCTTTGTACTTTTGTTTTGTCCAATAATAACTGAATGACAAAAAAAGTGTGGTACACTATAAGCAAGGTGCGATTCTCTTTTTTTTTCTGTACATGTATTTGTATTGTCAGTCAGAACAAATTTGCGATGCACATACACCATTCATTTCTGTGCATTACTATACTGAACATTATAACACAGGTTTAAACTTATGTTAATGAAGTTTGAATGGGTGGACCTGTCAATTAAATGGATACTTCACATGAAACAATAGGGCACATTAACTTTACCGCATCACATCACATTTTTTCAACAATTAAAAAAAGTACTTCTATTCATTAAATACATTTTTGCTTAAAAAGTTGTGCTTGTCAGACTCTGCAATTAGATAAGAGGATCAGGAAAAGCAGCACATGCACATGTAATGAGAAGTATATTTGTCCTATGTAACTATATAATTTCAAACTAAAAATAACTTTATAAAATGTTAAAACTGAACTCTAGGCAGATATAGCGCACAAATTAATACAGCTTTAAAAGTCTTAATACATCCTTTTATTATTTTTTTTATTCTTTATTTTATACAAGCAGCCTCTTGAGGATAGAACAGAGTGACAAAGATATGATCTTTTAAGTCTACTACTTTTCCTTCCACTGGTCAGTGACAGGTGGAATGAAATTACTTGTCTTATTTAACTAAAGCAAAAAAAGTTCATGTATCCTGCCCTGCCAGAAGATAGGGATGTGCTGTGTAGCAGCGCTGTGTACATTTTGGAACTGGATGGACAAGAATAAAAATTCTTAGGCAGGTAAAACAACTCTTAAGTATCATATCTGTGTATTCTGCTATTTGTCTGGGTTGAGCTTTAGCTGTAAACCGCTGCACGACTATATACGTCGGCAGAATGGCTCGGCTGGGCATATGGACATACCCGTACGTCTCCTTTAAAAGGCGGCATTGCAGCCGCGAGCTCTGTGACTGTGACCGCGAGTCCTGCGGACTCGATGTCCGCCGGCTGCCTGTGATCGTGTTACGGAGCGGCAGAACGAGGGGATGCCTGTGTAAACAAGGCATCTCCCTGTTCTGCCTAGTGACAGGACACTGATCGTCTGCTCCCTCTCATCGGGAGCAGCGATCAGTGTCATGTCACATGTAGTCCAACCCCCACACAGTTAGAATCACTTCCTAGAACACACTTAACCTCTTCCCCGCCCCCTACTGGTTAACACCTTCACTACCAGTGTCATTTACACAGTAATCAGTGCATTTTTATAGCACTGATCGCTGTATAAATGACAATGGTCCCAAAATAGCATCAAAGATGTCCGATTTGTCCGACATAATGTCACAGTCACGATAAAAATCGCAGATCGCCGTCATTAATAATAAAAAAAATAACAATAAAAATGCCATAAAACTATGCCCTATTTTGTAGACGCTATAACTTTTGGGCAAACCAATCAATATACGCTAATTGCGATGTAGAAGAATACGTATCGGCCTAAACTGAGAAAATAAATGTTTTTTTTAGATCTTTTTGGGAGATATTTATTATAGCAAAAAGTAAAAAATATTGCTTTTTTTCAAAATTGTCACTCTTTCTTTGTTTATAGCGCAAAAAATAAAAAACGCAGAGGTGATCAAATACCACCAAACTAAAGCTCTATTTGTGGGAAAAAAAGAACGTCAATTTTGTTTGGGAGCCTTGTCGCACAACTGCGCAATTGTCAGTTAAAGCGACGCAGTTCCGAATCGCAGAAAGTGGCCGGTCATTTGGCATCCAAATCCTCCGGGGCTGAAGTGGTTAAATGATTTTGTGTTTCATTTTCTCGTATTCTGGTTGTGAATTAGGCTAAATATTAAACAAAAAAAAATGTAGATGTCTCAAAATACACTGATGAGGCTGGTGAAAAATTCACTTTTCATGATGGATAGTCACATGATAAAGCTGTATATGACAACCATTTTTTCTTTTACAAAAAATACTCTTATCTATACAAAGTAATAGGAACAGTCAGTAGAATATTAAAAAAAAGGACAGAAAGGCCCAGCAAGGTAAAGAATTATGAAAATAACAAAAAAAAAAAGATATTGTAATAAAACTGGAAAAATAAATAATGAACAAAAAGCATGACGTGAAAAAAGTGAACTTGGTTTTTTGGTCTAAAAGAGTCAATTTTTCCCTGTCCAGTCATGACTAGTGTTCATAAGCCTTGTATAAAGGACTCATTATGTTAAAAGAAATCTACAGCAATATAAAAATCCTTTCTTTTTATAGCACTCATATATCTCTCATATTTTGCAATCCCACGGAAGTAATAACATGAAAAGTGCATAGTGTCCTGTTTATTGCCTCTTTTCTAAAATAAATAAACCCTATGGTCACGCCAGAGGAAAAAAAAAATGAAATAATTTCCACACAACTAAAGCCATCTTAAAGATATATCATTGTTGCTATTGTTGAGGGGTTGTATTCCGTATTGTTTATGAAAAACTCATCTTAATCTCCTCAGGGGGAATACGGAATGGCTTTCTCCCATAAAATTGCCTATTTTATATTTGTTTGAAATTATATTAGCTTACAGATTTAACAATTTCAAATAGAGTCTTTGATTTCTCAGTAATTACAATATCCTATAATTGCTATGATTAATCTAACAGAGGATTACGGTAATTGTATTATAATTACTGTTAAATTAGGCTGCTTTAATAGAGGAGTAATGATTTTTGCTAAGATAAACTTCTGTAAATTATATTATTATATTCATGAACTATTGATGTGATCACTTATAATCAGATAGTCTCTGTCATGTTTTTTCAGTATTCATTAACACTGTTACACCTTCCCCCACCATGAACAACAGTATATCTAGCTATAAAAGTGACTCTACCAAATAAATGTAAGAACTTGCCAGTCACTAGTACAGCAATGAGTGATGAGTTCCCAGGATACCTATACAATGCTGAATTATTGACATGTATCATTGAAACTGCCAATGATCTAGCTGTGTTTTGGAAGCTAGCAGATATGCTCTTGGGTGGGAGATGTGGTTGTAAGAGGGTAACTTCAAAACATAATGGTGGTTCTGGTATGACTGCTATTAGAGGATTGCTGTAGATACTGAATGTCCATAATTCTTTTTTTCCCTGTTTCTATCAAAATCTGATATAGATGAGACTGTCTACCGCTTAAATGCCTTGGGCAGACCATCTGCATGTGTATGATCATTTTGTGCTAAAAGCTGAAATTCTATGAAAATCAATAAGAGTTAAGGAGGCTTTTAATCTGCTCTAATGTCACCTGATGTAGAATCAATTCGAATTTTTTATGGATGTCCGATGGTCTTAGATAGAGAGCAGGTTCTCTATTTTTCTGTCGGAAATTGCGACAGGGGTTTGCCCGGTCAAAAGTCAGACCGTGTGTACGCGGCATTAGAAGTAACATCTTTCATTGAGGCAAATTTTATCCAATATACATGTGTAACTTGTAAATATTAAATCCTCAATACAGATGCTTGCTTAGATGCTTTGAGGGACAAAAAATTACAAGATTGCAGATAACACGGCAGAGTAAAATTGGACAGCAACAGAACAATTTTAAATAATAAGACAAACAAACCAACACATAAACAAATTACTTTGTAAGCTGCTATGCAATAATAACTTAAAAAATGAATTACTCTTTCCTCTATCTGTTGTTTTAGCTGCCTACACCTTCACACTCCTGTATTCATGTGCATTCACAAACCAATCAGTTTTGCGCTTTACACCATTTTTAAATTAAAACTCAAAAATAAAATGAAATCAAAAGTCCATCATAACAAGCGTCCCTCTGTGTAAATTACCGCACTTCTTCGTACTCAGAGCATCGTGACATCATCCAGCCCCTCCCCTACATGTTACACCATAGGGTCACCCGTGTGGCTTCATCAGGGGGAATCAATTATAAGGTCATAGGCTCCAGGTAAGAGCACATCTGGAGATTGTCACACAGTATTAAAAGGCATGGACATGTATGGGTAATTCACCAAAAAAAGTTACAAATGAGGAGAAAAGTGTATCAAACAGGCTTTTGTTATGATGGACTTTTGATTTAAGTTTATTTTTTAGTTTTAATTTAAGTGGTGTAAAGCGCAACACTGGTTGGTTTATGTTAAGACAAATAAACCAGCTTTATTGCATATAGGAGATCTCTAGGCCTGAACACTTTCACTTTTTTTTCTTTCTCAATTTTCCTATTTCTTCCTGACATAAAAGAACTCTTGCCATATTGTGATTTGGGAATGAAACTAAGAACATTGTGGGGCCTGCCTACTCTGTGAGATTAAATAAATCTATAGCTATGGCTAAAGTCACACTGGCTTACCCACTGGAATTTTTTATATGTGTTCCTTTTATGTATTGTGTTTTTTTATTTATTTGATCCTTGGTCTGAGATCGCTATATTTTGGAAACCTTTTTATGGTTGTTTTATACTTCTTAACAAAAAACGATTGAACATGAATAATAAGACAAATTCTACATTTACAAAGGCACAGGCTATGGCAATTAAGATACTGAAGGGAAGGGGGGGGGGGTTGATTGACCAAAGAGTTAGCAATCGGAATTAAAGTAGTTTTCTAACTGACTCTAATAACTCTCTATGCAGATTGTCAACTTTCTCTAAGCTTAGCCTTCAACAGCTTAAAATTCATTGACACTATGGCAGCTCTGTGCTCCCTTTGACCCAACAACTCATCCCTATGCATGACAGTAAAGCTTGTAAAATAGACATATCATTTTATATAAAATAGGTCCAATATCCTACCTGTAATTAATAATAATATGCATTCTTACCGTGCTGTTACTTCAGCCATGTTACTCAAACAATAAACACCTGTCTCAGCACACATTCACACACCTGCCTTTCGCTAAACATGATGTGAATAAGCCCTTTAACTTTAAAATACAATGATGACAAGATTCTGTAATTAAAACAGTTTGGTTTAACACACTTTCACACAATATGTTTGTAGACAATAAACATCTGCTATAACTCATTCCATTGTGATTAGATTAGGGTCATTGCAGGGGTATGATCCTGACACTTGTTAGAACTGAAGAAGCAGCTTGGATGAGTAGTGAAACACCCTTCACATTACCAAACAAATCTTACTGAATGTGATTAACTACTACAGTCAAAGAGTTTAGCACCCTATAGTTTAACTAAAGGCAAAACTTTTTTTTGCCAGTTTTTGATAGAGTGTAGACAGATTAGAATGCCTATTAAGTTTGTATTGCTATTTGTCCTGTTTCCATTGAAAGTGAAAGTAAAAGAACCCAAATTTTGGGTTGTCCCCAGAAAAGTAGTAGAGGGGAAATCTTCCAATGGGGGCACTAGTTCTGGTGACGAGGAGGCCATGGGACAGGAAGTAAAGGTAAATCTTCCTGATAGGACACAGATGGCAAAAAAAATGACAGGGGTTATAACTAGTGAACTCCCAAACATGGAAAAAGTTTGGACCCCGAAGCATGAACCCTATTAAAGTCTATGAGACCTGAACTCGAAAAAATCGAAAGTCCCCATTTTAAAAGCTTATAAGCAAGTTATTGGCCATAAAAAAGGCACTGCCCTGGGGGGGCATGTATTAATGAAATATATTTTTTTAATTATTGCTTTTAAAAGAGCAGTGATTTTAATGATGCTTAATGTGAAACAATAAAAATGAAAAATGTATTTAAATATAGTGCTTGCAAAGTGGCACATCTGATTGTGGGGGTCTGTGGGCAGGGGGCTTGACACATTTTTTGGTGAAGCCCATACTTATTCACATGGGGGATGGGATCTGGGGGCCCACTTGTTAAAGGCGGCTTCCAGATTCCGGTTTGCCCCCTGCCCGCAGACTCCCACAACCACTACCCATGGTTGTGGGGAAGAGGCCCTTGTCCCCATAAAAATGGGCAAAGATGCTTTGGAGTGGGGGGCAGAGCCCCCCATCCCAAAGCACCCCCCCATGTTGAGGGCATGTGTCCAGGTATGGTTCAGGAGGGGGGCCATTTCCTGGCCTGCCAGGCTGCATGCTTGTATAAGGATCTGGTATGGATTTTGGGGGGGGGCACACTGTTTTTTTCAATCAGCTGACAGCTGACAGTTGTTAAGGACACAGGGGGCTGGCTTCCTGGCCCACTCCTTAATGACCAGCAGCTATTCACTGTGCGCTCGGCAGGCAAGCATCCCGCCAAGTGCCCCAAAAATGTGGGTTTTCGGCAAACACCCAAACGGGTGCTGTTTGATGCCGAACCAATGCTCAACCCGAATAGTTTGCCCATCTCTAGTTAAAACCCTCCCTTACACTGTCCAAAATGAAAAAAAAAAGTTTTGCCTATAGTTCTACTCTAATAAATATATATGCATCACAATGCATGACCCTATGCTGTTTTCCTATATTTTAGCTGATCCCAGGCCAGACTTTAATAAAACATTGATTGATATATACAGTCACCCATCATTGTGAAGATTCATCTCTTTTTACTTCTACTACAGTATGTTTGCTGTAGATGAAACACTAAGGCAGAGGGCACGGGTTTCATGCTAAGTGGCCACAGTACTACACTGAGTTCTACGTATTTCTAGGTCACATACTAAAAAAACTAATCTAACAATCTTGTTGTTTTGAGTGTCCCTTGTTGTCTCTCATCCTATTAATGCAGTTGAATCACTGTCCTATGTTAAGTCTACAGCAAAAAAAAAAATTTGGAAACAAGAGTTCTAGTGTTTCCTCTTTTTTTTGGGTTCTTTCGATTTAAGTCCCCAAGATCACGACAAGCATGTAATGAGGTATTTTAAAACCGTACACAATGGGGGAGATTTATTAAAACTGGTGTATACAGAATCTGGTGCAGCTTTGCATAGCAACCAATCAGTTTCTAGGTTTTATTGTCAAAGATTAATTTAACAAGGTGAAATTAGAAGCTAGTTGGTTACTATGCACAGCTGCAACCAGATTTGGTGTGCACCAGTTTTAGTAAATCTCCCCCAATGTGACACAAAAAGTTAATGGATTAAACAGAGTTCCCAGGATCTCTCCAGAAAGATGGTGACATCACACACTCATAGCCGAAATTGTTGGCACCCCAGAAATTTTTCCAGAAAATTAAGTATTTCTCACAGAAAAGTATTGCAGTAACACATGTTTTGCTATACACATGTTTATTCCCTTTGTGTGTATTGTAATAACATAAAAAAGGGAGGAAAAAAGGCAAATTGAACATAATGTGACACAAAACTCCAAAAATGGGCTGGTTCAAATTCTTGGCACCCTTTCAAAACTGTGGATAAATAAGATTGTTTTAAGCATGTGATGCTCCTTTAACCCCTTGTCTACTGCCCACCGTCAAATGACGGCGGGCGGAAGACTCTCTCGTTCTGACAGGACGTGATATGACGTCCTGCCTTTAAAAGGAGCTAGGGGGCGCGCGACGCGTTGCTGGGGACCCGATGTGCGTGCCCGAGGCCGCGATGGCCGCCGGGCACCCGCGATTGCCCAGTAACCGAGCAGGAAAGTGGATCTGTGTGTGTAAACACACAGATCCACGTCCTGTCAGGGAGAGGGGACCGATGGTGTGTCCCTTGTACATAGGGACAACCATCGGTCACCTCCCCCAGTCAGTCCCCCCCCCACAGTTAGAACACATCTAGGAAACACATTTAACCCCTTCCTCGCCCCCTAGTGTTAACCCCTTCCCTGCCAGTCACATTTATACAGTAATCAATGCATTTTTATAGCAGGGATCGCTGTATATTTGTGAATGGTCCCAAAAATGTGTCAAAAGTGTCCGATCTGTCCGCCGCAATATCGCAGTCACAATAAAAATTGCAGATCGCCGCCATTACTAGTAAAAAAAAAACATGCTATAAATCTATCCCCTAGTTTGTAGACGCTATAACTTTTGCGCAAACCAATCAATATACACTTATTGCAATTTTTTTTACCAAAAATATGTAGAAGAATACGTATCGGCCTAAACTGAGGAAAATTGTATTTTATTTTTAAAAAAAAATTATATTTATTATAGCAAAGAGTAAAAAATATTGTGTTTTTTTCAAACTGGACGCTCTTCTTTTGTTTGTAGCGCAAAAAATAAAAACCGCAGAGGTGATAAAATACCACCAAAAGAAAGCTCTATTTGTGGGGAAAAAAGGACGCAAATTTTGTTTGGGAGCCACGTCGCACGACCGCGCAATTGTCATTCAAAGTGTGACAGCGCTGAAAGCTGAAAAATGGCTTGGGCAGGAAGGGGGTTTTCGTGCCCGGTAGGGAAGTGGTTAATCTCACCTGGGGCAAGTAACAGGTGTGGGCAATATAAAAATCACACCTGAAAGCAGATAAAAAGGAGAGAAGTTCACTTAGTCTTTGCATTGTGTGTCTGTGTGTGCCACACTAAGCATGGACAACAGAAAGAGAAAAAGAGAACTGTCTGAGGACTTGAGAACCAAAATTGTGGAAAAATATCAACAATCTCAAGGTTACAAGTCCATCTCCAGAGATCTAAATTTGCCTTTGTCCACAGTGCGCAACATTATCAAGAAGTTTGCAACCCATGGCACTGTAGCTAATCTCACTGGGCGTGGATGGAAGAGAAAACATGATGAAAGGTTGCAACGCAGGATAGTCCGGATGGTGGATAAGCAGCCCCAAACAAGTTCCAAAGAAATTCAAGCTATCCTGCAGGCTCAGGGAGCTTCAGGGTCAGCGTGAACTATCCGTCGACATTTAAATGAAATGAAACGCTATGGCAGGAGACCCAGGAAGACCCCACTGCTGACACAGAGACATAAAAAAGCAAGACTACAGTTTGCCAAAATGTACTTGAGTAAGCCAAAATCCTTCTGGGAAAACGTCTTGTGGACAGATGAGACCAAGATAGAGCTTTTTGGTAAAGCACATCATTCTACTGTTTACCGAAAACTGAATGAGGCTTACAAAGAAAAGAACACAGTACCTACAGTGAAATATGGTGGAAGTTCAATGATGTTTTGGGGTTGTTTTGCTGCCTCTGGCACTGGGTGCCTTGAATGTGTGCAAGGCATCATGAAATCTGAGGATTACCAAAGAATTTTGGGTCGCAATGTAGAGCCCAGTGTCAGAAAGCTGGGTTTGCGTCAGAGATCTTGGGTCTTCCAGCAGGACAATGACCCCAAACATACGTCAAAAAACACCCAGAAATGGATGGCAACAAAGCGCTGGAGAGTTCTAAAGTGGCCAGCAATGAGTCCAGATCTAAATTACATTGAAAACCTATGGAGAGATCTTAACCACTTAAGGACCGGACCATTATGCAGCTTAAAGACCTGGCCACTTTTTGCGATTCGGCACTGCATCTCTTTAACTGACAATTGCGCGGTCGTACTACATGGCTCCCAAACAAAATTTGCGTCCTTTTTTCCCCACAAATAGAGCTTTCTTTTGGTGGTATTTGATAATTTATGCGATTTTTTTTTGCGCTATATAAAATATCCCCCAAAAATATATTAAAAAAAATGTTTTTTCCTCAGTTTAGGCCGATACGTATTCTTCTACAAATTTTTGGTTAAAAAAATCGCAATAAGCGTTTATTGATCGCAAAATGTATAGCGTCTACCAAATAGGGGATTATTTTGGTTGCATCTTTATTAATATTTTTCTTTTTACTAGTAATGGTGGCGATCAGCGATTTTTATCATGACTGCCACATTATGGCGGACACATCGGACACTTTTGACACTATTTTGGGACTATTGTCATTTTTACAGCGAACATTGCTATAAAAATGCACAGGTTACTGTAAAAATTACACTGGCAGTGAAGGGGTTAACCAGGAGGGGCGCTGTAGAAGTTAAGTGTGCCCTGATGTGTGTTTCTTACTGTGGGGGCCTGGCTTAGCGTGTGATGTCACTGATCGTTGTTCCCTATGACAGGGAACAGACGATCAGTGACAGGCTCACTAGGAAGCATGGGGAGAGGTTTGTTTACACTTACCTCTCCCCCGTTCTTCCTCTCTGTGACCCGATCGTGGGACACCGGCGGCGATCGGATCCGCTGTTCCCGCGGTGACGGTCACGGAGAAGAGGACCGGGTCGAGAGCGCGCCGCCGGTGGCGCGCTCGCGACCCACGGCTGGGATCTTAAAGGAGATGTACCTGTACGCCCTTGTGCCCAGCCGTGCCATTCTGCCGACGTACATCGGCGTGCGGCGGTCCTTAAGTGGTTAAAATTGCTGCTGGGAAAAGGCGCCCTTCCAATAAGAGAGACCTGGAGCAGTTTGCAAAGGAAGAGTGGTCTGGGTGAGAGGTGTAAGAAGCTTATTGATGGTTATGGGAAGCGACTGATTTCAGTTATTTTTTCCAAAGGGTGTGAAACCAAATATTAAGTTTATATATTCTCCTTGTGTACTTTTTTACATGTTGGCATGTTGATATGGGCATGATTAAATAAGCAGACCTTGATTTTTATACAAGGTTTGCTTTAAAGTCCTACACTTTGACACAATACTTTAGATTGTGAGTATAGCCTGATGACCAGATGAGTGAGGCTTCCCTTGGTCATTGACAAGTGACATTCTGCAGCAATAAACGACTGTATAGTAGACAACAACATTTTGGCTGTACAACTTTGTAATTATTTTCTTAATTGTCCTTATTGAAAATAAAAATATTAGAAAAGTAAAAAATAAATATTTGTCAGGTTAAAAAAAATACTGCAAAAGAAAAACAGATTAATAACACATTAACTGCTTGCCGACTCACCGCAGTACAGGTGGGCTCATACAGGCTCAATCACGTACCTGTACATCGTGGCTATCTTCCAGGTCAATTTGCGCAATGCAGATGACTGTGCTGCCATTCGCTGCAGCACAAGCCAATCAACAGGTCCTGTCCAATGATTTATGGCCGGCACCAGCTCATAGGCTGAGAGAATAACAGAAGAGAGCCTGTGTCAGTAAACAACACAGGGCTCTCTTCACACAGCAGTGATGTGCCCTTTTTTTCTCCCTGAAAAGCAGGGAGTAAAAACCGGCACATTGCTTAGTAAAACAGCACACAGTAAACACACTAAACATTGTAAGGCACACATTTAAGCCTTTGATCATCCTAGATTTTAACCCATTCCCAGCTAGTGTCATTAGTACGGTATATTTTTAGCACTGATCACTGTATTAGTGTCACTGGAGACGTCAGTGGCAGTTAGTCAGTTCCCCCCAGCAGTAGTTAGTGTCAGATTTCCCATCAAACTATCACAGTCCGCCATTAGTAGTATAAAAAAAAAAATTCCAGTATCTATACAATAGATTGTAGACACTATAACTTTCCCGCAAACCAATCAATATAAATGTATTGGTATTTTTTTTAACCAAAGACATGTAGCAGAATACATTTTGGCCAAAGTTTATGAAGAATTTATTTTTGGGGATTTTTTTATAGCAGAAAGTAGAATTTTCATATTTTTTTTCAACATTTTGAGTCTTTTGTCGTTTATATCACAAAAAATAGAAAATACAGTGATGATCAAATACTACCAAAGGAAAGCTCTATTTGCATAAAAAAAGTTATATCAATTTAATTTGTGTACAGCATTGCATGACCACACAATCTCCAGTTTAAATTGAGCAGTGCCAAACTGCAAAAAATAGCCTGCTCATGAAGGGGGTAAAATCTTCCGGAGCTCCAGTGGTTAATGTAAAAAAAAACTTAGATGTAGGAAAGTCATTTGGAGTAAGCTAAAGACAAAGACAGTTTTCAATTATTTTGGAATATGTCATCTTGCACTTGCAGGTTGAATTCTGTGCTGAAATGTTTCATTAACCTGGGACTTTAATAGCTTTGTATAAAAATGCATAGTTAAGTTAAAATGATATGTAGCTTGCAGTCTGTAGTTTGTAAAATCCTACCATTGGGAGCTATAAACCCCTTTTCTTTGTAATACTAATGCAAGTTGTCTATATATACATTTTTCTTGTCTCCAGCTAAGTGTATTTCAGATTGTCCATGGACAGTTCGGTTGGAGATAATAGATAATACCTGGTTTAGGGTGGAATTTATTATTTGTGGGATTTTCAGAAATAAAAAAGGATGATTATTTTTTTTCGTTTTTTTAATTGGTGAAATCTATGTGGAAAAGCAAACTGGCTTTCAAATTGGTACTGTGTTGGACTGGAAAAAGCTGGCAAGCTTTGACCATGGGGACATTCTCTCATTCTCTGTGCTGGCAATTTGCTAACAATTAAGTGGCAACTGTATAACTGGAAGGAAAAAAGAAATAACATTAGACAAAGATTTAACAAAGATTTAATTATAAGGATTTTAGATAGTCTCTTATAATATATTTGCTTTCAAGCAATATTAAAACTCTGGCAAGGATTCTGACTTATAGGTGAAAGCCCTGTCTAAGCAAAAATATTTATAATGGATAGTCAATCGCTATAAGTATAAGAAACCTTTAAAGTGGTAGTAAAGGCGTTTTTTTAATTGATACCTACAGGTAAGACTATAATAAGGCTTGTAGTCAGAGTCTTCACTTAGGAATGTGATACCCTAACTACCAAGGCCTGAGGTGTGCCTTAGCTTGCTGGTCAGTATGCCTAAAAGTGGGCATACCCTGAATATGACTGTGAAGAATGAATAATGTAAATGATTTTATGAAAAAGGGGGAACGGGTGGATGGGGACCCAGAAACCCAGCCGACGCCAGAGACGAGAGAGGAGGAGGGATAAATAGCCCTCAGACTCCTCCTACAAATCCAGGCTAGCCTGCGGCCAGCCTTCAAACTTGTAGTCAGAGTCTTAACTTAGGAATGCGATACCCTAACTACCAAGGCCTGAGGTGTGCCTTAGCCTGCTAGTCAGTATACCTAAATATGGGCAAAAAGACCCGGAAGTAGGTGTGTTGAAAATAGAAGAAGGGCAGGTAACAAACCGTCTGGTAGATTAACGCACGCCCAGATGGTGTCAATGAATGGATCCAGTATGCATCCGTTACGACAGCAGAAACCAGCGACCTAAGAACTGACGATAAGAAGGGGCCCCATCCGTTGGAACTTGCAAACCTGCCCAGAAACCAAACGACTGTCCTGTAACTGACTGGATAAGCCTACTACCAGAAAAACACAGGCATGGGAACGAACCGCTAGTGGCGAGAGGATACGTGGGAGGAACGAAACAAGGGCTGACCCGAGGAGCCCTGAGGAATAAGGCAAGGTAGAACCCAGCCAACAGGACGAAAGACAAGTAGCTCTGTGAAACACCCACAACCCCTGGCCTAACTGTCCATACCTGGTAAGGGGGCGTGAAAGGGAGAGGTGCCAAAAAATTGACAAACTGATAGGAGTGAAGGGGGTCTAAGAGCCGGATGCCTGAAAAATTTGTTCACTGGTATTGATGGATGAGGCCAACATGCTGTAGTGATGCAACGATAACGCACAGAACCAGACATGGCATAACACAACCTACCCGAGTGACTGTGATCGGATGAAAGGTCTGATGTACCTGCCCAGAAGATCCGGCAACCTGAACAAGAAAACAGCACCAAAAGATGATATCGGCCCAGACCTACCATAGTGGGCTGACACAGGGACGTTGGTGTCAAGTAAGGACTGCATGGACCCGAGGGTAACCCGGCAGTGAAACTGACACCAACGCTGCTAACCGCCCCTGGCAGTGAGCAGGACTGATGAAGCTTCAAGCAACAGTGAAAACAGCTTGGATGGCCAAAACCTATTTGGCCCGCATGAAACTGCGCTTAAGAATAAAGCCCAGAACATGCCCCATGCTGATATGTGGGAGTAGCTAGGATTGAATTGGAAACAAACTGGAGCGTACCGCCTACCCTGCTGTGGCTGGAAAAGGAAACCCCTTGTTGACTTACCGCTCCACAGAGCCAAGTATGGACCAACCCCTGTGTGCCGGAGTACTACCATGCTCAGAACCCCCACGTGGAGTAGCCGGGATGAACCAAAATGTGTTGCCCCCGTGCGGCATGCCCAACCTTAGGAAACACAAAGAAAAAACAACAGACAACCAGATATGAGACACCACCCTTCTGTACCTGCTTGTGCCAAAGACGTGAGCAGAAATGACCAGACCTCAGCGCATGAATGAACCTGACGACAGAACCCACCCAAGTGTATGTAGTAAGTGTATGTAGCAAATGAGCCAGAGTAACCTGCTGCGCAGAGACAGGTAATTAAAACGAAACACTCAGGGCTGGTGTACCCACAGACCGTGGTGGGTAGTTGTATAGGCGTAAGAATGAACGTGCACGTATGACGTATGGTATACAGGCAAGAAGATTGTGGTCAACAATCATTTAAAAACTAAACCTCAGCCCGTATGGATCTGAAGACGTGACAGATCCTGAGATGCGCACCCTGGCTAACTACACCCGGTATGCAAGAACCTGAAAGAAAGGTAAGATGAGACAAAGAAAACAAACAACGATGCAACGGCTGTGCGTGTGTGAGGCAACTGCATAGCACCTATATAAAGGTAAAAAACAAAAAAAATGAACAGACCTCCACACACCTAAATGAATAATATTACAAATTTTAATAGCCTATAACAGGCAAACACAAGGTAAAAACACTACTGATACCCGAATACACATGACCAAAAAAGAACCATATAAGAGGCCACCAAACCACTATGGATCCCTCCAGCCAGAGGGAATCCCCTCAGAGATTGATAGCTGTTGAACCCACTCCCTCCCCCCCTATGAGGAACACCCCCCTAAAATACCTGATATACCCAAGCGGACCCTAAAGAGACCAAAGGTTCACCCGTATAATTCCTAAACAGAAGTAGCGTGTGCTTAAAGTCAGCATATATCGCTGCTAATGAGTGGAAGATACAACCTAGAACAGGTTCCCATACAAAAAAATCCCACCCCCCCCAGTCAACAGTCAGTCAGTAGGGGGGCCCTAATGGAGTTGTTATGTGATGATCCACAGGGATCCGGGCATAGGAGATATGTGGTTTATCTGGATGGTAGAAATATAGCAAAAACCAAAATGAGGAAAGAAAAAACACAAGCATCCATCCACTTCAAATTATGTAAATGTCCAATCACTGCTATATCACCAAGATCCGTGCAAAGAATTAATTCCTATGGGAGTGTGTCTCCAACTAATTCCCAAACAGTGGGTAAATGTTAGTATGGTTTCCCAGGTGCACCTGATTGGAGGTGTAATAGTGATAGTTCATATCCTTGCGATGGTTATTGTCAGTAGGGATGAGCTTCGTGTTCGAGTCGAACATACGTTCGACTCGAACATCGGCTGTTCGATCGTTCGACGAAGATCGAACGATTTGGGCCGTTCGCGCCAAATTCGAGTGACGCGAACGGCCCACAATGCACTACGCCATCGCAGTGTCATCCAGGCGCTGTGATTGGCCAAGCATGCACTGTGACCCCGCATGCTTGGCCAATCACAGCGCCGGCAGCGAGGAGAGCAATGATTGGCCACAGGGAGGATGCCTGTGGCCAATTATTGCTGAGGGTGTTTAGTACACGCCCCACACTATAAAAGGCCGCCAGCACGGCGGCCTAGTGTAGTGTGTTCCGGAGCAGGGATAGAGCAGCATAGGCAGGGACAGTGACTGTTATTTCTTTCTTGCTTAACCTGGATTCCTTTAGTTTAGGGAAAGAGAAGGATAGGTAGGGAGAGTGTCAGTGTGTTTTGTGCTTGTGCTATAGTGTGCTTAAAAAAAACATTTATTCTAGGGACAGAAAACTGTAGGTAGGGACAGTGTCAGTTTCTTTCACTCTGCAAGTCCTTGTTTCCAGGGACCTGGAAGGACAGTGAGTGAATTGTCCTTGTGCTATATTGTGCTTAAAAAAACATTTATTCTAGGGACAGAAAACTGTAGGTAGGGAGAGTGTCAGTTTCTTTCACTCTGCAAGTCCTTGTTTCCAGGGACCTGTAAGGACAGTGAGTGAATTGTCCTTGTGCTATATTGTGATTAAAAAAAACATTTTTTCTAGGGACAGAAAACTGTAGGTAGGGAGAGTGTTTTTTTTCTTTCACTCTGCAAGTCCTTGTTTCCAGGGACCTGGAAGGACAGTGAGTGAATTGTCCTTGTGCTATATTGTGCTTAAAAAAAACATTTATTCTAGGGACAGAAAACTGTAGGTAGGGAGAGTGTCAGTTTATTTCACTCTGCAAGTCCTTGTTTCCAGGGACCTGTAAGGACAGTGAGTGAATTGTCCTTGTGCTATATTGTGATTAAAAAAAACATTTTTTCTAGGGACAGAAAACTGTAGGTAGGGAGAGTGTTTTTTTTCTTTCACTCTGCAAGTCCTTGTTTCCAGGGACCTGTAAGGACAGTGAGTGAATTGTCCTTGTGCTATATTGTGCTTAAAAAAAACATTTATTCTAGGGACAGAAAACTGTAGGTAGGGAGAGTGTCAGTTTATTTCACTCTGCAAGTCCTTGTTTCCAGGGACCTGTAAGGACAGTGAGTGAATTGTCCTTGTGCTATATTGTGATTAAAAAAAACATTTTTTCTAGGGACAGAAAACTGTAGGTAGGGAGAGTGTTTTTTTTCTTTCACTCTGCAAGTCCTTGTTTCCAGGGACCTGTAAGGACAGTGAGTGAATTGTCCTTGTGCTATATTGTGCTTAAAAAAAACATTTATTCTAGGGACAGAAAACTGTAGGTAGGGAGAGTGTCAGTTTATTTCACTCTGCAAGTCCTTGTTTCCAGGGACCTGTAAGGACAGTGAGTGAATTGTCCTTGTGCTATATTGTGCTTAAAAAAAACATTTATTCTAGGGACAGAAAACTGTAGGTAGGGAGAGTGTCAGTTTATTTCACTCTGCAAGTCCTTGTTTCCAGGGACCTGTAAGGACAGTGAGTGAATTGTCCTTGTGCTATATTGTGATTAAAAAAAACATTTTTTCTAGGGACAGAAAACTGTAGGTAGGGAGAGTGTTTTTTTTCTTTCACTCTGCAAGTCCTTGTTTCCAGGGACCTGGAAGGACAGTGAGTGAATTCTCCTTGTGCTATATTGTGCTTAAAAAAAACATTTATTCTAGGGACAGAAAACTGTAGGTAGGGAGAGTGTCAGTTTATTTCACTCTGCAAGTCCTTGTTTCCAGGGACCTGTAAGGACAGTGAGTGAATTGTCCTTGTGCTATATTGTGATTAAAAAAAACATTTTTTCTAGGGACAGAAAACTGTAGGTAGGGAGAGTGTTTTTTTTCTTTCACTCTGCAAGTCCTTGTTTCCAGGGACCTGTAAGGACAGTGAGTGAATTGTCCTTGTGCTATATTGTGCTTAAAAAAAACATTTATTCTAGGGACAGAAAACTGTAGGTAGGGAGAGTGTCAGTTTATTTCACTCTGCAAGTCCTTGTTTCCAGGGACCTGTAAGGACAGTGAGTGAATTGTCCTTGTGCTATATTGTGATTAAAAAAAACATTTTTTCTAGGGACAGAAAACTGTAGGTAGGGAGAGTGTTTTTTTTCTTTCACTCTGCAAGTCCTTGTTTCCAGGGACCTGGAAGGACAGTGAGTGAATTGTCCTTGTGCTATATTGTGCTTAAAAAAAACATTTATTCTAGGGACAGAAAACTGTAGGTAGGGAGAGTGTCAGTTTATTTCACTCTGCAAGTCCTTGTTTCCAGGGACCTGTAAGGACAGTGAGTGAATTGTCCTTGTGCTATATTGTGATTAAAAAAAACATTTTTTCTAGGGACAGAAAACTGTAGGTAGGGAGAGTGTTTTTTTTCTTTCACTCTGCAAGTCCTTGTTTCCAGGGACCTGTAAGGACAGTGAGTGAATTGTCCTTGTGCTATATTGTGCTTAAAAAAAACATTTATTCTAGGGACAGAAAACTGTAGGTAGGGAGAGTGTCAGTTTATTTCACTCTGCAAGTCCTTGTTTCCAGGGACCTGTAAGGACAGTGAGTGAATTGTCCTTGTGCTATATTGTGATTAAAAAAAACATTTTTTCTAGGGACAGAAAACTGTAGGTAGGGAGAGTGTTTTTTTTCTTTCACTCTGCAAGTCCTTGTTTCCAGGGACCTGGAAGGACAGTGAGTGAATTCTCCTTGTGCTATATTGTGCTTAAAAAAAACATTTATTCTAGGGACAGAAAACTGTAGGTAGGGAGAGTGTCAGTTTATTTCACTCTGCAAGTCCTTGTTTCCAGGGACCTGTAAGGACAGTGAGTGAATTGTCCTTGTGCTATATTGTGATTAAAAAAAAACATTTTTTCTAGGGACAGAAAACTGTAGGTAGGGAGAGTGTTTTTTTTCTTTCACTCTGCAAGTCCTTGTTTCCAGGGACCTGGAAGGACAGTGAGTGAATTCTCCTTGTGCTATATTGTGATTAAAAAAAACATTTTTTCTAGGGACAGAAAACTGTAGGTAGGGAGAGTGTTTTTTTTCTTTCACTCTGCAAGTCCTTGTTTCCAGGGACCTGGAAGGACAGTGAGTGAATTCTCCTTGTGCTATATTGTGCTTAAAAAAAACATTTATTCTAGGGACAGAAAACTGTAGGTAGGGAGAGTGTCAGTTTATTTCACTCTGCAAGTCCTTGTTTCCAGGGACCTGTAAGGACAGTGAGTGAATTGTCCTTGTGCTATATTGTGATTAAAAAAAACATTTTTTCTAGGGACAGAAAACTGTAGGTAGGGAGAGTGTTTTTTTTCTTTCACTCTGCAAGTCCTTGTTTCCAGGGACCTGGAAGGACAGTGAGTGAATTCTCCTTGTGCTATATTGTGCTTAAAAAAAACATTTATTCTAGGGACAGAAAACTGTAGGTAGGGAGAGTGTCAGTTTATTTCACTCTGCAAGTCCTTGTTTCCAGGGACCTGTAAGGACAGTGAGTGAATTGTCCTTGTGCTATATTGTGATTAAAAAAAAACATTTTTTCTAGGGACAGAAAACTGTAGGTAGGGAGAGTGTTTTTTTTCTTTCACTCTGCAAGTCCTTGTTTCCAGGGACCTGGAAGGACAGTGAGTGAATTCTCCTTGTGCTATATTGTGCTTAAAAAAAACATTTATTCTAGGGACAGAAAACTGTAGGTAGGGAGAGTGTCAGTTTATTTCACTCTGCAAGTCCTTGTTTCCAGGGACCTGTAAGGACAGTGAGTGAATTGTTCTTGTGCTATATTGTGATTAAAAAAAACATTTTTTCTAGGGACAGAAAACTGTAGGTAGGGAGAGTGTTTTTTTTCTTTCACTCTGCAAGTCCTTGTTTCCAGGGACCTGTAAGGACAGTGAGTGAATTGTCCTTGTGCTATATTGTGCTTAAAAAAAACATTTATTCTAGGGACAGAAAACTGTAGGTAGGGAGAGTGTCAGTTTATTTCACTCTGCAAGTCCTTGTTTCCAGGGACCTGTAAGGACAGTGAGTGAATTGTCCTTGTGCTATATTGTGCTTAAAAAAAACATTTATTCTAGGGACAGAAAACTGTAGGTAGGGAGAGTGTCAGTTTATTTCACTCTGCAAGTCCTTGTTTCCAGGGACCTGTAAGGACAGTGAGTGAATTGTCCTTGTGCTATATTGTGATTAAAAAAAACATTTTTTCTAGGGACAGAAAACTGTAGGTAGGGAGAGTGTTTTTTTTCTTTCACTCTGCAAGTCCTTGTTTCCAGGGACCTGGAAGGACAGTGAGTGAATTCTCCTTGTGCTATATTGTGCTTAAAAAAAACATTTATTCTAGGGACACAAAACTGTAGGTAGGGAGAGTGTCAGTTTATTTCACTCTGCAAGTCCTTGTTTCCAGGGACCTGTAAGGACAGTGAGTGAATTGTCCTTGTGCTATATTGTGATTAAAAAAAAACATTTTTTCTAGGGACAGAAAACTGTAGGTAGGGAGAGTGTTTTTTTTCTTTCACTCTGCAAGTCCTTGTTTCCAGGGACCTGGAAGGACAGTGAGTGAATTCTCCTTGTGCTATATTGTGCTTAAAAAAAACATTTATTCTAGGGACAGAAAACTGTAGGTAGGGAGAGTGTCAGTTTCTTTCACTGTGAAAGTCCTTGTTTCAAGGGACAGAGAAGGACACCTGAAGGTAGCCCTTATTGCTTTTTTCCCATCTCCCTGCAGGCCATCTATTAGAATGTCTGGAAGGCAAACAAGGAGAGGCAGACAGTCAGGAGGCAATAAAAGAGGGCAAGCAGGCTCTGTGTCTGGGGGCAACAGTGCTGGTCGTGGACGCGGTGCATTGTCATCAGCACATGGCCATGGGACACGCTTGTCCTTCTTTTCGGCAGCTGGACATGTTGAGCCACATCATGCCGAAGACTTGGTAGAGTGGATGACCAAGCCCTCCTCCTCCTCCTCATCCTCTCTCACCCAGGCTCAGGGTACTGGAAATGCAGCTGCCAAAGCGTCCTCTTCCCTGGTATCAATGTCAGACTCATCATCAGTCACTCCTTCCCTAGACCCACCATGTCCTCCTCCTGAGGAGTCCCCTGAACTGTTTCAGCACAGTGTTGGGTACATGCTCCAGGAGGATGCCCAGCGTTTCGAAGGGTCTGATGATGAAACCCAGCTAGAGGAAGGCAGTAGCGTGAGAGCAGACAGAGGGGATGCTCAAGAAGGACACCAATCTGGCAGTCATGTTCCAGCAGCTGCAGCATACTGCCAGATTGCCTCCAGTGATGAGGAGGGAGGTGATGATGAGGTCACTGACTCCACGTGGGTGCCTAATAGGAGAGAGGAGGAGGAGGAGGATGAGGAGGAGGCACATCTCCAACGAGGCAGGATGCCCTTTGGTGGCCAGCGTAAGGGCAGTACACCGACGGAATCACACCGCAGAGCTCCGCCTGTGCAGGGCGCTGCCTCTGCCCGTCATTCAAAAAGTTCTTTGGTGTGGGCCTTTTTTGAGGCTAGTGCATCAGATCGCACAGCTGCTGTTTGCAACATATGTCTCAAGCGTATATCGCGTGGCCAAAACATCAGCCGCTTGGGTACCACATGCCTGACCAGACATATGTTGACCTGCCATGCAGCTCGTTGGCAAGCCTACCTCAAAGACCCACACCAAAGAACAAAGCGGACCTCTCCTTGCACCGCATCAGCTGGGATCTCCAACCCCACTATAACTTCAGTCCTCTCTGAAACATGCTCTGAGAGGAATGAAGGTGTAGAATTAGGTGTGTCACAGCCAAGTACTTGCGCCCACTCTGCTAGCAGTACACCGACGTCCGATTCTAGCAGGCAAATTTCCCTGCCCCAGCTGCTGGACCGTCGAAAGAAGTTCACTCCCAGCCATCCACATGCCCAGCAGTTGAATGCTAGCTTGGCTAAATTGCTAGCGCTTCAACTGCTGCCTTTTCAGTTGGTAGACTCGGCCCCCTTCCGTGAGTTTGTGCAATGTGCGGTTCCTCAGTGGCAGGTTCCCAAACGCCACTTTTTCTCACGGAAGGCTATTCCGGCTCTCTACCGGCATGTGGAAGGCAATGTCTTGGCCTCGCTGGACAGGGCGGTCAGCGGTAAGGTGCATATTACCGCTGACTCATGGTCCAGCAGGCATGGACAGGGACGTTACCTTTCTTTCACGGCCCATTGGGTCACTCTTTTGGCAGCTGGGAAGGATGCAGGACAAGGTGCAGTAGTGTTGGAGGTTGTCCCACCGCCACGCCTCCAAAATGCTACTACTGGTTGTGACACACCTCTCTCCTCCACCCCCTCCTCTTCTTCTTCCTCCATGGCCTCTTCCTGTGGTTTGTCCTATGAACCAGCGGTGCTCCGTAGCCGTTCACGGGGCTACGCAAGTACGCAGGCAAAAAGATGCCATGCCGTGCTTGCGCTGGTGTGTTTGGGGGACAGAAGCCACACTGGGGCAGAGGTCCTGTCTGCTCTGCAGGGCCAGGCCGAGAGGTGGTTGACGCCACGCCAGCTTAAGCCAGGAATGGTGGTTTGCGACAATGGCACCAACCTCCTCTCCGCCCTCCGACAGGGACAACTGACCCATGTGCCCTGTGTGGCTCACGTCCTTAACCTGGTGGTGCAGCGGTTCTTGGGCAGGTACCCGGGCTTACAGGATGTCCTGAGGCAGGCCAGGAAAGTCTGTGTGCATTTCCGCAGATCTTATAATGCCAGTGCTCGCCTGGCTGAGCTGCAAAAGGAGTTGAACCTGCCCAAGAACCGCCTTATATGTGACATGCCCACCAGGTGGAACTCAACGTTGGCCATGCTGCAGCGGCTGCACACGCAGCAGAGGGCCATCAATGAGTACCTGTGCGACTACGGCACCAGGACAGGGTCAGGGGAGCTTGGTTTTTTTTCTCCACGCCAGTGGGGCATGATCAGGGATGCATGCACTGTCCTGGCACCATTTGAGGAGGCCACGAGGATGGTGAGCAGTGACAGTGCATGCATCAGTGACACTGTACCTCTTGTCCACCTGTTGGAGCACACGCTGCGTGGAATAATGGACAGGGCACTTGAGGCAGAACAGAGGCAGGAAGAGGAGGACTTCCTTGCCTCTCAAGGCCCCCTTTACCCAGACAGTGTTCCTTCTGTCCCACCCATCGCACAGGAAGAGGAGGAGGAGGAGGAGGAGGAGGATTGTGTCAGCATGGAGGTGGAGGCTGGCACTCAGCATCATCAGCAGCAGTCTTTTAGGGATGATTTACAGTCCCAAGAAACCAGTGGACTTGTACGTGGCTGGGAGGAGGTGGCTGCGGATCATGTCGTCCTTAGTGACCCAGAGGACTCCGGAGCGAATGCCTCAGCAAACCTACGCTGCATGGCCTCCCTGATCCTGCAAAGTCTGCGGAAGGATCCTCGTATTCTTCGGATCAAGGAGAGGGACCATTACTGGCTGGCCACTCTCCTTGATCCACGGTACAAGGGTAAGGTTGCGGACCTTATGTTACCGTCGCAGAGGGAGCAGAGGATGAGACAACTCCGGGAGGCCTTGCAGAAAGGTCTGTGCAACGCGTTCCCAGAGACTGGGAGGTTACAAACTCCTGGTCCTGGACAACGAGTTGCTGAGGCTTCGGCCAGTCAAAGAAGGAGCGGTGGGGAAGGTGGCCGTCTGACCGATGCGTTCAGACAATTCTTTAGTCCGCAGCCCCAAAGTATGATCGGTTCCAGCAACCATCGCCAGCGTCTGATAAACATGGTGCAGGAATATCTAGGGGCAAGGTCAGACTTGGACACCTTCCCCACCGAAAATCCTCTGGCTTACTGGGTCTTGAGGATGGATCACTGGCCAGAGCTTGCACAGTATGCAATTGAGCTACTGGCCTGTCCTGCATCCAGCGTTCTTTCGGAACGCACATTCAGTGCTGCTGGAGGATTTGTCACGGATCACAGGGTGCGCCTGTCCACCGACTCGGTTGATCGACTGACTTTCATCAAGATGAACCAGTCTTGGATCACCACCAGCTACCACACACCTGATGCTGATATAACAGACTAATTGATTTTAACATGTCACATCCCTTCAAGACTGATGCTGATGCTGAGTGCCTGTGCTGTTATGTTGACTGGCTATCCTCCTCCTCCGAGTCCTCAATGATACGATTGATGATGATAGCTTGGAAGATCATTTTTGTTTATGGGTGCCGCCACCAGTGGCTAAGGCCCAATTTTTCAGCCCCTGTTTTACAGGGGCGTGTAATTACAATTTTTTTAGCAATAATTTGCCATAGGGCTCATTGCTGTGCTCCAAGTACAGTATCTGTGAGGGGTTGGAGTGTTGTGGCACCAGTGCCTAAGGCCCAATTTTTCAGCCCCTGTTTAACAGGGGCGTGTCATTACAATTTTTGAAGCAATACTTTGCAACAGGGCTCATTGCTGTGCTCCAAGTACAGTATCTGTGAGGGGTTGTAGTGTTGTGCCACCAGTGCCTAAGGCCCAATTTTTCAGCCCCTGTTCAACAGGGGCATGCAATTACAATTCTTGATCTAATAATTCACAGCAGGGTCCATTGCTGCACCCACCAAGAGTAACTCTGAGGGCTTACAGTCTTGTGGCAACGCCACCACCACCACCACCACGAAAGGCCCAATTTTTCAGCCCCTGTTCAAAAGGGGCATGTAATTACAATTCTTGATCTAATAATTCACAGCAGGGCCCATTGCTGCACCCACCAAGAGTAACTGTCAGGGCTTACAGTGTTGTGGCACCAGCACCACCATCAAAGCCCCAATTTTTACTACCACTGTTCAACAATTATATGTAATTAAAATTCCTGATATAATAGTTGACAGCAGGGCGTTCCAGCACCAACCAAGAGTAACTGAGTGCTTACAGTGTTGTGCCAACACCAACAACTAAGGGGCCTATTTCTGCAGAGTATATACGGCAGGTCCCTACTTTCAAACATCCAACTTACAAACGACTCCTACTTGCAAATGAAAGAAGACAACAGGAAGTGAGAGGAAATCTACCCCTAGAAAGGAAAATTCTCTCCTGTAAGAATAAATATGGGAGAAAGGGGTCTCATCTGTACTGATGCTTTATCAGCAATCCTTGTTTCAAGAAAAACACCACATTTCAAAAACAGTTGTCATTGGGACGGAAAGTGAGGTGAAATGTTCTGAACAGGGGCACAGACAGCAAAACAAATGTTACAGGGGTGATAACCCTTACCTATGTTTCCCAAAAAGTTTAAAAATAGATTTTTGGGCTGGAGCTACACTTCAACAATGTACCTGTTCAAAATTACAAACACATTCTACATAAGAACAAACCTACAGTCCCTGTCTTGTATGCACCGCCTGTATACGGCTGTTCAGAGTATATAGGGCCTTTTTTATTTTATGTGCGGGGTTCCCCTTAATATCCATACAAGACCCAAAGGGGCTGGTAATGGGCTGGGGTAGGGGGGGGTCATGGGGTAGCTATGCCATTTTTCTTAAAGAATTTCATCCATATTACCGGGACCAGACATTACATTAAAGCCGCAAGCAGTTTTAAATGGCTTTTTTTTCCTTTAGAAGTGTCATTTTGTGCAGGGACAGTTCTAAACACGGGAAACACGTGGCACTTCACAGGCATACTTTAGACACCCCCCAGGTACGATATTTAAAGGAATATTTGACTTTTTTTTTTTCACTTTATGCATCATTAAAATGACTGCTCCCGAAAAACGACCGTTTTTAAAACTTCTTTTTGCATTGATACATGTCCCCTGGTGCAGAACCCGGGTTCCCAAACCTTTTTTAGGACAATAACATGCATAATAGTTGTTATAATTAGCACTTTAGAATTCGAACGTTCGCATCCATTGTATTTAATAGGGTTCTAATGTTCGTTCGAACTTTCGGTCCGTTCGCGGGTTCTGGTGCGAACCGAACCCGGGGGTGTTCGGCTCATCACTAATTGTCAGTGATATATTGAATTAGAAGTAGATTTCAAAGTTTTCCATTATAGTCATCATAAATGTTTCTATGCTCTACAGATAAAGATTGTGATATATATACACATGGCATTCATTGATTTACTCACGCGACCTGCATGGATTATCGGAACACATGAAATTAGTCCAATGGATTGATGGTTGCACAGAAATCTCCAAATCCGAGTAAACTGTGTATGTGCGTCCCCGATGATTGTTCACAATCCGTTTCGATAGTGGAAACTACTGAAGCTGACAATAACGCATCTATTTTCATGAATGAAAAATTGACTAGTCTTGCCAGTATGAGTACTGTACTGTGGTGGGTGGGGACACCTGGTGTGGTGGGGGACAGCTGACTGCTGGGACTGACCCGGGATCCATGGCGATGGGGCTATGCAGTGCCTAAGGTTTGATCGCTGCAAGTGCCCCCCTCCCTGCCCGTACCTACCCGGGACCAATGAGGTGGATGCCCGGCGTGAGCACTGGGAGTGTGAGCGGGTGACCCCCCCTAGCCCGGCGTGAGCACCGGGAGTGAGCAGGTGACCCCCCCTAGCCTGGCATGAGCACCGGGAAAAGAGCGGGCGGGAGGGTGGGCGCGCCCCCCCCCCTGAATCAGGCATGAGTACCGGGAGAAGAGAGCGGCCCCCCCACCCCAGGATGCCCAGCGTGAGGACTGAGAGAAGCGTCCGGGCTGCCCCCCTGGATGGCGCCGGGAGGAACACTGAGAATTAGGCGGGCGGGCGGCCCCACTCGATGTAGCCCGGTGAGAGCATCGGGAGGGG
The DNA here is from genome assembly GCA_029206835.1 of Rana muscosa. Taxonomy (NCBI): domain Eukaryota; kingdom Metazoa; phylum Chordata; class Amphibia; order Anura; family Ranidae; genus Rana; species Rana muscosa. Next base: position 61,408,085 of record JARGYO010005626.1, on the reverse strand, counting down.
AACCGCCACGAGACTCCAGCAGCCGACCGACTGCTCTGCGATGAAAACCGGAAGTGACGTGCGTCTGCTGTAACCCAGAAACCCAGCCGACGCCGGAGACAAGAGAGGAGGAGGGATAAATAGCCCTCAGACTCCTTCTACAAATCCAGGCTAGCCTGCGGCCAGCCTTCAAACTTACCTGTAGGTACAGTAAACATCTCCTAAACGTGCACCGTTCATGAGATATTTAATTTAGCAGTGTCGGTGATGTCATCGGTACATGCGCACTGCCCTCTCTATAGATGGCGTGCCGTCCATAGAGAGAGCCGTGCAACAGCGATGCATACTAGCACATTATGACATGAATTTGCTGGGCGAAGATTTTTTTTTTTTTTGCAGTTTACTACTGCTTTAAGTGCAGATCATAACAATACAGATGACAGGACAGTATAAGGTCTATTTGCTAAGAAAAAATAGACTGTTTATTTGCAAGGGAAGTTTTGACTGTTTATTTGCAAGGGAAGTTTTACTCTCTGAATCGGCCCTTTTCATGAGTCACAGTTATTGTATCAAAACATGCTACTTTGTTTATTGAAAACTCTAAAATGAATGTTTGACATATTCTAAGAAAGAAAGCTGTTTATACATCTATATTCCATTGCCCCTTCCTCAAACCTTCACTCTCTTGCAGAGCAAAACCAGCAACAGAAACCTCAAGCCCTGTACACACGGCCGAGATTCTCGTCAGGAAAAAAACGTCGTCTTTCCTGACGAGAATCTTGACAAGAAACTTGTCCCGGCCGAGTGTACACACGTACGATTCAAAAGAACCGCCGTTCTTTTGAATAGCACGAACGCGGTGACGTCATCGACTATGACGAGCGTGCACTCGTCACATTCGATGCCGTCGCCGCCATCTTGCTACACCTTATGCCTATGCCTAGGAAGCTACCGCGCATGCGTCAAAGTCATTTCGAGCATGCGCGGGTTTCCACGGCGACAGGTAAGTGTACACACTCTCAGGTTTCTCATCGAGAAACAGGCCGACGAGATTCTCGACGAGAAAAAAGACAGCAGGTCGTCTTTTTTCTCGTCGGGGAATCTGGGAAGTTTTCTTGACGAGAAAACTGAAACCCGCGTACACACAGCCGGTTTTCTCGGCAAGAAAGCTCTCCTGGCAGTTTTCTTGTCATTTTTTGCCGAGAAAACCAGTCGTGTGTACGCGACCTCAGAGTTCAACCTGATTCTGGATGTGTTGGAAGATTGGTCTCCACCACACATTGGGGTTCTATCCACTTTAGATGCAGAAGCATGAAGACAGAGAATGTAAATGTCTTTTTTTTGTTTGTTTTTTGTTATGTTTTAATAAATAAGATTGCACCCTATACAGTGGGTTGTTTGTGCTCTTTTGCTGTTAAACAGAGGAACACATTGAAGGTAGAAATTAGAAATCCAGGGAAGAATATTGCAGATTCAATAAAATATCATTACAAATATTAATTACAAAATATTTTTATTATTATATAGATATACTGTTATTAATTTATTAGGTGCAATTCACATGTTTATGTGAAGTGGTGAGGGATTAAGATATCAATGCATTAATATAAAATAAGTTAGCATATGGAACAGGGAACTGGTTTATCTGCTTCTAGGGATTTTATGCTAGGGTTGATAACCTGGAAATACTTTTTAAAAATTAGATAGATGGGATGTTAAAGTCCATTGGTTAAAAGCAGGCGACTGAGGGGCGGAACCGGCAGCCAGAGCAGATGGACGTGTGTTAGGTGAGCTCTGACACACCGGGTGATTCAACGCGGCTCACAGCGATCCAGGCTTTACAAAAAGCATACCAAACGACAGAGGGGGACAAGGGGAACAACCTGGCGATAATGCTCAAAAGAAAGGAAAGAGACGGACCCCGAAAACTGACGGATTTCTTCCCACCGTTAGCGGGCCGAGAAATCCAAGATGGCGCCGGCGCCGGGTGCAGCTCAGCAACCTCCACGCTACAACCAGTCAGCAATCCGACGCCATCCTCGGGTGAGTCACATCCCCAAGGGACTAATATCCCACCATCCCCTTTCAGCAGCCCTGCTAAGCAGCGGAGGAGGGTTGGGGAGGGAGGAGGACCCCATGAGGCTGCGATTACTGACGGGGAAGAAATGGAGGAATCCTCCAACTACAACCAGCAACTAGATGCATTCCCCACTACAGGACAACCCATACTGGACACCACAATGAAAGAGATGCTTCAGACTTTAAGGGGGGCTCTCCAACATGACATGGCAGCATTCACGCATACTACACAGAGGGAGGTAGCTGCAGTAACTGGCAGGGTGGACTATGTAGAGCAGAAAATGGCAGATTTTACACTGGCGCACAACGAGCTTGTTGATGCACACTTTGAAATGGAGGAAGAGATTAAAGCTATGCGCATCAAGATGGCAGATACCGAAGACAGGGCTCGAAGGAACAATATTAAATTTAGAGGGGTACCTGAGACCGTCAAAAATGCTGATCTTACTGCGTACCTGCAAAAACTCATGGTGACAGCCCTCCCATCGCTGAGCTCAGCAGATATCACTATTGATAGGGCCCACAGACTACCCAAACCCTCCTTCCTGCCCGACCAAATTCCTCGTGATGTAATAGCAAGAATTCACTTTTATCACATTAAGGATCAGCTTATGCGCTATGCCAGACAGCACCCTGCCCTCCCTGATCCCTTTTCTGGAATAGCCCTGTATGCTGACCTATCGCAGGCTACCCTGTCTGCCAGACACAACTTGGTACCCGTCACCAAAATACTACGCAACCATAAAATCCTCTACAAGTGGGGATTCCCGGCTAAGCTAATAGTGGATATGAACAATGAATCGCACGCAATTACATCGCTAAACAAAGGTCTGGAGCTCCTCCGCAAATGGCGTCTGATACCTGCGGATGGGACCCTTGCAGACACGACCCCTCCCCGCCAAGGCCGTAACAACTCTCGGCAAAACAAAGGTAAATAACTACCACAATCGAGTCTGAAGTACTACCTAATACCTCACCTCTCTATTCACATGCCCTTCCACCCCCTCTCAGGGACATTGCACACCTGGTGCCTTTTGGCTTCTTCTAAAGTTTTTTGAGTGGCCACTCAAAACACCCGATGTTCGGCTAAGTGTAGACTAACTGTTTTCTTTCCCTCTTACATAAGTTACGAGATGCTTTCCGTAACCTGTTCGCCGCATACCAAGCGGCTTAACCTTCCTACTACAAGTACAACCTTTGCTTGGACAGTTTTGATTCATTTTTTTAATGTTCTACAAGTTGCACAATTTTTTTTTTCCTTTCTTCAGTTCGTGAGCATTCTGATCATACCTAGAACACCTATGCTACAATCAGGATCTACCCCCGGATGGCACTATTGCGCAATACTACATTGGAATGACCCTTAAACTATTGTCGCACAATGTGAGGGGACTGAATAGTCCTCATAAGAGACGAACTCTCTGGAAATCCGCCATGGACTCAAAATGCGAAATCCTATGTGTGCAGGAGACTCACTTCTCAAGTGAAAAACCCCCTAAATGTACACATCCCAAATTTCCACATGTATTCACTGCTAAAAACACCTCCAAGAAAAATGGGGTAATGATTGCTCTTAAGGACACATTAACCTTTTCTCTATTACAGGAATATGCTGACCCCCTTGGACGCTACCTTATACTGGTGGCTGAAGTGAACCAAGCCACCTACACACTGGTAAACTTATATGCACCTAATGTGAGGCCCTTGAGATTTATCCGTAAAGTCATAAAGCAAGCAAAAAAAATGCAAAAAGGCGGATTGATAATATGTGGAGATTTTAACACAGTTATACATGATGAATTGGATGTATCTTCAGTGGCTCTTAGGCGGAGGCCCTCACTAGGATCATTGTGCCATGAGGAAAGGCTCTTTGATCCATGGCGCTGCCTTAGATGTACTGAAAAAGACTACACATACTACTCTGCAGTGCATGATAGCTATTCGAGAATTGATTTTTCTTGTTCATACATCACGGGACACAGAGCGGCATAGTCATTACTATGTGGGTTATATAGAATTACCTTCAGGTGCTGGCACTGGCAACTTCCAAAACAGGAAGTACCCTCCCCTATATAAGCCCCTCCCATCCGGGAGCACCTCAGTTTTTTGCCAGTGTCTAAGGTGTTGGCCAAGGTTAACATGTATTCATCTGGGCTTGTGTACAGGTTCTCTGGGCCTTAGCAAGCTATTCCGGATCCGACCAAAAAAGCTTCATAGCTAAACGGTCGGTACCCGGGCCTTGCAGAGAAGAGCAGGGTTTTGCCTGTAATGCCTCTCTTAGGAGGGCTGGACCCTGGGATCCAGAGCTCTGATCATACCCAAAACCAAGAGGCTATTTGTGCAGGGTGCTATACAGGTCCAGGGTAGGGATGAGCTTCGTGTTCGAGTCGAACATACGTTCGACTCGAACATCGGCTGTTCGATCGTTCGACGAAGATCGAACGATTTGGGCCGTTCGCGCCAAATTCGAGTGACGCGAACGGCCCACAATGCACTACGCCATCGCAGTGTCATCCAGGCGCTGTGATTGGCCAAGCATGCACTGTGACCCCGCATGCTTGGCCAATCACAGCGCCGGCAGCGAGGAGAGCAATGATTGGCCACAGGCAGGATGCCTGTGGCCAATTATTGCTGAGGGTGTTTAGTACACGCCCCACACTATAAAAGGCCGCCAGCACGGCGGCCTAGTGTAGTGTGTTCCGGAGCAGGGATAGAGCAGCATAGGCAGGGACAGTGACTGTTATTTCTTTCTTGCTTAACCTGGATTCCTTTAGTTTAGGGAAAGAGAAGGATAGGTAGGGAGAGTGTCAGTGTGTTTTGTGCTTGTGCTATAGAGTGCTTAAAAAAAACATTTATTCTAGGGACAGAAAACTGTAGGTAGGGACAGTGTCAGTTTCTTTCACTCTGCAAGTCCTTGTTTCCAGGGACCTGGAAGGACAGTGAGTGAATTGTCCTTGTGCTATATTGTGCTTAAAAAAACATTTATTCTAGGGACAGAAAACTGTAGGTAGGGAGAGTGTCAGTTTCTTTCACTCTGCAAGTCCTTGTTTCCAGGGACCTGGAAGGACAGTGAGTGAATTGTCCTTGTGCTATATTGTGCTTAAAAAAAAACATTTTTTCTAGGGACAGAAAACTGTAGGTAGGGAGAGTGTTTTTTTTTTTTCACTCTGCAAGTCCTTGTTTCCAGGGACCTGTAAGGACAGTGAGTGAATTGTCCTTGTGCTATATTGTGCTTAAAAAAAAACATTTATTCTAGGGACAGAAAACTGTAGGTAGGGAGAGTGTCAGTTTATTTCACTCTGCAAGTCCTTGTTTCCAGGGACCTGTAAGGACAGTGAGTGAATTGTCCTTGTGCTATATTGTGATTAAAAAAAACATTTTTTCTAGGGACAGAAAACTGTAGGTAGGGAGAGTGTTTTTTTTCTTTCACTCTGCAAGTCCTTGTTTCCAGGGACCTGTAAGGACAGTGAGTGAATTGTCCTTGTGCTATATTGTGCTTAAAAAAAACATTTATTCTAGGGACAGAAAACTGTAGGTAGGGAGAGTGTCAGTTTATTTCACTCTGCAAGTCCTTGTTTCCAGGGACCTGTAAGGACAGTGAGTGAATTGTCCTTGTGCTATATTGTGATTAAAAAAAACATTTTTTCAAGGGAGAGAAAACTGTAGGTAGGGAGAGTGTTTTTTTTCTTTCACTCTGCAAGTCCTTGTTTCCAGGGACCTGGAAGGACAGTGAGTGAATTGTCCTTGTGCTATATTGTGCTTAAAAAAAACATTTATTCTAGGGACAGAAAACTGTAGGTAGGGAGAGTGTCAGTTTATTTCACTCTGCAAGTCCTTGTTTCCAGGGACCTGTAAGGACAGTGAGTGAATTGTCCTTGTGCTATATTGTGATTAAAAAAAACATTTTTTCTAGGGACAGAAAACTGTAGGTAGGGAGAGTGTTTTTTTTCTTTCACTCTGCAAGTCCTTGTTTCCAGGGACCTGTAAGGACAGTGAGTGAATTGTCCTTGTGCTATATTGTGCTTAAAAAAAACATTTATTCTAGGGACAGAAAACTGTAGGTAGGGAGAGTGTCAGTTTATTTCACTCTGCAAGTCCTTGTTTCCAGGGACCTGTAAGGACAGTGAGTGAATTGTCCTTGTGCTATATTGTGATTAAAAAAAACATTTTTTCTAGGGACAGAAAACTGTAGGTAGGGAGAGTGTTTTTTTTCTTTCACTCTGCAAGTCCTTGTTTCCAGGGACCTGTAAGGACAGTGAGTGAATTGTCCTTGTGCTATATTGTGATTAAAAAAAACATTTTTTCTAGGGACAGAAAACTGTAGGTAGGGAGAGTGTTTTTTTTCTTTCACTCTGCAAGTCCTTGTTTCCAGGGACCTGGAAGGACAGTGAGTGAATTGTCCTTGTGCTATATTGTGCTTAAAAAAAACATTTATTCTAGGGACAGAAAACTGTAGGTAGGGAGAGTGTCAGTTTATTTCACTCTGCAAGTCCTTGTTTCCAGGGACCTGTAAGGACAGTGAGTGAATTGTCCTTGTGCTATATTGTGATTAAAAAAAACATTTTTTCTAGGGACAGAAAACTGTAGGTAGGGAGAGTTTTTTTTTTCTTTCACTCTGCAAGTCCTTGTTTCCAGGGACCTGTAAGGACAGTGAGTGAATTGTCCTTGTGCTATATTGTGCTTAAAAAAAACATTTATTCTAGGGACAGAAAACTGTAGGTAGGGAGAGTGTCAGTTTATTTCACTCTGCAAGTCCTTGTTTCCAGGGACCTGTAAGGACAGTGAGTGAATTGTCCTTGTGCTATATTGTGCTTAAAAAAAACATTTATTCTAGGGACAGAAAACTGTAGGTAGGGAGAGTGTCAGTTTATTTCACTCTGCAAGTCCTTGTTTCCAGGGACCTGTAAGGACAGTGAGTGAATTGTCCTTGTGCTATATTGTGATTAAAAAAAACATTTTTTCTAGGGACAGAAAACTGTAGGTAGGGAGAGTGTTTTTTTTCTTTCACTCTGCAAGTCCTTGTTTCCAGGGACCTGTAAGGACAGTGAGTGAATTGTCCTTGTGCTATATTGTGATTAAAAAAAAACATTTTTTCTAGGGACAGAAAACTGTAGGTAGGGAGAGTGTTTTTTTCTTTCACTCTGCAAGTCCTTGTTTCCAGGGACCTGGAAGGACAGTGAGTGAATTGTCCTTGTGCTATATTGTGCTTAAAAAAAACATTTATTCTAGGGACAGAAAACTGTAGGTAGGGAGAGTGTTTATTTTCTTTCACTCTGCAAGTCCTTGTTTCCAGGGACCTGTAAGGACAGTGAGTGAATTGTCCTTGTGCTATATTGTGATTAAAAAAAACATTTATTCTAGGGACAGAAAACTGTAGGTAGGGAGAGTGTCAGTTTATTTCACTCTGCAAGTCCTTGTTTCCAGGGACCTGTAAGGACAGTGAGTGAATTGTCCTTGTGCTATATTGTGATTAAAAAAAACATTTTTTCTAGGGACAGAAAACTGTAGGTAGGGAGAGTGTTTTTTTTCTTTCACTCTGCAAGTCCTTGTTTCCAGGGACCTGTAAGGACAGTGAGTGAATTGTCCTTGTGCTATATTGTGATTAAAAAAAACATTTTTTCTAGGGACAGAAAACTGTAGGTAGGGAGAGTGTTTTTTTTCTTTCACTCTGCAAGTCCTTGTTTCCAGGGACCTGTAAGGACAGTGAGTGAATTGTCCTTGTGCTATATTGTGCTTAAAAAAAACATTTATTCTAGGGACAGAAAACTGTAGGTAGGGAGAGTGTCAGTTTCTTTCACTGTGAAAGTCCTTGTTTCAAGGGACAGAGAAGGACACCTGAAGGTAGCCCTTATTGCTTTTTTCCCATCTCCCTGCAGGCCATCTATTAGAATGTCTGGAAGGCAAACAAGGAGAGGCAGACAGTCAGGAGGCAATAAAAGAGGGCAAGCAGGCTCTGTGTCTGGGGGCAACAGTGCTGGTCGTGGACGCGGTGCATTGTCATCAGCACATGGCCATGGGACACGCTTGTCCTTCTTTTCGGCAGCTGGACATGTTGAGCCACATCATGCCGAAGACTTGGTAGAGTGGATGACCAAGCCCTCCTCCTCCTCCTCATCCTCTCTCACCCAGGCTCAGGGTACTGGAAAAGCAGCTGCCAAAGCGTCGTCTTCCCTGGTATCAATGTCAGACAAATCATCAGTCACTCCTTCCCTAGACCCACCATGTCCTCCTCCTGAGGAGTCCCCCGAACTGTTTCAGCACAGTGTTGGGTACATGCTCCAGGAGGATGCCCAGCGTTTCGAAGGGTCTGATGATGAAACCCAGCTAGAGGAAGGCAGTAGCGTGAGAGCAGACAGAGGGGATGCTCAAGAAGGACACCAATCTGGCAGTCATGTTCCAGCAGCTGCAGCATACTGCCAGATTGGCTCCAGTGATGAGGAGGGAGGGGATGATGAGGTCACTGACTCCACGTGGGTGCCTAATAGGAGAGAGGAGGAGGAGGAGGATGAGGAGGAGGCACATCTCCAACGAGGCAGGATGCCCTTTGGTGGCCAGCGTAAGGGCAGTACACCGACGGAATCACACCGCAGAGCTCCGCCTGTGCAGGGCGCTGCCTCTGCCCGTCATTCAAAAAGTTCTTTGGTGTGGGCCTTTTTTGAGGCTAGTGCATCAGATCGCACAGCTGCTGTTTGCAACATATGTCTCAAGCGTATATCGCGTGGCCAAAACATCAGCCGCTTGGGTACCACATGCCTGACCAGACATATGTTGACCTGCCATGCAGCTCGTTGGCAAGCCTACCTCAAAGACCCACACCAAAGAACAAAGCGGACCTCTCCTTGCACCGCATCAGCTGGGATCTCCAACCCCACTATAACTTCAGTCCTCTCTGAAACATGCACTGAGAGGAATGAAGGTGTAGAATTAGGTGTGTCACAGCCAAGTACTTGCGGCCACTCTGCTAGCAGTACACCGACGTCCGATTCTAGCAGGCAAATTTCCCTGCCCCAGCTGCTGGACCGTCGAAAGAAGTTCACTCCCAGCCATCCACATGCCCAGCGGTTGAATGCTAGCTTGGCTAAATTGCTAGCGCTTCAACTGCTGCCTTTTCAGTTGGTAGACTCGGCCCCCTTCCGTGAGTTTGTGCAATGTGCGGTTCCTCAGTGGCAGGTTCCCAAACGCCACTTTTTCTCACGGAAGGCTATTCCGGCTCTCTACCGGCATGTGGAAGGCAATGTCTTGGCCTCGCTGGACAGGGCGGTCAGCGGTAAGGTGCATATTACCGCTGACTCATGGTCCAGCAGGCATGGACAGGGACGTTACCTTTCTTTCACGGCCCATTGGGTCACTCTTTTGGCAGCTGGGAAGGATGCAGGACAAGGTGCAGTAGTGTTGGAGGTTGTCCCACCGCCACGCCTCCAAAATGCTACTACTGGTTGTGACACACCTCTCTCCTCCACCCCCTCCTCTTCTTCTTCCTCCATGGCCTCTTCCTGTGGTTTGTCCTATGAACCAGCGGTGCTCCGTAGCCGTTCACGGGGCTACGCAAGTACGCAGGCAAAAAGATGCCATGCCGTGCTTGCGCTGGTGTGTTTGGGGGACAGAAGCCACACTGGGGCAGAGGTCCTGTCTGCTCTGCAGGGCCAGGCCGAGAGTTGGTTGACGCCACGCCAGCTTAAGCCAGGAATGGTGGTTTGCGACAATGGCACCAACCTCCTCTCCGCCCTCCGACAGGGACAACTGACCCATGTGCCCTGTGTGGCTCACGTCCTTAACCTGGTGGTGCAGCGGTTCTTGGGCAGGTACCCGGGCTTACAGGATGTCCTGAGGCAGGCCAGGAAAGTCTGTGTGCATTTCCGCAGATCTTATAATGCCAGTGCTCGCCTGGCTGAGCTGCAAAAGGAGTTGAACCTGCCCAAGAACCGCCTTATATGTGACATGCCCACCAGGTGGAACTCAACGTTGGCCATGCTGCAGCGGCTGCACACGCAGCAGAGGGCCATCAATGAGTACCTGTGCGACTACGGCACCAGGACAGGGTCAGGGGAGCTTGGTTTTTTTTCTCCACGCCAGTGGGGCATGATCAGGGATGCATGCACTGTCCTGGCACCATTTGAGGAGGCCACGAGGATGGTGAGCAGTGACAGTGCATGCATCAGTGACACTGTACCTCTTGTCCACCTGTTGGAGCACACGCTGCGTGGAATAATGGACAGGGCACTTGAGGCAGAACAGAGGCAGGAAGAGGAGGACTTCCTTGCCTCTCAAGGCCCCCTTTACCCAGACAGTGTTCCTTCTGTCCCACCCATCGCACAGGAAGAGGAGGAGGAGGAGGAGGAGGAGGAGGAGGATTGTGTCAGCATGGAGGTGGAGGCTGGCACTCAGCATCATCAGCAGCAGTCTTTTAGGGATGATTTACAGTCCCAAGAAACCAGTGGACTTGTACGTGGCTGGGAGGAGGTGGCTGCGGATCATGTCGTCCTTAGTGACCCAGAGGACTCCGGAGCGAATGCCTCAGCAAACCTACGCTGCATGGCCTCCCTGATCCTGCAAAGTCTGCGGAAGGATCCTCGTATTCTTCGGATCAAGGAGAGGGACCATTACTGGCTGGCCACTCTCCTTGATCCACGGTACAAGGGTAAGGTTGCGGACCTTATGTTACCGTCGCAGAGGGAGCAGAGGATGAGACAACTCCGGGAGGCCTTGCAGAAAGGTCTGTGCAACGCGTTCCCAGAGACTGGGAGGTTACAAACTCCTGGTCCTGGACAACGAGTTGCTGAGGCTTCGGCCAGTCAAAGAAGGAGCGGTGGGGAAGGTGGCCGTCTGACCGATGCGTTCAGACAATTCTTTAGTCCGCAGCCCCAAAGTATGATCGGTTCCAGCAACCATCGCCAGCGTCTGATAAACATGGTGCAGGAATATCTAGGGGCAAGGTCAGACTTGGACACCTTTCCCACCGAAAATCCTCTGGCTTACTGGGTCTTGAGGATGGATCACTGGCCAGAGCTTGCACAGTATGCAATTGAGCTACTGGCCTGTCCTGCATCCAGCGTTCTTTCGGAACGCACATTCAGTGCTGCTGGAGGATTTGTCACGGATCACAGGGTGCGCCTGTCCACCGACTCGGTTGATCGACTGACTTTCATCAAGATGAACCAGTCTTGGATCACCACCAGCTACCACACACCTGATGCTGATATAACAGACTAATTGATTTTAACATGTCACATCCCTTCAAGACTGATGCTGATGCTGAGTGCCTGTGCTGTTATGTTGACTGGCTATCCTCCTCCTCCGAGTCCTCAATGATACGATTGATGATGATAGCTTGGAAGATCATTTTTGTTTATGGGTGCCGCCACCAGTGGCTAAGGCCCAATTTTTCAGCCCCTGTTTTACAGGGGCGTGTAATTACAATTTTTTTAGCAATAATTTGCCATAGGGCTCATTGCTGTGCTCCAAGTACAGTATCTGTGAGGGGTTGGAGTGTTGTGGCACCAGTGCCTAAGGCCCAATTTTTCAGCCCCTGTTTAACAGGGGCGTGTCATTACAATTTTTGAAGCAATACTTTGCAACAGGGCTCATTGCTGTGCTCCAAGTACAGTATCTGTGAGGGGTTGTAGTGTTGTGCCACCAGTGCCTAAGGCCCAATTTTTCAGCCCCTGTTCAACAGGGGCATGCAATTACAATTCTTGATCTAATAATTCACAGCAGGGTCCATTGCTGCACCCACCAAGAGTAACTCTGAGGGCTTACAGTCTTGTGGCAACGCCACCACCACCACCACCACGAAAGGCCCAATTTTTCAGCCCCTGTTCAAAAGGGGCATGTAATTACAATTCTTGATCTAATAATTCACAGCAGGGCCCATTGCTGCACCCACCAAGAGTAACTGTCAGGGCTTACAGTGTTGTGGCACCAGCACCACCATCAAAGCCCCAATTTTTACTACCACTGTTCAACAATTATATGTAATTAAAATTCCTGATATAATAGTTGACAGCAGGGCGTTCCAGCACCAACCAAGAGTAACTGAGTGCTTACAGTGTTGTGCCAACACCAACAACTAAGGGGCCTATTTCTGCAGAGTATATACGGCAGGTCCCTACTTTCAAACATCCAACTTACAAACGACTCCTACTTGCAAACGAAAGAAGACAACAGGAAGTGAGAGGAAATCTACCCCTAGACAGGAAAATTCTCTCCTGTAAGAATAAATATGGGAGAAAGGGGTCTCATCTGTACTGATGCTTTATCAGCAATCCTTGTTTCAAGAAAAACACCACATTTCAAAAACAGTTGTCATTGGGACGGAAAGTGAGGTGAAATTTTCTGAACAGGGGCACAGACAGCAAAACAAATGTTACAGGGGTGATAACCCTTACCTATGTTTCCCAAAAAGTTTAAAAATAGATTTTTGGGCTGGAGCTACACTTCAACAATGTACCTGTTCAAAATTACAAACACATTCTACATAAGAACAAACCTACAGTCCCTGTCTTGTATGCACCGCCTGTATACGGCTGTTCAGAGTATATAGGGCCTTTTTTATTTTATGTGCGGGGTTCCCCTTAATATCCATACAAGACCCAAAGGGGCTGGTAATGGGCTGGGGTAGGGGGGGGGTCATGGGGTAGCTATGCCATTTTTCTTAAAGAATTTCATCCATATTACCGGGACCAGACATTACATTAAAGCCGCAAGCAGTTTTAAATGGCTTTTTTTTCCTTTAGAAGTGTCATTTTGTGCAGGGACAGTTCTAAACACGGGAAACACGTGGCACTTCACAGGCATACTTTAGACACCCCCCAGGTACGATATTTAAAGGAATATTTGACTTTTTTTTTTTCACTTTATGCATCATTAAAATGACTGCTCCCGAAAAACGACCGTTTTTAAAACTTCTTTTTGCATTGATACATGTCCCCTGGTGCACAACCCGGGTTCCCAAACCCTATTTATGACAATAACATGCATAATAGTTGTTATAATTAGCACTTTAGAATTCGAACGTTCGCATCCATTGTATTTAATAGGGTTCTAATGTTCGTTCGAACTTTCGGTCCGTTCGCGGGTTCTGGTGCGAACCGAACCCGGGGGTGTTCGGCTCATCACTAGTCCAGGGGAGTGGAATCCTTGGGAACCCGGTCCCTGAAGGTCTAGTACAATGCCTGCCGTGAGAGGTGAAGTTTGGGCTTCTGTGGACCAAACAAAGTCCTGCGGCGGGGAAAAGGTAAGTGGGGGCCCCTCAGGAACTTGGTTCTATTGAGGGGACCCCCAAGCCTAATATGTCTTTCTGCCTGTTACCTAAAGGTATTCCCGCTAATAGCTGTATATGCCTAAGAAATCCTAGAAATGTCTTTTCATAAAGGAAGTTTTAAAAACTGTAAACCTAGAAATGTTTTTCATAAAGGAGGTTTTAAAAAAAAAAAGACAAAAGTGCGGTACCTGTGTTTGTCCACTAGAGGCCGCTGTGGAACGTCTTTTTTTCTTGGGACTATTCCTTCCATGGTGAAAGTCCAGGCAGATGAGTGAGCTCTCTATCAGGGAAGCTGCATTCCTCTGTCATGCTGCCAAGTAGTTTCCTTCCATCCCCGAGTCCTGGTGAAACAGGGACCCTGGCTCCTCTCCCTACATGGCGCCAAGAGCGCACACGTGCACGCGCGCGCGCACACACGCTTTCTTTTTATAAGATTTAGCTTCAAAAAAGGGGGCGGAGCCTGGCGGATGACGCGCTCTGTGCGCCCAGCGCTTCTGCGCATGTGCGGGCGTCCCAGCAAGATAAAAGGACTCAGTCCACGCTGCTTGCTATGGACACAGAGCATGAAAAGGAGCTGGTAGCATGGTATAGGGGCTTACAGCGGGCGGTTGATACAGGCATCCCCAGAAAGACGCATTAGTAGACACCCACTGATGTGCATAGCAGCAAATTGCATTAGACTATTTCAGTAAAGGGGTGTATTGCGGCTGGAATACCTCAGCTTTGAACTAAGGAATATGCCGCCTAAAAAACTCCGAGATATACCTCTCAGGAAGTGTAGGGGGTCTCCATCGGGCTCTGAGGATCTGGAGCAGTCATCTGCACCTTCCTCCCCTGAGAAATCAGAGGTTAATACCCATAAGGAACCCCCGGGAGTGCCAGGTACTGCGGCTGTCCTCAGTCCACCTGCTCCTGCATATATAACAGAGGAGGTTTTTGCCTCAACTCTGGAGGGATTGGAGCAGAGATTGGCAGCATTGATCGCTTCTTCTCTACAGGAAAGAAAGCGCGCCAGATCTCCATCCCCTCCATTAGAGTGCCTGTTGGCAGAGCAACAGTCCCAGGAAGGGACTGACCTTCCTGAAGGGGATCAGGAGGAGGTTAACTCTGTTTTTGAGGAATCAACAGTAGATGAACCATTTTCAGCATCACAGACTGAAAGATTGTGGGTCCAGACCCTAACTGACATGGTTCGATCTGCATTTAAAATGCCTCTTGTTGAACCATCAACTACTGCTGTCTCCTCGTTGGGGTCGCTAAAAGCTCCCCAGATTAATTGTTCCTTTCCAATTCATCCATTATTGGAAGGACTTATATACCAGGACTGGGAACATCCTGATAAACTATTTGTTCCACCTAAGAAATTTCAGGTGATCTATCCCATGGAGGAAAAATTCACCCAGAGATGGAATGTTCCTACGGTGGACGCAGCCATTTCTTCTGTTAACAAATCACTGACATGTCCAGTAGATAATGTTCAAATGTTCAAAGATCCAGTAGATAAAAAATTGGAATCTTTATTAAAATCTGCTTTTTCCACAGCAGGGGCTGTTACACAGCCAGCAGTGGCAGCTATTGGAGTCTGCCAAGCTTTAAAGGATCAAATGAAAATGGTCCTGAGGGATTTGCCAGACCAGCAGGCCCAGGCTCTGGCTGATCTGCCTAGAGCATTATGCTTTGCGGTTGACGCCATCAAGGATTCTATCCATCAGGCCTCCCGCCTCACGCTGTCTTTGGTACATATGCGTAGGCTTCTGTGGCTCAAGAACTGGTCTGCTGAGGCTCCCTGTAAGAAGCTCTTAGTTAGCTTCCCATTTCATGGAGAACGCCTTTTTGGCGAAGACCTGGATAAATATATCCAGAAGATTTCCAGTGGTAAAAGTACTCTCTTACCAATTAAAAAGAGGTCTAGGGGTCCGTCTTTTAAGAGGACTACCTCTCCTATCCCTGGGACGTCTGCTACTAAGCAGTTCCGACGGCCTCCTCGGTCAAACTCAGGAGGTAAAAATCAGGGACAGTCACAGGGTAATAAAAAGCCCTGGATCCGAAGAGGTACTAAACCAGCCTCCAAGTCAAGCCTATGAAGGGCTGCCCCCACTCAAACGGGTGGGGGGAAGACTTCAGTTGTTCACAGAGACCTGGCGGGAGACGATCAAAGACAGATGGGTGCTCTCCGCAGTAACTCGGGGATACAAGTTGGAGTTAAAAGAGTCTCCTCCTTCCCATTTTATGTGGTCAGGCATGCCAAAAGACCCTCTGAAAAGAAGGTGTCTCCTAGTGGCGTTAGAACAACTATTGCTCCAAGGAGTAATTATGGAGGTTCCTATGGAAGAGTGGGGGTTGAGTTTCTACTCAAACCTTTTCACAGTCCCGAAACCAAACGGGGACATAAGACCCATATTGGACCTAAAGAGTCTAAACAAATTTCTAAACGTCCGGTCCTTCCGGATGGAGTCGATCCGATCGGTCACCGCTGCCCTACAGGGGGAGGAATGGTTAGCCTCGATCGACATCAAAGATGCTTACTTGCATGTTCCCATCTTTCCAGGTCATCAAAAATTTCTACGCTTTGCAGTAGAAGGGCGCCATTTTCAGTTCAGAGCCTTACCATTCGGTCTGGCCACAGCACCACGAGTGTTCACAAAAATTCTGGCCCCACTGTTGGCCGATCTAAGAACACGAGGCGTAACGATAATGGCATACCTACACGACCTGTTGTTGATGGACCACTCAGTTGCCAAGCTAGAAGTGGTAATTGTCGATACAATCAAGTATCTAGAATCTCACGGTTGGGTCATCAACCTGGACAAGTCAGCCCTACAGCCAGTGAAAAACCTGGTATATCTAGGGCTACGGCTGGATTCAGACCAGAGGAAGATTTTCTTACCTCTAGACAAGGTATCCTCTTTGAGGGGCTTGGTCCGTCTGCTTTGTGCAAAAAGACAGCCGTCCATACGCCTGTGCATGAGGCTGCTAGGAAAGATGGTAGCATCATTCGAAGCTGTGCCATACGCCCAATTCCACTCAAGGAATTTACAGAGGGCCATATTTTCAGCCTGGAACGGAAAAATTCAGGCTCTAGACTTCCCGATGGCTTTGTCCCCTTCCGTTCGGAAGAGTCTCTGCTGGTGGTTGATCCCCCAGAATCTCCAGAAGGGAAAACCCTTCAGTCCGATATCCTAGAAGGTGGTCACTACAGATGCCAGCCTTATAGGCTGGGGGGCAGTACTGGAGCAATGGTCTCTCCAGGGCAGATGGTCAAATGTAGTAAAAACCCTGCCCATCAATCTCTTAGAGATACGAGCAGCCCGGTATGCCCTAGTAGCCTGGGCATCCAGACTCCAAGGGTCCCCTGTCAGAATTCAATCAGACAATGCCACAGCAGTGGCATATATCAATCATCAGGGAGGCACCAGGAGTCGTGCAGTCCAGAGGGAAGTAAGTCACATCCTGGAATGGGCAGAAAAGCATGTCCCATGTATATCAGCTGTCTTCATTCCAGGGGTGGAGAATTGGAAGGCGGACTTTCTAAGTCGCCAACAGTTATGCCCAGGGGAATGGTCCCTTCATCCCGAGGTCTTCCGAGCAATATGTCAGCGGTGGGGAACACCGGATGTAGATCTGCTAGCATCCAGATTCAACGCAAAGGTGGACAGATTTGTCTCCCGGACAAGGGATCCCCTCGCTTGCGGCTCGGATGCTCTGGTGTTCCCTTGGAATCAGTTCAGACTGATATATGCATTCCCTCCGCTACAATTGTTGCCTCGACTCCTTCGCAGAGTCAGGTTGGAAAAGAAGCCGGTGATCTTGGTGGCTCCAGCGTGGCCCCGAAGGGCCTGGTACGCGGAGATCATCAAAATGTCTGTGGGGAGTCCTTGGACCCTTCCACGTCGTCCGGACCTGCTTTCGCAAGGGCCGATATACCACCCTTCCTTACTAACTCTAAGTTTAACGGCCTGGCTATTGAATCCCACATCCTAAAGAAGAGAGGTCTCTCTAACTCTGTGGTATCAACTATAATCAATGCCAGGAAGCCTGTATCCAGGCAGATCTACTATAGAGTTTGGAAGGCGTACATCACTTGGTGCGAGGCCAGAAAGTGGCATCCACGTAAGTACGTTATAGGCAGAATTCTGGACTTCCTACAGTGGGCTGTAGACAGGAAGTTTGCCTTAAGTACTATCAGGGGTCAGGTTTCGGCCTTATCAATACTATTTCAAAGGCCCCTGGCTATGCATTCACTTGTCAAATCCTTTATGCAAGGGGTGACTCGTATTATTCCACCGATTAAAGCTCTCATATGTCCATGGGATCTAAATTTGGTTCTGTCGGTTCTGCAGAAGCAGCCATTTGAACCTTTGCGGCACATTTCCTTGGTTCTACTCACCAGAAAATTGATATTTTTAGTAGCCATATGCTCGGCTAGAAGAGTGTCGGAAGTAGCCGCCATGTCCTGTAAAGAGCCATATCTGGTTATTCATGAGGACAGAGTAGTATTACGTCCTCACCCAGCCTTTCTTCCTAAGGTGGTATCGAGGTTTCACTTGAACCAGGATGTGGTTCTTCCTTCTTTTCCCCAAACCGAGCTCGGTAGAGGAAAAGTTATTGCATTCTTTGAATGTAGTAAGAGCAGTTAAAGCTTATCTAAAAGCCACTGCTCAGATTCGTAGAACGGATTCTTTGTTTGTTCTGCCGGAAGGCCCCAGAAAGGGTCAGGCAGCATCAAAATCTACTTTAGCCAAGTGGATTCGACAGGTCATAATACAAGCCTATGGCTTGAGAAGTAGACCGCCTCCGTTCAAAGTTAGGGCGCACTCCACGAGAGCAGTTGGAACTTCATGGGCAGTGCATCACCAGGCCTCCCTGGCTCAAATTTGTAAGGCCGCAACATGGTCTTCAGTACACACGTTTACTAGGTTCTACCAGGTGGACGTTAGAAGTCAGGAGGATGTCGCCTTTGGGCGCAGTGTGTTGCAGGCCGCAAAAGATCCTCATGCCTGATGGCGCCCAGCTTATGTATGGTATATCCCCCCCCTCATTTGGCATTGCTTTGGGACGTCCCACATAGTAATGACTATGCCGCTCTGTGTCCCGTGATGTATGAACAAGAAAGTAGGATTTTTAAAACAGCTTACCTGTAAAATCCTTTTCTTGGAGTACATCACGGGACACAGAGCTCCCACCCCTCTTTTGGGGACACCTATTGCTTTGCTACAAAACTGAGGTGCTCCCGGATGGGAGGGGCTTATATAGGGGAGGGTACTTCCTGTTTTGGAAGTTGCCAGTGCCAGCACCTGAAGGTAATTCTATATAACCCACATAGTAATGACTATGCCGCTCTGTGTCCCGTGATGTACTCCAAGAAAAGGATTTTACAGGTAAGCTGTTTTAAAAATCCTACTTTTCCTAACTGACATATACCTACTGCAAAATGTTCGAACGGCTGACATCCACAGCATCACATGGTCGGACCATGCGCCAGTAACTATTGAGGTTGAGGATGCCAACAAGTTCTCCCATAAACCACTATGGCGTAACAATACCTTTCTCCTGTCGCACCCCAAGATCAGGGATGAGATAGAGGAAAGACTGGTAGAATATTTCAAAATCAACAATAATGGGGAATGCTCCCCCATGACCACATGGTGTGCACACAAAGCCTTCGCTAGGGGTACCCTTATACAAATTGCATCCAGGGAAAAGAGGAAAAAAATGCAACGCATGACCCAACTCCAAGATTCCATAGCAGACTTAGAAGCACAACATAAAAACCCTGATACCAAATCCAGTTCCATTCTCCAACGCCTTACTGCGTGTCGAGAAGAACTTCGACAGGAAATTAGAGCTGACTATGACACTTATTTCAAGAGATTGAAAGTCTCATACTACTCCCAAAATAATAAAGCGGGCAAAATTCTAGCTTCCCAACTAAAAAAAAGGCAGGCACGCTCCAACCTTACACTTATCAAACATCACCGCTCCAATGCGACACTACGTAACCCTAAAGACATTGCCAACGCATTTAAGGATTACTATGAATCCTTATACAATCTTAAAGCGCACCCAACTACTCACCAACCAACTGACAGAGAAATTGATGAGTTCTTACAAAGTGTGCACCTTCCCTCTATAGACCCTGATTCCTTACGGAACCTAAATGCACCTATTACTATCCAGGAAGTAACGGATGTTATAACATCCTTGCCAATGCATAAATCCCCGGGGGCGGACGGCTTTTCTGCCGAATACTATAAAGCTTTTAACACCCTCCTAGCACCCGAACTAGTGCAGATTTTCAATATTGCAGCCTCATCAGGTACCTTCCCGACCAAAATGCTCCAAGCGGTAATAGTTACCTTACCAAAACCGGACAAAGATCAGTCTCTTCCACAAAACTTTAGGCCCATATCCCTATTAAACTCTGACCTGAAAATATATGCCAAGATCCTGGCAAATAGACTGATGGATATGACTCCCTCCCTTATAGGGTTGGATCAAGTTGGCTTTGTGAAAGGTAGGCAAGCTCCAGATAGTACTAGGAGAATGTTAAACCTCTTACGGGTTGCAGAAGTAACACAGACCCCCAGCACCTTTCTAGCACTCAACGCCGAAAAGGCTTTTGACAGGGTCCACTGGGGTTACCTGTCAAAGACACTACATAAATTTGGTATTACCGGTCAAATTCACACGGCCATAATGTCCCTGTATTTCAACCCTACTGCCAGAGTCTACACATCCAGTATGCTCTCTGACACCTTTAGACTATCTAATGGTACCCGTCAAGGCTGCCCACTATCCCCAATTATTTTCTCCCTAGTTATAGAACCCCTAGCGGAAGCCATTAGATCCAGCAAAGAAATAAAAGGCATAGATACTGGCTCCGGAACCCATAAAATAGGTCTTTTCGCTGATGACATTATTCTCACTATCTCAAACTCAATGACATCTTTACCAGCCATCCAAGCCTTATTGAACAAGTTTGGTCAGATCTCCTTCTACAAAGTTAACACATCCAAATGCTATGCCCTGACTCTCAATATCCCAAATAAAGAAAAAGCTGATCTAAAACATATCTTCCCATGCACTTGGGACCCCCCTTCAATCACGTATTTGGGTGTGCAGCTGACCTCGTCGTCCGCCAATATATACCCAGTTAACTACCCCCCACTATTAAGCAAGGTAGAAGCGGAGCTTGATCAGATCGGTACCCTTCATCTCACGTGGCTGGGGAGGATAGCTGCATACCAAATGCAAGTGATGCCTAAACTCCTCTACTTCTTCAGAACATTGCCCATCCCAGTCCCCCAAAAATTCTTCATACAACTAGAGAAATCTTTGAAAAAAATCATATGGGGAAGTAAGAAACCTAGGATTGCCCTAGTACAGCTCTATAAACCAAAACACCTAGGAGGGGTGGGACTGCCAAACGCTCAAATATACTACAGGGCGGCAATACTGGATCAAATGCGTTTTTGGTTCTCAAAACAATCAGACAACCGATGGTCAGACATTGAATGCACAGTTACATCGGGTCATAACCTTCCTGCACTGGCCATAGCTACTAGCATAAATCACAGAACAGCCGCCCCAACGTTCCCAACCATACAAGCATCTCTTGAAGCTTGGTCCTCCCTAACTAATACCCTCTTTACTGATACCCCCATGCACAAACTAGCCCTCCCACTGGCAACCTATGAACATCTGATACCAAATTTCTCGGCCCAACCTTGGAGAAGGAGGGGAATACATTTCACTATTCCTGACATGAACGAACAAAGTGCGATAGATAGATATAGGATCTTACAAATACGTCACTACTCCTGTAAGGACCCGATCAAGACCGTAGAAATACCACAGATACTGTGGGAATTCCTTCTAAGCAGATTCCCCAAAAGCAAAAATCTCAAAGGCATATCCCTCTTTTACAAATATGCATCCCCGCTATATGTACAAACCAAGCTTCCTAGCATGGATAGATGGGAACGAGACCTACATACTGAATTTCCCTTACACCAGTGGCACAAGGCAATCTATTACAATAGCAAGTCATCAGCATGCGTTGATCACTGGGATAATACACAAAAACTGTTACATAGGTGGTACCTAACCCCTGACTGTCTGCACAAAATAAGCTCTACTATTTCCCCTCTATGCTGGAGAAAATGACAAACAATAGGTAACCTCACACATATCTTCTGGAGCTGTGATGCTTTACACACATTTTGGTTAAAAATACAATCACTCATCCGTACCATCACGGGAACAAAATATACGCTTAACGCTGCATTTACATTACTGAGTCTGGGTATAGAGAACTTTCCTCCATTGATGAGAAAAGTGGTCATCCATGTCATGTTCGCAGCACGAATATCAATTGCAAAAGAATGGTGCTCACAAACACCTCCCAGCATATCAGAAGTAATAGCTAGAGTAAACTCACAATATACTATGGAAAAAATGCTTGCTTACACAGAAAGAAGATCATTGACCTTCCATAAACATTGGGAAATATGGAAAACATCCAAATATGCCCCCTCACACTTGTGACATTTCAGCTATGATGCAACTCAACTTATATTAAAGAGTTGAAGATATTAATGAATAAAGTGTATCAACATCCAATGGTATGAAACAAGAGAAAGATTTGATTAAGAATGCTCTTCCACATAGTCCCGCTCATACAGTTTAGTATTATCTTTGTTTAGTTTTTATTTACTGTAAAGCGGTTTAGATTTTACAGCTTGGACTATCTCCAAGGACCCTCATCAAGGTCCAAGGCGAGCTACGCAGCTCCATACATGCAGAAAGCCTGCTCACAGTGTGAACCCTATAGGGGTGACAGGCCTAACCTCCTAGTGAGGCCAATACCGAACTTATCATATGTAGCTCTGGATATTGACTTTAAATTTATATTGCTCGCTTTAAGATCTATGTTTGTTACTCACCTTGTATAACTCTGTACTGTGAAATGTGCTACAATCTGTTTACAATGTGAAAACCAATAAAAATCTATTGTTTAAAAAAAAAAAAAAAAGCAGGCGACTGAGAATGGCTTATCATTTTTGATATTTACTGCAAAGAATGCTAGAACATCACCTTGGAATAATGGAACTGTCCCTGATTAAAAGTTTTCATACCTTAGAAATATTTGGAGCTGGATTAATATTGTACTTTTTTTTGATTAAATAAATGTTTTTTTGATTTAGCATAAAAGAAAAACAAACATTGCATAAGACAAAGTACAGTACCTGACTACGATATTGTGTCAATCTCGCCTCTGTTATCGGTGAGATTGACACCTGCGAGCCCCGTCGTGGGAGCCAGAGCCGAGCTCTGTCACTCATTGGGAAAGGAAAATTTAGTTTTTTTCCTTTACCAATTAGCGAGAAGGCATTGCTGACATTGAGGCAACAAGTCCCTTTCATAGAGAGAGAACACTCCACTCTCTTTCTCACGCTCACTGCAATAGGAAAATGTGTTTTTCCTATTGCAGCGAGCGCGAGATGTACATTCTCGCGGGCAGGTACTGTAAAGTACAGTACAGGCAGTCCCCGAGTTCCGAACGGGCTAGGGACTGTAGGTTTGTTCTTAAGTCGAATATGTTCGTAAGTCAGAACCGCATGCGCAGAAGGGCAGATACATTGTTTTCCGATGTTCCGTCGAATGTGCCCGCCGTCAAAAAGTGGCCGCACATGAGCAGAACGGCAGATACATCACGCAGCCTCCCGTTCGTAAGTAGGAGTCGTTCGCAAGTCGGATGTTCGTAACTCCTGTACAGAACTTGAAAGAGTCATCAGTTACAGATTTTCACTTATTGGTTGGGTGGGTAAATAAACGATAATGGGAGTACAACATTACTCATGGAATCACCACACTTTTTCCTTGACATTGAGAAGGCAGTGTAGTTCAAGACATTAATGGCCAGTAATTGCTCAAAGGCGTAGTTATGATCAACCAATCTCACCACATCAGAGATATTAGGAGCTAGGTTCGATTTACAATTTTGTAACACCACTAGGCGAGCTGCAAGTAAAATGTGGGCCACAACTGGTTGGTACGAAGATGGATACAAATCTATCCCCAAATCTATCCCCATATTCAGCAAAGCTAGAACAGGGGTAGGGCTCATCAAGGACCTGGTGCATTTGGCCAGTAGCTGGAACGTCTGTCTCCAGAAACTAGTAAGACTAGGTCATCCCCAAAGAATATGAACTAAGTTTCCTATGTGGCCTCAATTGCGCCAACAAATAGGGGATAGGAAAGGGAAAAACATTTCTGTACAATATGGAGTATAGTATAATCTATTGGTGATTTTCAATGTCAATTCAATGTGATTAGTGCAGTCGGTCGCTTTAAGGATCGATCTTAGAGTGGTCTGCCATTGAGAGGATGAGAGGGGGGTATGGGGTTCTTTCTCCTATAGTGACATGGACTTGGATTTGCAGAAGGTAAGTTTATCTTGGAGGATAGAATAAAAAAGGGAGATGCCTCTCTCTTTGGGCTTGGACATGTTATATAAACCCCAGGCTTTGGGGTGTAGGTTGAGTTTGGGAATAGGGTGTTTAGATAAGAAGTGGAGCATTCTAAAGCAATTGAACTGTAGCTGCTCAGATATAAGGCGTTTCTGTTCTAATTCCACAAGGAAGTATCCCCATGAAGGAGATCAGACACTTTGAAAATACCATAATGTGGCAGGGAGGTAGTGGAGAGAGAGGGGCTTAAAGTCTCAAGAATGCTAATTGGAGATGATGGTTGAATGGGAGCAGCATGACTTGATTTTGGGGAGTTAATGTGTCCCCAAACCAATAGCGATGCCTGCATAGGCAGGGACAGGGGTTTAAGATCCTGTGTCTGCCAGCTCTCACTCAGGAGGAACAAGTGAAAGTCCTCATTAGGTGTAAAGGATGACTCTATCTCTACTCACAATGGCCTCTCTTCTGACGGGAACCAGTGTTTGAGCTGGTCTAGTAGAGCTGCCCAATTATAGTCTTTGAGATCTGGTAATCCTGCTCCACCTATTGTTTCATGTTTGATCAGACATGAGTATGGACATCTGGCCCTTTTCCATAAATATGGCTTGATGATACCTGACAGGGATATCAGATAATGATTTGCGATGTGTATAGGCAAAGACCTAAAAATTTACAGGATTTGGGGAATAATGTTTATCTTCAGAGCCGCCGACCTACCATACCATGACAATTCAAATTGTGCAAAATGTTTGAGCTCTTTATCAATAGTATGATATTTGACCAAACTCAGTGAGGGTTGGAATGCCTGTGGAAGGGAACAATCGGGATTAGTCATGAGGAGAATAATGTCATCTGCAAAGAGGTTAATTTTGTGTGTGGAATCATGAAATCGAAATCCTGTGATTAGTGGGTTTAAATTAAAGATCATGGGAAAGTGGGCATCCTTATCAGGTACCATTTGTTATACCAAAGGGTTTGGACAGGAGACCAGAGGCATTGACTTGTGCAGAGGGATTAGAGTATATAGCAGATAATATTGGTCCCCTAAAGCCAAACTTTTTCAAAACCATGGACATGTGCACCATATCGAATGCCTTCTCTGCATCAATTGACAGTAGCAGAGAGGGTGTTCGTGTTTTTTGAGCATGATGAATAATATTCAAGATTCTCCTGGTAGCATCCGATGTCTGTCTACCTGAGACAAAACCCATTTGGTCCTTCTTAATCAAAGAGGGTAGGACAAGCATCAGACATTTAGCCAGGAGTTTTGCATAAACCTTAACTTTATTATTCAGTAATGATATTGGTCAAAAATTGGCAGAGGTAGTGGGCTCTTTACCAGGCTTAGGCAAAGTGACCACTTGAGCCTTTAGCATCTCAGGGAGAAAGGAAGATGTTTGAATCGCTTTAGTGAATACCATATTTAGATATGGAGTGAGGACTTTCCTGAATGTTTTATAGTATTCAGATGGCAGACCGTTAATATGTTCGTCTGAAAATGCGGGGAGATTTAAATTGCCACCCCCTATATGAATAATTGATAGATTCATGCATAGCGTGAACGTTAAGGGAAAGGCACTTCAGAGGCATAATTAATGATGGAGTGTTTCCTGTCGATGAGTCGGATTGTTACAGGAGTGTGGGAAATGGATGGCTATGTATTACTTACGAATGGCGGGATAGGTGGTCTGGGAAGAGATGTAATAAGTCTCTGTACAATAGCGTCAGAAAGCATGAATAATGCTGATTCATTGAGCAGGAGAGCTGTATCTGTACTTGTGAACCAGAAATGGTAGAGAGTTTGTGCTCTACAGAACAAAACAAACAACAGAAGGAACGTAAAAAAAGGCCCTTTGGTTAGGACCGTGAGCAGAAAAATCTACGTCAGCATCAGCTGAGGGGACATAGGGAAAGGGGTCAAATATTCCCTCAGCCGGGGTATGTAGATATTTATTTAACAAGTTGAGATCCAGAGCCTCCAGAAGAATTTTTCTTGAAGGATCGCTTGTAGGAGACCACTTGATAGTCAGGAATCAAGGCTGCGGGCTGTTGGTGGTAGGATCCCCCTGGGAGGGGGTCAGGAAGAATACCCTGCTGACGCAGAGCCTGAAGGCCTGAAGGCCATCATCCAAGGTTGTTACATTCACAGTCACTCCATTGTGGGTAATGGAAAGAGCTGCAGGGTACTTCCATTTGTGGAGGATTTTGTGGTTCCGTAGCGCCTTCATTACCATCGCCAGGTTCTTGCGGCATTGGAGTATGCCGAGATAGGTCAGGGAGAAATTTTATTGTGGAGAAGCACTCTGGTAGACTATCCGATTGTAGAAATGCTGAGTCGGCAGCATGAGCATCAACCATAGTGTTGTATGACAAGGTGTATTCATCCCGGGAGGACTCCAGCTGGTCAACCCTATCCCCCAGGTCATGCAGCTCCTCTTTAAACTGGTGTACACAGGACATCATATCAGAGTGCAGGGAGGAGCACAGTGAGAGGAGCATATGTTTTAGGACCGTGTCAGATACGGGTTGTCCCTGCATGGGAAAGTCTGCTATTGGCTCTGGACAAGGCTGGAAGGCCCCAGATTGTGAGGTCTGTGCACCACTCACCTCCATGCCTGGGTGTTGCACAGATCTCTGGGGTGAATCCCTGCGTAGCTTTAATTTAACAATGATGATACATTACTGCCTTGGGGTTTATTTATATTATCTTAGTGCCCCTGGAGTCCTCTGTTTGCCGCTGGTAGCTGTGGCCATGATCCGCTAATGTCGCCATTTTGTTGTAGCCCACGACCGCCACCATTTTGTTGTAGCCTGCGACCTACAGGCTATTAGAAACCAGCATGCTTGCGGGGTTGTGGCGGTTTCTTTAGGCGGCGTGTCATGCTGCTTGGCTCCTGCTATCTGGAGATCCCTTTGGATGGTGGCTGGGTCTCGTGGAGGCTCCGATGTCGGCGTATTATCCCAGCAGCCGAGTGGAGGTTCAGGCAAATGCGGCCATCACAGAGCGTGGTCGCTACACCCCTCCAAGTTTGTACTTTTTGAAAATGAAAATATGTTCATGGTTTTCGTAGTGTCATTTTGTGGTAGGCTTTTTATACTCAAATTCATGGTTCTGGTTATGGCTTCTATGAATTGAAGATTGTTAAAGTGTTAAGTCATAAAGACCTAAATTGTAAGTTTCCATTCTAGGCACATTATACACATTTTGGTTCAGTTTTATTTTAGTTTTTGTTTGCATTCACAAGTTTTTTTGTTTTATACCTGTTATTTTTACTATTTAAAGAAATTATTTATTATTTATTAGATGTATTTATTTTACTCTTTGTAAACCAGTGACATGACAAATAAATTCCCTAGCAGCATGTGTTAGCTAAAGAGATAGTACAGTAGTGGCTGGCTACCTTGTGACTCTTTTTCTGTAAATGAAAAGTCACACTGAGCTGTATGATAAAGGGTGGGGGGAGGGGCATTGGAATGATATTCTGTGTGTAAGTTGAAGCTTGAGCTATAAAGCCAGTGAGAGAAAATTTTATTTTTCTATAGGCTTAAACATAGATAAAAGTGTTGATAAACAAGGGCCTCAGTCTTCACCTGTTCCTGTTGTTTCAATGCAAAATGTTAATAGGTAATTTTAATATGACAAAATATATTTGTAAAAATATTATTATTTTATCTCTGACCATAATAAATAAATAAAAAAATTATGTATAAAAACAGTACACACTCCTTTAAAAAAATTAACTTGTCTGCTTTACATTTACCATAGTTCAGCCACTTAGCAAATGGGCAGCAGGTAGGTAACAGATGTACTGTAAGTAAGTAGTGCTATACACAGGGCCGCCATCAGGGGGGTACAGGCAGTACACCTGTAAGTGGCCTGGAGGTCCCCAGGGGCCCGGATGGCAACCCCCCTTTTTTTTGTAAGGGGCCCAGAGGTCCCCAGAGGCCCGGAGGTCCCTAGGGCCCCGGATGGCAACCCCCTTTTTTTTATGAATATTTTTTTTTCATTATTATTATTTTTTTATTTTTTTATTTTTTTTTAATTTTTGTAAGGGGCTCAGAGGTCCCCAGAGGCCGTATGTCCCCAGGGCCCCGGATGGCAACCCCCCCTTTTTTTTTCTTTATAAATATATATATATATATATATTTTTTTTTATAAAAAAAAATTGTAAGGGGCCCAGAGGTTGTCCGCAGAGGCCCGGAGGTGCCCAGGGCCCCGGATGGCAACCCCCACTTTTTTTTTTTTTCGTTCTTTTTTTTCATCAGCACCCAAAGCCCCCTCGACCTCAACAATTTGCGGCGGCAGCACCCCCCGCTTCTCAATTCATGGCACCCCCCGCTTCTCAATTCGCGGCAGCCCCCCGCTTCTCAATTTCAATTTGCGGCGGCAGTAGCCCCCCGGTTCTCCTCTGCTCCAGGGGGGGCTCATGCCTGAAGCTGTGTAAGGGGCCCCAAAATACCTGATGGCGGCCCTGGCTCTACATAATCTCAGCTTTGAGAATCTTTTCAGATCAAGTTTTCATTTTTAACAGTGCCTATTGGTGCTTACTGTGCTCACTCACATTACTAGTACACAGGTTGTGAAGATTCTCAATAGGGATGAGCTTCGAGTTCGAGTCGACTCGAACATCGGCTGTTCAATCGTTCGACGAAGATGAACATTATGGGCCGTTCGCGCTAAATTTGAGCGGCGCGTCACGGCCCATAATTCACTGCGTCATCGCAGTGCATTGCTGGCTGATGATTGGCCAAGCATGCACTATGACCCGCATGCTTTGGCCAATCACAGCGCCGTCAGCACAGAAAGCCATAATTGGCCAAAGGCAGGGTACCTTTGGCCAATTATGGCTCAGGGGATTAAGTACACGCCCCACACTGTATAAGGCCACCTGCACGCCGGCCTTGTGGAGTGTCATTTATTTTAATTTAGGTAGATTGAGCAGGCAGGTGATTCAGTTAGCTATATTGAGCAGGCAGTTGATTCAGTTAGCTCCAGTATATTTAGTATATATATACATCCCAGGCTTTGTATATATCTATATATATATATATACTGTATACAGTTTAGCTAGATCTCACTGCAGAGCGGTCCTGGTGTACTGTTGCTAATATACTACAGGCAGGCAGTTGATTCAGTTAGCTGCATTATATTCAGTATACTGTATCCAATTTAGCTAGATCTCACTGCAGACCGTTCCTGTTGTACTGTTGCTAATATACTACAGGCAGGCAGTTGATTCAGTTAGCTGCAGTATATTCAGTATACTGTATCCAGTTTAGCTAGTGTCAGGGACCTGCCAGAATGAGAAGACGTTTCTTGCATCCTTCTGTGCCTGTGCGCCGGCACGCACCGGGTGCGCGCATGCGCCAATTGCACAGCGGGTGCGGGCGCGCTAACGCTATGGCGCCATTCTGCCTTTAAAAGGTCAGCAGTTGCAATGATGCATTGCTCTCTGATCTGCAGCTTTGAACCTGTAAAACCTGCATACCTGTTATTTGCTACCTGTAACGACCCGGCTCTCCCCGACCACCCGATGAATCTCCAATCCTGACCTTGGCTCGCCTTGACCCTGCTCAGTCTCTTACCTGCTTACCTGCTGCCAGACCCTGCCTGTATCTCTGACTACGTTTAAGCCTGCTGAACTATATGGCTGATTACCTGCTCTGACCCAGCTTGTCTGACCCTCCTGCTGTCTACTGTTTGTGTGCACTTAACCTGGCTTGTCTTACCCTGCTCCAGCTTCCGCTGTTCCTGTACCCGCCAGCTCCCAGGTCGCTGACCTGCAACCACCTCCTCTGCTGCCTACAGCCACCCCTGGAGGATCACCATTTTGCCACAGTGCCAACCACTACATCTTCCTCAGGCACTCCTACCTCACTACGCTCTCGAGCTCACTGTCCTCACTCCAGTGACTCCTGACCCAGGGCTGTAAGAGAGGTCTCCTCCTACAAGTCAGGTTCTATGATCAGGTACCTTCTGTACATAACAGCTAGATCTCACTGCAGACCATCCCTGTTGTACTGTTCCTAATATTCTACAGGCAGGCAGTTGATTCCACTAGCTGCAGTATATTCAGTATACTGTATCCAGTTTAGCTAGATCTCACTGCAGACCATTCCTGTTGTACTGTTCCTAATATATTACAGGCAGGCAGTTGATTCAGTTA
The DNA here is from genome assembly GCA_029206835.1 of Rana muscosa. Classification (NCBI taxonomy): domain Eukaryota; kingdom Metazoa; phylum Chordata; class Amphibia; order Anura; family Ranidae; genus Rana; species Rana muscosa. Next base: position 61,378,128 of record JARGYO010005626.1, on the reverse strand, counting down.
GCTGCAGTATATTCAGTATACTGTATCCAGTTTAGCTAGATCTCACTGCAGACCATTCCTGTTGTACTGTTCCTAATATACTACAGGCAGGCAGTTGATTCAGTTAGTTGCAGTATATTCAGAATACTGTATCCAGTTTAGCTAGATCTCACTGCAGACCATTCCTGTTGTACTGTTCCTAATATATTACAGGCAGGCAGTTGATTCAGTTAGCTGCAGTATATTCAGTATACTGTATCCAGTTTAGCTAGATCTCACTGCAGACCATTCCTGTTGTACTGTTCCTAATATACTACAGGCAGGCAGTTGATTCAGTTAGCTGCAGTATATTCAGTATATATATATATATATATATATATATATATATATACATCCCAGCTTTGAATATATATATATATATATACACTGTATCCTGTGCAGCTAGATCTCACTGCAGGCCATTCCTGGTGTACCTATTCAATTACACATTCAGGCAGGCAGGCCAGGCAAGTGATTCAGTGATCTGCAGTGCATAGAATATATACTGTCTCCTACATACAGGTCCTTCTCAAAAAATTAGCATATTGTGATAAAATTCATTATTTTCTGTAATGTACTGATAAACATTAGACTTTCATATATTTTAGATTCATTACACACAACTGAAGTAGTTCAAGCCTTTTCTTGTTTTAATATTGATGATTTTGGCATACAGCTCATGAAAACCCAAAAATCCTATCTCAAAAAATTAGCATATCATGAAAAGGTTCTCTAAACGAGCTATTAACCTAATCATCTGAATCAACTAATTAACTCTAAACACCTGCAAAAGATTCCTGAGGCTTTTAAAAACTCCCATCCTGGTTCATTACTCAAAACCGCAATCATGGGTAAGACTGCCGACCTGACTGCTGTCCAGAAGGCCATCATTGACACCCTCAAGCAAGAGGGTAAGACACAGAAAGAAATTTCTGAATGAATAGGCTGTTCCCAGAGTGCTGTATCAAGGCACCTCAGTGGGTAGTCTGTGGGAAGGAAAAAGTGTGGCAGAAAACGCTGCACAACGAGAAGAGGTGACCGGACCCTGAAGAAGATTGTGGAGAAGGACCGATTACAGACCTTGGAGGACCTGCGGAAGCAGTGGACTGAGTCTGGAGTAGAAACATCCAGAGCCACCGTGAACAGGCGTGTGCAGGAAATGGGCTACAGGTGCCGTATTCCCCAGGTCAAGCCACTTTTGAACCAGAAACAGCAGCAGAAGCGCCTGACCTGGGCTACAGAGAAGCAGCACTGGACTGTTGCTCAGTGGTCCAAAGTACATTCGGAAATCAAGGTGCCAGAGTCTGGAGGAAGACTGGGGAGAGGGAAATGCCAAAATGCCTGAAGTCCAGTGTCAAGTACCCACAGTCAGTGATGGTCTGGGGTGCCATGTCAGCTGCTGGTGTTGGTCCACTGTGTTTTATCAAGGGCAGGGTCAATGCAGCTAGCTATCAGGAGATTTTGGAGCACTTCATGCTTCCATCTGCTGAAAAGCTTTATGGAGATGAAGATTTCATTTTTCAGCACGACCTGGCACCTGCTCACAGTGCCAAAACCACTGGTAAATGGTTTACTGACCATGGTATTACTGTGCTCAATTGGCCTGCCAACTCTCCTGACCTGAACCCCATAGAGAATCTGTGGGATATTGGGAAGAGAAAGTTGAGAGACGCAAGACCCAACACTCTGGATGAGCTTAAGGCCGCCATCGAAGCATCCTGGGCCTCCATAACACCTCAGCAGTGCCACAGGCTGGTTGCCTCCATGCCACGCCGCATTGAAGCAGTCATTTCTGCAAAAGGATTCCCGACCAAGTATTGAGTGCATAACTGAACATAATTATTTGAAGGTTGACTTTTTTTGTATTAAAAACACTTTACTTTTATTGGTCGGATGAAATATGCTAATTTTTTGAGATAGGATTTTTGGGTTTTCATGAGCTATATGCCAAAATCATCAATATTAAAACAAGAAAAGGCTTGAACTACTTCAGTTGTGTGTAATGAATCTAAAATATATGAAAGTCTAATGTTTATCAGTACATTACAGAAAATAATGAACTTTATCACAATATGCTAATTTTTTGAGAAGGACCTGTATATATTCACTGCATTCTAGTCAAGCCTATACCTGACTGCAGGTCATTCCTGGTGTACCTATCCAAATACACTTTCAGGCAGGCAGGCAGGTGATTCAGTGATCTACAGTGCCTAAAATATATACTGTCTCCTACATACAGTATATATATCCACTGCATCCAGTCTAACCAAGCCTATATCTAAATGCAGGCCATTCCTTGTGTACTTTTTCTAGTAAACTTCAGGCGTTGTTTTGCTACTCTAAGTTTACAGTATGTCTGGAAGGCCAAGGAGAGGCAGACGCTCACAGGCCACTAAAAGAGGGCAAGCAGGCTCTGTGTCTACAGCCAACAGTGCTGGTCATGGACACGGTGCATCCTCAGCACGTGGCCGTAGGGCACGCTTGTCCTTTTTTTCGGCAGCTGGCCATGTTGAGCGGCAACATGCAGAAGAGTTGGTAGAGTGGATGACCAAGCCTCATCCTCATCCTCCTCATTCTCTGTCACCCAGGCTCAGAGTACTTTGGCTGCCAATGCAGCTGCCAAAGTGGCCTATTCCATTGGCTCCAGGTCATCAGTTACTCCTTCCCTAGCCCCACCATCATGCACGGAGGAGTCCCCCGAACTGTTTGACCACAGTGTTGGGTACATGCTGCAGGAGGATGCACAGAGTTTTGAAGGCTCCGGTGATGGTACCCAGCTTGAGAAAGGCAGTAACGTGAGCCCAGAGAGAGGGGGTGCCCAAGAAGGACAACAAACTGGCAGTCATGCTCCCCCAGCTGCAGCATACTGCCAGGTTTTCTCCAGTGATGAGGAGGGAGGGGATTATGAGGTCACTGACTCTACGTGGGTGCCTGATAGGAGAGAGGAGGAGGAGGAGGAGGAGCATCTCCAATGAGGCAGGATGCCCTCCAGGGGCCAGCTTAAGGGCAGCCAACCGACTGCATCAAACCTCAGAGCTCCGCATGTGCAGGGCGTTGCTGACTCCACGCATTTATCCAAAAGTTCTTTGATGGACCTTTTTTGAGACGTGTGCAGCAGATCACACCATTGCTGTTTGCAAGATATGTCTGAAGCGTATCAAGCGTGGCCAAAACAGCAGCCGCTTGGGCACCACATGCTTGACCAGACATATGTCGAACTCCTATGCAGTCCGTTGGCAAGCGTACTTAAAAGACCCACACCAAAGAACAAGGCGGACCTCTTCTTGCTCCTTATCAGCTGGGATCTCCAATACTATACCTTCAGTTCTCTCAGAAACCTGCACTGAGAGGAATGAAGGTGTAGAATTAGGTGTGCCAAGTACTTGCGGGCAATCTGCTATTGCTACACCAACGTCCGACTGTAGCAGGCAAATTTCCCTACCCCAGTTGCTGAACCGGCAAAAGAAATTCGGTCCCAGCCATCCACATGCCCAGCGGCTGAATGCTAGCTTGGCTAAATTGCTAGCACTCCAACTGCTGCCTTTTCAGCTGGTAGCCTCTGCCCCCTTTCGTGAAGTTGTGGAATGTGCAGTACCTCAGTGGCAGGTTCCCAAACGCCACTTTTTTTCACGGAGAGCGATTCTGTCTCGCTACCAGAATGTGGAAGGCAATGTCTTGGCCTCGCTGGACAGGGCGGTTAGCGGTAAGGTGAATATTACCATTGACTCATGGTCCATCAGGCATGGACAGGGACATTACCTATCTTTCACAGTGCACTGGGTGACTCTGCTGGCAGCTGGGAAGGATGCAGGACAGGGTGCAGTATTGTTGGAGCTTGTTCCCGCCACCACGCCTCCAAAATGCTACTAGTGGTGATTCTGACTAGTGATGAGCCGAACACCCCCGGGTTCGGTTCGCACCAGAACCCGCGAACGGACCGAAAGTTCGCGCGAACATTAGAACCCTATTAAATACAATGGATGCAAACGTTCGGATTCTAAAGTGCTAATTATAACGACTATTATCCATGTTATTGTCCGAAACAGAGTTTGGGAACCCGGGTTCTGCACCAGGGGACATGTATCAATGCAAAAAGAAGTTTTAAAAACGGACGTTTTCCGGGAGCAGTCATTTTAATGATGCATAAAGTGAAAAAAAAAAGTCAAATATTCCTTTAAATATTGTACCTGGGGGGTGTCTAAAGTATGCCTGTGAAGTGCCACGTGTTTCCCGTGTTTAGAACTGTCCCTGCACAAAATAACATTTCTAAAGGAAAAAAAGCCATTTAAAACTGCTTGCGGCTTTAATGCAATGTCTGGTCCCGGTAATATGGATGAAAATCTTTAGGAAAAATGGCATAGCTACCCCATCAACCCCCCCCCCCTACCCCAGCCCATTACCAGCCCCTTTAGGTCTTGTATGGATATTAAGGGGAACCCCGCACACAAAATAAAAAAGCCCCTATATACTCTGAACAGCCGTATACAGGCGGTGCATACAAGACAGGGACTGTAGGTTTGTTCTTCTGTAGAATCTGTTTGTAATTTTGAACAGCTGCATTGTTTAAGTGTAGCTCCATGCCAAATTCCTTTTTTTTAGCTTTTTGGAAAACATAGGGAACGGTTATCACCCCTGTCACATTTTTTTTGCTGTCTGTGCCCCTGTTCAGAACATTTCACCTCACTTTGCGTCCCAATGACAACTGTTTTTGAAATGTGGTGTTTGTATTGAAACAAGGATTGGTGATAAAGCATCAGTAGAGAGGAGACACCTTTCTCCCATATTAATTCTTACAGGAGAGAATTTTCCTTCCAAGGGGTAGATTTCCTCTCACTTCCTGTTGTCTTCTTCCGTTTGCAAGTAGTAGTGGTTTGTAAGTTGGATGTTTGAAAGTAGGGACCTTCCGTATATACTCTGCAGAAATTGGCCCCTTAGGTGTTGGTGTTGGCACAACACTGAAAGCACTCACAGTTATTCTTGGTGGGTGCTGGAACGCCCTGCTGTCAAGTATAATATCAGGAATTGTAATAACATATAATTGTTGATCAGTGGTAGTAAAAATTGGGCCTTTGATGGTGGTGCTGGTGCCACAACACTGTAAGGCCTGACAGTTACTCTTGGTGGGCGCAGCAATGGTCCCTGCTGTGAATTATTAGATCAATAATTATAATTGCATGCCCCTGTTGAACAGGGGCTGAAAAACTGGGCCTTTGGTGGTGGTGGTGGTGGTGATGGTGTTGCTGGTGCCACAACACTGTAAGGCCTGACAGTTACTCTTGGTGGGCGCAGCAATGGGCCCTGCTGTGAATTATTAGATCAATAATTATAATTGCATGCCCCTGTTGAACAGGGGCTGAAAAATTGGGCCTTAGGCACTGGTGGCACAACACTGCAACCCCTCACAGATACTGTACTTGGAGCACAGCAATGAGGCCTGTTGCAAAGTATTGCATCAAAAATTTTAATTACACGCCCCTGTTAAACAGGGGCTGAAAAATTGGGCCTTAGCCACTGGTGGCGTCACCCATAAACCAAAATGATCTTCCAAGCTATCATCGTTAATCGTATCATTGAGGAGGAGGAGGAGGATAGCCAGACAACATAACAGCACAGGCACTCAGCATCAGCATCAGTCTTGAAGGGATGTGACATTTTAAAATCAATTAGTCTGTTATATCAGCATCTGGTGTGTGGTAGCTGGTGGTGATCCAAGACTGGTTCATCTTGATGAAAGTCAGTCGATCAACCGAGTCGGTGGACAGGCGCACCCTGTGATCCGTGACAAATCCTCCAGCAGCACTGAATGTGCGTTCTGAAAGAACGCTGGATGCAGGACAGGCCAGTAGCTCAATTGCATACTGTGCAAGCTCTGGCCAGTGATCCATCCTCAAGACCCAGTAAGCCAGAGGATTTTCGGTGGGGAAGGTGTCCAAGTCTGACCTTGCCCCTAGGTATTCCTGCACCATGTATATCAGACGCTGGCGATGGTTGCTGGAACCGATCATACTTTGGGGCTGCGGACTAAAGAATTGTCTGAACGCATCGGTCAGACGGCCACCTTCCCCACCGCTCTTTCTTTGACTGCCCGAAGCCTCAGCAACTTGTTGTCCAGGACCAGGAGTTTGTAACCTCCCAGTCTCTGGGAACGCGTTGCACAGACCTTTCTGCAAGGCCTCCCGGAGTTGTCTCATCCTCTGCTCCCTCTGCGACGGTACGATAAGGTCCGCAACCTTACCCTTGTACCGTGGATCAAGGAGAGTGGCCAGCCAGTAATGGTCCCTCTCCTTGATCCGAAGAATACGAGGATCCTTCCGCAGACTTTGCAGGATCAGGGAGGCCATGCAGCGAAGGGTTAGCTGAGGCATTCAGTCCGGAGTCCTCTGGGTCACTAAGGATGACATGATCCGCAGCCACCTCCTCCCAGCCACGTACAAGTCCACTGGTTTCTTGGGACTGTAAATCATCCCTAAAAGACTGCTGCTGATGATGCTGAGTGCCAGCCTCCACCTCCATGCTGACACAATCCTCCTCCTCCTCCTCCTCCTCGTCCTCTTCCTGTGCGATGGGTGGGACAGAAGGAACACTGTCTGGGTAAAGGGGGCCTTGAGAGGCAAGGAAGTCCTCCTCTTCCTGCCTCTGTTCTGCCTCAAGTGCCCTGTCCATTATTCCACGCAGCGTGTGCTCCAACAGGTGGACAAGAGGTACAGTGTCACTGATGCATGCACTGTCACTGCTCACCATCCTCGTGGCCTCCTCAAATGGTGCCAGGACAGTGCATGCATCCCTGATCATGCCCCACTGGCGTGGTGAAAAAAACCCGAGCTCCCCTGACCCTGTCCTGGTGCCGTAGTCGCACAGGTACTCATTGATGGCCCTCTGCTGCGTGTGCAGCCGCTGCAGCATGGCCAACGTTGAGTTCCACCTGGTGGGCATGTCACATATAAGGCGGTTCTTGGGCAGGTTCAACTCCTTTTGAAGCTCAGCCAGGCGAGCACTGGCATTATAAGATCTGCGGAAATGCACACAGACTTTCCTGGCCTGCCTCAGGACATCCTGTAAGCCCGGGTACCTGCCCAAGAACCGCTGCACCACCAGGTTAAGGACGTGAGCCATACAGGGCACATGGGTCAGTTGTCCCTGTTGGAGGGCGGAGAGGAGGTTGGTGCCATTGTCGCAAACCACCATTCCTGGCTTAAGCTGGCGTGGCGTCAACCACCTCTCGGCCTGCCCCTGCAGAGCAGACAGGACCTCTGCCCCAGTGTGGCTCCTGTCCCCCAAACACACCAGCGCAAGCACTGCATGGCATCTTTTTGCCTGCGCACTTGCGTAGCCCCTTGAACGCCTACGGAGCACCGCTGGTTCCGAGGACAAACCACAGGAAGAGGCCCTGGAGGAAGAAGAAGAGGAGGGGGTGGAGGAGAGAGGTGTGTCACAACCAGTAGTAGCATTTTGGAGGCGTGGGGGTGGAACAACCTCCAACACTACTGCACCTTGTCCTGCATCCTTCCCAGCTGCCAAAAGAGTGACCCAATGGGCCGTGAAAGAAAGGTAACGTCCCTGTCCATGCCTGCTGGACCATGAGTCAGCGGTAATATGCACCTTACCGCTGACCGCCCTGTCCAGCGAGGCCAAGACATTGCCTTCCACATGCCTGTAGAGAGCCGGAATAGCCTTCCGTGCGAAAAAGTGTCGTTTGGGAACCTGCCACTGAGGAACCGCACATTGCACAAACTCACGGAAGGGGGCCGAGTCTACCAACTGAAAAGGCAGCAGTTGAAGCGCTAGCAATTTAACCAAGCTAGCATTCAACCGCTGGGCATGTGGATGGCTGGGAGTGAACTTCTTTCGACGGTCCAGCAGCTGGGGCAGGGAAATTTGCCTGCTAGAATCGGACGTTGGTGTACTGCTAGCAGAGTGCCCGCAAGTACTTGCCTGTGACACACCTAATTCTACACCTTCATTCCTCTCAGAGCAGGTTTCAGAGAGGAGTGAAGGTATAGTGGGGTTGGAGATCCCAGCTGATGCGGTGCAAGAAGAGGTCAGCTTTGTTCTTTGGTGTGGGTCTTTAAGGTAGGCTTGCCAACGAGCTGCATGGCAGGTCAACATATGTCTGATCAAGCATGTGGTGCCCAAGCGGCTGATGTTTTGGCCACGCGATATACGCTTGAGACATATGTTGAAAACAGCAGCTGTGCGATCTGATGCACTCGCCTCAAAAAAGGCCCACACCAAGGAACTTTTTGAATGACGGGCAGAGGCAGCGCCCTGCACAGGCGGAGCTCTGCGGTGTGATTCCGTCGGTGTGCTGCCCATACGCTGGCCACTCAAGGGCATCCTGCCTCGTTGGAGATGTGCCTCCTCCTCATCCTCCTCCTCCTCCTCTCTCCTATTAGGCACCCACGTGGAGTCAGTGACCTCATCATCCCCTCCCTCCTCATCACTGGAGCCAATCTGGCAGTATGCTGCAGCTGCTGGAACATGAATGCCAGATTGGTGTCCTTCTTGAGCATCCCCTCTCTCTGCTCTCACGCTGCTGCCTTCCTCTAGCTGGGTATCATCATCAGATCCTTCCAAACGCTGGGCATCCTCCTGGAGCATGTACCCAACACTGTGCTCAAACAGTTCGGGGGACTCCTCAGGAGGAGGGCATGGTGGGTCTAGGGAAGGATTGACTAATGAAGATAATGATACCAGAGAAGAGGACGCTTTGGCAGCTGCTTTGCCACTACCCTGAGCCTGGGTGAGAGAGGATGAGGAGGATGAGGTGGGCTTGGTCATCCACTCTACCAAGTCTTCGGCATGATGTGGCTCAACATGTCCAGCTGCCGAAAACAAGGACAAGCGTGTCCCATGGCCATGTGCTGATGACAATGCACCGCGTACACGACCAGCACTGTTGCCCCCAGACACAGAGCCTGCTTGCCCTCTTTTTTTGCCTCCTGACTGTCTGCCTCTCCTTGGTTGCCTTCCAGACACTTTAATGGATGGCCTGCAGGGAGATGGGAAAAACAGCAATAAGGGCTACCTTCAGGTGTATATTGTGCAGGAGGCTTAGCAACAATGACACTGACACTGTCCCCTGCCTATCCTTCTCTGTCCCTAAACACAAGGATTGAAAATATGGTTCAGCAAAAAAGTTTTAGAACAGAATAGCACACTGACACTTTCCCTCACTGTCCTACTCTGTCCCTCTGTACAAACAAGATTTAGCACAGAATAGCACACTGATAATTTCTACGAGTGTCCTTCTCTGTCCCTCAACTCAGGGATTGAAAATATGGAACAGCAAAATAGTTTTAGAACAGAATAGCACACTGTCAGTTTCCCTCACTGTAGCTCTCTGTCCCTCAACTCAAGGATTGAAAATATGGTTCAGCAAAATAGTTTTAGAACAGAATAGCACACTGTCAGTTTCCCTCACTGTACCTCTCTGTCCCTCAACTCAAGGATTGAAAATATGGTTCAGCAAAATAGTTTTAGAACAGAATAGCACACTGTCAGTTTCCCTCACTGTAGCTCTCTGTCCCTCAACTCAAGGATTGAAAATATGGTTCAGCAAAATAGTTTTAGAACAGAATAGCACACTGTCAGTTTCCCTCACTGTACCTCTCTGTCCCTCAACTCAAGGATTGAAAATATGGTTCAGCAAAATAGTTTTAGAACAGAATAGCACACTGTCAGTTTCCCTCACTGTAGCTCTCTGTCCCTCAACTCAAGGATTGAAAATATGGAACAGCAAAATTGATTTAGAACAGAATAGCACACTGTCAGTTTCACTCACTGTACCTCTCTGTCCCTCAACTCAAGGATTGAAAATATGGTTCAGCAAAATAGTTTTAGAACACAATAGCACACTGACACTTTCCCTCACTGTAGCTCTCTGTCCCTCAACTCAAGGATTGAAAATATGGTTCAGCAAAATAGTTTTAGAACAGAATAGCACACTGTCAGTTTCCCTCACTGTAGCTCTCTGTCCCTCAACTCAAGGATTGAAAATATGGTTCAGCAAAATAGTTTTAGAACACAATAGCACACTGTCAGTTTCCCTCACTGTAGCTCTCTGTCCCTCAACTCAAGGATTGAAAATATGGTTCAGCAAAATAGTTTTAGAACACAATAGCACACTGACACTTTCCCTCACTGTAGCTCTCTGTCCCTCAACTCAAGGATTGAAAATATGGTTCAGCAAAATAGTTTTAGAACAGAATAGCACACTGTCAGTTTCCCTCACTGTAGCTCTCTGTCCCTCAACTCAAGGATTGAAAATATGGTTCAGCAAAATAGTATTAGAACACAATAGCACACTGTCAGTTTCCCTCACTGTAGCTCTCTGTCCCTCAACTCAAGGATTGAAAATATGGTTCAGCAAAATAGTTTTAGAACACAATAGCACACTGACACTTTCCCTCACTGTAGCTCTCTGTCCCTCAACTCAAGGATTGAAAATATGGTTCAGCAAAATAGTTTTAGAACAGAATAGCACACTGTCAGTTTCCCTCACTGTAGCTCTCTGTCCCTCAACTCAAGGATTGAAAATATGGTTCAGCAAAATAGTTTTAGAACAGAATAGCACACTGTCAGTTTCCCTCACTATAGCTCTCTGTCCCTCAACTCAAGGATTGAAAATATGGTTCAGCAAAATAGTTTTAGAACAGAATAGCACACTGTCAGTTTCCCTCACTGTACCTCTCTGTCCCTCAACTCAAGGATTGAAAATATGGTTCAGCAAAATAGTTTTAGAACAGAATAGCACACTGTCAGTTTCCCTCACTGTAGCTCTCTGTCCCTCAACTCAAGGATTGAAAATATGGAACAGCAAAATTGATTTAGAACAGAATAGCACACTGTCAGTTTCACTCACTGTACCTCTCTGTCCCTCAACTCAAGGATTGAAAATATGGTTCAGCAAAATAGTTTTAGAACACAATAGCACACTGACACTTTCCCTCACTGTAGCTCTCTGTCCCTCAACTCAAGGATTGAAAATATGGTTCAGCAAAATAGTTTTAGAACAGAATAGCACACTGTCAGTTTCCCTCACTGTACCTCTCTGTCCCTCAACTCAAGGATTGAAAATATGGTTCAGCAAAATAGTTTTATAACAGAATAGCACACTGTCAGTTTCCCTCACTGTAGCTCTCTGTCCCTCAACTCAAGGATTGAAAATATGGAACAGCAAAATTGATTTAGAACAGAATAGCACACTGTCAGTTTCACTCACTGTACCTCTCTGTCCCTCAACTCAAGGATTGAAAATATGGTTCAGCAAAATAGTTTTAGAACACAATAGCACACTGACACTTTCCCTCACTGTAGCTCTCTGTCCCTCAACTCAAGGATTGAAAATATGGTTCAGCAAAATAGTTTTAGAACACAATAGCACACTGTCAGTTTCCCTCACTGTAGCTCTCTGTCCCTCAACTCAAGGATTGAAAATATGGTTCAGCAAAATAGTTTTAGAACAGAATAGCACACTGTCAGTTTCCCTCACTGTACCTCTCTGTCCCTCAACTCAAGGATTGAAAATATGGTTCAGCAAAATAGTTTTAGAACAGAATAGCACACTGTCAGTTTCCCTCACTGTAGCTCTCTGTCCCTCAACTCAAGGATTGAAAATATGGTTCAGCAAAATAGTTTTAGAACACAATAGCACACTGTCAGTTTCCCTCACTGTAGCTCTCTGTCCCTCAAATCAAGGATTGAAAATATGGTTCAGCAAAATAGTTTTAGAACACAATAGCACACTGACACTTTCCCTCACTGTAGCTCTCTGTCCCTCAACTCAAGGATTGAAAATATGGTTCAGCAAAATAGTTTTAGAACACAATAGCACACTGTCAGTTTCCCTCACTGTACCTCTCTGTCCCTCAACTCAAGGATTGAAAATATGGTTCAGCAAAATAGTTTTAGAACACAATAGCACACTGTCAGTTTCCCTCACTGTAGCTCTCTGTCCCTCAACTCAAGGATTGAAAATATGGTTCAGCAAAATAGTTTTAGAACAGAATAGCACACTGTCAGTTTCCCTCACTGTACCTCTCTGTCCCTCAACTCAAGGATTGAAAATATGGTTCAGCAAAATAGTTTTAGAACAGAATAGCACACTGTCAGTTTCCCTCACTGTAGCTCTCTGTCCCTCAACTCAAGGATTGAAAATATGGAACAGCAAAATTGATTTAGAACAGAATAGCACACTGTCAGTTTCACTTACTGTACCTCTCTGTCCCTCAACTCAAGGATTGAAAATATGGTTCAGCAAAATAGTTTTAGAACACAATAGCACACTGACACTTTCCCTCACTGTAGCTCTCTGTCCCTCAACTCAAGGATTGAAAATATGGTTCAGCAAAATAGTTTTAGAACAGAATAGCACACTGTCAGTTTCCCTCACTGTACCTCTCTGTCCCTCAACTCAAGGATTGAAAATATGGTTCAGCAAAATAGTTTTAGAACAGAATAGCACACTGTCAGTTTCCCTCACTGTACCTCTCTGTCCCTCAACTCAAGGATTGAAAATATGGTTCAGCAAAATAGTTTTAGAACAGAATAGCACACTGTCAGTTTCACTCACTGTACCTCTCTGTCCCTCAACTCAAGGATTGAAAATATGGTTCAGCAAAATTGATTTAGAACAGAATAGCACACTGTCAGTTTCACTCACTGTACCTCTCTGTCCCTCAACTCAAGGATTGAAAATATGGTTCAGCAAAATAGTTTTAGAACACAATAGCACACTGACACTTTCCCTCACTGTAGCTCTCTGTCCCTCAACTCAAGGATTGAAAATATGGTTCAGCAAAATAGTTTTAGAACAGAATAGCACACTGTCAGTTTCCCTCACTGTAGCTCTCTGTCCCTCAACTCAAGGATTGAAATAATGGTTCAGCAAAATAGTTTTAGAACACAATAGCACACTGTCAGTTTCCCTCACTGTAGCTCTCTGTCCCTCAACTCAAGGATTGAAAATATGGTTCAGCAAAATAGTTTTAGAACACAATAGCACACTGACACTTTCCCTCACTGTAGCTCTCTGTCCCTCAACTCAAGGATTGAAAATATGGTTCAGCAAAATAGTTTTAGAACAGAATAGCACACTGTCAGTTTCCCTCACTGTAGCTCTCTGTCCCTCAACTCAAGGATTGAAAATATGGTTCAGCAAAATAGTTTTAGAACAGAATAGCACACTGTCAGTTTCCCTCACTGTAGCTCTCTGTCCCTCAACTCAAGGATTGAAAATATGGAACAGCAAAATTGATTTAGAACAGAATAGCACACTGTCAGTTTCCCTCACTGTAGCTCTCTGTCCCTCAACTCAAGGATTGAAAATATGGTTCAGCAAAATAGTTTTAGAACACAATAGCACACTGACACTTTCCCTCACTGTAGCTCTCTGTCCCTCAACTCAAGGATTGAAAATATGGTTCAGCAAAATAGTTTTAGAACACAATAGCACACTGTCAGTTTCCCTCACTGTAGCTCTCTGTCCCTCAACTCAAGGATTGAAAATATGGTTCAGCAAAATAGTTTTAGAACACAATAGCACACTGACACTTTCCCTCACTTTAGCTCTCTGTCCCTCAACTCAAGGATTGAAAATATGGTTCAGCAAAATAGTTTTAGAACAGAATAGCACACTGTCAGTTTCCCTCACTGTAGCTCTCTGTCCCTCAACTCAAGGATTGAAAATATGGTTCAGCAAAATAGCTTTAGAACACAATAGCACACTGTCAGTTTCCCTCACTGTAGCTCTCTGTCCCTCAACTCAAGGATTGAAAATATGGTTCAGCAAAATAGTTTTAGAACACAATAGCACACTGACACTTTCCCTCACTGTAGCTCTCTGTCCCTCAACTCAAGGATTGAAAATATGGTTCAGCAAAATAGTTTTAGAACAGAATAGCACACTGTCAGTTTCCCTCACTGTACCTCTCTGTCCCTACAAACAAGGATTAGCACAGAATAGCACACTGTCACTGACACTCTCCCTACCTATCCTTATTTGTCCCTAAACACAAGGAATCCAGGATTATGTAAAGGAAAAAAAATGACACTGTCCCTGCCTATGCTTCTCTTTCCCTGCTCCGGAACACACTACACAAGGCCGCCGCGCTGGCGGCCTTTTATAGTGTGGGGCGTGTACTAAACCCCATCAGCAATAATTGGCCACAGGCATCCTGCCTGTGGCCAATCATTGCTCTCCTCGCTGCCGGCGCTGTGATTGGCCAAGCATGCGGGGTCACAGTGCATGCTTGGCCAATCACAGCGCCTGGATGACACTGCGATGGCGTAGTGCATTGTGGGCCGTTCGCGTCACTCGAATTTGGCGCGAACGGCCCAAATCGTTCGATCTTCGTCGAACGATCGAACAGCCGATGTTCGAGTCGAACGTATGTTCGACTCGAACACGAAGCTCATCCGTAATTCTGACACACCTCTCTCCTCCACCCCTCCTCTTCTTCTTCCTCCATGGCCTCTTCCTCTATAGATTTTTCCTCGGAACCAGTGGTGCTCCGTAGGCATTCAAGGGGCTACACAAGCACTCAGGCAAAAAGATGCCATGCGGTGCTTGAGCTGGTGTGCTTAGGGGACAGGAGCCACACTGGGGAAGAGATTCTGTCAGCTCTGCAGGGGCAGGCTCAGAGGTGATTGACGCCACGCCAGCTTCAGCCGGGAATGGGGGTTTCCGACAATGGAACCAACTTTCTCTCTGCCCTCCGACAGGGACACTTGACCCATGTGCCCTGTTTGACTCATGTCCTTAATTTGGTGGTGCAGCGGTTCTTGTGCAGGTACCTGGGCTTACAGGATCTCCTGAGGCAGGCCAGGAAAGTCTGTGTGCATTTCCGCCGGTCATATAATGCCAGTGCTCAGCTGTCTGACCTTCAAAAGGAATACAACCTGCCCAAGAACCACCTAATCTGTGACATGCCCACCAGGTGGAACTCAACGGTGGCCATGCTGCAGCGGCTGCACACGCAGCAGAGGGCCATCAATGAGTACCTGTGTGACTATGGCACCAGGACAGGGTCAGGGGAGCTTGGCTTTTTTCACCACGCCAGTGGCTCATGATCAAGAATGCATGCACTGTCCTGTCACCATTTGAGGAGGCCATGAGGATGGTGAGCATTGACAGTGCATGCATCAGTGATACTGTCCCTCTTGTGTACCTGTTGGAGCACACGCTGTGTGGAATAATGAACAGGGCACTTGAGGCAAAACAGAGGGAGGAAGAGGAGGACTTCTTTACCTCTCAAGGCCCCCTTTATCCAGACAGTGTTCCTGCGGGCCCGCCGATCACACAGGAAGAGGAGGAGGAGGATTGTTTCAGCATGGAGGTGGAGCCAAGTACTCAGCATCAATAGCAGTCTTCGAGGGATCATTTACAGTCCCCAGAAACCCATGGACTTGTATGTGGCTGGGAGGAGGTGGCTGCGGATCATGTCATCCTTAGTGACCCAGAGGACTCTGGACCGAATGCCTCAGCAAACATACGCTGCATGGCCTCCCTGATCCTGCAAAGCCTGTGAAAGGACCTTCAGATTTGTGGTATCAAGGAGAGGGATCATTACTGGCTGGCAACCCTTCTTGATCCACGTTACAAGGGTAAGGTTGCGGAACTTATCCAGCAATTTGTGCAACGCGTTTCCCGAGCCTGGTAGGTTTCAATTTCCTGGTCCTTGACAACGTGTTGCTGAGGCTTCGGTCAGTCACAGAAGGAGCGGTGGAGAAGGTGGCCGTCTGACTGATGCATTCAGACAATTTTTTATTCCGCAGCCCCAAGGTCTGATCGGTTCCAGCAACCATCGCCAGCATCTGATTTACATGGTGTAGGAATACCTAGGGGCAAGATCAGACTTGGAGACCTTTCCAACCAAAAATCCACTGGGTTACTGTGTCTTGAGGATGAATCACTGGCCAGAGCTTGCACAGTATGCAATTGAGCTACTGGCCTGTCCTGCTTCCAGCGTTCTTTCGGAACGCACATTCAGTGCTGCTGGAGGCTTTGTAACTGACCACAGAGTGCGCTTGTCCACCGATTCGGTTGATTGACTCACCTTCATAAAAATGAATCAGTCTTGGAACACCAGCTACCAAGCACCTGATGCTGATGTAACCTATTAATTTTTTATGAATGTGAGATCCCTTCAAGACTGCCTATGCTGATGCTGAGTGACTATCCTGTTATGCTGAGTGACTATCCTATTCCTCCTCAATGTTCATGTTGATAGCTTCTAAGAAAATTTTTGGTTCTGGGCACCATCACCAGTGGCTAAGGCCCAATTTTTCTGCCCCTGTTTAACAGGGGCGTGTAATTACAATTTTTGCTGTAATATTTTGCAGCAGGGCTTGTTCCTGTGCTCAACTAGAGTATGTGAGGGGTTGCAGTGTTGTGGCACCAGCACCAGTGCCTAAGGCCCAATTTTCTGCCCCTGTTTAACAGGGGCGTGTAATTGCAATTTTTGCTGTAATATTTTGCAGCAGGGCTCGTTCCTGCGCTCAACTAGAGTATCTGTGAAGGGTTGCAGTGTTGTGGCACCACTGTTCAACTGGTGCATGTAATTCCAATTCTTGATATAATATTTCACAGCAGGGCCCGTTCCAGCGCCCACCAAGAGTAACTGTGAGGGCTTACAGTGTTCTGGTACCACCAACACCTAAGGCCCAATTTTCTGCAGAGTAAATAGGGCAGGCCATATAGTATATACAGGCGGTCCCCTACTTTCAAAAATCCTACTTACAAACGGAGGGAGACAACAGGAAGTGAGAGAGAATCTACCCCTAGGAAGGGAAATTCTCTCCTGTAAATTTGGGAAAAAGGTGTCTCCACTGATGCTTTATCACCAATCCTTGTTTCCCTAAAAACCCCAAATTTTCAAAATCCAATTGTCATTGGGACAGAAAGTGATGTGAAATATTCTGAACAGGGGCACAGACAGCAAAACTGTCAGGGTCACCTGTGGCCAGGTGACAGATGCACACCGTAGGGGGACAGGAGTGCACCGCGAGGTAGTGAACCCTATGGCTGGCTTCTGCGGATAGGAAACTGGGTGGTTGTGGAAAGCGGGACCAGAGGAGCACAACCGGGATCCAAACGGAAGCTAGAGCCAAGATTCCCCAGGGCGCGGAGTCTAAGACCCAGCTGGTCTTCTCCAGGGCCTCTAGTGGTGAGGATGTTAGCTGCAGGCTGGGACCAGGTCGCGGCCCCTGGAGTTTCCTAGCTCACGCCCCGTAGGATAAGGGGAAAAGAGGGGAAGCAGCAGCACACGATAAGAGAGAACCGAATAACAAGCTGAAGGTCAGGGGCCACAAGCAGACAAGGATAACGAAGAACGAGCCAAAGGTCAAGGGTCACGAGCAGACAGGGATAGTCGGGGACAAGCCAATAACGTAACAGAGAGACAGACGTAGCACACGGCAGGCAGGAACCCAAACACACAATGCCTAACAAACACGTTGATCAGCAAAGCAGGCTTGCAGTGCACAGGTTAATATAGTGTTCTGTGATAGGGCCTGGGGTGGAGTCAGGCTGGGAGGAGATTGTAAAGGAAGCCAGGTGAAGGAGGTCTGGTCTCTAGATGAACACATGAGGAGGAAGGTAAGATGGCAGACAGACATTAATGCATATCCATGACAGTACCCTCCCTCTTACGAGGCCTCCCCCTTCCCCGCCTGGGCCCAGGTTTAGAGGGAAACTTCAGATGAAACTTCTTTAACAGAGGAGGTGCAAAGACCTCAGATGCAGTGATCCAAGACCTCTCCTCAGGACCAAACCCTTTCCAATGAACGAGGTACTGAAGAACGCCTTTACAGAGTCGGGAGTCCAGAATTTGACTGATCTCGTACTCCTGATTATCCTCAGAGACAGGCGCCACGGTAGGGAGAGGACGAGAGAATTTATTGAGGACTAAAGGCTTTAGAAGAGCAACATGAAAGGAGTTAGTGATTTTAAGGCTCTTAGGAATCTGGAGTTTGAAACAAACCGGATTCAGTTTAGCAGTTACCGTGTATGGACCGATGAATCGTGGAGCAAACTTCAGAGAAGGAACTCGGAGCTTGATGTTCCTGGTAGAGAGCCAGACTTTGTCCCCTGGCTGAAGAGAAGGCGGTTTACGCCTGCGGCGGTCGGCAAAGCCTTTGAATTTTTCAGCAGCTGCCCGGAGGGAATCATGAACGTGACCCCAAATGGAATTGAGAGACTCCTGAACCGAAGCCAAAGCTGGAATGTCTGGAGAACAGATCATGGGAAGAGGAAGTTGAGGGTGTTTTCCATAAACTGTGAAAAAGGGTGTCTTCTGCGAACTGGTATTCACATGATTGTTATGGGAGAATTCTGCCCACGGGAGTAGAGAGGACCAATCGTCATGGTGAGAAGACACAAAGGTGCGAAGAAAGACCTCTAACTCCTGATTAACCCTCTCAGTCTGTCCATTGGATTGGGGATGGTAAGAAGAAGAAAAATCCAAGACAATATTGAGGGATTTGCAAAAGGCTCTCCAAAAACGAGACGTGAATTGGACTCCCCTGTCGGAAACAATATGAGAAGGGACCCCATGTAGGCGGAGAATTTCCCGAATGAAAATGGGAACCAAGGCAGGGGCAGAAGGAAGACCAGGAAGAGGAACAAAATGAGCCATCTTGGAGAATCGATCGATTACCACCCAAATGACAGTATTATTCTCAGACAGTGGGAGATCGGTGATAAAATCCATGGCAATATGGGCCCAGGGTTCCTTAGGAATGGGCAAGGGCATGAGGAGACCAGCAGGAGCTTGTGTGGAGGATTTGGACTGAGCACAGACATGACAAGCTTTAACGTAGTCTTTGACGTCTGAGCGGAGATTAGGCCACCAGTAGTGACGACTGATGAGTAGGAAGGATCGGAGGAATCCAGAATGCCCTGCCACCTTGGAATCATGTCCCCAACGAAGGATCTTAGCTCTTAGCTCAGTGGGGACAAAGGTCTTACCAGGCGGAATTTTTGACTTCAGGGTGGTAGAGTGGGCAACAATGCATGAGGTGGGAATGATCGGCTCAGGTTCAGGGGCGGACTCCTCGTCCAAAGTGTCAAATGACCTAGAGAGCGCATCAGCCCGACCGTTGCAGGAACCAGGTTTGTAGGTAATCGTGAAATTAAAACGGGCAAAGAAGAGACTCCACCTGGCCTGTCTAGGATTCAGACGTTTAGCATTCTGTAGATACTGTAAATTCTTGTGATCGGTAAAGATCGTTATGGAGTGAGGGGAACCCTCCAAGAGATGACGCCACTCCTCTAACGCCAATTTAATTGCGAGAAGTTCCCGATCACCGATGGCATAATTCCTCTCTGCCTGAGAATTTTTTTTGGAGAAGAACGCACATGGTTGGCGTCTCTTCTCAAAGATTTGAAGAAGCACAGCTCCCACCCCCATTGAGGAAGCGTCCACTTCAATAAAAAATGCATTCCCAGGATTTGGTCTCCTCAAGAGGGGGCCAGAAACAAAGGCCTGTTTCAGGTTGTGAAATGCAGAGACAGCTTCGGGAGGCCAGTCTCTGGCATTCACACCCTTCTTGGTCAAAGCGATAATAGGCGCGGCAATGGAAGAGTAATTCCTTATGAACTGCCTATAATAATTAGTGAAGCCAAGAAAGCGCTGTGTGGCCTTGAGGCTAGCAGGAAGAGGCCAGTTGGTGATAGCCAAGACCTTCCCAGGGTCCATACGAAGACCCGAACATGAGACGAAGCACCCCAAAAACAGGACCTCAGAACATTCAAAGGAACATTTCTCCAGCTTGGCATAGAGATTGTTCTCTCTAAGACGTTGAAGTACAGTGCGGACATGGTTTCTGTGGACGAGCAGATTTTCAGAAAAGATCAGAATGTCATCCAGATAGATGACAACAAACTGGTACAGCAGATCTCTGAAGATTTCATTGACAAAGTTTTGAAACACGGCTGGAGCATTACACAGACCAAAAGGCATCACCAGATATTCGTAATGCCCGTCTCTAGTGTTGAATGCAGTCTTCCATTCGTCACCCTCCCGTATTCGAATAAGATTGTACGCGCCTCTGAGATCCAACTTGGTGAAAATGGAGGCACCCTTCAACCTATCGAATAGCTCAGATATTAAGGGTAAGGGGTATCGATTTTTAATAGTAACCGCATTTAAACCCCCGATAATCGATGCAGGGTCTTAAGGTACCATCCTTTTTGGCAACAAAAAAGAACCCTGCCCCTGCAGGCGATGAGGATTTCCGGATGAAACCTCTCTCCAGATTCTCTGCGACATACTCCGACATGGCCTGGGTCTCTGGGATGGACAGAGGGTAGGTACGACCCCTGGGTAGAGTTGCTCCGGGGACAAGATCAATAGCACAGTCAAAAGACCTGTGGGGAGGAAGCACCTCAGCTGATTTCTTACAGAACACATCCCGGTAATCGCTGTATGCAGCAGGAAGATCAGAAGAAACAGAAGTGGCAGCAACCGGAAGACTCTCCTTGGGGGTCACCTTGAGAAGACACGACGAGAAACATGAGGAACCCCAGGCCAGGATCTGCCCAGAGACCCAGTCCACATGTGGAGAGTGGAGCTGTAGCCAAGGGAGGCCCAATACAACTGGGGTAGAGGCCTTGGGTAGAATAAGAAAGGATATCCACTCCTGGTGGAGAATCCCTACCGACATCCTAATGGGTAGCGTCTGGAAGCGAATAGGGCCCCCTGGCAGAACAGTGCCATCAATTGCCGAGACTACCAATGGGGTAGTGAGAGGTGAAAGGGTAAGCTTCATAGAAGAAGCAGTTCTCCAATCCATAAAATTGCCGGCAGCCCCGGAATCCAGGTATGCAAGGGTTGACTGAGGAGAAGTGCCTACATGAAGGAACACCGGCAAGAGCAGGCGAGAAGGTGATGTTTCTGGGTCCAATACTCCACCTTCCAAATGTATTAGACCCGAGCGTTTCCCGGACGAAGCGAGCAGGAGTCACAAAAATGACCCTTGCCCCCACAATAGAGGCACAAGCCCAGAGTTCTGCGCCTAGCACGTTCTTCGGGGGTTAGTCTGGTCTGGCCCAGCTGCATAGGTTCTTCAGCAGGTAGAGGATGCTCCACGGAATGAAGGGAGGGGAGCTCAGACTGGCTAGGACCCAGAGAGTGCTGGCGTTTTTTTTCTAAGGACCTCTCTTGAAAACGAATGTCGATCTGGTTGCATAATGAAATTACATTGTCCAGACCGACGGGAATGGCTCTTCCCACTAATTCGTCTTTCACTCGGTCAGAGAGGCCATGTAAAAAGGTAGCGACCAGGGCCTCATTATTCCAGCTCAATTCAGCTGTGTGGATACGGAACTGAAGAGCATATTGCCCCACTGAACTAGATTCTTGGCGAAGACGTAAGACAGCACTAGCCGCTGAAGAAGCCCGAGCCGGCTCTTCGAAGATGTTACGGAAGAGCTTCAAGAAATCGGACAGACTGGAAACCACCGGATCGTTCCTCTCCCACAGGGGGGCAGCCCAGGCCAAAGCTTCACCGGAGAGGAGGGAAATGATATAGGCTACCTTAGCCCGGTCAGACAGGAAGCTTTGAGGCTGAAGCTCAAAATGAATTGTGCATTGGCTGAGAAACCCCCTGCAGGCCTTGGAGTCCCCAGAGAAACGGGACGGAGCTGGCAATCTTAGTGAGTGTGAGGCTGCGACTGGTGCGATAGGTACAGCCGCTGGTTGTACTTGGGGTTGCGGATTCGGGGTTTCCAAGGAGACCTGAAGCTGCTCGAATCGAGAAGCCAGATCCTGGAGGAATCGCATCACCTGAGTCTGATTTGATTCCTGGGTCTCAAGTCTGCGAACTATGCCCTGCAATGGATCATCCGCGGGGAGCGGGATGTCAGCCGGGTTCATGGCTGATCAAACTGTCAGGGTCACCTGTGGCCAGGTGACAGATGCACACCGTAGGGGGACAGGAGTGCACCGCGAGGTAGTGAACCCTATGGCTGGCTTCTGCGGATAGGAAACTGGGTGGTTGTGGAAAGCGGGACCAGAGGAGCACAACCGGGATCCAAATGGAAGCTAGAGCCAAGATTCCCCAGGGCGCGGAGTCTAAGACCCAGCTGGTCTTCTCCAGGGCCTCTAGTGGTGAGGATGTTAGCTGCAGGCTGGGACCAGGTCGCGGCCCCTGGAGTTTCCTAGCTCACGCCCCGTAGGATAAGGGGAAAAGAGGGGAAGCAGCAGCACACGATAAGAGAGAACCGAATAACAAGCTGAAGGTCAGGGGCCACAAGCAGACAAGGATAACGAAGAACGAGCCGAAGGTCAAGGGTCACGAGCAGACAGGGATAGTCGGGGACAAGCCAATAACGTAACAGAGAGACAGACGTAGCACACGGCAGGCAGGAACCCAAACACACAATGCCTAACAAACACGTTGATCAGCAAAGCAGGCTTGCAGTGCACAGGTTAATATAGTGTTCTGTGATAGGGCCTGGGGTGGAGTCAGGCTGGGAGGAGATTATAAAGGAAGCCAGGTGAAGGAGGTCTGGTCTCTAGATGAACACATGAGGAGGAAGGTAAGATGGCAGACAGACATTAATGCATATCCATGACAAAAACAAATGTTACAGGGGTGATAACCATTCCCTATGTTATCCAAAAAGCTTTAAAATAGATTTTTTTGGCTGGAGCTATACTTATAAAATGTACCTGTTCCAAATTACAAACAGATTCAACTTAAGAACAAACCTACAGTTTCTGTCTTGTTTGGATCGCCTATATACTGCTGTTCAGATTATATAGGGCCTGGGGGCCCCACACCTTTTCTTTTTTAAATTTGGTTGTGGGGTTCCCCTTAATATCCATACAAGACCCAAAGGGCCTGGTAATGGGCTGGGGGGGGGGTACTCATGCCATTTTTCCCAATGATTTTCATCCATATTGCCGGGACCCGACATTACATTAAAGCCGCAACCAGTTTTAAATTACTTTTTATTCCTTTAGAAATTTCATTTTTTGCAAGGACTGTTCTAAACACGTGAAAAATGTGCCACTGTACAGGTGTAGTGACCTCACCCCTCTCACCCCTTTCTCATTCTCGGCTTGTCTGTCTTGTCTAGGGGTTAGTGCTGGGGGGAAGGATGAGATACACCACGGCCCATGTCCTCCAATGTGTAGAGGTAAAGGCCAGAACTATTGGGCTTTTTGTGTGTGCCCTAGGGTCAAACCTTCACTGAATGACCCCCCCCCCTTTGCTTCTATTAACCGAAGTTCCACACATTGAAAACGGTCCAACTCGTATTTATTCTTCTCTGATAAATAGTCATACAACACAGACAGGTTGGGACCCAACGAACAGTTCAATATTTGTGGGGAGTAGGTCGAGGCACAATCCTTTACTGTAGAGCCAACCACTGTGGTGTCACCAGTGGCGCATAGTCACTGCCACTGACTATATAGAACAGGAACATGGATTACCTTCGCTAACGTAGCCCCTATCAGGGGGAAGACATCTGTCCAAGACAGTCCAAGACAGTTACCGGAGGCCTCTCCGTCACCAGCAATGCTGCACTGGACTCTCCGGAGAAGTTCCACTCACCGGCCTCCTCGTCTCGGACATGGGCACCCAAGGAGTTAGGGCCCCCTCGGATTCCTGCACCCTTGCGGAACTCAGTCGAAGGTACTGAGCTCCAGGCTTCCGCCATAGTACCTCACCCCAGGCTAAAGGTGCCTGAATTGGACTCCATCTCCAGCTCCGGCCAGGTCAAGGGCACCTGGGCCCGGAACTCCGGAACGCCAGCACCCAGGCTGAGGGTGCCTGAGTGTGGCCGCGTCCTCCGACTCCGAACTCTGAACCCCAAGGTCAGAGCGTCTGCCCCTTTTATCCCCTCTCCTCCTGCGTCACAGCGGGTTCCCCGCCCCGCTGTACAAGCACCAGGAAAGGACAAAAAGGCACAGTCTTACAGTGTGGGTTCAACCCCAGCCCAGGGCGACAATGCCACCTGCAGGCCACAGGGAACCTCACACCACCAGAGTCCTCCAAGACAGTAAATGGTCTCTAATTCCCCAGCAATCAGGGTGCATTGGGTCATACTACCACCCATGCACTCCTCCTATATTTTAGACCCCCGCTACACAGGCATACTATAGACACCCCCAAGGTACGATATTTAAAGGAATACTTCACTTTTATTTTTTCACTTTAAGCATCATTAAAATCACTGCTCCCGAAAAACTTCAGTTTTTAAAACTTTTTTTCGTATTGATAGATGTCCCCTGGGGCAGGACCCGGTCCCCAAATCCTTGTTAGGACAATAACTTGCATATTAGCCTTTAAAATTTGCACTTTTGATTTCTCACGCTCGAGTCCCATAGACTTTAACGGTGTTCGAATGTTCGCACGAACTTTCGGTCTGTTCGCATGTTCTGGATGCGAACCAAACCGGGGGGTGTTCGGCTCATCCCTAATTCTCAATAGATTTTATTATATGGATATATGCTTTAGTAGCAGTTAGCGTGATTTTCTATTATTATTAGTTTTTTTAGCTATGGTTTGGAAATGTACAAAAAAGTGTGTATATTTGTTCATATTATTCTTTTTTTCTTTTTCTGTAATATAAAGACCTGTACTAGTCTTAAAGTGGCTGTATGTAGCTCCACCCCAGCCCCCCTTACAATTGTGCAGAGTATTGAAACCATGTGCTGGGAGCTTCTTGTATACAGCAGAACACCTTTACTTTCATGGAGGATATCTTTATCATGGCTTTACATCATGTAGACAGAAACACAAAGCAGGAATATACAAGAACATATATATAGGAAAGATAAACACTTCCTCTCATTACATTGCCATATAATACAAACCATAACACTGCAGTTCCACCTGCTGGTATAGACAGGTATAATGCATATATACTGTATAGTTCACAGTACTTTACATTACTTGCTGTTGTTCTTTCAACAATACTTATCTGAGCCAGATCTCGATCCAGCGCTGTGCATGAGAGCAGAGCCCCTCTCCACTGAATTAATAGGTAATGCATGGTTACATATAAAATAGGTATATCCATATTAGGCAGATAGAGGTTGCCAATTTAGCCTTTCCAAACATAAACTATACACTGGATTGAATCAGGCAATTTTTTATCCATACCAAAATGTGAATTCTAAGAAGTCCACTCACAGAATCAGAAAAAAAAGGTAAGACAGGTTAGTGGTAGATGTTGGTTTATTATTGTTTCTTCCTTCCCAGGGCTTTGTAAAACCTGCCTTTACAGCTCAATAATGCAACCAAATCAATTAGATAAATCACATACAATTAATCAATAAAAAAAGAAAAACACCCACTCAGCATTCATTTCAGAAAGACACCAAAAAATAAAATGTCTTGAAGAATGATGCAATCAAAGCGATTATTAATGCACAAGATTTATATGTGTGTGTGCGCACATGTGTTGACATCCTTTGGACTTATAAATCAGCCAAATCTACATATATGCCACGTGTAGTCTGTCTTTTCTAGTAATGTAACATAAAGTAGTGTATAAAAACATTGCATCTACACAGTAAGGCACACATTGTAAAAGGTTTGCTCAATATCAGTGTCTATACCACTTAAACAGTGAAATCATCAGGTAAGTAACAACATTTGGACAGCAAGTCAATAGTCATATGAAAGATCTTCAATAGGAACAGATTCAGATCACTGCACTATTTGAGTCTTTAGCCTCTTTATTGATAGATATTGCTTCAAACAAACACTAGGAATTCCCACATCAATCATTCACAAAATCATACTTTGTTTCCATAAAATGCTGCCCATGAAGAAACGCCAAACCAATAAAAAGTAAAATCCTTTATGTTACAGGACACAGCCCTTCCCCTACAATTGTCAACTAAGTGAAATTAAAAGTCAAATCATGTTTTTGCTCAAAGTATTCCTATGCAAAATAGCTAATGAGTTCATTTTATTTATAAAGTGAAATAATTTAATACTCTATTTACCACACAAGTTAAGATATGAAATTGAACTGGGGAAAATGATTTACGTGCTGGATTGCAGTATTGGCAGCTTTATAGCGTGAAATGTCACTGTGGTACTAGAGCTTCAAGTTTTATATTCCTTCTTTGAAATCCTGTCAGTTTCATGAACACTAAAGAGTTTAATCAATGTTTGCATTGCAACTACATTGGAACATTTTTTTTTTGTTTTACAAACCTAACAGCCAACAACTGTAAGTATACTGGTGTGTGTTCTAATATTAAAAAGGGATTTGTCATTTATACACATCAGCACATTTATTTTCTACATTGATATGAAACTAACATAATATACAATTACTTTATAAAGAAAAGTGTCCCTTCAACAGCCATGCAAGTCTAGGCTACTTTGGCTGGAGACCAGCTAATGCTGAACTCCAGTCTTCTGTAAAAAATTCACCTTTCATTTGCCTCCCACATTACACAAGATAATTGTAATTGCACATTTTGTCTAAGGGAATTGAAATAAGCACAATGTTTACCTTATTCCTAGCCCCCTTTGCATACAGAGCTCTCCCCTGCTCTCTTGATATGTGGGCAACCCCTCTTGTCCTCTTGTGATAGCACTGAAAATGCTGCAACCCATGGAGCAGCAATTAAAAGTGCCATATGACAGTGTAAAGAGGCATGCATGTGCTTATAATAAAGTAAGTATTTCACCAAATTCCTTACCCCTTGAACAAAATAAGCAATAAACCCTTGCAACTAAGGATGAGCTTAAGGTTTGGACAGAAACCAGGTTCAGACCAAACTGAAATTCCCAGGCATTGTTTTTGAATTGCCCAGCCAAACATCCCATAATGCTTTGCAAAAAGCCATTGTTGACCATAGACTTGCACCTGACCTCTGGTGTGTCACCTGACCAAAAGTCAGGTGCAAAACTTTGGGCAAAAATAGTTTTGAGCAAAATCCCAGCCCATGCATCATAAAAGGCTGCCCTCCCAGGAGTCATTTTTTAATGTTTTGGAGTTTAGTTAGAGAAAGGGACAGTTGCCAGTATTGCAAGAAAAATGAGGCTTATAGTACTATAGCCAGAGCAAAGTGGTGGTCAAGGTGCAAAATCAGAAGTCATGTGTCCATTTCTTTTTGGGCAGTATATATGCTATAGAGCCAGAACACGCAGAGGGTGTGGTGAAGTTTCTGACCCACAGCTAATCCAGTCATTGCCCTGAAAACTGCCTTAGAGGAGTCAGCTTAATTATTTGAGCACAGCGTCAGCTACTTGCTGCAGGAGAATGTGCAGCCATTAATTGTATATGGGGTTGAGGAGGAGAGCAACAGGAGCATAGAGGAAGAAGCCGATTGGCACTAATGTTCCTGCAGCTACAGCTTACTACTAAGTTGGCTCCAGTAATGAGGAGGGGAGGGGGGCGATGATAAGGTCTCCAACAATCCCTGGGTGCCAGGCATAATGTAGAAGGAAAGTGGGGGAGAGGCACAACATCAGCAAGGCAGAATATCATCTGAAGGCAGCTCTCAGAGGAGTAGAGTGAGCAGCCACCCTAGTTTTCCACTAGATTTAATAGCTCCACTGATGCAGGCCACTGTTATCCCTTGGTCCTGCTCAGCTATATGAGCTGTATGGTCTTTTTTCAAAGAGGAACTAGGTGTGCTTTTGGTGCCGTAATGGCACCCCAGACACGGAAGCAAACGTGCATTTTATCAAATGCAAAAAATATGGAAACCGAAACATGCCAAACCAACCGAAACCAAAACATGCCAAAATGCCAAATGAGCTACTTTGCTGAATTTGTCATGCATGTCAAAGGAAAAATGCACCAAAAGCATGCCCTCCCACTATGCTGTGTGAATAGGGCCTGAAGGTGAAATTGGTGTGTTTACACCCACAACCTCCCTGAGCTGGACCTTGATTGCAAGAACATTGACAGCTGAATAGCTACCCCACATGTAATTGTATAAAGTTTGCCATAAGCTATGCAATCTGATTGTACATTCTCTGTCCAGTTTCCTTTAGATTTACCAAAATTATTTAACCACTTCCGGATCACCTGCCGCAGGTTTACATCGCTACTTTGAACAGGAATACTGTTGTTATGGCAGCACTAGCGAAACAGGATGTGGGATTTTAAAGGTGCTGATTGACAAGGAAATATATAAATCACAAAGACAGTGATATATAAAAATATATATTTATTGATTACATACATAAAATACAGTGATATATACACATATATATGACTATCGTAGATATACACCTACTACCTATCAGTATAAAGTCATAAGGTAACATCAACTGCAAAGATGCGTCTATGAAGATTCTACAGTTTCGCCATTAAGGCTTCGTCAGGAATAGACGCATAAGGTAAAAAAAATTAAAGAAGAGTTTTCCAGCTTAAAAGGTGAGAGAAAAAAATGTGGGGACAAAAAATAACAATTAGAGACAAAAAATAACATAAAATAACAAACATAATAATGCGCACTTTAGCACAACATGCACAGACGGCATCCCATGAAACCAGAAACTTCCCTTCATCAGCTAGTGCAAATCCCTCATATCCCTCCCACTATTCACTGGGGTGACTACCTGATGAGGGCGCCAAAGGTCTATGATATGTGTCAATGACCGTCAACATCTCACAGCAAAGGCCACGTCCGCCATAGTCGCAAATCACATAAGGGAGGATGAAGATATCAATTTTAGATTCCAATCATATTGATATTAGCCTGTAAATATTTAAATAAGAATCACAAATTCAGAACTGAAAGTCCACATATAGGGGTTGGGGAAAGAGAAGATCCGGCCGCAGGCAAATCACTGTAGCCACTACTCACCCCCTCCTCTGATGTATTATTCAAAAAATTGCGGGAGCTCAAGTTTGTTGGTAGACCGGGTGAAATCAGATACGATTCTCAAAGTCAAATATATGATGGATCCATCTAGACATTGTCAATATCCAAAAAAGATTTTTAACATGCTAGTTCCATATTTAATAACCGCATATTTCAAAAATAAATTCATGAACAAATGGGTAAAACTTACAATAATGGTAAATATCCCAAAAGTGTGCCGTACAATGTTAGCAAAAAGCTATATCCGGACCACATCTGTACTTCACGACAATTGCATAGAGATTGATGAGAGTGTCTAATCAAAAATGACAGACATAGAGATCCATCTAAAGAAAAACCCCATAAAGGTAAGTTTTATCCCTCATATAATTAATCCTGTTGGTGAGTCTGCAAGATACCCCCAGAATTAGAGTTACCTGTATTGTGAGTCCCATCCGGTTTGAGCTCCCGCCGAAGTCTGAGGACAGCATGAGCTGTCCGCTTTTATATATCCCCCCTCGACCGCCCATTGGCGGCATGTGACGTCATGCCGCAAGGTGGAACACAGCTAGCTACCATAACCCCAGTATCCTCTTCTTCAGCGGGTTATCCGCTTTCAGATAAAAGTAGTCTCTGCGGCGGATTCGCCGCAAGCTCACTTTTATTGTCAGCAGTAGATAGGCCCCTCTGCTGCTTGGTATGGAGATGAGTGAGGGGAAGATGGCCCACACCCGTCTCCATATCATTGCAGGGCGTAAGTGACATCAAAACTTCACTTCCGCCCATAGCTCTTAAAGGCCCATTTTTTATGTTTTTTTTTTTTCAAATGACAATTAATTTTTAATTTTTTTTTGCATTTTAGAGTAAATATGAGATCTGAGGACTTTTTGACTCAAGATCTCATATTTAAGAGGCCCTGTCATGCTTTTTTCTATTACAAGGGATGTTTACATTCCTTGTTATAGGAATAAAAGTGACACAATCTTTTTTAAAAGAACAGTGTAAAAATAAAATAAAAGGTAAAATACTGTAAATTAGAATGAAAAGATTTTCGCAGAAGCGAACGCAGGCGTGAGTAACGCTCGCATATGAAAACGGTGATCAAACCACATATGTGAGGTATCGCCGCGATCAGTAGAGTGAGAGCAATAATTCTAGCCCTTAATCTCCTCTGTAACTCAAAACATACAACCTGTAGAATTTTTTAAACGTTGCCTATGGACATTTTTAAGGGTAAATGTTTGTCGCTATTCCACGAGCGGGCGCAATTTTGAAGCGTGACCTGTTGATTATCAATTTACTCGGTGTAACATTATCTTTCACAATATAAAAAAATTATACTATCTTTACTGTTGTCTTATTTTTTAATTCAAAAAAGTGTAGTTTTTCACTTGTGCACTTGGAAGACCGCTGCCCAAATACGGTGTGACAGAAAGTATTGCAACAACCGCCATTTTATTCTCTAAGGTGTTAGAAAAAATTATATATGATGTTTGGGGGTTCTAATTTTTCTAGCAAAAAAAATGTTTTTAACTTGTAAACAACAAATCTCAGAAAGAGGCTTGGTCCTTAAGTGGTTAATAGGAGAACCCACCTTAACAATCAATTCAATTTGTATCAAATCAGGCAGGCCGCTGATGGTAGATCTTAAGGAGATATTCTACAATCAGATGGTACAGTGTATGGCCACCTTAAAGGAAAACGTAGGTTTAAATGAATAGAGGTGGTATAGTAATGAGGAAGGGGTCTATTAGCAATTTGTGAGTCTGTTTTAGTCTGAATCTGCCACTGCACTGTAGCCTGTAGCCTGTGCTGTACAGTGCAGTGGCAGATTTCTGGCTGACATTTTTTCACCCATAAGGCAAACTCTGCTTTTGACCATTATGTGGAAGGTAACGTTCCCCTGTGCTGGAACACATGATCAGCTGCAGAGTCCACCTGACCACTGACACATAATCCAGCAGATTTGGGTGGGGATCTTCTTGATTATGGTCCAGTGGGTCACTTTGTGGGTGGCCAGGAAGGATTCAGGATGAGGCACACTGCTGGAGCTAATTTGTTCCACTGTGTTTCCTGACACCTAGTGACAGACCACTATTCTCCACATCCTCTTCCTCAATGCCTTCTGTTGGTTCCCCCCAAGCAACAAAGAGGCTATATGATGGCTCCATGGCATGCATTTTTTTTTGCAGCTGGTATGCCTAGGGGACAGGAGCCACACTGGGATAAAGATTGTCAGTCTTGTAGGGGTAGGCCCAGAGATGGCTAACTCCACACTATCTTGTCTGTCATTCAGTGTGGAAAGTTCACACACATCCCTTTCCTAGCACACATCCTCAACCTGGTGGTGAAGCTCTTCCTGGTTAGGTATTCTGGTTTACAAAACCTAAGGAGGCAGACCAGAAGCATTTCAGATAATCATACCTCAGCTGGGTAAAATTCTGCATGAACTACATCTGCTAACAAACAGCCTGGTAAGTTATGGAACTCTACCATGGCCATCACTAGGGATGAGCCGAACACCCCCCGGTTCGGTTCGCACCAGAACCTGTGAACGGACCAAAAGTTTGCACAAACTTTAGAACCCCGTTAAAGTGTATGGGACTCGAACGTTCGAAATCAAAAGCGCTAATTATAAAGGCGAATATGCAAGTTATTGTCCTAAAAAGGGTT
Source organism: Rana muscosa (assembly GCA_029206835.1). NCBI lineage: Eukaryota > Metazoa > Chordata > Amphibia > Anura > Ranidae > Rana > Rana muscosa. The sequence goes on along the minus strand of JARGYO010005626.1, from coordinate 61,346,644 downwards.
TGGGGACCCGGGTCCTGCCCCAGGGGACATGTATCAATGCAAAAAAGTTTTAAAAACTGCTATTTTTTCGGGAGGAGTGATTTTAATGATGCTTAAAGTGAAAAAAAAAGTGAAATATTCCTTTAAATATCGTACCTGTGGGTGTCTATAGTATGCCTGTGAAGTGGCATGTGTTTCCTGTGTTTAGAACTGTCCCTGCACAAAATGACATTTCTAAAGGAAAAAAAGTAATTTAAAACTGCTTGCGGCTTTAATGTAATGTCTGATCCCGGCAATATGGATGGATATCATTGAGAAAAATGGCATGGGTACCCCCCCAGAACATTACCAGCCCCTTTGGGTCTTGTATGGATATTAAGGGGAATCCGGCACCCAAAGGAAGGGTTATCACTAGAGTTGAGCGGACACCCGGATGTTCGGGTTCGACGGGTTCGGCCGAACTTCGGAAAAAAAGTTTGGGTTCGGGACCGAACTTTAACCCGAACCCGGACCCGAACCCGAACCCCATTGAAGTCAATGGGGACCCGGACTTCTAAGGACTAAAAAGGCTCTAAAAAAGTCATGGAAAGGGCTAGAGGGCTGCAAATGGCAGCAAAATGTTGTTAAGAGCATGGCAAGTGCTCTGCAAACAAATGTGGATAGGGAAATAACTTAAAATAACATAAAAAAACTAAAAATAAAAAATAATAATCTTGACCTAGGAGGACGAGGTCCATATGGAGTAGGAGGTTGAGGTGGCGGTGGATGTGGCTGTGTAGGTGGAAGCGGCGGTGGAGGAGGACGAGGTAGCCAACACTGATTCAAAAATACAACAATGGCTGGGTAAGGCCGGTGATGTGTCGAATTCTGTCCCCCGTCAAATAGTGTCCACCCTGTACTGCGCTTGCTCAGTATGTAGGACAAAGGGATTTCGAAAATCTCCCAAGACGAACGGCGCCTACGTGGTGAGTTCAGGTGAAGGCCACACCATCCGTGGTCCAAGCCGAGCCAAGTGAGGCCGTGCCCGAAGCGTGGCGATCGAACCGAGCCCGTGAGGGGCCCTGTTACTATGTGCTACCGTATGTCCACTTGGATGGTGGGGCTTGAACCTGCACTCACAGCGCAGGCGCCGTTCATCTTCGGAGATTTTGTGAATCTCCTTGTCCTCTGTACTGCGCAAGCGCTGCACCTTCGCAGTATGGGCCGGACACAATCCGATGGCCGGACAGTTTTTGTCACAACACCGGTATACATGTCTATTCTGCACAAGGTACGGACAAGTCCTGTGGGATCCATGCCTGGTTCATTTTAATGAACGTGAGCTTGTCCACATTGGCTCTGGACAGGCGGCTGCGCTTGTCTGTGATAACGCCCCCCTGCCGTGCTAAATACACGTTCAGGTAATACACTGGCTGCAGGGCAGGCCAGCACCTCCAAGGCATAAAGGGCAAGCTCAGGCCATGTGCCCAATTTGGAGACCCAGAAGTTAAAGGGGGCAGACCCGTCATCCAGTACGTGTAGGCCTGTGGACACATACTGCTCAACCATGTTGGTGAAATGCTGCCTCCTGCTAAGACGTTCCATCTCAGCTGGTGGTGCTGGTTGTTGTGGCGTGCTGACAAAGCTTTTCCACATTTCAGCCATGCTAACCCTGCCTTCTAAGGTGCTGCCGGTGCCCTGGCTGCGTTGGCGACCTCTTCCTCCTCCTCTGCCTTCGCCTTGTGCTTCCACCGTACGCCCGCTGTCAGGTGGGAATGCCACCAGCAGCGCGTCTACCAGCGTGCGCTTGTACTCGCGCATCTTACGATCCCGCTCCAGTGAGGGAATTAAGGACGGTACGTTGTCCTTGTAACAGGGATCCAGCAGGGTGGCCACCCAGTAATCAGCACCAGTTAAAATGTGGGCAACTCGGCGGTCATTGCGGAAACACTGCAGCATGTAATCGCTCATGTGTGCCAGGCTGCCCAGAGGCAAAGAAAAGCTGTCCTCTGTGGGAGGTGTATCGTCTGTGTCCTCTGTATCCCCCCAGCCACGCACCAGTGATGGCCACGAGCTGGTCTGGGTGCCATCCTGCTGTGAAAATGGCTCCTCCTCCTCCTCCTCCTCCTCCATCTCCTCCTCCACCTCGTCATCCTCCAGAACTGTGCCCTTTCTGCCGGACAATTGTGTACCTGGCGTTTGTTGGTGCAGGAACCCACCCTCGTAGCCACTTGTGAAAGACTGCCCTGAAAGCCTTTGAAATGATCCCGCTTCCTCCTCCTCCTCCTCATCCTCCTGTGCCACATCCTCTTCCATCATCGCCCGAAGCGTTTTTTCAAGGAGGCATAGAACTGGGATAGTAACGCTAAGAACGGCGTCATTGGCACTGGACATGTTGGTGGAGTACTCGAAACAGCGCAACAAGGCACACAGGTCTCGCATGGAGGCCCAGTTATTGGTGGTGAAGTGGTGCTGTTCCGCAGAGCGACTCACGCGTGATTGCTGCAGCTGAAACTCCACTATCGCCTGCTGCTGCTCGCACAGTCTGGCCAGCATGTGCAAGGTGGAGTTCCACCTTGTGGGCACGTCACATATGAGGCGGTGAGCGGGAAGGCCAAAGTTACGCTGCAGCGCTGACAGGCGAGCAGCAGCAGGGTGAGAACGCCGAAAGTGCGCACACACAGCCCGCACTTTCTGCAGCAGCTCTGGCATATTGGGGTAATTTTTAAGGAACCTCTGGACCACCAAGTTCAGCACATGCGCCAGGCAAGGGATGTGCGTCAAACCGGCTAGGCCCAGAGCTGCTACGAGATTTCGCCCATTATCGCACACCACCAGGCCGGGCTTGAGGCTCACTGACAGCAACCACTCATTGGTCTGTTGTTCCATGTCCCTCCACAACTCCTGCACGGTGTGGGGTTTTCCCCCAAACAGGAAAGTTTTAAAACTGCCTTCTGTCGTTTACCCCTGGCTGTGCTGAAGTTGGTGGTGAAGGTGTTACGCTGACCGGATGAGGAGGCGGTAGAGGATGAGGAAGCGGAGTAGGAGGAGTTAGCAACAGGAGGCAAACTGAAGCGCCCTGCAATCCTCGGTGGTGGAAGGACATGCGCCAAACTGCTATCTGCCTCAGGCCCAGCCGCCACTGCATTTACCCAGTGTGCTGTTAGGGAGATATAACGTCCCTGACCGTGCTTACTGGTCCACGCATCCGTAGTTAGGTGGACCTTGCCACAGATGGCGTTGCGCAGTGCACACCTGATTTTGTCCCCCACTTGGTTGTGCAGGGAAGGGATGGCTCGCCTGGAAAAATAGTGGCGGCTGGGCACGACGTACTGTGGGACAGCCAATGCCATCAGGCTTTTAAAACTCTGCGTCTCCACCAGACGGAATGACAGCATTTCAAAGGCCAGGAGTTTTGAAATGCTGGCATTCAGGGCCAGGGATCGCGGGTGGCTAGGGGGGTACTTCCTCTTCCGCTCCAATGTTTGGGAGATAGAGAGCTGAACGCTTCCATGGGACATTGTGGAGATGGTTGGTGACCCAGGTGGTAGTGTTGCTGGCAGATCCTCTTTTTGCGGGGTGGCAGGTGCCACTGTCACTACAGAGGTGGATGAAGAGGCCGAGACTGCAGCAGAAGAGGAAGCAGGAGGAGCCAGAGACCTTTCTTGGTTTTTGAGGTGTCTACTCCACTGCAGCTCGTGCTTTGCACTTAGATGCCTGGTCATGCAGGTTGTGCTCAGGTTGAGAACGTTTATGCCTCGCTTCAGCCTCTGATTGCACAGCCTGCAAACCACTCGTGTCTTGTCATCAGCACATTGTGTGAAGAACTGCCACGCTAGGGAACTCCTTGGACCTGGCTTTGGTGTGCTCGGTCCCTTGCTGCGTTGGGCAGTAGCAGACATACTGTCTAGCGGACGGACGGACGCTCCGCTTTTGCACCCTGCTCCCTCTTCTGCTGTGCTGGTGGCTCTGTGCGACCACCGCCTCTTCCTCCAAACTACACTGGTCACCTGCATAACGTTCATTCCATGTGGGGTCGAGGACCTCATCGTCCTCCACATCATCTTACACCCAGTCTTCACCCCTGCCCTCCTTGTCTGTCTGCACAATTGCGAAAGCAGCAGCAGTTGGCACCTGTGTTTCGTCATCATCCGAGACGTACTGCGATGGTCCTCCCATGTACTCATCATGAAACATAAGTGGTTGGGCATCGGTGCACTCAATCTCTTCCACTTCTGGGGCAGGGCTAGGTGGATGGCCCTGGGAAACCCTGCTAACAGAGTCATCGAAAAGCAGAAGAGACTGCTGCATGATTTGGGGCTCAGACTGCTTGGCTGATTTGCAAGGGGGTGAGGTGAAAGACTGATGGACATGGGTTTCAGGTGCCAACTCTGTTCTTTCATCAGAAGAGTGGGTGGGAGACAATGTGAAGGAACCCGAGGCACTGTCAGCAACCCAATCTACTATCGCCTGTACTTGTCCTGGCCTAAACATTCGTACAGCCTCATTAGGCGCGACAAAATACCGCCGCAGGCTCGGTCGCCTACTCGCACCTGAGGAAGGTGTTTCACTTGTGCGTGTATCTGGCACAGATCCACCACGTCCTCTCCCTGCAACAGGAGCTCCACCAGCAGCACCACGACCGGGGCCACCACGTCCCTTTGACCTTCTCCTCATATTTTCCAAATTTAGGATCTTGCCCTAAATGGGTGTTTTTGGAAGAGCAGAACACACCCACAGTACGTAACCGCTGAATCGCACAGCTACAGAACTGCAGAAAATGCTATTCAAAAAAAATGTTTTTTTTTAGTATAGCACAGTAGAAGAAAACTATTTAGAAATTGTTTATTTCACACACCTCCAAATATGTATAACACACTGCAAACTATTTTTTGTGCCCCTAAACTGCGTTTTTTGGAAGAGCAGAACACACCCACAGTACGTAACCGCTGAATCGCACAGCTACAGAACTGCAGAAAATGCTATTCAAAAAAAATGTTTTTTTTTTAGTATAGCACAGTAGAAGAAAACTATTTAGAAATTGTTTATTTCACACACCTCCAAATATGTATAACACACTGCAAACAATTTTTTGTGCCCCTAAATGGCGTTTTTTGGAAGAGCAGAACACACCCACAGTACGTAACCGCTGAATCGCACAGCTACAGAACTGCAGAAAATGCTATTCAAAAAAAATGTTTTTTTTTTAGTATAGCACAGTAGAAGAAAACTATTTAGAAATTGTTTATTTCACACACCTCCAAATATGTATAACACACTGCAAACTATTTTTGTGCCCCTAAACGGCGTTTTTTAGAAGAGCAGAACACACCCACAGTACGTAACCGCTGAATCGCACAGCTACAGAACTGCAGAAAATGCTATTAAAAAAAATGGTTTTTTTTAGTATAGCACAGTAGGAGAAAACTATATAGAAATTGTTTATTTCACACACCTCCAAATATGTATAACACACTGCAAACTACTTTTTGTGCCCCTAAACGGCGTTTTTTGGAAGAGCAGAACACACCCACAGTACATAACCGCTGAATCGCACAGCTACAGAACTGCAGAAAATGCTATTCAAAAAAAATGTTTTTTTTTTTAGTATAGCACAGAAGGAGAAAACTATATAGAAATTGTTTATTTCACACACCTCCACATATGTATAACACACTGCAAACTATTTTTTGTGCCCCTGAATGGCTCTTTTTGCAAGCGTACATTAAAGTGCAAATTTTTTATTTTATTTTTTTGCCCTAAACGGGTCTTTTTTTGCACGAGCAAAATAAAATGCTTTTTTTTTTTTTTTTTTGCCCTATGGGTCTTTTGGAAAAGAGCACAATAAAGTGCCTTTTTTTCCCCCTAAAAGTTAGATTTTCTCTGACACTGGGCTCATGGCAGTGTAAAAAGACTGCACTGCAACACAAATAGGTAAACCTATGCAGATCGCTGATTTTAATCTCTGAATCTGGACTCCTATATAATATTCTCTCTCCCTGAAAGCACCAACAGGAACCTGGCCCTACACTACACTATCTCTCTATCTTTTCCCTCAGATTGTAGAATCAGGACTACCTCATCTATTTTTCTATCTCTCCCTAAAAGCAGCAGCAGCAGACTAGATCCTCTCCCTATCTATTCTGAAGCAGAGTGACGTGTGTGCTGTGTGCCTCTAGCTTATATAGAAGCTGGGTCACATGTTGCACTGACCAATCACAGCCATGCCATTAGTAGGCATGGCTATGATGGCCTCTAAGGGCACACCAACTAATCAAAAGGTGATTGGCTGGCCCCTGAAGCATTTCTAAATGCGTAATTAGATTGCCGAACCCAAACCCGAACCCGGACTTTTGGGCAAAGTTCGGGTTCGGGAAAAAGCTAAAGTTCGGTACGGACCCGAACTTTACAGTTCGGGTTCGCTCAACACTAGTTATCACTCCTGTAACATTTGTTTTGCTGTCTGTGCACCTGTTTAGAACATTTCACCTCACTTTCCGTCCCAATGACAAATGTTTTTGAAAATTAGTTTTTTTTTGTGAAACAAGGATTGGTAATAAAGCATCAGTGGAGAGGAGACATCTTTTCCCCATATTAACTCTTACAGGAGAGAATTTCCCTTCCTAGGGATAGATTTCCTCTCACTTCCTGTTGTCTCCTTCCGTTTGCAAGTAGGGAGTCATTTGTAAGTTGGATGTTTGAAAGTAGGGGCCTGCCATATATACTCTGCAGAAATTTGGCCCTTAGGTGTTGGTGTTGCCACAACACTGTAAGCCCTCACAGTTACTCTTGGTGGGCGCTGGAACGCCCTGCTGTTAACTATTATATCAAGAATTGTAATTACATGCCATTGTTGAACAGTGGTAGGAAAATTTGGGCCTTTGGTGGTGGTGGTGGTGGTGCCACAACACTGTAAGTCCTCACAGTTACTCTTGGTAGGTGCAGGAATGGGCCCAGCTGTGAAATATTAGATCAAAAATTGTAATTACATGCCCCTGTTGAACGGGGCATAAAAATTGGGCCTTAGGCACTGGTGCCACAACACTGCAACCCCTCACAGATACTCTAGTTGGAGTGCAGGAATGAGCCCTGCTGCAAAGTATTGCATCAAAAATTATAATTACACACCTCTGTTAAACAGGGGCTGAAAAATTGGGCCTTAGGCACTGGTGCTGGTGCCACAACACTGCAACCCCTCACAGATACTCTAGTTGGAGAGCAGGAATGAGCCCTGCTGCAAAGTATTGCATCAAAAATTGTATTTACACACCCTTGTTAAACAGGGGCAGAAAAATTGGGCCTTAGGCACTGGTGCTGGTGCCACAACACTGTAACCTCTCACAGATACTCTAGTTGGAGCGCAGGAAGGAGCCCTGCTGCAAAGTATTGCATCAAAAATTGTAATTACACGCCCCTGTTAAACAGGAGCTGAAAAATTGGGCCTTAGCCACTGGTGGGAAAAAGAGATTACCGCTCCAGGTGAGTAAGTGCTATTGATCCTTCAGCAATCATGAAGCCGTGGATGCTGGCAATGCACAAGGCAGACCGAAAGCAGCAAATAGAAAAATGGACAGCCGCACTCCAAAAACCTTATCGGTTGCTTTTATTGTAAAAAATCGATAAACAAATGCACCACAGGTCACAGCAAGGCAGGGATCAGCTGACGCGTTTCACACTGCAGGTATTAGTGCTTACTCATAGACTCTATGAGTAAGCACTAATACCTGTAGTGTGAAACGCGTCAGTTGATCCCTGCCTTGCTGTGACCTGTGGTGCATTTGTTCATCGATTTTTTACAATAAAAGCAACCGATAAGGTTTTTGAAGTGCGGCTGTCCATTTTTCTATTTGCTGTTTTCAGTCTGCCTTAGCCACTGGTGGTGATGCCCAGAACCAAAAATGTTCTTACAAGCTATCAGCATGATCATTGAGGAGGAAGAGGATAGTCACTCAGCATAGCAGGATAGTCACTCAGCATCAGCATAGGCAGTCTTGAAGGGATCTGACATTTCAAAAAAAATTATTCGGTTACATCAGCATCATGTGCTTGGTAGCTGGTGGTGATCCAAGACTGATTCATTTTTATGAAGGTCAGTCGATCAACGGAGTCGGTGGACAGGCGCACCCTGTGATCGGTTACAAAGCCTCCAGCAGCACTGAATGTGCATTCTGAAAGAACGCTGGATGCAGGACAGGCCAGTAGCTCAATTGCATACTGTGCAAGCTCTGGCCAGTGATCCATCCTCAAGACCCAGTAACCTAGAGGATTTTCGGTGGGAAAGGTGTCCATGTCTGATCTTGCCCCTAGGTATTCCTGCACCATGTAAACCAGACGCTGGCGATGGTTGCTGGAACCGATCATACCTTGAGGATGCGGACTAAAAAACTGTCTGAACGCATCGGTCAGATGGCCACCTTCTCCACCGCTCCTTCTTTGACAGACTGAAGCCTCAGCAACACGTTGTCCAGGACCATGAATTTGTAACCTCTCAGTCTCTGGGAACGCGTTGCACAGACCTTTCTGCAAGGCCTCCCAAAGATGTTTCATCCTCTGCTCCCTCTGCGACGGCAAGATTAGGTCCGCAACCTTACCCTTGTAACGTGGATCAAGGAGGGTTGCCAGCCAGTAATGATCCCTCTCCTTGATAGCACGAATACGAGGATCCTTCCGCAGGCTTTGCAGGATCAGGGAGGCCATGCAGCGTAGGTTTGCTGAGGCATTCGGTCCAGAGTCCTCTGGGTCACTCAGGACGACATGATCCGCAGCCACCTCCTCCCAGCCACGTACAAGTCCATGGGTGTCTTGGGACTGTAATTGATCCCTTGAAGACTGCTGCTGATGCTGAGTGCTAGGCTCCACCTGCATGCTGACACAATCCTCCTCCTCCTCGTTCTGTGTGATAGGCGGGCCAGCAGGAACACTGTCTGGATAAAGGGAGCCTTGAGAGGTAAGGAAGTCCTCTTCCTCCCTCTGTTCTTCCTCAAGTGCCCTGTCCATTATTCCACACAGTGTGTGCTCCAATAGGTGGACAAGAGGGACAGTGTCACTGATGCATGCACTGTCACTGCTCACCATCCTTGTGGCCTCCTCAAATGGTGCCAGGACAGTGCATGCATCCCTGATCATGACCCACTGGCGTGGCAAAAAAAACAAGCTCCCCTGACCATGTCCTGGTGCCATATTGGCACAGATACTCATTGATGGCCCTCTGCTGCGTTTTCAGCCGCTGCAGCATTAGGCGGTTCTTGGGCAGGTTAAATTCCTTTTGCAGGTCAGCCAGCCGAGCACTGGCATTATATGACCAGTGGAAATGCACATAGACTTTCCTGGCCTGCCTCAGGACATCCTGTAAGCCCGGGTACCTGCCCAAGAACCGCTGCACCACCAAGTTCAGGACAAGAGCCAAACAGGGCACATGGGTCAGGTGTCCCTGTCGGAGGGCGGAGAGGAGGTTGGTGCCATTGTCGGAAACCACCATTCCTGGCTTAAGCTGGCATGGCGTCAACCACCTCTGAGCCTGCCCCTTCAGAGCTGACAGAATCTCTGCCCCAGTGTGGCTCCTGTCCCCCAAGCACACCAGCTCAAGCCCCGCATGGCATCTCTTTGCCTGCATACTTGCATAGCCCCATGAATGCCTACGAAGCACTACTGGTTCCAAGGACAAAGCACAGGAAGAGGCCATGGAGGAAGAAGAAGAGGAGGTGGTGGAGGAGAGAGGTGTGTCAGAATCACCAGTAATAGCATTTTGGAGGAGTGGTGGCGGAACAACCTCCAACACTACTGCACCTTGTTCTGCATCCTTCCAAGCTGCCAGCAGAGTCACCCAATGCGCTGTGAAAGATAGGTAACGTCCTTGTCCATGCCTGCAGGACCATGAGTCAGCGGTAATATGCACCTTACCGCTGACCGCCCTGTCCAGCGAGGCCAAGACATTGCCATCCACATGCCAGTAGAGAGCCGGAATCACCTTCCCTGAGAAAAAGTGGCGTTTGGGAACCTGCCACTGAGGAACTGCACATTCAACAAACTCACGGAAGGGGGCAGAGTCTACCAACTGAAAAGGCAGCAGTTCAAGTGCCAGCAATTTAACCAAGCTAGCATTCAACCGCTGGGCATGTGGATGTCTGGGAGCGAACTTCTTTTGGTGGTGCAGCAGCTGGGGCAGGGAAATTTGCCTGGTACAATCTGACGTTGGTGTACCGATAAAGATTGCCCGCAAGTACTTGGCTGTGACACACCTAATTCTACACCTTTATTCCTCTCAGTGCAGGTTTCAGAGAGGACTGAAGGTATAGTGGGGTTAGAGATCCCAACTGATGAGGAGCAAGGAGAGGTCCGCTTTGTTCTTTGGTGTGGGTCTTTTAGGTGTGCTTGCCAACGAACTGCATGGCAGGTCGACATATGTCTGATCAAGCATGTGGTGCCCAAGCGGGTGATGTTTTGGCCACGCGAGATACGCCTGAGACATATGTTGCAAATAGCAGCGCTGCGATCTGATGCACTCGTCTCAAAAAAGGCCCACACCAAAGAACTTTTGGAATAACGCGCAGAGGCAGCAGCGGCCTGCACATGCGGAGCTCTGCGGTGTGATGCTGCCGGTGTGCTGCCCTTAAGCTGGCCCCTGGAGGGCATCCTGCCTCATTGGAGATGTGCCTCCTCCTCCTCCTCTCTCCTATCAGGCACCCACGTATAGTCCGTGACCTCATCATCCCCTCCCTCCTCATCACTGTAGCAAACCTGGCAGTATGCTGCAGCTGGGGAAACATGACTGCCAGATTGCTGTCCTTCTTGGGCACCCCCTCTCTCTGGGATCACGTTACTGCCTTCCTCTAGCTGGGCATCCTCCTGGAGCATGTACCCAACACTGTGGTCAAACAGTTCGGGGGACTCCTCAGGAGGACATGGTGGGGCTAGGGAAGGAGTGACTGATGCCATTGAGCCGAGGGAAGAGGCCGCTTTGGCAGCTGCTTTGCCAGACAAAGTACCCTGAGCCTGGGTGAGAAAGGATGAGGAGGATGAGGACGGCTTGGTCATCCACTCTACCAAGTCTTCGGCATGTTGCGGCTCAATGCGGCCAGCTGCCGAAAAAAGAACAAGCGTGTCCCACGGCCACGTGCTGATGAAGATGCACCGTGTCCAAGACCAGCACTGTTGCCTCTAGACACAGAGCCTGCTTGCCCTCTTTTGGCTCGTGACTGTCTGCCTCTCCTTGTTGTCCTTCCAGACATACTAATGGCCTGCAGGGAGATGTAGCTGCACAAAGCTGGGATGTATATATATACTGATTATACTGCAGCTAGCAGAATCAACTGCCTGCCTGTAGTATTATTAGTATGAGAACACCAGCAATTGTCTTCAGTTAGCTTTAGTTGCATACTGTGCAGAGGACACAGTACACTAACTGAAAATACTGCAGCTCCCTGCCTGTGGTATTTGTATGAGAACACCAGCAACTGTATTGAGGTAAGCTTTAGGTGCACACTGTGCAAAGGACACTAAAACAAAATACTGCAGCTCCCTGCCTGTATTTGTATGATAACACCAGCAATTGTATTGAGGTAAGCTTTAGGTGCACACTGTGTAAATGACACTAAAGCAAAATACGGCAGCTCCCTGCCTGTATTTGTATCAGAACACTAGCAATTGTATTCAGGTAAGCTTTAGGTGCACACTGTGCAAAGGACACTAAAGCAAAATACTGCAGCTCCCTGCCTGCATTTGTATCAGAACACCAGCAATTGTATTGAGGTAAGCTTTAGGTGCACACTGTGCAAAGGACACTGAAGCAAAATACTGCAGCTCCCTGCCTGTATTTGTATCAGAACACCAGCAATTGTATTCAGGTAAGCTTTAGGTGCACACTGTGCAAAGGACACTAGGTGAAATTACTACAGCTAGCACAATCACCTGCCTGCCTGTCAGTATAGAGAATAACAGGAACGGATCTAGCTAAACTGAATACAGCGTGTAAATATATATACAACACCTAGGATGCATATATATCCTCTACATACTGTAACTGAAGCTAACTGACTCGCCTGCCTGCTCTATCTAACTCAAATTAAATGACACTATCTCTCTCTCTCTGTCTTTAACCACTGCTGCAACACACTACACAAGGCCGCCACGCAGGCGGCCTTATATAGTGTGGGGCGTGTACTATGGTTGTCCCGATACCGATACTAGTATCGGTATCTGTACCGATACCGAGCATTTGCCTGAGTACTTGTACTCGGGCAAATGCTCCCGATGCTTCACCCGATACTTGTACAGTCAGCGGTGATCTGTGTGGGGGAGTTACAAGCACCGATCACAGCTGTATAGATTTAAAAGTCGTTTCTCCGCTTCTCTCCCCCCCCCCCACCTGCGCGGCTTTCAGCTGCTTTAAAATCAGCGGTGATCAGTGCTTGTAACTCCCCCACACACGATCACCGCTGATTGTCCCCGTATCCTCCTCCAGCCCACCTCCGTTAGGCTACTGTCTCCTTCCCTCCGTGTCCCCCTCCATGCTGCCGTCCCCCTCTGTGTCCCCCTTCATGCTGCTGTTCCTCTCTGTGTCCCCCTCCGTTTCCCCCTCCATGTCCCGCTCCATGCTGCCGTTCCCCTCCGTGTCCCTCTCCATGCTGCCGTCCCCCTCCATGTCCCGCTCCATGCTACCGTTCCCCTCCGTGTCCCTCTCCATGCCGCTGTCCCCCTCCATGTCCCGCTCCATGCTGCCGTTCCCCTACATGTCCCCCTCCATGCTGCCGTTCCCCTCTGTGTCCCCCTCCATGTCCCGCTCCATGCTGCCGTTCCCCTCCATGTCCCCCTCCATGCTGCCTTCCCCCTCTGTGTCCCCCTCCATGCTGCCATCCCCCTCTGTGTCCCACTCCATGCTGCCGTCCCCCTCTGTGTCCCCCTCCGTGCTGCTGTCCCCCTCCGTGCGGCTTCCCTTCCTGGGTCCCTACTGTGCATGCGCGACTCGCGCTGCGCTATCCCACTGGTCCCTGCTGTCTTCTGGGACCCGTGTGTCTCCCAGAAGACAGCAGGGGGGACGGAGAAGGAGCCTTATCTCTGGCATGTGGGTTTGTAGCTTTGAGGTATCTTGACACAGTTTGGGTTGACATTTTTTTTTTACTTTGTACACAATATAGTGTGGTGCTGAAAATAGATAACAAGCTATGCAATGTGAATTGTTTTGATGCTGTTTGGCAATTTGTATGACGTTGTTAGTCTTAGCTTTACTGTATATTATTTCAAAGAATACACTTTGCAATAGTTTTTATTTATATTGTCTCTGTTACTTCCAGTGCTCAATTATGGTCTATCACTGTTGCACACAAAAAAAGGCTTGTCTACTACCTAATGAAGGTTTTTTTTTTTGAATGAAAATCAATTATTGGTTTACTGCTGCTGCATGTAAGCCAATGAATAAGGTGATGTCACAATACAGTGTTGCTGATGTTGCCCCTGGGAATTGTAATGGTCTATAAAACCACATACAGCTTTTATGGATCCCCAAGCATGTAATTTAAAGGAATTTCTTATTTTTAATGTTGTTATTTAAGCCACCTGAAATTAATTTCTGCATTGGTGTATGTACCCCAGGGCACTGCCCAGCTTCCCATGCCTTTTGTTTGACAATCCTTTGCCAATAGGTCAGAAAATGACTATTACTGACATGTAAAATTAAGTTCCATGTGTTTCGGATCCAGAATCTGGACCCTAGGCATTTGGCTCATCATTACTTGCATTGTGGGGGGCAATGCAATGTTTTTTGTTTTTTTCGGAAGCCTAGAGTTCATCTATACGTGATAGTTTGTCAAAGGAATATTCAGCATCTTATGGAAATTCTATGCATTAAGATAAAAAGCCTTCTGTGTGCAGCAGCCCGTCTAATACTTACATGAGACCCCTTTCTGTCCAGCGATGTCTACGAATGTCTCAGCCATCCGAAATTCTCCCTCCTGATTGGCTGAGACACAGCAGCAACGCCATTGGCTGTCGCTGCTGTCCATCAAAATCAGCTAGCCAATCAAGGGAGAGAGGGGGTGTGGCTGGGCCAGGGCTTCATGTCTGAATGGACACAGGGAGCTGTGACTCAGCTTGGGTGGCACTGAACTGGAGGGAGGGGACAGGATCACAGAAGAGGCACACAAGAAGAGGAGGATCGGGGCTGATCTGTGCAAATCCACTGAAATAGAGCAGGTAAGTAGTGATGAGCCGAACACCCCCGGGTTCGGTTCGCACCAGAACCCGCAAACGGACCGAAAGTTCGTACGAACATTAGAACCCTATTAAATACAATGGATGCGAACGTTCGAATTCTAAAGTGCTAATTATAACAACTATTATGCATGTTATTGTCCTAAAAAGGGTTTGGGAACCCGGGTTCTGCACCAGGGGACATGTATCAATGCAAAAAGAAGTTTTAAAAACGCTCGTTTTTCGGGAGCAGTCATTTTAATGATGCATAAAGTGAAAAAAAAAAGTCAAATATTCCTTTAAATATCGTACCTGGGGGGTGTCTAAAGTATGCCTGTGAAGTGCCACGTGTTTCCCGTGGTTAGAACTGTCCCTGCACAAAATGACACTTCTAAAGGAAAAAAAAGCCATTTAAAACTGCTTGCGGCTTTAATGTAATGTCTGGTCCCGGTAATATGGATGAAAATCTTTAAGAAAAATGGCATAGCTACCCCATGACCCCCCCCCCTACCCCAGCCCATTACCAGCCCCTTTGGGTCTTGTATGGATATTAAGGGGAACCCCGCACATAAAATAAAAAAGGCCCTATATACTCTGAACAGCCGTATACAGGCGGTGCATACAAGACAGGGACTGTAGGTTTGTTCTTATGTAGAATCTGTTTGTAATTTTGAACAGGTACATTGTTGAAGTGTAGCTCCAGCCCAAAAATCTATTTTTAAACTTTTTGGAAAACATAGGTAAGGGTTATCACCCCTGTAACATTTGTTTTGCTGTCTGTGCCCCTGTTCAGAACATTTCACCTCACTTTCCGTCCCAATGTCAACTGTTTTTGAAATGTGGTGTTTTTCCTGAAACAAGGATTGCTGATAAAGCATCAGTACAGAGGAGACACCTTTCTCCCATATTTATTCTTACAGGAGAGAATTTTCCTTCCTAGGGGTAGATTTCCTCTCACTTCCTGTTGTCTTCTTGCGTTTGCAAGTAGGAGTCGTTTGTAAGTTGGATGTTTGAAAGTAGGGACCTGCCGTATATACTCTGCAGAAATAGGCCCCTTAGTTGTTGGTGTTGGCACAACACTGTAAGCACTCACAGTTACTCTTGGTTGGTGCTGGAACGCCCTGCTGTCAACTATTATATCAGGAATTTTAATTACATATAATTGTTGAACAGTGGTAGTAAAAATTGGGGCTTTGATGGTGGTGCTGGTGCCACAACACTGTAAGCCCTGACAGTTACTCTTGGTGGGTGCAGCAATGGGCCCTGCTGTGAATTATTAGATCAAGAATTGTAATTACATGCCCCTTTTGAACAGGGGCTGAAAAATTGGGCCTTTCGTGGTGGTGGTGGTGGTGGCGTTGCCACAACACTGTAAGCCCTCAGAGTTACTCTTGGTGGGTGCAGCAATGGGCCCTGCTGTGAATTATTAGATCAAGAATTGTAATTACATGCCCCTTTTGAACAGGGGCTGAAAAATTGGGCCTTTCGTGGTGGTGGTGGTGGTGGCGTTGCCACAACACTGTAAGCCCTCAGAGTTACTCTTGGTGGGTGCAGCAATGGGCCCTGCTGTGAATTATTACATCAAGAATTGTAATTGCATGCCCCTGTAGAACAGGGGCTGAAAAATTGGGCCTTAGGCACTGGTGGCACAACACTACAACCCCTCACAGATACTGTACTTGGAGCACAGCAATGAGCCCTGTTGCAAAGTATTGCTTCAAAAATTGTAATGACACGCCCCTGTTAAACAGGGGCTGAAAAATTGGGCCTTAGGCACTGGTGGCACAACACTACAACCCCTCACAGATACTGTACTTGGAGCACAGCAATGAGCCCTGTTGCAAAGTATTGCTTCAAAAATTGTAATGACACGCCCCTGTTAAACAGGGGCTGAAAAATTGGGCCTTAGGCACTGGTGCCACAACACTCCAACCCCTCACAGATACTGTACTTGGAGCACAGCAATGAGCCCTATGGCAAATTATTGCTAAAAAAATTGTAATTACACGCCCCTGTAAAACAGGGGCTGAAAAATTGGGCCTTAGCCACTGGTGGCGGCACCCATAAACAAAAATGATCTTCCAAGCTATCATCATCAATCGTATCATTGAGGACTCGGAGGAGGAGGATAGCCAGTCAACATAACAGCACAGGCACTCAGCATCAGCATCAGTCTTGAAGGGATGTGACATGTTAAAATCAATTAGTCTGTTATATCAGCATCAGGTGTGTGGTAGCTGGTGGTGATCCAAGACTGGTTCATCTTGATGAAAGTCAGTCGATCAACCGAGTCGGTGGACAGGCGCACCCTGTGATCCGTGACAAATCCTCCAGCAGCACTGAATGTGCGTTCTGAAAGAACGCTGGATGCAGGACAGGCCAGTAGCTCAATTGCATACTGTGCAAGCTCTGGCCAGTGATCCATCCTCAAGACCCAGTAAGCCAGAGGATTTTCGGTGGGGAAGGTGTCCAAGTCTGACCTTGCCCCTAGGTATTCCTGCACCATGTATATCAGACACTGGCGATGGTTGCTGGAACCGATCATACTTTGGGGCTGCGGACTAAAGAATTGTCTGAACGCATCGGTCAGACGGCCACCTTCCCCACCGCTCCTTCTTTGACTGGCCGAAGCCTCAGCAACTCGTTGTCCAGGACCAGGAGTTTGTAACCTCCCAGTCTCTGGGAACGCGTTGCACAGACCTTTCTGCAAGGCCTCCCGGAGTTGTCTCATCCTCTGCTCCCTCTGCGACGGTAACATAAGGTCCGCAACCTTACCCTTGTACCGTGGATCAAGGAGAGTGGCCAGCCAGTAATGGTCCCTCTCCTTGATCCGAAGAATACGAGGATCCTTCCGCAGACTTTGCAGGATCAGGGAGGCCATGCAGCGTAGGTTTGCTGAGGCATTCGCTCCGGAGTCCTCTGGGTCACTAAGGACGACATGATCCGCAGTCACCTCCTCCCAGCCACGTACAAGTCCACTGGTTTCTTGGGACTGTAAATCATCCCTAAAAGACTGCTGCTGATGATGCTGAGTGCCAGCCTCCACCTCCATGCTGACACAATCCTCCTCCTCCTCCTCCTCCTCCTCCTCCTCTTCCTGTGCGATGGGTGGGACAGAAGGAACACTGTCTGGGTAAAGGGGGCCTTGAGAGGCAAGGAAGTCCTCCTCTTCCTGCCTCTGTTCTGCCTCAAGTGCCCTGTCCATTATTCCACGCAGCGTGTGCTCCAACAGGTGGACAAGAGGTACAGTGTCACTGATGCATGCACTGTCACTGCTCACCATCCTCGTGGCCTCCTCAAATGGTGCCAGGACAGTGCATGCATCCCTGATCATGCCCCACTGGCGTGGAGAAAAAAAACCAAGCTCCCCTGACCCTGTCCTGGTGCCGTAGTCGCACAGGTACTCATTGATGGCCCTCTGCTGCGTGTGCAGCCGCTGCAGCATGGCCAACGTTGAGTTCCACCTGGTGGGCATGTCACATATAAGGCGGTTCTTGGGCAGGTTCAACTCCTTTTGCAGCTCAGCCAGGCGAGCACTGGCATTATAAGATCTGCGGAAATGCACACAGACTTTCCTGGCCTGCCTCAGGACATCCTGTAAGCCCGGGTACCTGCCCAAGAACCGCTGCACCACCAGGTTAAGGACGTGAGCAACACAGGGCACATGGGTCAGTTGTCCCTGTCGAAGGGCGGAGAGGAGGTTGGTGCCATTGTCGCAAACCACCATTCCTGGCTTAAGCTGGCATGGCGTCAACCACCTCTCGGCCTGGCCCTGCAGAGCAGACAGGACCTCTGCCCCAGTGTGGCTTCTGTCCCCCAAACACACCAGCGCAAGCACGGCATGGCATCTTTTTGCCTGCGTACTTGCGTAGCCCCGTGAACGGCTACGGAGCACCGCTGGTTCATAGGACAAACCACAGGAAGAGGCCATGGAGGAAGAAGAAGAGGAGGGGGTGGAGGAGAGAGGTGTGTCACAACCAGTAGTAGCATTTTGGAGGCGTGGCGGTGGGACAACCTCCAACACTACTGCACCTTGTCCTGCATCCTTCCCAGCTGCCAAAAGAGTGACCCAATGGGCCGTGAAAGAAAGGTAACGTCCCTGTCCATGCCTGCTGGACCATGAGTCAGCGGTAATATGCACCTTACCGCTGACCGCCCTGTCCAGCGAGGCCAAGACATTGCCTTCCACATGCCGGTAGAGAGCCGGAATAGCCTTCCGTGAGAAAAAGTGGCGTTTGGGAACCTGCCACTGAGGAACCGCACATTGCACAAACTCACGGAAGGGGGCCGAGTCTACCAACTGAAAAGGCAGCAGTTGAAGCGCTAGCAATTTAGCCAAGCTAGCATTCAACCGCTGGGCATGTGGATGGCTGGGAGTGAACTTCTTTCGACGGTCCAGCAGCTGGGGCAGGGAAATTTGCCTGCTAGAATCGGACGTCGGTGTACTGCTAGCAGAGTGGCCGCAAGTACTTGGCTGTGACACACCTAATTCTACACCTTCATTCCTCTCAGTGCATGTTTCAGAGAGGACTGAAGTTATAGTGGGGTTGGAGATCCCAGCTGATGCGGTGCAAGGAGAGGTCCGCTTTGTTCTTTGGTGTGGGTCTTTGAGGTAGGCTTGCCAACGAGCTGCATGGCAGGTCAACATATGTCTGGTCAGGCATGTGGTACCCAAGCGGCTGATGTTTTGGCCACGCGAAATACGCTTGAGACATATGTTGCAAACAACAGCTGTGCGATCTGATGCACTAGCCTCAAAAAAGGCCCACACCAAGGAACTATTTGAATGACGGGCAGAGGCAGTGCCCTGCACAGGCGGAGCTCTGCGGTGTGATTCCGTCGGTGTACTGCCCTTACGCTGGCCACCAAAGGGCATCCTGCCTCGTTGGAGATGTGCCTCCTCCTCATCCTCCTCCTCCTCCTCTCTCCTATTAGGCACCCACGTGGAGTCAGTGACCTCATCATCCCCTCCCTCCTCATCACTGGAGCCAATCTGGCAGTATGCTGCAGCTGCTGGAACATGACTGCCAGATTGGTGTCCTTCTTGAGCATCCCCTCTGTCTGCTCTCACCCTACTGCCTTCCTGTAGCTGGGTTTCATCATCAGACCCTTCGAAACGCTGGGCATCCTCCTGGAGCTTGTACCCAACACTGTGCTCAAACAGTTCGGGGGACTCCTCAGGAGGAGGACATGGTGGGTCTAGGGAAGGAGTGACTGATGATGAGTCTGACATTGATACCAGGGAAGAGGACGCTTTGGCAGCTGCTTTGCCAGTACCCTGAGCCTGGGTGAGAGAGGATGAGGAGGAGGAGGAGGGCTTGGTCATCCACTCTACCAAGTCTTCGGCATGATGTGGCTCAACATGTCCAGCTGCCGAAAAGAAGGACAAGCGTGTCCCATGGCCATGTGCTGATGACAATGCACCGCGTCCACGACCAGCACTGTTGCCCCCAGACACAGAGCCTGCTTGCCCTCTTTTATTGCCTCCTGACTGTCTGCCTCTCCTTGTTTGCCTTCCAGACATTCTAATAGATGGCCTGCAGGGAGATGGGAAAAAAGCAATAAGGGCTACCTTCAGGTGTCCTTCTCTGTCCCTTTACTTAAGGATTTCTAAATATGGTTGAGGATGATTGCTTTTGCACAGAATAGCACAACGACAATTTCCCTGACTGTCCAAAAAACAAGGATTTCAAAGATGGTTGATGAGGAATGCTTTAGCACACTATAGCACAAGGAGAATTCCCCTCACTTTCCTTCTTTGTCCCTAGAAACAAGGACTTGCACAGTGAAAGAAACTGACACTCTCCCTACCTAGAGTTTTCTGTCCCTAGAAAAAATGTTTTTTTAAAGCACACTATAGCACAAGGAGAATTCACTCACTGTCCTTCCCTGTCCCTAGAAACAAGGACTTGCACAGTGAAAGAAACTGACACTCTCCCTACCTAGAGTTTTCTGTCCCTAGAAAAAATGTTTTTTTAAAGCACACTATAGCACAAGGAGAATTCACTCACTGTCCTTCCCTGTCCCTAGAAACAAGGACTTGCACAGTGAAAGAAACTGCCACTCTCCCTACCTAGAGTTTTCTGTCCCTAGAAAAAATGTTTTTTAAAGCACACTATAGCACAAGGAGAATTCACTCACTGTCCTTCCCTGTCCCTAGAAACAAGGACTTGCACAGTGAAAGAAACTGACACTCTCCCTACCTAGAGTTTTCTGTCCCTAGAAAAAATGTTTTTTTAAAGCACACTATAGCACAAGGAGAATTCACTCACTGTCCTTCCCTGTCCCTAGAAACAAGGACTTGCACAGTGAAAGAAACTGACACTCTCCCTACCTAGAGTTTTCTGTCCCTAGAAAAAATGTTTTTTTAAAGCACACTATAGCACAAGGAGAATTCACTCACTGTCCTTCCCTGTCCCTAGAAACAAGGACTTGCACAGTGAAAGAAACTGACACTCTCCCTACCTAGAGTTTTCTGTCCCTAGAAAAAATGTTTTTTTAAAGCACACTATAGCACAAGGAGAATTCACTCACTGTCCTTCCCTGTCCCTAGAAACAAGGACTTGCACAGTGAAAGAAACTGACACTCTCCCTACCTAGAGTTTTCTGTCCCTAGAAAAAATGTTTTTTTAAAGCACACTATAGCACAAGGAGAATTCACTCACTGTCCTTCCCTGTCCCTAGAAACAAGGACTTGCACAGTGAAAGAAACTGACACTCTCCCTACCTAGAGTTTTCTGTCCCTAGAAAAAATGTTTTTTTAAAGCACACTATAGCACAAGGAGAATTCACTCACTGTCCTTCCCTGTCCCTAGAAACAAGGACTTGCACAGTGAAAGAAACTGACACTCTCCCTACCTAGAGTTTTCTGTCCCTAGAAAAAATGTTTTTTTAAAGCACACTATAGCACAAGGAGAATTCACTCACTGTCCTTCCCTGTCCCTAGAAACAAGGACTTGCACAGTGAAAGAAACTGACACTCTCCCTACTGTGAGGGGGTTAACTCGGTAGCGGGTGTGTGTGACCCCCTGGTTGGGCTCCCCACACAAAAACAGGGCCAGCAGACGGAGGTTGTGGTTTTCAAAATCAAAAGGTGCGGTTTATTTCTCTATGTACAGTGACAAAAACACAGCAAAGCCAAAAAGAAACAAACAAAATAAATCCTGGTCAGTTTGACCTCTGACTAAACATGCAGGTTTCCTAAACTAACAACTGGGATCAGCCTGGTGCTGTCCTAGTCCCTAAGTCCCTGGTTTAGTAAAAGTCCAAACAAATAGCCACACAGGCTTTGCCTCACCGCACAGGGGTTCACTCTCCCTAGACAGTCCACACAGGTCTGGTTCCAGGCATGAGCAAACACCTAATGAATCTGGGAGTTTTTATAGAGGCCTTAAACGAACTGACAGGCTTCAGCTGGTCTCATCAACTCCCTGCCTCACGACGCCCAGCACTCTCCCTAGAGGTATGAGTCATTCATGAGCCCACTAGCCTCAGCTGGGCTTCATCAACTCCCTAGTTGTATAAGTCGGCATAAAGCCTGAATCTGGGAGAAATATATCTACCCCCCTGGATGCAACCAGGTGACTTTACCTTCCTGCTGTCACATACCCCCCCCTCTTGTTTTAACCTCGGGGTTGGAACACCAGCAATCAGGCATTCATGTACTCGAGACAAAGCATCCACATTCCCCATTTGAACGCCAGGGCGATGCTTTACTGTGAAGTTGAATTCCTGTAGGGCCAGGAACCACATATTCACTCTTCTATTTGTCTCCTTGTTTTGAGCCATCCACTTTAACGGAGCGTGATCCGTAACCATGTCAAAGTGCCTACCTAGCAGATAGTACCGAAGGGAATCTAGAGCCCACTTCACCGCTAAACACTCCTTTTCAACCGTGGCGTAATTTACCTCATGGGACTTCAACTTCCTGCTGAGGTAAATGACTGGGTGCTCTTCCCCGTTCCAGACCTGGGACAATACTGCTCCTAACCCCACATCTGACGCATCACTTTGTACGACAAAGTCTTTAGAGAAGTCGGGTGAGTACAACACTGGCTGGCTACATAAGGCTTGTTTCAAGAATTGGAATGCTGCCTCAGCCTCGGGGGTCCATTTAATCATGACCGACCCTTTCCCTTTCGTCAGGTTGGTTAGGGGCACAGCCTTAGAAGCAAAGTGGGGAATGAAGCGCCGATAATAACCCGCGATTCCCAGAAAGGCTCGTACCTGCTTCTTGCTGTTGGGACGTGGCCAACTCTGGATGGCCTCGACTTTGTTGAGTTGGGGTTTTATTACTCCCCTGCCAATGGTGTACCCAAGATATTTGGCCTCCTCCTGCCCAATGGTACACTTCTTGGGGTTAGCCGTAAACCCCGCTTCCCGAACAGAGTCCAGGACTGCTTGCACTTTTGGCAGATGTGAGGCCCAATCTGTGCTATGGACAATTACGTCATCCAGGTAAGCCGCAGCATACTTCCGATGGGGCCTCAGCATCTGGTCCATTTTCCGCTGGAATGTGGCCGGCGCATTCTGTAACCCGAACGGCATTCTCTTATATTGGAACGCCCCGTCTGGGGTTACAAATGCGGTTTTCTCTTTGGCCGACTTGGCCAGGGGAATTTGCCAATACCCTTTTGTGAGGTCAAGAGTCGTCATGTATCGGGCTGTTCCCAGCCGGTCGATCAACTCATCTATACGTGGCATGGGGTAGGTGTCAAATTTTGTAACTTTGTTCAACTGACGAAAATCGTTACAAAATCGCCAGCTCCCATCCGGTTTAGGCACCAACACAATGGGACTAGACCAATCACTTTGGGACTCCTCTATCACCCCTAAGTTCAGCATTTTCTGTACTTCCTCCCGTATTGCCTCCCGTCGGGCCTCTGGGATCCGATAGGGTTTTAACTTCACCCTTTCACCGGGCGGGGTAATAATATCATGCTCTACCCCAGATGTTTGTCCCGGCAGCTCAGAGAACACCTCCTTGTTGCGAAGCACAAACTCCTTAACCTCCTGTTGTTGGGGTTGTGACAAGGTGGCTGCTATTCCAACCTCCGGAATCACGCAACCAGTTTGAGCTGGTGACCAAGTTTCTGCGACTAGGGACTCTCTATCCCTCCAGGCTTTCAACAGATTAACGTGATATATCTGTTCGGGCTTTCGCCTTCCTGGTTGTCTGACCTTGTAATTCACTTCGCTCACTTTTTCCATTATCTCGTAGGGGCCTTGCCATTTGGCAAGGAATTTACTTTCAACCGTAGGGACAAGTACCAATATCCTATCCCCCGGGGAAAAGGTACGGGTCTTTGCTCCACGGTTGTACACTCTCTGCTGTGCCAACTGCGCTTGGGCCAAATGTTCCTTCACGATGGGCATTACCTGTGCAATTCGATCTTGCATCAGGGCGACATGCTCAATCACACTCCTGTGGGGAGAACTCTCACTTTCCCAAGTTTCCTTGGCAATATCCAACAGCCCTCTTGGGTGTCTCCCATACAGTAACTCAAAGGGGGAGAATCCCGTAGAGGATTGGGGCACCTCCCTAATAGCAAACATCAAATAAGGAAGTAGACAGTCCCAATCCTTTCCATCTCTATCCACCACTTTCTTCAACATTTGTTTTAGGGTTTTGTTGAATCTTTCAACCAGCCCATCGGTTTGGGGGTGATACACAGATGTACGCAATTGCGTCACTTTGAACAATTTACACAGCTCTTTCATAACCCGGGACATAAAGGGTGTACCTTGGTCCGTAAGCAGTTCTTTACAAATACCCACCCGGCTAAAAACAAGAGATAGCTCTTTGGCTATGGTTTTGGCCGAGGTATTTCTGAGAGGGATCGCTTCTGGATAACGGGTGGCATAGTCCATTATAACCAATATGTACTGGTGCCCCCTAGCGGACTTGATTATAGGACCTACCAAATCCATTGCGATTCTCTCAAACGGGACCTCAATGATGGGTAGAGGGACCAGCGGGCTACGGAAATGTGGCATCGGGGCCGACCTCTGACACACAGGGCAGGAGGAACAATAATTTTCTATGTCCTTCATCACCCCAGGCCAATAGAATCTCTGTAATACCCTCTCTCGGGTTTTCTCTGTCCCCAGATGACCTCCAAGAATGTGCCCATGGGCCAACTCCAACACCAACTTCCTGTAAGGTTTGGGCACCACCAGCTGCTCAACGGTTTCTTCTGCCCTTTTTGCCACCCGATACAGTAGGTCCTTCTCTACGCTGAAGTATGGGTAAGTGCAGGTATTATCTGGGTTCACTAACTCGCCATCTATTTCCACTACGTTTTCCCGTGCCTTTATTAGGGCGGGGTCTTTTAACTGTTCTGTGGCAAAATTTTCCCTGTGAACCTCCAGATCAGAAAACTCCACAGACGGTAGGTTTTCGTCTGAGGAGGTGGGCTCCTCTCCAGGTTCTTGAGTCTCCCCTGCCAATACTGACAAGGGAAATTCTGGAGAGTCCTCACCACTCTCAGAGGAGTTCTGGCTATCACATTCCTGGTACATAGGGGCACCAGTGGGGGGCTCAGGATCATCCCACAGTTCCCAGAACTTCGGAAAATCCCTTCCCACAATGGCATCATGCGGTAATTGAGATACTAACCCCACTGGATGAGAGAGGGTACCTTTGGGGGTCTCGAAACACACTGTAGTCACTGGATACTCTCGGGTGTCCCCATGCACACAAATAACAGCTACCTTGCTATTCCCAGAGACCTCTGTTTTAACTAATTCAGCCTTTATCAGGGTCACAAGGCTACCTGAATCCAGTAATACCACAACATTTCTACCATTAATACACATTTTGCATAAATGTTTCTCAGTTCCCCGAATGGCAGTGCATGCGACTGTCGCACACAGCGACTGACGTCTGTCCATCAGAAAGTCACATTGCATGGGTTCCTCCACAACCGGGCAATTTGCTGCAATATGTCCCGCTTGCCGGCAGCGGTAGCAAACGATCCTTCTTGCGGCCTCTTGAGCCGCTGATTTCCCAGGCTGTTCTCGCCAAACTTGGGGTAGAGCTCCCACCCTCTCACTCTCTCCACCCTCACCCCTTGGAATCCTCTTATCCGCCCCTGGGGATGGTCTGGTCTTAGGGTGGAAAGTCCGAGAGTCTCTGGAAGAGGCCGTCAGGTTCTCTGTAGCCAAGTATCTCTCTACACGATCCACAAGTTTACCGGCCGTTTCTGGGTCTCCATGGCTTACCCACTTTTGAATGGCGGTAGGAAGAGCTCTCAAGAAACGATCCATCACAACACGTTCCACAATCTCCGGTGCGGACAAAGTCTCTGGCTGTAGCCACTTCCTGCTCAGGTGAATGAGATCATACATTTGAGACCTGGGGGGTTTTCCAAGCTGGAAAGTCCAGTTATGCACACGCTGAGCCCGGACAGCCAGGGTGACACCCAGCCTTGCCAATATTTCAGCTTTTAGCATCACATAGTCTTTTGCTTGGTCAGGCTCTAGGTCATAGTAAGCCTTCTGCGATTCACCAGTTAACAGAGGAGCCACCAGTCCAGCCCACTGCTCCTCAGGCCACTTTTCTCTTTCAGCAGTCCTTTCAAATGTGGTCAAAAATACCTCTGGATCATCCTCTCCAGTCATTTTTGTCAATAAACGACTCACCCCAAAGGACGCGGTATTAGTGGGACGGCTTTCCTCACTGGTCTGCGGACGTTGCTGCATTACTGCTTCCATTTGTTGTAGTCTCTGCTCTTGCTTCTGTAACAGGTCTATGAAGCGGGCCTCAGATTGCTGCTGGGCTTGTTGATGAGCTTGCTGCTGGGCTGCAAGGCTCCTTTGCAAACCTGCATTTGTCTGCTGTTGATTGGCATTTGCTAGAGCCAGCTGTTTCAGTATCTCCTCCATGCTGGCTTAAAAAAAACTGCCCGCATTCTCCACCAACTGTGAGGGGGTTAACTCGGTAGCGGGTGTGTGTGACCCCCTGGTTGGGCTCCCCACACAAAAACAGGGCCAGCAGACGGAGGTTGTGGTTTTCAAAATCAAAAGGTGCGGTTTATTTCTCTATGTACAGTGACAAAAACACAGCAAAGCCAAAAAGAAACAAACAAAATAAATCCTGGTCAGTTTGACCTCTGACTAAACATGCAGGTTTCCTAAACTAACAACTGGGATCAGCCTGGTGCTGTCCTAGTCCCTAAGTCCCTGGTTTAGTAAAAGTCCAAACAAATAGCCACACAGGCTTTGCCTCACCGCACAGGGGTTCACTCTCCCTAGACAGTCCACACAGGTCTGGTTCCAGGCATGAGCAAACACCTAATGAATCTGGGAGTTTTTATAGAGGCCTTAAACGAACTGACAGGCTTCAGCTGGTCTCATCAACTCCCTGCCTCACGACGCCCAGCACTCTC
Organism: Rana muscosa; assembly: GCA_029206835.1. Classification (NCBI taxonomy): domain Eukaryota; kingdom Metazoa; phylum Chordata; class Amphibia; order Anura; family Ranidae; genus Rana; species Rana muscosa. The sequence continues at coordinate 61,320,113 of JARGYO010005626.1, read as the reverse complement.
CCTAGAGGTATGAGTCATTCATGAGCCCACTAGCCTCAGCTGGGCTTCATCAACTCCCTAGTTGTATAAGTCGGCATAAAGCCTGAATCTGGGAGAAATATATCTACCCCCCTGGATGCAACCAGGTGACTTTACCTTCCTGCTGTCACACTACCTAGAGTTTTCTGTCCCTAGAAAAAATGTTTTTTTAAAGCACACTATAGCACAAGGAGAATTCACTCACTGTCCTTCCCTGTCCCTAGAAACAAGGACTTGCACAGTGAAAGAAACTGACACTCTCCCTACCTAGAGTTTTCTGTCCCTAGAAAAAATGTTTTTTTAAAGCACACTATAGCACAAGGAGAATTCACTCACTGTCCTTCCCTGTCCCTAGAAACAAGGACTTGCACAGTGAAAGAAACTGACACTCTCCCTACCTAGAGTTTTCTGTCCCTAGAAAAAATGTTTTTTTAAAGCACACTATAGCACAAGGAGAATTCACTCACTGTCCTTCCCTGTCCCTAGAAACAAGGACTTGCACAGTGAAAGAAACTGACACTCTCCCTACCTAGAGTTTTCTGTCCCTAGAAAAAATGTTTTTTTTAAAGCACACTATAGCACAAGGAGAATTCACTCACTGTCCTTCCCTGTCCCTAGAAACAAGGACTTGCACAGTGAAAGAAACTGACACTCTCCCTACCTAGATTTTTCTGTCCCTAGAAAAAATGTTTTTTTAAAGCACACTATAGCACAAGGAGAATTCACTCACTGTCCTTCCCTGTCCCTAGAAACAAGGACTTGCACAGTGAAAGAAACTGACACTCTCCCTACCTAGAGTTTTCTGTCCGTAGAAAAAATGTTTTTTTAAAGCACACTATAGCACAAGGAGAATTCACTCACTGTCCTTCCCTGTCCCTAGAAACAAGGACTTGCACAGTGAAAGAAACTGACACTCTCCCTACCTAGAGTTTTCTGTCCCTAGAAAAAATGTTTTTTTAAAGCACACTATAGCACAAGGAGAATTCACTCACTGTCCTTCCCTGTCCCTAGAAACAAGGACTTGCACAGTGAAAGAAACTGACACTCTCCCTACCTAGAGTTTTCTGTCCCTAGAAAAAATGTTTTTTTAAAGCACACTATAGCACAAGGAGAATTCACTCACTGTCCTTCCCTGTCCCTAGAAACAAGGACTTGCACAGTGAAAGAAACTGACACTCTCCCTACCTAGAGTTTTCTGTCCCTAGAAAAAATGTTTTTTTTAAAGCACACTATAGCACAAGGAGAATTCACTCACTGTCCTTCCCTGTCCCTAGAAACAAGGACTTGCACAGTGAAAGAAACTGACACTCTCCCTACCTAGAGTTTTCTGTCCCTAGAAAAAATGTTTTTTTTAAAGCACACTATAGCACAAGGAGAATTCACTCACTGTCCTTCCCTGTCCCTAGAAACAAGGACTTGCACAGTGAAAGAAACTGACACTCTCCCTACCTAGAGTTTTCTGTCCCTAGAAAAAATGTTTTTTTAAAGCACACTATAGCACAAGGAGAATTCACTCACTGTCCTTCCCTGTCCCTAGAAACAAGGACTTGCACAGTGAAAGAAACTGACACTCTCCCTACCTAGAGTTTTCTGTCCCTAGAAAAAATGTTTTTTTAAAGCACACTATAGCACAAGGAGAATTCACTCACTGTCCTTCCCTGTCCCTAGAAACAAGGACTTGCACAGTGAAAGAAACTGACACTCTCCCTACCTAGAGTTTTCTGTCCCTAGAAAAAATGTTTTTTTAAAGCACACTATAGCACAAGGAGAATTCACTCACTGTCCTTCCCTGTCCCTAGAAACAAGGACTTGCACAGTGAAAGAAACTGACACTCTCCCTACCTAGAGTTTTCTGTCCCTAGAAAAAATGTTTTTTTAAAGCACACTATAGCACAAGGAGAATTCACTCACTGTCCTTCCCTGTCCCTAGAAACAAGGACTTGCACAGTGAAAGAAACTGACACTCTCCCTACCTAGAGTTTTCTGTCCCTAGAAAAAATGTTTTTTTAAAGCACACTATAGCACAAGGAGAATTCACTCACTGTCCTTCCCTGTCCCTAGAAACAAGGACTTGCACAGTGAAAGAAACTGACACTCTCCCTACCTAGAGTTTTCTGTCCCTAGAAAAAATGTTTTTTTAAAGCACACTATAGCACAAGGAGAATTCACTCACTGTCCTTCCCTGTCCCTAGAAACAAGGACTTGCACAGTGAAAGAAACTGACACTCTCCCTACCTAGAGTTTTCTGTCCCTAGAAAAAATGTTTTTTTAAAGCACACTATAGCACAAGGAGAATTCACTCACTGTCCTTCCCTGTCCCTAGAAACAAGGACTTGCACAGTGAAAGAAACTGACACTCTCCCTACCTAGAGTTTTCTGTCCCTAGAAAAAATGTTTTTTTAAAGCACACTATAGCACAAGGAGAATTCACTCACTGTCCTTCCCTGTCCCTAGAAACAAGGACTTGCACAGTGAAAGAAACTGACACTCTCCCTACCTAGAGTTTTCTGTCCCTAGAAAAAATGTTTTTTTAAAGCACACTATAGCACAAGGAGAATTCACTCACTGTCCTTCCCTGTCCCTAGAAACAAGGACTTGCACAGTGAAAGAAACTGACACTCTCCCTACCTAGAGTTTTCTGTCCCTAGAAAAAATGTTTTTTTAAAGCACACTATAGCACAAGGAGAATTCACTCACTGTCCTTCCCTGTCCCTAGAAACAAGGACTTGCACAGTGAAAGAAACTGACACTCTCCCTACCTAGAGTTTTCTGTCCCTAGAAAAAATGTTTTTTTAAAGCACACTATAGCACAAGGAGAATTCACTCACTGTCCTTCCCTGTCCCTAGAAACAAGGACTTGCACAGTGAAAGAAACTGACACTCTCCCTACCTAGAGTTTTCTGTCCCTAGAAAAAATGTTTTTTTAAAGCACACTATAGCACAAGGAGAATTCACTCACTGTCCTTCCCTGTCCCTAGAAACAAGGACTTGCACAGTGAAAGAAACTGACACTCTCCCTACCTAGAGTTTTCTGTCCCTAGAAAAAATGTTTTTTTAAAGCACACTATAGCACAAGGAGAATTCACTCACTGTCCTTCCCTGTCCCTAGAAACAAGGACTTGCACAGTGAAAGAAACTGACACTCTCCCTACCTAGAGTTTTCTGTCCCTAGAAAAAATGTTTTTTTAAAGCACACTATAGCACAAGGAGAATTCACTCACTGTCCTTCCCTGTCCCTAGAAACAAGGACTTGCACAGTGAAAGAAACTGACACTCTCCCTACCTAGAGTTTTCTGTCCCTAGAAAAAATGTTTTTTTAAAGCACACTATAGCACAAGGAGAATTCACTTACTGTCCTTCCCTGTCCCTAGAAACAAGGACTTGCACAGTGAAAGAAACTGACACTCTCCCTACCTAGAGTTTTCTGTCCCTAGAAAAAATGTTTTTTTAAAGCACACTATAGCACAAGGAGAATTCACTCACTGTCCTTCCCTGTCCCTAGAAACAAGGACTTGCACAGTGAAAGAAACTGACACTCTCCCTACCTAGAGTTTTCTGTCCCTAGAAAAAATGTTTTTTTAAAGCACACTATAGCACAAGGAGAATTCACTCACTGTCCTTCCCTGTCCCTAGAAACAAGGACTTGCACAGTGAAAGAAACTGACACTCTCCCTACCTAGAGTTTTCTGTCCCTAGAAAAAATGTTTTTTTAAAGCACACTATAGCACAAGGAGAATTCACTCACTGTCCTTCCCTGTCCCTAGAAACAAGGACTCGAACAGTAAAACACACTGACACTCTCCCTACCTATCCTTCTCTTTCCCTAAACTAAAGGAATCCAGGTTAAGCAAGAAAGAAATAAATGTCACTGTCCCTGCCTATGCTGCTCTTTCCCTGCTCCGGAACACACTACACTAGGCCGCCGTGCTGGCGGCCTTTTATAGTGTGGGGCGTGTACTAAACACCCTCAGCAATAATTGGCCACAGGCATCCTGCCTGTGGCCAATCATTGCTCTCCTCGCTGCCGGCGCTGTGATTGGCCAAGCATGCGGGGTCACAGTGCATGCTTGGCCAATCACAGCGCCTGGATGACACTGCGATGGCGTAGTGCATTGTGGGCCGTTCGCGTCACTCGGATTTGGCGCGAACGGCCCAAATCGTTCGATCTTCGTCGAACGATCGAACAGCCGATGTTCGAGTCGAACGTATGTTCGACTCGAACACGAAGCTCATCCCTACAGGTAAGTATAACATGTTTGTTATTTTTATAGGAAAAAAAAGAGACTTTACAATCACTTTAAGTATAATGAGGTAACCTCAATAAACTAACACTGTTTGTAGCTCAACCATTAACGACTGTAGAGGTGTATAGCTGAGGTGCTGAAGAAGAACCATCTATTTATTTAAGGTGCCACAGGGTGGAAAACATATTTTCAGCACTGAGAAAAAGCCATATGAAGAAGAGGAAAACACTAAGCTAGATAAAACCTTGGCTGGAAGTTTGTATTTGTGATATACAATTTTATTCTATGAAATTTGTGAGTACAACCCCTGGCAAAAAGTATGGAATCACAAAAGTATGGAATTGAAAATGTTCATTCAATTGTTTAGTTGCGTAGGAAAAAAACGAATCATAACTGGCCTAAAACCTGCAAAGCTGATTTAGCAACTGCAATAAGAAAAAGTTGGAGCTGGATTGATGAATAATACTGTTTGTTGATAGTTAAATCCATGCCTCAGAAAATTCAACAGGGAGGAGTTGCTGATGAGGGCAGAGGTCGGGAGCAGCTGCTAGCTCCGTGAGTCCCGCGAAGCTCCCTCGGCATGAACCGACACATGCAGTGACCTAGCCTCGGACCCCCCCATGAGTCCCCCATGAATCCCGTACCTCCATACCTCCGTACCTGTGCCACCGCGCCACTGCGCCTGTATCCCAGTATCTGCACCCCGGTATTCCTGCATCCCGGCATCCCTGCGGGAGACTACCTGTGAGAGACTGTGAGCCGGATCTTCCTGTTGACCGGGCGGACCGAGGAGTGCTGGATGGACGGGTGATTGCTCCCCCCTCCCCCCTGATAAACGACGAGCAGTGGAGGAGATATGGGGATAGGAGGGGAGTAATGAATGATTAGAGCGTGACTGCGGTGAAGTGAAGGCCGTTACTGTGAGAGGGGAGAGGATTCTCATGTGATAGGAGAGGGTAATCTAAGGAAACAGCGTGCAGAAGAACCTTGCTGAAGTACCTTACTGACATAGGAAAGTTTCTTAATCCCTGCAATTACCTCCACCACACGCTGTTTGAATTTGTATCTGACCCAAAGTACCCACAGTTCCCATAGTTTCTCAGGATGTTGGAGACCAACAACACTCCATGAAAAGAAAGGGGGTCACCCCCAGATGTATGTAACTTCAACGTCAGGAGACATCCTGCCAGCGGGTATCAGCGGCAACTCGAAGCAGCTAAGGGGTGAGTCACCTACGTATATATATATATATATATATATATATACTGTATAAAGGACTGGACTGGACTGTACAGTAATATACAGCATCATTTAAACATCAAAGCACAGGAGTGGCCGCACTGAAAGAGTAAAGAAGTAAAGAGGACGGAGCGAAATCCCCCCTTCCCCATCGCTCACACAATTATTATTTTTTTGGTGTGCTGGTCTTTCTTTTTTTTGGGGGGTTTTGTTTGTGGTTTTTTTTTCTTCACAAAGAAAAGGGAAGAAAAGGGAAAGGTGGAAAGGATTTAAGATAGGCACAGAAGTACCAACCCTGAAAGGTGAAGAGTGGAATTGGTAGAAGGAGAGTCCCTGAGATTGGAAACTGGTCCCCTCCATGCTGTCCTGGGAACGCTGTGTGTAGTTGGGTGCCACAGGTTTTCTTTTTTTTTCTCTTTCCCTTTTTTCTCCTCATCTCCTCCTCAGTATTTACTGAATGGACAATAAACACTAGAGAAATTAATAGAGCACACAGGCCCGAGGAAAATAGAGTATTAGCACACAGCTAGGGCATAATAGTCTGGACGGTTGTGCAGAGCTTGATATTCTATATATATACCACATAGAAACAAGAGAAACAATGATGAGGGGCAGGCAGTTAAGGGGGGCAACAGCAAAACTCCCAAAGTTGAGTGCCAGCCCGGGCTCTATCAAAAAATATATGACACAAGATGTCCCCAAAGACAGTCCAGGAAAAACGGCTGCATCTAGCAGAAAAGTATCTGAGGGCTCGCAAAAAACAGTGTTGAGAAGACAACCAGAAAATATAGAGATTGAAATCCCCACTTCAGCGGAGGAAGAAGAGGAAGAAGATGGAATAACAGATATCAGACAAAGAGACCAACTTCCTACCAAATGGGAAATAGCGGAGATGTTCGCAAGAATGGAAACAGCAATCTATAGAATGGAAGGACACCAAAACAGGGGAATTCACGAAACGAGGGAGTGGAGCGGGCTTAGGAGATCCCCAAGTTGGGGGGACAGCAGCATCCGATCAAGGTCAACATTCAGAGCTCAACCTCCAGGGGGGAGAACCGTAGGGCCAGATGGAGAAGGAGGGCCACGGTTCCTGGGGCCATGGGGAGGCCATAAGCCCCCACTCTGGGCGGGTTAAAGGGTTTGGGGGGGGAGCGGGGGGGATGGTTGGGGGACCTCTTTGAAAAATCATGAAAGAAACAGCTCTTCCCTATCAATAGGGCTATCTCTCAAATAACGTATGCCCAAAATAAATGTAATCTCATATAATGTACGAGGATTAAATGCCCCCATTAAAAGTGCAAATATAATGCGAGAAATAATTCTAATGAAGGCGGATGTGGTTCTCCTACAGGAGACCCACTTCTTTGTGGGCACAAATCGTAGAATCATTTCAAATGACTACCCCCTCTGGTACTTCGGGGACTCACCTATAGGACGGGCGAAAGTAGTGGCCATAGGGTTTGCCAAGGGAACCCGGTTCATATTAGAGGAGATGAAAGTGTACCCAGAGGGGCATTGCCTGTTTATAAGAGGGAAACTGAATGGAGCTGAGGTTTTGTTGGCAAACGTATATGGACCAAATAAAAAGTCTATCCAATATTTAATGAGGGTAATGGCCGAATTTATGGAATTTAAGAAAGGAGGAGCTATTATGGCCGGAGATTTCAACTTTAGTTTGGACCCGAAGATTGATAGTACGTTGCATGCAAAGGGGATCGGAATGGCCCAGAGGAATAAATTAAAAAAGAAAATGCATCAACATCAACTAGTGGATGTGTGGAGAACACAACACTTAAAACAACGGGATTATAAATTCCATTACCCAGTTCATGGGACGTACTCTAGAATTGATTTTTTCCTAGCTGAGCATCGATTATTGGAAACAGTGGAAGGTACAAATATAGGTATAACAACATTTTCAGATCATGCACCAATAACACTTCAATGGAATATAGGAGCGGTACAAAATAGGAATAATAGTTGGAGGTTGAATGAAGAACTCCTACAGGATAGAAAAATAGTTCAGAGAATAAAGGACGAACTAGAACAGTTCTTCAGGGAGAATAGTACAGAAGGGATATAAGAGGCCATAGTTTGGGAAACCCACAAGGCTTATATTAGGGGTATATTAATCAGGGAGGGGGCAGAAAAAAAGAGAAGAACCAAGGAGAAAAAAATAATATTAACAAAATAAATATACAAACTAGAACAGCAACATAAGAAAACTAGAGGAAAAGAACGTCTATTGAATCTTAGTATTAAAAGAGAGGAGATGAGAGAGGTAATTGAACAAGAAACCCGAACGGTCTTTAACCAAATTAAAAAAGAGAGATTTCAATGGAGAAATAAGGGGAAGCATTAAGCGAAAATATTAAAAAAGAAAAAAACTGTTAATTATATAGAGAAAATACAAACAAATACTGGGGAATTAAGATATAAAACATCAGAAATAGCTAAAACCTTTCAAGAATTCTTTAGTAAGCTTTACTCTATTAATATAAAGGATACAAATGAAGAGGTGAAACAAAAAGGGGAGAACATAAAAGCCTTCCTGAGGGAGATCGACCCGAATAAAATCCCAGAGGATAAACTTAACTACCTAGAGGCCCCCATTACAGAGGAGGAAATAACAAAAATTATCCAAGAATTACCAAATGGGAAAAGTCCCGGACCAGATGGTCTGACGATACTGTACTATAAAAAATTTGTAGATATCCTAACACCGAAACGATGCTCCTATATGAACGGGGTAGGTGCGAAATGGGAGATGCGGAAAGAGGCACTAGAAGCCACAATAACTATAATCCCAAAAGAACGTAAAGATACCACACTGTGTTCCAGTTATAGACCGATTTCACTTTTGAATATCGATACCAAGTTATTTTCAAAGATAGTAGCTAATAGGATGAAGACAATAATGAAAGATGTGGTACACCCAGACCAAGTTGGATTCATCCAAGGAAGGGAGAGGAGGGACAAAGGAATTAGAGCTCTTTTGGCCATACAGAAAATCAAAGAAAGTAGGGCCCCAGGTCTACTCCTGTCAATTGATGCGGAGAAGGCATTTGACAGGGTAGACTGGGGCTTTATGCAGAGTACACTTGAGGCTTTAGGCTTAGGACCGAGAATTACCAACTGGATAAAATCATTGTATAACAGACCCACGGCGAGAGTTAAAGTAAACGGGATAGTATCAGCGCCATTTGAGATGAAAAATGGCACTCGACAGGGGTACCCTTTGTCTTCGCTATTGTTTGTGCTTGCATTGGAACCCCTGTTAAGGGGGATAAGGTGGAACGCGGATATTAACGGGATAAAAGTTGGGGCGGAAGAACACAAACTTGCGGCATACGCGGACAACATTTTTTTTTTTTTTAATTAATAAATTGAAATGTAAAAGGATGTAATGTTGTGTTTATATGAAAACCAATAAAGATTAATATAAAAAAAAAAAAGCTGTTATAAAAGCCAAAGATGGTGCAACAAAGTACTAGTGGTGTGCTGTAGTGTTTTTCTTTATGATTCCATAATATTTTCCATAGAATTGAGTGATTTTATATTTTTTTCCTCTGCTTGATCTGCAAAAACAGTTGACTAAATGTTCTGCTTCGCGTTATTGAACTGTTGTATAACACTAGTCAGACAGCTTAACAATAATTCAGAAGTCAAGAAACGGGAGACATCAAATCTGTATGTATTCTTTTTCCGAATAACTTTGTAAAACTACAACATAAGCATAAACAAACATATGTGTCAGTACATTAAAACATTATAGAGCAGCCTCACTCTACCAGTGAAAGTACTCACAGACAACTCCACCATTAGTCCAAGAATAGACAGGAGCTCTTCTACATGCAGTCTACTTGGATCAGAGAGCAGACATGAAATGAAGGAAATACAGTTCCAGGTTAAAGGTTACTGCCTTACCTGTGAAGGAATTCCTTTTCCTGTGACAAAATAATAACTAACTCTGGCCACTAGATGGCAACAATGTCAAACCAACATTGCAATATAATCTGTAACAGCACATAGCACATATTATTATGATGATATGGGCAGAACACTAAAGTTTTTATCTTTTTTTATTCTTTTTAGTGTTTCTTAAAGCCAGAAGGTAAGAATGTTAAATGAAAATAGTTTTGAGACATGTCTGTGATTAGTTTGTTTTCTACACAATCAACCACTTGCCGACCAGCCGCAGTCATTATACTGTGGCAGGTCGGCTCGATCCCGCAAATCGCCATAGCTGTATGTCGGTCCCTCTAACAGCTATAGCAGGTGCACACCCACATGCCCGCTGCACAGCGGGGAAGCCGATGCGCGTCGACAGCGGCCGCAATGTACACCGGCCACCCGCAATGGCTCCACAGAGATACAGATCGGGGATCTGTCAATGTAAACAAACAGATCCCCGTTCTGTCTGGGGAGTACAGTGTGATTGTCTGTTCCTAGTGATTAGGAACAGCGATCTCTCTGTACTCCCTGTCAGTCCACTCCCCCCACAGTTATAAATATCTCCCAAGAAACATATTTAACCCCTTTAGCGCCCCCTAGTGTTAACCCCTTCCCTGCCAGTGTCATTTATACTGTAATTAGTGCATTGTTATAGCACTGATCGCTATATAAATGTCACTGGTCCCAAAAAAAAGTCAAAAGTGTCTGATCTGTCAGCCGCACTGTCGCAGTCCCGCTCAAAATCGCTGATCACTGCCATTACTAGTAAAAAAATAATAATAATAAAAATGCCATAAATATGTCCTCTATTTTGTAGACACTATAACTTTTGTGCAAACCAATCAATATACGCTTATTGCAATTTTTTTTACCAAAAATATGTAGATGAATACAGTACCTAAACTGATAAGGAAATTCGTTTTTTTTTTAGTTTTTTTGGGGGATATTTATAATAGCAAAAAGCAAAAAATATTTTTTTTTTTTCAAAATTGGCTGTCTTTTTTTGTTTATAGTGCAAAAAATGTTAACCGCAGAGGTGATCAAATACCACCAAAAGAAAGCTACATTTGCGGGTTAAAAGGACATCAATTTTGTTTGGGTACAGCGTTGCACGACCACGCAATTGTCAGTTAAAGCGCCACAGTGCCTTTTCGCAAAAAAATGGCCTGGTCATTAAGGGGGTAAATCTTCTGGGGCTGAAGTGGTTAAACAATTGAATGAACATTTTCCAAGAGTGATTCCATATTTTTTGCCAGGGGTTGTATAAAGAACAACTTCTTTTAAGTGATATCAACAGAATTCGTGCCTTGCACAGAAGTTTTATCTAACTGGATTACATAATTAGATAGTTGGTAAGGTTGAATAAAGACCATCCAGTTCAAAGTGTGTGTATGTGTGTGACTACTAGTTTCTATATCCCTGTACGTTACACTAGCTAAGAAGCACATCTAAAAGTTTTTTTTAATTTATCTACACTCCCCGCTAACTCCACCAACTGTAAAAGGTCCACATGCCTACCGCTCTATGAGTAAAGAAGCCCTTATGCAGTTTAAGATTGAACCACTTCTTATCCAACTTCATTGTCGCATGTGTTTTTTAGAGACCTTAGGTTAAATAGTTTCTTCCCAATGCTGAAGTCACCATTCAAAGATGTGTATATTGAGATGATATGCCCTCTGAAGCGTCTCCTGTCCAGGGATTAGAAGGGTTTTGCTTTTGACAAAGGGGGTTTTGTCTATGAGAAAGGGGGAACTTCAATTGGCTGTAGCACAGTTAGACTGAAGAGAGAATGGACAAGAAAAATTAAATGAGTGAGTAACTAAACATGAAAAAGCTATCTCTGGATTATAAAGCAGACACATACTCATAGCATTTAAGTACTCCTAGCTGGGTTATTGTGGATATTTGAGCTGAAAATGAATCCAGATGACTTTATTGACTGCATGGACACTTTGTATGAGAGTCTTATGTCTGATGAATATCTTCATTTTTCCATTATTCTCTGATATAGTTTGTCCTCTGAGTATTTTTAGTTTGAGATGAGGTTGCTATTTTGTAAGAAATCTGTAACTTCACTGATTAGAAAAGATTGTGCCAGCACACCTCAGTCTTCTTGCAATAAAACCACCTTTATTGAGATTAGTTCTGCATGTCATACAAGAAATGCAATGTTTTGAACACACAAAGGTACCCTTCACCAGTGAAAGTATCATAAAAATTTGCAGAAAACACCAACATATACAGTATCTCACATAAGTGAGTACGCCCCTCACATTTTTGTAAAAATGTTATTATATCTTGTCATGTGACAGCACTGAAGAAATGACACTTTGCAAAGCAGTGAGCGTACAGCTTGCATAACAGTGTAAATTTGCTGTCACCTCAAAATAACTCAACACAGCCATTAATGTCTAAACCGCTGGCAACCAAAGTGAGTACACCCCTAAGTGACAATGTCCAAAATGGGCCCAAAGTGGCAATATTTTGTGTGGCCACCATTATTTTCCAGCATTGCCCTAACCCTCTTGGGCATGTAGTTCACCAGAGCTTCACAGGTTACCACTAGAGTCCTCTTCCACACCTCCATGATGATATCACAGAGCTCCACCTTTCGTTTGAGGATGCCCTACAGATGCTCAATAGGGTTTAGGTCTGGAGACATGCTTAGCCAGTCCATCACCTTTACCCTCAGCTTCTTTAGTAAGGCAGTGGTCGTCTTGGAGGTGTGTTTGGGGTCATTATCATGTTGAAATACTGCCCTGCGGCCCAGTCTCTGAAGGGAGGGGATCATGCTCTGCTTCAGTATGTCACAGTACATGTTGGCATTCATGGTTCCCTCAATGAACTGTAGCTCCCCAGTGCCGGCAGCACTCATGCAGCCTCAGACCATGACACTCCCACCACCATGCTTGACTGTAGTCAAGACACACTTGTCTTTGTACTCCTCCCCTGGTTACCGCCACACACACTTGACACTATGTGAACCAAACAAGTTTATCTTGGTCTCATCCTGGTTCCAGTAATCCATGTCCTTAGTCTGCTTGTCTTCAGAAAACTGTTTGCAGACTTTCTTGTGCATCATCTTTAGAAGATGCTTCCTTCTTTGACGACAGCCATGCAGACCAATGTGATGCAGTGTGCAGCGTATGGTCTGAGCACTGACAGGCTGCCCCCCACCCCTTCAACCTCTGCAGCAATGCTGGCAGCACTCATACGTCTATTTCCCAAAGACAACCTCTGGATATGACGCTGAGCACATGCACTCATCTTCTTTGGTCGACCGTGGCGGGGCCTGTTCTGAGTGGAACCTGTCCTGTTAAACTGCTGTAGGTGCCACGTTGAACTTCCAGTGACCAGTATGAGAGAGTGAGAGCAATAACACCAAATTTAACACACCTCCTCCCCATTAACACCTGAGACCTTGTAAAAATAACGAGTCACATGACACCGGGAAGGGAAATGGCTAAATGGGCCCAATTTAGAAATTTTCACTTAGGGGTGTACTTACTTTTGTTGTCAGCGGTTTGGACATTAATGGCTGTGTGTTGAGTTATTTTGAGGGGACAGCACATTTACACTGTTATACAAGCTGTACTCTCACTACTTTACATTGTAGAAAAGTGTCATTTCTTCAGTGTTGTCACTTGAAAAGATATAATAAAATATTTACAAAAATGAGAGGGGTGTACTCACGTTTGTGAGATACTGTATACTGTGTATACACATATGTGAAATAAAACATCACTGAAAAACACCATTGCTATTATAAAGTGACATCATAGTCCTGACAAAATTACATAAAAAAATGGTCTTAATAATTGTTAGTACATTAATGGTGATGCCTTTAATGTTGCAATAAATATTTACTTCATGTTAGTATATATATTTGTACCTTTGGTTGAGATTATTGGCATGCAGAGATTAGAATTTGTGGAATCCAAGGAAAATTTGAATGTGTGGAATCACAGGAGGCTGGAATAGAGTGTCCTCCCACAGCATCTGTAGCTTGGCATCCAGGATCCATGTGTGGCTTCTGTAGAAGCTGTGTCCCTCAGCATGTTCGATAACACCTAACAACATTCACAGCAATGGACTCAGTTGTGCAGTATGCTAGTGAGGAGTCTTCCAGCAGAGGTGGCACTCATAGTGAAATGGTTGTCAGTGGAACCTAGTCTCAGAGTTTGGGCATACAACATAAAAGTATGGACCCATAAAGGCGCAAATAAAAAAAGTAAAACAATAAATGATCTAAAGGGAATACAAGTTAGAGAAAAGCAAGGCAACAAAAATAAAAATAAAATGAAAAAAGTACTAGATGCCCCAGTGTTCATGGATGTCCTTACTCACGTACATTGACATAGTCATGATCAAAAAAAAAAAAAAAGGAACAAATGAATAATAAATGGATATAGTCACCCAAACAAACAACGTTGACTAGGGGATATGCCTAAATGATCTATATGTCAGGAGTCAATATGGTGTATACATGTTTGGCATATATACTCAGTGCAAATAATCAAAATTATCCCATCTGTTAAAGGGGGTTCATGTACAAACTTAGGGAGCACAGAGTTGTAGCAACATCATCTTTCATTAAGGAAGCAAGTGAGTGAGAAATTTGCATTTCCTTTGTACTATATCTAAAGTGTAAATTCAATATGCCTCTCTGTGGAGCTGTTATTCCCTTTGCCACCCCTAGGGGCCCCATGTACCTGTTTAAAGAGTAACTTTACTTTTGCTGGGAAAAAGAAAAAAAAAAACATTCCCCTCTGGGTAAACTGCAAAGATTTTAGTCAATAGTCAATGTAATAGTAATAGTCAATGTAAACTGCAAAGATTTTAACAAACTTTGTTACAGGTTCCTAACTTTTGTTGCTCTGACTAAAGAGCTGTTTATCCCACTATGTCTTTTGGATACTGGCTCTGAATGGGACTGACTAATTTGTTTTAATCAGCTGGTGCACTCTGTTCTGTGGGAAAAGCTGCAGTGCCAGTATCCCTTTAGATGTGATTAATCCTTTGGGGGTATCTCACCAAAAATGATGTTTTTGTTGCAGAGAATGCCAAACCTAACTTGCATCTTACAGTTCTTCACAAGCAGGAAATTACATTTATTGGTGTTATGTACACCAATTGTGTATGAAACGCCTTCAGAAGCCATATTGCATTGACTTTTTCGAAAAATTACAACAGCTGCAGTTTGTAATGGGAAGGTAATTTTTTGTAACATGATATTACAATAGGGTTTGTGTTGCAAATGTATATCCTATATATATATATGTGGCGCTACCCCCAGTTAAGAGAGCCGCTGGTTTGTTTTCGGGCCCTGTGTGCAGTACCGCCAACCCCCGGCAATCTTACTCGACCCCCGCTGGCACAGTTAGTCTAGGGCTATACTTATACCACATTCAATTGTATTGCATGAATTAATCTCTAAGCAGTAAGACAACACACTAAGGCGAGAGATTGATTATAACGGTTTTACTCTTATGGTAAATAGCATAGGTATAACATCACACATACAACTGGCTTGAAGAGCCTTGCAGCAATCAATTCAGCACACTATAATGGCGCTGCGCGGTACTACACCATGTGTAGCTATTATGGTGTGCCAGGCTCCGCAGTGGGGTGGAAGGCTCTTCGGAAGTCACGCAAGGCCCCAGGCTTCGGGCCTTGCACCGCAGCAGATCCGCACAGGAAGACTGGTTGCTTGCAGCGCGGTGTCCAAAGAGAGCGAGCTCCGCCTCCCCTCTTCCTTAGATAGCCTCTCCCATGAGTCTCTGCGGTGGAAACTTTCCCCTGAGGCTGAATGGGGTTCTGGGTAATGTAGTCCCGGGGCCTTAAAGGAGACCCCGCTACACACTCCCCCCACTTAAACTCTTTGGTCCCCAAAGATAACATAACCTTAAATTACAGAACGTACAACATCAATCAAAGTTTCATATGATGTCGGCAGAGGAAATTCCCACCAAAACCGAGGTAGTGAACTCCCCTGCCCACAGCACACACTATCATCAGTATCCTGTCTAACTGTGCCAGAGAGTGAGTTGGGGTTGCCTCTCACCAAATGAACAGTGGGAGGGTCAGGGTCTTCCATACTCCTTCTGGCGGTGACCACAGTGTCTTCAGCACTCCTCCCCATTTGTGGGTAGGTTAATCTCCTGGGAGGTTTTATGGCTCTTCGCTTCCTCTGTCCTCTTGGACTTTCTGTTGAAACAGGTTCTTCTTCTGTAACTGACTTAGGAATTTTCTCTGGTTCGAGAGCCTTGGATTCCCGAGCAGAGTAATTCACAGGCACTCTCCCAAGCATCTGACCAAGGACTGGACGGGATGAACTCCATAGCTTCTGCATTCAGTGTTTGATCTTCGGTATCTTCGTCAGGTGGAAGAACAATAGCTGAAGTTGCCGGGGCCTGGGAAGGCCAAAGCCAACCAAGTTCTTCTCCCTCATCTTCACTTATCTCTGAGTCTTCTGTATCCTCGGTTCGAGGGGCCTGAGACCGAGTGTTTGGTCTAGGAGTGTCCATAACGTTGGTTCAGGGGAATCCATCATAGGGGGTATCCGAACCGCCTCAGCTAGTGGGAGTAGGTGGTTCCGATGCCAGGTCTTCAAAGGCCCCGACTTCCCTTCTGGTTTAAGTCTGTAAACGGGTAGGCCCGGTAGTCTTTTGCAAACAACATAAGGTTCAGGTCTCCATTTGTCTTCAAGCTTGTGTTTTCCAGGGATTCCCAAGTTCCGCAGCAACACTCTGTCTCCTGGTTGTAGATCTTGGATCCTAACCTTTAGATCAAAATGTCTCTTGTTGCGTGCTCCCCTTTGCTCCGAGGCCGCCTGGGCCTGTTCATAGGCCACTTTCAAATTACGTCTGAGTCTATCGACATATTCCTTGTGGGAAGCAGCAGAACAATGGTCTATGGAGTTGCCAAAGGCCAGATCCATTGGCAGTCTTGCTTCTCTCCCGAACATGAGTCTATAGGGTGAGTATCCTGTAGCGTCGCTGATAGTGCTATTGTATGCATGCACAAGGGCCGCTATGTGGTTACTCCAATGTTGCTTCTTTTCACCGCTTAAAGTTCCCAGCATGTTGAGCAGGGTTCGGTTGAACCTCTCCGGCTGAGCATCACCTTGTGGATGATAGGGGGTAGTCCTTGTCTTCTTGATCCCCAAGGTATCCAGGAGCTTTCGTATCAGTCGACTTTCAAAATCCCTTCCTTGGTCTGAATAGAGCCGTTGTGGTAGCCCGTAGTGTATGAAGTATTTCTCCATAAGTACTTTGGCCACAGTGGAGGCCTTCTGGTCTTTGGTTGGGAAGGCCCGGGCATACCGGGTGAAATGGTCGGTTACTACCAGAACATTTCCTAGTCCACTCAGGTCGGGTTTGAGGCAGAGAAAATCAATGCATACCAGATCAAGCGGGCTTTGACTTTGTAGATGGCCCATTGGGGCAGCTTGATGGGGCAAAGTCTTTCTCTGGATGCATCATGCACACGAATGGCAGTATTCCTCAACTTCAGCCCTCATGCAGGGCCAATAGAAACGGTCCCTAATGAGTTGGAAAGTCCTTTCCGCCCCTAGGTGGCCATGGTTGTCATGCAGAGCAATCATGACAGTCTCTCTGTGTTTCTCGGGCAGGAACAACTGCCATTTGTCTTCTAGGTCATCAGAGGGGCCCCTTCGGTAGACCACCCCTTGACGCACCTGCAACCTGTCCCACTCCTTCTTCAACAGGCGAGCTTCCTTGGAGGGGTGACATAGGAGTCTGTTCAGATCCTGGTTCTCCAGTGCCTCTAGGACCAATCTCCCCATAGGGTCTTCCAATTGGTCGGATCTCAACTCCTTTTTGGACAGTTTTGGTAAGTTACCTTCCCCCAGTTGGGTTACCCCACAGTATTGCCTGGGAACTCCTACTATGGTAACCCCTATATCTTCTGCTCTTGAGCTTCCCCGGGCCTGAAGTTCAGCCCCTTGACAGAGGGCCCGCACCCCGTCGGGTGCCACTTGGGTCCAGTCTTCTATACTGCAGGTGGGGACGTGAGATCTTCTGGACAAGGCGTCCGCATCTCGATTTCCCGCCCCAGGTCTGTATTTCAGGCTGAAATTAAAGGCAGACAGCGCCGCCAGCCATCTATGTCCTGTGGCGTCCAGCTTTGCTGTCGTAAAAAGGTAGGTAAGGGGATTGTTGTCCGTTTTTACAGTGAAGTCTGCCCCATACAGATAATCTCTGAGTTTGTCAACTACAGCCCACTTGAGGGCCAGGAACTCCCATTTATGAGTAGGATAGTTCTTTTCGAAGGGGGTCAGGCTTCTGCTCACATACGCCACAGGTCTCAGTTGCCCCTCATGCTCCTGGTAGAGCACTCCTCCCAAACCATCATGGCTGGCATCTACGTGGAGCTCATAGGGCTTCTTTGGGTCTGCGAAGGCCAGAACAGGGGCAGTGGTTAAGTTCTTTTTCAGCACCTGGAAGGCGTCTTCACACTTCTCATTCCACTGGTCCTTGACTGACTCCCCTGGCTTTCTGGGGCCCGAGTCATCCTCTTCCCCCTCCGCCTTCAGCAGCTCATTCAAGGGCCTGGCTATCCGAGCAAACCCCTCCACGAACCTCCTGTAATAGGAACAGAATCCCAGGAAGGACCTGAGATCTGTTACGGTGGTGGGCCTTGGCCAGGAGGTGACTGCCTCCAATTTTCCAGGGTCTGTGGCCACCCCATCTTCAGACACTATATGTCCCAGATAGTTGACTGAGGACTGATAAAATTGAAATTTTTCAGGTGAGAGCTTGAGTCCTTCCTCACTCAGTCTCTTCAAAACCTTCTCCAGCCTTTCTTCATGTTCCTCCAAAGTTCTCCCGAAGACAATGATGTCATCCAAGTATACGAGGACTTCGATGAGGTTCATGTCTCCCACAGTCTTCTCCATGAGTCTTTGGAAGGCGGCTGGAGCTCCAGACAGGCCTTGAGGCATCCGGTTGAATTCGAAGAACCCTACCGGGGTTATGAAAGCCATCTTTTCTTTGTCTTCTGGATGCATCGGGATCTGATAGTACCCGCTCTTGAGGTCCATAACACTGAACCACTTGGCTCCAGACAAGCTCTGTAGGGCATCCTCTATCCTCGGAGTGGTATACTGATCCGGTGAGGTTCTTCGGTTGAGGGTCCTATAGTCTATGCACAGCCTCAATAACCCATTCTTCTTCCGGACCACCACTATGGGGGAGGCATAGGGACTTCTAGATTCTCAAATCACCCCTGTTCGCTTGAGCTCGGCGAGCTGCTCCCTCAAATCTTCGAGGTCTGCCAACGGAACCCGCCTAACCTTCACCCTGAAGGGCTTGTCTTCCTGGATGGAGGCGGATTCGATGGGTGGCACTCCTAGCACACCCCACATCAAATTCATCATGGGAAAAGATCCTTTCCCACCTGGTCAACTGGGCCTTGGCTCTCTCTCTCCAAGCTCTGGGCAGGTTTGGATTCTCCATGGAAAGTTTCTCCCACACAGTACTTTCTCCATCTGTCTTTTCCACATCTGATGAAGCAACTGGTGTAGCTGGGCTCACCCGGCCCAGCAACAACCTGGCTGGGATCTCCATGGGACCATCCGTGGTGTTTCTGACACTCACAGGCACTTTACAGTGGGCCTTCTTCAGGGCCCTCACCGGAACCACTTCTGGGACTACTTCTAAGCCCGAAGGTTCTTCCGTTGGATCGGGTTCCAACATGACAAAGGGGCCAGGCTGCTCCCAAGTGAGTTTCACTGTGGCTTTCAGGCAGGTTACTTCACCAGGCTGCAGCACTATCCCCCTTCTTCCCAGTCTCCAGACCTTCCCTACCCCCTCTTCCGGGGCCTTCTGTTCCAAGATCAGCCATTGGTAGGTGGTCTTCAACATTGGGTGGATCTCCGTGACTGTGGGGTTCTTCCTTCTTGTCAGTGGGGCCAGAAGTCTTCGGACCAGATCCGTGTTGGTCCCTATTATTAAGGAACTCTTGTTAGCTCCAGGCAGTCGGGGGCACACCACAGCTAAGGTGTCGAACACTTCAGCCTTTCCGGCCATGGACGGGTCAAAAGTCAGTTTTATGGGCAAATAGCCATCATAAGGGAAGCTCTCTGTCCCAATTTCCCATATCTCCAACTCTTCAATCTTCTGGATGGGTAGGTGACTCAGATGCCTGTCATAAATGTCCTGATACAGCAGGGTCACCTGCGCCCCAGTATCCAATATGTCTCTTGTGTGAACTCCCTCCACTTGAATAGATACTATTGGGGAGGGGCCCACCAGCTTCTCTGGATACCGCTTCGAAGGGGTCTCTTTCTTTTGATCTTTGCATTTCCCTTTTTGACTTCCTTTCTTCCATTTGTCTCTGGACTTAAGTCTCTCTTGGGCCTGGTATGCATTGATATCCCCCTCTTTAGGGGTGTAGCTACCCGCTGAGGGACATTACTGTCTTTCTTTGGAGTGCGTTCCCTCTGAGGAACCTTATGTTTCTTCTGAGGGGTCTTGTCGACTCCTCTCATGTGCTTCTTACTTAGTTTGGAGCTCACTGGAGATGATGGGCACCCGGTTGACTCCTTCACCGGGGCCCGCTGAAGTTTTCAGGCAGCTTGCGGTTATTCATCTTTTTTTTCTTATGGCTGGCACACACTTTGGCGAAATGGCCAGCTCCTCCACAATTAAAACAAATCACATCCCCCAATCTTCCAGGGATGCGGGCGCTGAGGAGTCGGGAAACAGCTCCCTCCTCGGACTTTCCCTCTCTGGTTCCCTTGACTTCTTTTCCATCAGGGAGGTCAGCATCCCCAACACCGGGGTCATCTGCGACTTCAAGGTATCCACCTCTGCGTCTCTTTCCAGAGTCATGGCCGTCCTGACCATCAAGGGAGGAGGATTCACCGTCTCAACTGGTTGGCTCCTCTTCTTCTCCTCCAGCATAGCTTCTTCTTCTCTGACTACTCGGATCAAGTCAGGGTACTCCAGGCTCTTCCTGTCCTGTCTTGTACGTAGCGCCAGTGCGATGGGGTCCAGGGGCTGAGATCCTCTCATCACCTGTTGAATACGGGCCTCATCCTCCTTCCGCGGATCAATCCCCTTCTTAAGGATCATCTTGGGCAGTATCTTATTCAGGCGCTTCATGAAATCCGACAGCTTTTCTCCTGCCTTTTGGTAGCAGTGCTCCAGCTCGTAAGTGAGCTCAGTGATTTTCTCTGTTCCACCAAACACATTCTGCAGAATGTCCAGATAGTCCTGCACATCACAGTCTGTCTTGCTCATCTTAAGGTTGCGTATGGCCTCCAGAGCAGGTCCCTTTAAGCTCTCAACAATTCTCTGCTTCTTTCTGTGGTCTGGGACTTCCCATTCTTCTAAGGCCTGAGTGGCACCATCTAGCCACTCCTCAACCCCTCTTCCCCCGAAGGTACAGGTTTCCTCCCTGAAAACATTCAGAGTTTTCGGATTTCCTGACATTTGGTAATCTGGAGGGTCTTTCTTACACTGGGCTATAATTTCCTCTAGGACCGCGCATAGTTCGGTGCTGAGGGTGCCCTGCGGCGACCCGGGACTCTCTTTCTTCTCCCCTTTTACTGGTTTTGGGGTGAGTGGCAATGTGTGTATTAGGCTATAGGTTTGATCATTTGTTGCTTTTATACTTGGATTCTTGAAGTCCTCCGGGACTCCATCCTTCCACTCTATCAGTGCGTGCGTCAGCGAAGAATTCGACCTGACATCCACTATCCATGCCTTCTGGTGCGGGGACAGCGATGTCACTAGCTGTTTCACCGCTTCTTCTTGCCAGATCCCTGGGAGTTCTATAACTACTACCCCTCCTGGATCTGTGCTGACCACCTTGCACCACTTGAATACTTCCGATGGGTCCATGCTGGTACTTTTTGGCGCGTTACTTGCTGCACCAGGATCCCGGACTCGAGAGCCCCCACGTGTAGCGCTACCCCCAGTTAAGAGAGCGGCTGGTTTGTTTTCGGGCCCTGTGTGCAGTACCGCTAACCCACGGCAATCTTACTCGACCCCCGCTGGCACAGTTAGTCTAGGGCTATACTTATACCACATTCAATTGTATTGCATGAATTAATCTCTAAGCAGTAAGACAACACACTAAGGCGAGAGATTGATTATAACGGTTTTACTCTTATGGTAAATAGCATAGGTATAACATCACACATACAACTGGCTTGCAGAGCCCTGCAGCAATCAATTCACCACACTATAATGGCGTTGCGCGGTACTACACCACGCGAAGCTATTAGGGTGTGCGCGCCCTATGGCGCACTAAACAATATACTATCTCCCCACCCGAGTCAGGCCTGACATGGAGTAAATCTCAGTCACTTCCTATAAGGATTTCTTCGCATTCCAGCTTTCGGTGGTGCACTTGATGAAATTCTAGTTTGTAATCCACAACGGGTAGTAACTTGGAACAACTATACTGGGAGGGGGACACTTCAACTCTGTCCTGCTACCGGTCCCCCACCGTGGAACAGCAGATAAACGTACTGTGGGCCTATGCAGTTCTATAGGCCTGAACACGACACAGTCTATTGGTCTGGGCAGGTGCCCGCTCACCACTCCGGACGCGATACCAGTCCGGGACTTCCACCTGCTGTGTATCCGCACACAGCGTCTGCCACGATCGGGTCCCCGATCCAACTGATGTCCTCACTCGACAAGACAGGATCCACCCAGGCTCCGCAGTGGGGTGGAAGGCTCTTCGGAAGTCACGCAAGGCCCCAGGCTTCAGGCCTTGCACCGCAGCAGATCCGCACAGGAAGACTGGTTGCTTGCAGCGCGGTGTCCAAAGAGAGCGAGCTCCGCCTCCCCTCTTCCTTAAATAGCCTCTCCCATGAGTCTCTGCGGTGGAAACTTTCCCCTGAGGCCGAATGGGGTTCTGGGTAACGTAGTCCCGGGGCCTCAAAGGAGACCCCGCTATATATATATATATATATATATATATATATATATATATATTGCTAGCTATATTGATTTTCCCACAAAAGTGAAGTTACCTTTTAAATAATCACCTAATTATATTTAAATTAAGAATTTTACAACAATGAGTTTTGGATGCATTTTCTGAAGGCACAATTAACTTCTAGTTAATGTGTGTGTTTGTAAAAGGGCTGCATCGCGTAAAAACAGTTTGTGGGTACAGTTTGTATAACAATCAAATTATAAGTACTGTGCTTGATAACAGTGGTGACTGGTGCTCAAAATTTTTGGGGGGGCACAAACAAACTGATAAAAAACAAAACAAAAAACATCAATTGCTGCCTCACTGTAACCATCAAACGCAGCCACTGTGCCATCAAATGCAGCCACTGTGCCCATCAATTTCAGCCACTGTGCTTATCTATTACAGCCACTGTGCCATCAAACGCAGCCACTGTGCCCATCAAATGCCGCCACTGTGCCATCAAACGCAGCCACTGTGCCCATCAATTGCAGCCACTGTGCCATCAAACACAGCCACTGTGCCATCAAACGCAGCCAGTGTGCCCATCAATTGCAGGCACTGTGCCATCAAATGCAGCCACTGTGCCCATCAAACGCAGCCACTGTGCCCATCAATAGCAGCCACTGTGCCATCAAACGCAGCCACTGTGCCCATCAAACGCAGCCACTGTGCCCATAAAACACAGCCACTGTGCCCATCAATTGCAGGCACTGTGCCATCAAACGCAGCCACTGTGCCATAAAATGTAGCCACTGTGCCATCAAACGCAGCCACTGTACACATAAAACGCAGCCGCTGTGCCATCAAACACAGCCACTGTGCCAATCAAGTGCAGCTACTGTGCCATCAAACGCAGCCATTGTGCCCATCAATAGCAGCCACTGTGCCATCAAACGCAGCCACTGTGCCCATCAAACGCAGCCACTGTGCCATCAAACACAGCCACTGTGCCAACAAATATCCACCACTTTGCCCATCTAATGCTGTCACTGTGCCTGTCAAATGCTGCCACTGTTCCCATCAAATGCTGCCACTGTGCCCATCAAATAGTGCCACTGTGCCCCATCAAATGCTGCCATGTTGCCAATCAAATAGTGCCATTCTGCCCCATCAAATGCTGCCACTGTGCCCCATAAAATGCTGCCACTGTGCCCATCAAATGCTGCCACTGGCCCCATAAAATGCTGCCACTGTGCGCATCAAATAGTGCCACTGTGCCCCATCAAATGCTGCCACTGTGACCCCCCGACTGCTCGCCGTTGGCCCGGCACTTACCCGTCCTGGCATTCAGGTGACGGCGGCAAGAGGTGGGACCTTGCAGCGGGTCAGACGGCAGCTCCTGTGTCCTCCATGCGTCTCCTCCCCTCTTCGTGATAGGCATCCATTACCACGCGATTGTCAGTTAAAGCGGCGCAGTGGCAAATTGTAAAAAGTGCTCTGGTCAGGAAGGGGGTAAAATCTTCCAGGGCTGAAGCTATTAACCTGCTATAAGATAACAGGATACTGTACATTTTTTTTTTTTTAGGATTAAAAACACTTTAAACTTTGGCAAAAAAAAAATGGAAACTTTATCCTTGTGATTATTATGTATTCTAAAGCTTTGATATTGATATCTTTGATACCTCTTGAAAACTAGGGATGAGCCAAACACCCCCCGGTTCGATTCGCACCAGAACTTGCGAACATGCAAAAAATTTGTGCAGACACGCAAACACCGTTAAAGTCTATGGGACATGAACATGAAAAACCAAAAGTGCTTATTTTAAAGGCTTATATGCATGTTATTTTAAAAACAGTTTTTTCAGGAGCAGTGATTTTAATAATGATTTTAAAAAGTGAAACAATACAAATGAAATATTCCTTTAAATATCATGCCTGGGGGGTGTCCTTAGTATGCCTGTAAATTAGCATCTTTCCCATGTTTAGAACAGTACCACGGCAAAATGACATTTCTAAAGGAAAAAAAGTCATTTGAAACTGCTTGTGGCTGTAATGTATTGTCGGGTCCCGGCAATATACATAAAAATCATTGAAAAAAAGGGCATGGGTGTCCCCCCCAGTCCATTACCAGGCCCTCTGGGTCTGGTATGAATATTAAGGGAACCCCGCACCAAGATTAAAAAATAAATTGTGTGGGGGTTCCCCCCAATATTCATACCAGGCCCTTCAGGTCTGGTATGGATATTAAGGGGAACCCTGTGCCAATTTTTTTTAAATAGTGTGGGGGTCCCCCCAAAATCCATACCAGGCCCTTATCCGAGCACACAACCTGGCAGATCGCAGGAAAAAGGGGGGAATGAGAGAGCGCCCCCCCTGAACCATACCAGGCCACATGCCCTCAACATTGGGAGGTTGCTTTGGGGTCCCCCCAAAGCACCTTGTCCCCATGTTGAAGGGGACAAGGACCTCATCCCCACAACCAGGGTTGTGGGGGTCTGTGGGCGGGGAGTTTATCGGAATCTGAAAGCCCCCTTTAACAAGGGGACCCCCAGATCCCGGCCCCTCCTATGTGAATGGGTATTGGGTACATTGTACCCCTACACATTCACCAAAAAAAGTGTCTAAATGGTAAAAATTTCAGTAGACAACTCTCTGCTGACTGCAGGCTTCCTGAATTGACAACTGTTATATAGCTGAGGGCGGGGCCACCCAGTGATGTAAATGGGTGACTACGCCCCCTTCTGATGTCACGTAACATCAGAGGGGGGCGGAGGTCTCCCGTTTACATCCCCGGGTGGCCCCACCCCCAGCTATATAACAGATGTCAATGCAGAAAGCCTGCAGTCAGCAGGAGCCTCCCATGGAGGCCGAGTTTTTACTTCTTTTTTTTCTCAGTCGGTCGGACGTTGTGATCGAAGATGGATTGACATCACGGGACATCCCTATTGAAAACATCAATAAACATATATTTGATGAAAAAAAACCTGGAAACGTATTGGTTCTTATGCAGAGTTGCACCAGATTTCCACTCTATAATTTTAATAAATAACCACTACTGTCTTTTTAAAGTACACCTTCAACTCCCCAAGTTTTTTTTTTTTTAAGTGTAAACTATTACCTTGAACACCATCACTTTCTGTGCCAGCCACTGCCTCCAGGCAAACCTAGATGATACAAATCCCATAGGAATGCACTCATGTACTTTGCCGCATTGTACACTGCCACAAAACACACAATGCAGACTAGAGATGAGAAAATATGATGACTAGTGTGAGAGTCTCAGATATGGATTTCTGCAGGAGGTTTTTGCCAAACAAGTTACAGCAATGTTGACATATATGGCAAAGCACAGGCTGTCAGTCTCTGCTGATGGAATGCTAGCAAATGGAGAGGCATTTATGCAGGCTGCCATACATTTTATACTACAGTGAAACATGAGCAAACAAACATCAATTCAGAATGGCAGGCTCATATGTTGACAATTGGCAAATGGACTGGCACTCTCATGGCTACTGTAAAAGATGAGCTGGGGTAAAGCTGCCTCTACACGTCAGGCTCACCCACCAGGTATGTGACAGTATGCAAGGTGTAGGTTAGACTGAGTCTGAGAGCACATCAGTGTAGCAGTTAAGTTAGCAGTCAGACAGTCTCATGTTCTCCTACTACTGTACCTAAGGCCGGCCTTACATGGTTCGAACCTCGGCCGGTTCAGCAGGTACCGGCCGCGATTCAAACCATTAATGAGCAGGCTGAACGTACCAAGTTGATCGATTGATCAACTTGGGTACAACCAGCCTGCCTGATTCGCTTACGATTATCGCTAGCGGCTGCTATAGCTTGCAAGCTTGAAAGCTTGTCCTTTTGGGCATGGATTGTAAAACAATCCTCCAAATATGGATTGATTCCTTGGATGAGATTCACAAACTTTATGCCTCATATAACACTACCATTTTAAGATTGGGATGATATCCAGCAGACTCCAATATCCTAACCTAAAGTCCTCACTTTTGTCTTTTCTGTCACATCCCTCAACTTAATAGGAGTGGTTGCAACATCTGTAGCAATTCATTGCTCTGCAGGAGTATATACAGTAAGTAAAGTACATACTTCCTTTTCCAAGCTTGGCAAGGCTTTTACAGTTAGGCAAATTGAGTGTTCTGTAAACTTATATTTGTCATCAGACCTCCATAGATTATCAGCACTGTTGAAAGCCTACACTAGTCTCTCCATTTTTTGTTCATCCTCATCCTACATTTATTGAAGCAGTGCTGAACAAAACCTACACCTCTGCTCACAGTGCTTGTTCCACATGTATTCACATTTCAACTCTCTGTATCTAAATGGTTTACTCGAAAGCCTCATACACACGATTGGACTTCCATTTGACTTTTCCGTGGATTTTGCTCTGAAGGGCGTTGTCCGTGAACTTGGTATGCATACACACGGCAGGACTTTTTCAGCCAACTTTCACCAAATCACGTGGTTTTATTGCTCTTTTTACCGCCACCCTTTGGGCAACTTCTTCTATTGTTGTCTGATCTTTAGCAATGGTTCTGAGCATGCGTGTTTGTACTTTAGTGTACACACGATCGGATTTGCTCCATCGGACATTTGTTGCCGGAAAGTTTGTCTGTTCTCACAGCGAACATTTGTCCGATGAAAAAGCGAAAAAGTTTGTCCGATGGAGTGTATACATGGTCGGATTGTCTGCAAAAACAGATCCGTCGGAGGTTTGTTGTCAAAAAGTCAGATAGTGTGTACGGGCCTTAAGAAAGACTAACTATGATAACTACAACAACTATGAAGAAAAACTATTACCATGACTATTATCCTGTTGTTTTTGAGCATTACTATTTTTGGCAAAAGTTTTTCCTGTGCAAATTGAAGCTTCCCAGCAATACTTAGGCTATACCGTGCTTCAGAAAAATGTAAATACAAGACAGACATCAGTACTAGTATAAGTAAAAAATGAAATAAAGATAAAATAAAGAGTATGTTGTTATTCTTAAGCAATAAATAATGCATGTGATTTTGTGCATTACCTTAAAGCAGTTTGAAATATAATAATTCACAGTCACACGTATAAATACTGCACTAGCCATTTAGCAATTTAAAGTTTCAAAATATATTTTCCTTTCAACCTGTCACTGCCATGATTTTCTAATACAGTAAAACCTTGGTTTGAGAGCATTTTGCAATACAAGCAAAACATTTTAATACATTTTGACTTGATATACAAGCGATGTCTTGATATACAAGTAATGTCACAACTGAGTATAAAGGAGAAGAGAGGCTCCTCTAAGTGTAGAAATATGGTTATGAAGGTATAACATTTAGCAACTCACATGGTTGATGATTAAAAGAGGCACATCTAAGTATGCAGGCATCCAAGTTAATGGTGTCCACATAGACCGACCTCCCCACCGCCATTGATGTCATCCCTTCCATGCTGCGTTTCATGATCGATTCAAGCCTCGCTTTCAGATCGCTCTACTGCAGGGTAGTCTTCCCGGTTACGATTGCCGACTGACAGCGGTGAGAGCCGGATGTGCAAAGGAAGGTCTATGTGGACAGCTTTACCCCGGATGTTTGCATACTTAGATGTGCCTCTTTTAATCCTGAACCATGTGAGTTAATAAATGTTGTACCTTCATTAAATGTGACCATATTGCCTTGCGTAATGTCCCAGTCTGGACACCTGTTGAGAGACAGGGAGGACGTAGTACGGGAGTTTGTATCGTTCTATAAGTCTCTGTACTCGCCTATAGATCCCTATGACGCGGGTGACCTTGGGGTCACATTGGGGGCCCTGCGGTTGCCTGAGCTGCCAGAGGAATCTCGTAATTTGCTTGATGCCGAGTTTGGGGAGGAGGAGGTGGTCTCCGCAGTTGGGTCGTTTCCTGGTGGCAGGGCTCCGGGTCCTGATGGTCTGCCTATTGACTGGTACCGTCGTTACTCGGAGATCCTGGTGCCTAGACTACTGCAATTGTATGCCAACTGTTTTCAGAAGGGGGCCTCCCCCCCTCCTTCTATGAGGCTCATATTGTACTGTTGGCCAAGCCGGACAAAGACCCAATGCTATGTTCTTCGTATAGGCCCATTTCTTTACTGAATATGGACTTCAAAATACTTACTAAGATGTTGGCTACTAGACTTATGTTGGTCTTGCACCATATTATTTCCCCTGACCAAACAGGTTTCATGCCCAGGAAAGCCACGGATATCAATCTGCGTAGGGTGTTCACCCACACGCAGTTGGGCCCGGACAGTTCCAGCGGCGGGATACTGGTCTTTTTGGATTTGGAGAAGGCCTTTGATTCCGTTGACTGGAATTACATGAGGGTGGTGCTGGAGGTATTCGGTTTCGGGCCTCATTTCAGGAAGTGGATCGACATTCTATATCATTCCCCTACAGCGGCCATTAAGTTAAACAATATGTTGTCGGAATGGGGCGGAGGGGCACTCGCCAGGGTTGCCCTTTGTCCCCGGGTCTATTTTCCATCATGATTGAACCCGTGGCTGCGGCCTTGCGGGCCTCTGAGGAGGTGCGGGGGATCATGGTGGGAGACTTGAACGAAAAGACGGCACTTTATGCGGACGACATGGTTCTTTTTCTGCGGGACTCCGGAAATTCCTTGTCGGCAGCACTAGATATCCTGAATTCTTTTGCACGTTTTTCGAGTCTGAAAGTCAACTGGGGAAAATCCCAAATTCTATCACTCAGGACGCCATCCCCCAGGTGCGAGATTCCTGTTGATTGTCCTTTACAGCGGGTGGAGGTGCTCAAATTTCTGGTGTTAAACATTTCTAATTCCGTGTCCGATTTTATTGCCTTAAATGTCGATCCACTTTTGACTAAACTGAAATCCAGGCTATAGGCATGGCAAAACTTACCTTTGACGCTCATTGGTAGGGTGAATTTAGTGAAAATGAAATTTTTACCTTTGTTTTTGTATATATTTCGGAATTCCCCTGTTTGGATACCGGGATATGTTTTTAAGAAAATAGATAGTCTCATAACAACTTTCTTATGGCAGGGACGACGCCCTTGAATTAAATTCCGGGTGTTACAACTGCCGTGGAAACAAGGGGGACTGGCGGTCCCGGACTTCCACAGGTATTTCTTAGCTGGTCAGCTGGTATTTGTCCACAGGTGGTTCACTCTACCTGAGGACGACACTGCTAATACGCTGGAGGCGGCTGTTGTGGGTTCGTATGAGGCACTGAAGCATCTCCCGCTTCGGGGAATCAGGGCTCCGTATAGGCTCACGATATCCATGCGTGCCGCCTGTAGGGCATGGGTGGCAGTGAATAAGGTGGGTGGCGCCTCTGAAATTTCTCCTTACACACCACTTTGGAAGAATCCTCAGCTACCACACTTTTGTGAGTACCCCGATCCAGTCACCTGGACTAAGTATAGCATTAAGACTCTGAGGGACATAGTGGGGGGTGGGAAACTCTTACAGTTTGATGCTGAAGATTTGTATTTAGTTTGTGTTTGGCCCATTGGGTCTGTTTGTTTTGTTAAAACTATAAATAAAACTTTTAAAAAAATGTGACCATATTGCTACACTTATGCCCTGTACACACGATCGGAATTCCGATGGGCTAAAATCCGATGAAATGCAAGTGCTTTGGATTACAAGCATTTTTCTGGAACAGTTTTTACTGTACTACCAATAATACTAATATTTTCTTGAAAATATAGCATATTCGAGTATTTTCTACACTAGATGTCTACAGAGAATTGCTTATGTATGTTAAAGCCTCACTGATTTATTCAAACAATTTATAGAGCGATTTAGGTTAAATTACAAGCATCCACTGTAATGGAAGTTTATTTTCTGTAAAAATACTTTCAAAGACTTCTAAGACTAAAGGGGTGCCACAGTTGTTCCATCCCTTACTACAACACTAAGAATTCTTGGTTATAATAAAGAAGATCATCTCGCATAGCAGTCAGTTTGAATCAGATATCTATTAGATGGAGCAAATAAGAATCTCCAATAAAGTTTGCTGTAAATATTTTCACTCTAAGCAGGTTACCTGAAGGTAAACTATAATTTCATTTTAGACACAGTGCAGACATCTCTACTGTTACAAAAAAAACTGTAATTCATCAATAGCTGATGTTGGGTATGAAATCATGTCCATTTTTTTATGCCTATTTGTTTATCTTCATTATATGCTGCTTTCCACTTGTTGAGTCTTTATAGCTAGAGATAAGAGATGGCTTGCCCCATTTAAAATCCAATCTAGATCATGCTGATTTGCACTAGGAGGGGATTAAAATGTATCTGCTCATGCCTTCCTGTCTTGTGCTTCTATTCTGTTGATGTTCCTACATTTAGAACCACCATCATTTATTTTTGTTAAATTTAACAAACGAAACCCAGCATACAGGCTGGTTTTCAAGGTTGTACTTCATAGTTTTCCCTGTGGCATAGCCATATCCTGTGAATAAATGTTTTCCTTTAATACATTTCTACTTCAGTTTCAGGATCTGTGGGCTTTTTTGCCAAGTTTTTTTCCAAATTTGGCGACATTTGAAAAAACCTCAGTGGTTTCTGGAATCTGCTACACCTAGATACTGGTATATGTCATACCTAGATCAGCCTTTTTTTTTTATTTATCGTTTTATTTTTATTTTATTATCTGCTCTTCATGGCCTAAAGTCTGATGATACTTATTTTGCCTTAAAATGCCTCTATACTAAAATATATTATCATGGATGTGTGTTCATGTCGAATAATGGTAGAATGTACTTAAACGTATTCCCATTAAATTCTAAAAACTCCAAAGTTCTGTGGTTGGGAACCCTAGTCCAGGCTATTTTATTTCCAGAGTTTTAGAAAGACTAGGGAAATGTTAAAAATAATTAAAATTGATGTCAGGTTTTTAGGTCTATTTGTGTCTACTTTTTTCTACACACTTTGACAATAATAAGTCTTAAAGTGGTAGTAGACTCCACATTTTGATTTTAACCTACAGGTAAGCTTATAACAAAGCTTACCTGTAGGTAAAATGAATATCTCCTAAACTTGCACCTCCTAAACTAGCACATGATATGATATTGCCTTGCATGAGAAAACATTTTTGTTTTTAATTTTTAAAAGTTTACTACCGCTTTAGGCTCCGTTTCCACTAGTGCGACTAGTCATGCGACTTTGGACACATAAGGTCACATGACAAGTCAAGTTGCAGCGTCTTTGAAAATGTTCCTGCACTATTTTGATGCAAATTTTGATGCGACTCTGTCTCAGAGAGTGTAAAGTCAGATCAAAGTCGCTCTCAGTGTTGCATCAAAGTCGCACTCCAAAGTCGCACTCTAAATTGTGCAAGTTTGGAGTCGCACTAGCCTTAATGGGCACGTAGAGTTGTTTTCTACATATTCTTTTTATTTATGTATTTTTTATTTATTTATTCTTAAAAAAAAATCATATTTGGCCAAGGAGATATTCAAAGCAAACTGGCACCTGCAAGTTATGACTACAGGCACTCCCCGGGTTACAAACAAGGGGTCTGTAGGTTTTTTCTTAAGTTGAATTTGTTTGTAAGTCGGAACAGGTACATTTTTCAAGTGTACAGTAGCTCCAGCCAAAAAAACATTTTTTAAGCTTTTTGGATAACATAGGGAAGGGTTATCACCCCTGTAACATTTGTTTTGCTGTCTGTGCACCTGTTCAGAAGATTTCACCTCACTTTTTGTCCCAATGACAATTGGATTTTTAATATTTTGGGTTGTTGTGGAAACAAGCCTTGGTGAGAAAGCTTCAGTGGAGACATTTTTTTCCCATGGTAACTCTTATGCCTTGTGCACACCATCGGATTTCTGATGGAATAAAATCCGATGGCCTTGTTTCATCGGAAATTCCGATCGTGTGTGGGCCCCATCTGACTTTTTTCCATCGGAGTAAAAAAATAGAACATTTAAAAAAATAGAACATTTAAAAAAAAAATCCACGCATGCTCAGAATCAAGTCGACGCATGCTCAGAAGCATTCAACTTCATTTTTCTCGGCTCATCGTAGTGTTTTATGTTACTGCATTTTGGACGGTCGGAATTTAGTCTGACAGTGTGTATGCAAGACTAATGGAAGTCAGCTTCATCGGAATACCGACGGAAAATTCCATCGGATTTTATTCCATCGGAAATCCGATCGTGTGTACAAGGCATTACAGGAGTGAATTTCCCTTCTTAGGGGAATTTCCCTTCCTCTCACTTCCTGTTGTCTCCCTCCGTTTGTAAGTATGAGTCATTTGTAAGTCGGATGTTTGTAGCTAGGGGACCACCTGTAGTGTGAATTAAGTCTTTTTCTTCTATTTTGTAGGATTTCTTGACTTACACAGACAGTGATTTTTATTGGTAAGCAAATAAATAAAATATTTACTGAGTCTGAACTTGACCACATTTTGGACATGTCAATTTACATACAATGTCAATGTTTATATAGGGTACATTTTATATATAAAACCTACCTGTATAGTATTCAGTAATGTCAAATTCAGCCTACAGCAATCAAGTTGTATTAAAGATGAATCAGAGGTCATAAAGCTCTGATGCTCATAAGTTACTGCACTTGAAACAATTTTTAATTTATTTGTTACAAAACACTTGTGAAACAAGCACTTTATTTTCTCCATGTCCTCTGTAGGCTTTGATTCAGATTCCAATTTTGCTACATTTAGCGAAAATAGCCAATATCATAGACAGTGAGATTAGTTTTAAGAGGAACAAGTGAAATGGATGTTATTTCTGTGGAACAAACCGCATGTTATTTTTTCTAGATTAATTTTCTTTGAAGCTAACCTTAAATTATGGCAGGGTAAAAACTCATTGTGATTGACAGGTGCTGAGGAGACAGTAGATGGAGGTAAGATGGGAAAAGTAATACAGTGGCTATGATTAAAAAAAAAATGTTTCATGCATTCATTGTTAGAGAGGCTGGAAACTTCATAAACTCGTCTGGTAAAAGAAACCATTTTTCTTAGTTTTGTATCAGGTATATGAGACATAATGAATCACAAAAATGAAAAAATTCTAGTAAATACAATAAAATAAATCACAGTCTCACAAACCAAAAGGAAATGGTTTTGTATATGTACTCTACACATCAATTGCCTAATAGTAGAAATCAGAGAAATGTTAAACAATATAAACAAACACAATTTTGCATAAGGACTGTTTAGTTGTTCATGTTCACAATTCAATCTGCTCTGTTTTGGCACTGAGAGGAATTAGAAATTAAAAACTTATATTAATAATATCATGAATGATTTCCAGTTGTATAAGAGACCAATCAAATATCAGTTATGTGTCATCTACAATGTACATACCTTAGCTAATTACTTTAAAATGTATACAAATGCTTGTTTCAAATTAATGCAAATTGGATGCATTTTTAAACGCATCTGATTTGCATAACATATGAATCAAACCAGCCTGCAATGGAGCCGGTTCGCGCATGTTCGGGTTACGGACCGTATGTACAGAGTCCTGTGCATTTTTAGGTCCGCATTCAAAGCAGTGAACAAAGCTGCATCGGGCTCCATTTAAAAACTGACTGCAAACCACAGCTGGACTTGTGTAAACCTTGCCTTAATGTTGAGATTCAGAAAAAAAGCTTGACTATTGAAACATTAAAAACTGGAAGAGGCATTTATATTGAGCCCAGACGTGGAACAAATACATAGGAACACTGTCAGTTCAAAACTTTTTTTTTTAGTTTGGGGTGAATTGTAAAGGGGGCAGAACTTCTCTTAAAGTGGTTGTAAAGGCACAAGTTTTTTTTACCTTCATGCATTATATGCGCAAAGGTAAAAAACCTTCTGTGTGCAGCAGTACCCCCTAATACTTACCTGAGCCCCCTCTTGATCCAGCAATGTCCCCTCTCCGGGGACTTGCACCTAATTGGCTTTTGGCAGCCACTGATGTCAATCACAGCCAGTGAGCCAACCAGGAGATAGAGGGGCGGGGCCGAGCCACGGCTCCATGTGTGAATGGACACCCAGAGCCGTGGCTCTGGAGTGCACCTGCTTGGGAGAAGCCAAGGAGGGAGAAGCCAGGAGAAGCCAGGAGCGCCAGCATGGGACCCGAGAGGAAGAGGATACAGGCTGCTCTGTGTGTAAGCGAGGGAGTTGAAAAGACAGCGGCGGCTGACTTGAATGGAGAGGGGAGGAGACAAGGGAGGAGGGGGTGTGTCCAACTCACAGAGGCGCAGAAACAGGGAGGACACAGATTTCGGAGGCAGTGCGGAGAAGACGGGTCTGTGCACCAGGAAGGCAGAACGTTCACCGCAGTACTGCCTGTCATTCCACGTAGTACATGACCCGCCTCCTCCACTCAGCAGCCCCATCTCACCTGTGTGAAGGGGAGGGTAGTGGTCTGCCTGTCACATACTGTTATCCGAGGTGATCCCCACCACCCACACAGACGCATTGACATTGGATCTAATGTGAGAGGGGGGCCGAGTTGCTATGGCAACTCCGCGGCTATATCCCAGTGTTGCCAACCTACCAGACTAAAATTCACTGACACGAAACTCAAAATTTACTGCCACAGCCACGTTTTTACTGGCATTTTCTAAAAGTTTAAAAATTACGTTTTTCAGTGCAAATTTCAGTACTTAAGCTACAAACAAGTACAATACACAGTTAGCAATGTGGTTTAAGATAGAGATTAAGGTAATATATATATATATATATATATATATATATATTATTATGTTATTTTTGATATCAGATTTTGTCATGCATGTTCAACTGGAGAGAGTTCCCCTTAATTTCTGTTCCATAGTCAACCCAGAAAGTGAACAGAAATCCCAGGTAGCCGTCAGGATCACAAGAGTTTATGTCCCCAATTCTAAGGACCTCCTTTCTCCTTATATCCCTCTACCTTTTCTATCCTCCATCACTTTCATTCCTCTATTATTCCGTCTCTTCCTCTTTCTTACCATAACTGCACCCCTCCATTTCTCTGTCTCGCTCACATCCCTCCATGCCTTGCTCTATCCCATCATCCATCTCTCTGTCACCCAATCTATACCTCCATCCTTTAGGGGTATTTTACACAGTAATGTCCGTTTTCACAGACTCCACTTGCTCATCGGGGATCCTTCTGTTGATCTCCGCTGAGCTGGCGGATGATAGATCCATCTCTGCTCACTGAGTGGGGACGGACCTGTCAGATCTCTGCTCTTCTCTATGGGGAGATCGGATGAAAACGGACAGCCTGTCCGTTTTCAACCGATCCGAGCTGCCAGACGGATGGGAAATAGGGTCACTATCCATCTGGATTTGGCAGGTTGGAAGGGAATCGAATGTCAGTGGACATGTCATCACTGACATCCGTTGCTCCATAGAGATGCATGGATTATCTGATCAAGTCTGCCTGAAAAATTGACAGACGGACCTGATCGGTCCACATGTGTGAAAGGACCCTTATGCCCTGTACACACGATCGTTTTTTCCGATGAAAAAAGTCAGATGGACTTTTTTCATTGGAAAAAACGATTGTTTGTGGGCCCCATCAGACTCTTTTCCATCGGTGTTAAAAAGTAGAACATGTTTTAAATTTTTCGGATGGAAAAAAAACGATAGGAAATTCCGATCGTCTGTGTGGAACTGCAATGGAGAAAAAACCCACGCATGCTCAGAATCAAGTCGACGCATGAACTTCATTTTTCTCGGCTCTTCGGAGTGTTTTACGTTACCGCGTTTTGGACGGTCGGAATTTTGTTTGATGGTGTGTAGGCAAGACTGATGAAAGTCAACTTCATCGGAATTCCAACGGAAAATTCCGATCGTGTGTACAGGGCATAACTCACTCCTCACTGTTCTCTCTGTCCATCCACCTCCTCCCATCACTCCACAACTCTGTCTTTCCATTTTAAACAAATAAAAATACTCCAGTGCGCTTCCACACCAAAATGTTCTCACTACTTACAAAAAATTAAAAATATATGAATAATAAACAGCTTAAGCCCATCAAGCACAATAAATAATCAAATATATAATGATCATATATTTTATAAACACACACTATACAACATCAGCCTGATCTGTGATATTGCTGCTGCCTCCCCTCTCCTGGCATGCTTGGATTTGTAGTGCCGCACAGCCTGACACATGAGGTGGTCGTGCACAAGAGAAAACTGTGCTTGGTGAGCAGGTAATGGGTAGGACAGGGAGGTGTAATAGAGATGGGGGGGGGGGAGATCTCAGAAAACATGCTCCCTTTAAAACCAGAGCAGTTCACAGCCACACACAAAAACGATCTTGTGTAACAACATGAGACAGGAGCCTGCTACACACTACACAGAGCCTAGCCTCTCCCCCTCCTCCTCCCCACTAAGGTAAGCCACCAACAGGACTGCATGTTGTTCAGCTAACTTACCTTAGGCTAGGCTGAACTCCATCATCCACTGCAGTCTGTCTCCACTCCTCCCCCTTCCAGCATCTCCTGTAAGGAACTCAAATAAGGCACGCTGAGAGAAAGGGGGAGGGTACAATTAACTTCACTCAGTCAGATCATTGGAGACTCTCGGTCTCGGCTCCGGCCGGGAACTGCACATGCGCAGTCGAGCCGAGAGCGTCACTGGCAGGCATTTTACTAACTTTACGGACACCGAAATTGCTGTATCCCTTCACGCTATGCCCACTTGTCACTGCCAGCTGCCGCCCCTCATAAAATGCCGCCTGGGACCATGGGCCCACTGGGTCCCATGGTAGGGCCGGCCCTGCCTGTGATGTATTTCAGTTATCTTTCAAACCTGTTAGTGGGTCCTGAGGACAGGAGTTGAGAACCACTGCAGTAGCTGTTCCCTTAGAAAAATCAACACCAGTTAATGCATACAGGGAGTAAGCTATAGTTATATATTATAATATACAAATACTGGAACTGGAAAATACAATGTACATTGATAATGTACACCAAACAGTCATGCCAGCATATCAGGTATGTACTAAAAATTAGGTGGAAAAAAATTATATTTTGAGATATTGTTCTTTTTAATGTGACAATGCTTAGTTCATTTCATGGGGTTACACTGGTAAAAGAGATGTTAAAGCTTGTCATTCATCACTGAACTCAGGCAAATAGCATATTGTCAGCTTCCCAATTTTAATTAGCTTTTCTGATAAATATAATATATTATTATGAGATTGCACTTGGCCTCCAAGCAGAGGTCTCTGGACCTCTGTTGACCCTCAGCTATAAAGCCCATCAATGATATATATCTTAGCACCATGCAACTAAAATCTGCCCCAACTCTTTTATTTAAGAGGGCTGGGGTCATAGACCACCATTTCTCTGATATTATGATTATATATGTATATATTCTGTCTTAATACTTTTTTCTTTTCTTTAGAATTGGTGTCTGCTCATATATGTCCTATTGTATTATGTACGTTAGTAATTAGGTATATCCAAAAAACATCTTTAAAGTTTGCTGAATTTAAGGCTTTTTAATGTAAGAGCTACAATAAAACCAACAATAACATTCCATTAATGAATGTGGTGGAATCTGCGCTGTGAAAAAAAAAATCTTTTTAAAAGTGGTAGGTAGGCTGCTAGCACAGAAGGTAGTATAGCAAACCTCAAAACATAAGTATTAAACAGTAGTGCAGCGCCAATATGTAAAGTAAACAAATAAATATGCAATATGTAACATATAGTGACATATGAAATAACTTATACAAAATTGTGAAATAAAATAATTGAAAGTCCAGAAGTGACAAAAAACAAAGTCCCACAGTGTGTTTAGGTGAAAAATAAAGGCAAGAAGATCTTGTTCCAGCAGCACCAATGATTTTGGATGTATAGCTCAAGTGGTGTTCAAATAACCATACACTAACATCAAGTAAATTCAAAACTCACCAGAACAAAATTACAGCAGCATATTCGCCTGAATTTAAATGAAGTCAAACCGTGTTTAAGTGACCAGTCACCAATATCAAGTGAATTCAAAACTCACCAGAGTTAGTGGCTACCATTACAGCAGCATAAACGCCTAACTATGTATAAAATCCAATAGGAATCAGTGTAGCAACTTGCTCCCAGTGGTACCTCCTAGTATATTCCAGCTAGGAATAAATAAAGCTCACAAGAGCCCAAAGGAGTATCTCACAGTGTAGTAAATGTGTTCACTAGATGGATTAAATATTATAAAATGGCATAAAAGCAGAGCATTCAATGCAGGAAATTTACATGTAAAGCAGCTGCCAACCCGGGATCACGCAGCAGTGTGACATCAGCACCAGAATCTCCACACCAACGTGTTTGGTCCAAAAGGATGTTATCAAGATGTTATCAAAATGGTTGCCATTAACTCTGGTGAGTTTTGAATTGACTTGATGTTGGTGACTGGTCACTTGAGCACCGTTTGACTTAATTTATTTTCAGGCGAATATGCTACTGTAATGCTAGTCTTTTATTCTGGTGAGTTTTGAATTCACTTGATGTTGGTGTTTGGACATTTGAACACCACTTGAGATCTACATCCAAAATCATTGGTGCTGCTGGAACAATATCTTCTCGCCTTTATTTTTTCACCTACACACACTGTGGGACTTTATTTTTTGTCACTTCTGGACTTTCAATTATTTTATTTCACAATTTTGTATAAGTTATTTCATATGTCACTATATGTTACATATTGCATATTTATTTGCTTACTTTGCATATTGGTGCTGCGCTACTGTTTAACATTCCATTAATGGTGACAAAAAATCCGTTACAAACAGGCACATGCTTATGATTGGACAGATAAATAAATGTTTTTTGTTTTTTTTC
Organism: Rana muscosa; assembly: GCA_029206835.1. Taxonomy (NCBI): domain Eukaryota; kingdom Metazoa; phylum Chordata; class Amphibia; order Anura; family Ranidae; genus Rana; species Rana muscosa. The sequence continues at coordinate 61,280,966 of JARGYO010005626.1, read as the reverse complement.
ATTAACATTTTAGGCTCTGTGTGAATAAGGTGTTAGTTTAGAATAATTGATAACATCTTTTTTACTATCACTTTTTTAATTGTTTGTATGTAGAATAAAGTTTTACAAACATATACAAATTTAGATGTTCAGTATTTATTTTAGATAATGTGTGTGGTTGCTGATCAATACAGATGACTTTAACCAATGCAGCATATTATGTGAATGTTAAGGGGCTAATATCCTTATTTTTATTTGATTACTATTACAAAGTGTTTACCTAAGCCAAGCATACTTTATCTGTTTTTTTTCTGTTTCAATCATTTTTATTTTGTCTACAAAAAAAGTTTAACAACAGTAGTGCCCATCCAAGGTCTAGCAAACAATAGGTAAGATACAAGATAAACTGATCAAATATTTATTGTGGCAAGTATCAAACACTAGAAAGTTGTGACATGAGTTAATACCAGAGATTTGCAATAAGGTTTCCAAAAAAAGGGTAAAAACATAAGAGACAAACAGCCAAATGGGAAGAACAATAGTTACAGTAAAAGTACAGTATGTACTGTAATGAAGCTGAAATAAGTATGGATCAGCAAGAAGATACATGGTATAGGTTACTGAACATAGGTAGAATATCATAAAGCAGGTAGAGTGAGTGAGGGTTATGATAACGCTTTGCAGCAACATATATTTGCTTAAATTGCTTTATTGCTCTTTTTGCTACTGTAAAATAAATCTGTGCTACATTTAAGCAGATGCAACAAGATGCCTGCTACCACATTTTTTTATCAATAAAAGATTAACGTGTCTTTCTCCAGTTTAGTTGTATTTACTTACTAATTCCTGACTTTTCATGATTTCTTGGCTAACTATTGCCAACTGCAATTCCACTATTCATTGAGACTGCCTTTGTGCCAGGAGTCAGCACTCTTATTTCTCTCAGCGGAATATAATTTTCTTAAACTTAGCCCTAAAGTCAGGAGGAGCAATGCCCCAGTAACACAGTTAAACTGAATCAGGGAGAGCCACAAAAGTGGTTTTTTTAATAAAAATAACAACAGGCATCCTTTGAAGTCTGACCCTTGGTGGGTGTAAATAGAGTGCAGTTTCACTTTAAGGCTTAAACCCACTAAAACAGCTAGATGCACAAATGCTACACATTTATAAATGCTGTATATTTCTGTCTATCCAGTCTTGAAATTTACAAAGCTTTGTCACACAGAACAATTCTGTCTGGATTTTTCTGCTGTAGTTAAGTAACACTTGGAGATCTCTTCCTATCCCCCAGTGGACAGTGAAAAGAGAAGTAGCAGACTGATGAGCTCATCTCTTTGTCACGCTTCTCTCTCCTTTTATCAGCATGTCCCTTGTTAGTACATGAGCACTGCAGTGCAATGGACTAGCTCCTTCTGGTGCTTCCGCTTCTGCCCAGTTTGAACTCTACTGTACGCTGAACTGATAACAACTAATACTAAGACAAATTCAGGTTCTTACACATTTTGCACTTACAAAATACATTTTGAAATCAACCAGTTCAAGACGGGACTGTTTCACCCCTTTCTGCCAAGGCAATTATTCATATTTCAGTGCTGTCACACTTGAAGGACAATTAGCCAGTCATGCAACACCTTACCCAAATTAATCTAATATGATTTCTTTGGGACAGATAAAGTTTTCTTTTGGTGGTAGTAAATAACCAGTTTTTATTTTGTATTTTTATTTTTTAATATATGAAGGAACAAAGAACTAAACTTTTGTGAAAAAATACGGTACATTGTTTAGTTTTTCTTATAAGATTTTCCAAATGAATAATATTACTTCATAAACTTACCGTAGGTCAAAATGATTATTTAGTCTGTGTAAAAGTTATCGAGTCTACAAACTATGGTACATTTATTTGAATATTGATTTATCCTGATGCACTGACTGCCTAATCTGATCTAATTTCTTGGCTCTAAAATGCCAGAATAGTACAAATACTACCCAAATTACCCCTTTTTGGAGAATATACAGTACAGGATATTTAGTAAGAAACATGGTGAGGTTTTTGATGTAATTTTTTGTCACAATTTTTGGGAAGACTTGTGAGACTTTTTCACAGTCTAGATACATAGAGGGGCCCAAAATCCAGAAAGCAACTTTGGGCTTTCAAGGAGCTTAAATAATGTGTCTAATTTCCTGACTACCTATCATATTTCCTCGAGTGCCAGGACAGGAGAAACACTGACAAATTGACCACATTTTGTAAAGCAAAGACTCCAAGGTAATTTTTGAAAGGCATAGTGAGTCTTTTGAAAATGTCATATTGTGCCACAAGCTTTTGAAAATGCAGGAAAGAAAATTTGTATTTTTTTTGCACAAAGTTATCAATTACTAATATATTTCTAACACACATCATAGAAATATTACCGACCGATGCATGTTGGGTCAGTGATGTCACATAGGGTTGTTGCCACCAGGTGATGTCGCCAGGTGGCCCCGTCCCTTACCTATTTAAGAAATGTCGGGGCCAGCAGTCGGCGGGGAGCCTTCGTCACGGGTAGAGTTTTTTTTTTCAATTAAAGGGTACAAGAGCCAACAAGTAAAGACATAACAATAGTACAAAGGTCTAGTACTAAGAAAGAAGAACAAGTAGAAATAGAACAGGGTATTGATATATTTGCAAAGGGAAAGTGATACCAACTGTGGATAAAGGTGCTGCAAACCCCTGATTAAACTTTGGAAAAGGAAAAGGTACCCCTAGGGGCTTTGAATTGCAGCAATGAGTATAAATAATAATGAAGATAGAAATTGTAAAAAATATATAAAGTTTATTGAAATGAATAATCATATAAAGTAGAAACAAACATCTGATGGATATCAGGACATGAGCTCCAAAAAACATCAATAAAAGCTAGTACATATGTATAAAACGGCCAATGGAAAATCGTTAAATATTTACTATAAACGCAAAATCCCAACACGTTTCGACCTTTGTAGTAATGACGTTCTTCTTCTGGGGGAAAAAAGATTTGCGAGCATAGGTTCTATAATGAAATATATGCATATCAGTGAAAATTGTTAAAAAAAAAACAACCAACAAAAAAAGAGGCATATATAAATACATATGTATATGTATGTATACATATACATATGATTATCACCTATATATACAGTCATCATTGGTGACAGTTATAGAATGCATACCAAGGTGGATGTCAAGAACCGGATTGGCGGTCAGCCAGTGACCCTGCCACCAGGAGCAAGCCCTCTCAAGGGTCCAAACAGGGGAGAGGAGAGGTCAGATGGAAACATGGACCAGGTTGCGGAGCAAAGAAAAACCACCCCCCAGACCTGCGACCCCGCGCTGGAGTAGAGTGCAGGAAAGGCAGGCGGGGGGGCACAGCCAGGGGCAGGCGGGGTGAGGAGGGACGGAGGGAAGTCGGGCCAGCCAAGCAAGGAGGCACGCCACCAGATGGGAAGCAAATGACTCTGTAAAAAATATATCAATAATGAAAAAGTATAATCCAAGAGGATAGTCTTTAGGATAAGACGAAGGTGAAGTGAGAATTAGTAGAGAGGGAATGGAAGGTGTGAAAGGTATGACAATGTGAGGAAGTATGTGTGAGTGGACTAGGTGACAAAGAACAATGTTGTGGCCTGAATAGCATAAAAAATAATAACGTGCAGTCTGGGTAAAAAAAGGCACAAAGCAAAACTACATAGTAACCCATTGAAATTTGAAAATAAAAAAGGGACAAAAAAAGGGATATATATGTTGTGTAATGAGTGTTGGAATGTTCCTGTTGGAGAAATGGTGTGTAAGGACGTGTGTCGCTGGGATGCCAGGTGTGCGTGGGAAAATGGAAGGTAGAGGGGTGATGTGCTGGTGGGGACATGACTAAATGGCTAGGTGAAGAAAAAGTGGGGTGAAATGTGTATGACTGAAAAGGTGAAAATTTAAATGTACACAGGGAAAAAGAGGAGTTGGAATGCTAGTGAGGAAAGAAAATAAAGTGAAGGAAGAGGTTACCTGGACTATCGAGGTGGATGGCATAAAACTCTCAACAGGGTGATTAGATAGTATATGGGAATTCGCCAGAGGATTCCTTTGGGTGGGTATGCAGATTGAGATGCCTGCATTCACAGGGATCTGCATGCAAAAATGCACAAAGATATAGCAGGTCAAGGGATGTTCAAGCTATAGGTCCATTCAAAGAGCCATATAGAAAGTCGGGCTGTTACTTACTTGTTTGGACCAGCTGTATGCATATCCCTCCGTCCAAGCCACTGTAGGAGCTCTGGTGAGCAAGTGGCCTTGGGCATGCCTGGATCCCAGCTCCGCCCCCCTCACCAGGACTGCCCGCACCGTGACCACTGCCCCCTTTCCCCCCCATACATGCCCCACGTGCGAGGACGTGAAAGGCTGCCATGATGGCGGCCACTGTGCGGCCTCCCCGGTGTTCTGGAAGGACCAAGATCCTTTTACATACATATATATATGTATTTATATATGCCCCTTTTTTTGTTGGTTGTTTTTTCTTTAACAATTTTCATTGATATGCATATATTTCATTATAGAACCTATGCTCGCAAATCTTTTTTCCCCCTGAAGAAGACCGTTATTACGACAAAGGTCGAAACACATTGGGGTTTTGCGTTTATAGTAAATATTTTACAATGTTGTACAATTTTCCATTGGCCATTTTATACATATGTACTAGCTTTTATTGATGTTTTTTGGAGCCCATGTCCTGATATCCATCAGATGTTTTTTTCTACTTTATATGATTATTCACTTTAATAAACTTTATATATTTTTTAAAATTTCTATCTTCATTATTATTTATACTCATTGCTGCAATTCAAAGCCCCTAGGGGTACATTTTCCTTTTCCAAAGTTTAATCAGGGGTGTGCAGCACCTTTATCCACAGTTGGTATCACTTTCCCTTTGCAAATATATCAATACCCTGTTCTATTTCTACTTGTTCTGCTTTCTTAGTACTAGACCTTTGTACTATTGTTATGTCTTTACTTGTATACCCCTAGGGGTACCTTTTCCTTTTCCAAAGGGTATTGATATATAACTATATAACGTACTTTAAAGTAAAAAAATCACAAAGGGTAATTATTAGTGAGGTATTGGTTCTGTAGTGAATACAAAGGTAGCAAGCCGCCCTCCTTATGTCAGCAACACTAACATGAAAGTAGCCTTACAAGTACCAAAGTTAAGAAGTCAAATAATATTATTATTAATAATATTAATAAAATAATACAGAAGAACAAATCCTGAAGTAATGTCAAAGCAGAGAGATATATAATCAGATAAACAATGAAGAAGAAAAAAGAAAAGGAAGTTCTGAAGGGAATGGTCAACTATAATAAAGAGGCATTGCTGGCATCCTGGATCCAGGGTTCCCCATTGTTTATGAAGTATTGGCAGTGTGGTGAGCTTTCACAAAAACATGTTCCATGAGGAAATGGTCATTGAGAACTTGCAAGGTTTCTTGTATGGAAGGGAAGTTTGAAGATTTCCATTTTCTTGCAATTGTGAGTCAGGCTGCAATGAGAGTTTGTGTGGGCATAGTGTGAAATTATGTAGGCCACATTTTGAGCCCTATCCCCAGAAGGGCCAGTTGTGGGGTAAGGGCAGCATGAGACGTGTTGATAGATACAGTAGCCAGGAGTGAAAAACACATATATCATAAAAATAAAGTAAATGGGTAAATAACATGCTTTGGAGATGCCTTAAATCTGCACATGAATGGGACACTCTTCTACAATGTACTAAAGCAAACGTGACATTTATAAAGAAAAAAAATACAGTTTAAATTGATGCTTAAATACATTTTCCAGCTACAGCCTGGCTCCCCCTCAACACCCATACCAGATCTTTATCCCATGTGAGGGTCTGGTATGGATTGTAAGGGGAGATCTGATGCAAAAAAACAAAAAAACATTTGGTTCTGCCCTCAGTATCCATACCAGGCCACTATCCTTGATAAGGGTCTGCATGAAATTTAACGAGTTACACTACACAAAAAAAAAAGGAAAGATACTTAAACCCCCCCAAAAGAATCATATCATACCACTAGCCATGCATGCAGCCTAGCTGGCCAGGAAAGAGGAGGCAGCATGCCTGCATACCCCCCTTCTTGCACTATACAAGGTCACTTGCCCTTAACACAGAGATGGTACTTTGCCAGGGGTTCCCCCTGGCGAGGCACCTTGTCCCCATCCCCACATTCCTGTCCTAATGGATGTTGGAGTCTGTGGGGTGGAATATAACAGAATCTGGAAACCCCCTTTAAATAAGAGGGCCCCCTGATGTGCCCTCCCACCTGAATAAGGCCATATCTAGGATATAATATAATAGTCTGGTATGGATTTTGGGAAAAATCTGTTTCTTTCTTATTTTTTGCACAATGTTTAAAAAACCAAGGTCAGCAGTCAGTTATTTAATTTATTTATTTTCATTGTAAAAATCAAGAAAGTTTTAGACCTAAACATCACCTTGTCCCTAGGCAAAAATGTAAAAAATGGGTTCCTTGCAACCTAAGGCCAACTGCGCAGACACTGGCCTCGCAGAGGCAAATGTTATAAGGAGTTCTTTGGTCCTATCTGCACCTAATTGTCTGGTGTAAACTTGGTATAATCCATTGCCTTTGGCTGAGGTGATGCTACTAGCTACAAGAAATGCCCCTGTGTAGATACTAGTAGAGGGGAATGTCTCTAATAGTTTAAAAGGGTCCTGTCTGAAGGACAGCAAGAACCAGATAGTCTCAGGAAAAATAGATATTGGACAATCTTTGCTATCTGTACATTAAAAAAAGTGTGGGCATATACACCAGATCTTCACCAGAGAATGCCCGAAAATAATGATTTCATTGGTGGGTGTAACAGCTTGGGATCCTCAGACGCAACGGGGCCTGACACTCCTGTGCAGGTGGCAGCTAAAGAGAAATAGAATCAGATCAATGTACACAGTTGACAAGCAATATCACAAACAGAGACAGGCAAAGGGTCAGGCTGGGCAGTGAACAAGCACAGAAAAGTGAAAAATTCCGCGCCAAATAATGTACTGAATAATTAATTAACTACATAATATGCAAAGAATGTAGGTGATATTATAAAGCTGCTCCGCTGCAAAATAGAACTGATACTTCCAAATTAATATGTGATAAATTAAAAGAGGGCGCTACTAATATGATACAAATTATAAATAATAAACATTTAAGTTAATATAACAATATTAATTATAAAATGAGTTCCATGTCCGTGATTGTTCACCAAATACGTGAAGTGAACTGCAAGCAAAAATTAGCCCCAACATGTAATAGATGATAGTTTCAATCAATCAATCTTGTCCCAGATTTGCTTGTTGAAAACAAAAATCTTCCTTATGTGAATATAACCTTCACCACACACTAGACAATATTTGACACCCGAAGTGCACAGATATAATATGTGCTTACCAGATGGCTATGACCTCTTTAATTAAAAAGATGGTCAAATGAGCTTTAGCAGGATTGTGCCTGCACACACAGAAATAAGACAGGAGTGGATCCAAGAAGCCTCTTCTCGGAGTTACAGGTGAGATATGCAAATGACAAACTTGCAGCCCCAATGCCAGGTAGACACAATTTAAAGTAAGAGGCCAATTGGCGCCCCCTTTTTTTACCTTTGTATTTTAAATAAACAGGATTATGCGATGGGCTTTTCTGTTTTCATTTGCAAATCTCACCTGTAACTCCGAGAAGAGGCTTCTTGGATCCACTCCTGTCTTATTTCTGTGTGTGCAGGCACAATCCTGCTAAAGCTCATTTGACCATCTTTTTAATTAAAGAGGTCATAGCCATCTGGTAAGCACATATTATATCTGTGCACTTCGGGTGTCAAATATTGTCTAGTGTGTGGTGAAGGTTATATTCACATAAGGAAGATTTTCGTTTTCAACAAGCAAATCTGGGACAAGATTGATTGATTGGAACTATCATCTATTACATGTTGGGACTAATTTTTTTTTGCAGCTCACTTCACGTTTTTGGTGAACAATCATGGACACGGAACTCATGATTATATAATTAATACTGTTATATTATTTTAAATGTTTATTATTTACCAGTGAACAAGCACAGTCAGATATAAGCTAAAGTTGGTAAAAGGAGAAAAGGGAAAGCAAAAAATAACACGTAATGCTCAGTCAACAGTTGTTAGTCTGAGTACAGCTAAATTGGGACCGTGATTTACAAACAGGGCAGGAACCTATCCTGGAGATGCTATATAAACCAGAAGGTGAGTTCTGGTGATGTTTTCACCTCCCAGTCCTGGAACAAAGAATGCTGTAACAAGGAAGGAGATATCTACTGGTAATAGAACCACATATATCATATTTTCTTTACTGCTGATCTTTGACACAGATTAGGTCTTATTAAAAGGGGTGAGATGGCAGATAGAAAGGGCAGAAACCTGAGAACCAAACAATGGTTCAGACCAGTCATTTTCCCACTCTCCACTACAATTATTTTTTATGCTTTAATTTTTCTTTTTATCGTGTACAGATTTTAACATTTTAAAATTTGTTATTTAAGCATTGTGTAATTACAAAGGCTGCTCCATAACAATGCAGTCATGTAAAAGCATCACCAATATTACTTTCATAAGCATATAGGCTCACACACAAGCAGTCCTCTTCCATTTACAGTTTAGCAATAAAAACCAAAGGAACATACAGAATGACATTTGAACAGAAATGCACAAGGTCGCAGTACCCGCAAGTTGCATGGATGTGTTACAGATGGCTCATGTAACAAAGAATGGGACTCAGTATTTTCAGTCTGGAGGCTGAAACTAAGAATGATGTAATTTAGTTGCCCAATGTATAGATTTTTACATTATAAATGCCCTCATTCCCTCAGTTGGCGGAAACATGGAGAAATACCAGAACAATGGTTCAGGGATTCGAGGTCCCGGAGCTAAATAGGAACAATGAAACGACAGTGTCGAAAACGAGGTGAAGGTAAACCCCCAAAAATGGGGAGGAGGAGCAGAGAGTGTAAGGGAGGGGGGAGTAAAGTACTGAAATAAGTAATTCAAGAGGGTAGGAGGGGCAGAGAAAGACATTCCTACACTCCATCTTTTTAAAGTTAAGTCATTGAATGTACTAATGAGAATCTTTGTACAAATGTTTGTACAAATATTCTTATGAGCATTTAAAAACAATCCACTGATGCATTGCCAACTTTAGGCATAAGGTGTTTAGGCAGCAAAAGATATCTGAAATAATAAAAAATATAGGTGCTATAGTTGGGTTTTATTGACAAGCAATCAGCCCCTATGCCCAGATTAGCAGAGCCATCTATAGAGAGGTGTGTTTACTACAGTAGTGTTTTAGACTTTCACTTTCACTGCTGACCATGGCCACTTTTATGACAAAAAAATGTCAATGCTGAGTTCACTCTGCTATTTGCCAGGAGGTGAGCAGCGTGCACAGCTCGCTTTGCCTCTCAACTCCTGGCTGTGCATGACCCATCTCCTCCCCAGTGCACCAATGCTCACAACCCCACTCTCTGCCACTATTCCCCAATGCAAGGACACACACTCTTGCACTCGATGCTACTGCACTAACAGGGATACTTAAATTTAGCACACTCACTCCGGTACTAGTGCACTGGATGCACTCTCTTGTATTTGTCACCACTGCATATGATGTGCACTCACCACTGCTGCCATTGCACCCACACACATTTTTATATTCACTGCTACTGCACCCCTGCACACTCTTACACTCACTGCCACTACACTCGTGAACACTCTTGCATTTACTGGCACACAAAAAGAGACATGATTGTTTCCAGAAGTGGACACATGCAAATGATTTGAGTAAAGCAAACACAAATTCATCACAGACTTTGAAAATAGGCTGTTTATTTTACTAAACGGCCCATTACTGTTTATAGAAATGTTTCTTCTAGATAGTTTACAGTTACATTTACCAGTTTATATTTCATATATTATGTCTATCAGTATATAAAATAATTTTAAACACATCTTTTATTTACGAAACAAATATGCCTAATATAATTTTAGCTTTAACAAAACACGCTTTCAAATTTAAATATAAATTTGTGTTATCTGATTTTAGTTGTCAAGAATACAAAGATGTGTAGTCCTCCTAATTTGTTAACTTTGTGGCTTTTCATTTTAATTTATTGAGCTCAGTATTCATAATTTTCAAAAAAACATGTTTATTTTATTCATTACATTTATTATACATGGACATTTTTCGCAGCAGGAATAAAGTTGTTCAGGGTCATTTACTAAGTAAAGCACAAGTACATTATCACACTAGTGACCATCATTGGTAGGGTTTGCACTCCATTATAGCACAACATGGAGTGAAGAGAATCAATAAAATGCTTCAGAGTATGAACTCATTACGCAACATTTGTTTTAAAAACAAATATTATATGAACTTTTCTGTTTAATATTTGTTTTTGTAGATCTTTAGGTTTACCATACATTTATGCTTATGTGCTTTAAGCTTGAAATAGTTGGATTTAGTCTTAGATGGTGCCTTGTTTAAGTTTAAAGCTGTTACTGGAGCAGTGCTTTAAATTCTTAATTTTAAGTTGTTTTTGGAATTTCTGATACAATGGTATTTCAGTTACCCTAAAAAAAGTGTTCAGCATAAAATGTGTCTGGATAAGGAACAAAAGCATCCTATCAATAGCTTTATATGACATTTGTAAAAAAAAAAAGCCATACACTTAAAATATCGGAATTGATCTACTAAACAAGTGGGGAACTAATTTGTCAAGATGCTTTGCATAAAAATCCAGATGAATATGGGGATCAGATTTTGGTCAGAAGTAGGAATATTTTTTTATTGAAGAACATGAATGTATTTTCAGCAAATTATCAGTGGAATTGATCAGAAACAGCCTAGAATGTAGTTGCAATTGATACAAAAATAACATTTACCCACTCTGTTTAGGTCCGCTCGTGCACATACACGCAAACAGTCAGACAAACACATCCCCACACATCATGGCCTTAGCTTGAAATGCAGTATATGAAACCTATATATACCATTTCCCTAGGCTAACTCTGTGAAATGCCTGTTGCCTAAGCAGTTTGGATGAACTACATGATGATTAGTGTAAAATGTAAAAATTAAATGGCTGCTATTGTTTTTGCTTTTCTTAAAGTGGTTGCAAAGCTTCAAGGTTTTTCACCTTAATGCATTCTATGCATTAAGGTGAAAAACCTACTGTGCTGCAGCTCCCCCAGACCCCCCCCCCCTTTTTCTTACCTGATCCTGATCTGATCCAGCAAGGTGCACGAGCGCAGCAGCTCCAGCCACTGTCTCTCTCCTCATTGGACAGATTAATAGCAGAGGAGCGGAGGGGGCAGGGCCGAGTCCGGCTGTCACAGCAGCGGGACTTGGGAGGAAGCCCACATGGGTGCCCCCAGGGAAAGCAGCTTTTTGTACAGGCACCCAATGAGGAGGAGGGGCCTGGAGCACTGGCAGGGCACACCAGAAGAAGAGGATCGGGGCTGCTCTGTGCAAAACGATTGCACAGAGAAGGTAAGTATAGGCATGCTTGTTATTTTTATTTTTAAAAAATTAGGGTTTACAACCCTTTTAAGGTAATTTAGTTTATTTACAGTATTTATCGGCGTTTAACACGCACCCTAACTTTAAGGGGGAAGTTTCAGTAAAAAAACTTTCCACAGCCCCCTGCGTATAACACGCAGGCACAGTTTACCCTCTATTTTCAGGGTAAAAAAGTGAGTGTTATACGCCAATAAATACAGTAATAGTGTTGTTTGTAATTGTGATTTTTTCCCCCTTTTGTTTATTTGACTGATAATTTTTGCCAGTTTTCGGTTTCACCATTTTTTTTTTATTTCTGTGAATTAAAAAAAAATAGCCTAATAGGGGGCATATTTGCAATAAACAAAAAAACTTTCTATGCAGTGAGGCAGGGGTGCAGGAAACATGTTAAGATCCAGATCCATTCTGTTGTGCCTGGCAGTGGCTCTTCCTACTAAGTCATCTGAAACTCTGTATGACTCCATCCTTGACCTCTTGATCAGTCTTAACTGTCAGTTTTCTTCTGAACTCTGAACTCCTTGCTCCACCACTAAACGTTGTATTTAATCCATGCATCTGCAATTTCTGTTTACACAATTACTTTTCCTATGCAAGTATCTTCTTTCTTGTTGCTACTGCTACACTGTGTCCTTATTACCAGTACTTCTGCACCAACCCTTGGCTGCTGATTTACCAACCACTCTTATCACTCCCAATTCTAAACTTGATACATGTGGATGGTGACTTCATCTGGATCATCAAACTTTGTCCTGCTTTCTTCTTTGCTGTTACCACCTGCTTGTGTAGTGAATTTAGCCAGTTAATAACCACAATCTAGCCTGATATTACAGCTGCTGGAAACCAGATTGTGAGAGAGTAATATGGCCACAACATGGAATTCATTGTAGCAGCTGCCATGGCCCATTTAGGTGTAAATTGAAGAGTTGCAAAAGTTTGGTGTTATTTACAAAGAAACATTTTTTGAACTTCAAAATTTGGAGAAAGTTTAATTAGAGGAGAGCTATGATCTTCAGCGATAAGTACGAGATTTACATTCCCGAGATGGAGCCACTGTAGACTCCAATGCACTTGCAGTGGACCTTTCTCCGGACCATCAAAAAGAAAGTAAAGCCACTGTGCAAAAGGTTATTAAAAAAAAAAGGTTTTGAGTAGAGACTTCTAATGACCTTGGAATTTGTATCCAATTATGTGTCAAAATTTATTAAAGACTTACTGAATGGAGAAAGAAGAGGAATGTTTAAAAGTAAAGGAGGCATACGTTTTTCCATTAGTTAGTCAGTTCAGAGGGGTCCTACATTTTTCTACAATCCAACACTCCTAAACCCAGATTCATACAAAAAAGGATATTTATTCTATTCAACAGAAAGAGGGATAGCATTGAGAACTTAGGTCTTTACTGCAGTGACTCTGGACATCAAGCGATTTATTGCAAAACAAATTAAAGAGACAATTGCCGTGAGTCATGTTAAAGTGCTTAATAAAAAACTCCATTAATCAGTCTGTCTCACTATTAATTCAAGAAAAAGTAATGCATATATATTCTCTACCATCTTGTTTCATCATTCCTAACCCACTCTTTCCTAAGAGCTGTAAAATTCCTTGTTCTTCTATGTTGGACTCTGGAGCCTGGAGCCTGGAGCCTGGGAAAGCTAATGATCATAGAATTAGCTTACAGCAATGATAAAGAAACGAGAAATAAAGATGGAACTATTGATTTGGAGACTGTTGATAGTTCACCTTCATCTTCAGGGCAATTTTCCCATGAGACTCTTCCTACTGAACTTCAAATATAGCCCAACCTTTAAGAGACTTTTAGTTGAATGAATCACCCAAATTTCCTATCATTCTGGGCAACCCTTTTTTACTCCAAATCCCTTCATCAGCTTTGGTACAGGGACTATGTAACTTTTGCTTTTGATCATTGTAAAAAATATTGTAAATAATTTCTTCAATTTACTTTTTCTCTGATCAATGAACCACAAATGGACACTAATATTATATTTCAAGATGGAATATGCCTGGTCATTCTCTAATAAATTGCAGCCTTTCCAAAAAGAATAGATATCTAGGGCACAAAACTGTAAATTTTTTCCCTTCTCAGTGTCTAAATTGAGACCCATTTTTTTTAAGTACAGATGTAACATGCCAGCCCAATTGCTCAGTATTGCAGCCTGTCCTTACAAGTCTGTAACATTTTCCCCATCTTCAGTCTCCTTAAAAATAAATGTATTGTTTATTACAAGATGCAATGTGTTTGCTCTCACCCTCATACTTTGTGGCCTATTGGGTAAAGGATTCAAATGTGTGCTACAAATTAGTGATTTTTTTCTCTTAAATTTTATATGAATAGATACTGTGTTTTTATTTCCAGATGTAATATAACCACTCAATTGCTCAGAAATTGCAGCCTGTCTATACCGGGCTACTATCTGTGATGCAAATCTGTACAATTTTTCCATTTTCAGTCTCCAAAACAAAATACTCATTTTTTTTTCTACTCCAGATGCAATATGCATGCTCACCCACTCAGAAATGTCAGCCTTGCCTATTATCCTTAATGCAAAACTATAAAATGTTTGCCGAAAATGTTTGCACTAATTTTCCCCAGGGCTTAGTGAATGTGGTAAAGCTTAACTTTGCAAGGAATACCCACTCAAGTGCAAGGAATATATAAAAAAAACAGCATTTTTGCATGCACATTATTGGATCATGGAAATCAGTGGAGCTTTACTACATTCACTAAGCTCTCACAAAAATTTGTGAAACTGCACTATCAAAGCACACAGTCTATTTACCTAGTAAATCAACCTCACAATGTGTGAAAAGCAATGGCTATCAGTAGTAGCTGTCACATTTTTATTTTGTACAAATCAATAGCCAGGACCACCACTGTTCACATGTAACTTCTCCTCCAAGAGATTACATGCAAAGAGAGCCTCCAACTGACCCTGGATGCTGGTCGCAGATAATCAATTTGTTTGCACATGTCCATAGCACTGGGTGCAGCTGCAGATGCATGCAGAGGCAATGCTTGGCCACCTTTGAATGCAGCAAACTATCTACCCCTGGTCGCTCATGTGAATGCAGACTAAATTTTATCTTACAGATGTAATATTTCCCATCAGAAATTGCAGTCTGTCCATACAGGCCTAATATTTGTGATGCAAATCAGTAAAAAAAAAGCATTCAGTCTTCTAATAAATACAGTTATTTTTTTTTATTTCCAGATGTCCCCCTCTCCCTCAAAAACTGTGGTCAATCCAACAAAAGCTTCAAAGGTATACTACAAATCTGTGATTTTTTTTCTTTTACATTTTAAACAAATAGACATATCCAGATGCAATATGCCTGCTCGTTCCCTAAGAATTTGTGGCCTTTCAAAAAAGGTTTAATAGCTGTGGTGCTCAACTCTAAAATATTTCCCTCTTTAGTCTCTGAATCAAGACACATTTTTTTATTTCCAGAGTTAGTGTTTGTGCTTTATAACTCAAAAATTGCAGCCTTTCAATGCATGCTTAATGTCTGTGCTGCAAATTTGTAACTTTTTTTTATCTTCAATCTCATAAAAAATACATACATGTTTTATTGTCAGATGAACTGTGCATTTTCTTCTGCTATATACCTATCCAAAAAAGGCTTAAAAAGTGTTCTGTAAATCTATGCTCCTTTTTGGTCATCAGTCTTAAGAAATAGACAATTATTTTTGTACATGAAATCTGCCTACTCTCTCCCTCTTTAATAGCAGACTATAAGACTTCAAAAAAACTGCTGCAAATATGTACTATTTGTTTGGTTTTCAGTTTAAAAAAATACACTGTTATTTGTTTTTTGTTTAATCAAGATAAAATTTGTGTGCTTTCTCTCTCTAACTAAGGAGATTTGGATAGTAGTGACATTATTAACCAAAAACTACCAGTGCCCATATTTTCACAGTGATGTCATTGCAATCACTGCCCCAGTGACATCAGTGGCTCCTAGGGAGGCTGCAGGTGCAAGCACCCATAGCTTCCAGTGACAGCAGGAAACATATATAGAAGCAGTAGAAATGCTGATTTTATATATGATGTTTGGCTTCTGCCAAACATGGGCCAGACAGGCAAAGTTCAGGTGTTCGTCCAAACACACAAACAGCCAAAGCTGGGTTTGTGAATAAATCTGCTCATCTCTTATTTCTCAGATAAATATAAGAGGGGGTGAGGGAGGCAATACAACTAGTGGAACATTCTTTACCTTAATGCAGGGGGTGCATTAGGGTAATCATATCCTGCCTTTAGAACCACTTTAATTTCAATGAGGGTTCACATTCAGGATCTCGACTTTATCGGTAACTGATAACGTTCACTGGATCTGCATCAAAATGAACCTGGGTACTTTGCACTCATTCCTACCTTTTAATAACTGTTCTTTCATTTGATTTGTCATACACTGTAGCACGTGTCAACTCTTTGTACCTTTCCTGTACTTTGTTTTGCACTGAAAATGTTAAATAAACATTTACTATTACAAAAAGAGCTTTCTGGCAGTATGAAGATTCACCCTGTTTTTCATGTCTCATTATTGCCCCTTTTAGCAAAAATCCTTTTTCTGGGATAGTGTTTTCACCCCATCCACTTGTTGATGTACAAGGAAAAGAAGAATTTACGGTTAAGAAAATTCTTGATTCCAGGATTTATAAGAATACAATTAAAGTATTGGGTTTATTGGAAATATTGGATCAGAAGAAATTTCTTGGGAACAGGAATTTTGTCAGATATTTCCTCACATACTAGACCCTAAGACATCAAAGAGAAATTCTGGATTGGAGTTGGTACATTCAGGATCCAGATCCGAACCCAAGGTGTCTATTGTGCCTGGAAATGGAACATCCTACTGAGCCACCCGAAGCTCTGAATAGTACCTTGACTGGTCTCTTGATCAGTTTTCACTGATACCCAGTTTTCTTCTGAATTATGAATCTCTAGTTCCTCCTATGAATTTCCTATTTAAACCATGCACCTACACTTCCTGTTTGCCAGATTATCATGCTTATGCCAGTTATTTGCTCTGTGTTGCTACTGCTAAAATGCATCCTTGAAATCTTTAGATACTGAATTTGGCTTGAACACCTATGCTGCTAATACTGCTTATACTAGACTGAGCCTTATCCCACACGGTAACAATCTGACTGTATGAACAGAATTACTGCAGTGTGACAAATATGTGAGAATCACATGGCTGTTGAACAGAATTTCAAATCACTTATATGTATGCCAATTGTGTATGCAGTTGTTTGCCAGAAGGTTTGCTTAAAGCAATACCTGGAATGATTCTCTTTTGGAAGCATCTTGTTCAGTTAATGGATGTTTGAAATTAAACCTGCAAATCACTTATTGATTTTCTTGTATAACTAGGGATAAGGAAAATTGTGCCCAATTAGATACTACTGAGCTTTAAAGAAGGAAGAGAGTTTAACATTAGAATTTCTTGGGCTTAAATGTTTAAAACTGGGGCTTAAAAAAGTGTTTAAATTGTATAACATGCATTACTTAAATTTACACTCCAACCTCTCTCACCATCTCTAGAGCATGTCCCAGCATTATTGTTTTTGTTCTATCGTCAGAAGCAGCTTTTATTTTCCCTGTGACATCATCATCAGGTTTGTAAAATTGTAAAGTGGTAGCTGCTGGGTGGACAACTGCTTTTGACATAAGCCTACCCCCAGAACTACATCTCCCAAAATGCCTTTCCTTACACACAGTGTGCAGGGAGATGATTGGGCAAGGCAGCAGAATTTATTAGAAGCACAGGGAATGGGACAGAAAGGGGTCAGGAATAAGTGGAGTTCTGTAGTTCAGAAGCTAAGGATAAAAATGCTGCTTGGGATTTCAGCTAAGCAAAGGCAATGTGTTGTGAGCTTAAGCAGGAAGTTGGGAGCACACCTGATTTCTGACAGATCAACAGCTAATTTGTATTGCAGATATGTACTAAATACTTTTTTTTTACATTTTGCCCTGAGTTTAAATGATCTAAATGTAATAATAATTGATTGTTTTGTTAGCCATCACTGATTACATAAAAAATGCAGTTAAATATTTAAAAAATGTGCACTTGTATAATTAACACTTCTCTGCATACATTCCCTAGCAAAATGTACAATGCACTCACAGAATTTCTCAATACATTATAAAATGTTTCACTTACTACATTTATGGAGTGGAATTATGATGCCTCCTATTGGTTGTAAAATACAGTAATACCACTTTAATATTTTGAGTTTAATTAAGCCTTATAAATTAAAATTAGGATGCATATGTAACTAAGAACCATTTATCCAAGTATTTACCTTGGATATAAATTGCATAATATTGCACAATTAAAAAAACATGGGAACGTCTATCACAAAATCCTATTACAGGGTATTTCAGTCCAAAGAGCTGAATATAAATTCTATAGCCAAAGCTATCAACCCCTATATATCTTACACGGTCCATTGGATGATGCTTAAAAATAAAATGATGTCAAGGAGGGCATGACACGTTGAACTCAAAGCCTAAATCATTTTTACTTTCCAGCATCTGTTGTGAGGATGGAGTAAACTTCACTGAGATCCTTTTAAGATGTTCACACAATAAAGTATTATTATTTGGCTTGCTATATGAAGCTTTATTTTAAATACTGTACAGTTTTCCTAAATTATAAATATATAATATATAGGCACTTAAACGCTTCCTAATGTAAGCAGATTTTTTTGAAAGTATTGGTTGTGCTGTCTATGTGAATTCAGTGTAAGATGTGGTAGATACCATACTTATTTAAGACACTGGTTTTATACAGATGTGCAGTATTTTCCCACATGTGAAGACATTTTACATATTTGTGTGGTTGTATGTGTATGTATACATAAAGCTTAATTATATATGTTTAAAATACCTACTGTGTGTAACAATAACACTAAATGTATTGATCATAGTATCCAAAATGCAACATGACATGTTTTTTTAACATTCTTTAAAAAATAAAAATTTTGCCTTTTGAGAACATGGAAGGTTACAGGATTGCACAGCTTAGCTTTTAGCATTTCGTAAGTTTTAGAAGTTGCAAAAAAGACACCTTCTTTTTTTTTCTTTTTTTCTTTTTTACGAACACCATGAATTTTTTACCATAATATTATGAGTTTTTTTTTTCTTTTAACATCATGTTTGCAATTTTTCTACTCTATGTTTCTCTCTGCTTAATTTAGGGAAAAACTTCAAAGATTC